>JBAJHW010000003.1:92510324-94910324 GCA_037013535.1 Intellagama lesueurii | reverse complement strand
TCGACTGCAAAATCCAGCCTGGGGTAAATTCCAGACTTGTGCCTCTTATCAGTAGCTGGAGGTGACAGGAAGTACAGGGTATTGAACTGTAGTCCAACAACATTTGAAAGGCCATGGACTCCTGTCCATTAACTATGGCCTACCTATAGCAACTAGGAAATGCCATGAATTATATTGGGCCTTTATCAATGATATTGGACCTTTGGAGATAAGTCTACCAGTGATTGTCAGTCATAATGGTTGTATGGAGTCTCCTGGTTCAGAGGCAATCTGCCATGGAATGCTGGTTGCTAGGAAAAATCAATGGGGATTGCCTCTTTGTGAGAGCTTTTGGAGGGCTGCTGCACAGAAAAGAATGCAAGACCAAATGGTCTAATCCAGCTGAGCTATAATGTTGTTAGGCTTCAAAATTAAGAGATATGAATGTTCCCCATCAGGAGTGGGCAAATTCCAGCAGTCTGCGAACCAGTTTCCTGTCCCAGAATCTCTGGTGTCAAACCACTGCCACCCCCAATTAAAAAAAAAAAAAGGCAAAAAAAGCTGGAAATTGCCAAAGACCTCTTCTGGTTTTGTAAAAGTTTTGGTGTTTGTTTGTTTTTTAAATTTCTAAGTGTGTTGGTGTCTCAACATCTTGTTTAAAAGGAAAGTGCTGTTCCTGAAGGCTTTTACACAAAACAGGAACGTGCAAGGCCCCAGGGCAGAGACAAAGACCGGCTGCATGTAGGCCATAGGCCTTATAATTTCTACCCAGTGTCTAGGTCAATGATGGCGAACCTATGGCACGCATGTCACAGCTGGCATGCAGAGCCCTCTCTGTGGGCATGCGAGCAATAAGTCGCCATTGATAAATACTTATGAGTCCTCTGATCTCAGATTTCAGCACTCCCCTCTGCTGGTGCAGTGGTCCAGTGGAGGGGTGCAATGGCGTCCGTCTAGCCCGACGGGGGATTGGAGGACCAGTAAGTATTTCTCTGTTAATACCGCCTCTAGAAAAAAAAAACACCAAGCATTTAACCCTTGCAGTGCTGGGGCAGTTGTTTTTTCTAAACTAAAACCTCAGTATTCAGGTTTAATTGCAGTGTTGGTGCTTTGAAATAAATGAGTTGGTTTTGTGTTGCAGTTTGGGCACTCGGGCTCAAAAAGGTTTGCCATCACTGGTCTAGGTTATATAAAAAAATTTTCCTGTTGAACTCAAGTGTGGATCTTTTGTTATTCTTTTTTCCAGAATGTTAGAAGATGACCTCAAGTTGAGCAGTGATGAGGAAGAAAATGACCAGGTGAGAAGACTAATGTTTCTGTTTAAGTTGTATGAGTTTATAAACATGAAACTCCTGAAATGTTGATGTATGCTTGTGATCATTGACTTAAAAGTTTGGCAGGAAACACTGTGTACACAGCTGAGGTTGCCAGCCAATAATATATATAATCCTCTATGTGGAGTCATAGCTCTTGGATGTATATTGTTCTCATACACACTCTCAAGTATTCTTCATACATTTCCCTTGGACAAATGTTACTGAGCATGTGCTTAGCAGCAACACAGCTCCACTGAAAACTTTGGTACAGTCTCAGAGGAAAGCCTCACAATTACTATTGTTTTTTTGAACACGGTAAAATTCAAATAGCTATAAAAATACTGATTCAGTTTGGGCCAGAGCAGAACAGGGCTCAGCTCCAGTGTGCATTTCCAGTGGCAGCATTTAATCCTGAATGAATGTGAAGGAAGCAATGATTTAAAATACACCTGAAAAAAATTAGGAATACATTTCTTTCACTATGGAGACAGTAAAAGGAAATTCCATAGAGGATGGTGTTGTTTTCAGATCAGTTTAACTTGGGTCTTAAACCTGTATTTTATAAGCTAAGAATCGGATGATGGCACATGGAAACAGAATAAGCTATAAACATGATTTTTTTAAAAAATGAAGAGGAAGGGAGTAGAGCATAGTTATAAGAACAGAGAATGTGTCATCAGGCAAAAAAGTTTCTCCAGAAGTTACATTAAATAAACAGGCTGAATAGGCAAGGAGAGAAAAATGCAGAGAGAATAAAAAGAATAAAAGTTTAGCTCATGGATCAAGGATCTCATAGTAATTACATTATCTACCTACATTAGGCACTCCCTTAATTTTAATTACATAAATGTATTTTCCTCCTTTTAATTGCCATTATTTAATCATTTATAATTATAGCTTTAATTTTTACATGCAACAATCGGAAGATCTAATGTGTGGAAAGAAATGTTCCCTGTTTGTGTGTTTAATTTCACTAACACGAAAAAACACCTTACATTTTAAATCCCCAATCAATATATGAAGTGTGCACAATTAGCAAACTGCTGGGTAGTTAACATAAATCTGCAAGTTAAACTTATCCAGTTTCCTTTGATTTATAATGCAGAAAGTAATAATATTGCCATCATCTTTTTTTGGAAAATGTTGGAAGATTTGTGTCACAGAGAAGTCAAAACCATACTTAAGTTTGTTCAGAGCACTGAATTGTGATGATTATTGCCTTTTGATTCCCTGAAGTGTGGAATGACATATGAAACATTCACATTACAATTCTCTGGTCTTCATTCTACAAGTTATTGCACAATTTAAATCAGTATTAGGTGCATTATTAAGCAGCGATTCCTATCCATTATGCAAACCCCAACTCACTCACTCCTTTTTTTCCTTCCCTTCTTTCCTTCCTGATTTTCCTGCTGTCAATTTGTATAGGATTATTTCATAGTAGAAAGTGAAACCTTTAAGTGAAGAAATGAATCTCTAAAGCCAGTTCAGTAATTCATGTCAATCAATGGTGAAAGAATTTAACTAACTAGTTTACATATGTGGAAAAATAATCCAACTTATTTTTACAACCCCAGCCTTGTAGGCAGCCCCCCCCCCCCCCTTTGCAGGATCAGGTTGGTTGCCACTGAGGTTTTGTGGCTGTGAAAATTTATTGCCCACAGAGTCAATCAATCTGCATTCAGCAGCTTAGTCTGAATAAATAGAGCCATTGTGCTTGTCTGGAATATGTAACCAAAGTTCACCCAGTCTGTTTGCCTCTCACATCTCCTGAGATTCATAAAAGGCAACACCCTGGTATGTACTCTTGGACTCTGCCAAAGAAATTGTGAAATTGTATAAATAGAAACTAAAGAAGCAGCTAAAACCATCCTTGGAGACTTGGGTCCAAAATGGAACTCCAGCAATGAGTGAAAGAAAAAGAACTATATTTTATTATTTCACAATTAATAATGTAGAGAAGCTGTAGCAAGTGTGTTTAAAATGTTATGATGTAGGCATAGGAAGAGATGAGCAATCATCAGGTGATGCCTTGCTTTTGCCTGCCCTGCCTTGAAAAGAAAGGACACTGATGTACAAGATATCCACTTTTAAGAGCTGACCTGAACATACATATGTTGGTGCTGCGCTAGAACCATGCTTCTGTACACGGATCTTCTCCTGCGGTTGAAAAGGTTGGGAACCATTGTCCTAACCACTTCCCACATCACAGTACCCTGGAATCAAGCTTCCTGTTGTTGTCTAGTCGTTAAGTCATGTCCGACTCTTCGTGACCCCATGCCAGGTCCTCCTGTCTTCCACTGCCTCCCGGAGTTTGGTCAAATTCATGTTGGTCGCTTTGATGACACTGTCCAACCATCTTGTCCTCCGTCGTCCCCTTCTCCTCTTGCTTTCACACTTTCCCAACATCAGGGTCTTTTCCAGGGAAAAGCTTCCTATTACACCATTAATATGAACGGCCTGATATCAAAGAACAGGTGGATCATGTAGCTGCTTCCTACATCAGTGTAAGCAGGATTGGAATGTATAATTGTTTTCAGTTAAATACAGATCCTGACCATGGGGAAATTGTTTTGTAGCAATAGCTGCATAACATAATTCATAATACAACATTTACAAGAACTGGATATGTATTAATCCAGATTTGGTCACAGATGTTACACAACCAACAAAGAGATTGATTGATTGATTGATTGATTGATTTCACTTATAGACTGCCCAGCTTAGTGAAATCAATACTTGGCATGGTTTACAAAATTTGCAAGAGCAAAAGTCTTCTTGAACCTTGCTAAAGGGTCTAAAAGGGAGTGGGTGAGAAATTTTGTCTTAATATTACATGTGGAATGGAAGCGGTGGTAACTTCAGGCTCCCTTCCAAGACTAAGTGAGGACCTCAATAGTCTAAAAGAGCAAAGAACGAATCTGGCAGACAAGCAGGAAGAGAGAAGGTATTAGCAGGAAGGATTGTGGGATCGAGTACAAAGCTCACCTCATGCTCAGGTAAAAGTGGGAGAGATTCAGAAGTTCCTAGAGTCAACAGAAGGAACCAACAGGAAATCCAAGTACAGCAGCATGGGGAATAATTTCCAGCTTCCAGGGAAAGACAAGTAGTACTAACACATAATCTCCTATGGACACAGAAGTAGAAAAGAAGAAAATGGAATGCTGTCAAAGCAGGCATGCCAAAATAATATAAAGTGCCAAGCTATACTTGGTGTGGCATGATTCATTTTAAACCTCAAGTTGTAACTGTAGGGAGGCCCAGTCAGGATCTAGATTATGTTATGGAGAAGGATTTTTAACCCTTCTCACCTGAAGCTGCTGTTTAGCACTTGTGGGAAACAACTGTGATGTAAATAGCAGCCTGTCCTATGCCAAATATCCTAGGTGGGAGACAATATTTATTAGGACTGCAGTTCAGCAGGAAAGGGTTAGACTCCTCTTTCCCTCATGTGCTTCTCAACCTGACCCCCATCATGAAAACATACACACACAGAGAGCCACTATTCATAACATTCTTTTTCTTTAAATCATGCAAGGTCAAACTACACAAATTAAACATCCCATTTACTTTGATCCTAAGCTATGTTTAGAAGCTTGATAAATGTGTCTGGAATATTAAAGCAATTTCATTAATTTTTTTAAAGTACACCAGGAATATTAAAGTTACCCCATCACCTAAACCTTAGCCTTCCCCGAGGACATATTATCTGATGTAACTCCCAAGATGAAGCATTTTAAATCTCAACATTGCAGAGCTAGATTAGCTATGACAGATTTCATTAACAGAGTCTTAGCTGCAATGCATCTAAAATTGGCTAACAAGATTTTAATAGAAGATGAAGTTTAATGATTGCATTTAATGATCTCAGCAGCCACTGCCCTTTGCAGCAGATGCTCATTATTTTTAAAAGCCTCCTTGTGTGGCTATTGCTGTATGGCCATGCCCCAAAGAAACAGTGCGAAGACAAGCTCTGTAGTGCTGTGTGTATAACACAAAGAGGCTTGATTTGAATGTGCTTCATTGAGTGAGGTCAAGTATATATTCGGCAATAACTATGTTGAAAATTCTATGCTTATCATAAATTATGGAAAATAAGCATTTGGGTAGCGCTGGGAAGGGAGGGGGATATATGAGGCAGGGAGGGGCAACAGAGCAGTTCAGAATGTATTGCTGCTGCACAAGCACATACAAATCTGTCAGCCAAATTGAATGGAGCCAAGCTTGGGCCATACATAGCATTGTTTGGCATGCATATGTGGATGTACAAAGCCAGGCAGGGAAATGGTATGGACAAGTGTACATTTATTAATCTGTGGTCCTCTTGACTAGATTATCTGCCCAGAACCTTCTCCTTCCACTGTCCCTTTGCTCTCAGCAGACATTTGCCCAGATTTTTCTGCAAGCTGACAAAGATGCAGGCAGTATTTTTTTTTTTTTTAGCAAGTAGTCACAGATCAAGTGCAAAATATGAGACGGTGCCATTCTAGTGTGCACAAGGATTAGCAACCTGCCCAGACCTTTAGGTGAGCTCTGGAAGCCTTTAGATTTTGATTTCGTTTTTGTCTCATTTGAGACATTTGTGTCCCCCATTTTACTAAGTTGTAGCTATTGTGTTTATGCCTGTGGAGGGCCCAGTAGTAGTACTAGGCAGTACAAGTTGATTGCCTCAGCCGTTAGGTGTTAGAAAGGCGCAAGAAGATGTTGGAAAAGAGTTGTCCTGCATGCTTTAAACTACCCTGGCACCATCAGTCACAGTGAGTGGCACTGCTTGGCCACCAGTATTGAAGAAAGATTCAGGTCCCAGGCCGTTTGGGTTTTAAATATGAAATGGGAGTGGGTCAGGCAATTTTTTTCTTCACCTCAGGTAGCAAAATGACATGATTCTGTGCCTGCAAGTTTGTTACAACAACACCCAATAATATGATGGGTTAGAATTACAAACAGATATCAGTTGCAAAAGAAATCCAAACAAATGTTTCAAACTTGCAGAATGGTCAGTGTAAAGTGTAAAGCCATTCATAGGAGCACAAACAAATCCCAACTTCATAAACACAGTGATGAGATCTGAGGCTGATATCCAAGGTTCATCTAAACCCACATAAAGCTGTTGGATCAATGAAATTCACATGAATGTTGAGTGGCCAATTTCCCATTGATACATTGGGTCTACTTTAGTTGTGAGTAAGCATTGGACTTAGACCTGAGCTTGTACTGGCTGACAAAGAAAGTGGGCCTTGAGGTTCTAGTGCATTGGTCCCCAACCTTGGTCCTCCAGATGTTCTTGGACTACAACTCCCAGAAGCCTTCACCACCACCTCTGCTGGCCAGGATTTCTGGGAGTTGAAGTCCAAGAACATCTGGAGGTCCAAGGTTGGGGACCACTGTTCTAGTGGATAGCTCAATGAAAATGTTCGTCTGGTATGTGGCTGCTATAAAAATGACAAATTCCACATTGGCTGTGTAGTGGAATTTAGCAAAAATAAAAGGGAAGCAGAAAATAAACTGCTTGTATCATATGAATGCACAATCCCATGGAATACTGTATACATTTCTGATCACTGTTGAATTATTGAAGGTGAAGAAATGGGCAACCAAAATGATAAGAGACCTGGAGTATTTCTCTTATGAAGAAATGAGGGTGGGAAATCTGGTTGGGTGGACAACAGAATGGATTATGTGGGAAAGGACATGACTGACTAATAAGAACAGCAAGGAGGAGCACTCCATACTGCACCGACTTCT
The DNA here is from genome assembly GCA_037013535.1 of Intellagama lesueurii. Lineage (NCBI taxonomy): Eukaryota > Metazoa > Chordata > Lepidosauria > Squamata > Agamidae > Intellagama > Intellagama lesueurii. Next base: position 94,903,284 of record JBAJHW010000003.1, on the reverse strand, counting down.
GTTTTAATTACTTTTACTCTAAGTTTCTTTGGGTGTTTTTTTTTTAGGCCTGAAAACTGGCATGTGAATAATACTTTGGGAAGTTGGCTAGAGTGATAGTTCCTCTTTCCTTGTCTTCCAGTAATTTTGCTATAAATAGAACACACAATACATACAGTCATGTGAAAAGAAAGTGCACCCTCTTTGAATTCTACAGTTTTACATATCAGGGGACATAATAAAAATCATCAGGTCCTTAGCAGGTCTCAATATTAGGTAAATACAACCTCAGATGAACAACAATACATGGCATATTACACTGTGTCATAATTTCTTTTACAAAAATGAAGCCAAAATGAAGAAGCCATGTGTGGAAAACTAAGTACACCTACAATAGCTTGCAGAACCGTCTTTAGAAGCAATAACGAAGCAATCAGTTTCTGTATAACTTTATCAGTCTCTCACATGGTTGTGGAGGAATTTTGGCCAAATCTTCTTTACAACATTGCTTCAGTTCATTGAGGTTTGTGCGCATTTGTTTACGCACAGCTCTCTGAAGATCCTGCCACAGCATTTCAATTGGGATGAGGTTTGGACTTTGACTGCGCCATTGCAACACCTGGATTCTTTTCTTTTTCAGCCCATCTGTTGTAGATTTGCTGGTGTGCTTGGGATCATTGGCTTATTTCATGACCCAATTCAGCCCAACTTTAGCTGTCGGACAGATGGTCTCACATTTGACTCTAGAATATTTTGGTATACAGAGGAGCTCATGGTCGACTCAGTGACTGCAAGGTGCCCAGGTCCTGTGGCTGCAAAACAGGCCCAAATCATCACCCCTCCACCACTGTGCTTTACAGTTGGTATGAGGTATTTGTGCTGATATGCTGTTTGGTTTTCGCCAAATGTGGCAGTGTGCATTATGGCCAAACATCTCCACTTTGGTCTTGTCTGTCCAAAGGACATTGTTCCAGAAGTCTTGTGATTTGTCCAGATGCAACTTGGCAAACTTAAGCCATGCTGCCATGTTCTTTTTAAAGACAAGAGCCTTTCTCCTGGCAACACTTCCAAACAAACTATACTTGCTTAGTCTTTTTCTAATTGTACTGTCATGAACTTTAACATTTCACATGCTAACTGAGGCCTGTAGAGTCTGAGATATAACTCTTAAGTTTTTTGTTCGTTTGTTTTTTCTTTTTTTGAAATTTTTCTGAGCCTTGCATGGTCTGACCTTGGGGTGAATTTGTTTGGACCTCCACTCCTGGGAAGATTGGCAACTGTCCTGAATGTTTTTCACTTGTGAAGAATCTTACTCGCTATAGAATGATGGGCTTTAAATTATTTGAAAATGGCCTTATAACCCTTCCCAGATTGATGGGCAGCAACAATTACTTCTCTACAATCATTGCTGATGTGTTTCCTCCTTGGCATTGTGTTAACACACACCTGAATGCTCCAGACCAGCAAACTGCTAAAACTTTGGGTTTTCTAGAGGTGGTCATGCTCCTGGTGAGTTATTCAAGGGCATTTGGTTAGCAGCACCCGGCTGCTACCCTTAATTCCTATGGAAGCAATAAGGGTGTACTTAGTTTTTCACACATGGCTTCTCCATTTTGGTTTTATTTTTGTTAAATAAATCGTGACACGTGTTGCTGTTCCTCTGAGGTTATATTTATCTAATTTTCAGACCTGCTAGGGACCAAATGATTTTTATTATGTCCTGATATGTAAAACTGTAGAATTCAAAGAGGGTGTACTCCCCCCCCCCCCCCCATGATTGTATACTGTTAAAGTGCTCTGGCCATAGCAACAGTGGAGCCTCTTTTCTGCTGAACCACCAAGTGCAAGAAATACATGTTTTTCATTATGAATTGTCTCAGCCTATAATAATTCCATTTTTTAATCCCCTAGGTCATTCACCAAATTGACATTTCTTATAGTAGAGTCTCCATATTATTTTAAAAGGTTTAGTTTAACATTGTCAAAATTATAATTTTGGTTAAATCAGCTGCAGATTCCATGTTTTGGTTCACCATATATTAACACATCATATTTTCTTGGGCTACCTTTGTGAAGCACGTAGATCATGTAGATCCTTTTAAAGAGAAAGGCGGGGTAAAATATTTTAAGTAAATAAATATTTAAATCTGTTTCTGCAGCTCCTTTTAGCTAGTTTCTACACACTGTTGTACCCTAATTGCATTACATTGCATTAGTTTGATCTCAACTACAATGAAATATTTATTTTCATTTCTAAATTTCCTTTCACCAGACCATTTTAGTCTGTGACACTTCTTGGCAATTTGTTTCACCAGTACTGAAACCTGAATATCTGTTGATTGTGGTTCCCAAAATATGGCCTGTTGAAATCAAGGTTGGAGATAGATAATTATCTGGAGAATGTGGATCAGAAAAGTATTACAGCAATTAGAATAGTTGCTTTGTGAACTACAGCTAGAACCTTTCTTGAATGTTTAATAGACTGAGGGGAAATCAATGGACTTAGTCCTGAATGAATCTATATTCACTAATGGGTGGAGGGTGAACTAGAGTTAATTTTGTATCTAGCAAATTAGAGACATGGGGTACTGGCACTGAACAGTTCATCCAGTGTTTTTTGTCTTGTTTTTCAGTCCATCAATCCTATTTTTCTTTGCCGTTTCTAGCACTGCAGAATAATTAAAATTAATTTGGGTCAAATATCCAGTACCCTTCCTTGCTCATGCTACAGTTGCACCTTTCCTGAAAACAACATTATTGATTTCAAATGAAGGTACTGACTCAGAAAATGCTGTAAGCAAAGATTCCAGGAGTTAGTTTAACATTAAATGCTTGGCTTCATAATTCCTTATCAGCCATATAATTATCATGATATTCTTTTTAACATCTACATGAAATTGCTAGGGGAAATCTAGAGGATTGAGCTAAAATGTCACAGAATGCAGATGAGAAGCCACTGTATCTCCAGTTTCCATCTTCTAGTCCCAAAGCAACAAAGGAAGGAGGTAAACGGGTGCCTAGGGACAGATGGGTTAAGTTGAAGCTTAATCCAGAGAAGACATGAATATTCTGTGTAGAGAAATATGCTGACATGCTCATAATAATACGTTTGTGCCATCAAGTCAGTTCTGACTTACGGCAACCCTTTCCAGGGTTTTCTAGGTAAAGAGTACTCAGAATTGGTTTACCATTCCTTTCTTTTGAGAGCACTCTGGGACTGTGCAGTTTGCACAAGGCTATGCAGGCTAGCTTTCTCCTAAAAGGCACAGTAGAGAATCAGATACCCAGCCCTTGACTCTGCAGCTATGTGCTCCATCTCACTGAGCTATACAACCAACTGCTGATCTGGATAGAGATATACTAATTACATCTGATTCTGGAAAATGTTGTCCTCCCTGTAAAGAACCTAAGAGTTCTCCTCTAGGGGCACAGGTGATATCAATGGCCAGGGAGTACTTTGTACATCCTTCAGCTGACTTTTCTGCTGCAGCTTCACCAAGAGAAAGATGACCTTCCCTCAGTAACACATGAACTGGTCTCAGGCCTGATTATTGCAACACACATTACACAGAGCTGCCCATAAAGACACGTTGGAATTGGTACTGAATTCAGCAGCCCAAATGCTTGTAGGAGCTAAGCGTTCAGACCATATTATTTTTATTCTGCATCAACTACAAATGAGGTTTATTCATATCCATGGTAATTTAAACTCCTGCTATTAATTTTAAAAGCCGTAGATGATTTGGGATCCCAGTTGTCTGAAAAAAACTACTTGCACCTGTATGAGCCTGCTTGGAGATTAATATCAGTGATCTGTGATCCACAATAGCTATGAGACTGACAAGTTTGACAGAAAGGGACTTTTCTGTGGTGGCACCACATCCTTAGAATGCCCTCCCCTGGAAAGTATACTGTATACAGGGAATTCCCAGAAGAAGGTGTTTGCTGTTTGCTGTAGGAGATTTTTAAGAAAGATTCATTCATTCCACTCAGCATTACATTAATTTTGGAATATTGTATCTTTTAACTAGAATGTCACTGTTGCTATACTATTAGATATATCCTATGTGTTATATAAAGCAAACAAATGCCATTGTTCTTCAGTTAGGTACAGTACTGACCTTTGCTTTGATCAGCTATAGTACAACCAATAGAGTACACTGTAGCAGCTACAGCACTCACAAATCCCATCTGACATTTCAAAAACTGCTTCTTACAAAGGCCATTAGTATAGGGTTGCTTCTCTGTTCCTGTTTGCCAGGGCAATAGGCAATCCCTCAAATGTATTCTCAAAGGCTTTCACAGCCGGGATCCGATGGTTGTTGTAGGTTTTTTGGGCTGTTTAGCCATGTTCTGGAGGTTTTTTTTCCTAACGTTTCACCAGTCTCTGTGGCCGGCATCTTCAGAGGACAGGAGTAGAACTCTGTCTGTCCTTCAAATGCCCCATAAAGCTTATCAACAGCCTCAGTGATAACATCTTCAAATCTGGAACTAGGTTCAAATGGGGGGGGGGGGTTTCATAAACTTCACCATTACTCTAGTAACTAGTGATCCCACAAGGTGGTTCCTGAGAGTCAAACTAGATGATGTTCTTACCACTTATTCAGAAGTGAAGCTCCTTCAGGTGGTGAAAAACACCTGTTTCTTACAGTACGTCCATATCTTTCATTTAGCCAAGCACTGTGTTCTAATTGGTCACTGACAAAAATGAGTTTACTTTGCAAGTCCAGTTGTTGAGGAATGCAGATCTAAGGAAATCCTATCATTTTGGGGGAAACAGCTTAATCACAAGGTGTACACATTTCTGTTAACACCTAGTTTCGCCCCTGCTGCAGTGTTTTGTTTTGTTTTTTAAAGCTGTTAAAAGTCTTTTTAGTTATCTTCCTTCAGGGATTAATTTACTACATTTCTTTCTTGCTGGTTAATGTTCTGTCCTTGGCTAAGCTGCTAAAGTAAAATGAAATGGAAATTAAGAGCAAGCTGTTTAAAATAGTAAAGCAAATAATGAATTATATTATTGCTATTGTGATGCAATATGGAAAGCTGCACCAGGTGACTAAGGCAGAGCACCTGCATTCAGTAGTCAAATGGGGGAGGGGAGGAGAATGTGTCCCATGTGTCCTCGGTTTGCCATTTTTCAGCACTTAAAAAGCACTCTGCATTTTATAGCGTGAATACGAACATACTGTATTATCCCCACCATGTTTTCATGTTACAATTAAACTATAGATTTACTTTAAATCACTGTGAAATTGCCAAATAAAAGATGCCCAATATGAAATTGCTGAAAGAAATAGTGTTAGTATAGTTTTAAATAAATACAATATGCACGCAGTGCAACAAGTTTATGAACAAACTCATACAGAGTTAAATCTGCTGATGGCTTACAGGAGTATTTAGACTTCCTTCACTTCCCCTTGCAACCTTCTGGAACACCAAAAACCTAGAGGGTTTGTCAGGAACAAGCACCACTGTAACCGGGCAGCGGGGGGGGGGGGGGGATGTGATCTCTGTAACCAGCCCCACTTAGCAATTTGACTGCCACATTTTGGACCCACTGAAGTTTCCTGACACTATCAAGAGGCAACCCCATGTAGAGCAAATTTCAGTATTCTAGCTGGGATGTAACTAAGGCATGTGTCACCATGGCCAGATCAAACCTCTCCAGGAATGAACACATCTGGCACACTAGTTTTAATTGTGCAAATGCACTCTTAGCCACTGCCAAAACCTGGGCATCCAGTCTCAGAGATGAATCCAGGAGCACCCCAAAGTTGTGCACCTGTATTTTCAGAAGGAGTGTAACTCCATCCAGCACGGGCTGAATGCCTGTTCCTTGATCTGCCTTTCAACTGACCAAGAGAACATCTCTCTTGTCTTGAATAAGTTTCAGTTTATTTACTCTCATGCAGTCCATTGCTGATACCAGATATCTAAAGCTGAAACAGATTCCTTGAATTTGGTGGGGACTTGGGAGAGATGGAGTAGGGTATCATCCGCATACTGGGGATACCAAACCCCAAAACTCCAGACAGCCTCTCCCAGCGGTTTCATGTAGATGTTAAATAACATAGGGGACAAAACAGAACCCTGAGGGACCCTACAGGTCAGTGGCCAGGGTGTTGGAATCCCCCAGCACCACCTTCTGAGTTCTCTCCTCCAAGAAGGACTGGAGCCACCATAAAACAGTGCCTCTAAGTCCCATCCCAGAGAACCAGGCCAAAAGGGCACCACGGTTGATGGTACTGAAAGCCACTGAGCAGTCCAGCAGAACCAACACATATCTTACCTTCGATTTAGCTACGTGCTGATGTGGTCTTTAGGAATAAAAATGTAATTTTATGCTGGGGATGAAATGATACCCAAGACTATCTTTAGATTGTTGGGCCAGGATGGTCACCTAGGTTCAAATGCTTTCTCAACCTTGAAACTCAATTGATATACTCAGGGGCATTCACTAACTTATATCTCAGCACGACAATAAAATGGGAAGGTCTAGCAATATGTACCCCCTTGTTTTCCTTGAGTGCAGTGAAAATTAGAAAGGGATGTGGTGGCGCTGCGGGTTAAACCGCAGAAGCCTCTGTGCTGCAAGGTCAGAAGACCTGCAGTTGTAAGATTGAATCCACGCGACGGAGTGAGCTCCCGTCGCTTGTCCCAGCTCCCGCCAACCTAGCAGTTCGAAAGCATGCAAATGCAAGTAGATAAATAGGTACCACCACGGTGGGAAGGTAACGGCGTTCCGTGTCTAGTCGCGCTGGCCACATGACCACGGAAACTGTCTACGGACAAACGCTGGCTCTACGGCTTGGAAACGGGGATGAGCACCGCCCCCTAGAGTCGGACACGACTGGACAAATTGTCAAGGGGAACCTTTACCTTTACCTTTAGTGAAAATTAAGTAAATATAGCAGGGGCTATTGTATTTATAATAATTGGACATCTTTGGTTATATGTTGATGGATATATCTTTGGCTTTGAGACATCTGTTTAGTGAGGCATTCTTTTGTACTAGGTCTGTTTCAAAGCAAGATGGCAAAGTTCTAGAATGCAGGAGGTTATAGCCAAGACCAAAGGTTTAACCAAGATAACTAGGGGGAGGATTTCTGTGACATGCCATTTTTTTCCTGCAACCTATGTTTGAGCTTATGGGTGTGCTTGAACACGTTTATGAGTAATCTGGTGAGAAAGGCCAGATTTCATAAACATGTTTGAACTTGCTTATGGGTTCAAATGTAGGTTGCAGAGAAAATGTGAAGTTTATTTATTTATTTATTAGATTTATACCCCGCCCATCTAGACCAAAGTCTACTCTGGGCGGCTAACAATAAAAAATAGAATAAAAACAATATAATAAAGTTAAAAAAAAAACACAATAGTAATGTGGGACAAGATAGGGGAAAAAATTCAAGTGATGACAGGAGGGAAAGCCTGCCTAAAGAGCCAGGTCTTAAGTTTGCTCTTAAAAACACCCAGCGAGGGAGCCAGACAGATCTCTGGGGGCAGACTGTTCCAAAGTCGAGGGGCCACTGCCGAGAAGGCCCGGTTTCTTGTTCTTTCTCTCCGGGCCTCCCTCGGCGTTAGGCCCCTCAGCCGCCCTTCCTGGCTAGAACGAGTGGTTCGGGTAGATCTAGGTGGGAGGAGGCATTCCACTAGACATCAAGGTCCTAAACCGTTTAGGGCTTTATATGTCATCATTAACACTTTGAAATCGATGCAGAAACGAATGGGCAGCCAATGCAAGGCAGCCAGAGTGGGGGAGATATGCTGATATTTTCTCGTCCCACTGAGAAGTCTGGCCACCACATTCTGCACCATTTGAAGCTTCCGCATCAATCTCAAAGGTAGCCCCACGTAGAGCGCATTACAGTAGTCTAATCTCGAGACTACAAGCGCATGGACCAGAGTGGTGAGTGCCCCAACATCAAGATAGGGACACAGCTGGGCAATCTGCCACAGATGGAAATAGGCAGAGCGGACCACTGACGCCACCTGGGTTTCCATAGTGAGCGCCGGATCCAGATGGACCCCCAAGCTGCGAACCTCACTCTTCGCGGCGAGGGTCACTCCCCCCAAAGAGAGGGAGTTTCCCAAACCACCAATGGAGGGGCCACCCACCCTCAGGACCTCCGTCTTGTCCGGGTTCAGCCTCAGTCCATTCTCCTGCATCCATTGCAGTACAGCCTCCAGGCAGCGCTGAAGGGACGGAACGGCATCCACTGTGGTTGGAGAAAAGAAGATGTAGAGCTGGGTGTCATCAGTGTACTGATGGCATGAAGCCCCACACCCCCTGATGACCCCACCCAGCGACCTCATGTAGATATTAAACAGCATTGGGGAGATAATCGAGCCCTGCGGAACCCCACAATTGAGGCTCCACGGGGCCGAAACACTCTCCCCAAGCTGTACTCTCTGAGAACGGTCCTCCAAGAAGGATCGGAACAAGGCAAGCACCAGACCACCGATTCCCAGTTCGGAGAGCCTCCCCAGGAGGATACCGTGGTCGACGGTATTGAAGGCGGAAATGTCATAGAAATCCTCTCCCTAATCATAACATAAGGAATATCCAGTTTGTTACTCAGAGGAAGCCATTCCTGTTTGTACTTTCTTGGAGACTTATCTCAGCAAAAGGACAGTAAAGAAATAAAAAGCTAGTTTGCCAATGAAAGCCTTAATGTCCAATTAAATTTGAGAGGCTATGATTCTTATTCCACAGATTAGCATGCTAAGATATTAACATATCACTTTCAGTAGTCAACAACTGAGAGGTAGAATATCAATGGATCATTCATCTGATCTGTGTGCCGTACAGTCAAAACTTTCCAGCAATGAATCACAACATCGCCTTAGAAAGTCTGCAGCAGTTCTTTCACAGTTTGCTAAGGGAACAATTCAGTAACTAACTACAGAAGATTCCACGGACCCAAACCTGTGATGTCTGTTTCTATGGAAGAATGGGAGGAGGCTAATGGTAAAGGAGATGGTGGGAAGGAAGGGAATTAATTCCTGCAAGGCTTTTATTTTTAATCTTCTGAATAAGATCGCTCAGTTTTAAAGGTCTGTACAGTGCTTTAACAGTTCTCTGGTTTTATAGCATTCTTAATAAAGTGTTATTGCATGTTGTAGATGGAAAATATCCATATGTGTTGGGGCTTACTTCTACTTGTTAATGCTTTAAAATTTGGACACGTGACAAGAGTGCATGTGACACAGTTTTTTAAGTCTTGATTGAGCTCATATTTTAAAAGTCAGAGTACAAAATAAACATCTCTGCCCTTCCTTCCAGCAGGCAGCACAGAGATCTGCTCTCCGGGTTCTGTCTGACAGGTACATTTTGTCATTTTTATGAACTATAAATTGCTTTATGAAACTCTGAGCCCTATTTATTGTGGCATATAACTCATAATCGGATTTTGTCCCCAAAGTATCTCTGAACTGGGATGTTAAACATTTTGCATGCTTGGATTTGTCATGCATGCGTGGAGTTTATTACTGCAAAAAAAGAAAAACCACCTCATAGTCTTACTGTATTTCATATAGAGTATGCAGAATCCCTTGTTGTGGCGTGAAATGAGAGATATGAAATTGCCTGAATGGTGCAGTAAATTCCAAGGTTTAGCATTTGTTTAAGATGTATCGAGCCTCATTTCTCAACAATAAGTATCCTATTTATTTCAGTATGTTCTCTTTTTGACATTTTCCCATTTTATTTTATTTTATTTTTCACTAGGGGCATTCTCTAGATTCTTTCTTCCCCCTAAAACAACACATGATGATGTGATAATGAAAATTATTTTATTTTTTATTTGCTATTCTCCATACTTCTTTCGACAGTGATGGTTGTGTCCAATAATTAATTCTGGTTTGGTTCAGTCCTTATTTAGGTAAAAATCTGTACCGAAATATTTAAGTTGTTCTGCCATTTTCCATAGCAGAGCATGTGGGAATGAGGCTGTAAACCACTAGGTTGCTTTACCTTAAAGAAACTCTTGATGAAAGTGGAATTGCAGAGACTGGAAAGGCAGCCCTCTAACACAGTCTTGATTTTATTTCAGGTTTTTTTTTTTTAAAGGGAACTGGAATGTTGTTGGAAAGTATACTTTATAGCACCTTTTTTAAAAAACAACAACACACAAACACACAACCTCCTCCCCTAGATTTATATTTATCCACAAATGAGATACTGTATCATGCAGGCTGACACAAAGCAAATTTCCCCATGCCTTCCTGGCAGGCATCTCACCCCTTCTGGCCCAGATTCCCCCGCCTCCCTGAGAATAAGGAGTAATTGACTTTGTAAGGCATCTCAGTCAAAGGCTTCTCCAGAGCAGAGGCTGCTGCCACTTAGGATGAATTATATGTTGTGCATGGGTGAATAACATTTCTTTATGGTCCGAGGCGAAGACCATCAAAACTATCTCACCTCTGCTGACAAGCCCTGGTCTGTTTAGACTCTTCTTTCTCTTTTTCCTACCACAGGAATAAAAGGGGGGTGGGGGTGGAGTAGATATAAGTTTGCTTCTATTTGCAAACTTATTAAAATGTAAATGCTTTGAGCTGCATAAACTGATCTTGCAGTAGGAGAATACAGAGAGGCAAACATGCCTAAACCTTTATGATCAGTCTATATAGTCTAGAACAGAAAGGGGAAATTCTGTTTGTTTTCTTCTACCATTAGAAGCGTATGTGGTGTATGCTATCAACTTCCTTTCAGTTCATGGTGATCCTGGTAGGGTTTTCGTGGTGTATGAGATATTTGAAGAGTAGTTATACCATTGCCACACACACTCCAGTGAGATTGAATTGAACCCAGGTCTCCTGAGTCGTGGTCCAACACTCTGTCTACTACACCACACCAGATCTCATTAGAACCACAAGTGCAAAACCAACCAAATTGGACATCACTTACGAAAGCCAGACATTTGTAAAACTGCCAGGGTTCTCACATTGTTGGCCCATAGGAGGGCCACTGCAGGATAAGGCACTGCCCCCCCCCCCCCACACACACACATGAGCTTTTGCCATGTACAAATATATGCATTATGCATTTATACTTGTTTGGTAGTCTGCGGGGGAAGGAAAAGTTTTGGAGTGTAATGCAATGCCTTGTCCTCCTATAGTATGTGCACAAAATGTGAAATACACCAGAGAAGGGGTTGGGGGGCTGTTGCACTGGTGCAGCTATAAGCCATGTTTTCTGTTTGGGCCACCAGGACCAGAGCAATAAGGTAGGAGTACTTATGTTGATGGAGGTGGTGGCACTGAGGCTTCAGTGGCAGCCCAGCAGAGGCCTGCCTGCTTGGAGGCAACACATGGGGTCAACTCTAACAGTCACATTGCCCATCCATGCCTAGGAGCTCTCAACTAGAAACTGGCAAATCTGTCAAACATGACTTTAAGGTTCTCATTTTGCCACTGCTAAGTTTGCTCCATTCTAGCTCTGCATCAGTATGCAATTTTATTTTAGTTAGCACAAAAAATGTGCTTATTTTTAATGTTTTTTCCCCAAAACACACATATTTTGTACACACTTTTGCAAATGCATATGTTTTAGCATTTATTTTTTCCTTTGAAGAGGATGGAATGAGAAATTTCTTCTAGTATACTCATTTGGTACAGTTTACCATATATATGCATTAATATGGTTTTACATCTTATTGCCTAGAATCATACTGGTGTTCACAAAAGGTTTGCATAGTGTGCCACAGCTAAGTGGCAAAGTGCCAGGGTGCATCTTGATGAATTCCCTGCTTGTACACCCAACTGTGCAACTGAGATACATCTCAGCACCTCATCAGTTAGTCACAGTTAGCCATGACAAGTTACACAAATCTTATGTGAACAACAATAGATTCTGGCTATTTTTTATTTTAATGTTGTATTCTGCTTTGAATTCTTTGGAGGAAATGTATAATATAAGTTTTAAAAATAAATAAAATAACCACATAAAACTAATTAAGATTAGAAATGAATAACTAGAACTAAGATTTCATCATCCAAAGAATTCAAGATTATATTTTCCTATTAATTTACCGTGTATTAGCAAAGCTATAATTCTAGGTCGAACATTGCTTCTTTAGGGAGAACTCAGTTTACTGGGGCAGACAGAATCATCTGTTTTGGAAGAACTGGGATTAACCATTTAGATAGAAAAAGCAGAATGTTCTCTGTCAAAAGGGGGAATTTCTAAGCTCCAGTGTTCCTTAACAGGCAGAGTCAAATGCCCAAACTCCGAGAAAGTGTTCTGATGGTATTTCCTTTACACAGACAACATGGGAAGAGAGTCCATGCAATTAAAGGGACAGTGAGGATGCACCACTGCTTCCATCGACTAGTAATGCAGAGCCTCATCCAGAAAGACATAAGCAGGGCGAAATTTTTGGGTGCACATCTCCAGGAATATGTCCAATTAGCATGATCTCCATGTGTAGTCTTTCTTCCTGTAAGTGTCCCTTCCTAATGGGTAGACCTTCGGGTCAGGACTAGCGCTGTCTCTTTTATTATGTGGGGCTCCCTGCCATATGCAATGGAAGAAGGAGAGTTGCTTTTCTAGATAAAACACCCTCAGTGTTTTACTTGTTATTATTGTTGTTTCTCATTGTTGGACAGTAATAAGAATAATTGATACTATACACTCCTGTATGTTCCCTGTGTATTTCCACTGGTCTTCAGGAAAGCCCAAGTAAATAGTCCAGAATTAATGTGTGTGAACTGGAGGACGCTGTTGGCCTCCAGGAATGACCTCGCTATATTTTTGTGAGATGACAGACATAGCCTCATGGTGTGTAAAATATGCAAAGTACTGTGGGCAGGAAGAAGTGTATGTGTGTAGAATAAGAATTGCCTCAGCATATGATTAACCTCGCTGGTTATGTAGTAAATAGAAGATAACTGTGATCAAAAATGAATTTGTGCAATTTATCAAGCTGAGCAACTATGCATTTTGCAGTGAGGCAGGAAGTCAATTCCAAAATCTAGGGCAAATAGAGCAATAGGAAATTGCAGGGACTAAGAAGTTAATCATACCTTTGGACTGCTTTCATCATTTTTGAAAGACACAGTCAGTAGAGTCCTAGTAGGAATGCATCTCAGAGCAACTGATCAAAAAACAATTCTTTCAGCATGTCGTTAAACTGCATTTGTGATAACTTCCTAATTTAATGCTAAATGCCAAAAATTGTGATTTTTGAAAACATGTACCTGGAACATAAATAAAGCCATCAAAATACCTAAAAGAAAAATGAAAGATTGAAATTTGTAGACTCAGGAAGCTCTAAATGATGGTGTGATTAAACAAATCCTGCACATAACAATCTTAAAAAAATTACCATGGAACTGGAAAACCACTACATGGTTTCCCTTGAAATACACTGCAATTATCCAGTGCCTCTCATTAAACCCTTAAACTAAAGAAGGATTTTTATGTAGAAAAAGATGCTATACATTTAAGATGATGTGCTTACCTGTGATGTAAGAAAAATGTCACGTTCTATAACATGTTGCTTATTTGTATACTTATTCTGACTCCTTAATCCAGCAAGCACATTTTGGGCTCAGGCTGTGAAAGTGTTGCTAAACGGTTGCTATGAATGCCTGATTCATGCATGAAAAACCATCTGGTTTGTTAATGAAGAAAAATATTTCTGTTTTATTGTTTGTTTTTGACATACGAATATTGCTTTGCCTTTGGGCGGTGAGGAAACGATAAGGCACACATTATTTTGAACTTGCCTAATGGTGCCAAGTAGCAGTTACTCCATCTGTTGATGAGGGCAGTTCTTCCATTAGATGGTGTCTTGTTGTGATGGTTTCTCCACAGAGCAAAAGAAGGGAAGAAGAAATGCATTACAATGTGGATACCGTGTTACCCTTCAGTTCTTACCTAGCAGTTTAGCATTTGCTGTACTTCAGGAAATGATATGATATCTTGAGCAGTTTCTGATGATGTCACTGTTACGTGAATTCTGTCAGCTTTTAATCTAGTTCCTCATGATGTGGTTGCATTATTTGCTCCCACATTTATGTCTTCAGCATCATGTCAGCTGAATATGAATCCCTGGATAGCTCCATTGCACTTTAACACTGAGATAAACTGGAAGCACTCCAGTATTGAAACTAATATGTGAAGAACAGGGCCTGCAAGTTGAACCCTGCATCTGTTGTGGGTGGCACCAATGAAATCAGAACTTCGTGAATAAATGGATAATCACTTGGAGAAGTCGCTAATGTAGTTATGTTAAAAAGGAAATATGAGCTTCTTTGGGTTCATCAATGTATCTGTAGCATACTGAGACAAATATCTCACTGTACAGTGTAGGTGTTTTTGTACTACAACTCTGAGAATCCATATGCTGAAATATTTCACGTTGTAGTCCAAAACAACAACAACAACAATAACAACAACATTTCAAAACTTTATTACAGAACAGTGGTGGGGAGATTCCCCATCCAGCCTGTGGCATTCCTCTTCCCAGAACCTACCATTCTTCCAGGCTAATATGGATACTGCAAGTCACTGTGTTTGCAGTGTAATGGAAGATAACATTGCAAATCCCCCTCCAGCCTGTGGAAGACCTAACTTTGAAGCCCATCTTTCTCCCAGGATAACGGACCTGGCCAAGTTCCATTGCCATCTCATTCCTTCTCTCCATCAGTTATTCTGGTTCTAAGGTATAAAATTTATAGAAGTTGCAAGATTCCACACATTTTCCATGTCACATGTAATCTGACCCTAAAAAATCTCTCTTGGGGAACCAGTCAAATCAGTCACTTCACTTGTATAATACCCACAGAACTAAAGTTAATTCACATTTTAAAAATATAATAAATTAATTTTTGAAAAACGTTCTAGTAAGTAAATGCCCACAGTATTAGGAAACAACCGTGATTTGATTTGCAGCCTGTATTGCATGTAAAATTGCAAATCACTGTTCACACAAGGGCTGAGGATTAATTCAGGAGGTCACAGTTCATTCTAGTTTGCAATGCAAGTTACATTCCAGAATCACACAGCTCCTCCCTCCCTCCCTCCCTCCCTCCCTTCCTTCCTTCCTTTGCAGTGAAGCTGCTTTTTAATTCAAAGCTTCAGATTACGACATTTTCCAAAAACATTTCTATAGAAAAATAACATGGAAAGGTTCTTAACATTCTAATAGTACAGAAGATCAAAAGTTTGAATAGTAATTTTGCAAAATACATCATAATTCACACATCAGAATGATTCCATAACCTCCCCCTTCCTGTTACTCTTTTCCCTTACTTTCAAGTAACTCGTGCAGAAATTGCATCATCTCTAGAGATGGGGGTATTCGTATTCATATACGAATATGAATATGCCCCCACAGGTGGAGATAACGAGGGTCCGGCCCCATGGTCCACTCATGAGTCCGCCGCTGCCGTGACTGCCGCAGAGCCTTCCAATGCCTCTGGAGAACACATTCGGCTCGCCACTCCTGGCAGGAGGCGGGATAACAAGTCTCTCTGCTAGGTTGAAGAGTGGCTCGCCGAATGTGATCTCTGGAGCCATTGGAAGGCTCTGCGGTGGACGCGGTAGCTGTACAATCATGAGTGGACCATCTGGCCCCATGGGGCCGGACCCTCGTTATCTCCACCTGTGAGGGGATATTCGTATACAAATACAAATACCCCCATCTCTAATCATCTCTTTTCACATATGGTTTTAAACTAGTTACATTAACATTTGTCAACAGAGATGAGATAATTCTTGCATGCATTACTTTGAAAGTAAGGGGAAGGAATAAAGGTTGGGTTATAGTAAATGGTAATCCCATATGGAATAATTCTGAACGGTGAATCATAATGTATTTTGCAAAAGTCCTGCTCAGACTTTTGACATTCTATATTCTGAGACTGTGAAGTACCTTTCCATGTTACATTTGAAAATGTTTTTTTTAAATGTAAGTAGTCTGACAACGAACCATAATCATGGTTCTTTGCTTTTTCATGTCTCTTCCCCCAACATCTTGAACATCACACCCAACTGCCTACATCAACAAAACACCACCTAGAATCATGCCTCCTGTCTTTACAAGAACTTACCACAACTACCATATGGGAAAAAGTCCATTCGAATCCTTCCAGCTTGAAAAAGTAGAGCCCTCCCCCGCGTGGCAGAGGGAAAAAAAGCTGCTTTGGAAGCAAAGAGGGCTGGACCAATTCGACTTTTGCATCATGTGGTCAGTAAAAAATACTTCAGATTCACCTGTTTTATAAGCAAAGCAAATTCTGCAGTATTTGACCACGTAGTTGCACTCTGAGTTACATGTCTTCTATGTCAGAATGATGTTCTCTTCTATGAATATATTCAATTTTCCCATTCATGGAAACATATGTGTCCAGGCATGAAATGTATAAATCACACTTCCTTTTTAGTCACTGGCATGATAGGAAATAATGTTTATAAATGAACAAATACTTTGTTAAAATTCATTAAGAACTGGGGGGTGGGGAATCAGATGTTTCCTGATTATATATAATAACTGTTTCCTTTTGCAACAACGTACATCTAGGTTTGAGGCAGAGAGAGGAGTGCAGGATTTTCCCCATTAAGAAGGAGGAGAGCCCTTTATTGGCTGCACAAACTATTATTTCATGAATCACCCTGTAATTCTGCTTTTATTTATTCTGTCTGCTACTCATTTAAAAAGACAATACAGAGACCAGTATAAATCGTGATGCCTTATACTGCTGTCTCAGTAGTGCTGCATTTTATGAACCCCATGATTATTCTTTTTTCCAGGGCTTCCCTTTCCATTTTCTAGTGTTTTGCTTTTTTTCCAGACTCCCCGAGGTTAATGTTTTCCTTCTCCTTCACACTCTTCTGAATCCGCTTGTCCCTTCCCCCTCTTTGACCAACATGATGCATTTCTGTTTTGTTCCCCTATGATCTTGAAAGCCAATTAAGAAATCTTTAGGTCTTGTAACAATGCAACTTAAGGTAAATAAGCTAGCTTTGAGACATTCAATTTAGCTCCTGGAAACAAGTCAGCTCTGGAGTATACCTGGTGTACACTGAGTTCTTGTTTCCTCTCCCACACTCCATGTCATTATAACTAGTGGTTTGATCCAGTCAAAGTGTGTCACTATTGAGCCCTATTTATTTTAGTGGCAACTCTAAGCACACATTTAAATATCTTCCACTGAAATCAGTGAAAAATGAACAGTGCTCAGCTTCGCCTGGCTCATGCCCTTGGTATTTATCATTTGCTGGAGCCAGTCACAGAACAACGTAATCAGGCTTCCTTCTGTAGGTCTGCCAATTATTCTGATTCTCAACCTGCACAATTTCCTCCTCATTGTGTAGCTTGCAAAATAGCCGGATTAGCTTGATAGCAAAATGTCTGTGTGGTCTAGAAAAGTAGGCAATTAGCCTAGTGGATCATAAGATATTATTACAGAAAGTTAATAATTCATCCACTGAATTTGAACAGTGGAAGATTCAAGACAGAGAAAGCAATGGACTTCATCTAGAGGGCCAAAGTTTCCAACACTTGAAATATTGCCTCTAGTATTAGCTGCACCTCTGCTCCTCTGAATAACAATCCTGCATTTATGGGCTTCCCAGAAGATATCTGGTTTGACATTGTGTGTGAAACAGAATACTGGTCTAGATAAAATTCAACGGTGATCCAGCATGACTTTTTATATGTTCTCATGTAGGTACACAATATATATTCAGCATAATGTTGACCATTTAATTTTGAACTACAAAGAAGAATCCTGCTGGATCAGACCAAATGTCATTCTGACTCGACATGCTGTTTCTTATAGCAGCCAACCAGATGTCCCAAGGGAAACCCTCAGGCAGAACATCAAGGCAATGCCTCTCCACTGCAGCTGACCCCAGCAACTGGGGTTCAGCAGCATATTACTTCTGATCCGAGGTATTCAATTAGGGAACAGGGCTAATGGATAAGAACATAATAGTTAAGAATATGTGAAAGGTCAGCGTTGTGGGGAGGTGTAAAATTTCAGTTGTTCTTTTCCAGCCTGTGCCACTGGCTCAGATTTTAATGGTCAGACTGCCACAAGTTGCCAGGTCTCGGAATGGCATCTGAGAATTGCTGTGTTCAGGGAATTGCTATGCTTCCCCAGGCCTCCATCAGGTAGACCAAACCCGTAGAGGGCAGTGCTGGAGGAGGAAAATGTTTGATTTTTGTGTATGAAGTTACTTTAAAGCCTAGCTAAGTGAGATATTTAAGGAGTAGTTTTACCAGCTCCACTTCCTCAGTGAGTTTCCATGGCTGAGTGGGGATTCGAACCCTGTTCTCCAGTCTGTCACTCTATCCACTATACCACATTGGGAACTGTAGGCATCCATCCATACTCATCTCCAGCTGGCACTAGCACTCACTGGCTCAGTACAAAAATATTTCTATATATGCCACACTTCTGTATACCCGAAGCCAAAAGTGACTGGGCAGAATGCCATTGAGCGCATGCACTTGGGTCTGTTGTACCTTTTGGAGTGAAGGTGGGAGAGCACCTAATAATTCATTTTAAAAATCTTGCTGGATAAACCCTGGCAGCAGTGGCACAACGTCTGTGGATTAATGTTAATGTTAAGCCTTCTACAAGTCTCAAAAACAGTATAGTACTAGGAAAGCTCCATGCCATGTATGCAGTAGATGGTCTAGAGAGTGCCTTTGTTTCCCTAGCAGGAGTGGTGGCAGTCCTTATAGCTGCTTGGTATGTTTTGACAGCTAGCTAGCTGCTGAAAAACAAGATCCCCTTTTTCTGGATCTGTGTTGCCATATGTGAGGGTTTGGGTATGGCCTCCTCCAGTTTTAATAAAGACTCAGGATTCGTATTTTGTAGAAAGTCAAAACTATGTTTTATTTGAACACGGGACAACAGGTCCTTCTCTTCAACATCAACGTCTCTTCCTTCTCTCGCGGCCAACGAGTCCCACGAGGGCATCCAAACATCCTTATCAAAGGGGTTATAATCCAAATTGTCCCAAGGACCCTTCAAAAATGGGTTACTTTCCTCCAAGTCCACGATTTCTGTCTCTGGATCTAGTAACGGGGTGGTCTCTTCATCTCCCCCTTCTGCTCCTCGGAGATTCTCCTCTCCCCGGAAAGGGATCCACGGTCCATTAGGTATCCCCTCCTCTGGACCTCCTCCAGACGCCATAATCGGCGTTCTCTTTCCTCTCTTTCTACCGCTTCCTTTTCTTCCCGAAGACGTCTACGCCACTCCCGGGCTTCTGACTCACCCCAGTAGGACGGCCTCGGAGGTAGACCCCTTCTCCTCCGGTAATCCGCCTCTTCTCTAGGGACTCGTACTCTCTCACACCGACCAGTCCATGGGTCCTCTACCCATATCATTTCCCAACCCCCCGGTATTGTATCATCCGGTCTTTTTATATCCCCTATTCCCGCCTCCACCAGGGACCTTCCCCTTTTTTCCTTTCCCGCCAAATCTACCCCGGTCTGGGTGGCTACTGACACCTTTGCCAGTTTCCTCTCTAACTCCCGGGTATCCACTCCCCGCTGTACAGTCTCGACGGGTGGCGTAGGTGGATTTGTCTGCACCTCCTGTTCTTTCCTGAGGGAGGACGACACTCCGGCGAGAGCTTCTACCCTCTCGCTTGGAGTCTCACACACCCTCCCATCCAAGAGGGTCGTCCTCTTCTCTTCACTCTTGGCCCATGGTCCCTGCCGAGAAAAATAATCTACATTAGCATGTTCGGCTCCCTTGCGATATTGTACAGTGAAGGCAAAGGGTTGTAAAGCAAGATACCACCGGGTGAGTCTGGGATTAGTTTCTTTCATTTGCACCAACCACTGCAAGGGGGCGTGGTCGGTTACCAAAGTAAAAGGTGCCCCTTGTAAATAATATCTTAACGCATGCGTGGCCCATTTGATTGCCAGAGCCTCTTTTTCTATAACCGCATACTTTTGTTCTCTGGGGCACAACTTACGACTCAGATACAGAACTGGGTATTCTACCCCATTCCTCATCTGCGACAATATCACCCCCAAACCCCTATCAGAGGCATCCGTAAACAGTGTAAATGGGAAGTTGAAATCTGGTGCAAAGCGGGTGGGTATCTCACAAATGATGGTCTTAAGGGTCTGAAAGGACTCTTCTTCCTTACCACCCCAGCTTACTTTCTTGGGTGCTTTCTTTCTGGTTAAATCCGTTAAAGGGGCTGCTATAGTTGAGAATTGGGGAATAAATTGTCTATAATAACCTACCAACCCCAGGAACTGCTGAACCTCCTTTTTGGTTTGAGGACGGTACCACTGTGATATTTTGGTAACTTTCTCTTGTTGGGGTTGAATCTCCCCCTTTCCAACTTTAAAGCCTAGGTATTCCACCTTTGGTAAAGCTATCTTACATTTTTTTGGATTTACTGTTAATCCAGCCCTCCGAAGTTCTTTCAAGACTTTCTTTAGATGATACAGATGTTCTTCCCAAGTACCACTATACACTATAATGTCATCTATATAGGCAGCGGCGCAATCTTGGACTGGGGCCAAGACCTTGTCCATAAGGCGTCGGAATGTTGCCGCCGCGCCATGTAACCCGAAAGGCATTTTTACAAATTGATATAGTCCCTTCGGGGTGCAGAAAGCAGTTTTTTCTTTATCTTGAGGCCTCAGGGGAATCTGCCAGTAACCCTTCGTAAGGTCTATAGATGAAAGGTATTTAGCGCCCCCTAGCTTATCTAGGAGGTCACCCACTTTGGGCATTGGGTACGCATCAAATTTAGAGACTGCATTTACTTTCCTAAAGTCTATACAAAAACGTACCAACCCATCTGGTTTGGGCACCATCACTGGGTAGCTCCGCCAGGGCCCTTTAGCGGGTTCTATTACCCCTAACTGAATCATTTCTTCTACCTCTTCTTCTATCACATGTGCCAATTGTCTAGGCCATGTTCTGTCGGTAGACCTGACCACCACTCCCGGCGGTGTTTCAATGGCATGTTCTACCAGAGGGGTACACCCCGGTGTTCTAGAAAAGACATCTGGGAACTCTTCTTGCATTGCCAGTACTTGTTTACGTTGCTGTGGGTTAACTTGTTCGTCTATGACCAAGGTAGAGGTCTCCCTTAAGTCTTCACTCTCAGGTCCTAGCTCTTCCTCCACCTCTGCCCCGTATAAGCATTCCCTGTCAATCCACCCTTTTAGCAGATTGACGTGCAAGATCTGTTTCTTCTTTTTCCTATCAGGGGTCTCCACTTCATAATCCATCTCTCCTACCCTTCTTAACACCTCATAGGGTCCATGCCATTTGGCAAACAACTTGGAGGTTTCCGTGGGTAGTAACACCAGTACCTTTTGTCCTGGTTCAAATTCCCTTGGCTTCACTTTCTTATCATATCTGGCTTTTTGCCCCTCCTGAGCCCGTCCCAGATTTTCTTTAGCTATGTCCCACGCTATATTCAAACTATTTCTCATGTCCACAATTTGCTGTAAGGCATTTTGTGAATGATCTTCTCCCTCCTCCCACTTCTCTCTGATTAAATCTAATACCCCTCTAGGATTTCTTCCGTAGAGCAGCTCAAAAGGTGAGAAACCCGTAGAGGATTGGGGGGCTTCTCTCACAGCAAACATCAATGGTGCCAGATAGGTATTCCAAGACTTGGGTTTCTCTATCACCAATTTCCTTAACATCCCTTTTAAAGTTCGATTAAATCGTTCTACCAGCCCGTTTGTCTGGGGATGGTAAATGGATGTCTTAAGGGGTTTCACTCCTAGCATCTCCCACATTTGCTTGAAAGTCAAACTCATGAAGTTAGATCCTTGGTCTGTTAGGACCTCTCTTGGGAACCCTACCCTTGCAAATATACTCAACAATTCTTTAGCCAATACTTTCGCTGAAGTTGTTCTTAAGGGTATTGCCTCTGGATATCTAGTGGCATAGTCGATGACCACTAGGACATATTGGTGACCACCTGTTGATTTGGCTAGGGGTCCCACTATGTCCATGGCTATTCGATCAAAGGGGCGATCGACCAGGGGCATAGGAACCATTTCTCCCCCTGGTCCCGGTTTTGGCTGAGTCAACTGACATTCGGGGCAGGAACGGCAAAATTCTTCTATTTCCTTCGCCATTCCCGGCCAGAAGAACCTCTGTCGAATCCTAGCCAAAGTCTTTTGCGTAGCTAGGTGTCCTGCTAATGGAATGGTGTGGGCAAAGTGCATCACCCAGCCTCGCAGTTTGTTAGGGACTACCAGCTGCGTTTCTTCCTTCAGGCCATCTTTATGCACTCGATACAACAGCCCCTGTCTGACCTCGAAGCTTGTGTTTCCTTCCTCAGTGGTTCCCTCCGGAACCGCCTGCAAGTGGCATTCTTCCAGCCCCATATCGTCTTGCTGCCAATTTCTCACTTGGTCTCTAGATAAATTTGTTATTTCTGACTCGTATATAAAGTCCTCTACCTCCCCATTGCATACTTCTGCTATTGTATGGGTTAGCTCTTCCACTCCCGGCCAGTCTCTTCCCAGGAGCATGTCCCTTCCCAGGCCCGGTACTATTCCTACTTCTATAGTCCTTGTTTGATTTCCTATTTCTATTTCCGCCTGGGCCGTTTCATATTCTTTTGCATCGCCATGCACACATTTGATAATCATGCGCTCGGGCAGGTGTGTCCCTTGTAGTTTTTTCACTAGGGTTTTGCTACACCCCGTGTCTATGAGGGCTCTCTTCCATTGTCCATTAACTTTAGCTTTCACCGCCCACCCGGGGTGGTCGTCGTCACCCACCTTGGCTGTAAAAGCGTAGATGTCGGTCCAAGCGCATTCTTCGGCTGGGCAATATTTTTTTACATGTCCGTACTGGCCACACCCGAAGCACGCTGTCATCTTTTCCTTGTTCGTATGCCATGTCGTTGGTTGTTTGTTCGGGGCTGGGTCCGATGTTATCAACGGCCTAGGCACTCTGGTTCCTGACGGATTGATGAAATCCACCCGGTCTGGACGGGTCCTTTTGTACCCTTGTATCATCGGGCTTCGAGCTGCTGCGTGAGCTGGAGTCTCCGCCATCTTCTCTCTGCTTCTCGAACGTTCTGTCTGTGATGTGGACTTGCCTTGCCACATCTCGTCTGCTTCCATATAATCCTCTAACAAAACCACAGCGCCCTCTAGATTGGCGGGCTTGTGTTTCATTACCCAATTCCTGGGTTCGGAGTTTAACATGGATATCAACTGCTCCATTATAATTGTGTCCATTATCTGTTCCACTGTTTTGCCCTTCGGCTTAATCCATCGTGTTGCGTTGACCTTCATTTTTTGTGCTAATGTCCTGGGGTGTAACCCCGGCTTCATCCGGAGATCTCTAAA
The DNA here is from genome assembly GCA_037013535.1 of Intellagama lesueurii. Classification (NCBI taxonomy): domain Eukaryota; kingdom Metazoa; phylum Chordata; class Lepidosauria; order Squamata; family Agamidae; genus Intellagama; species Intellagama lesueurii. Next base: position 94,879,990 of record JBAJHW010000003.1, on the reverse strand, counting down.
ACGTCGCCTGTATGCTTCCTCATTTAGGTTCAATGTATTCAGGATAGCGGTTTTAATCGCCTGATAACTGGCCGCTTCCTCCGGGTCCAACGTGTCCACTATTTCTTGTGGCAAACCCGTCAAGTATGGAGTGATGATCAAAGCCCACTGGTCTGTTGGCCATTGGGCCGACATTGCGACCCTCTCGAACGTGTTCAGGAATGCCGCTGGGTCGTCTTGTGGGCCCATCTTCTGTAGTTTGATGGGGGGGCGATTCGCCACTGGGTACTTGGGTCCGCCGTTGTCTAGGTTGGTGTTTGAGTTGAGCTTGGTATGTTGTAATTGTTCTATTATTAATTTTTGTTGTTCCGCCAGTTGTCGAATAAGCGTTTCTTGCCCTTCTGTTATGCGGCGAATCCAAGTCGTCGTTGCTTTGTCCACCTGCGGAGGCCCTCCCCGTTGGGCGCCAATTTGTGAGGGTTTGGGTATGGCCTCCTCCAGTTTTAATAAAGACTCAGGATTCGTATTTTGTAGAAAGTCAAAACTATGTTTTATTTGAACACGGGACAACAGGTCCTTCTCTTCAACATCAACGTCTCTTCCTTCTCTCGCGGCCAACGAGTCCCACGAGGGCATCCAAACATCCTTATCAAAGGGGTTATAATCCAAATTGTCCCAAGGACCCTTCAAAAATGGGTTACTTTCCTCCAAGTCCACGATTTCTGTCTCTGGATCTAGTAACGGGGTGGTCTCTTCATCTCCCCCTTCTGCTCCTCGGAGATTCTCCTCTCCCCGGAAAGGGATCCACGGTCCATTAGGTATCCCCTCCTCTGGACCTCCTCCAGACGCCATAATCGGCGTTCTCTTTCCTCTCTTTCTACCGCTTCCTTTTCTTCCCGAAGACGTCTACGCCACTCCCGGGCTTCTGACTCACCCCAGTAGGACGGCCTCGGAGGTAGACCCCTTCTCCTCCGGTAATCCGCCTCTTCTCTAGGGACTCGTACTCTCTCACACCGACCAGTCCATGGGTCCTCTACCCATATCATTTCCCAACCCCCCGGTATTGTATCATCCGGTCTTTTTATATCCCCTATTCCCGCCTCCACCAGGGACCTTCCCCTTTTTTCCTTTCCCGCCAAATCTACCCCGGTCTGGGTGGCTACTGACACCTTTGCCAGTTTCCTCTCTAACTCCCGAGTATCCACTCCCCGCTGTACAGTCTCGACGGGTGGCGTAGGTGGATTTGTCTGCACCTCCTGTTCTTTCCTGAGGGAGGACGACACTCCGGCGAGAGCTTCTACCCTCTCGCTTGGAGTCTCACACCATATTACCTTGGCTATTGCGGTTTTTCACAGGATCAGATTATGTGCATTTTGCTTGTTTCCATTTCTGAAATCAGCTGGAAGTTCTGGCCCCTTGCTTGCCTGATTTTGGTATGACAAAGACAGACTTTTTGTTCTCAGGTTTTGGCTGTGAAATCTTGGGAAATGGGATGCTGTTGACCTGGCAACCCTAGTTAATATTTTAAAAAAATGGGGAGTTCAGTTTATTTTGCATATACTTGCCATTCACAAAATGTTCTTTGCATGCCAGTGCAAAGAAACAACTGTGTAGAATGGGGTTGGAGTTTTCTCTCTCTCTCCCTCTTCCTCTTCTTTCAAGAATTGTACTCAGTTCAGTTAGCAGGGATGTCCTCCTAAACTGAACAACATATACAGTATTTCCAAAGCAGAGGCATAACCCACTGAAAAGGAAGCTTTGTTTTGACAGTATTCTGAACTGCCACTTGTCCTAAAATTTATGACTTGACTGACTTGTCTTGAGTTATTTGTTCTGTGCGTAGGTCATTTCTCAGTTTTCTGATTTATAACAATAATAACTGTGTGCCATCAAGTCAGTTCCAACTTATGGCAACCCTTTCCAGTTAGAGAATGTACAGAAATTGTTTACCCTTTCCTTCTTCTGGGGGCGCCCTGTAACTCTGCCGCTTTCCCACAGTAACACAGTAGTAATCTGGGTTTGAGGACTGATATCATATGTAGGTGATGTTTCTTGGTGGCAGTGTTCATGTATGAGCCTGCAGTGGTTATATGTATACTGGCCTTAGCTGTGGTTTAGGTCTCTGGCTGCAAGCCAGAGGTTGGGAGTTTGATTCCCCACTGGGCCTCCTTGACAGGGGCTGGACTCAGTGATCCAGAGGGTCCCTTCCAGCTCTGGAGTTCTAAGAGTCTTATTGTTATATTATTATAATTATTTCTGTACTCTCAATTCTTGAACATTCAGGGTTCATCTGGGAACCAGAATTTTAATTAAAAAATTCTACTTAAAATATGATAAACTTAGCAAGAAACTGTGCTGGCTTCTGTGGAAAAGAGAGTAAATCAGCTAAGAAAAACCCAGCAGTTTTATCCAGGTCTCCTTCTGTTATAATAATCTGACACTGTTTGTAATTTATCCCTTTTCAAGTTTTTATTCTAAAGAAATAATCTATTTTAATAATGTGAAACCTTTTCTTACCTGCTAGCAATGAGTATTTCTGTTCTGCTTTCTGCGCCTCATTTGACAAGGCCAAAGAGAACCTTTTATTAACTTTTATAGCTGCCAGTGATCAACAGCATGGCAGCACCCAGCATTAACCAAAGTTGCTTGAAATTCTGCCCATCTGTAAATCATGGATTTACGGGTTCAGTAAAGCTGCCATTTCAAGTCTCCTTTTACAGTCACGATATTTCATTATATTAATAATTCAAGACAATTAATAGGATAGTTTGTATAGTGACTTTTATGATGCAATTGCTATTAAAGAAATGCCCACCATAGTTCAAAATTATTTTAATTATCATAAATAATTAGGGTTTTTTTCACCCCATTCCTGAGCCTTTTATGCCATCTAAAATTGCTGCTTTGCTAACACCTCTTGATAATTGCTCCTAACAAAGGGAAATTAAACTATGCAGGAATAGGAACTGTGTGCTCCTCTAGGATAGCTCTGCATCTCTAATTACCTTGCAATTGGTAAATTTAAGATCCAATTTATGAACATTTTAGCTAAAACAGCTACACTGGGCCATTCAGTCATCATGCTATTTTGTGCCTGACTCAATGGAAGCATGTTTTTTAGTTCTGTGTAGGACTGCTTGTATTAACTACTAGAGGCAGTGATGCTGTTGTAAGTTGCATACTAGAAAGATGTTTTGTGAAAAGTGTTGAAGGCAAGAGTATATAGGACTGAGAGATAAACCATAAAATCTGAGAAAGATAATTTTAAAAGCATTTTCTCTTTCTAGTGCTTCTGTATCTTTTGCTAAATTTGGAAGCAAAAGTATTCAGATTCTAAATTAAGTGAACTTAGAATGGATATGAAATCAGCTAAGTTAACAAAGTTACTGTTTCTTGAACAAGTTATAACATAATTATGGTCTTGTTAGGTAGGAGCAAGTAACTTTTAACTCCTATTGTTAACTACTTTGCTTAGGTCTTGGCAAACTAATGATCCTGGATTTCTTTACTGAGTCAATCCGTCTCATGTTCCTCTTTTCCCTGTTGCCTTGGACTTTTCCCAGCATTGTTGCCTTCTGTAGAGAGATAACATGCCCAAAATATGAGAACAGTTATCATTATGTTGTTGCTACATGCTACTGTATCAGGTACCTCTGACTTGTGGTGATCATATGAATGAACGATCTCCAAAATGTCCTGTCCGCAACTTCCCTGCTCAGCTCTTGTAAATTCAAGCATGTGGGTTCCTTTAGGGAGTTGATTCATCTTGTATTTGGTCTTCCTCTTTTCCTGCTGCCTTCCACTTTTCTCAGCATTATTATCTTTTCCAGAGAATCTTGCCTTCTCATGATGTGCCCAGAGTAAGACAGCCTCAATTTCATGATGTTTGCCTCCAGAGATAGTTCAGGCTTGACTTGATCTAGGACACACTTGTTAGACTTTCTGGCAGCCCAGGGTATCTGCAAACCTCTCCTCCAACACCATATTTCAAATGAATAATTTATTTTTCTGTCAGTTTTATTTACTGCCCATCTTTACACTCGTACATAGTGACTGGGAATACGAGTGTGTGGGTGATCTTGGTCTTAGTTTCCATTGACACATCTCAGTCTTCTTCTGATTTCTCGACTGCAGTGTCCCTTTGGAGTAACAATTGAACCAAGATATACACAATCTTCTGCTATTTCAGTTTCTCCATTGTCAGCATTAAAGTTGTGCAGTTCATCTGTAGTCACGATGTTTGTCTTCTTAAGATTCAGCTGCAATCCTGCCTTGGCACTTTCATCTTTTGTTTTAACTAGAAGTCATTTCAAGTTATTGCTGGTTTCTGTCAATAAAACAGTGTCATCTGCATATCTTTAAATTATTTTTTCTCACCAATCTTCAGTAAACATAGCATGGGATGGGAACATATCCTTGCCAAGAGAGTATGCAACTCTGTCCCATTTCAGTTAATTTGTGAAGAAACAGAGGTTTACAATGGCTGGACATGACGATCCATAGGGTCCCCTCCAGGTCTGCAGTTCTAAGATGATGATGATGATGATGATGATGATTAATGAAAATCTGATTAACTAAGATTGCTGTGGGGTAGTGAGTCAGCCAAAGGCTTGTTTGTAGAATTTAAGACTGGACTATCTCATTCCCATAAAACCATACTTTGAGTTGGTTTAAGTCCTAGCAACATTTCAGCTGTAGCATTATGTTAAGAGATTAGGAATGGGTATGTGGCAGATGTCAGATTGCATTCATTTTTTCATTTTGGGTTCTTTCAAGAATCTCCTCATTCATTTTGCGGTCTTTTGGGTGTGTTGACCCTTGTGATAAACCCAAAAATACCTGAATATTTTTGGGTCTTCTTGATTCAGTTTTCCTTTTAAGCCCTGCAGAACCCTCAATGCAACCCTCAAAACAATTTCACAAAAGGCAAGGTGACAGACCATCTAATCCAAAAGCAGGCAGCACAATAATGCCAAAAATAAATCATAATCAGACTTATACAGCAGGCAGTTTACATCATTTATCAATATTCACACCACATCCTCAGCCGCATTATATAAATTAATATCATCATCATCAGAAAACAGTACAGATAAGAAAGAGAACCATCAGATACACCACCAGGTCATCATCATCAGTGATTCATCACCATTCACCAGATCTATGTAGGGTGGCACTACTTTATCACATTGTCATTATGATCATCATCAATCATCAAAGCATCAAGTGAACTTACAGGTGCAAGTGAAGATTATCAGTGAGGTGATTTTGCATGCAAGAGTCAAACAGGTAATACAAAGGAGGAAATACAAATAAAATACAATAGTTTTGTTAAATTTCCTTTTGGAGTTCCAAATCATTTATATATCAGAGGCTTTCTAACATAAAGCCTCAGAAAATGAAAGAAAACATCTCTTTCTTGTCTTTTTTTTCCCCAGTTAACCCAGAGGTCCCTTTCCTAAGAGATGTGTGGAAATTAGCTCAGAACTAACGAGTATTCTGCCTATCTATGTTTGGAGGCCCAGGTTTTTGTCTGGCCATGCTGAGTCTGTCTGATGTCACCAAAACATGAATGCTTTACAGTACAATTGCATATTATATCAGTCTGTCTTTTTTTTTTTTTTTTTTTTTTTTTTTTTTGCCACAAAGCATCTTCTAGTGCAGAAGCAGGAAATCCAGAGGTGATATTTTGTCCAACCTGCTGCTTTGCCTCTTGACAGTTTCCACTGAGGTAGAAACTGCTTGTGGAATTCAGGAAGAAGGTGAAGGCCCAGCCCTATCCTTAGCCAGCCACTTCAGGAGGCACATTTCGATTGTCAATAATGTAGGAAATCATGAGTTATTTTCTTCACCGTGGTTGTAAATTCATCTCAAGCTTGAAGAGAGGTGGGATTTTTCTATCTTATTTGATAAGAACAGCATTAGCAACACTCTGAGTGGCTTTGGATACTCTGCAGTGAGGGGGATGAAATTTCCTTCTGTGCCCGGGTAACAGAATGTCTTTGGCCCGCCCTGGAAAAGCAACAAAAGGTATAAAAGTTAAGCATTTCACCTTCATTCCAGTGTTGGCTGTCACCCACTCCAGACATATCTTATGGCAACCCAAGGAAAATACTGTCATAAATGGTAATAATCATATAATTAATATGTTGCAAACGAAATCTTGTTAGTTCTGTCAGGCCTGAAAGCATACCTGAATTAACTCTGACAGTTTTGCCTGAATTGAAAGTGGCACAGCTTGTTGTTTGAAACTAGAACTAGAGATCATTTAGTCTTCTGAATCAGAGATGGGCAATTTTGACAAGTCTAGGAGCCAACTGTTTCCCTCACAGACATGTGGCTGTACTAGTCCCAAAAATGGCCATAAATGGCTGGTGGTGGGGGAGAGAGAAATGGGGGAAATCCCAGAAATATCTGGACCCACAAAAAAATAAAAAATAAATAGAAGTATCAGGGATGTCTTGCATGGCCACAGAAAATTCCAAGAAGGCTGCTTTTTGTCCATCTGTGTAGGCATCCTTCAGACTCGAGAGACTATTGTAACGTGCTCTGAATAGAGGTCTTGGAACAACGTCTAGTGTGGCTGAGAAAGCCAATTCGAGAGTGACAATCCCTCACACACTGAAGACAAATACAATCTGTCCCCTGTCCAGCTCCCTGATTTTGCTGGTTTCGGGACTGCCTCTTTGCCTCGGCCTGCTGAACAAGTGTCTCTTCAAATTGGGAGAGGCCATGATGCACCGCCTGCCTCCAGGTTGAACGCTCAGATGTCAAAGTTTCCCATCTGTTGATCTCCATTCCTAAGGCCTTCAGATCCCGCTTGCAGATATCCTTGTATTGCAGCTGTGGTCTCCCTCTGGGGCGATTTCCCTGCACTAATTCTCCATACAGGAGATCTTTTGGAATCCGACCATCAGCCATTCTCACAACATGCCCGAGCCAACGTAGACGTCGCTGTTTCAGTAATGTATATACGCTAAAAATTCCAGCTCGTTCTAGGACTACTCTATTTGGAACTTTGTCCTGCCAGGTGATACCAAAAATGGGTCGGAGACAACACATCTGGAACATGTTCAGCTTCCTCTCCTGCTGTGCACAAAGAGTCCAGGACTCACTGCAGTACAGGAGTGTACTCAGGACACAGGTTCTATCGACCTGGATCTTGGTATATCCCGTCAGCTTCTTATTAAGCCATACTCTCTTTGTGAGTCTAGAGAACATGGTAGCTGCTTTGCCAATGCGTTTATCCAGCTCGACATCTAGAGAGAGAGTGTCAGAGATCGTTGAGCCAACCACGAAGTCATGAACAATCTCCAAATCTTGTGTAGAGATGGTAATAGAGGGAGGTGAGTCCACGCCCTGGCCCATGACTTGTGTTTTATTCAGGCTGATTGTTAATCCAAAATCTTGGCAGGCCTTACTAAAACGATTCATAAGTTGTTGGAGGTCTTCAGCAGAATGGGCAACAATGGCTGCATCATCGGCGAAGAGGAAGTCCCACATGCATTTCGGCTGGACTTTGGTCTTCACTCTCAATCTAGAGAGATTAAAGAGCTTTCCGTCTGATCTAGTCCGGAGATAGACACCTTCTGTTGCAGTTCCAAAGGCGTGCTTCAGCATGACAGCAAAAAAGATCCCAAACAGGGTCAGCGCGAGGAGACAGCCCTGTTTCACTCTGCTTCGGATGTCAAAGGGATCTGCTGTTGAGCCATCAAAAACTACAGTGCCCTTCATTTCCTCATGAAAGGACCTGATGATGTTAAGGAGTCAAGGTAGACATCCAATTTTGGGAAGTATTTTAAAAAGGCCGTCCCTGCTAACCAAACCAAAGGCCTTTGTAAGATTTATGAAGGCCACAAAGAGTGGTTGTCGTTGTTCCCTACATTTCTCTTGCAACTGTCTGAGGGAAAATGCCATGTCAATGGTGGATCTATTAGCTCGAAATCCACACTGTGATTCTGGATAGACTCTGTCTGCAAGCACCTGGAGTCTCTTCAGCACAACACAGGCAAGCAGCTTCCCTACAACGCTGAGAAGAGAGATGCCATGGTAGTTACTGCAGTCGCCCCTGTCTCCTTTGTTCTTATACAGTGGTGCCTTGACTTACGAACTTAATCCGTTCCGGAATGGTGTTCGTAAGTCAAAACGTTCGTAAGTCAAATCAGCATTTCCCATTGAAATGCATGGGAACGGGATTAATCCGTTCCAGCATTTCAAAAATCCGGGAGGCAGAGCCCGGCTGGGAAGCGAGCAGCGGGGATGAACCCTGCGCCGGGAGGCAGGAGCCCGGCGGGGAGGCCATTTGAATTTCCCGGGCTCTGGCTCCTGGCGCGGGGTCCGTCCCCGCTGCTCGCTTCCCAGCTGGGCTCCGGGAGGCAGAGCCCGGCTGGGAAGCGAGCAGCAGGGACGGACCCCGCGCCAGGAGGCAGGAGCCCAGGAAATTCAAATGGCCTCCTGGCTGGGCTCTGGCTCCCGGCGTGGGCTCCCAGCGTTCGTAGGTCAAAGCTCCGTTCGCAAGTCAAAGCAAAATTTTGCGAACGGAGCTGTTCATAAGTCAAAATGTCAAGGCGTTCGTAAGTCAAGGCACCACTGTACAATGTGACGATGTTTGCATCCTTCATGTCCTGTGGTACTCCACCTTCTCTCCAGCAAAGACAAAAGATTTCATACATCTCAGTGGTGATGATCTCTTTACAGCACTTCAGCACTTCAGCAGGGATGTTATCCTTCCCAGGTGCCTTGCCGGAGGCGAGGGATTCCAAGGCTGCTTTTATTTCTGCTAAAGTTGGTTCTCTGCCCAAGTCTTCCAAGACAGGCAAGCACTCAATGTTATTTAATGCCTCTTCGGTTACTACATTCTCTCTGGAATATAGCTCAGAGTAGTGCTGCACCCATCTGCTGTGCTCGGTCCTGGATGATCACACCTGTAGCAGACTTCAAAGGAGCAGATTTCTTCTGTATTGGACCTAAAGCCTGCTTGATACCATCATACATTCCCTTGACGTTACCTGTGTCCGCTGCTATCTGTATCTGAGAGCAGAACTGAAGCCAATAATCATTAGAACATCTCCTGGCAGCCTGTTGGACTTTGCTATGAGCAACTCGAAGAGCCTGCAAGTTGTACTCACTAGGACAGGCTTTGTATGCTGCTAGAGCTCTCCTCTTTTCCTCGATGGCTGGCATCAGCTCCTCCGAATGGGCTTCGAACCAGTCTGCCGTCTTTTTGGTCTTCTTGCCAAATCTGGACAAGGCGGTGTTATAAACAGCGTTCTTGAAATGTTCCCATCGTTCAGATGCATTTGCATCAGCCGGGCCTGGAAGGGTTTCCTCAAGCGCTTGAGCAAGTTCCTCCACTTTTCTTTGATTGCGTGTCTTGCCGATGTCAATACGTGATCTTCCTTCCTTTTTCGTGTGATACAATCTCTTTGTTAGCAGTTTTACTCTACTACACACCAGGGAGTGATCAGTATTGCAGTCAGCACCCTGATAACTGTGTGTGATCGTAATACTAGGAAGGCTAGAGCGTCTAGTGAGGATCAAATCGACCTGATGCCAATGCTTCGATCTTGGATGTCTCCAGGAAACTCTGTGTTGAAGCTTCATATTAAAGAACGTGTTGCTGACACAAAGACCATAATAACAGCACAACTCCAGCAAGCGTTGGCCATTTTTGTTCATCTTCCCAATTCCAAAACAGCCTAGACAAGTGGGCCAAGAACTGTGATCAGCACCAACTCTAGCATTTTAGAGTCTCCAAGAATAAACAGCGGCTCTCTCTTGGAGATTTTTTTGATAGCAGCTGCCAGATCATCATAGAATTTGCCCATCTAAATCATAGATAATATGCCTCAACCCCATAGAATTATAGAGTTAGAAGGAACTCTATAAGAGTCATTGAATCCAACCTCCTGGCAAAGCAGGAAATCCACAGCTACAAAAACACTGCAGATAAAATAAATAAATACATATATTACAAATGGATATTCAACCTCGGTTTAAAAAATGTTCATAAAGAGCCATCTGGTAGTGCATTCCATTGCTGAACAGCTCTTATGATCAGGACAGCCCTCCTAATGCTTCATTGTAATCTCCTTTCTTTTAATTGCAATCCATTTGATCCAAGCTTGCAAGGAGCCAGCCAGAGCTGAATCTGAATATCTGAACAGAGACGTTGACTAGGCTTCCAAAGGAGGGCAATACAGGCACACACACACAGAGAGGGGGTGGAGAAGGAGCATGGAAGGTACACTAATGAGTGGCAAACCCCACAGACACAGTTTACAAAAACAGAGATGTTAAAATATGTATGATTGATTCAAATTAAATTGATTTGACATCTGAGCTAAAATAAAGGACCCTCTTGTTGAAGAGTAAAATACCTCACTCCTGATTGAAATAATACAATTCCCTATCAAAACAATCTGCTTCCACATGTGTTGTGTAGTCACTATTTAAAAAATTGGTTTAAAATATGCTGAACCCAGTTCAGATATGGGTTTTTTTCTTAGTGTAACTGCACTCTGAGTATTGTATTTTGTCTTTTGCTGCCTTGTCATACTCTTAACTCATATTTAGCTTGTAGTCTTCTAGGATTGTTGTTGTTATGTGTTGAGAAGTCTGAACTGACTTGTAGTGACCCTAATAGAGCTTTCAAGGTAAGGAGTAGTTTTACTAGTTCCACACCTTCAGTGAGTTTCTGTGGCTGAGCAGGGATTCAAACCAGATGGAGTCCTAGTCCATCTATCCACTACACCACACTGGGTATAACTGGTTATAACTTCTAAGAATACTAGATCCTTTTTCACACATATTACTGCCATCTGTCATCCATCCTATATTTGTGCATCTGATTTTTCCTACCGAAAAGCAGAACTTTACATTTTTCAATGTTGAAACTCATTTTGTTTATTTTGGCCCAGTTCTTCAAGCTGTTAAGATCATCTTGAATTCTAATTCTGTCTTCAGAAGTGTTAGCTATCACTCCCAGTTTGATATCTTCTGAAAAATTGATGAGTATCCCCTCCACACTCTCATTCAGGTCATTTATAAATACTGGGCCCAAAACAGAGCCCTCCGGATCTCCACTTGTCTCTTCCTTGCCAAGGATGATGAGGAACCATTGGTGAGCATTCTTTAGGTACTGGCCATCAATAAATATAAACACACCTAACTGTAATATCATCTTACCCACATTTTATCAGTTGGTCAGAAAAATATAAAGAGAGACCTTGTCAAAATCCTTCCTGAAATGAAAATATACTGCTTCATCTACAGCAGGGGTCTCCAAACTTTTCACATGGAGGGCCACATAACACCCGCACTCATGCCTGCCCACGTGCCCGCCCACCCACACACAGACGGGCCGGATATAAAGGCCAGGTGGGGCAGATGTGGCCTGCGGGCCGTACTTTGGAGACCCCTGATTTATCAAACTTCTGACTCAAAAAAGAGATATGATTAGTGTGGTTTTGCTAACTGCATTCCAGAATAGCCAACCTGTGTGGCCTTGGACAAGCAGAAGAGGGAATGGTAAACCACTTCTGAGTGCTCTCTTCCTAGAAAACCCTGAAAAGGATTGCCATAAGTCAGAATTGACTTGATAATGTATTAGTAGTAGCAGCAGCAGCAGTAGCCGTAGAAGTTTTGAGAAACCTAGGGTAGCTCTTAGTAATTACTGTTCTTTTTTTAAATGTTCACAGATTGTCTATTTATTTATCTGTTCTTGAACCTTTCCTGATATCAATGTCAAGCTGCCCAGTCAAGTAGTTGCTCAAATCATCTTATCTTCCTTTGGAATAAGGAGTCAAAATTAGCCAGCCTCTAGTCTTCAGGGACTTCACCTGTTCTCCGAGAATTCTGTTTCTGCTTTTATTCTTCTTTTGCTAGTGTGAGCACTGCTTTCCTTTGGGAGCAAACAGAGGCAAAGCAGGTGTTCTGCTGTTGTGCCTTATCTGTGTCATCCATTAGTGTTTCTCCATCTTTTCCATGCAGCAGACCTACTATTTCCTTGATACAAGCATAGCAGAAAAACCTCTTTTCGTTATTTTTTATCAGTCTTACAAGTCTCAGCACATTCTAAGTGGTAGCCCCCTTGACCTTCTGTCTACAAATATTAGCATTAATACTCTTCCTTAGCCATTTGCTCCCTCCTTCCATTTCCTATATTTGCCCCCTTTGAATCATAACTCATCTGAAATCTTATGTAGCCACTCGTTTTTTTAGATGTTCTCCACTTTTCTTTCTTGTAGAAATTGTTTCTATGCCTCCAATATCTTACCTTTAAGAAATTCCCACCCTTCATGTAGTCCTTTCTCTCTAAAGATTGTTGAAAATAGCTTTCTTTATGTTCAGAGTGCATGTTGTACTACTCTTAGCTTTCCCTTTCTTCGCTATAACAAATCCCAAGAGGGCATGGCCACTTCCACCCAAAGTTCCCACTGTTTCTACCTCACTGACCAACATTCCCCTGTTGGTAAGAATCAGATCCAGAAGGAAGACATTGATTCCCTTATTGCTTCTTCCGCCTTCTGGAACATGTAGCTGTTGGCTAGAATTTGTTGGTTCTTACATTCTTAGCACAGTTGAACTTCTGATGTATACTAGGATAGTTGAAGAGTTCAGTAATCGCTATATCTCTCATCTTTGATACAACGCTGAAATCTGAATTTTAAAAAATGGCATAACACTCTTGTGTCTCAGTGTTTAAAAAAAAAAGGCATCTTGCAATTTTTATCAGCAAAACAACAGCTAAGAAATGTCTTAAGTCAGCACTGACTAGCGGCTGCTTTTCAGACCTGAATATTCACTTCTTGTGGAGGCTAGAAAAGAACAAGTCTTTTCAAGACCAGTCCTGTAAAGAGTTAAATGTGGTCAGACCAGGGTGTCTAGCTGCTCAAGCTCAGCTGATGCAAGGTCAATGGAAAGCACGTTGAGAAAGTCAGAGTTGCTTTATTTTCCTTGTGAGCATGTCAAATAAAACATTGCTGATGTTCCATTTATCTGGTGTGACAAGCAAACCCTTGGCAGCCAGTGCAAGCATACACAGGAATCTGGCACCCGTCTCCTAGCACAGCTGTCAGCCTGCTGACTAATCACTTCTTCCTGAAGTTAATGCGGCTCTAGATTTTAACACTCTTTCATCTCACATACGCAGGCACTCAGTCTTTGGAGAGAGCTATTTATTCTGGTAATGCAGTTATTAATTGTCCTTTTTCCCTTCAGTTTTGGCAGTTGCCTTCTAGCATCAGTTCTTTTCCTCTATATTTCTCTAATGTTTACAGTGATATTTTGTGGGTGGGAGTTATTTTACATGGTTTTGCCCAGTTCTCTCCTGTGATGGAGGTCTGTGAAAATATGATACTGGTGTTCCTTTGCAATGTCTCTGTGTGCTTGTTAAGATTTTATTTTTAGCATTGTGTTCAGGGATTTATTTATTTTTAGCTGGCATAATATTGTAGCAATTAGACTCTAAGTACTTTACAGGCATGCACCTGGTTTCATGCACAAAGCTCATTTACCTTAGTTTTGCATTACTGAATGGCTCTTGCAGTCCTGTCAGCACAAATAATATTTAAGCATTTCCCAAGGACAGAGTTAAGGTACAGAGGTAGGCGGTGAGATTTGCTTTTAGCAGCAGTTGTTTCATAGCTTTTGTTCAGCAAAGGGAGTTCTGTAAGTATCGGAGAGGCATCATGGCAGAATCCTGCCCTATTGTCCTGTCTGAACATCTTCTGGAAGAGCCTGTCTCTTGGTCTCTCTATTCTACTGAGTTGCATCTCAGCTTTGGGTATTTCCCATAAGAACCAGGGCTCCTTAACCTTTCATGCAGTTTCTCGCGGCATGGGGTGAGAGAAAACTGTTTGTTAAAACCCTGTCTTTCCGTTCTTCTCTCCCCCAACTCATTAACATTCAAGAACATTCATGCAAAAGGAACCTGGCAAGCCCCATTGTTCAGGAAGTCTCCCAGGCAAAATGATACTTCAGCAATCTGAATTACAGTAAAAACAATTGGGTATTAAGGCAATAGTTTTCAAATTAAGCCACATTACCATACGAATCATGTTTATCTACCACGAGGGCACAATCTATGCTTCTCTTGACTCTTAACTGTGAAAAGAAAGAGGATAGCACAAATAACATATCTGAAGGTGCAGTTATACTGTAGAAATAAATTGGGAGCTGGTTCGGGGTTTTCTGAAGTCAATTTATTGTCATGCGATCTTCGTGTGTGGGGTGGGTGGGTGTGTCCTAATGGGAGAACTTGTAGTCGGATGCAGTGTATTGGTCCAGGGGACTGCTTGGGATTTCAAATTGCTGCATTTAGATTTGGCAATTCAAGATTAAAGGAAAGGGGGGGCATAAATATCTGGCAGCTGGGCACCCCCTTCAGGTAAAATCTATAAAGAGGGCTGAAGAAGAACCCCAGGAAGAGAAAGGGAGGGAGGGAGAAGAGAGTGGAAAAGTGTCCACGTCACATGGAAATACTCTTCTTCTTGTTGTTGTTAGGACTATTTCACTTGAGTGATTCTCTTACCTTGCCTGGCTCAGATCACCAGGTCGGCTCCTTCCCAAACCCCTTCCTTTTGTGAGGAGAATGAGGGTGGGGTGGGGGAGGTGGAGAGAGAAATAGGGGGGGGGGGATTGCATAATAAGAATTTTAAAAAGCAAAGGTACTTAGTCCTTCAAGCAGTTATCAGCTATATCTGAAGAGGAGATTCCCCACCACCACTGCCACCTTTAGACATACACATGGACATGCAGTCACACACTGCAGAAAAACACACATTTTCACTACCATTACTCACCGAAGAAGAGTGGATCAAACCTATTGGAGTCACATGGAGTCTGCTTCCTGAGTTGCCTCTTGGAGTCTCTGATTTCCTTCTCTGGCATTTTTCTCTCCCTCCCCTTCCTCCAGTTTCTTGCAACCCCTCCACAGACAGGCATTACTGTTTCATGGAGCTTTCCGTGAGCTGTGTGTTTGTATTATTAATTTTTTTTAAAAAATTAAACTGGAATAGTACCAGATCAGAATTCCAGATTTGGAAGAAAAAAATTGGTCAGACTGCAAGGTTACCCTGCAGCCCAAAACACGTGATCCTAACATCCAATACTTGACAAACCCCATAGAAACAATTTACTCTGACACAGATGAGCACACATGCCAAAACAATACAATAATAAATTATATTCACAATTGAGTTAAAATAAACAACCCTCTCCTGGCTGTTTAAAATACCTTGCTTTCTGAACAAAAAAGAATGCTTCCTGGCCAAAAAAATTGCACGCTTAGCTATACATCACGTAAACAATTTCAAGTGTGCTAAACCTGACGTAAACCCAGAAGTATTTCAACATGTAACTGAGCCCTGAATGTTGAGGATATGGCATGCCTTCGGTTTAAGAGTGGAATTACAACTGCACCTTTTGTAATTTCTGTGGAGCAGGATGATGTTGCAGAAATTAAAATTAAAATACAAATGAGGGGACATGGTTGTCCTGTCGTTTATGATTTCAGAAAATACACTGTGAATCATATAATATGTATAGTGCTGATCAGAGAAGCCTGCTAGCTGTCAGTAAATTGATTCACAGGACTTAAGAGTTTTAGGGCTCATGTGATACTACCCCAGCTTCCTGATGATAACCTTTGCTTTTCCAGATGCAAAGTCAGTGAGGGGTTTGTATTTCAAGAATTAAGGACTGCAGATATTTGTGGGAATGAGTGGTGGTAACATGAGAATGAACTAAAAATAAGACAAATAATAATAAAATGGGAAATGGCCTATGGAGCCAATAGAACTCTTACATCCACGGGAAAATTAGATGAAATGGATAGTCTACTGAGTTTATGAAAATGGGACACAGTAACACTAAAATATGGATTTCATTGATCCAAAAGTTAATGCAATTGTGTATAAATTATTGTGGTTGTTTAGTCGTTAAGTCGTGTCCGACTCTTTGTGACCCCATGGACCAGAGCACGCCAGGCCCTCCTGTCTTCCACTGCCTCCCGGAGTTGGGTCAAATTCATCTTGGTCGCTTCGATGACACTGTCCAACCATCTCGTCCTCTGTCGTCCCCTTCTCCTCTTGCCTTCAACATCAGGGTCTTTTCCAGGGAGTCTTCTCTTCTCATGAGATGGCCAAAGTATTGGAGCCTCAGCTTCAGGATCTGTCCTTCCAGTGAGCACTCAGGGTTGATTTCCTTCAAAATGGATAGGTTTGTTCTCTTTGCAGTCCAGGGGACTCTCAAGAGTCTCCTCCAGCACCACAATTCAAAAGCATCAATTCTTCGGCGGTCAGCCTTCTTTATGGTCCAGCTCTCACTTCCACACATCGCTACTGGAAAAACCATAGCTTTGACTATGCAGACCTTTGTCGGCAAGGTGATGTCTCTGCTTTTTAAGATGCTGTCTAGGTTTCTCATCGCTTTCCTCCCAAGAAGCAGGCGTCTTCTAATTTCGTGGCTGCTGTCACCATCTGCAGTGATCATGGAGCCCAAGAAAGTAAAATCTGTCACTGCCTCCATATCTTCCCCTTCTATTTGCCAGGAGGTGATGGGACCAGTGGCCATGATCTTAGTTTTTTTGATGTTGAGCTTCAGACCATTTTTTGTCGTACTCCTTTCCCAATTTTGAACCAATCAGGTTCAGTATAAATTATACTGAAGTGAATTATGACTGTATCTAATAAGCCATATATAGGATTCCAGTGAGAACTCAACTGCATTCAGATTGAGAAGTTCTTCTCCCAGAAATGTATAAGCAAACTTATGTTCAGAAAAAAGCCAGGCATTTCACCATAGCCAAGAGATACTGACTTTGAAGAAAAGCTGGACATGTATAGTTAAGCTTGAGCGATAACAAGAAAGGCAGCGATCGAAAGTACATTTACTTCCAAGTTAGCTCTTTGAAATAAATGAGACAGGTAAAGGCATGTAGGATTGGTATTTAAGGGCCATAACATTCTGTACATCTAAAATGTTTTGACATTAGCCAGAAAAGATTTAGAATTGTGCCAGTGGAATAATTGAGTTGAGTACCAGAATAGAATAAAATTAATATTATATTATACAAGACTAGGGATGCCAACTATTACAGGCATCATCTGCCACTGATATAAATTAAACTACAGAACTTTTATCCTGGGAAATGGTATAAACATCTTTGAGTAATTTAAAAGCAGTGCAGATTATGTGCTCTACTGCAGAAAACACTTTTCAACTGCCAGGAAATCGATTGAAATATTTAACTGGTCACTTCCTTACAGATATTCAGGATTATGACAGCACAGTGCAATATTAAGCCATTGATCCTACACATGCTTACAAAACTTAAGGTTCAGGTTATTTTATTGCAGAAGAAGTACTCATGAACCAAAATCAAACTGATATCCAAGTACTTGCACAGTTATAATGTTCTCATTGCCAGATTACTTATAATTGATTGATTTAATCCCCTTGTATCATAGAGTTAAAATGTAAGGAGAACCAAATGCATTGATGCTGCAAAGCAGACCTGTTTTTAATACTTATTGAAAAAGAATAATGTTATAGTAAATCGTAGCCACAGCCTTTTTTCTTCTTTCTGATAAGAATTTTAAGTGGACAGCTACACACTAGTTATTCAGGCAAGTGATTTTTCCCTGGTAGGACACATCAAAGATTATTCTAAAATTTTAGGTATCAGAGGAGAGAAAGAACACTGAAATGTCAATTGGAGGATTTATTCACATGCTACTTTTTTGCCCCTTGCTCACTGGTTATATTGTAGGAAGACTTTTTAACTTGATACAAGTCATGCAATTGCTTATCTCACCCACCCCCTAAACTTCTTTTCACCACAGAGGAAAAGTAACAAATTATGTAGAATTGCATTTATTTCAATGCAGAATTATTCTAGCCACTCTTAGGGCAAGGGAACACCATTCTGTGGTACAGTGAATGCTTTTCAAGCAAAAGGTTCTGGGTTCAATCTCTGACACCTCTAGTTTAAAACAAGATCAGGTGGTGAGTCATGTGACCAACCTCTTGCCAGAGGCTCTGGGTGGCTGCTGAAAATCAGAATAGACAGCAGTGGATTAAATAAACAGAGTCTGATTAAATAAAGAGTCAGAAAGCTTCCTACATAAAGAAGAGATTTGAGGGGAAGGGGCTGGATATTTAGTGATATTTTAATATCAGCTCACAGTTACATGTTGAAGTTACGTAATGGGATGGGAGATGTACAAATTGCCTTTAATGTTTAAAAATGTGTAGGAATTTTTGTGTAGCACAGCTTGGGACCACAATTTAAAATCTGTATTTTGATTGTATTTTAGTTTCCTAGTTTTTATTTGCTCTCTATATTTTATTTGTAATCTGAGCCAGCCAGAGAATGGGTGTTATGAGGCTATACAAGTATGGGATACCCAGTGAGCTGTTGTGGATAGAGTGATGGTCTAGGGCTTAGGAGACCTGGGTTTGAATTCTGACTCTTCCATGGCAACTCATTGGGGAAGGTGGAACTGGTAAAACCACTCCTTAAATATTTCACCTACTTGGAAAGCCCTATTAGGGTTGCTATAAGTAGGTTCTGACTTGGTAGCATATAACAACAATGCAAGTATAGCTGATGGTCAACTTGGTGAGTAACTTGACAAGATGACCGGGGGATGAGAGACCTGATCCTAAGCCAGCTGATGCTGTGCTGAATCCAAATTTCTCCCAGCCAAGAGTTTTTAGAAGTTGCTAAAAAAATACTGTTGTCCTGGTTAGCATTAGAGTTGTCAAGTGAGCAATATTCTGTTCCCTCCGATTTCAGGGCCAAAATGTGAGACTAGGAAGTGGGACCTTTGTGATGTCAGGGTGGGAATGGGGGAATCTTCAGACCTGCTTCTACGCCAGCTCATTATGGAACACCTTGCCGTCAGAAATCACCCTGGCACCCTCGCTGGGTGTTTTTAAGAGTCATTTAAAGACTTGGCTCTTTAGGCAGGCCTTCCCTCCAGTCAACACTTGATTTTTTCCTCTTTAGTTTTCCTTTTTCTCCATCTTGAACTTCCAAATTTGTTGACTCAATCATGTAATTGTTTTTATGATATATTTTGATAAGTAACAATGATGCTTTTATATGATTGTATTTTATGATGTTTTATTACTGTTTGTAAGCTGCCCCGAGTAGACTTCGTCTAGAGGGGCGGGGTAGAAATCAAATAATAAATAAAAATAAATAAATAAAAGAGGATGAGGGGAATGCGGGTAAATGAGCCCAGAGTCTGGGTAACATTCACCTAACAGGTAATGTAGCACCTCAGATGTGGGGGAACTTCCCCCCCCTTATAACTAGGTGGGTGGCAAAAAGCCCCTCAGCAACTGTAACACCTCCCACAAGGGCTTGTACGTCACACACCCTTATTTACAACACATGTGACACGTGGAGTGTTTTTCCAGGCACTACGCTGTTGCTGGCACTTATGGAAGATTCCCCACCAGGGGCAGTTCTCCCCCACCCCAGGCCCTATATTTTTGCTTCCAGGGCTTGTGCAGCAGGAAGGCTAATGAGTCACAATGCTGGCACTCCACTCCCTGCCTTGCTTTGAATGATATGGTAGGCTCAAGTACAGGTACCCACTGGCTCTCTCCCCAGTCCTCTTTGCCCCCTCCTGACTTTTTGGTGTACATTGTGGAGCCACAGGTCACATTAAGAGGAAAAAAGCCTCCACACATCTGCCGCTGGAAGATGGGTGCAGGTGGGTGTCTAGGCTTTTAAGCCATCATACAAGTCAAAACAAAACAAAACTTTCTCCTTCTCCAATACTCCTTACTCTGAGATCTCTCTCCTGGGGATGCATAGCAATTTCCTGAGACCTCTCTAGCCAACATTACAGGGAAGTAGTGGCTGTTTTCCTGTTCTCTAGGAAGTTTGGCTGTGGTGTAACTGAACAGCTCCCTCACTGTCTATCATCTACCCTGCTTTCTGGCTCCTCTGCTGCCAGATCTTAGCTGGTGGAGCAATTCTGCTGACAGGTCACTCTGCCAGCTGATCTCTGAGAACAGCTGCTGGTGCAGGCAAGTGCCAGTGTCTTGTCTAAGCTCTTGTTCATTTTGTGAGTCCATGAGTTGGTTCTTCGGATTGGATAAAGCTTCAGCAAGCTTCTATTTAAGGATTTTACCTTCCCACACCCACCTTTTTGGGGTGACAATTCTCTAAATCCCCAGCAAGTTGGGACAATATCAAAAGAAAGAACCACCTACCTCTTAAAAATAGATGGAACCCCAGGAAAGTCTGGAGAACTGTGTTATTTCCAAGTCATTTAATTAAGCTATAGACTGGAGTTGGCATGACAAAAGTGAACCTAAGAAAATGAGGGGTTTGTACTAACACAGTCCTTTGTGAGTGCAGAGGTGAACAGCAACTTTACGCCCTTCAATATACAGTATATCACAGAAGTGAGTACACCCCCTCACATTTCATAAATATTTTAGTATATCTTTTCATGTGACAACACTGAAGAAATGACACTTGGCTACAATGCAAAGCAGTGAGTATACAGCTTGTATAACAGTGTAAATGTGCTGTCCCCTCAAAATAACGCAACACACAGCCATTAATGTCTAAACCGTGGGCAACAAAAGTGAGTACACCCCTAAGTGACAATGTCCAAATTGGACACAAAGTGTCAATATTTTGTGTGGCTACCATTATTTTCCAGCACTGCCTTAACCCTCTTGGGCATAGAGTTCACCAGAGCATCACAGGTTGTCACTGGAGTCCTCTTCCACTCCTCCATGACGACATCACAGAGCTGGTGGATGTTAGAGACCTTGCGCACCTCCACCTTCCGTTTCAGGATGCCCCACAGATGCTCAATAGGGTTTAGGTCTGGAGACATGCTTGGCCATCCACTTTACCCTCAGCTTCTTTAGCAAGGCAGTGGTTGTTTTGGAAGTGTGTTTGGGGTCATTATCATGTTGGAATACTGCCCTGCGGCCCAGTCTCCAAAGGGAGGGGATCATGCTCTGCTTCAGTATGTCACAGTACATGTTGGCATTCATGGTTCCCTCAATGAACTGTAGCTCCCCAATGCTGGCAGCACTCATGCAGCCCCAGACCATGACACTCCCACCACCATGCTTGACTGTAGGCACGACACACTTGTCTTTGTACTCCTCACCTGGTTGCCGCCACACACGCTTGACACCATCTGAACCAAATAAGTTTATCTTGGTCTCATCGGACCACAGGACATGGTTCCAGAAATCCATGTCCTTAGTCTGCTTGTCTGCAGCAAACCGTATGCGGGTTTTCTTGTGCATCATCTTTAGAAGAGGCTTCCTTCTGAGATGACAGCCCTGGAGACCAATTTGATGCAGTGTGTGGCGTATGGTCTGAGCACTGACAGGCTGACCCCACCCCCACCCCTTCAAGCTCTGCAGCAATGCTGGCAGCACTCACACATCTATTTCCCAAAGCCAACCTCTGGATATGATGCTGAGTATGGGCACTCAGCTTCTTTGGTCGACCATGGCGAGGCCTGTTCTGAGTGGAACCTGTCCTGTTAAACCGTTGTATGGTCTTGGCCACCATGCTGCAGCTCAGTTTCAGGGTTTTGGCAATTTTCTTATAGCCTAGGCCATCTTTATGTAGAGCAACAATTCGTTTTTTCAGATCCTCAGATAGTTCATTACCATGAGGTGCCATGTGGAACTTCCAGTGACCAGTCTGAGAGAGTGAGAGCGATAACACCTGCTCCCCTTCACACCTGAGACTTGTGACACTAATGGGTCTCATGACACCAGGGAGGGAAAATGGATACTTGGGCCCAACTTGGACATTGTCACTTAGGGTGTACTCACTTTTGTTGCCCGCGGTTTAGACATTAATGGCTGTGTGTTGCATTATTTTGAGGGGACAGCACATTATTGATTGATTGATTGATTGATTGATTGATTGATTGATTGATTGATTGATTGATTGATTGATTGATTGATTGATTGATTGGATTTCTATCCCGCCCATCTAGACCAAAGGTCTACTCTGTTATACAAGCTGTATACTCACTGCTTTACATTGTAACCAAGTGTCATTTCTTCAGTGTTGTCACATGAAAAGATATACTAAAATATTTATGAAATGTGAGGGGGTGCACTCACTTCTGTGATATACTGTATATTATGGAAGACTCAATGTTAGCTGCTGCAAATGCTCTTGAAGTTGCATGTTCCTGGGCAAAAAGTATCTGATAATAACTGTACTGTGCTGCTTCTGATATGTACAAAGAAAGAAGCAAGCTAGGAGATTCCTTGCTGTGTCCACCCCATTCACCATCCTCCTCCATATGTGGAAGAGGAAAAACAATGAAAAGGACAGCATGGGTTCTCAGTAAAAATAAGAACTTCACAGATAGACTGTGGAATTCGCTCAGTTAAAATGTACCTATCAGTTAAAAAGGGCAGTTTCTCATCAAGACTGAGGAAGGCTTTAAAGTATTCCAGTTCTGAGCATGTGCTCACAGCAGCTACAGTGCTTACCATTCTGGTCTGATGAATGCTAGTTGCCAACATTTAAAAAAAGAGGACATTGACTCATTTATTTATCGTATGAATAGAGCAACTGTTTCAGGTTAATACAGTGGTGCCTCAACTTACGACCACAATCCGTTCCAGAAGATGGGCGTAACTCGAAATGGTCATAAGTCAAAGCACCATTTCCCATAGGAATATATTGAAACCCCATTAATCCGTTCCAGCCGAAAAAAATAATCGCAAAAAAAAAAACCACACAGCCAGCCCCATCGGATCGCGATGGGGCTGAAAAAAAAATCACAAAACACCCACCCACACACAGCCAGCCCCATCGGAACGCGATGGGGCTGGAAGAAAAAAAAACACCAAAAAACATCACAGCACAGAAACATAACCCCCCAAACCCAAACCCACCCTGCAAAACAAAGTAAATGTACTTACTCAGGAGCAGAAAGCAGCACCAGGCAGTCTGAAGCCTCCTCCAACGCACACACTCTAACCGTTGGGGCGAAAGAGCTACAATGAAGCTCTTCGCCGACCAATGGTTAGTACCTGCATTTGAATGCCCCTCCTTTTTTCCCTGCCTCTTTTCTGTTTGCAACTCGAAGCTCCGGCCGCAAGTCAAAGCAAAATTTTGCGGCCAGAGCTGGTCGCAACTCGAAATGATCGTATGTCAGGACGGTTGTAAGTAGAGGCACCACTGTAATTGTGCATGACTTGCAATAAAAATAAACATATTAATTGTTACATAAATGTTCACAAATATTTGTGAAATTTGTTAACATCTCTGGCTATACAAACATTATTTACCCCTCCCCTCTTTACTTTCTTTACTGTATAATCTCAATTTATAAGTGAAGGACAGGCACAGGAACCTGCCTATAGTTCATCTAGCTATTGTTGACACTGCGTAGAAGCAACTCTTCTGTATTCTCTCCTAGTGTTGCCTGGTGATACTGGTGATTGAATCTTGGACCTTCAGCATGCAAAGCATGTGCTCTACCATTGATACAGAAAGTCATTCCTCTGATATGAAATGTTACCATTTCTACACCTTAACCGAATCATGGTCACCTTTACTAAACTCCTTTTAGGACTGGCATGGACATCATGTAGCATGTAGGGTCGCCCCCCGACAGCCAATTACTGTGCTATCCAAAGACCACCCCAATATTGTTTTTTCTAAGAACCCATCAAAAAACCTACAGCATTACCCAATGCTAAAAAAAAAAAAAAGTGGAACTGCTCCTACTGGCTTTCCCAATTCATCTGTAGCAATTTGTAAATTTATACCACTGTGTTTAAACTTATTAACTTTTATTAACTATTGTTTATAGTATTTGTTTTTATGTAAAACTGGGGTTTGTTTGATATTGATCTTAATTGACTTAATTTGTTCAGGAAATTTTAAATCAAACTAAGTAGTTCCTGATTGCCAACCACCATTTAACCCGAAAAGACGTGAGGAAGTATTTAGTCCATTTGGTAATTGTGCCATCATTTTTTCATCAGCAGATTGCACCATCACTTTTGGGGACATTTTTTTAGGGAGGGATGGTATTTTTCACAGGTGGGTGGGAGTGCAGATCATGCACCACTGGACAAGCTGAGATCACCCACTGAAGGTTTGAGATGATCTCCTTTCCATTGGGCATCATTTCCTGATGTCTACTTTGGAGTGAATTCTGCAAAACTCAAAAATTTTGAGCTCCCTTAAATATGCAGAAGATAATCTGATAATCAAATATTTGTGCTGCTAACAATTTGTGATGCATTTTCCTTAGAATAATATAATTTTAGGTTGTCGTGTTATTTCTGCTATACATGCATAACTATGATTGGCAGCTTTTTAAATACAGCAAGAGAGGTGAGACTTGTGGCAGAACCTTACAGAGTGCGCTTCCTTCAAACAGAAATGCTTCTTCTCAGAGTTCCAGGCAGCCATTTGCTCCAATCAGGCCAGGCCGCCTCCATCCATTTTTTGCTTCTCTTTTCTAGTGGCTTCTCAGCCTTCCATAGCTATTGAGCATGTCCAGTCCTCATTTGTTTTATGGAGAGGTGGGGGAGTGACTGCTTAAGTTTGGACTTTTGCAGACATGAGGGTCCCTCTGAACCTTGTTTGTCTGTAGCCCTTTCTTGGCTTTTCAGAAAAAATGTACCACCTGCATTTGCTGTCAAAGACAATGAAACAAATTTGCTTTAATTTACAATATGTTCTCTGTCTTTCTGTCTGTCTGTCTTTCTGTCTCTCTCTCTGTGTGTGTGCTTGTGGGTTTGGCAGCACTGCCGTGCAGCAGTCTAGCTGCAGAATCTTGGGGGCCTCCAGTAAGTGCTCAAGCAGCAGTTCCAGCGAATCTGAGAGCAGCTCAGAATCAGATTCAGAGAGTGAAAGCAGTTCTGCCGACAGTGACAGCAACAAGCCATCACACTATTCCAGCCCAGAGGTAAGGGCTTCTTCGCCTTTCACCCTGATTAAAATGGAGTAGGCAAAATAGTAATTTCCCAATCAGTGGAATTTTCATCCAACTAATGTGTAAAGTCAGAGAGGTTTTATGTGACATCTCAATGAGTTAATTGTTTTTCAGGATGACGGTGCCACATGGTACTGCGATGTAGCTGTGAGAAAATAAGGGGTTTTTTTATTACAGCCATTCTTTCCAGTTCTTCATCCTATTAGATTGAAAAGAGAGAGGGGGACTAAAATCACATCTAATCATAGGCAGCTTGTGACCAGATTTGGGGGGAGAGACCCCACACACATTTAAAGGGGAGGTGTCCTTCACCTCTTGGTCCACAAGCTACCCCTGCATCTGCCTGGAACACAAAGACCCTAAATTACAACATTTTAAAATAGAACACTCTAAAGGCATTTTCCAGATGTCAGCTTATGTGCTGAGCAGGGCAAGGCTCAGGACATTTTGCTGCCTGAGGCAAAGGGACAGTTATTGCCTCCTCCTTACACCACAGTTTGGGAGCTGGACACCGTCTCAGCACAGGCAAGGAAACAGCCTCCTCCACCACACCTGATGCCTCAGGTTATTGTATGGGGTCCAGGACAGGTTGTATGACATGCAACACTCCATCTTCCAACAGAGGAGATTAGCTGGCAAGCCAGTAAGAATAACTAGGATCCTGGTCCCCAGGCATCTGCTGTCTGAAGCAGTTGTCTCACTTTTTCCAAGGTTTGGCCCAAGTTCTCAGTGGGCATTGTCAATGTTACATATGCTGGACAATCTTTACACTCATTAAATCCCACTGGCGATGGAAATACCACTTGGATTAGCCCCAGGCAGTACCAACCAATGCTGTCAAGTATCATGGAAAACAGATGGCCCACTGGTTGCCTGAGAGAGGATTGTACACTACACGATTATAGTAATTCAATACAACTGAGATTTGTAGTTTGGCCAAGGACATAGAATTTTCTGCTGTAGTTCAGGGGAATGCAGTGGAGTTCTCTAGCAGAGCAAACTGTGTATCCCCGGGGCCTCTAGAGGGAAGAGATGTGTGTTTAAAGGGCTTTTTAAATTATTTATTTGGGAGTCCAGGAAGGTCTAGAGAGGTTTGGGCTGCATTTGCCCTCCTGGAGGATACACATGGCCCATGGACCTCATTTTGCCCATCCCTGGTTTATAACCACCTGCCTTCTCAGCTCAGGAAGGTTATGAGTTTTGCTATGAAACTGGAATTGCCTGTAGTTCCCTCAACTGGTCAGCAGAGCCAGTGGTGCAGTGGGCAAGTGCCCCCTCCATGGGTTCTGGGTTTGATTCTGATGTGCCTGACAGGTCTTCCTCCTATTTTTATCTCACTTTTGTTTTGTTCCTCCCTTCTTTGTTTGATTGATTGATTGCTTGATTGCCTTGGCCTTTTCTTCATATTTCAGGAGGAATACTTGGCCTTCCAGGTATTGCTGGACTGAGACTTTCATTGGCCTTAGACAGCACTGTTAATGACAAAGTTATAATGGGAACTGCAGTCCGAAATCACTGAAAGTCAATGTGGTATGGCAGGTAGAGTGACAGACTAGAACTCAGGAGAACTGAGTTCAGTTCACTCATCAGCCATGGAAACTCACTGGAAATTGGCAATGGTAAATAATTCCTTGAACAATTCAAATACTGTACCTCAGAAACTCTGGATTGCCACAAGTCAGAGGCAAGTTAATGGCACATAACAACAGCAGTTCAAAACCATCTGGAGGGCCGTCTGTACCCCATCTCTGCTCTGGGCCCCTTCCTGCCAATATTACATTGCTCTTACATTGCCTCAGTCTCAACCTACCTCTCCTTAACGTTCCTCTGAACCTTTCTTGTGTTATCCTTACCAGAATTTGGAGGAGTTATCATGGTGGTTTGGGAATGCTAGGAGTTGTAATCCTAGAAGTAACTCTTCCAAGCTCACAATACACTTTTCCATTATCTCAAGACCTCACCTCAGCCTGTCCTATGGGGCATTTTAATCCCAGTGAAATTTCTCTCACATAACGTAGACCTCAAAAATGTTAAGCTTCCGACATGAAGCTCTCTATGCCATCCCGTCAGCTTACCTGATCAGGGGTTTTGCTTCCATGGGTGCATATTTTCCTGTTCTGTCTCTGTCACTATTACATACATTACAACAAGCATGGCGTCAGAGCTATTCACCTATCATCTAATGCAGATGAGGTAATCTTTTCCGAACCATCAGACACCTTTTAACTCTTGGGCCCACGTCTGTGTGTCTTGTATACAATTTCATATACATACCAGAAATGTACCATGTGGTTGCAGGGGGAAGTATGATTTCTTTAGCTCCGAATGTGTATATTAAAAAAATTAAACATGGAATGAGCTTACAGTAAGACTATCTAGTACAGCAACTAAAAGAAACAGTGGTATGATATATCTTAACAAAGCAGCCTATCTGGCTGGACAGGGGTTTTTGACATGTCAAAATAACTAGTGTGATTCAGCTGAAGAGTGTGATTAATCCAGTGACTACACAATGCTATTTTTTTAAAGTTAAATTCTGTTAATTTTATGTGTTGCCACTATTTTGATATCTTTCATAAATTCCCTCTGCTTCTCTTTTTCTTGGTGAATGAATTTTTACTGTACTGATGGAAGTACTGTGTTGATTCAGGACACAATCATGGCAGACAATTTTCTTAAATGTTAGTGCCCATGATGACTCATCAGGCAAAAAAATAAAAAATAAAGAAGACAAAAACATTGTGGCAATTCAAAGACTAACTGTTATATTTTAATGTGAGCTTTCATGGACAAGTCCATTTCCTCAGGCCTTGCCCATGAAAGCTTATATTAAAATATAGCAGTTAATCTTTAAGGTGCCACAACATTTTTGTCTTCTTTATTTTTTATTTTTCTTTTGTTTTTGCCTGATATGCTAGCACAGACTAACATGACTACCTCTTCTAAAACTACATGATGGCTCATCTCCACAAAAAAGCTGTCTAGCTTTATATGCAACAGGCTGGTAGTAATGTATTGTTTGTGGATGCCTGAAACACCTACCTGACTAATGTATAAGATTGGACTTTTAATATGGCCCAGCCAAGCAACTTTAATTTCTTAGGAGATTAAATAAATTTCTAACTGTCAGCATTGTAACAACCCCGTCTCCCTAAAGAGACCAAGATCGTGGTCAGGGAGTCCCTCTGGGCGCAAAACTACCACCTTTATTTCCTGAGGTAGGTCCTCTAGGCCTCAGAAGTGCGTAGTAAGCCCCACAGACAAGCCTGAGCCTTAAAGGTTACCTTTGATTTGCTTCCAAAGCAATAAACCATAGACTATGTGCTTCCTTAGAACACACACCAGCCTTGCGAAGTAGAACAGTAGGACCTTTTAACTTACAGTGGCAACTATTACTTTTCTTTTATCCACACTGGATTTAGATATAGCCTTGCTGTAGCAAAAGACTAGTCCTCTGTTGAAGAATTATACTTGTTTTATTAAGAAAATAAAATAGATTCATTAGCATACAGTTGTAGCTTTAAAGCATAAGCATTGAGCATATCCATCCGTTACAATATTTAAATAAACTTACAATTTCTAATTAAAATAAAAACAGCTAGGTAATCACCTTTGCTCTACACCCCTACATTTTGGCATCTAGAAGCTGGGCTATTCCTCCCCTTCTTCTTTCTAAAGAAAAATAAGCTTCTGTGTCTTACATTCCACAGCATTCACCGAACCAATTTTTTTACATACACAAACCCTCTCATTTTACATATATTTAGGCCCTCCTTCTTCATTACACTTTCAAGCTGTCAACCAATTAAGTCCAAGTGGGATCACTCTGATCACCGCCCAAAGTTCTCATGCTCCAGGCTCCAGGTGTCTTATCACGGTCTTTTGTTTCATCTTCTTTTCCTGGACTGTCCGACCTTGTGACTTTGACAAACAACTCTGCACAACAAGCTCATGAAAAACATCTCCTTCTGAATTCATCTTACACAGAACCTAACAGACTTCATGTTAGTATAACTACAATTCCCAGTTTCCTTCAATTTCCTTACAAGCATAGATCAGGGATATTGGCAAATCTTTGGGTCTGAGTCCCAAGTCCCAAGTCCAAGTCTTTGGTACCAAGTCCTGAGTCCCAAGTCCAAGTCCCTATTAAAAACAAGCTTTTTTCCCCAGAAAGAAGGGAGGGGTGGGTGGGTTCTGAGTTGCAAGTTGAGTCCGAGTCATTGAAGAAGAAGAAAAAGGAAAAAACAAACAAACAACAGAGTCGAGTCCAAGTCAAGTCACCAGTGTGACTTGGCAGCAAGTCCTGGAACTTGAGTCCCAATCCCTGGCATAGACACAACTAAAGTTATGATTTTGTATGCTGACCATGTAAAGATTAAACATTCCATATAATAATGTTATGAAAAATTTGTAAAGCGGAGTGTTATAAAATTGTGGTTTTATATGCTGGCCATCTATAGATTCTGCAATACCTTTTAGGAACTGTAAATAATTTGTCAGATATAATATAACATGGGGATTTAAACCTCTGTTTTCTAGCCTGAACAGCCATCATCAAACAAGTGGCAGCTGGATAAATGGTTAAATAAAGTTAATCCTCATAAAGCACCTATTTTGAACCACAATGGACTGGACACCTTTCACTATTACAGCAAAGTAAAAGATGAAGGGCAAGACAGTGAAAGTATACCAGCTGCATGCCTAACCAGTCTCCGAGAGAAAGAGGTTAAGAATCCCAGCAAAGAGGAACTGAGTCCAAGAACAGCTAATAAAGCTGCAGGCCACAGAGGTGGAAGGCAAAAAACACCCTCTGTAGCAGCTGCAGTTTCTGTAGACAGTGGTCCTCTGAGAAGGACAGCATGTAAAAAACAGCCCAGAAGGATAGAGAGGACCTCTGGTGGTGATAACCTAAACAGCCATACAGCTGATGATCTAGACTTGGACCATATACTTTTGGAAAATAATAGCTTATGTGAACAACCTAAACCTAGGCCCTGTAACAGCAAAGGAGAGCACAGAAAGGAACCACAATGCATCAGTGCCTGTGAAAAGAGACGTACAAGAGGGGCAGGTAAGACAGCGCCCAAATCGAAGGAGTTCATTGAGACAGAATCCTCCTCTTCAACTTCTTCAGATACAGATTCTCAGTCTGAGCAAGAGGAATATCCTTTCCACAAGTCTCAGACAGTGATCTCAGCACCCACTGGAAGTGACCAGAAACAGAAGGATTCTGGGAGTAATAATGCCAGCAAAGGAAATGACCGTGGCACGTTTGGTTCAGTGAACACCAGGACTAGTCATGATATTGCAAAGGATCTGGAAGAACAATTCTACACGCTTGTACCATTTGGCAGGAATGAACTCCTGTCTCCTCTGAAGGACACAGATGAAATAAGAGCACTTTGGGTCAAAATTGATTTGACTCTTCTGTCCAGAATTCCACAACGCTCACCTGAAGATCCACCGCTCATTAACACTGGCATTAAAGAAGTGGTCAGTATGCAACATAACATTGTCCCTGATGTGCCAGCAGAAAAGGTTGTCCCCAAAACGAGAAGGAAACGTAAGGTAGGCTTGGTGGACTTGTTTCCCAATTTAAAGGGGGAACTGGATAGCATTGTTTGTGGTGCACACATGTGTGGGCATGTATTATTGTACTTTGTGAGTGGCAGGCTTTTTTTTATTGTTGTGAGATCTCCATTACCTCGATCTAATCATACCAGTGCTGCATTCCAGCCATGGGAAAGGGGGGAAAGCCAAAGTGGGCCAGGTTTGCAAAATGAGCAGACTGAAACAAGGCTAACATTCAACATGTGGCAAATGGTCCACAATTTCTCTCTCTCTAATGTTAACATACTTTTTAGCAGGAAAACACTAAAACAAGGGTGAGCATTGTGCAGCCCATAGACCATATGCAGCTTCCCATGCCAGTTTTTATAATTATTCAAGATTCTTCCCCAAAACTGCTTAAAAAAAAAAACCTCAGGGGGAAACCCATATTGCAACCCACCTCCTACCAAATAAGTGGCACAGCTCCCAGCCACTCTTCCTTCTGATCTGCAACTGTTTCATACTTAATTTGCTTGTTTTATATTTATTTGGTACTTACTTATTGTTTTCAGCAATCATTTTGGTGTAAAATTGAAAAAAATCTTTTAATTCATCAAATTGATTCAGGAAATCTTCAGTCAGGCTGAGTACTTGCTGGTTTTTGGCTGCACCTTAATCTAAAAGGACTTGATGTGCTGGAAGACTTCTTGAATTAATCACAACAACTGAGGCAGAAAAACTCTTTGATTTTCCACAAACAAATAATACTGATAACAATATTAAACCCCTAAATAACTTTAAACTGGGTGAGTTAAATACAAAAAAGCTGCAGATAAGCCAAAAAAAAGTAACTACTGTCTTTTTTTTTTTTTCAACAGCAGATCATACTGTGAGTCTCTATTAATTTGGGGAGGAGCTGTTTAATTTCTAAATTCTTTGGTGCTGCTATACCCAACACACTGAAGTTTTGCTAAGAATCACAATGCATTACTAGCTGACTCCAGCTTAGGGCACTGAAGGAAACCATCTTGACTGTATGTGAAAAGACCGTGTGAGTGGAAGAGCATCATATATCATCATGTATCTCCAATAAAGCCTACAAATTCTTTTACATTCTGTTGCCTTCGTGCTGGGACTTGTAATCCCAAAAAAAGTCTGATACCAGGCTTTTCTTTTCCAATACCAGGATAGGTTATTTGTCCATCTAGTCTAATACTGGCCTGGTAGTGGTTCCCTAGGCTTTAGGTAGAAGTTTTTTCACATTCTTTATTACATCCCTTTTGGCTGGAGATGTTGGAGGCGGAACCTGTAGGCTTCTGTATGCAAAGCCTATTCTTCTTCCATTGAGGTATAGCTTCCTTTCCACCCACCCTGTTGGGAATAATGTCATTAACTGGTCAGAAGATGAAGGTGTGTGAGAGTGTGAGAATGGGATGTGTGCATCTGCATGTGCATGTCTTTGTTTGTACATGTGTGTATGTAAATGGGGTATATGTGTATGTGTATTTAGATACATGTTTGGACTTCGGCCTTGCCCACTGTCAGTATATAGGGGCTCCACCACCTTCCCCATAAAGAATGTGGAAGTTTCATCTCAAATGGTGTCTTGTATTGTTTGTTATATTCTTAATCGGTGGACTTCCATTTCTTGTCATCCATCTCTGTTCCTCCTCTTAACAGGTGTTTAATCCAAAAGTATAAAGTACCACACTGGGTAACTGTTGTCACATGGTAATTTACACATTTATCCTCAGTGTTCGAGGGACTGAATGGCCCATTGAAGTTTCCTCCATGTGAGCTAATATGACAGTTTCCTGAAAAAGTGGGGGAATCTCTCTTTGTACTTGAATTGTGTTCCAGTTCTGCCCCCAAATGTGCCTTGCCCTGAAAACATAGCGGAAATGAAAGAGCTTATTTCAAGATAGCTAAAACAACTGAGAAACGGTCCTATTCCATTCCATCTACTCCCACCTGAAGTCATGTAATCAGAAGATTCAGGAGCTCTTATAGATTTTCAGTAAATAAATAAAAAAAAGACAGACTACTACGCTAAACATTGGTTGTTTCTCTTCCTTGTTCTCTCTGTCAGCAGCTTTTGCTCCCTGATCTTTACCTACCCAACTGCAGCTGGTGCCAGAGAAAACAAGGAATGAATCATCATATCAGCTATATCTTTGTTTCATCTGGCAAGAAAAAAATTGAGCTGCCATAGGATAAATAGGCTGTGGTAGATCTTTCCTCACCAGAATTGTGAGACAGGGTTGAGTGCTGGTAGGAGGCTGTCCAATCTGTGGTGCCTGCAAGGATTATACTAGCAATATAGTGTTCTATGGACACAATGGCTGAAACCCTGTTGTTTAGCCTAGCAAGTCACAATTAGAGTAGGGCCATTGACTCACCAAATACTCACTGATTCAATGGGCCTACTTTAGTTGCAACTTACGGTGCTAAGCAATAGGATTTCAGCTAATGCCTCATTAAGAATGATAACACTTGGACTAACCTCAATATTGAAGACAACGCAGCAGCTTTTCCATAGTTCCTCTGATATTCAAGCCAGAGGATATATTCACCACTCTTTTTACAGAGATGTTTTGCCAAGTGATGAAAGATGCTTGTTTGCAATAACCCGTATTTTTCATCACCTACATGTCTTGTATCTAGCATGCTTCATTTTCTGACAAGTCATTGGTAGGTATATAAGCTTAACTTGCACATCTGATGACTAACATACCATATTTCTGAAGAAATCCCCCTGTTCAGGGAGAAAAACAGGAAAATCAAAGGAAATATGTGCTCTTTTTAAGAATCTGGTTTGACTTTGATGTGTGGGAAATTGCTGTAATCAGCATTTAAAATAAGTTAAAAATTAACTCAAGGGAGAAGTAGAGAAAAACAAAGCTGATACATATGGAACAGAACTAAGGAGAAGAAGATACTTTTAAAGAAAAAAACTTTTTAATTTAGAAGGAATAACTGAACAGCCCCATCCATGTGCTGGAATGGACCTTGGTTTCGAAAATTCAACAGAAGTGTCATACAGTCATGGGAAAAAGAAAGTACACCCTCTTTGAATTCTATGGTTTTAAGTAACAGGACATAGTAAAAATCATCCAGTCCTTAGCAGGTCTGAAAATAAGGTAAATGCAACTTCAGATGAACAACAACCCATGACATTACACCATGTCATGATTTCTTTTACAAAAATAAAGCCAAAATGGAGAAACTGTGTGAGAAAAACTAAGTACATATTATGTTTCAATAGCTTGTAGAACCATATTTAGCAGCAATAATTTGAAGTAATTGTTTTCTGAATGACTTTATCAGTCCTTCACATCGTTGTGGAGGAATTTTGGCCCACTCTTCTTTACAACATTGCTTCAGTTCATTGAGGTTTGCAGGCATTTGTTTATGCACAGCTCTCTGGATGTCCCGCCACAGCATTTCAATCAGGTTGAGGTCTGGACTTTGATTTGGCCATTGCAACACCTTGATTCTTTTTTTTTCTCAGCCATTTTGTTGTAGATTTGCTGGAGTGCTTGGGATCATTGTCCTGTTTCATGACCCAATTTCGCCAAACTTTAGCTATCAGACAGATGGCCTCATGCCTCTGCCCTATTCCATCTGAAGGCAGGGAGACTCAAGGAATGCACAAGGGGCCAGAGAACCTTTTGAGCTCAATCCAGATTCTTTCTCTTCACTCCCTGGCATGCAACCCGCCTCTTCAATGCACACAGTGTAGCTGCCACCCTCCCGACATCCTTGCCTCATCATCTTGATAGCCTAGCAAGGCCAAGACACTAGACGTTACTAGCATCTAGATTTCCTCTGTATTCAAAATCTGGATAGGATTTTAGATATTTTATTAAAAAGAAAACAATTTAACAAAAAAAAAGAATAAAATGGTTAAAAAAAAACAAAAAGGTGAAAGTAACTCAAAACATCCTTGGTAAAATGGAACAAAGTTACAGGAAATTACAAAATCATTCTTGGATATTCTTAAAGAAGGCACACACTTAGAAAATAAGAAAGTTCTAGCTGACCTAGCTCTCTTACTTATTCCTAACCTATGCTGTTACCTGAACCAGGTCTCCTCAGGTATAGACAAACCATCTCAGAGAATCGAAGTTTGTCCTTACATGAATTCTCTCCTTTGCCTGCCTCCCTACATCTCTCAGGCTCACTTTATACAAAACAGTGCTTTGTGTTACAGGTGCCTTAATCACCTCTCATTACTGTTAATTCTTTCAAGTACCTCTAGGCTAGTGGATTGCTTCCTTACCCATTGTCATACTCTCCCACAGGAAGGACTTCCCTAGAGAGGTCTCTATCAAAGATTGTTTTGAACCAACCTCTACCCCAGATAAACAGGAAAGCCATGGATCAATCCTCTTTGAAATGCATTCTGGCTAATTCTTCCTGGCAATCACAGTGACAGAGGGCACTTCAGATGTTTGATTTCCTCCATTTGGGCTTCCCAACACACATTATGATTTCATGTGGCCCATTTCCCCCCCAGTTCTATCACACCACATATGTAGGATTTTTAATTACTGTATTTAGGTTTGAAGATATGGACATCAGAGAGGTTTCAGCTTCTTAAATTATTTTCTTCAGTAGTTCTCTCTCTCTCTCTCTCTCTCTCTCTCTCTCTCTCTCTCTCTCTGTGTGTGTGTGTGTGTGTGTGTAAAAGAAAGAGAGACACTTATGTGTGAAAAATTATATAAATTGGGGGCAGAGGGAGTAGGAGAATTGATGTTCTTTTAACCCAGAGAGGCATCAAACAGAATCAACCTGAATCCTAAGTCTTACAGAAAAATCTGAACTCACTGCAGCTAAAAACCACAATTTCTACAGATTGTAGAAAGGAAGGCTTTCATAAAAACAAACTAATTCTTGCTGTGTTATAGTTATGTCCATAGTCTTACACATGTTCTTGCATAATTAAACTTAATTGGCTGAAATTCAACAGCAAGTCATAACTACAGTAGGCCCATTGACTCTTATCAGATTTATAGAGCTATTAACTCACTAAATTTCTTCTAATTCAGTCGGCCTAGTCTAGTTGTAACTTACTGCTGGATTTCAGAAAGTATGTTGTGTGTTTAAAGTCATTTGGTAAGTGTGTGGAGTCCACACATATTGAGGGGTGCATGCTATCACTGCCCATGCCCCCCTCCACCAGTCTTCACTTTCAGCAGGTAAAAATGACACTCTGAAGAAGGGGAGGCTAAGGTATCTGTGTAGTCTTTCCACATGAGCTAGAACCCCAATTTCTGGGATGTAGTAATCTTATTTATAGCAATTTAACATCAATTTTCCTGTTAAATGACACCTCCAACACAATCATTTTGAGTTCACTAGCAGTTAACTAAACTGTTCAGTGTCATCTACTAAGATTTCTATCTTGGAATAAAATACAAGCCCTACAATGTTCAGTGACTCTGCAGAATTCAGTTTATAATGGTCTTTTTTCATTCCTTTAGTATGACAATGAGGATGAGAACAGGGAGAGCAAGAAGATTCACACTGAGCAACAGTGTTCTTCACATTTCCTTGCCTCAGCCCAAATCATTTCCACACCAAATGATTGCAACATGGTAAAAAACAGGTATGTATTTCAGATGTTATATAAAATTCAGCTTTGAACATTCAGTGTTAAAGCAAAATCAGTTTTAAAATTCAGAGTAAAAGACAGACTTGGTATTTAAAGGGGTGGAATCTTGCTTATTGGCCCTATTTATGTGTTATAGGCCAAAATCCTGCTGCCAAATCCAGCTAGAGTAGATCCATTGACTCAATTATTGAATGGTGAGTCAACACTTAGGTTTACTCTAGTTCAGATTTAATAAGCCTGCTCTAATTGGGACTACTAGTAGGATTTTGGTCAAAACGCATTAACCTGTAGTTACAGTTGTTTGATTTTGTCCAAAATGTTTGTCTCCTGTTATATAATAGAAATCAGGAAAACAATGGCATTTGTAAATGTTGGCAGCAAAAAAAGGGCCCATGAAACTGATCACTTAAAATTGCACATGGTCTGAAGTTTTGGGATATAATAGGATACAGAATTTTAAAATACACATATCCATAGCAGGCAATTTTAAAAAATAGTCTTAATGTCATTGTGACCAGAGTGAAAAATGATAACTTTTAATTACATAGGAACATTAGACTGGGAACAAATTTGAGCTCGGATTTGTCTTCAGCTACAACAACCATTTAAGATAATTCATACCCACAAGTTCTTTCTCTTTCTCTCTGGCTTTAACGTTTGCTCAATTCTATATTCACTCTTTTCATCATTTTATTCATTTTTTCTTCCTCAAAATCTCTGGGCTCCCTCCTCTTTCATTACTCCTGCCTTCTAGCCAGGGCCAGGGCCAGGCTTTTTTTGCGCCCTAGGCAAGACTAACTACTTGCGCCCCCCAACCAATTTTCAAAAACAGACAAATTGTAGGAAAAACAGAAAGTAAAAAAGTTGAAATTATGAAATTTTTATTTTAAAAAACTGAGAGAACAAGTAATAGAAGAGTCTTCAATTTTCTTTCTCAAATACAAAACAGTTTTAGCACACAAATCATTTTGAATAATCCTATGAACTGTAATGTCTCTTAAATGTTTCTATTTTTGCCACATCAAAATGTCATTTTGCGTGCCTTTTCTTTTGCAAATTTTGTCACTGATTCTTTCAGGTCAATGGCTGATGCTTCAGCATGTTCAACTGATATAGTTGCCAAACCAACTAGTCTACTTTGCAGCATTGTTGAGCGTAAATATGTTTTTATATTTGAGAAACTGCGTTCACCACTAGCCATTGACACTGGAAGTGTGAGAAGGATCCTTAGAGCAACAGAAACATTAGGCACACTATCCAGGAGTTTTTGTTGCACTATGAAGAGAAGTACTCCTTGTGGTGGCATAGACTTTGGAAGTCTTTGAGCTATTGCTATAAGTTCACGGCACAGATCTTCAGCATCAATATCTTTGTTTCCATTGTGCATCAATGATTTTTCCAAATTCTTGCAGGCCTTAAGTACATCTTACATTTTTTGTTGATCTTGTATATGTCATACAGGAAGCCAAACAAGGAATTATATTGTTGTAGCTGTTGGAATCTCTCTTCAACAGATTGTATGGCCATGTCTAAGACAGCATAATAGAAACTTATTTTGAATTTCTGCTTTGGATCTTGTGGTGCCTCCTCTTGTGCTTCATACTCAAACTGCTTTTTTGTTCTCCTTTTTCTAACTTGTTCTGTCTCAAAGTTTGGTAGTATTTCTAGCTCCTTTGTAATCTCAGTAGCATCCATCAAAACTTGTTGAAAACCCGCATCACACCTACAGCCCACAAGGTAATTCTTAGTCACTTGCAATTGGCTTGTAGCTGAATTTAAATCATTTTCCTTATTTTGTAACAGCTTGCTTGTAAGATTAATTTCAAAAAGAATGTTGTACCATGTAACAAGGGATACCACAAATTTGAACTTACAAATTGCATCAGCAAGGGCCTTAGCTTCAATTCGAGAAGTATTTCCAGATAAATTCTTTAGGCTTGTGTCATCTAAGATCTCTATTAAAGCATCATATATACTACCAAGATGATATCTCAGGGGTTTTAAAGCATCGATCCGACTCTCCCATCTCGTTTGACTCAATGGCTTAACAGTTATGCCTGATACATGGCTAGTTAGAATTTGCCAATGCCGAGTCGATGCAGAGAAATAATTATAGATCTGTTGAATCAAACTGAAGAAACTTGTTGCTTCCAGACAACATTTAGTGGCATCATTGACTACCAAGTTTAAAGAGTGTGCATTGCAGGGCACACAAAAGGCACGTGGATTTATGTCTAGGACTCTCTTTTGTATGCAATTTTCTTTGCCTTTCATGTTACTCCCATTATTGACCACGCAGATCCTCAATTGGTAATCCCATTTGCTCAAACTGTCCAAGAACAGTTTCTGTCATAAAGGCACCTGTAGTGCCCTTTAGTGGAACAAATCCTAAGAAATGTTCTTTTATCATAACCTCAGGTTTGGACATCTCAGTATCTGATGGTTTGATCACATTGACAAAACGTACAATCATTGTCATTTGTTCAGTATGACTAACATCAGGTGTGCAATCCAGAATAACTGAATAGTATTTGGCTGACTTTATATCTGCTAAAATTTTCTGCTTTATAGCACCTGCTAGAAGTTGTATAAGTTCATTTTGGATATCTTTTCCTAAGTAGTGAACCATTGTTTCTTCATTTTTAACTCTGCGTAAATGTTCATTCATGATAGGATCAAAAAGGGCTAAATATTCTACAAACTTCAACAAATTTCCATTGTTAGCACTATACAACTTTTCAGTATTACCACGGAATGCAAAGTTTTGCATGCCAAGAAGTCTGACCAAAGCAATCAAGCATTCCAAGATTTGTTGCCAGTATTGTTCTTCTTGCCTGATTTTCTGCTGGTTAATATCATCAACTGTTTTTCCTTTATATAAGTGCAATTCAAGTTCTCTCCAGGTCTGATAGTTTTCTAAATGGAGAGGATTTCTCTCATGTGAAGACAGAATTGCTCCAATGTTCTTCCAGTCTTTTGAACCTTGTCCTTGTAGCACTGATGCACTATTTACTTGGTTGATCAGCTTACAACAAAAACAAAAAACTACATCTTTTGAGGTGGAATATATCAGCCATTGACGGCACACCTCTTCACCATTTGCTAGTCTCCTCTTGTAGTGTATAGGAGAAAATCTTCTTGTTTTTGAGAGAGAGAGCATGCTTGTTCGCACATGCGCGCGAGCGCGGGGGTTGCCCCGCCTTCCCCAGCCAGTCCGTGGACCGAAAAAGGTTGGGGAACGCTGCTTTAGAGAACCTGAACA
The DNA here is from genome assembly GCA_037013535.1 of Intellagama lesueurii. NCBI lineage: Eukaryota > Metazoa > Chordata > Lepidosauria > Squamata > Agamidae > Intellagama > Intellagama lesueurii. Next base: position 94,840,605 of record JBAJHW010000003.1, on the reverse strand, counting down.
GTTCAGTAGCATTGGTGTGGAAGAAGTGGCCATAGCTCAGTGATAGATCCTGACTTTTCCAGTTAAACATACCAGGCAATAGGTGATAGGAAAGAGTCCCACCTGAGGTCCTAGACAGTCAGTCTGATCCTCTATGCGCTGGCTGGGCCAATGGCATGAACGTTTCAGCCACCTTTTTAATGTGCTTGCCATTTAGTCAGTCAAGGACCTCAGTTGTTTTGGAATCTAATTTACTGGAATTATTCCAGGGCTTGTCTCATCCCAAGCTCTTTATATGGCCTGTTCTTCCCCAAAGACTGCAGGTCTTCCCACAGGCCTTTGGACTTCTACTCATATAGATGATATCATCCATGTATGTTTGAGCTGCTGTGCATTTTGCACCTGCACTATGTGTGTACATTAAGAAAAGGTCACAAAATTATGATTGGATGGGACAAAATAATTGTGTTTGCTGTCACTTGTGGCGCCATGGCCACTAGAGAACAGCTAGCTCAGCTGTGATACTGCATAACTACAGTCCTAATTGAGCTATCTAAATTGATATGTTAGCAGCGGGGGGAGATTTGCAATTCCCCATGAAATATATTATAATTTGAGTGCAGGGAAAATGAATTTTCTCATGATAGAGGTACTTCTCTGAGATACTTGAAGAATCTGTTTAGCTGACGTTATGCTTGTATGTGTGAAGCAATTCTTTTTACAGCTTCAAAATTTAAAGCCTAAAAATATGGAAATCAACCGGGGGGGGGGGGGGGGGAAGTGTTCAGAACTAAACTTAGGAGATAGCATTATGTCTTATCCTCCATCTTAGCCTCCCATAATGTTTTTTTATGTATACTATTATGTTTTATGGATATTTCACATTTCTTTATAGGTGCAATAGAGCACAATATGTGTTTAATGCCATCCGGGAAAAAAGTGGAACAATTATACTTCATTTTATAGGACTATTTTAGTTAATTGAACAGATTCTCTCAATGTGTTCATTAATTTATCTTATTAGTCTTTAAAATCTGGAAGTGCTACAACTCATAATTTAGAAGACTTTTATGGGTTATAGTCCATAAGAGAATTTGGATCAAGGTGAATAAAGAGGCAGCCACAATCTGCAGTTTTACATTTTGCAAAGCGGGTTTCCATTTTTCCTCCTTTTGTAAACGGTATCTGTTGTGAAGAATGATTAAGTATCTACATAGCTACTGTGCCCACATCAAAGTTGTCTTCCCATTGTGTTACACACACAGGGAAAGATACTGGACCAGGGCTAGTGCTACTATCATACTAAAAGTAAAATGATTTGGTTTCTCTCCGCATTGCATGAAGTGCTTTGTGTTCAACAACAGCCTAATAAAAGTAAGGGAGCTTCCATTTGGACAGCTTTTAGAACTGCCAGTCAAAGGGCATCGTGCTGTTATGCAGTCTTTCCTTCTGTAAATGTTTTGGGCTAGATCACACGTTAAGGCAAACTTGTATTTCTTTCTCTCACCGTATTATTCCTCCAGGAATGTAAAGCTTTTAGAGTTGTGTACCTGAGAAATCAGACATACAAACAAAGGGGGTACTTACCTTTCAATGAACAGTTGTAAAAACAGAAGCAAGCTAACGCGCCAAATTCAGATTAAGGCAACCTTGTGTTAGAACAGACACTCTTTTTTTTCCTTAAGGTTGCTCTGCTTGTAATGACATGTTAACTGTAATTCAGCCTTTCGTGTCTTGAGGGAAAAATAAGCAGAAGAAGCAGTGAGAAAACACAGGTGGATTACAATTAGGAGATATTAGGTACAGCTTCCCTTTCCTGAAGAGGAAGCTGAGGCAGGAGGGAGCTGTGCTTGGGGGAGGTCTTTTCTGCTAGGCTGAACTTTGTACTCCCTGACCTCATGGTCTGAGGGGGCGGGGTTTTGGCTTTAAATTAGTGCCAGCAGAAGCTCTAAGCCCCTTTCCTGAAGAGGAAGCTGAGGCAGGAGGGAGCTGTGCCTGGGGGAGGTCTTTTCTGCTAATTCTCTACTTCTATTTTTGACTCTAATCTGCTAAATAGGAATAGCATTGCATACACCGGGGGGGGGGGGGGAAGGAATGTTTTAGGAGTAGGATCATACTTCCGCGCTATTAGGGAGCAGGGCGGGTAAGTGGGGCTCGTCAGCCTTGGAAGGCAGCCCATCTAGGAGAAGGAAAACTCCGATTTCAAACCTCCACTGCCTTGTGGCTATATCCACTGATGGAAAAGGCTTCAGGAGATAACCTCGAGGAAAAATTCGGAGCCGGAGTCCCAGAGGCAGTTCGTGTCGTTCTGGCAACTCCTGCGACGTCGCTGGAACCAGTTGTATTGGCTCTTGCCTTTCCATTGGACTATTTCAGTGACGTGGAGAGGGTGGATTTGCTGCTTGGGTAACAGCCTATCCTCCATATTATTTTACCCAGGCTTCGTGCTCTGGAGAGGACACTCCAGCTTTGCATACAGTGTCGAAATAACACGGGAAGTAGCAGTTACTGGTTATAAGTCTTTGCTCGATTGGCATAGAGCATGACGCCAGGGGCTACTTCCGACGGTGGGAGAGGTCACTGCACCTCACTAGGTAGGGTGAAAGCCGAAAAGCAGATCGATAACCCTGCACCATGCAACAATCATAAGAAAACTTCTGCCCTAAAGTTGGGCACCTGGAATGTTCGGACAATGAGCCCTGGCTTTTCTGACGACCTGCAGGAAATAGACGACGTGCGCAAGACAGCTGTCATCGACATGGAACTGAGTAGACCGCAGATGGACATTGTTGCCCTGCAAGAGACGAGATTGCCAGACATGGGATCTGTCAAAGAAAAAAACTTCTCATTCTTCTGGCAGGGAAAACCATTGAATGAGACCAGGGAATATGGTGTTGGCTTTGTGGTCAGAAATACTCTGCTGAGATCCATTGTTCCACCTACTGTGGGGAGTGAAAGAATCCTGTCTCTGCAGCTCCACTCATCAGCGGGACCGGTCACCCTCATTAGTGCATATGCACCAACACTGTCATCCACAACAGAAGTCAAAGACAAATTCTATGACGATCTGGCAGCTACTGTCAAAAAAGTCCCTGAGAGAGAGCCGCTGTTCATTCTCGGAGACTTTAACGCTAGAATTGGTGCTGATCACAACTCTTGGCCCACCTGTCTAGGCCGTTTTGGCATTGGGAAGATGAACGAAAATGGCCAACGCTTGCTGGAGTTTTGCTGTTATTATGGTCTTTGTGTCAGCAACACGTTCTTTAATACAAAGCCTCAACACAGAGTTTCCTGGAGACATCCAAGATCGAAGTATTGGCATCAGCTCGATTTGATCCTCACTAGACGTTCTAGCCTTCCTAGTATTACAATCACACGCAGTTACCAGAGTGCTGATTGCGATACTGATCACTCCCTGGTGTGTAGTAGAGTAAAACTGCGAACAAAGAGATTGTATCACACGAAAAAGGAAGGAAGACCACGTATTGACATCAACAAGACTCGCGATCAAAGAAAAGTGGAGGAATTTGCCCAAGCGCTTGAGGAAACCCTTCCAGGCCCGGCTGATGCAAATGCACCTGAACGATGGGAACATTTCAAGAACGCTGTTTATAACATCGCCTTGTCCACATTTGGCAAGAAGACCAAAAAGACGGCAGACTGGTTCGAAGCCCATTCGGAGGAGTTGATGCCAGCCATTGAGGATAAGAGGAGAGCTCTAGCAGCATACAAATCCTGTCCTAGTGAGTACAACTTGCAGGCTCTTCGAGCTGTTTGTAGCCAAGTCCAACAGGCTGCCAGGAGATGTTCCAACGATTATTGGCTTCAGCTCTGCTCTCAGATACATATAGCAGCGGACACAGGTAACATCAAGGGAATGTATGACGGTATCAAGCAGGCTTTAGGTCCAATACAGAAGAAATCTGCTCCCTTGAAGTCTGCTACAGGCGTGATCATCCAGGACCGAGCACAGCAGATGGAACGCTGGGTGCAGCACTACTCTGAGCTATATTCCAGAGAGAATGTAGTAACCGAAGAGGCATTAAATAACATTGAGTGCCTGCCTGTCTTGGAAGAGCTGGACAGTGAACCAACTTTAGCAGAAATAAAAGCGGCCTTGGATTCCCTCGCCTCTGGCAAGGCACCTGGGAAGGATAACATCCCTGTTGAAGTGCTGAAGTGCTGTAAAGAGATCATCACCACCGAGCTGTATGAAGTCTTTTGTCTTTGCTGGAGGGAAGGTGGAGTACCACAGGACATGAAGGATGCAAACATCGTCACATTGTATAAGAACAAAGGAGACAGGGGCGACTGCAATAACTACCGTGGTATCTCTCTTCTCAGTGTTGTAGGGAAGCTGTTTGCCCGTGTTGTGCTGAAGAGACTCCAGGTGCTTGCAGACAGAGTCTATGCAGAATCACAGTGTGGATTTCGAGCTAATAGATCCACCACCGACATGGTATTTTCCCTCAGACAGTTGCAGGAGAAATGTAGGGAACAACAACAGCCACTCTTTGTGGCCTTCATAGATCTCACAAAGGCCTTTGATTTGGTTAGCAGGGATGGCCTTTTTAAAATACTTCCCAAGATTGGATGTCCACCTCGACTCCTTAACATCATTAGGTCCTTTCATGAGGAAATGAAGGGCACTGTAGTTTTTGATGGCTCAACATCAGATCCCTTTGACATCCAAAGCGGAGTAAAACAAGGCTGTGTCCTTGCGCCGACCCTGTTTGGGATCTTTTTTGCTGTCATGCTGAAGCACGCCTTTGGAACTGCAACAGGAGGTGTCTATCTCTGGACTAGATCAGATGGAAAGCTCTTTAACCTCTCTAGGTTGAGAGCGAAGACCAAAGTCCAACTGAAATGCATGCGGGACTTCCTCTTCGCTGACGATGCAGCCATTGTTGCCCACTCTGCTGAAGACCTCCAACAACACATGAATCATTTTAGCAAGGCCTGCCAAGACTTTGGACTAACAATCAGCCTGAAGAAAACAAAAGTCATGGGCCAGGGTGTGGACTCACCTCCCTCTATTACTATCTCCACGCAAGAATTGGAGGTTGTTCATGACTTTGTGTACCTTGGCTCAACGATCTCTGACACTCTCTCCCTAGATGTCGAGCTGGATAAACGCATTGGCAAAGCAGCTACCATGTTCTCTAGACTCACAAAGAGAGTATGGCTTAATAAGAAGCTGACGGCATACACCAAGATCCAGGTCTATAGAGCCTGTGTCCTGAGCACACTCCTGTACTGCAGTGAATCCTGGACCCTTTGTGCACGGCAGGAGAGGAAGCTGAACACCTTCCATATGCGTTGTCTCCGATGCATTTTTGGTATCACCTGGCAGGACAAAGTTCCAAACAGAGTAGTCCTAGAACGAGCTGGAATTTTTAGCATGTATACATTGCTGAAACAGCGACGTCTGCGTTGGTTTGGGCATGTCGTGAGAATGGCTGATGGTCGGATTCCAAAAGATCTCCTGTATGGAGAATTAGTGCAGGGAAGGCGCCCCAGAGGGAGACCACAGCTGCGATACAAGGATATCTGCAAGCGGGATCTGAAGGCCTTAGGAATGGACCTCAACAGATGGGAAACCTTGACATCTGAGCGTTCAGCCTGGAGGCAGGCGGTGCATCATGGCCTCTCCCAATTTGAGGAGACACTTGTACAGCAGGCTGAGGCAAAGAGGTAGTCACGAAACCAGCAAAACCAGGGAGCTGGACAGGGGACAGATTGTATTTGTCTTCAGTGTGGAAGGGATTGTCACTCTCGAATTGGCCTTCTCAGCCACAAGAGACGCTGTTCCAAGACCTCCATGCAGAGCACGTTACCATAGTCTCTCGAGACTGAAGGATGCCTACTACTACTACTAGGTACATCTGGAGAATTCTGTGAGTAAGGCAAGGCAAATTATCTGGAACACCATAAGGTGATTTTTGGTTTAGAATAGTTTTTAGAAAAAGCCTCCTACGTCATGCAGCAACACCAAGTGTTCAAGACAGTTATCAAGAAACAGTGGCATAGAAGCAATGAGGCTGGCTATTTCCGGGTTTCCTAGAAGGAAAAGGAGGCTATCGCAACCTTGCTTCATAGTAGGGAATTTGACACTGGGGTGGTCACTGGGGAAGATTCTTTTGAGAACAAGCACAGCACACAGGCCAAGAGTTGCACTCCCTGGTCCTCGGCTCTCTTGGGCTTATGCCAGGTAGGGCAGAAGGTGTGGGGTTCGCTGTACCTTTTCTCCTCTTCCACTTGGCCCCAACACTTTCCTTAATCCACTCAGACACACACATGGAAATATCCACTTTACCACCTGTAGAGCCCCATTAGTGGGGCAACCAAAGGAGCAAAGCTTCTATTGAGGACCCTTAGGTGATTTTGTTCTCTGTCAGAATGTTCAGCCTGACCTACCTCCTGCACAAAGTTGTTGCAAAGAAAAACCATTAAGAATGACCTAACTGTTCCTAGCTTGGCTATAGGCATGACAAGTACCAACACACTCTAGGGGACAGAGATGTTTACATTGTGTTTTGTTTTTTTAACAAATAAGTCTCACACTCAGAATATATTGGCCAAAATCCTATATGTCACTGCACCAGTGGTGCAATTGGTCATACAGTTCTTGTCACAACCAACTGTGCATTTTGGCTGAGCTTCTTTGTGACAAATACTTTCTTGGTGCAATTGCAGTTTCCTTGGGTGCAATGTCACATTATGCCCATGTAGCTACTCAACAGGAATTCAACCGGTATGTTCATTTTTCTGTTTCCCTTTTCCTGCTCTTTTTGTCAGCTATACTAGTATGTATTGTTCTCTCCTTGGGTCTTCAGCAAATTAAAGCTAACAGTGCTGTGAAGGCTTGGTCACCAGTTTCAGAGAAATTCTAGCTACCTATGAGGGCATTTCTTTTTTAGTTGACACGTGGCTTTATTATTCTGGGTTATAAAATATCACCTATAATTGTAAAATAGTACACTATAAAAAAACTTTAATCTTATTTTTTTTTCAGCTAGCTTTTAGAAAGATAGTGAGCAAATCCTCATACCTCTTGTATGTATTTTAGGTAGATTTTAACCATTGCATTTCAGCTTATTTAAAGGCAAAAGAGGGAAGCATTACTTGAACCAGCTCTTGGTCCTCATGCTATAAAGTTGTTTCCAAATGAAATAATAGTCCATAGAGTTTATTAAGCCAGTAAGTTGAAACTGAGAGTGTTCATAATATAGACCAATAATACATAAAGTATTTATTTTCTCAGAGCTGCCGTTTGTGACTTTCTATAATTTCCATTTCCAGCTTGACAACACCAATAAACAAAAATGAGAAAATACTCCCGTCACCTGCCTCACCTCTCTCTGATGTGTCAAAACACAAATTTGTGAACGATGATTTAACTTCTGCCAGCAAGCGTAATAGTGGCAATCTCTTATCTTCCATATCTTCAAGCAAAAAAAGCAAGAGTGAGGCCCAATCTTACCTTCACCCTGGAGATTTTAGTGTAAGTTTTAATCACGGTAAATCTGAAGGATCACCTACAATCCTCTCCATCCACTTAGGCTGGCTGGAAAAGCCTTTTTGCAAGTTCTTTGTCCACCCGAGGTGCAGCTGGTGGTCCACATGTTACAATTTTAATGTGAAACCTAGAGCTTATGTAGACCTGGCCCTGTTCAGGCATTACATTTGAAACTACAGAGAGGGCTTAAAAGGCTGGTGGGGGACATGGGATGCATTTTAAGCTCCATCCCTGCATCCTCGACCCACCTGAAAGTCACTAAAGCTTTTGGATGGTTAGTATGAAGGTCTGAAGCCAAGCCTGTAGCTTGACCCCCAGGCTTGGAATGTGGTCCACTGTTGTAATGAGCCATAAGGCAAACTGAAGGAAAATATTACAAAATGAAATCTGTCATTTTCTCGTTGTCATTCCCTCTATTAGTACATTTCTGTAAATGATTAAAAGATCTCCACAAAATTACCCCAATTTTTTATAGGACATATTTAAAGAACAGCCTTTCAACATCAAATATTGTATTTAGTTAATATAACAATTTGTGTCTGTAGCCTTCATATTTCTGCCCAGTTTAAGTCCCAAGTGTCTGAACATGTCGAGAAGAGATCCATAATGAATTCAGATAACCTGCAGGCATATCATGGAGAGAGAAAATGTAAAAGCATATAGCTAGGCAGTTTTTTTAAAAGTTGGATTGTTTAGATTCTGTTTCAGGAAAAAATAAATATTAGAGTCCCAAAGCCTTACCTTTCAAATGTATATTATACATCAAGCTATTATCCCATTGTCCTACTATCAGACCACATGACTGGGTATAATTGTGAAAACAAAAATTCACCTTCCTACATATTCTACCAGTAGCAATAACTCCAACCTTACTATTATATATGTACTCAAATTTCATATGAAACCATGTAGGTAGAGAGCCAATCCATTTATATTTCAAATTCATTTCTATAAGAATAATAGTAACTGTAGCTTGTTGATGGGAAACTTGACATATTTTCTTTATTTGACAGTGTTATGGAAATATGCACACGAAGATAATGAAAACAATATTAGCATACCTAATTGTCCAAAAGGGTGTTTTTAGATTTATTATTACATTTTCTTGCATTTCTACCCCAAAATAACTGCACTCGAGACAGCTAGCAAATGCTAAAAAAAAAATTGAACAGTAAACATGACCAAAATAATCACAATATGAGAAATACTTTCAGGCTAAATCATCATCATCACTTTAGACTTGCAGAGCTGGAAAGGGCCTGATGGATCATTGAGTCCAGCCCCTATCAAGGAGGCACAGTGGGGAATCGAACTCCCAACCTCTGGCTCCGTAGCCAGAGACCTAGACCACTGAGTAAATGGAAAAGATGTCTACACTCTTCATAAAGGCATTGACAGCAGGCACTTTATCACAGCTCCAAGACATGTGTGTATTCCCTAATCTGTGAACAACACAAGTGAAACTCCTCTCCTGCATACCTCTGTCCACAGAGACTGTTCTGGAGATCTTTGCATTTGGAGAGTTTCATAATGATAGCAGATATCAATCCCCAAAAACTCTTCTACTGGGCAGACAATTGATTTTATTTATTTATTTATTTATTTATTTATTTATTTATTTATTTATTTATTTATTTATTGTATTAATATCCCGCCCATCTGATCAATTGACCACTCTGGGCGGCTAACAACATTAAATTAAAACAATTTAAATATAACATCAATATATAACATCAATAATCAATTGTTCAAAATGGAAAGAAAAAAGAAAAAACATAAATCAAATAGTGGCTGGAGGGAAGGCCTGCTTAAACAGCCAAGTTTTCAATTGGCTTTTGAAAATGCCCAGCGAAGGGGCCATACGACTCTCAGGAGGGAGTTTATTAACTCCCTCCTGAGATGCTGAGTGATGCAACTCTGGATGCAGGACACATTATTGTTCTGTAAATGTGTCCTGTTAAATATCTGTAGGAAATTTTGAGGAGGACATTTAACACAGGGCCCAGAGGGTTACTGCCTCCAAAAAAAGAAAATTAAAATTAAAAAATCAAGAGATCACACAGTAACAGGCTTCATCTTGTGCACCATGGTCCCAGTTAAAAGCATGTTTTGTTCCAGCAGGCCTGATGAGCTGCTGAAGTAACTACTTCTATTTTATTCATTTAGACAATTTTATCTGCTACTTATGTCTTCTTTTGCGTGTTTGTGTTTGAGTGCTCCAAAAGAAAAGGCAGAAAATTAAGAGCCACATTGGAAGAGAGATTTGTCCCCTTACAACGAATGGTTCTTTAAAATTGTGTCTCTTATGGGATATACATACATTCTCTAAGAACAAAATGCTTCCTTTTTTCAAAACTACTTTATTCATATGCAAATCCATGCGTTTTTAATAGATTAGCAGATTGATCTTATACCACTCTGGTCAGAAGTAAGCACACTGAATTCAGTTGGACTTACATTCTTATACATTTATATAGCGTTATAGTCTAAGGTTTATGCGATTAATCAGCTCAGACTGCAACCTTATATATCCTTATCTGAAAACATGAATCCATTGGGATTTAATTTCCATGTAGACATGCATACGGTTGTGTCAGCTCACAGGTCTCCTAAGAGATTCCTGCGGCTTGAACAGAGAGGTTCCAGGGGCAAGTGTACTCCTTAATCAGCTGAGCTGAGTCCGGTACCCAGCCAGGCAGCACCACTTACTCCTTTTCCCAAGTCCGTTCGAATTAGCAATTGCCAGAGAGAAGAACAAATGGACTCAAGTAGCACATTTGTGGCCTAAAAATAATTTTGCAGGTTTGCTGTTCAAGAGACCAAACATCAGCTTTTAAGAATTATTGTTTTATTAGAAAAATAGAGTATTTAGAGATATTCAGTTTGTTGCAAAGCAAAGCATTCAAGTACATTTCCATAAATCAAAGCAGTTAGAACTTTAGCAAATTCCAGCTACAAAAATAAAATAAAAAACTCTAAAAATAGCTTGAAAGGTAGGCAAGGCATAGCCCCCCTTTCTCTATCCTTACTCTGAACTACATTCTAGCATAATACTAACAAAATAGCAATGGGAACTCAAAAGTCCATTCTCAAATCCAAATCAAGAATCAAAAGGTTAAAAAAGTTTTTTTCTCTATCTCAGTCTTCCATTTTTCTTCCATGCTGGGACCACCCTTCTTCTTCACTCTCCTCTGACGTAAACCAATCAGGATGAAAGGCTGTCCCTTCACACTCCACCTCCGTTTCCCATGAGATGTGCAGGTGTTGTTGACCATCTTCCTGATGTTGTGTCTTGACCCTTATCGTCTCTGGCCAAGCTTGCTTCATGGAAAATTACAGCTAGCTCTAAGAGAAAAAAGATTCTCGAAGCATCTAGTTATGCTAACACAGACCAATATGGATTCCTTCTACACAGTTCCATGACTACAAATCCCATTCAGAAATTACATTTTAGCCTTAATAACCTAAACCATGACATGCTACCACTGGGAGTTCCAAAAATCCGAAACAGTAATCTTGTTTCCATTTTTGGTTACTAATTACAGTAATAAACAGTAATTAACTGGTTACATAGTGCAAATACTAATGATTAACATCGATACCTTCAAAGTTGCATTCAATCTAGCAAAAGCATTGAGGTAGAAAACATTCTAATAGCAGCATGTAAATATACTCTTTAGGTTAAGCACTTCTACTATCTGAAAAATAGAAAACAGTCATGTTAGTAATAACCAATACAGTATATACTCTCTCAGTAGAGAAACAGTGAAACATTAACAGTATTTCAACGATCTGTCACATCTTGATCCACACAATACATTCTGGAAAGACCATCTTAATCTGGTTCTAGTTGCATACATGCAGCATGACATTGAAAAACCATAGCAGATATGTCTCTATACACTTTCAAACTATTGACATGATACATAACAGGTTTTTTACCAGAATCAAGCATTTTGACAAGGTAATTGACATTTCCCACTTTTTGGACAATTGTCCCAGGACCTTCCCAGACAACTTCAAGTTTAGAAGGTCTGAGTGGGTTTAGAACAAGTACCAAATCTCCTACTGCAAATTCTCTGTGTACTTTGGCCTTGGTACAATCAGTTTTGGTCACAAGAGGCTGCTGTTCCATCAGTTTTTCATCTAAGCTGTCCTCAGAGGAAGAATCAGATTCGTCATCTTGGCCTAATTTGCTTTGTGAACGTGTTATAACTTGAATTGACGGAGTTACCAAACTTTTCTGATAAGCTAGGAAGGCAATATCATTACCCAGCAAAAAATCTGGCGTTGACTCATGAACAAGGACATACTTGTACCCAGACCAGTTCTTGTAAGACAAATGAACATACGCCAAAGGCACAAACTTTTCCTCAGCTCCTTTAGGGTCATAAGTCTTAACAGGACATCTCAAATTAGTCAAAATCAACTCAGGATCAATAAATTTATTCGAAAGAGAACTAATATCGGCTGCACTGTCTCGAAAGGCATTTAAAGTTAGGACTTGATCATTAGTTTTAAGATGCACCGACTCAGTAAACAAATTTTTACTCCAAAGGAGTTGCTCCTCAGTAATTAGAACACTGGGATCCATCACTGTGAATTTATTTGCATTGTCAGTCTGTTTAGCAGGTTCTACAGTTGTTTCAGAGATTTCCAGCCCCAATATCCTAGGAGTATTCTGATTTATGGCCGCCTGCATTCCTCTGCTCTCCGTGGCTGTTGACGGAGATACCGTGAGGTTAACTCCTTCCTGTCCCGGTGAAGGCATAAGGCTTGACTGGTTAGAAAAATGAACTGAACTGCTTTCTGTCTGAAATTGCTGGCTCTCCTGTGGGGTAGAGCTAAGATATTTCACTTTAGGAGCGGTTTGTTTAACACGTTGTGAGGCCGGAGTGGGGTTTTTTACTAGCTGTCTTCTGAAATTGACTACTTTGCACAGTCAGTTTGGGACAGTCCTCTTTTTAAATGTTCTCCTCCACATTCAAAACACTTCAGAGGTTGCTGCTCCCCAAACGAAGTACGCTTGGTTTCCTGAGATGCAGGCCTTGCAGGCTTCTGATAGTCAGTATACTTTCTGGGGGTTTCTGAACTAGATTTATACCTGGCACCACGTTCATCCTTCTTAAAAGAAAGGATTTCATCTGTTTTCAAAGCCAAAGTTTGTAAATCTGGGTAATCTCTCTCCATCAAAGTACTTCTGATTTCCACTGGCACTAAGTTCATAAAATGTTCAGTAAAAAACACTCTTTTCATATCAGCAACAGTTCTAGCTCCAGTAGACTCTAGCCACTGTTCTCCCAGTTGCTCAATTCTGTCTGCAAGGGCAGAAAAACTCTCTTTGTAGCTCTTTTTAATGCCTCTAAACTGCTGTCTGAGTGTCTCAGGTGTGTAACCGAATCTCTGATGAACAATGTCTTTGAACTCCTGCCAGGAGATATCCCTATCACCTTGGCGTGCTAATATTTTAGCCAACAGTCCGGTAACTTGTGTGCGAAGAAGCTTAACATAAAGACGAATTGGCACTTGTAAATCTTTACAGGCCATCTCATAGTTCGTAAGGAAGTCCAAAACATCTGAGCCCTCTTGGTAAAAAGGCAAATTCTTTCTGTCATAGCTGTCTAAAGAATCTCTGACATTTTCTCTCTCTCTGGCCTCCCTCCTAAGCAATTCTAATTTTTTCCGCCTATATTCACTGGTTAATAACTCACCGGCCTGTTGAGCAATAACGGTTTGTCGTTGACAGGCGATGAAATCAGCCATCATGAGCGTAAGCTGATCCATCCGTTGTAACTCAGGACTTCTCTGGTCAGTAAGATTCACGCTGGCTCCTTCTGACGCTGTATCGGCTCTTACAGCAGCTCCTGCTGCTGGAGCCGGGGGTTGCAGAAATCCCCGGTAACTGCTGGAAACACCCGTCTGTGCTGGAATAGGTTCCCTTTTGCCGTCTTCTCCTTCGTCCTCTCTCCCTAGGTCTCGCAACATGGTCCACGTGTGGTCCTTGGTCTTCTTCCAGCATGCGACGAACAGGTTGCATAGGTAGATTGGACATTAAAACTGTCCCTTTTGTAATCCATAGGGGTGGTTGAAAAGAGATCCCCGTTGGCTCTTCTCCTCATTCCCCCTGCCTTGTGTCATAAATCTTTCATCCAGGGCTTGCATTATCTCCCCCTGTCTATCGTTTTTCTGAGACATGTTGGGATGATATAATTCAGTGAGAGATGAACTTCTGTAAAGATTCATCCTCTACTCCCCTTACTCTGTCTGTTGCTTTTTGCTTAAGCAATTCGCACAGCACAGAAAAAGGAAAAATGAAACTGTCCTATCTCTTAGCCGAAGCTGACCAGACATAAGCCAGAGCAATATGGCTTATTCACAGGAATCTTGCTACTAATCTCTGCACATCTATGGAAATGACAAAACTGAATCTCTAGTTTGGTCTCTTACCAGCTTCACCTGAGCTAAGGCCTTGTTACAAGACACCTCAGCTACTAGCTAGCTGCTTACAGCTGCACAGTGCGATACAGATCACTCCCCAAGAGCCTATTTCTGATCTACACTGCCAGAAAGCAAACCTTACCACTCTGCCACACTACCAGTGATCAGAGCTCCAGTTTGTAGGCTATAAACTGGTCCGTAACAGCGCTGCCACCATGTCAGCTCACAGGTCTCCTAAGAGATTCCTGCGGCTTGAACAGAGAGGTTCCAGGGGCAAGTGTACTCCTTAATCAGCTGAGCTGAGTCCGGTACCCCAGCCAGGCAGCACCACTTACCTCCTTTTCCCAAGTCCGTTCGAATTAGCAATTGCCAGAGAGAAGAACAAATGGACTCAAGTAGCACATTTGTGGCCTAAAAATAATTTTGCAGGTTTGCTGTTCAAGAGACCAAACATCAGCTTTTTAAGAAATTATTGTTTTATTAGAAAAATTAGAGTATTTAGAGATATTCAGTTTGTTGCAAAGCAAAGCATTCAAGTACATTTCCATAAATCAAAGCAGTTAGAACTTTAGCAAATTCCAGCTACAAAAATAAAATAAAAAAAACTCTAAAAAATAGCTTGAAAGGTAGGCAAGGGCATAGCCCCCCTTTCTCTATCCTTACTCTGAACTACATTCTAGCATAATACTAACAAAATAGCAATGGGAACTCAAAAGTCCATTCTCAAATCCAAATCAAGAATCAAAAGGTTAAAAAAGTTTTTTCTCTATCTCAGTCTTCCATTTTTCTTCCATGCTGGGACCACCCTTCTTCTTCACTCTCCTCTGACGTAAACCAATCAGGATGAAAGGCTGTCCCTTCACACTCCACCTCCGTTTCCCATGAGATGTGCAGGTGTTGTTGACCATCTTCCTGATGTTGTGTCTTGACCCTTATCGTCTCTGGCCAAGCTTGCTTCATGGAAAATTACAGCTAGCTCTAAGAGAAAAAAAGATTCTCGAAGCATCTAGTTATGCTAACACAGACCAATATGGATTCCTTCTACACAGTTCCATGACTACAAATCCCATTCAGAAATTACATTTTAGCCTTAATAACCTAAACCATGACAGGTTGAACTATAAGATTTATTTAAACAACTGACAGGACTGGAGTTATAGGCTTTGGGGTTTAGGATGCATTTTTCTCTCCATAGTCTTGGCTGGCTTACAAATGAACAAACATATAAATTGTTGTCATACTAAGATACTTGTCTTGAGTTCAGTTATTTCCATGTCTGAAAATTGCTGCACAAAAAACAGCTCTAGATAGAAAACTACAATTGTTTGTGGTTGCCTTTGCTAATCAAATCTGTGACTAATTCATTATAATCTCCCTTTCTCTTTGTTCAGAAAGCAGCATACATCAACTCAGAAAACACTGCACTGTGCAGCAAGACACAGTGCCAAAAAGAGCCTTGGTCACCTGTACCCACTATGCACAAAGAATGTAGGAGAACAAAGGTCCTCTTCAGTGATGGGTGAGTACAGATTGTTTCTTCCATGAGAATTTGTGGTCAATGTTCTCTTATCCAGTTATGCTGGCATAGCACAAACGAGGGAGTTGGGGGGGGGGGGGTTTGCATCCTGAGTTGCATCACTCATGCTACTGATAATGGTCTACAGAGATTTCTTAACTTGAGGCAATTTGCCTCCAAAAGTTAATTTGCGTAGCTATGCTAGAGGATGTTGGTTAATGTATTTTGATTTCTTTATTGTAATTGTGAATGGCTTCTGGATAAAAATTAGTTGGCAAAGCAATGTATGGTGAAATATATTATATGTAATTTGTTCCTAGAAGGCTTTATAATATTAGTGTTTCATGGTTGTGTAAATGCTCTGGGGAAAAGAAAAGAAGTAAAATCATGGGTAGCTTGTGAACTGGGATAGGGGAGGCTCTCACCAAAATTTCAGGGGGCACCCCCCAACTCCAGTCATGAGTAATTACTGAGTAAAGTACAATAAAAAGCAGAGACATTACCTTGCTGACAAAGGTCTGCATAGTCAAAGCTATGGTTTTTCCAGTAGTTATGTGTGGAAGTGAGAGCTGGACCATAAAGAAGGCTGACCGCCGAAGAATTGATGCTTTTGAATTGTGGTGCTGGAGGAGACTCTTGAGAGTCCTCTGGACTGCAAGGAGATCAAACCTATCCATTCTGAAGGAAATCAACCCTGAGTGCTCACTGGAAGGACAGATCCTGAAGCTGAGGCTCCAATACTTTGGCCATCTCATGAGAAGAGAAGACTCCCTGGAAAAGACCTTGATGTTGGGAAAGTGTGAAGGCAAGAGGAGAAGGGGACGACAGAGGACAAGATGGTTGGACAGTGTCATCAAAGCTACCAACATGAATTTGACCCAACTCCGGGAGGCAGTGGAAGACAGGAGGGCCTGGCGTGCTCTGGTCCATGGGGTCACGAAGAGTCGGACACGACTTAATGACTAAACAACAACAAACAACAAAGTACAATAAAGACATGAAAATTTGACCAACAGAAATGTAGTATAATTAAGGCATTTTAAAATACTTACCTGGTAAATTACATATGGCCAACTTGCATTGTCTTTTCCATGACTTCTGTCAATTCTAGAATCACTAGACCTAGATTCAAGAAGCATCTTAAATAATGTTAATTCATTTTTTAAGATGCTGAGTCTGCTAATTCATGATATAATCATAATTCAAAGAGGCACCAGATATGGGATGTTTGGAACAGGTTAAAAACCTTTTCTACCAGGAGGAATCCTATTGTAATTGTATGCTGTTAAGCTGCTTCCAGCTTATGGGGATCCTATGAATTAGTGACTTCTGAAAAGTCGGATGATTAACAGCCCTGCTCAGTTTTTGCAAACTGAAAGCAAACTTTCTTTATTACACCAAACCATTCTATGTTAGCTCTCCCTCTTTTCCTGCCATATGATATCTGCTACATATTGAACAGATAGGGAGATAAAATACAATCTTGTCTGACATTTTAGCCAATAGAAAACTATTCTGTTTCTCCAAATTCTGTCCGAACAGCAGTTTTTTGTCCACAATGTAGATTATACATCAGGAAAATCAAACGTCTTAACCCCCTCATTTCTTTTAGAAAAATCTAAGCTTTTCATGATACATACAGTCAAATGCTTTTCTTTTCTTTAGAACATTTTGGTAGCTAACATATATTTGTGGTATGATCTCTAGTGCTTCTTCCTTTTCTGAATCCCACCAGAATACCTGTTATGCCTCACTTCCTTGCTAAAATCCTGTTGTTTAGCATAAGCCAAATACTAACTTTTAGTTAGTTGCTGCCTGGTAAACCAAAGGTCCCCATTGTGATTCTTGGGGCATGCATTTACCAGTTTGTACTGGTTTAAAAAATATAGTTTTTGCTTTCTCCCTCTGCTATGTGGAGAAGCAGAGAAACGAAGTTTTTTCATTATCCAAGGTGTAGAAAGGAATGCTCTGAGAACAGGCTGATCTCCAGAAAAAGGAATGAACTGTACCATTCCTGCAGTGGACCAAACAGTGGAATAAAGCCCTGTCTGATTGCACCCTCAGTTTCTGTAGCGTGAGATAGCTCTCTCAGATATCCATCTACTCTTGTTGGTTGATCTCTTCCAAATGATCTGAGAGCAGCTTTCAGTTTGCTTCCTAAAACTGATTGTTCTTCATCACAGGCTTCTTCTTTAAAAGAATCTGTCATCCTTGCATCTCTTCAGTATAGTTCTTCAATATATTGTTTCCATTTTCTCTTTAGTTTATCTTGACCAGATAATATATTCCCCTGTTGATCTCTTCTAATATTTTTTGCATCAGTTATTATATTAGTTCTCTTAGTTGCCCCTATGTACAAGTTGCTGAAAAGTTGCATTTAGGATTCTGACCCTATTTCTGTCACGTTTTACTGTTGCTCCTCATCTTGTTGTTATCAATTTTAAGAGTTTCATTAGTCATCATTCAAATCTTTTCCTTTGACAATAGGAACACTGTAGTTTCAATACTTTTCAGTTAATTGTTTTTTATAACTAAATCTTGGGGAAGTGGGTATTGTGGCAGCATGTGTGGTCCTCCAAGATCCAGAGATGGGTTTGTGCAGCTGCCAGACCTCTAAACATTACCCACCTCTGGTGTAAAGGGAGAATTTAATTTTGGTGTTAAAACTTCTGTGATCATGGGATGAAAACATGTATGAATTGACAGAAGCAATATTGAGTATTGAATATGGAGTGAATTATTCACGTTATAGAAGAATCATGGTGATGACAACACAATTTTAACTAGCAGCTGGTAAAGCTTCAGGAAAAAGTAAACAGGAAAATATTAGTTTTTATAGTCCTTCTGAGTATATGTACCTTAATGAGGAGAGCGTTTTGGAGCCCAGGGCCAGCACTAATCTTTCATTCCTGCAAATTAAATAGATTGTTCAAGTAGTAGATTGTTCATGCTTCTCAGGTTTGAGCGCCACCAGACCCTCCTCCAGTGGGGCTGGTAGTGTCTGAGTGTCCTGGCAATAGAGTTACTGCTCTAGGTTGTGAGAATGAGCAAGAACAGGTCTAACTACTCAGGTTTTGTTCCAACCAAAGAATCAAGCTAAAGAGGATCACTGACCTTTATTCCCTCTGGGAACTTCC
This sequence comes from Intellagama lesueurii, assembly GCA_037013535.1. Classification (NCBI taxonomy): domain Eukaryota; kingdom Metazoa; phylum Chordata; class Lepidosauria; order Squamata; family Agamidae; genus Intellagama; species Intellagama lesueurii. The sequence continues at coordinate 94,822,016 of JBAJHW010000003.1, read as the reverse complement.
TGAAGAGTTGGGTTCCCAGCCCAAACCTCCCAGGGAATGTCCTTTCAAAAGGACCCCCCTTTAAAGCCATAGGCTTCCTGGTCTCTGAAAATGGAAGGGAAGGATGAGTCCCAGCCCTACACAAAGCCTTTTCAAGGACACCTGGTAGAGTCAGGAGGGAGTTACTAGTGGCCACTCTTCTGCTTCTCCTGGATCCTCCTCTGCCTCTCAGGCTGGTGCTTTCACCACCAGCACTGTAGCTGGGTTGGAGTGGGAGGCACTGCTCCTGTTCGGTGGCACAGACACCAAGGCCATGTCAGAGGTGTGGCTGGCTCCTAGAATCCTAGCCCAAAGATCTCTTGTACACAGCACCTTATTCTGCCCAGTGGGTAGGCTCAAGGACTTCTGCCCAGGGGTTTCCCACTTCCACTGAGGCACAGAAATGTGGATTCCAAGGCTCAGTGGCCTCTCTCCATGACTCCTCTTCCTCCAAAGTCTGCATCTCTCCCTCCTGTCTCCCTGAAGGGAGCCCCTGAGTCCTCCTGGTTTTCCTATTTTATCTCTGCCTCACCCTTTCCCCCTCACAGGATCCCCTCATCTGTTAGCTCACTCACAGGTGACTATCGTCTGTCCCCCTTGTTTACTAGGGGTCTGAGGGCTATGGCTTCAGACGGCCCATTCAAGGTGTTGGTGGTGAGCCCCCCTCACAGCAGGCAGGTTTATATAGGCTCAAATAGTTTGTCAGATAACTTGTTCCCAAGGATTTTACTGGTCAAACCAAGCACTTTGAACAGGTATCCAGTATAACTGGTACAAGAGCTGGAGTCAGAGTTACTGACTGCACAGTCCTTTCAGCAGCTCACTAGCAGTCTTCTACAGCAGCTGACCCCTTCATGGATCACTGCCTTGTCGTGGCAAAGGGGTTTGAGAGTCCCCTGGACTGCAAGGAGATCAAACCTATCCATTCTGAAGGAAATCAACCCTGAGTGCTCACTGGAAGGACAGATCATGAAGCTGAGGCTCCAGTACTTTGGCCATCCCATGAGAAGAGAAAACTCCCTGGAAAAGACCCTGATGTTGGGAAAGAGTGAAAGCAAGAGGAGAAGGGGACGACAGAGGACGAGATGGTTGGACAGTGTCATCGAAGCTACCAACATGAATTTGACCCAACTCCGGGAGGCAGTGGAAGACAGGAGGGCCTGCGTGCTCTGGTCCATGGGGTCACGAAGAGTCGGACACGACTTAACAATGAAACAACAACAACAGCTGAAGTTTACAGATCTTCTTTACAATCAGCCCATTATAGTAGAATGTATTGCAGTGTTTAATAAATTTATTATTTATTAAACACTCATGGTGCAGTGGTTAAACTGCAATACTGCAGTAAAAAAAATGCATGGCCTGAATTCTGTCCCGACGGTCTCAGGTAGCCAGCTCAAGGTTGACTCAGCCTTCCGTCGTTCTTAATAATAAACTTATAAACTGAGTTCTTAATAATAAACAATAAACTGAGTACCCAAATTGTGGGGGTGGGGGGCAAAGTGTAGCCTGCATATTTAAATTGTAAACCGCCCAGAGAGTGCTTTAAGCACTATGGGGCGGTATATACACAGCACACTTAAACTCAATATGGGAGCTAATTTCATTGAAAAATACTGTTTTAGTTGACACTGGATAATGCAGAAGCATGAATGAGTCTCTGGTGGCGAAGAGGCTGTTGCCTTGCACAGATGGCAACACCCACTAAAACATGTCTGAGGCACATCATCACCTTCTCAAACAGAGCACACCCACCAGAATACTGAGACAAGGCACAAGAGGACATCAAACAAACCAAAATAGTGTGGCATGCTGTTTCTTGTTAATTAAAAAAAAACTATGGAAAAACTTCGCCTTGCAGCGGTTCCTTGCAAAACAGATGTAAACAGCATATGTTCCTCCCTCCCCCAAGAAAGCACCCCAAAAACCACCCTGAAACAGCTCATAAGGCTGAGGTGTTGATTTTAAAAAACTCATCTCCTTTTCCCCCCATTTTTCTTCCTGATTGTTTATTGAGCTTTTAAGAAACCCTTGCAAATGTCTCTATCACACAGTGTTGCTTAATGTAGTAAGTCGCAACTAAAATAAGCTGACTGAAATCTATGGGGACTTGGTGAGTCAACCCTTCATAAGCTCCACTGATTCAATGAGTCTACTCTAGTTGTAACCTACTAGGCTAAGCAACAGGATTTCAGCCATTGAGATATAAAATAATAATTACATACCTTCAAGTCAATTCCAACTTACATTGATCCTTGCTAGGGTTTCCTGAGTATAAAGGACTCACAAGTGTATGTTTGCTTCTTCTGGGGGCACTTCGGGGCTGCAACTTGCCCAAGGCCACATAAGCTGGCTCTTCTCCTACAACACACAATGGAGAATCAAACTCTGAACTTCTAGCTGCACAGCCCATTGCTGCATCTCACTGAGCTATCTAGCCAGCTGATATAAGATGTAGTCCTTGTAAATTGAGATGAAAACATAAATGCTTTGTGACATGTATTTGAATGGAACTAACAATTAAAACTTTATATGCAAATATAAGCTGCACTTTTTTAAAGCCCTTCCTTTTTTAAAGCATACTTTTGTACTACCAACATTTTGTGCTGCATGAATTTAACGTCTTTTGTGTCTTTCTGCACAGTCTGCAACGAATTGCATTCGGTAGACAAGAAATCTTACAACAAATAATATTAGAAATAATATATTTGAGTGCAGCTGCCATGCCAGCTTTATATGAGTCTGTCTGTTCAATATAACGAGTAATAGAAATACTTTATTTCTTGCTGCCTTGGAGCGAGGTTTTAGAGAAATTGGCGGCAATACAGCTAAAAGTACTTCTTTATGGATAGGCAGTAAATTTTTAGGTAATTTCAGCCTCGATTAACCTCAGATATCGTGTGGAGATTGCCTTTGTTAAAGCGAATGCAAAGTTTTAGTGCCTTTTGTGGCAAGATCATTCAACATATGTAGTCTGACCTGTCATTATTCATAACACCAATTAAAAATACTAATTAGAAACAGCCAGTATATTTTTTACCCAGGAAGATTTTAATTATACTAGACAAGTATGAAAGACATCTTCTACTTATTTTTTCCTTTCCCATTTAAAATGTGTTCTTTAAAACTATTATTATAGTTGCAATAGCTTAAGGATTCACATTAGAAAATATTATTAAAATAAATGTCATAATAGTGTGGGGGGGAGTTATTAAAGAGTTAATGTCTGCAGTCGTTTGGAGATTGGGGGGGGGGGAATCATCTTGAGACCTGATCTGATATAGTGGGCTCTCATTATGTTTTAGTTCTAGAAATCTTACGAGAGATCAAAACAGTGCTTCCTTGGGCTTTGCCTACAGCTTATGGTCAGCAGTTATGGTCTTCCTGTTCCCTTAAGCCACAGAATGAGTTACTTTTCTTGGAACACTTGAGGAGGTGTTGCTAACACTTTGAAGGAAGCAGAGGTACTCATACCAGAAAAAATAAGTTTCAACATTTAGGACAGGGACCACAAGCATGCCATTTCTGGTGCATTGCATTGATGTAATTATTATGATAATAATTAATATTTAATTATTAATGGGTCTCTCTAGGAGGGCAAGGTTCCCCTTGCCCTCAAGGAGACACTCATTAGGCCCATTAGGAAGAAACCAAATTTGGCGGCGGACGATATTGGCAATTATAGGCCCGTCGCCAATGTTTCTTTCCTTAGTAAAGTGGTAGAGAGGGTGGTGGCTGACCAGCTTCAGGCCCTTCTGGATGAAACCAACGCCCTGGATCCATTTCAGTCTGGCTTCAAGGCGCGCCACGGTACGGAAACGGCATTGGTCGCCCTGTTTGATGACCTCCTGAGGGAGGCCGACAGGGGCAAAATGTCTCTGTTGGTCCTTCTCGATATCTCAGCCGCCTTCGATACCGTCGACCACAGTATCCTCCTGGGGAGGCTCTCCGAGCTGGGAATCAGTGGTCTGGCGTTAGCCTGGCTCCAATCCTTCTTGGAGGACCGTCCCCAGAGAGTACAGCTTGGGGACAGTGTATCGGCTCCATGGAATCTGAATTGTGGGGTTCCGCAGGGCTCGATTATCTCCCCAATGCTGTTTAATATCTACATGAGGCCGCTGGGTGGGGTCATCAGGGGGTGTGGGACTTCGTGTCATCGGTACGCTGATGACACCCAGCTCTACATCTCCTTTTTTCCTACAACAGTGGATGCCGTTCCATCCCTTCAGCGCTGTCTGGATGCCGTACTGGGATGGATGCAGGTGAATGGTCTGAGGCTGAACCCGGACAAGACGGAGGTCATGAGGGTGGGTGGCCCAGACATTGGTGGTTTGGGAAACTCCCTCACTTTTGGGGGGGTGACTCTCACCACGAAGACTGAGGTTCGCAGCTTGGGGATACATCTTGATCCGGCGCTTACCATGGAAACCCAGGTAGCGTCAGTGGTCCATACCGCCTACTTCCATCTTTGGTGAATCGCCCAGCTGCGTCCCTATCTTGATGTCGGGGCCCTCACCACTCTGGTCCATGCGCTTGTAGTCTCAAGATTAGACTACTGTAATGTGCTCTACGTGGGGCTACCTTTGAGACTGATGCGGAAGCTTCAAATGGTGCAGAATGTGGCGACCAGATTTCTTACTGGGGTGAGAAAACATCAACATATCTCCCCCACTCTGGCGGCCTTGCATTGGCTACCTGTTCGTTTCTGTATTGATTTCAAAGTATTAATGATGACATATAAACCCCTAAATGGTTTAGGACCTCAATATCTGGCGGAATGCCTTCTCCCACCTAGATCTACCCATATCACTCGCTCTAGCCAGGAGGGGCAGCTGAGGAGCCTAACGCCGAGGGAGGCCTGAAGAGAAAGAACAAGAAAGTGGGCCTTCTCGGCAGTGGCCCCTCGGCTCCGGAACAATCTCCCCCCAGAAATTTGTCTGGCTCCCTTGCTGGGCGTTTTTAAGAGCCAACTTAAGCCCTGGCTCTTCAGACAGGCCTTCCCTCCTGTCGATACCTAACTTATTTCGCCATCCTCTAGTGTATTAATATTGTTGTTTTATTTTATTTTAATATTGTTGTTAGCCGCCCAGAGTAGACTTCGGTCTAAATGGGTGGGATATAAATTAAATAAATAAATAAATAAAAATAATTTTTCAATAGGAAACAAGTGCCTTCTCCCTTTTAGGCCCAACCCAGATGATACAGTTAACATGTCATTAAAAGCACAACTCTCTTAAGTAATAAAAGAAACCTGATTATCCTAGCACAAGCTTGCTACACCCCACATTTTGCAAATTAGCTAACTTTTCTGTTGCAATTGGCTCTCAGGACATAAACACAGGCTTCATTTCCATGTCTGTGATCTGAAGGAACTGTATTGCCCAACGGAAAATTCTGTAGTTCCAGGAAATATGCTTTTCTGTTAATGTGTTATTTGACTCTTAAACTTTCTGTTGATGCTTCACATGGCAAGAAACTAGCCTATCTCCAGTCCTTGCATCTATCACAATTTCCACCAGGCATTTCAAACACTAATAAAACTGTTGTTGCCTGCCACGTTGCAGTCTGGAGATATGAGATGTTCTTTTATCTTCAGTGCAGACAATGTGCCATTGTTTTTTCCTGTCCTTTCCTCCCCAGAGCTTGTTGTCCACTCCTTAATCCAGCTTGTTTGTGCCCTATCTTGAAATCTTCCTCATTACAGCAAGCAGGGAACATGCATCTTTCACAGTATCAGAAATATTTAAATAGAGATCTCTAGATCCCTATTATACTATATCAGAAAGTACTTGCTAGAATGACAAACATGTGTTTTTGAAACGTTGTTTGCAGAGCACTCAGTTCACTGTTTGCTTCTGATTCTTCACTAAAAAACTGAGGATCTTTATAATATTTGTTAATGGTATATATGAAAGATACCCTTAAGGTCTATAAATATGTAGGGGGGAAATAATATTTTACATTTCAGACTCAAATTCTTCCTTATGATTTATCCCATTTTAGGCCACAAAATATAGATTATTTTATGCAAGAAGCTAAAAGAAAGAAGCATAAAGCAGATGCAATGGTAAGAATGTGTACATGTTTAGTAGATTGTTTCAGATTATCCGTACAATGCAGCTTTTGAAGAACTCTAATTAGTGGCAATTTTAAATTTTGTCTGGTAAGTAAAAAACAGTGGCTGAAATCCTATTGTGCAGTTACAGAAAAGGTGTAAGTTTTGGAAGCAAATTGCCCTTACATTAAGAAATCTCCATAAGCATTATCTGTTGCACACTGAGTTGCATGGTACTATGTGTTACATACTACAAAGATTTCTTTATTTACAGCAGTTCACTTCCAAAAGTTATACCTTTTGCATACTGGAAAACAGAATTTCAACCATTAATACTACAAAATGTGCTTAGCTGAATAGCTATGCTTTAAACAATATTGAAGGTCCATCCAACATTCTTGGATATATATGTGTGTATGCATAGTTAGTAAATTGTAATTGTTACATTTATAGGGTTGTATTCAAAGATGTTCCTTCATTCATGGAAGCCTGTTTGATCCAGTAGAGGCTCCTACGAACAGGAGGACAAACCAATTTTGCATTTTCCCCTCTTCTGCAATGCCTTTTGCCACCCCTACATCAATGTGGGAGGTAGCTTTGTGGGGTCCCAAGAAAGCAGAGGAGGGATTTTGCAAAAATTCCCTCACTCCCCTTTCTATTCATAGAGCCCACATGGAAGAGAGCCTTCAGTGAATGAAAAAATATCGCTGGGTACATGCCATTGAAATTTGGGTTGAATAAATTCAAAACAGAGTTTTAATAAAACCCATATTGCACTTAATCTACATGCTTGATTGATCTCACTGGATCTTGTTTTAGTGACAATAATAATGAGTTCAGAATTTCTTTTTATTACATGGTTTTCTTCCCCCTACACTATTAGAGCCAATTGTTTTAGTATGAATTTAAACAAATCCCTTCTTTCATAATTAGCCATTAGCTAAGGGCTTCAAATTGTTGTCAGGCTATAAACTGTCAGTTTTGCAACCGTGTGAATGCCTATCAGCTAGGTACTCTACTACACACGATCCCATTACCCCTAAATGTTCACTTTTCTTTGAAATCATCAGGTTATTATTTCTCCTGTTTAACATTTTTTTAATTATTTTTAATGATATCAAATATGTAGGATGAAACAATAAAATAAAACAAATGAATTAAGAAAATAGTTCAGTTAGCAGTAAATCAGTGGCAATATAAAACATCAACAAAAATGCAGAGCACAGTTATTAGTGGAAACAGTCCTGAAAAGTTCTCTCAAAGAGGAATTCATGCAAACACCTCCAAAAAAAGACAGGGATTCTAGTGTGAGAGTACTGGAGCTGCTTGACATCCAAAAAGTTCTATAGCTTGTAGAAGACTGACTATGGAGCAAGTTGTCCTTGAAAATATTGCATTACCAGAGAGGCTTATAAGATCGGGGGGGGGGGGGGGACACTGCAGGCCCACATAGTATACCACTACTACCCTACAATAATTGTAAAGAAAACAAACCATACTAGTTTAGAGGCGGATAAATAAAAGGCTGCAACTTTGTTAGAGCAGACCAGTAGTGGTATAGCATAGGAACCAGTTGTGAGCATTGGGAAACCCATCTCCTGCTCAATGCCCCCTTCCCATTCTGGGAAGACCTGGCATGGTAGACAAGGGTGGGTTCATCCTGGGTGCCCGACTACTAGGGTGTACTCTGTCATCTAGTGTGAGGAGCTGAAATGGCCCTCCTGAGCTGAGTTCACCCCTGCTAATCTTCATTCCAAGATCCTAGACAGGATCCCAAACTAAGATAGGGACCCAAATGTCCTTCCTCCCCCCACCATAGGGGATCCCTTCCTATACATAAGATTTCCCCACATACCATTGCAATCAATGAAAGTTGTAACAAAAAAAGTAAGACATGATCCTTAAAAATTGTTTGCAGGAGTATAAGAACATCCTCACATTTCCCCAATCAACAATATATGCAGCATCACCCTTGGCAGTTGGCCTCCTCAGACAGATGGGTCAGTTGCAGCAAAAAATTGGACTTCCTCGGTGGACCGGTTTGAAAACAGCATCGCCCTGGTCTGCCAGTGCAGTCCACCTCTCAGTTGGCTAGCCAGTCTCTAACTAGCCAACTGAGGGGTAAATTGGCACATTGGCTAGCTGGAGTGCAGAACTGCATTTTACCATGTGGCATGCTGTGGCATGCTATGTGGCCCCTAGGAAATACTAGTGTTGCAGGAAGTTGGTGGCCAGCTACTGCCACTGCACTCCCCATGCTGCCACATGGCAAACACAGCTCCTGGTTAAGTTGGGCTGGGGACCCTGGCTTATCTGAGACAAAATGGACCCCAATCATTTATGGCTTTCACGGCCCAATTAGCACTTGGAAGTGAGGCCAGAAATAAATGGCCCTCTCAATGTAAGTGAAATTTGAGGATATTAATTCATCCCTCTCAACAAACATGTTTCCACACATAGCAATAGTTAAACTATCAGAACCGTCTTCAAAGACAGCCTCACCAGTGACTGCGGAAGAAATACAACATATCTTTGGATTAAGAATTGCCTCTGTGAGGTAAATTTTTCACAGGATTTCCCTGTGGTGTCTTAGAAGCTCTTCACACTGTGCAAGCAATAGAGCTGGTGAGCTGTTCTATATAGTATGCTAAGTATGCTGTGCTGTCACTACATAGTGCACATAATCTAGACTGGGAAGCACAGATGTTTGCTGTTAACAAAATTTTACTCAGGTAGATCTTGAGACCTCATAGGAATGCTCTCTGGCAAACTTATTATACATATGCACACGTTTATTATCTCTTTCTCCCTAAATATATTTAGTATACTGAAAATAAACATTGCACCGTGAGAGGTACCATATGTTCAGAAGCTGTGTTTTTCCATGCACATATTTTCTCCTGGCTGTAAGTGGATGTTCAGTTGCCATTTATGTTAGGTTACTACAATACAGCGTTACCTACCCACCCCCATAAATAGAAAAATCCCATCCATTATTTTATTCCTTCTCCCCTGTTTTGAATTTTATGGGGAAGGAGACACTAAATGAACTTTTAAAGAGTCAATTTCTTAACAACAACACCCAAATTCTACTTTTGCTTTCTCTGTCTCCTCCTGTTATAATTTCATATTTTTGTCCCATCAAGTCAATTCTGGTTTATGGCAACCCTTTTCAGGGTTTTCTACGTAAAGAGTACCCTCTCTCCCTTTCTTTTTAAAACTAACTGGTTCCTCAGTGGATCTCAACTCTCAGCTTCTGGCTCTGCAACCATACAATTGTACAACTCTCTGAGCTATCTGGCCAGCTTCAGCAATAGTCACTGGGAGTCTAAATTCAGTTTCCTGGGACAGATGAGGAGCCTCTGTGCAATATTTAATGTGTAGAACAAAAAAGAATGACCACTAATGCAAAAAAGGCCACCCCACTTCCGAGTCCTCCTTATTATTTATTGGATTTCTTTTTACTTTGCACTATAAAGCTAATTGAATAATGAAGTCCATGAGGTTTGCACTCATTCATGCAAGGTGTGCGATCTGTATATGCTGCAAGATGCCATCTTCAAAGTTCAGTGAAGCTTACTCCCAGGAAAAACGTTCATAGGCTTGCAGTTTGCGTAAGAATGCAAATGAAGTAAATCCTACCATGCATTTACTCTTACTGATATATTTGTTTATTTATTTGTGACATGTGTAGTCTGTCTTCTCTCCAAATATTTCACTTATTTTTCAGTTAATGTATGTAATTTTTCAGTAGAATACCTATTTCTGGAGATATTTTGGTGGAAGGAGGCCATGATTAAAAGACACTTAGACTGCAATCATGCACCTACATACCTGGGAGTAATCTCCGTTGGATACATTTGGATGTAGTTGTTACATGCATAGTATTGCACTGTTTGTTTTTTAAAAAAGACACACAAAGAAAATGAACCTGATACATAAACTCCTGTATTAGGCTGCAGTATAGTTCCTTCCAACCATTGTTAAATACTGATAATTGATTAAGGTTGCATCCACTTACTTGAGAGTGATCCCCATTGAACTCAGTGAAACTTTTTTTCTACTTGAAAAATAAAGGATTGTACTCTAAATCACTCATTCTCAACAGGGGCTGTATGGCCCGTTGGGGACCCTGGCACATTTGAAAGATGCCTCAGATTTATCTGTTCGTGTTGCATCCTTGTTTGCACACAGCCCAAGGCTTTCCTTGTTTGACAAGGAGGCCTGGAACCTAAGAGCTCCTAAAAGGGCCAAAAAAAAGTTGAGAATGGCTGCTTTGAATGACTTTAATCCCTGCTTCAGTCATAAGAATGCAATTTGAAAAGTGAGGGTACACACCTTTCCTTTTAATCACCCAGATGTCTGAAAAATAATTACTAAAGATATATCTGCACAGCTCAATGTTTGAGTGGGGGTGGAAGAGGATCAAAATCTCTCTGATCCCTGTTAATGAAATGGGGAAATGTCACCTCTGGTAGAGTAATGATGTCCGCTCAGAGATGCATCTAAAAATGTTTCAGAATGCATAATTCTGGGTTTTCTTCTATAAGCTGCATCAACTCTAGGATAAGTATGAAATACGAATCATTGTTTTGTGATTGCTGTTTTCTGTTGTAATGAACTTATCAGGTGGAGAAATTTGGCAAGGCATTGAATTATGTTGAAGCTGCATTATCTTTTATTGAATGTGGAAATGCAATGGAACAAGGACCCATGGAATCAAAATCACCATACACAATGTATTCAGAAACTGTGGAACTCATCAGGTAAGATAACACGAAATATTCTTTCTACTGATCGGCCACTCGGGTTGGACTAGACAGTCCTTTGGACTGATTCAGCTGGACTCTTCTTAGGTTCTTCAGTTCTTATATACATATTCTGACTCTTGATTGGATCTTACATTTTCACACTTCTTCTTTGTCAAGAATATAGCTGAACACTTGTAAATGTAGATCAATTATAGGTAATGAAAGGACATTAGGGTAACACTTTGTGATTGATAATTGAAAGGGTGTTTTACATATTAGATCTAATCTTGCCTTAATTTTGATCTTCTGCAGCTTCTAACTCATCATGTACCCTATGGACGATTGTTCTTCTGTTCTCCTGAATCATTTAATATACAAAGAAGTTGTTGTTGCTGTCATCGTCGTTATATGCCATCAAATCAGTTCCTACTTATGGCAACCCTTTCCAGGGTTTTCTAGGGAAAAAGTGCTCAGAAGGAGTTTACAACTCCCTTCTTCTGAGTTTGCTTTGGGACTGTGCAACTTGCCCAAGGCTACACAGGATGGCTTTTCCCCTAGGAAGGCACAGTAGGGAATTGAGCTCCCAACCTGTGGCTCTGCAACTAGATACCCAACTCAGTCTCCACCAATCAATATACTAAAAACTGTACATTAAGTAAATGTAATAGTAAGTCTGTGCCCACAGGCTTACAATGTAAATAAAAATATTAAAAGGGCCTTATTCAGATGTTATATGTGAGGGCAAACTCACCACATGTAGAAAGGAGCATTCTAGACCTTTCCCCTCCATCTCATCATAGGGTTAGAGCTCTGGAAAACCAGAGTTGCAGCATAGCTGGAGAATCCCCATGGACAGCAGAAGATTTACCTCTTCATACTGAACTGATGTCACAAAGGGTGGAGCTAATTCATTCCCGTCTAGAGATGGGCATGAGCCATGGTTCAGTGATTTGGTCTGGAGCCTGCATGCTTCCCTCCCTCGCGCAATCACCCATTCACTGGCAGCAGCATGCTTCCTTCCCCCACCTTCTCCATATGATTACCTACTCACTGGCAGCAGCACACTTCCCTCCTCTGCTTTCCCAGCACGATCGTACACTCAAACAAGGAGGCAGGACAAGGAGGCCAACTCACGGCACTGCCAGTGAGTGGAGAGACAATGTGGTGGCATGTAACCACAATAACAACAAGAAGGAGTGGTGTTGTGAAAGGGTTTAAAGATGAAAAACAACAACAGCCCTGAAACAGTGATATGGGATGGTACAAATAACCACTGAAGAAAGAATGGGATCATATAGTTAAATGGTGGGTAAAACAGATCAGCTACCCAGAAGACAGAAATGCTAGGGTCAACATGGGAAAGGAGACAATACAGAGAATTGGAGTTGATTGAAAGAGCAAGTTTGGATGATATATAAAATAATGGTACAGTGGTGCCTCGACTTACGAACGTCCCTACTTACGACCATTTCGAGTTACGACCAGCTCCGGCCGCAAAATTTTGCTTCTACTTGCGACCAGAGCTTCCACTTACGAACAGAAAAAGGCAGGGAAAAAAGGCGGGAAATTCAAATTTCTAACTCTAGGTGGCGACGAGGCTGCTTCTTTGTAGCTCTTTCGCCCCAGCAGTTAGAGAGTGTGGGTCGGAGGAGGCTTGGGACTGCCTCCTTCTGCTTCTGAGTGAGCGTGTGTGTGTGTGTTTGCAGGGAGGCTTCGGGCTGCCTGGTAAGGTAAGGTGCTGTTTTCTGCTTTTTAAAAAGTGTTCTGGGTGTTTTTTCAGCGTGGTTTTGAGCTGGGGGGGTTATGTTTCTGTGCTGTGATGGGTCTTGGGGGGTTTGTTTGTTTTTTGGTTCCCCCCCCCCCCCATTTCCAATGGGTCTTGCACGCTTGGTTGCTTTTCTCCCCCCCCCCCCCCCCCGGCCGGAAGGGATTAATCGCGTTTCCAATGAGTCTTGCAGTGATTTATTTTTTTTGTGATTTTTTTTTCTTCAGCCGGAATGGATTAATTGCATTTCAATGCATTCCTATGGGAAATGGTGCTTCGACTTACGACCATTTCGACTTACGTCCATCTTCTGGAACGGATTATGGTCGTAAGTCAAGGCACCACTGTACCAGTAATCAATCTGTAGAAAAGAAAACCAGTGCAAGTGGTTATTGGTTCATAAAGTTTAGAATAGCTTTCTGGAGACATTATTGTGCTGAGCTAAAGCTGGACAGTCAAGCAGGCACAGTGACAGTTTTTAAGATTCAGAAGTGGGAAAGGTAGATAAATGAGATTTTTATGGCAAGCACATGTGACAGATCAAGGTTGAAACTTACACATACTCAGCTGGGAGTAGGTTCTATTGAACTCAATGGGACTTGCTTCTGAATAGACATGCACAGGATCATGCTGGAAGTTATTGGCTACAATAAATCCATCATTACTGACACTGTAAAAATCTTTTTATTTTAATGCTTGCTGATCTTATTTACTGGCCTTTTGTTTGATCTTTTGAAGGTACGCAGTGAGACTAAAAACCCACTCAGGCCCCAATGGTTCTCAAGAAGAAAAACAATTAGCTGCATTATGGTTAGTAAATTAGTTGTATGAAAGATTTGTTTTATGTACTGTCCTCAAAATCAAATTTTAAAATATTACAAACAGCTTTTGCTTTGCTTTTTGACTTAAATGTCAAGTCTTGGTGTGCAGATTTCATGGTCCTGAAGCTCCAATGCAGACTCTTCTGCTTTCTCCTGTGTCTCTGTTTCTAATAATCTGCATTTTGCTTGTGCAAATCAGCATCTCACAGAAGCTGGCTTGAAAACAGAGCTTTGGCTGTTCCACATAATTAATTTTAGCTGCCTGCTGGTTCTGTCTAACCGGGTCACTCAGGTGTAAGTTAACCTTAGTGTGTTCTAGTCCTTATGAAATGTATTTAGGGTTTCAGGTATGGTCTTTTCTTCTTTTGTATACTATTTCAGGATCAGTCATACAATATTATGTTTCTGTTACATGAACACTTAGTTTCAATGGTCAAAATCCAGAACACATGCCATGGGCACAAAATACCATATGCAGTTCCCTGTGTACAAACCAAGTGATAATTCTGAGTTCATCAACATAAAGAGCAGCCTTGGTGCTATGCAGTGAACATGAAGGACATGTGCTCAATACACATGGATAAATGTTTTTTTAAAAAAGTACACTTCAGATTTCCCCATCTTGCTTGGCAGATGTCTGCCTAGAAAATGCAAATGCCCAGTACTTTCTGGTCTTCCCAGTTGAGTGATACAGAACTTGGACATGACCACGTTGTGAAAGAATAAGAAACATGAGACACTGTTCATTCAGCAGTGCCCAAAGCCAGTCATAGTCTGGCTTCAAATTGTGCACACACAGGATGAGACATAATCAAAATGATGGTAATAGCATTATAAAGGTACAAGCTGTGATTTAAAAGCCATTAGCAAATTGTATGTCCTAAGTGGGCATCTCACGCATTGGATCTCACTCTGTCTTTGGTTGAGTTCCCTTCACAATACACTGGACCACTATTATTCTGGCAGGTCTCTTAGTGCTCTTGGTACCAAAAAAAGTTGCCATTCTTTAAACTGAGGGTTCCAACAACCTTGCACTCCAGTTCTGGGAGAAAGGCAAGATATAAATTAACTGAATAGATAAATAATAAAATAAATCCTTGGGCTCTTAATACCATTGCCGTAAGTCTTGTCTTTTGGGCTTTTGTTATACAAGCACACTTCATAGCAAGGACTTGATTTTAAGTGTGTTCCAGATACATGTTCAACATTAATTGGTAGAAGTTTCTTGAGCCTCAGCAACCAAGAAATGGTTCCTAAATGTTTCCCATTTCTTAGGGTTTTGTGGGAAGGAGAGGCGGAAGATTTTCAGAAATCTTATAGAGCCAGCCTTGGCACATCAGTGTGTAGAGTTTAGTGTTGGGGAAGGAGGTGCTCACTCTCTTTGAAAACAGAGGCCAAAGAGAGGGGAAAGCCAGAGGTGGACTGTCTGTTAACAACACTGAATAACAGCCCTAAGTCTCTGGCTGCCAGAGAGCAGATGAGTTGCTTTCATTTGCTTATTCCCTGTACCTGGAAGGTGACAGAGTGAGAATTATGACTTGAGCACTGCATTTCTATCTTGTTGTCTGGCTCAATGCAGACCCAACTAGGCATAAAGCTACACAACTGTTTAAAGCATAAGCAGCCAGGATCAATTTTTCATCTCCTGAGCACAGACTGCCCTCTCCTGGAATAAGAGGAAATTCAAGTCACAGCATTTCTTATGAAGACAAAAATGTTGTGGCCCCTTAAAGATTAAGTGCTATACTTTAATGTGAGCTTTTGTGGACAAGTCCATTTCCCCAAACTAACACGACTACCTCTTCTAAAACCATTTCTTATGAGAAAAAGAGAATGAGAAATGCAAATACCTCAGATAATATTGAGTATATTAGGGGATGTAGAATCAATTGTTCATATAGGACAATTTTATCCTTTTTCTTTGATGCCATTTACTTGTGTATTATGTACCATCAAGTGAGGACTGACTTATAGCAATTCTAATAGGGCTTTGTAGGTGAGACATGTCAGGAATGGTTTTACCAGTTCCAACCTCGACCCCCGTGAATTTCCAGGCCTGAGCAGGGATTCAAACTCCGATATCCTGAGTCCTAGCCCATTACTGTATCCACTGTAACACACTGGGTATCCACTATTTATTTAGACCTCCGTAAAACATGTCTTTAAACACTTGAAATGAGAAGTTACCTCTGAAATTTTGGTGAGCCCCCTTTCTGCAAATTTAAGTGATCCCCTCTCATATACCCCACCAGTTAGCAAATATTAAAGAATATTTTTTCCACAGATAGAGGACCTTTATAAAAGGAGATTAAAAAGAATGGATATGTTGTCATTTTAAGAAGCCATCAAGACTTTGGGATCCCTGTTATGCAAATACATCAACCTAGTTTGGTTAGGTGCCAATAGAAGAAGCTAAATTGTTATTGTAGGCAGAATGATATAGATTTTTTAAATTTAATTTAAGCATTTATCTATCAGATATAGATAAATATCAGAGACTTAAAATATCAGATATACAGCCTCCCAAAGTGGTTTGCAATGTGCTAAAGAGAGGGGGGGAAAAGATATACCAAATTTAAGAAATATTAATACAATAGAACAGAATTAGGTAGTAGTAAACGAAACACCTGAAAAGCTTGGGCGATTTTTTTAAAAGGGGGCTAAAATAAATTCTAAGATTTGGATATTCCAAATCTTTTGGCTAAGGCCAAATAGAAAGCAAGCAGAACATTGAGGTGCTGACCCTGTCCGCACTGTCAAGAGAACTAGGAATAAAGGTTGCCAAGTCTCAGGACAACAGCTAAGGCCCCAGGGAATTGTTATGCTTTTCCAAGCCTCCACATAGGGAGAGAAATCTGGTTTTATTGTGTGTGATGACTTTAATGCCTGGGCACCCTTCTTCTTACCATTTCCAACCAGCCTCAGGGTTCACTGGTTGAGCAGGAAGGTGCTTATACATGTGCTGTTCACATGTACTACCCAAAAAAAAATCCACATTGTTTATCTTAACTCTCTCACAGATGACACCATATTATTTTACAGTTTCTTCACAAGGGCCTGCCTTCTGTGACATCATAGAAGCCTATCCTAGGGATACATTTTGGCCTTGAAATCTCAGGGAAAAGGGAGCTGCTAACCGAACAACCCAAGAGAGAGAAGAGTTTTTGTAAAGGGTCATCCCAAACTTGCGCTTGGACAGAGAAAGAGAGCTCTGCCTGCAATATGTTTACTCACTTACTACGGATGGAATAGTCCCTTACTCGCTCCTTGCAGAAACCAAGGGATGTACCAGCAGGTTGGCAGTAGGAGGATGGAACAGATAAAATTATATTCTGGGACATTAAGAGTTGAGGAACCAGCACAGTTGACAGTAGAATATATATGAGGAAATTGTTAAGCTGCTTCTTTTCAGATGCACAGTGATCGTAGGGCACCAGAGAGGAAATTGTATCTAAAGGATGCTTTTTGCATGTGCAATAAATATACCATGTGTGCCTATAAATGCAAATCAGGCAGCCACAAACAAAAAGCCTCAACAGAGGTAACAGAAGAAGCTGAAGAGTGCCAACTGATCCTCCAGTTTCTTAAAACAGACGCTTTTCATCATTGCATGTTGTAAGTTCATACTGGGGCCAAGGAAATTATGCTTGAGCATCGCCCTGCAGCATTTTTGAAAGTGGCTGTTAGAGAGATGCAAAACATAGTGAATGTGTTAAACATAACCAGTGATTGTTTTCCCCCAGAAGTCTGGAAGATGATATAATGAAGCAATTGCCACTGATGGGATGCACGCTCATTTTTCTGCCTAAAGACACTTTACAGATTTCTTCCTCAGCAATGCTTCACTGACTTACAACATGTGGTTGCTTAGAGGCAAGAGCAAGGACAAAGAACTGAGTACACACACATGGTCAATGATGGTTCAACTCTATTACCTTCATTTCCTGTAGTCTTTGACTATCTTTTGTATTGTTCTTCAAAATTATTGGCCAATATCCTGTTGCATAAGTTGCCTCTGCCACGAGAGAGTTCCTTTTTCGATTTTAGAGTACTCATGACTTGGACAAAATACTATGAACTTGCACACACCCTGAAACTGAACATGGAACATTTTAGTTAGAGGCAGTCTGCTGAGACCAGTGACATATCTTCTCTTGTGCAGGCGTAGTTATGCAACAGGATGCTGGCCATTGTCTCTCTCCAATAAGACAAAAAAACCATAAATATACAAGAGTCAAAGAAGGCTTCCTCATTGTGTTGTGGCTCCCCACCCCACTCCCCTTCTTAGTTTGAATGACTACAGATAAAACAATATTCCTGAAACCATGTTTCTCTCCTTTCTTACAGTTATCGCTGTTTGGCCCTTCTATATTGGAGAATGTTTCGACTCAAAAGAGACCATGCTGTAAAATATTCAAAAGCTCTTATTGAATACTTCAAGGTACTTGGTTGCCTCAGTAGAACATTAGCACATTTCAGGAAGGTTGTGCAATAATGCTTACAGGAAAACATATTGGGCAGTTTTCTGAGCACAGTCACTTGCGAACCAGGTCTGAATTATGTGTTACTGGGCACCTCTCAAGTAATGTGTAGCTGGGGAAAAAACACATGTAAAACGACAACATTGTCATAGTAAGCAGTGGGTTTGGGGAACTGCAGAAGCAGGGTGGAGAACCTTCAACCCTCTGGATGCTTTGGACTTCAACACCACAGCTCCATTTATTGCCTTTGCATTAGCACTGACTGGGTGCTTTTTTATTATATTGTGGTTTTTAGTTGCTCTGAGCACTACCTCACAAAGACCAATCGCAAAAGAAAAGCAAGGTAATTTGCAGAGCTCAGAAAACCTCCTGCAAGGATAACAAATGTCTTTTACCTGTTAAGGAAGCACTGCTCCTAACTACATGCTAGCTAAATTGTATAGTTTGATTCTTTAGATGCCATTTTCTCAAACTGATTAATTGCGTCAGAAGAAGTAAAAGTTTTTGCTCTTTTTCTATGCTTAATAACATAGGCCAGAATACATGCCTATGACTTCTTAACTTTTGTCTGCATGTTTATTTGTGAGTGAGTGAGTGAGTGAGTGGGAGGGAGGGTTATCAGGAATTGCCTTCAGCATAAGTCTTTTATGTAGAAAAGTAACTAATCAAATTCATAGCTATTGTAAAATAGTTGACTGTGGACACCATATATAGTATTTGGATTCTAAAACATTCTCCCTGTTGAAACTCATTGCAGTCCCAGTTTTCAATTGCTTGCAACATTTTTTTCTCTACAGAGCTCATCTAAAGTTGCTCAGGCACCATCTCCATGGGGTGCTAGTGGAAAGTAAGTAAATTCAGTGTTCTGTCACAATATTCTAAATCTCGTTCAGCTGGAATTTGAATCCTAGCCACTTAGGGATAATTTCGTTATTGGTATTTAACAGTCAGTCATTCTCTTTCTTCTCCCTCTGAACTGTAGATGAGAGTTGCAAAGGATGTTTGCCCAAGGGCAGAAATAGACTATAGGTTCTTCATCATTAGAGCTGAACCCATGCTTGTGTTCAAGCGCTGTGATTTAGGCAGTCCTTTTTGTGTGGGGGGGTAGTATATTGGATAGCACCAGTAGCCACTCAGAAGGCATCGATTTAATAGTTCCTGATATTAACCCCTATAGATGATGATGGTTGTAATCATCATCATTGTTATCATCATCATCTTAGGAAGCAGTCTTAGGAAGAACATAGGCCCTGTTTCTAGAAAGCTTAACATCAAGTTGGAAACATCACAGCTGAACAAAGCTCAAAAGCTGACTTTCTTGATTCACTGAAACAGAAGCTTAAAGCAAAAGCGGTATGGTTGCCTAGGCATGTGAAGACCACCAAAGGGAGGCTGCAGAACTATATGTATTTTATGAACAAACCAGAAAAACTGGCTAGACAGCACAGCAATAGCACTAAGGGCTACAGGTCTAAATTATCCGAGAAAATGGCCTTGATGTTTCACACTTAATGTATATGGATGGTGTTAAATTGTTTGCAATCTCTCTGAGACTGAATAGTCTTTAAAACATCATTGAATCTTACAGTACAGATATCAAAATGAACTTTGATGTTGATAAATGTGCTATTATCCACATGAAAGAGGCAGATTTTCAGAGGACAGTAACTGTGAACTCACTAATAGACAGTTCAGTCAATGCTTAGAGGAGCAGAAAACCTGTAAATATCTAGGCATCCATAAAAATCACTATATAAATCACAAGGAACTTAAATTGTAATTCAGGAATGAGTGGTTTAATAGAATGAAGGTGGTACTCAGAACAGAACTTGATGCAAAAGGAAAAATTACTGTTATCAATACCCAAGAAACCCCAGTATTAACATACTCTTTGAAAATGTAGACTGGAAATACAGTGACCTGGATAATTTAAATACAAAAACCTGAGTCTTCCTGTCAAAATCCAGTGCCACCATCCAAAGCCATGTACGGAGCACCTTTATTTGCCATGTTGCATGGGCACGCCTAGGCTTATTGACCTGAAGATCTCTGTATGGGTCAAATAGTCAAGGTTTCATACTACAGATCCACTTCATCAGAGGATACCAGAAAATGGCAAAGGACTACAGTTCATCAATTAAGCATGTAAAAAGGGACTGTCAAACACTAGATAAACCTCAAAATTGTATATGCTTCCTGGTAGCACTTTTATAGGTGGTCTATTTTTAATGTACTATAATAAACTTTGCTTTTCAGGTATACAGGGACACCCTCTCCAATCTCCCCTAGCCCATCTCCTGTGAGTTCTGTTGGGTCTCAGGGCAGCACTGGAGCCCCTTCCCCCTCCTCCATTGTCAGCATTCCACAGCGAATTCACCAGATGGCAGCCAATCATGTTAGTATCACCAACAGCATCTTACACAGTTATGACTACTGGGAAATGGCTGACAATCTTGCCAAGGAGAACCAAGGTGTGTAGTAAGAAATCATTCACTAAAACAGTAACATGTCATTTTGACCAAGAGTTAAGTTTAATTTGAGGTATGATAGGCTTGGATTGAGGTCCATGAAGTTGCACATGAAACAGGTTTGGAACACTACCTGGTTCTACCACCTACAGTCCATAGCTTTCCAAACTTTTCCCTGGTATCACAGAATAAAGAATAAAGCATCTTGAGCATGTGCTGTATTTTTCCTTCAATTGCAAAGCCTGAACACATTTGGAATTAGAGTACAGGCTGTATACGTCCCTCAATCTCATTTTTTATTTAAAGAATCGTAATTTTATCTTTGCAGTTCTTAGCACACATACACACCAGTATATGTGCCACCACTGCTGCCTTGAAGGAGAACAAGAGAGATGAGCAGGCAGGTCCATGTGTAAGGTGCCCAGCCATGGAGCTCAGCAGCTTGAGAGGTCCTTTGGAAAGTATTCTATAGTTAGGCCTTCAGGCTTTTTGCATGCACCTGTCTCTCTTCTGATTCTCCTTCCAGCAGTGGTAGCGACTGGAGCATTGCAGAACAGAAGCACCCGGTGAAGTAATGCACCATCGGCAAAGCGGAGGAAGACAAATGTGGGTTGATAAGGGGAGAAAAAGGGGCTTCCTGCTCCTGGATTACATCCACACAAGCCTACTACTGATATATGCTCTGCATGGAGCTAGACAAAGACCACTTGGAAGTTTCCGCTGGTGCAGAGTGCAGCTTTGTGATCAGAGTATCTAATGCCAGTTTTGTACCAGCTGCATTGGTTACCACTGTGTTTCTGGGGCCAATTTAAAAAGTTAGCGATTGGCTCCAAAGTGCTTAACTGGCTTGGGACCAGGTTATGAACATATACATTTGTATGGGTTCTAGGGTCAACCACAGAGGCCTTGCTTATGTCCCAACAGGTAAGATCTATTAGACTGACTCACACAAGAGATGGGGACTTTTTTGTGATGGCCCCATCCTTATGGAATATAGAACTGGAGGTGAGACCAATGTCCTCCCTGATCATTATTCGGCAATGCAATGCTTGATTTGCTGTTATTTTAGGAAGATTTTTTTTTGCCATTTCAGTCAATTATATTCGGTATTTCCTCATTTTACATTTTTATCTTGCAAACTGCCTTAAAGAAGTCCTACTATCTCAAAAAGTGATATAAAATACACATATAAATAGATATTTAGATAAATTGTTTTTTAAAAGAAAGACACAGGGAGAGACATCTAAGTCAGAGTGTAACTTTCAGGATTTAGTTTCCAGCTTCTACACCTCTAATTTAGGAAGCACTTCCTGCATTTGCCACCTTATGGCATGCTCCTGCATTTCATTTTTTTTATTAATATTTTATTTTTAAACTACTAGGAATAGGGTAGGGAATACAAAAGGTAAAAGGAAGTGGCAGGGGTGGAAAAAGGGGTTTTAAGGATAGGAGAACACCGAATATACAATCATCCAATCTATTCATATTAAGTATACAAGCATCCAATCTATTCATTTTTCAATGAAAAATCAACTTTCTAATTTTTTTTTAACTGTTTGATTACCCTCTAGCTGTCAGCTTACAATTATGTTTTAGTTTAAATCTAAGTTACTCCAACACTATCAGGAAACCGAGACCAATTGTAAAGTACATCCCCTCTTTCAATTTCCTTCTGTCTTGGACATACATCCAGCATGCCTGAAAAAGTATCCATTTCAATCAGTTCCCAAATTTTCTCAGTACGTTTCTTTTGTTTCCGTGACTCTGTTTTCTTCCAGTTTTTGGAAGAGAAGGATGAATCCAGGACAGTACTCCAATTTTTAACATCACATTTTTTGATTGTAGCTAAATAGCTCCCTGGGTAACTCTCAATCCCATCTATGTTACCTGGCATCACACTCAATAAAAACAGTTCTGGAGTTAGTACAGTTTCCTTTAACTGTTGTTTAACATCTGATGATTTCTCTTTCATCAAATCTTCCATCTGGCTAAGACGCTCATTTACCTGCTGAAATCCTGTTATTATTATCATTTGCATGGTAACCTGCTATTCTTTATCTGGCAAAGTCCCCGACAGTTGATATTTAAATTTTTCGGGGGTCATTTCCATCTTTCCAATGAGTATGGTCTGTATAAATAACACTCTTTAGTTTCCAGTATTTTATCAACAAACCAAACCCATCATCACAAACCTCCCCTAGATACTTCCTCCCCTCCTTACCCAGATATTATAGTATATAAATCAACTTTTAGCCCAACAATTTAAATTACAACCGTGGCAGTATTATCAGAGTCCCACACAGTCCAGCCAAGAAAAAGTCCAGACTAAACAGCAGATACAGGAAGTCAGTCTCTCCAATAGATATCGTTATAATCCGTCAAACTCCAGTCCTGGTTTTCCTAGCTCCTCAGTCTATTCGGATTCGTTCGTCTCGCTAATAATTCACAGTCCATTTTCTTGTTTCCTCCTTCTAAAGCCCAGCAAGGTTCTGTTATTCCTAGCTCCTCAATCCAGCCAATTGCATTGGTGATTCACAGTCTGTTTTCTTACTTCCAAAAGTTTATTCCTTCTTCTCCAAAAACCCAGCAAAATTTCGTTATCAGGATCCCACACAGTCTAGGGAGAAAGATCCAGGCTAAACAGCATTCACAAAATTTCAGTCTGTTAAAGCCTGTCCAGTGGTGTTTTCTCTGGGATTTTTTCCAGAAACACAAGATTTTTCCGTCTCACTGTCTCTCTGTTCGACCTTGAGCCAGCCTGCTGTTTGAGAGTCAGGAGCAGGCTGGCAAGCAAGACTCGCCGCTTCTTATCTTCTTTCGGTCAGGTATTTTCACTCTAATTTCTTTTTCATCTTAATGAGGTTATTCATAAATCAAAGGCTTCAACTTACTTTGTTATTGTATATTTTCAGTCGTATTTCTTGTTCTCCTCTCCTCGGAGGGTGGGGGTGGAGTTATTCACAGCTATTCTGCCAAGATGGCTCCCGTCTCCGATCTGTGCTCGGGTGAATTTTCAGAGGGAAGAAAAATCAGGTTGCCGCCCAATCTTCTTCCTTCTGGGGCTCACCAACTGCTACAGAGAGACCTCTCCAGGTCTCCCCTTCAATCCCTCATTTCTAGAGGGACCCCAGACCGGGCGGTTCCAGCTTTTCCCGGGAGCTGTTCCCGGTGGCTGCTGGCTGCACCGCGACAAAACTCCGCCTCCTCATGCTCCTGCATTTCAGACTGGCTATATTCTAATTCACCAGAAATTTGCTTTTAGCCTTGATCTGGGCTTTATTGAATAGTTGTGGGGGAGAGCTATGTCTTACACATCACTCTGAAATCTAGTATTAAGGTGTTCAGTCTAGTCATGTTTGAAATAAGGTATTTGTAATGATTACATCACACTAATCCAATAGAACAGTGGTTCCCAACCTTGGGTAACCCAGGTGTTCTGGGACTGCAACTCCCAGAAGCCTTAACCACCAACTATGTTGGCCAGGGGGTTCCGGGAGTTGCAATCTAAAAAAACCTAAAAAAAACCTGGGTTACCCAAGGTTGGGAACCACTGCAATAGAAGAATAGAATAGCTCTTAAAAGGGGGCTTAGAAACTAACCATTAATTTTGACTGGTTTAGGGCCTTTGGGTCAGGAAACAAATAAGCATTCTTTTCTGTGCACAACATTTGTGGATTATAACAAAAATGAAAGCAAAAGAAGGGTTAAGGAATCGGGTTTCTTTTTCCTTTTTTTCCCAAATGAAGTTGTCCAATTTGAGTATCAGAAGCCTTAATCAAAGCCTTTACCAATCATTCAAGTTTTGCCTGCTTTGACATTTTATGTGCTTTAATTATGAAATCACTGGAATGCCTGCTATGCAACCATAATTGTGCTTTATTTTAATGTTTTCTTCCCTAGATTTCTTCAATGATTTAGATGCCCTGATGGGACCTGTCACCTTGCACAGCAATATGGAGCACTTGGTTCAATACACACAACAAGGACTCCACTGGATAAGGAGTACTGCTCACTTCTCATAATAATTATCTGGACAGTAGATTCTCCCACAGCTAATTCAGTTATTCTAGACACTGTGCTACAGAAATACGCAACTGCAGCATTGCTTCAAACAAATGTGAATATTTCTTTAACACTGAATTTTTTTTTTCAGAATTCAAACATTGGTGTGTCTGTTTATTATGCAATGTGTGTCTCTTCTGATACATTATATTTTAATGGTCTCCAAATATCACTTTCGTTACTGTAAAGACAAAAGTTTAAATATAGGTGTGTTAGAACAAACTCTCTCTCTGTCTCTCTCGCTCACACACACACACACACACACACACACACACACACAGAGGAGTCCTCCACTATGTTGCAGTCTAACCCTGTATGTTTAATTCAGAAGATCATTTTGTACTCTGCTTTTAAATACATCCATATATGTGTGCTGAACTTTTCTGAAGCAAATTGTTGTCTCACTGATAGATTTTTCAGTATCAGTTCATAAAGCACATCTGTTCTATGCTTTACATTTTGACCTGGATCTTGGGGGCCATATTGGGCAGGAACCAATGGGATACCTTTCCTAGTGGAAGCTGCTTTCACCAGCAAAATCAGGACGGTTCATCCCCCACCCTCCTGCAGCCTCCCATGTACCCTAAAATCTGCTCCGTAGAATCCTTTGTAGAGCTGTGATGGAGGGACAGGAGAGGGATACGTCCTGATGCTAGAGCTAGCCCAAAGCTAGATTTAGTCCTGTTTTATGAAACAATCATCTGGATGCCAATAATATGCATGTACAATGACCCCTTTCTTCCCACCATCCTCAGGAGTGGCCAGGCTCTGTGTAACAATAAGGGGTTTCATCCCACTTATGAAGCCTGGATACAGTATTTTACATGCAAAACACGGGGGGGGGGGAATGATACAGCGTTAAGATGTGATATTTGTACTTATAACCCAGACATTACTTTTGTCCTTAATGAGTGAAACTGGGGGCAACTATGTTTTAAAAAATTTAGAGCCATGGGGAACAAGTTACCAGTTGGAGATTCTCATGAGCCACAAAATATGGAACAGTTTAAAGAGAGGTTTTATGTTCCCAAAAGCAAGATTACATGTAATATGTAAGATTTATTTTTGAAGGTGTCTTTGTTCTTTTATATAATACCATTTTACATATATGCATATATGAAGCAAATAGTCTTTGAAAATGGTAAAGAGGTTCAAGAGATAACACAGAATGAAAAAGGATTTGAGAAGTGTTTATCTGAATAACATTTAAAAACAAATTACGGCTCATTCAGCCAAGAAAAATAAATCTACAGGATAAGTAGACACATATTTTAATAGGCATTTTAACAATGTAGCTTGTTTGTGTAGGGTTTTTTATCTTGATTGTATCTAGTAATTGCATTCAGTTATATTTATCTGGAAAGCAAAATTTGCTGTTTTCTGCACTGGAGCAATATATTTTCATTCTCTTCTTCCATTTGTGTTATTATGCTTCCACACTTTTTGAATTGTCCCTTATCAGAAAAGTTAATTGAACAGTAATTAATTTCAGTTTCAGCCAGAGAACTTTTTATCAAGTCATTCATGAATTTGATAAATTATCTTTTAAAATTTATTCCTTTTTTAAAAAAAACAGAAATAAAAACAAAGAATCTGATGGGACTTTTGACACTGACAAATTTATTGTGGTATAAGCTTATGTGAGCTGCAGTGTATTTTGTGAGATGCATGCAGTGGTAACTAAAGTAAATATATTTCTCTGGGGTTATATAGATACTCTGACTGCAGGGTTTTTTTTTCAAAGATAAGGAAATATAGAAATCTAAAAGGGACAGATGATTCACAGTATGATTTAATTTTTAATTTTTTTTCTTGTTATTATTGCTAGTTCAATTCTTCTTTTGATCTTTCTGTTTATTTTGCAGGGCTTCCTAAATGATACCATGCTAAAGGGGTTGTATCAGAGCAAGGGGAAAAGGTGGGGGAGGCCAGCTTTGCTAGATCTTTTAGTCCAATAGACTAAATTCCCTTTCATTTAATGCAATTGAGGGAAGGGAATTTGAAACAATGGAAGAAACCCTTCTTTGGGGAGTGGAATGGCTTTGGATTTAGTGTGTCTCGATCTGCTTCTGCCATTCCCACATTCCCAGAGTGCCCTGTTTCAGTGCCTTACACTTTCTGCCATTTCTCATCAATGGTGGCTTTACATGGGCAAATTTAGGCTGATGGAGCAGATGGGAAGAAAACACAGTTCTGCTGACAGAGCTCCTCTCTGCCCTATACCTTCTCCCATCCAGCCGCTCCAAAGCTATGAGATCTCGGAATTAGAAATGCTCTGCCTATAATTTCATAAGTGTTAATTGCATTGCTTAGTAAAATAAAACATATTTAGGGCAGAGATCAGGTCTGCCGTGAGCCCAAAAGGATCAGACTTTGTCCCTGGATCCTTTTAAGATCTATGGAAAATAGATATTAGGAAAATACAAATGCAAACTTCGGATGAATAACGAAGGGATTGTTTAGTAAATTCCTCTTCATTCTTTTTCAAGACCACTTTAGTCTTCAGCTAAAGTAGTCTTTGGTGCTATTTAAGGTTTTTGCTTTATTTAGGTTAATTTACTAATTTGTCTTTGTAAAACAAAAATATAATGCTGGCCTTACATGTCAGAACACTTTCACTCTATCATTCAGTTAGCATAGTTGTGCTCTGATTTGTCAGTTGTTGCAATACAGAGAACACCTGGATGCAAGAGCTTATCTCTTCACTTTTACAGAGGAGGAGGCAGATCTGAAGCACAATGCCCTGGTTGCATATTCCCATAGAAGTGAAGGAGAAAGCCTACATGAACAAGAGTACTAGCTCCTAATTCCCATACAGATGGGATTCCTGATGTACGGTCATTTTCTTAAAATATTACAAACTCCCCTAGTATCTGGATGAATGCAGTGCATTCCTAGATATTCTGAACAATCTGATTGTATGGGCCATCTCCTTGCTTATCAGCATGAAGCTATGTTAGGCTATTCATTTGTTTGTTACCTTCCATAGTATCAAGTTCTTCGTATACAAAGAGAAATATGTATGTTCTGTGAATAATTTCAAAAACTGATGATGCTGAGGAACAGTAAATGCTTCAGTACCCATATAGAACCACGTTCTGTCTTTATATCGTTTCTAACAGCAGTAACTGTAGCAAAACTAGAGTGTAACAGGATGGGAGACAATGATTTCCTACATTGACATAATCACAGTAATGACTGTGGATTTTGCTGTTTGGGTTGTTGCTAATGAGAGGACACCAGCGGAGGTTTTGGTGAACTTCTAATGGATAGAGCCATTTTACCTTTGAAATTGCCTGTTAGTATTCAGTCATACTGAATTACTTCTAATTGGCCAAGCAATTGCAGTGTTGTTGTTGATTATGATTATGTTTGAGAACAAGCAGATAGACTTAACTAGTTTATAAGGGATGCATCTGTCCATAAGAATTCAGCTGGCATAAATATCAGCATGCCTGCAAATATACCAGCTTTACTTTTTGGGGTTTAATTTTTTGCTCAAAGTTATATCACGGTTTGCAAAGTGAAGGCAATTAAACACGTCACTCTCTGCTAGGTAGCAGGTACGGCACACAAATATTTCAGTAAGTGTCAGTGTGTTCACTAGAGGTTACTCTCTAGTTAAGCATGTATATATTTGCTACCTAAATGATTCATATTACAAAACATCCACAAATTAGCTTTTAACTGCTTTGTGAGATCGTTTTTTAGGGGGGGAAAGTCTTCTCGAATCATTATGGTTTAATATCCAAACATTTCTAAAAATTTGTAGGCACCTACTATCTGCTACAGTTGTGAATGTAAACATTATAGCAGAAAAACCATCTATCCCTGAGGCTGCAACTACATCGTCATTTGATTTTATAAGTATAGCAAAACCATGGGATTTGCTATACTTATAAAACCGGTGAATTTGAAATATTTTTTTACTGACCATGTGATGCAAAGGCTGATTTGAATTGGTCCAGCCGTTTTTGCTCCCAAAGTGGCTTTTTTCCCTCTGCCACTGGGGGGGGGGGGGGGGGGGGCTTCTACTTTTTCAAGACAAAAACATTTGAATGGGGTTTTCGCTTGTGATGTTATGTGCCATCAAGTTGCCCACAACTTATAGCGACCCCATCAATGAGCAATCTCCAGAATGTCCTGTCCTCAACACTCCTGCTCAGCTCTTGCAAACCCAAACCTGTGGCTTCCTTTAGGGAGTCAGTCAATGTCATATTTAGTCTTCCTCTTTTCCTGCTGCCTTCAATGTTGTGATACATTCTTGTAAAGACAGGGTTGTGGTGATATAGGCAGTTGGAGCATGATGTTCAGGACTGGGGGATATGCCCCTGCATTCTTTCCTCCCCCCTGATTGTCCCCTGATTTTTTAAACAAATCTTATATGAGATTAGTGCTAGATCACCTTATAACCTTATAGCTAGGTCCTTGTTATTATTATCTCCTGTATTTACACCCCATAGAAGGATCTGTTGAGGTGGAACCGGAGGGAGGAAAGAATTGGGGCTGTGGGCTGGAATATGAATCACATTGCGGTCAATATGAACAGTGAACTCCCAAATCAATCCACAGCAATGACTGTGATTTCAAACATAATACAGCCTGCTAATCAAATTCCCAGTGTAGTCACATCCTGAAACAGGCTATTGCAGAAAATATATCTCACACCGGAAGAACAGTATCTTTAATGACAGCTCAGAGTGCGAGATGCTCAGTACTGAGTGAAACATAAACATTTATGAGAACAGACAGCAGCAAAAATTCCCAAAGCAAAATTCAACTTTATTTTTTTTTTCAGTCTTTGGACACACAATATCAGAAACCAGCAACCATAACCCTATCCAGTCAGTTAATGTTTATCTTTCAACAAATCTGCAAGTTTGAATTAATACAGTGCTCCAGTTAATATCTGAGCATTGGCTGCTGTTTGGAAAATCTTGTTGCCAGCCGGCTTGTGGTGAGCCTTTCGGTGATAGTCACCATCTTCCACACAGGATTCACCTGACAGTACTCAGTGGTCAAAAATGCAGTTGGTAGTACCGTGGCGTAAGCCATATACCATGTGTGGTAATGGATTTGTAGAATGACACAGAATATGCAGCCCAAAGAAGTGGGCTGTCAGGGCAGGGTTAGGTAGCCTGTTTTAATATTGTGATTCAGCTTACTTATTTTGTGCCTAAATAACTGAGTATATATTAAAAGGCAACTGAATTCAATAATTAATTTCAAAACATTTGCTGATTCTTCAAATTGTATTCCAGGCATGCTTAGCACTTGTGTTACTGCCTTGTTATATGCCATCATATCGCAACACTGTGAATCCTATCATGTTATCATTATTGTCTTATTGGCCATACAGTAAGACATTTGTCTGATCCAGGATAGGTTCACACAAGATATTTTGCGTTACTCACAAACAGCCTTGCCCATCCCCAACAGCACTGCATCACATGAACCTGAAGGAACTCTATTTCTTATTGTTCTAGTTACGTGCCATCAAGTCATGTCCAATTTATGGCAACCCTAATAGGGTTTTTAAAGCATGGAAGATGTTCAAAGAGTAATTTAGCATTGCCACCACCCGCCTGAGTTTCCATCAGGGATTTGAACCCAGGTCTCCCACATCTTAGTTTGACATTCTATCTGGTACACCACACTGGCTTTCACATTTTGTGTAGCCCACCATATACATTAGCGTTAAAAATGTGGATCTGTACCAATGGCTTGCATGTAAAAGAAAATGTGTTGTGAATCTAGATTCTATTACTCTGTCTTCATGTGTGTCACTAACAACTCTTGCATGCCAGTGCATAGTTAACAATTTCCTCTATCACAATAACGTCTAGCAAGACCTGGTGTTCTCACATTATGGAACTATATCCTTTTTTGTTGCTGTTGTTTTGTGTTGTTGTTTTTTGTTTTTGTTTTGTCTTTTCGGTGTAGAAATTATTCCATAATTATAGCCTTTTTTCCTTACGACCAACATTGTTACAAAGAAACCGCACAAAATGGCAAAAGCAATATGGTGCTCGACGTTCCATGAGTCTTCACATCCCTCTGCTAGCATATCCTCGGCTTAAGTACAGTCCTTCTGTATATGTCATTGCAATGACATATTATTATTGTTTACATTAACGGAACAATTAATAAATGGAAGTTTTCTGTACAGTAAATTATGCTGTAAAATATGTGTATGTATATATTGAGAGAGATATATATAACTGTAGCATTCTTTAATGGTTTAATGTTCTTAACTTATTGGATTCAGTTGGCATTTTCCTCCCAATCTTCAAGGGTGCTTTGGAAAGTAACAGCAATATTTGATGTAAGGCGTGGGCAGCTATTTTGCCCGATGTTTCCAAAAACTTTTGTAGTAGTGAAGGCCCTTCTTCTTATATGGCATTACAAAATGCAGGTTGTGGCTGCTGCGTTTGATCACTGCAGGAAGAATTAAGTCTTCCCACTGTAACTATTTTGAATTTAAGTAGGACTAGCAATGTCAGTGTCCATCCAAATAATATATATATAATTATGAGGGAAGGTGGTAATTGTAGTCCAATATCCTCACGTAAACATCTAAAATATACATTATGTAGGATAAGAACAAACAGCAAGTGCTTTTCCATTTTGCCTCTTTAAGAACAGAAATAGAAAGCCATTAATAATAAATAAATTTACAGTAAGTTCTTTCTCACTGCTTGCTTTTCCCAAGCAATATAACAGGCTAAAATGACGTCTCCATTAGAGTCCAAGAGTATATGTGTATTGGCTCACTTTTCTCTTTTTCTCTTGGAGGGGTAAATTCACATACTACTCATACAAGTGAGCATTCACTTGGTTTGAAGTACATTAGTATTAGTCACTTGCAGTTTCTGAAAGTTTGGTTTGAGCCAAACATGTGACCAAGCAAGTGAATTGTTTGCTTATAAGCATTTGGAACTCATCCTCCCAGGTCTGGAATAAGCACTGCAGAATGTATACATTATGTCTATAAAATTCTGCCTCCTTTTATCAAACTAGTTTACATTTATTAGTAGTAAAATTTATTGAGATATCTAATCCATTTGATACATTTCAAGATAAGAGAACCATGTGAGAGGTTGGTTTGTTTATACTTCTGTTGAATTCATGTGCATTAAAGTGATGACGTTATTGACAGATGGTTTTACTGTTTGGAGATTTTGCTGTTTCTGCCATTCACACAAAACGTTATGTAGCACAGTTGCTGGAATGGTGAAAAAACCCTACTGTAAAGTGACAGAATAGCCTTAAGGATTTGTTTTTTAAAAAGCACTTTTATATTTAAAAATTAATATTAATTCATCAATAAGATTACTTTTTTAATGTGAAAATAAACCATGAACACAACACCCTTAACATCTTGTCTCTTCTGTGTCCTTTTAAAAACTGGGGTGGGCGGGTGGGAAGATATTTCTGCTTAGTACATTGTTGTGCTTCATTTCTTCTTCCTTCTGGAGTTTGGTAGAAGAATGTAAAACGGCAGGGGGGGAAATGCTGACAAACCAGAATTTTGTCATTGGTAAATAGAATACGTAATAGTTGTTGTTATTCTTTATATAGCAATATCTGGGTGCTCTCATTGTTTCACAAGCATTATTCCATAAACTTTACATTAGCCTTTACATTGGGGTGAGCAACTTTCAAGAATTCGGAGCTATTTTTGGCTCTTCTGGACTTTGGAGGGCTGTACGCTCTCCAACATCTCCACTTAAAGATTTGTTATATTTCAGTTATGTTAGTCACACCGATAACAGATTAAAAACATATTATTCCTTATTGGTTCAATTTATTATCTGCCTTTTCTTCAGTGAGCTTAGGATAATGTACATAGTTCTCCTTTCCCCTTTTAACCTAACAATAACTGTATGAGATAGATCAGGCAGAGAGACTGTGACTAGCTCAAGGCACTCTGTGAGTTTCACACATAGATGAGTAACAATTTGAACCCAGATCTCCTGAGTCCAATCCTGTGATTTATCAATCAGTCAATCAATATCACCTTTAAATTGTATGCACATTTCCTGCAGTTGTGTTACTCAGCACCCTTATCTTCTTATTCATAATTGTTCAGTATCCAAATTTCTGTATTCCCATCTAATATCTTCATCTTCATCCAATTTCACTAATTTTCCTACTTTTCTTTCCTCTGATTTCCCTCATTCACACTTTGAACATTTGTCTTCCAACAATAGGTTAATTGTACCAACAAAGACCATTATTTCTGCATTGTAGGCTTTTAACACCCATTACCATTTTGACATGACAGTAAACATTTATCCCTGAAAGGGTGTGAACCAGATAATCATAACAATCCCATCAGAGTTCATCTGGGTATCAAGGTATAAGTCATTCACTCACTTCTGCCTAGCTCACCTGGATTGTAGTTTCCGAACTCATGTGATAATATACCACTGTTTTCACTCATGGTGAAATGAACAGAGAAAAATGAGTCCAAGCAACATCAGCTTGTGTAATTTATACAAGCTTTGTATTCTCGAAGGCTTTCACGGCCAGGATCGGATGGTTGTTGTAGGTTTTTCGGGCTGTCTGGCCGTGTTCTTGCTGGGTAGGTGGGGCTCATCAGCCTGGGAAGGCAGCCCATCTAGGAGAAGGAAAACTCTGATCCCAAACCCCCATGCCGTGAGGAGAAGGAGGAGGCGCCGCCATCACCCATGCGACAAGGGAGCAGGCCGGGTAGGTGGGACTCGTCAGCCTGGGAAGGCAGCCCATCTAGGAGAAGGAAAACTCTGATCCCAAACCCCCATGTCGTAAGGAGAAGGAGGAGGCGCCGCCATCACCCATGCAGCGAGGGAGCAGGTCGGGTACGTGGGGCTCGTCAGCCTTGGAAGGCAGCCCATCTAGGAGAAGGAAAACTCTGATTTCAAACCTCCACTGCCTTGTGACTATATCCACTGATGGAAAAGGCTTCAGGAGTCAACCTCGAGGCAAAATCCGGATAGGACAAAAAGCTGATCCCACAGCTATAAATACTCAACTATCCCACAAAACTGCACCAGAACAAAGACAGAGTTCTGACTCCTGTCCTCTGAAGATGCCGGCCACAGAGATTGGTGAAACGTTAGGAAGAAGAACCTCAAGAACACACTCGATTCATTTTCTCACTGAGTCTGCTTCGGCAGCAAACTTCATGCATTCTCCATGGGAATTGCTACAGTTGCAGACCTAATGGACTTTTACATTTACTCTGCCACTCATGCAAATTACATGGGATTAGATAGGACTTTGTCAATCACTCTGCAGTGTCCTCTAGTCAGTGGACATTCAGGACATTGCTCCTTAAACTGTTATGTAACTTCTTCTTTTTTCATTTTCAAGATTATGTCTCTTTGTCCTGAAATAACCTCTACCAGGTACTTCATCACTGTTCAAACCTCCATGTTATAATCACATTTCACATTTCCAGGGTTATAATTCTTACACCCTTATGAATTATAAAATATTGATATAAATTATAAAATAATCAAAAAATTTACTGCCCTTCTGGTCAGGTGAGTGTGGGGAAGTCTCACTCGTATGTTTTCTCTATTGCTAAGTAGTCCAATTTAGTAATCTCAACAAGTATAGTTGTATATTGTTTAATGGCCACTGTGAATCAAAGTGACAAGTGTTTTTTAAAAATAAAAAATCCACAATTTATTCGCTCCCACAGTTTTGATCTTTGTTTCTAATCTAATTAGTTTTCATTTTCTCCAATGAGCAGCATTTGCCATCTGCTTGACTCATCACTTAAATGCTGAGCTTCTTTTACACACATTTCATCATCAGTTTTGTTATTTCATCAGCAGCAGCAGGATGGATTTTATGAGTAGTTCATGCATTTTTTAAAAAATATGGCTGAAATCCTGTTGCTTAGTGTAGTAAATCACACTAGAGTAGGCTGCTAAATCAATGGAGATTTGGCAAGTCAACTCCTCTATAAGTTCCATTGATTCAAATCCTGTTCCTTAGTTTAGTAAGCTGCAGTACATTGATTCAAATGGACCTACTGTACTGCATCTTACTACAGGAAGGAGCAGGATTTCAGTCATGTGCATCCCGTGTATCCAACCCATATGAGTCATATGTATCTATAGAAGTCATGGCAGTTAATAATATTCACAGTGGATATTAAACAAACATCTCCAGATATGATTTTGTTTGTTTTCTTTGTGGATATTTTCTCTGGAAAGAGAATCCAGGGGAATCCATTCCCTCACTTTTTACAGAGCAGCCATACAACATTGTTCAAAAATCAACACATTCATATATTTTATGTATTTCTTCGCTTCATTCCCCAGATTTGATTTCTCATTATTTTTATAATAATTAGGTCCGTTGGTGGTGCAATGTACATGATTCCTATCTTCTGTCCAAAAAACACGACCAAGTGTGCATAAAACCTGTTGAACTAGTCAGAGGTAAACAGTTCCAACTTCATACGCTAGCTTCAGTCACACACCTGTAGTGAAACACCAGACTTACACCAAGAGGGCTAAGATACTTAATTTGATTTAGAGCAACTGTTTTTTCTTAATTAACAGAATTTTTTAAACTCATATTTTACATTGACGTGTGGCTTCAACCATTCTGTCCATAATGCCTCCTTGATTTTTCTTCTGTGAAGATGGGTCTGTGTTACCAGCACAGAAATCTTTGTTGGGTCTGCTCTGCCAACATGCTGATCTCTCATATATACTGACTACATTTTATTGAGTTGCATTACTGTCAGATGTTCTTCATAATTTATCAAAAAGAGTCGTACCACCATTTCTCCAATATAAAATCAATTGCATTCAGCACAATAGGTTCAATATACAAACTGAACAAACTGTCATGATTTTTCTAATATGAAACGATTCACACCATTTCTCTGCTTCACTCATGGAATTGTTCAGGGCCTTCACTTGACTCACTTGTCTCCATTTATAACCCCCTCCCTTGTTTCTTCTACCTCTTTTTCCACCCTGTTCCTTACTGAAGAAAATCCATTATGGAGGAAAACACAGAAGAGCTGTACTCCGGCTTCTCACAGCTAGTATGAGGAGTCCTCCACTTGGAAGTGCCCTTAGGACAAATCAAGCTGCCGCTTGATCACATGCATGCAAAGCTGAATCGAGATACATGCGTGTATAGTGGACCTGATTCTATAAGGCAGGGGTCTCAAACTCAATTTACCTGGGGGCCGCTGGAGGCAGAGTCTGGGTGAGGCTGGGCCGCATCAGATTTTCTGCCAAGCGGAGCAAGAGCCCGAGGAAGCCGCCCAGGAGTTTCCTTAGCCCGGCTGGGGCTCCGAGGAGCAGGAGGAGGAGGAGGAGGAGGAGGGGCGCACGAGCCCTCGTCGCCGGCCACGACCCCCTCCAGCTCCTTCTTCACTACCACCACCACCAGCAGGACGAAGAAGCGGAGAAGGGAGGGAGCGCCGGCGACCGCCTAGCCAGGGGGGGAGGAGGGCACGACATAAAATTAAAAAAAAAAACCCTCACAGAATTCACCTTGCCAAAGGAGAAAAGCCCCCACCAGTACCCGCGAAATTAAACAGAACAGGGCGGGGGCCCCCACAGGTGTGCGCGCACGCACACAAACACACACATACATGGACGTCCGGCAACCTTCCTCTGAGGCCCCCCCTCAAAAAAAGGCGCACTCAGCAGCAGCAGCTACCCCCACCATGACAGAGGAGCAAACTTTGCGAGGCGAGCCCAGGCAGCCTCCAGAGCTGAGGCGGCTGAAGCAGGACAAAGAGGAGGAGGAGGAGGAGGAAGCACCACCGGGCGCTGAGGCGGCCACTGGCCGGGATGGTGCTCGGGGTGCCGAGAGAGAAAAAGAGCCAGAGAGCCGCTTCCCTGGAAGAGGCGGCGGCGGCGGCAGCTGCTGTTGGCGGCTTGGAGGCGCTCTTCGAGGACGCGCCGGGAGTGAGCTCCGCTCTCAGGCATCGCTCGGCGGCGGCTCGGGCGCTCGGGGAAAAGGGCCGGCAGTGCGCCTCGCTCGCCGGCTCTCCCCCAAGACAGCGCCTCTTGCACCCTCCATCTGGAACTGCAGCCCGCCAGCCAGCAGACAGGCAGGCTGGCTGGCAGGCTGCAG
The DNA here is from genome assembly GCA_037013535.1 of Intellagama lesueurii. NCBI lineage: Eukaryota > Metazoa > Chordata > Lepidosauria > Squamata > Agamidae > Intellagama > Intellagama lesueurii. The sequence goes on along the minus strand of JBAJHW010000003.1, from coordinate 94,785,493 downwards.
TTCCGGATGGAGGGTGCAAGAGGCGCTGTCTTGGGAGAGAGCTGGCGAGCGAGGTGAGGCTTTTTTTGACTCTTGACAGCAGAGGACGCGTGGGCGCTTTGGGGAGGCAGGCAAGGCGGGGGCCACAAACTATCATCCGGCGGGCCGCAAATGGCCCCCGGGCCGCGTGTTTGAGACCCCTGCTATAAGGGGAGCACTACCCATTCCGAACAGTTCACCTGTCTGTCTAAATTCCGATGAGGAGTAGCTCTGCCTTATCTGGATGGTCATTTTCTCATCCATCCTATTGCTGCCTCCAGATAATGATTCAAAATATCAACAATTTGTAGTTTCACTGCAGGTAACCTTGATGAACCTAAAAATGTGTTTATATATTTATGTAATTGAGTGGAAAATTATTTGCTGTTTTTGAACGTCTGTGGCTATTTTTTGCCAGTAAAAATCTCTCTGAACTTGCCTTTATGCAAATTTCAGTAGCAACTGAATCTTGAGGAGCTTTTTCTCAAGTTCATATCCTACAGTAAGGCAAGGATGTCTTTTCTTCTCTTACAACATAATCTCTCCAGGCATATAAATCAGTGATACTGCCTAAGGTGTCAGACATGCAAAAGGAGCCATGCAGTCCCCCCTCCCCCCGTTGACCAATTACAAACCAAACGTTAATTTGCCAAAAGTAGATGGGGGGAAAGTTTGTGTTAGAATAAACAGGCTGTCTTTTGATCTTAAGGGAGTTCTCCTTCTAATGGTGTGGTAACTGTACCATCTAGTCTGGCCAATACAAATTGTTGTCTTTAAGCCCATACACACATATGTCCTCATACTTGAAAAAATGAATTTGAAATTATTTTACTTTAGCAGTCACTTTTAGAAGCAGCTGGTTTACATATTTTTCTCTGTGGTTTTCTAAATATTTGTTCGCTGCAGCCTCTCTCTCTGCCCGTTAGATGTCAGTAAAAGCCAACTGAATCCAGAGCAGGTATCCCTGCTTTTACTTTCCCCTCTGACAGCAACAGCATGTTAAACATAGATTATTCCTGCACTTTAATCCCCAACTGTATCTATGTCTAAGCTGAGTCGCTGTAGGAGACAGCAACTAGGAATGTCCTGTAATGAATTATACTGATAAAGCAGGTACAGTGCGGCAAACGCAGGAGAAGTCAGGAGCTGCATGCAAACGGTGTGGGCTGCGCCTGCAATGCAGCACTGTCTTATATGAGAGATGTGATCAGACTGGTTTTAGCATTAGACAAGAGTCATAATAATATGTTCTCTTCTGCCTCCCTATTACATCCAACCGCCACTGCGAAACTATTTGGCTACAGGTTAATTTAAGCTATGAATTCACTTACATGCAAGGCTGATTCCCAAGTGCCAACACTCTGGAATGATTATTGCTATTCATGATTCAGCATTCCTCATGTATACAAATCACAGAATGAAGCACTTAACCTAGCCTTCTGACACAGCATCTGGTCACATTTTCAGAATAATGACAATTAAACAAGGTTTGGATAGGAAGACAACCCATGTTATCAGTGTTTGTGAACACTACCGGCTTTAACAGTGCAGAAGATGATTTTAAGTGATTTCTGCATTCTGAATTAATTAAAGGTATGCTTTCAGAAGGTGCCCAGGATTTTGCAATGGATAGAGTGATGGACTACAACTCTGGAGACCTGGGTTCAAATCCTTGCTCAGCCATGGAAACTCACAGGGTGGAGGGACTGATAATACCACTCTTTAAGTATCTCACTTATCTTGAAAGTCCTATTAGGGTTGCTATACTTCATTTCTGACTTGGCAACACATAACATGCTTCAAGGAGGCACTGAGTAATCGTCTGGACATGCTGAACACTGAAGATAGAGTCCTACACTGCAGTGTCTGTCTTGACAGTGGGTAAATCCATTCAACCAGGAGGACTAAATGCCCAGATGTCTCTCAGCTCATACAACTGCCACAGGCCTGCAGGGGGCATCTCCTGTCAAGGACGTCCCCAAGCCCTCACAATGAACATCCCCAGCATCCCATGTTCTATGAGACAGAGGGAAGGAAGAAACAGTGACTTTGCTGCATAAGAAACTCTTGAGGTTTAGAAGGATGTTATAGTTTTTGGCAGAATTGGGGACACATGATATGAATATACAAAGTTGCCTCATATTGGCCAGAATCATACTGGTGTTTGCAAAAGGTTTGCATAACATGCTGCAGTTAATTGATGAGGTGCTGGGGCATGTCTCAGTCACATGCCTAAGTCATGCATCTGATAACACAATTGACATGCACCCCAAAACCTCTCACCCAGACCTTACAGAGACGTCAGTTGGACTCAAGCCATTGATTTATGCTACTCCAGGCCTGTTCTCCCACAACTCTGATTTGGTAGTAGCCTTCCAAGGTCTTGAGGAAGCACCTTTCCAAGCACCACTACCTGAATCCTTGTAAATGGTGATATTGAAGATGGACCCTGGGAGAACCTCATCACAACACAGTGGGTCTTCTCACCAAGAACATGGGAGCGTTTGCAATTACTTGGGAGTGAGAATCATGTTAACCTAATTAAATCCATGAGGACGTGTGAGTGAGTGTAGATAATATGACCTCTATGTGATATGTGGCAATGTTGGGCTGGCTGGATAGTTCAGTGAGTTAAGTAACTGACTGCAGAGCCAGAGGTTGAGAGTTCAATTCCCCACTGTGCCTCCTGCGAGTAGAGCCAGCCTGTGTGGCCTGGGCAAGCTGCACAGTCCCACGGCACCCCCAGAAGAAGGGATGGGAAACCACTTCTGAGTGCTCTCTACCTTGAAAATGGTTGTCATAAGTCAGAATTGACCTGATACCACACAATTATTGGTAATAACATATAATCATACTAGGGCTTATTTTCAGGTTAGGTCTTATTTTCGGGGAAACAGGGTAGCTCGTCCGTATACATACACACATACATGTTAAAACAGTTTAGTGTTGCTTCACACATTTCCATCTATCTGCTAGAACTGCTCTGGAGTAATTAGTTATGTAGGTTCTTATGGGTTTTGTGACATGCATTAAACCAGATGCATTAAAATAAAATTCTCAAAACAGGAATTTGAAATCTTTGGAAGCTTTTCAATAAGATTACATTAAGTGGACCACCGAGTCACAGAAGAAATATTGCAAAAGTATAATGAGTATCAGAAGAATATGAAGAAAATTGTTTCTGAAAATATACTTAGAATATGGAAGTGTAAAGTTACATGCAATGCTTTACTGATAGAATGTCAATTATTTGTTGTAATTTGAATTTATTCCAGCATAATGCGGTAAACAAGACTATTAATAGATCTAAAGCAACCCTATGTGTCTGAAGGGGTCTGAAGCATCCCTAACCTATTAGGATTTTATTATTTTATGCGAACTACGCCACAGATCCTGCTGGACTGAAGGCAGAGTAGAAATTAAACAGGAAGAAATAAAATCAGTAAGACTCGTCCGTGTTACCCCAGTAACACAGTTAATTTTGCTGGATGCAAAACAAACCGGTCGCCACCTGTAAATAATTCTATTTACTGGATGCTTTATTGTATTTATTTCTTAAGTTGGAGGGATACAAACGAATGTGGGAAATGCCGTTTCCACGCACGTATCTGCACACCCGTGTCGAAAACACAACGTTCAGAAAAGGCATCAGAAAGGAGTGTTTCGATGCGCGGAGAAGTGCCCTCCAGTTTTCGCACCTGTAGCACTTTGGGAGCGCCGTGCGGATGCCTGCGAGAGGAGGAGGATGATGATGTGGGGGAACCCGGCAGTTTTGCCGAGCTCAGCGCGCCCTGTCACGTCTTGGCGTTTCGCGCCGGCTCCGCTTCCGAAGCCAAGGGCAGGGCCTCGGTTCATCCAGGAGGCTCTTGCGAGGTGCAGTTCGCCGGAGTCGCGCTAGGGCTGCGCGTGGAGCTCTAGCCATCTTGTCTATATATAGCGCTCCCTTAAAGCAGCAGCAGCAGCGCGAGGGGGTATCCCTTCCCCCGTTTCGTTGACTGCGAAGAGCAGCGTCCCCCACCCCGCGCTTTCTGCAGCTGCTGTTGCTGGTAGTAGCAGGAACGTAGCAACTCCGCCCCTGTTCCTGTAGAGGGCGCTGCGCCCTCGCCTCTTCCATTCTACGGAAACTCCGCAAAACGGGCGGGGAGGAGAGCGAGAGAAGTAGCCGACGGGGACCGAGAGGGTGGGCTGGGAGGTTCTCCTTTCACCAGACGTCACGTGATGCCGGAAAGCTTTTAGGCCAAGGCGGGGTAGAAAGGGAAAGCTCTCGCACGCGGTTCAGAGAAGCTCTGCCGTTGGTCGCGCGCCTTCTGAGGGCTGCATGCCACTAGGGGGCGCCCCCTCAGGGCAAGACGGCCAGCTGGTGTGAGCGAGCGTTGCTTGATCGAACGTTTCGGAAAAGGAGAGAGAGAGACTGACTGACTGACTGTGTGAGGCTGGGAGGCAGCGGCCGTTGGTGGCGCGAGACTTTCTGCGCGCCGTGCGTGACGCGGCATTCTGAGGGAATGGGAAGGTCGGAGGAGGAGGAGGAGGAGTAACAACGAGGGAAAGGCAAGCAGACAGGCAAGCCAGCCAGCAAGGCTGCGGGCAAGTGTGAGGTCTGGCTGCGTGAGGGGACGCGATGTGAAGCTTCTCCCCGGCCCGGCAGGGCAGAGGCGGCGGTGACGCCCCGGGGTGCGACGCGGCGAAAGGTGAGCGAGGGAGCGGCCGGCCGCGGTTCCTCTTCACTCCCTCCCTTGGGTGAGCGCAACCTCTCGGAGCCGTTGCCCGTCCGGGTCTGTCTCGGCGGCTGGCCTCGAGAGGGGAGGCCCGCGGCCCAAAGCTCTGGCTCCCTCCCTCCCGCCCACCAGGAGTCGCCCCGTTAGGGCCAGTGAGTGAGACGGGCGGCTTATGTAACCGACGGGGGCAGGCGAGCAAGCCCGGCGCCCGACTGCCCGCCGTCTGTCTATGTGCGCGTGTGAGAGAGAACTGTAGAGAACATCGCGCGGGGCCTCCCTACGGGTGCTTCAGACCCAACATGCTCGTGCAACCGCACCGGGACAGGGATGCAGTTGCAGGGAGGTGGGGACTGTACAGTGGCAGCGCGGGCGGCGGCGCGCCTTTGCCACCTGTGCCGAAACAGTTTGCCCGCAGGTGCCCAGCGAGGTGCCGGTGGCGGGCTCAGCTCCAGATAATCGTCTGCAACCCGCACACGTTTTGGAAGCCATGGCGGTGTCTGTAGCTTTCCATCACTGCAGCTGTCTGCAGCTTACTCTTGCTCGTTATGAACTATAGGCGCTCGGAAAGGGTGGGCAGTTTGGTTATGTTGCACGGTGTAACGTGAGGAAGTGAAGCTGCTAAGATTTTTAATGACACGGCGGGGAGATGGATGTTTGTTTGTGTTTTTTTTACTGTACCGCCGCCGCTTCTCTTAGCTAGAATCATGCTGATATAATACTCTGGCAAAATAAACCATCGGTCTAAGATTAAAAGGGGTGGAGAGCAGCGGTCAGTGCCATATGATGATTGGTACAGGTTAGACGCAACAGGATTTCATGACAGATTTTTTTAAAAAAATCAAACAAAAGAGGATAACATGTTAATTTAAAGCAGTTGATGCACAGAATTTTCTTCTATGTGGGGTTTTGCTGAGCACGTCTTCCTCAAAAGCAAAATAATTATTTTAAATGTATATGTGTTTAAGAGCTAATCTGCATGTTTTGTTTTAGTTATGTATGCAAATTAATCTGTCCCCTAGGTACAGGATGAAAAGGTCAAACAGAGGTCTCAATGTGTGGCTTTATTTGCTTAATCACTAGTAGGTGCCTAGACAAGATATTTTATATTTGCTTTGTTTACATGAAAGTAATTACTATACTGTATACATACTAAGCAGACATTTTATTTGATTCATTGTCTCTTGTGTGACAAGTTTTTTATGACATTGGTGGCTCTTTTTTCACACTATATTTCAGTGAACAATAGGGGTCATTTTTGTGGAGGACAAAGAGTTTTTCATGGAAATATAACCAATTTTTATTTTCTAATATGATTATTTTAAATGCATTTTCCTAAAATCTGCTCCCAAACACTGCAAAACAGTCTTTTTCCATGTGTAGAATGTTTTTAAAATAATTATTTTCTGTTGATTAATTGTAGATGTAAGTAAAAGCTGCATTGAGTACATCATAGTATGTGCATTTGAACAGGCCCATTTCATCCAGTAGGACTTAAATCTACACCTAAAGTTTTGTCTTAGTCATGAACCTTAGTGTTGTCCCCATCATCACTGCTTTTCTGTAATCTACACTTGGAATTGTAGTTCAGTTTCCACGTTTAGGGCAACATGCTTATTTGAGTATACGCCCATATTAGTGGGCCATCTGAATGATGGTTTTCATGAACATGCTGTTTTAAAAAAATTAAATTATTTGACAGTCAATTAGAAAATCAAGATTGACCACTTGTTTACTTGAATCTGTTTGTGAAAATATTGCAGGACTTTTATTTAAAGGTTGTCCTAAAAGTATTCTAGCACAAGCAGAATCTTCCTTCATAAATAATGTTGACTGGAAATGTAGCAATTAAAATACGAATTTGCACAAAGACACTTTTTGATTAAATCAGCAGTAGGGAACTTCTTTTAGGTAGGTACAAGATGGCTCTTCCTCTAAATGAGTGGTTTCCAACTGTGGATAACCCAGAAATTCTTGTACTGCAATTCCCAGAAGCCTTCACTGCCAGCTGTGTTGGCTGGGGTTTCAGGGAGTTGCAGTCCAAGAACACCTGGATTACTCAATGTTAGGAACCACTGCTCTAAATCCTTAGCAGGCATAGTGATGCCAGGATACATGGTCTTGCTTTTGTGATTTCATTGGATTCACTGCACTGATCCCTGTGTTTACTTAGCTGGGAAAAGCCGGTGTGCAATGAAGCCCTGCCATGACTTGATGATAGGAAGGCCCTTCATTGTAAGCAGGTTTTCCTTTAAGCAGTGAAACCTCCTCCCTTTATAAGTACCGGATTTAGGAGCACTCTTGAAGCTGCTGCGTGGGTCAGGTGAATCTGTTGTCACTGCTCTGTCCTCCATTGACAGTAAGCATGAGAGCTTGGAGGTTCCATTTTTGCTATCTGGATATTTCATTTTTTAAAATGGCTCAAAACCATTCTAGTACAAATCAAGAGCACAAATGACATGGAAGTATTGGACATTTGCTTCAGCCTTGATGTGACAAGAGTAGGTCTATTACATGCTTACAGACCTCTTTTTGGAACTGTAAGATCTGTTAGCTGGAGCTATGCACAATATAGTGACTCAGAAAGAGGAACAGATGCAGAATTGAGAAATTGTACCTCTGCATTTGTCTTACTGCTCGTTTTTTTTTTTAAACAGAGTTGACACAGATATCCATTCCCAAACTCAGGGACCAGATTCTGCTACAAACATACATGATGAAACTATTTACATACTACTGTGGCGGCGGCAGTATTACAGGACCTACCAATGTAAACAAGTGCTTCAGCATCTTTCTCTTGTTCATCTTCCAGTGTATAATATGCTGTCTTCTGCCAGCAGTATCCTTCTGCATTTTACATAGGACAAAGAGATCAGTGTATACCCAAAAGGATAAATGGATACAAATTGCAGTATTGAAAAATAAGTGACTGATTTCTTCAACCTTACATGAACCTCTCCTTCCAACCTTAAAGAAGCAAACATCAGAGAAGAATTAAAGAAACACTAAGACTACTAAACTATGATTCATTAGGAAGTTCCAGGCTTATCACCAGAGATTTGGGTCAGAATCATGTATTTTTATCACATGGTAGCCAAAATCCTGTCATGGGGGTTATATCTATGGAAGAGTGAGAACATCACTGGTGGAAAGATTTTTGGTAATTAAAAATTTCCTCCTGTCCTGTGGCTTTTCTGACTTATGAGTAATTTTGTTTTACTGTTTGGATAGGTAGGAGCCTCGGGACAGAAAGATATAGTCTTTAATTATTGAAAATATCTACATGCTTCTAACCTCTTCACCTTTCTGTGGGTATAACTTGCACATTTGTAAGGATTTTGGCCTCAGTGTATTAGGATTTCAACCTAAAAGTATTATTGGCCTTACCTATTGCCAGAATTAAGTGTTATCAGCAGGAGTTCTGTGGATTGCCACTGTCAGTACTTTAATTTCCCTGTGACCAGTATCTACACCCCACCCCCCCCATTTGCTGTATACACAAAATAAAATTTTGGATAACATTTTGGCCATTTTGTGAAGTGGGCTGTACTTTATCAGATCCCATACTGTTAATATATTTATTATTAAGGACTCTTTATTTTTCTGATACAAATGAATTACAGCTATTTCTTTGGAAACTTTGGGGGAAAATGTTTCCTACCAGTAGCCTCAGAGAAACAGTTTATCCACAGATACACCAGTAGATGCAGAGAATGTTGTGCTCATCTCTGCTTTATATAGTAGCCATAGGTTTATCTACCCACCATGTGAAAGAAACATATTTTGAGACAAAAATGTATGAAATCAACAGAGGAATATAGCTAAAAATGGTCTATCCTTTTAATTACTGAGCTAGTTTCCCTCTTTTACAAGAGAAAAATAAAACAGCAACTTGGGGATACACTGAAAGGAGTGGAGAACACAGAACAGTAATTTGATAGTGATATAGGTGCCCTCTAAAAAGAGAGAGGAAAGCATAGAAGTCCCAAAGAAAATACTGAGTTTGGAAGCATCCATTGTCAAGAATTCATTATGTGAAATAGTTCAGTGATAAATAATGGTTTTTTTTTCATTGTAGGGAACATTTTTCCATGAGTATGAGAGAAATACATGAATTGGCAGTGAGCTAGATAATAATTCTCCAAGTTCAGAATAGGAAACTAATAGATAATTTTAAAAGTGGCAGATTTTGAAAGGGGGCTGCTGTGCTGTCTGGAAATGTTAGGAGTTGGTACTAATATTCATAATAGCTTATTATCTAAGCTTCTTGTACTCTTACTGGCTTCTTTCCATAACCAAGAAACATATTTTTGATAAAATATATAAAAAGCTCCAGTTACATCATCAAGAGACTTGATAGATTCATGCTTTGTGATGATTTGCTTTCTCAAACTAACTTTAGATTATCTAACTTTTTAGTAGTTGAATCATATAGATACTGATTTCAGTGTTAAAACTGCCAAGATAATTAATACTGGTCATAATCCCATTAAGGATTTGCACTACCGTAAGTGTGCTTGCGTAATTTGTGGTATAAAATTGCCACTAACTGATGTGCTGCTGTTCATTTGGCATGTAGCATGCAATATAAGAAGCAGCCTGTCAATTGACAGCTGTTTGGTGCCATGATTTGTACATTTACAGTTATGGTGGTGTAATCCCCAATAGCATTTTGACTGTGGCTGGCAGTTGAGCTTATCAAAACAAATGTTCCATTACTGATCCAGTGTACTACAGTGCTTTGCATGTTGAATTGGAGTGCACTTGGTGCTCAGCTGTAGATATTTGGACAGCAAGAACTGTTCCAAAGGATTTTGCCCTTGGGTCTCCCTGGAAATAAAAAACACTGCCTGAGGAGACCCCTACTTCTGAGAAGCTGTTTCCCTTAAGGAGTCCTTCTGTGCAACCTAGTACCTTGCAGCTCAGTCCAGGCTTATCACTCCCACTTTCTCTTTTCCTAGGGACTGGGCAGGGCCCCCCAGTCAATGGGGTTTCATCATGACCGGAACTAGAGAGGCTGAAAACGATCACTGTGGGTGTGCAGAAGGGGCACAGCTGCGCGTGATGAAACCTTGCCTCCAGTTCTTCCTCTGACTTATCCACTGCACCCTTGTCCTCCATAGGCTCAGGATCCTAGTTTTCTGAGGGTGCAGAGTCTGTGAGACTGGACAGTTCTTTCCTGCTGGGTTCTGGAAATGTCAGGTTTGTCCTCACTGAATAACTCTGCTGACAGGGATGTGACACCCATAATATTCTCTCAGAAGTCCAAATTTGTCCATGGATCCAAAATTGTTAGGATAAGTGAGCTACACACACAAATGCTGTGAAGTATGCCACCTATGTTTCCTATGCAAACCCACAGTAACCTCACTTTGGTATCGTACGTGAATAGACATAGCAGAGAACTTCAAAGACTTTCAACTGCTTAAGTTTGGTCTCCTTGGGTTACTTCCTGTGTTGATAGATATTATTGCAATCTTCCCTTTCAACCCACCACAAACCAGTGTTTGTAATGTTTTGTTTTGTTTTCCTACATTGATTCTGCACTACCTTGTAAACATCTCTCCATTCTTCTTTAATGCTAAAGATTCACTTCATATTCTGGTCATTTCCTACTATGACGACTGCAACGTTTCACATCTCACTTCCACCACACAGAATTTTTCTGCTCTGGTGATGTCTCTTTATTTGCCAGATTTATGTACTATTCTTCATTTTAAAAATCAAAATATAGTTTCCAGTAGGGGTGTGTGTGTGGTCAAGTCAATTCTGACTGATGGTGACCTTTTTTCAGGGTTTTCTAGGTAGGGAGAACTCAGAAATGGATTACTATTCCCTCCTGGGGCATCCTGGGACAGTGCAGCTTGAGTTGTGTAGCTTAATCAGATGCAACCAGCAGTTGAATGACAGATACCATAGAAGTCTCCTAAACCAGCATAAAAAGAGGCCCATATTCAATGATGTGTCTTAACTTGCAAAACTTTGTTACTGAAGATGCCTTATATAACTAGAAAAGGAAGGGAATTCTGTAACGAGTACCCTGAGGAAAAAAACTCAACTGTTCTCAAGGCATTTGAGACAAAAAAAAAGCCTCTGGAGATAAAAATGTTGTGGCACCTTAAAGATTGTTATATTTTAATGTGAGTTTTCGTATATCAAGTCCACTTCCTTGGACATAAGAGTGAGACTGTCATACTTGGAAGTGGCACTATGACCAGATAGGGATATAGACAATTGACAAAGTAACAGTGGTTTGGTAGTAAGAAATTTGCTATCAGGCTGTGAATAAGTTCAAATATCAGTCTACAAGATAACAAAAGGTTAGGACTTGGTTATGTGTGGGGAAAAAACCTCTTTGAATTGGCTTTAGAATGTTTGAAAACAATTTTAAAAATTCCTACTATACGACACACAAGCTTAAAAACGGATTTAAATTTTTCACAAGAGGACACACATACCAACCCAAAAAAACACGTGACTACCACATGACTGTAAACTGACTTAAAAAAAAAAACCCAGTCATCTTCCGATTCATTTTCATAGTGCAACCACACCCTTAGTTGATAAAAGTGACATACTGTACTGTGGGAATCAGTATAGGATTTCATACCATCATCCATAGTTGAATCAACTAGCAGGTCTCTCTCCCAAAACATCTCAAAAGGTCAGGCTGTCATACAGTATACTATGGGAGGTGGACCAAGTGCTTTTGTCTAAAGATCTTTTGTTAACAGTGATTTGATAGTGTATTTGAAGCCTGTCCTATGTGAAAATAATTCAAGATGACATACCTTAATTCTGATAGAAACGAGTTTATCAGATGATATTAGTTGAGTAAGCCCCAAGGTTAATAGGGGATCAGATAAGCTGAAATTCTTTTTCTTAAAATAATAAATTTTATTAGTTACCAAAGCAATATTACAGAAATAACTGAATCAGCAAATAACAGAGATAAAACTAAACTGAAATATATATTACTAACCTAAAATAAAAAAATACCTAAAAGAAAAATTGAGAATTACATAAATATGTCCCTGTGAAAAGAAACATTCTTGTCTATACTCACAAATAATGATCCACAAGCAAGATTCTACAATTAATTAATTGTTCATTTAAATGCTCTGTCTAATGTATCATTCCAAAGAGATGCATGGAGGTGTAAAACAATCCAACAGAGTTGTGTACAAAATAAAGAAAACCAAGTATCCAGAAAGACATTTTGAGTTCTAATAGATCTTAGGGAACAAATAAGAAAACTTATTTTTCCATTAGTACTAATTGCCAAATTCTTGATAGCCACAGAGAAATTGTCATCTGATCCCCATACTTTCAGTTAATAACATTGATTGACCTTGCTGCCAGCCACAAAAAAAAATGTTCATGATTTACTCTTGAATTTCAGTTTTTAAATGAAGACATCAAAAAAAGGTTAATTGTGGTGTTACAGTTTGCTTAGTTATAATAATGGGTTGAGATTCAAGCCCATACTTAGCAGGGTGGATTTAAATAACAATTTAAATTTTTAAAAATCAGATTTTTTAACGATTTAAATTAAAAATCATTTTTAAATTTAAATTGTGATTTAAGGCAGTGTGATTTTAGAAAATCATTGATTTTTTAATCCACCCTGGTACTTCGCATGAGGTTCTTGCACATACATGTACTTTCTCCCCATCCATTTTAAGCAACCCTGCCCTCAGCAAAACAATGGTACCTCCGCAGGAGTGCATCATCATCATCATCTTAGAACTCATTGAGTCCAGCCCAACCTCTGCTTCTGCTGCCAGATATCTAAAGTGCTGAGCTATTCAGCAGTTCTTTTCTACACACAGAGAGAGACTTACATCTTTTTGGCATGTTGCTGGACTTTCTAGCCTCACCATACGCAGGGCAGCATTTCTTCTTCTCACTCTTGTCCTAGAAGCCATCCATAAGAAGAATGTGTGCTGTGGCAGAGAAAAGAGAGATGGCTGATTTGTCTGAAGGGTAGATGGTAACTTGTTTAAAAGAGCTGTGAGATCTTCTCTGCCATCTGCCACTTGTTCTCCCTTCCAATCTTTCTGAAATCTTGATGGTTCAAGTCAGAAATAAAGCCAGATTTGCTGAACACTGCCCACCTGGGGGAGAATCATAGCAAATTACAGCAACATCAAGAAAAGAAGGAAGAATAGAGGAAAGCTACATATAGGTATAGTTGCACATTTTCTCTGGACAACTGATGCCATGCAGACAGTTTAAAAAGTGTAGATTCTGTTGACACAGAAGTGAGTGATTAGCCCCACCTCCTCCCTCATTGTGTTCTACCCAGTTTCAGTGCTGAGGCTGGAAGAGAGATACTGCTGCTTGTTTGCAAGCTGTACATGCAAGCAGAGGTTTCCTCCTTTCAGCCTCAGCACTGAAATAGTATAGAATATGACAGAGAATGTGGGCTGGACTCTGCTGTTTTGGAGATGATCAGTGCTACTCCAGGGACAGTCACCTCCTGAATGTTTAGATTTGGAAGGAATCTGAGTTCTGTTTTGGTGCTGTGCCTCCAAGGTGCCTGGATTGTCATGGAAGCACCAAGCCAGTACAAACCCCAAGCCCTGACTCTAGCACCCCACCTGAACTTAATGTTGGAGTGTGTAGGAGGGGGTTGCCTCTGATCTTGTGTTGCATCTCAGCGGGGAGGGAAGGGTCTTGGGAAACATGGTTTGCCACCCAAAATGTGTGATCACCTACCTTTGTCATTTGTTCTCCCGTGTTGTTGGCATTTGTGTGCGATATTTCTCCAGAGTTTTGCATTAGCTCTCACTTAAATAATTCATGTTAAGAAGACATGAGGCAGAAAATATTGTAGCCTCATGTTGTGTGTCCATATATGAGTTACATTTCCTCATTGAAGAAGTTTATGTACTGAAGAAATGATACCTTCTTCATAAACATGTATTGCATAATACATTTATTAATTTAAAGGTTTTGAAGGACCCTTTATTGCAATCAGAGTATATGTGTTCTTTGTGACTGGATGGGGCGGGGAAGTCAGCGATTATGGGAAGATGGTCACCTTGTGCTCTCCATTCATATGTTTTTGTTCAAAACAACTATTTTGAAGTTACGGATTTATTCTGATAGGAAAAATAGGATCTGGTCTTGGGAAGGATAAGATTGTAACACTCATCATCTTTAATTCTTTCCCCTCTTGCACTATTAGTTACAATGCACTAATTGCACAAATAGTGTCAATCTGTCATCACAGTGATTTCTGCAATTGTGGTGCATAACAGTAAGGTAAAATGCTATTTGGTATATTGGCAAGAAACATTTAAGATCCAGGGTATACCCAAGCTATGCAGTGAAACAGGAGAAGTGCTACAGTAAAGATTTGTAGGGAATGTACCCACATATGCATTAGTATTTATGAAAAGATAGTTATTACCAGTTGTGTTGTGTTGTAAATTCCTCCCAAGGTAGATATTTTTCTCTCCTATACTTGGCTTTATTTCTGAATGTAATGTTTCAGTTATTGTGGCAATACTAAAAGTTAACCGTTGTATTGTTCTTTTCTCTTCCCCTAATTAGAAGCCTCACTATGAAGCAAGGTGGATGGAGAAAGCGAGCAAGTAACAGAGATGGCTGGGGGCCATGGGTAAGTTCAAGATGATAATCCTTTAATAAAAGATGAGAATGTAATTTTTTGTGTGATTTACCTCTTTTTGCTGGAAATTAACTTTGATGTAACTGCTCTTTCTCCTCTACCCTACAATATTCATAAGGATGTTTACCTTGTTCGAAGAATGAGGTTTAAGTCACATGGCCCAGTTCATGTAAAACCTCTTAGTCATCTTGGGATATTTAAACATGTTCTTTGGGTTCAGAATTTATTTGAATCCTGAAGCAAATCTGGTATTTGTCCATTTCCAAAGTCAAGGAAAGGAACCTGAAACAGCACTTGTATTGAAGCTGGACTCTCCACAACTGTAGATACTGTTTTTGGGGGAGGGGGTTTAAAAATCTGGGAAAAACAAAAGTGGCACTGTAATAGAAGCAGAAGACCCAAAACAGAAGGAGATTGATAGGTCTCCTGGAGACCCCAATCACAGAGCCCCTGAGAGGTAACTCATCTGCTTTTGTGATCAGTGACAATTTTGTGAGAGCAGCATGTTGGAAAATAGAGAGAGATTGTCATTTGTCTTGCTTTCAGTTTCAATCCAATTGGTTGAATGTCTGTGAAAGTTGTGCCAAGTGCAGGATTTGTGTGGGGTAGGTGACCATAGGATTGGGAATAGGAGCTAAGGTGTCTTAAATTGCATGGTTTCCAGCAGAAGCAGGGAGGGAGGAAGGAAAATAGTGGAAACTTTGCTGCATACTGGAGGTGAATCAGGAGCTAATGGCACTGAATTACACCCCCATCCTAGATCACAGCTCATTTTCATGTTTTTCACTATTTAGACATACACAAATACTTAAGAATGTTCAGATATAAATCAAAGCAAGCAGGCTACAAATTGCCTCAAAGCAAATTGCTTCCAATTCCTAAGACAGATATTTCAGAACAAATTGAAGCAGATGGTATTCACACACCATAATGATGATTATTCAGAAGATTTTTTGATACCACTAAATGGGGATGCTTACCTTGCAAATGTGTGTAACTACCCTGTTTCCCCCAAAATAAGACCTAACCTGAAAATAAGCCCTAGTATGATTTTTCAGGATGCTCGTAATGTAAGCACTACCCCAAAAATAAGCCCTAGTTAAGTGAAACCCCGCCCTCCACCATTGTGCAGGAACCAGAAGAAGATGAAATGACTGTATTTGAATAAATGTAGATTGTTGTACATTAAAAAAATAAAACATCCCCTGAAAATAAGCCCTACTGTGTTTTTTGGAGCAAAAATTAATATAAGACCCTGTCTTATTTTCGGGGAAACACGGCATATAATTTTACAAGTATTACAGATTTTTCACCAAACATTAAATTGATAACAGTGTAGTATATGTGATGTGTTTGACCAGTTTCTTTTGCTCAATTCAAATTCAAGGGAGGGTATATGTCTGCCAAAGTCCAGAAACTGGAAGATCAGTTCCGTTCAGATGCAGCTATGCAACTTCAAAAAGATGGGACTTCCTCCAGTATCTTCAGTGGAGTTGCTATCTATGTCAATGGCTATACAGGTAATGTTTGTTTTTATAACAGCTTTGAGGTTCTTAATGAAGACAGCTTTAGCTGAGGTAATAACAATATAGAAGCTGTCTTTCAAAAAAGGCAGATCTGTATAATTTTCCTCCTCGCTGTTTGGTGGGAAACATACCAAGCTTCTGATGGCCTGGCTTAGGTTCCCAGCCAACTGAATGTGCTCCAGAATTTACTACAGAGAATCTACATTCAGAGTTAAAGGTCTGTGTTTATATACATTTAGTTCACTGTGGAAGCAGCTTAGCTGACTTCCCCTATGAATTGAGTTCATATTCCAAGATACTAGTTCTGTAGTGTGTTCAGTTCACACATTCCTTCCCGCTGCAACTTATGAACCAATTGGGAAAATGAAGTTGAAGAAATATTGGGTATATTTCTCCAATTTATTTTACTGCAATGGGAAATAAAAAAGAAATATTAAAGACTTCATTAGAGTCAACCAGTAACAGCTTTAAAAACTTACCTTGCTGAAAAAAGTATTCTCAGAAAGATACCTGCATTGAGAGCCAATATGAATTTTTAAACACAATATGTAAACTAATTGCATAAAAGACAGGCCATTTTTAATGTGTATTGACACTTCCATTTTATCCTTAAGCATTTTTGGCAAATTATCTAGACACAGTTCTTAAATGAAAAATATTATATTAGATTTTTGACTTTGTGGTTTCTGCATTGAAACATGTAAAAAGTATTTTTCTGTTTTGTAACTTTGTTACAGATCCTTCAGCTGATGAGCTAAGGCAGCTAATGATGTTGCATGGGGGTCAATATCATGTATATTATTCTAGATCCCAAACAACGCACATTATTGCTACAAATCTTCCAAATGCCAAAATCAAGGAACTCAAAAGGGAAAAAGTTGTGCGACCAGAATGGATAACAGATAGGTAAATACTGGGGAACTGTGGTCAGCTAATAATTCCATTTAAATGTTACAAAAGTAGAGACTGATGTCTTCATTTAAAAAAATCAAATGTTGCCTTGAAAAAGTGTGGCTCCTAGTTCACAAGGGGAGCTGTTTTTTTCCTCTGGGAGGGAACATGAAACAACACATGGCAACAGTGCTCCAGCTCTGGTGGATGGGTTGTGTCTCAGGTCCCCTGTGGTGCCTGGTGGCTACTCAGATTCTTCCCCTGGCCTCTTGGTTCTCAGGTTGACCTGGCTGGTGGTGGTGGTGGTGGGGATTTGTTGAGCAGACCTGTCAGGGGAAGTCTCTCCTTTGGTCTGTCAGGGAACATATGACTATTCCTTTTTACATTGAGTTATTAATTTTACCATATGTATATGGTATTTCTAGGATACTACTGGTCAAATCTAGTGGAAATTGAGTGTAAGACATGGAATGGCCAGGCTGTCAAGTGCATAGCAACTTAATAATAGCTTTGATTAATATACTTTTGATTATGAAAATTAATTTATAAATATAAAGTAGAATATGAATGACCAGGAAAAAACTTACTGCTAAACACTCCAATTGCAAGTTATCTTCTGAACCTGTGATGGGTTGGTAGTTCAAAACTAGAGGACAATGGCAAAACTGAGCAGTGCTTCATGTTGCTGAAAATATTGTTGGATATACATTTGTTGTACACAGAGATTTAAGAGAATGGTAATCAAGATAATTAACAGTATTTATAATCTTAAAATCTATCATCTTGAAAATTTTGAAAATTATATATTGTGATGTATAAATTGAAGAATGATCTGTCTATTAAATGCATCATCTGTATCTCTTAAACTTTATGTGCATTAAGTATTCTTGAATTATTTTTATTATTTTGAAAAGAGTGGTGATTTTACTGGAATTCTATTTCAATTTTATTCAGCGTTGGGAAAACAAATGAACTACACTTAGGACAATCCCCATTGTAATAGATATGATTACACAATTTCCCAAGCATCCCAACCACATAGCATGCTAACAAGTTCTTGGTGTTTTTTAATTGGGTAATGTGATCTTTCTGTAGTTTCCTTAATTGCAGCATGTATTCACTTCTGATCCTTTGCCAAGCTTCTTGTTAGTGTACAGATTGAAATTAAAGGAAAATACATCATGAAAAAAATTAAGGGTTAGCAGAATTGTGATTTGCCAGTGGATTTCCCTAGGCCATGCATGATTGCATTCATCTCCCTGCATAACAGGGACTTGGGTGCCTTTACCCCACATCAAAGCTCCTTAAGGAATATTCTGTTGCAGGTGAATGTTGTAGAAGAAACTATATTTGATTCTCAGACTTCAAAATTAAACAATATTGCTTGAACAGCAATGTACCATTTAAGGATTTTCCAGTAGATTATAAGAACTGCACTAACTCTGGTACTGCCTCAGTGTTTGTGTACTGTAGATGTTTCACAGAGACATGCAAACCAGAGAAATTGAAACTTCATGAACAAAACCTTCAGTTATATAGGAATAGTCCTCAGGGTTCCAGTCCAAATTAGAGAACAATAAACTGTGATACAATCCAGTCATATGAAGGGTGAAATGAACCTGTACCTGCTGCCCACCTAACCTGGTCTAGTTGCACTGCCTAGTCCTGCTGTTTTCAGTACACTCAAAGGAGAGTGTTGGGGGCAGGCCTTCTGCTCCTGAGAAGGTTTCCTCCCCTTCCAGTATTCTTCCTCCAACATACAGAAAGTGGTGGGGCCTGGCAATGGTGACATGATTCTAGCTCTCACTCTTTCCCTGATATATCTAGAGTTGTGTGAATTGCTGAAAGCCAAAAAAAAAAAAAAAAAGACATTCAGACAAAGCAGTTTCCTCTAATTGCTGCCGCCTTTATTTTATTCATTTTAATTTTTTTGTTCTCTGCATCAATACTCAAATTTTATTGATCAAAATTATGTTCAGGCATAGATGGAGCAGTATTTTCAAAGCAGATTTTTTACTTTGTTGACATCCTTTTTATTTTTCTCTTAAGCTACACACCTTGGATTAGGATCCAAATAACTGGTTAAAAAGCATCAGATGTAATGATTGGGGCTTCTGTTTCCCTTCTCCTACCACGCTAACAAAAGGCAAACAGTTTTTGAAATATAAGAGTTTCTAAATTATGCATTAGTGGGGATTGAAGAATGTTTCTGTTCTTTGCACTGAATAAGCCCAACTCTGGGCATCCCCGTAAATTATTTATTTATTTTTTCTTCTGGCTCATCAGAATTGCCCTCAGGATCCTAGGCTTAGAAATAACTTGTAATAACTTGCTAGTATAGTAGCAACTATTTGCTACATAAAATAATCAGATAGCGAAATGATTGGGGAGGAGAGAATTCTGCCAGTAATTAGAAAGTCACAGTGAGAAATACTTTCCCCTCAGAATTTGGGGGATAATTCCCTCTACAATGGTTTAAGCACAAGATAAAACTATATAAAGACTGTTTGCTCCAAAGTTCTTTATCAGCTAAAATTATCATATTTTGTTGCAGCATAAAAGCTGGACGACTTCTTTCATACATTCCATATCAGCTTTACACAAAACAGTCAAGTATTCAGAAAGGCCTCCGGTTTAATACCATATGCAAACCTGAAGATCCGGTCCCAGGTCCTAGCAATACCTCTGTGGAGCTCAACAGGGTGTAAGTAATAATTTTGTCTAACTCAGATTAAGTTGAAGATTGACTAAGGCTGCAGTCAGACTAGAGAAATGCCCCATTCTTTCTCGTATTTTCTGCTTCCTGTATAGTCATGTATTGTGGTCATGTGGCATATATTCTGTGATAGTACTTCATATGTTTTTTAACTGTTCCACTTTTTTGGGTGAATTAGATGGGGTATGTTTGTCTCTTGAGCAGGACATATCCCCTTTTCCTTTCTCTGCCCCCTTCCCTTTAAAAAAATGTGTGGGTACATCACTGTGTCAGCAAAACGCTCTTGCTGACCACGTACTGATCTGGGTCATTTCCTTCTATTTCCGTGCTTTGTTACCCTCTATGGAGGAGAACCCACGGCACAGTGTAGTGGCGGTCAAAAAACAGTAGGGGGACTGATGATCCGTATTTGACAGAAGTATGCCAACACACTGACATTCCCATTTGACAATATTAAAAAATTAAGGAAGTCAAATAACAGTGGATGATGGAGGTGGGACCACACACCAGATGCATAGGAAATGAATCAGTTTTGGAGTACACACTCAATAGAATGTGGGTTGTACTCTGCGATGAAATGCAGAACAAATATAGTAGTAGCCTCCCAGCGGGCTGGATTTGATGCGGAGATAGCTTGGAGGGGGAACAAAAGAATCAATAATGGCTTTGTGTCATCTGAACCAAAAAAAGGTTGAAATTCTTGAAGAGTAACTCAAAAACATTTTGCTGATGTGATCGCAGCCTAACTCCTATCATTTTATGTTGATAATGTTTGTACCTTTTGTTGTTGTTGTTGCAAATCATCACTGGTGTTATACTTTAAAACTGAATGAACTAGATTTTATTCAAGCATTTTTACTCAGATTTTTATTCTGTTATAATCAGCATCCTCCAAATAAGCATGTTGGGGGGAAAATGCTTAATCTTGTATATTACAAAGATTCAGTGGTGTGATTCTGTATGCATCACTGGTGGAAATCAGGACTTTTTTCTTTCTCGGCACAGTCCTCCCGTGTCAGAAATCTGCTCTGGAAAGTTTCCCAGCCTGTTCTTTTTTTAAAAGTTTTGTAAAAAGAGTCCAACATTATACACTCCAGAGATTAATATCAATACATTACAATACGAAATAACAACCTTTATCAGTTCTATTTTACAACTCTGGTTGAGCTTATTCCTGGAGCATTTTTCTCTTCTCAATATGATACCATGTTGGAAATTCTTTGAAGCCTTACCAAAATCTCTTAAGATTGCTTTCCGTAGTTTTCTTGAGTGGTGTTTACTCTTCTAGAGTGGCAACTCTAACTGTTGTCCTTCTGCAGCTTCATGTAGGCAAAGTCAGAACCTTACCTCTCTCTCTGAAGTGCAAACTGGAGATACTGGAAGTGTCAATGAATAGAGGATTATTGGAGTTAAAGATAGTGAAGGCAAGCAAAATAAGTATTAATGCTATAGCAAGTAAGGGTGCACTTTTTAATATTAAAAAAGTTGTATAATTAAATCATGTATTTTTGAGGAGTGATTTAAATAATGATTTACATCTGTTTTAATTTAAATCAAATTCACCCTGCTGCTGTGGCAACAATGGCTAGTAGCACAAGTGAATATATTGTTAACATGGTCTTGCTTTTGATCTCTTTGGAAGCCACAGTTATTGACTTCAAAGTGGACACTGGTGGTCTTTTCTCCTACATTATGAGTCATAGTTGCAGACATAAAATGAATTTGCATCTTTGTTCTGCATTTCTACTTAAAGTACCAAAATGTTTAGCATTTAGTTTTAAAAAAGGTTCAGCCATAAAATAACATCAGTCAGAGAGAGGTGGCAGATGAAACACAAAACAAACTTAACAGTTAAATTGAACACCTGCCAGATTAAGAAGTCTTGAAAAGATAATGAGGGGACAAAACAGATATCTCAGAGCAGGGAGTTTGATCACTTGGATGCAACCACAGAAGAAGCTTTTTTGCATTCGGACCAAATGTGGTAAGGTGAAAAGTGCAGGTCTTAGGACAAGCAGGCTTAAAGGGAAGAAGACAGCACTTTTGATGTCTGGGACCCAAAATTATTGAGGGACTTAAGGCTGGTCACCAACACTCTGAATTAATCCCAGAAGTGAGTTAGTAACTAATACAACTGAAAAACTAATAGAATAACATGGCCTGGAGGACTAGCCATGATCAAAATGCTTGCTGCAGCATTTTGTACTTTTAGCAGTTTCTTGACACATTAAAATAAAACAGTATTACAGTATTTTACATGCATGGTAAATAAGGTGTGTGTCACTCAAGCCACAAGGTGCTCCTTGACCCAGTTCCATTGCAGTCAAGAGCATATTTGGCCATTTTAAGCTGTTACACCAACCTTCCCATATTTTAGTTCTTTGTAATTAAAGGATGAGAAGGTTGGTGTACTGGCTTAAAATGAACAAAGGTGCTTTTGAACACAATGGAGCTGGGTCAAAGAGCACCCCAAACAGATGAATCTGGCTTTGCGAGGAGAATATAAGGCCAGGTTAAAATGCTCTTTTCTGATCCATGTGTATACTGTCCCAGGAGCATTGTCTACATTAAGCTTTTATTTGTTAGCCTACATCCAGTTCTTTACTGGTTTTCAGGCTTAGATTCCAAACTGATGCCATCTCCTAAAAAACAGATACAAGTAGAAAGGAGAACTAGTAATCATTAACATGCTTGTGGCACAAATCGCAAATCTCCAGATGAAATCTGTTGGTGGCTTTGTACAGGTATTATTAGAGAATAAAATGAGAGTTTGTGCAACTAGCAGCTATAGAATCAAGCAGAAACACACACAACACATAAAATAAGGTCCATCTGTGACCGGTGTTAAAAAGAGTGATATAGTTGCTATCAAATGGTACTGCAAAGTCCAGGGAGCAGGGACAAATTTTTATGTCTGATTCTCAGTTTCTATCATATGTTTTGTTGGTATCATGGGTCTTTTTCAGGGGCAGCTTTACCTTCCTTATTTTATTCAAAAGGTAACAAAGGCAGTTGCCCCCACTGTTGCAGAATGGCATGTTCTGAGGTCTTTGGAGAAAGAGAGAGACTGCTCTCATTTATAAGTGCAATATGAAGATGATAACGAAAGAGGAAGCAGGAGCATTCTGCTGCTGCTACTCCTAAAATCAGCACATGTGAAGAAAATAACAAATAGTGCCAGAGTTTTCTGTTTCTTTTCCTAAACAGTAGCACATGGCATTTCAGGTGGATTGGTATCCTTCATATCAGCAGGTTGGGGCATCTATGACTTACAATTTGCAGGTGGGTTTATGGATGCATAAAGAATGAGTCAGACTCTTGCATTGATGCTCTCCTCTTCCTATCAGTTTGAAAACTAATAATCATTAGAGTTACATTTACACCAGTGTAGGTGGAATTAATTCAGCCAGAGGTTACTGAAACCACAGTTGGCTAATCCACATGACATACACTCAGTAATCATTTTCCAATTTCATTTAATTGGATCTTACTTGTATGTCAGGTGGTTAGTTATTACAAACCAATTTATATGTTAATTTAAATTGCTTTCTCTTAGAGTATCTTGATTCTTCTACATTCCAAAAATCAACAGAATCTTAAAATTGCTGGTGTTAACCTCATGCTTATATTGCTGTAGGCTGTGTATGGTGAACTGCTTGTGTTCCCAGTTCTTAATCTAAAGGCATTTTTGCCATATAATTCTAGCTCTGTATAGGGATGACAGCTGAACAGAGTTTGAAACAGTAATTGAGTAAGATGAATATTGTCCATATATGCAGTGAAATATTAATGGGTCCTATTCATGTTTTGTAAGAATCAGAATGTTTCTGCTGCTTCATAGTTTAAAGAAAATTGCACATGTTGGGAGATGCTCATTTAGAGAGTTGGGAGGGTGTCCCTAAAGTGGCTACATCAGAATTTTCCTATAATGATTAAATACTGTGGGTTTTACTTCCAAATAAATATGCCCAGGATTGCAGTCAAAGTGTGGGAGATGTTGATTAAACTGTGCCTTTCTAAAGTAGTTCTGTGTTTTGAATTTCTCCATTTTAGAAATTGTCTAGTAAAGAAGTACGATAATGAAATCAAAGCCAATGGAATGAGTAGATTGAAGAAGGAAGAGGAAACTGAAGATGAGGAATTCTCAGAATTGGAGCAGACCTTCTCTGGTAGCAAGCAAAATGGAATTCATCATAGAGACAGCTTTTCCATTTTTAATGGAAACACTCATAGTTCCAGCAGTGCCTTAAAGACACAGGATAGCATGGTGCCTTCTGGCCACAATGTTACAAGCAGACTGTCACCAGGTCCTGTGCAGGAAGATGAAAGGAGGGAAATTGCTGACTTTAGAGACTGCTCTATGCAGCATTTTCAACAAAGCAACAAAAATACAGAACTTTTACAGAATGTGCACAGGACTATGAGTAATTCATCTTTTTCATCTTTGCACAGTAATATTAGAATAAATGGTGCTCATCATTCTACTGTTCAGGGGCCTTCAAGCACAAAAAGCACTACTTCAGTATCTGCTCCTAGTAAGGTAGATTCATCACCTCTGTCCAAATCTAGCAGCAGTTTCATTTCTGATTTTTACTCTCGTTCAAGATTGCATCATATATCTACCTGGAAGTGTGAATTTACAGAGTTTGTCAACACGCTGCAGAGGCGAAGTAGTGCTATCTTCCCAGGAAGAGAAAAATTAAAAAAATTAAAAGCAGGGCAATCTACTGTTAATAAAACTAATTCAGGTAAATACTTGTCAAGATTGTATAAAAGGATGTTTTCACTCATGCTATTAAGTTAAATAATTTATGTTTCGACTAATAGTATTTCCTGTTGGCAGTGATGGATAGCTTGAGTGCATAAGATAATGTGAGAGATGAAAATATAACATGCCTGCTGTCTCAGGGTGCAACTACTTTGATCATTTATCCCACAGTTTGCATCAGATTTTGCATGGATAAAATTGAAGTGAAAACTGGCAACGACTCAGTATACAGCTAAAAATGGGGAACCCCTGTGTTTTTCATTGAGAAATTGTATCCTTTTGTTCAGCAGGTAGGAGGTGGTTCATTTTGCTCCAGTTCAGCTGGCATTGCTTTTTTCCACTTTGTGGTGGATGCGATTGTCTGATCTGTTGCAAAGGGGTGTTTGCAGGGCTGTCAGCAGGCACACTGTTACATCAGTCCTCCTTGATAGCCTGTTGTCTCCCCTCCTCCAAACAATTTTTCTTTTTATTATTACTAACAAAGTTAGTACTGTACCAGATAAGTATGAATTCAGAATTGCCGGTCTTAGTCTCTTCTTTGACAATACAATACCTTCCAGCACTGTTACCTTTTCTGATTTTTAATGGATGACAAAATTCAGCATATGAAACTTTCAGACTGACTTTCACATTCATGATTTTATCCTTGCTTTGGTTTCAAGAGGAAAAGAGAGTTCTCAGATCCAACGAAAACTGAAGCCTTGGAGAAACTTTCTTGGAGGAACAGAAAACACCAGTGTTGCATTGTTGGCCCTTTTACGCCCCTGTACACATACCAGCTGCTTTGCATCTTCAGCATTGGCATAAATTTACATTAACTCTTCTGACTCTTGGAAAGCACCTGATTATTATTTATTTTTTGTATACCCCTTAAACTATGTGTTTCCCATGAAGCAGTAAAAGAATAGCATAAAATTAGTCTTGAAAGCTGATAAAGTATGTTTTTGTCTTTCAGTTCAGCATGTAAGAATAGCTATTCTGTTGTACTGTACACTCTTGAAACCATATATGTTTTGTACTGAAAAATAGTATGTGCATATGTTCTTACCTTCAAGAACATCAAGCCATATTGGACTCCCAGAAATTTGTAGTATCCTACATATACATATTTTAAGAGTAGTTTAAATAGTTGTGCACAAAAAAATGAATGATAATGTGTGAATTAAGAAGAATAATATAAACTTCCATTCAGCTTTCCTTAAATTTTTTGTTTGTTCTAGATAACATATCCATTTTGAACTCAACCAAGCATCAGAGCTGTATAATGCATGTGGATCTGGATTGCTTCTTTGTATCAGTGGGAATCCGAGACAGGTTAGACCTCAAAGGTTAGTATTCATCTCTTTTAACATTGCAGCTGAGGGGGGGAAACACTGTAGCAAGAATCCTGTTAGTTATACCTGCCAGCAAACAGTGATTCCATGCTGTAATTTCCAGTGGCAGATTATTGCAAGTTAAGAAGACATTTAGGCATTTCCTATCACATTCCAGTTTCGTGATTCAGCGACCAAAGTCTTGTTGCATAACATAAGCAAAGTTGTAAGTGTCTGTCCGCTCCTTGTCCATAAATAAAAGAGCACATGCACCCCTGAGAATCTGCTGGGATTCTCAGGGGTGCATGGATATGCATCGTGAAAATTTCACTGAGGTCTGTTTATTTACCTGTGGGGAATGGACTGAAACAACTTTGCTCGCATTACACAATAGGATTTCAACCAGTGTATGATAGGAGATGCCTATGCTGACAATTTAACTTGTGTCAGATCACCACTGAAAGTTATGATGATGAAGTTAGGCTTGCATAAATAAGCAAGAGAGTTCTAGTGAAGTCTGTGAAATCTGTGTCAGCACAGCAAAACATTTAAACTTAAGACTCATACATGAGCACTGTCATATCTTATACACATTGCCATATTTTTGCTATTCAGTCATTGTATTAAAAGAATGCAGATAAAATTTCTATTTTTATTTTTCCTCCAGTGTTAAAGATGTCAGCACATCTGTGTTCGTATTATCCTTAATAATTAGACTGGAATACCAAAATTTGTTTTTGTTGTAATTTTTAAACACTTTTAAATGGGAAAATGTATTCAAACTTATATAGAATAAAATCACTTAAAATAATATTAAAGGAATACATAGAAATGATTAACCAGAAGACAAAAAGAAGAAGCTTTATTTCCAGTTAAAGCTTGAGTTTGTCATTCATCAATGCCTGTAAAAAAATTCTTTTGAAAAAGGAATTCACTTACTATTGTAAAATATGGAGTGATCCTAGCCCTTCTTAGCCAATGAGTCTACAGTGTGAATGCCCAACAAAAAACAACAACAGCTTAATCTGTGTCCTGGCTTATCTAATGCATGTAAATCTGAAACAGCAGAGTTGTGTTTACAGAATCCCAGAGTTGGAAGGGATCTTAGAGATCACCCAGTCCAACCTCATACAGGCTCTGTAATTAAGGATTCATGTACAACATTCCTAATGCATCACCATCCAGCCTTTCTTAAATACTGTACCTTCAACTAAGGAGATTCCATCATATTATGAGTCAGCCTGTTCCACTGCTCATGAATTCTCACTGTTACAAGGTTTCTCCTAATGTTTTATCAAAACTTGCTTTGTTTTTTTATTGCTCCACAGGGAAGAATTAATACTAGTGGAACAATAAAAAACAAGTTTGCACCATTCTTTTTTGCATGAACAGCCTTTCAGATACTTGAACACTGCATCATGTCACCTTTTTCATCTTCTCTTCTCTGATAAAAAATATCCTCACTTTCAATTGTTCTTCATTTGATTAGATTTCCAAGCCCCTTTCCATCCTGATTGGTCCTCTCTGGACATGCTCTAATTTGGCAATGTTCCTCTTGAAGTGGGGTGCTCAGAACTGGACAGAGTGTTCCAAATGCAGGCTGACTAGTGTGGCACAGAACAGAATTATTATTTTCCAAATAATACAATGACGAGAAATCTATTGTCAACACTTGTCAGCATAATTCCATCAGTATAATTGCCAGCAGTGAATTATTAGAAGGTAAGAAATCAGTGTAGATTTTTGCTGTCACACACCAGTGTCCTGATTCAGTGTGCAAAAGCAAATGCCTACGTTGACTTCTTATGCTGGCATCATTTTTTGTTTGGCTTTGGGCCAATATAAATATAAACATAATTAATATCACAGGATCTAAAACTGTACAGTTCCAGCACTATAACTATCTGGTACCACAAAGGCATTTTGCATCAAAACAAAAAAGCTTGAACAAAATCTTTTAAAAAATTATCCATCCCTGTTTGAATTATTGGACTGTGCAGATAAATCCTCTGGGAAGGTATTTTGTAGAAAACATGTCATCATAGAAACGCGCTGTCATCTGTCGTTTCCTCCCTAGCATCCAGTACTGCTGGGACAATGAGCAAGGTGTTTTCTGTGAAGCAAAAGGCATAGAAGGGTCCATGTCATTAAGTAGCCACCAACTTCTTTAGGACTTTAATAACTCATAACAACAAGACATTGAATTTGACTGGTCGCTCAGTGGAGGACAATGCAAGAGATTTTATCGTATCACCACTTTCTATTGCTCCCTCCAGCAACAAGACAGCAGCATTCTGAATCAGCTGTAGTTTCCACACTGCCTTCTCCAGTAATCCCATACAGAGCACATTCGAATAGTTCCATCTGGGATGTGATCAGAGTATCAACCATTGAGACCAGGTTATCCTAATCCAAAAAGAGGCGTAATTGGCAGACCAACCACAGCTGAGTGTAGGTGCCCCTTGCCGCTGAAGATAATTGGTATTTCAATGAAGGAGAACGCCCTGGCTACTCATATGCTTCTTCAGATGGAACAGTACTTAATTCAGATGAGGCTGCTTCCCTTATTCTTGAGTCTGTTTAAGGATAAAGGCAGGGTAAAAATATTTTAAATAAACAAACAAACAAACCTTCATCTTTTGATTTACCGGTTTTCATCCAAGGTGAATTTGATTGGAATCAGATTGATTTAAATCATGATATACATCATGGCTCAGAAACATTTAATAACATGATACTCCCCCTCCCCAAATAGTGTGTTCTTGCTTGCTGTAAACTTACGATGTATTTTCTGCAGTACATATTTTTTCACAATCTCCTAGTCCAGATATACCCCCACTTCCAGTAACCCACTATTCGTTGACACTTCCTATGTCTGAAAGTGTGCAGTTTCAAAAAAGAGTAAATACTTGACTGTGCTGCACAAAACCGCAGAGGAATAATAATTAGATTTGTTGCTCTGAAGGGATCAGCATAATTTGAGGAAACTGCTGGAGGAAATCTTGGAGATTTTAATGGGGCTTCCAAGAATTTCCAAGATGGAATCATGTTGAGAGGAAACAAAACACTGTATGAATAACCAGTTCGAGATGGAATTAGGGCTGATTAGCTGTGTGATTTGTCATTTTCACATATGTATCGCTGGAGACACAAACCTAGTTTGAGAACTGCAGATTCTTCTGATGGCATCAGGAAGATTAAACTACGTAATCTATCGAGAAACTTGTAGAGCTTTGTAAAATTTAGACTTTAAGTCCACGAGATTTTGCACCCTGTTTATAAAACTGTTTAAGATTACATGAATATTTTTTATTTTATTTTATTACATTTACTGTATACCTCACTTTTCACCTAAAAGAAAACACTCAAGGTGGCTTATGAAGGGATACAATGTTTATAATTCCTATTTAATTATGAGGTCTTTGAGCAATAACTGGTTTTAAATTAAAACTGCTCATATTGATTTTTTAAACAGGCATTTTAAAAATGAAGAAAATTAAATCTGATTAAAAATTTTAAACATCTGATTCTAAACTGCATGGGAGGAAAGAATGAACTCTGCAAGACAGTGCAGCACAACTGCTAAAGGCCAGAGTAATAGTCTCCCAGTACTATTGTCTGGTAATGATCCTGTGTATATGATCTGAATGGCCATAACATGACATCCTCTACCTTCACTTGAGACTTGCTTCAGGAGGATGCTGTGGTCAGTAGTAACAAAAGTTGTAGCAAGATTGAAAAGAGTCAACATAGTAGCCTTTCCTGTGTCTCCCAGTAAAGGTAATCTGGTAAGGTGGCCAATGCTGTTTGAAGCCATATTCAGGCCAGAAGACAGACTGAAATGGCTTCATCTAGGAATGACTATGACTGACTTGCTACACCTTTTTGATAATTTTGCCTAGAAATGGAATATTTATGACTGGACAGTATGTTATCCATAGCCTTCAGATCCAGAGAAGCCTCTTTGGGAGGGATTTTACTACTGTCTCTTGAAAAAAGGTGCACAACACTCCCTCCTTCTCCAGTGTATTTGACCACTACAGCCCAACACGACCCAGCTCAATCTTATAAACCAAAATAGGCAAGGGACTGAGAGGGCAAATAGTATGCTGATTGACTATTAGCATTATTAGAACCAAATGTTCTAGTTTTTCATCCCTCAGAATTAAAGCACTAAGTTGATTCTTTTTTGTGCTTTTTATTTAGAACTATGTTAATATATGTGCACTCTTGATTTAAAATTTATGTTTCATAGGGAAACCAGTGGCTGTCACAAGTAATAGAGGATCAGGAAAAGCACTGTTACGTCCTGGTGCAAACCCACAGCTGGAACGGCAATATTACCAGAATAAACTGTTGAATGGCAAAGCAGGTACAAATCTGCAACTTCTTCAAATTGTAAAACTGAGAAAAAAGGGGTTTTAATGACTGGATAGCTCGGTGATTTAGATATCTGGCTGCGGAGCCAGAAGTTGGGAGTTTGATTCCTCACTGTGTCTCCTGGGAAAAAGCCAGCCTATGTAATCATGAGCAAACTGCACAGTCCCAAGGCACCCCCAGAAGAAGAGAATGGTAAACCACTTCTGTGTATTTTCTACCTAGAAAACCCTGGAAAGGGTCACCATAAGTGAGGATTTACTTGACAGCAAACAGTTATTATTGGTAATAGGATTGTCAGTTAACAGCAGTCCCATTAATTCTGTAATGCTATGATGGTTTCTTCAGAGGAAAGTGAGACTTAATGCATGTTATTTTATATCACAATCTCACAGTTACTGGAAGAGTGCAAGTAGATTTCCATTTGGAGGAAAATATTGCAGATAGTACAGAAAAAGTTTAAGCAGAGTTTATATTAATGCAAATCTGAAGGGTCTTTTTTTTAGGTTGGAATGAGATCAGTACATAAACTTCTAATAATGACATAGCAGTTGCACTATAAATAGTTACAATCCATAAAGGGTACCTTTGTCATGGTAGCAGTAGTTAGTGGTTCTTACTATTACATACAGTCATGTGAAAATGAAAGTACACCCTTCTTTGAATTCTATGGTTTTAAGTATCAGGACACAATAAAAATCATCTGGTCCTTAGCAGGTCTGAAACTTAGGTAAATACAACCACAACACATGACATACTACACCATGTCATTATTTATTTTACAAAAGTAAAACAAAAATAGAAAAGCCATGTGTGAACAACACACACCTTATGATCAGTAGCTTGTAGAACCACCTTTAGCAGCAATAACTTGAACTAACCGGTTTCTATATGACTTTATCAGTCTCTCACATCGTTGTGGAAGAATTTTGGCCCAGGCCCACTCGTCTTTACAACATTGCTTCAGTTCATGGAGGTTTGTGGGCACAGCTCTCTTAAGGTCTCGCCACAGCACTTCAGTCGAGTTGAGGTCTGGACTTTGACCGGGCCATTGCAACACCTTGATTCCTTTCTTTTTCAGCCATTCTGTTGTAGATTTGCTGGTGTGCTTGGGATCATTATCCTATTGCATGACCCAATTTTGGCCAAGCTTTAGCTGTAGGATAGATGGCCTCATATTTGACTCTAGAATACTTTGATATACAGAGGAGTTCTTGGTCAGCGCAATGACTGCAAGGTGCCCAGGTCCTGTGGCTGCAAAACAAGCCCAAATCATCACCCCTCCACCACTGTGCTTTACAGTTGGTATGAGGTGTTTGTGCTGATATCCTGTGTTTGGTCTTTGCTAAACTGTGCATTGTGGCCAAACATTTCCACTTTGGTCTCGCCTGTCCAAAGTACATTGTTCCAGAAGTCTTGAGGTTTGTCCAGATGCAACTTTGCAAACCTACACCATGCTACCATGTTCTTTTTAGAGAGAATAGGCTTTCTCCTGGCAACGCTTACAAACAAACCATACTTGTTCAGTGTTTTTCTAATTGTACTGCCATGAACTTTAACATTTCACATGCTAACTGAGGCCTGTAGAATCTGAGATGTAACTCTTGGAGGTGTTTTGCAATTTCTCTGAGCATTGCACGGTCTGACCTTGGGTGAATTTGTTTGGATGTCCACTCCTGTGAAGATTGGCAACTGTCTTGAATGTTTTCCACTTGTGAATAATCTTCCTCACTGTAGAATGATGGACTTTAAATTGATTGGAAATTGCCTTCTAACCCTTCTGAGATTTATGGTGAGCAACAATTGCTTCTCTACGATCATCGCTGATGTTTTTCCTCCTTGGCATTGTGTTAACACACACCTGAGTGCTCCAGACCAACAAACTGCTAAAACGTTGGGTTTTATAGAGGTGGTCACACTTGCTGATCAGTTACTCAAGGGCATTTGGTTAGCAGCACCTGGCTGCTACTTAGCCTCTTAATTCTTATGGAAGCAGTAAGGGTGTATTTAGTTTATCATACATGGCTTATCTATTTTGGTTTTATTTTTGTAAAATAAATCACGACATGGTGTAATATGTCATGTGTTGTGGTTGTAATTACCAAATTTTCATACCTGCTAAGGACCAGATGGTTTTTATTATGTCCTGATACATAAAACCATCAAATTCAAAGAAAGGTGTACTTTCCTTTTCACATAACTGTAGATATGTTCTGTATATGTACAGTATATATTACAAGTAATATTGTGCAGTATGATTTTTTAAATTAATGATTCTTCAAGCTATCTTAGCTCAAGGTTGGAAGTAGCCTAAATAAAGTGCAGTTTGTTGTTAGAAAATGGGTGAGTTCCAAAATGGATGAGTTCTAGACTGTATTGGATTTGGCAAAAAAAAAACCCAGAAGGCCAAGACAGATGCGTGCAATGTAAATAGGAGTTGTTTTGTTTTGTGTTATTTGCTAATATTGAGTACAGTGCAACATCTTTAAGTCATAGTAGTTAGTGCTATGAAAACCATGAAAAACAAGTGTGTGAAAACAGTGAAGATAAATTCCCTCTTGAGGACTATTAAAGGAAGGAGTTGAAAATTAGTATCTCTTCTGGTATCTATGGGGAAAATGCATTTGGAATGCTGTTTACAGTTTTAGTTGCTTTATCTTAGAAAGGATGTGTTGAAGAAAAAGGCAATAGAACCAATACAAAAAAAGGATTAAAGCAATTGAGCTTTTTAGCTTGAAGACTTGATAAGTAGAGAATGGTACAAAGAGAGCAGTATGATAGAGGTATATAAAAATATGAATGATGTGACATAAAGTTAGCAAATAGAGAATGCCCCCCCTGGGATAAAAATTAACTAAACTTAATTTTTAAAAAATGAATTACAAATAAATTGTAGTACAGAAAAGCTCACAGTGAAATAAATTATTGGTTTTTAAGGTACCACAGTGTTTTTACTTTTGTTACAAATACTTAAACACGCTAATATGACTACCTCTTTGAAAACTTTTTAAACATTTATGTTATTATGTCCAATCAGATGGATTCTGACCTGTAATGATGACCCTTTGAATTTGTGATCTCCAAAAGGTCTTGTCATTAAAATCTTGTAGAATTCATTCTTTTAATGTTTTACATTTTATACATATTTTATATTGTCTTTGAGAAGTCCTACATAATAATGCTGTATTCTGCTATGCCATATGAAATAAATAAACATCCATGCTTAGGTCTTACAAACTCAATGCTGTGGCTTCCTTCATGGAGTCAGTGCATCTTGTATTTAGTTTTCCTCTTTTCTTTTATCTTAAACTTTCCCCAGCATTATTGTCTTTTCTCTGAAGTCTTGTTCTCTCATGATGCAGCCAAAGTGTGTCAACCACAGTTACGTTGTGTTTGTTTGTAGACAGAGTTCAGGCTTCATTTATCTAGCATTCCTTTGTCTTTCTGGTGGTCCATGATGTTTGTAAAGCTTTCCTCCAATAGCATATTTCAAGTAGATTGTTCCCTCCCCCCGTTGGCTTCTTTTATTGTCCAGCTTTCCCATCCATAAATTGTGATCAGAAATATCATAGTATAGCTCATCTTCACCTTGGTCTCCCAGGACACATCCTTACACTTGAGGATTTTTTCTAGTTCTTTCATTGCTGCCCTTCTACATCACAGTCTTCTGATTTCACCACCTCTGTTTAGATTGATCATTGAACTGAGGTACACAAAGTCTTTTAACAATTTCAGTTTTGTCATTGTCAACATTAAAGTTACGTAATTCTGTAGTTATGATTTTGTCTTCTTAATATTCAGTTGCTTTCCTTCTTTTGCACTATCTCCTTTCAGGAATCATTTCAAGTTGTTGCTGCTTTTTGCCAGTAATATGGTGTTTTCAGTATACCTTAAATCAGCGGTCCCCAACCTTTTTCGGACCGGTTGGGGGATGCGGGCTCTGTGTGTGGGGGGGCAGGGGCACCCCCGTGCTTGCGGGGGGCGTGTCGCACTTGCGGAGGGGCGTGTCACGCTCGCGGGGGGGGCGTGTCGTGCTTGTGGAGGGGTGTGTCGCACTCGCGATTGGGTGTGACACGCTTGCGGAGAGGCGGCTTGCGCGCATGTCCGCTAGCACAACACACCCGCCCGCGAGCGCGACACACCCCTCCGCAAGCACAACACACCCACCGTGCGTGCGGGGGGGGGGGGCGAAGATCCATGTCCGCGGCCCAGTTCAAGGAAGCCCACAGACCGGCACCGGGCTGCGGACCGGGGGTTGGGGACCCCTGCCTTAAATTACTGATACTTCTTCCACCATACTTCTTTTCATCTGAATCTAATTCAGTATTCTCTGCATACAGCTTGAACAGGCAGAGAGATAAAATACACCATTTCAGACACCATTTCCTATGGGAAATGATTCTGTTTCTCCGCAGTACCACCTTCTCCAAAGTATACATTACACAGCAGGACAATCAAATATTGTTTTTGTTTTGTAACACCTCATAGGTTTTCATGATCCACATGGGTAAAGATTTTACTGTAGTCTATAAAGCTTAGATGATTTTCTGAATATTTTTGATATGGTCCAGTAGTCAACATATAATTGTGAAATGATCTCTAGTGCTCCTCTTTTTTGGAGTCCAATATGAACATTCAGCATGTCAGCATTATGTTTTTGTTGCAACAGTTTGAGCATCACTTTGCTTGCGTGAGAAATTAACGTGGTGATCCTATACTTATTAGATTCCTTGGGACCTCCTTTCTTAGGGATTAGAATATATATTGAGTATTTTGAGTCTAGAGGCCATTGTTTTCTTTTCCATATTTGTCAGCATATTCTTGTTAAGATGTTTATAGTTTCACTCTTTTTTTAGTTTGGAATAGTTCTATTAGCACATTATCTACTCATGGTGATTTCTTCCAAAGCCACTGTCACCTGGCTTTCTAAAATTGCAGGTTCTTCATCACAGGATTCTTCTTCAAAGGAACCTGTCATTCTTACATTTCCTGTGTACATTGTTCAGCATATTGTGTCCACCTTCTCTTTATTTTGTCCTGTTCATGTCATATATTTCCAAGTTAGTCTTCTAATCTAATCTAGGTTTAAATTTCCATTTGACATCCTGTATATTATGGAATTTATCCGATACCCCCCCCCCACTTTTGTTGTTCTATTTCTCTGCAATGCTTAATTTATTCTAATTACTAATTGCTCATTGGATAAAACTACTTGTTAGAAATATATTACTTTTAAATTACTTTGGAAAACTGCTTATGAATACAAGGATGGCCAAAACCTGGCCAAATTTATGTGGAAATTAAAAAACAGTTTGCTACCAGTATTAACATTTGTTACTTTAGAATAAAGTTGATTGATTTTTGGCCTTTTTTCAAGTGTACAAATGTACTTTATTGCACATAAAAGGCACTGGTATAGCTTAGTGAGAAAGGAATCTGATTAAGATCACTCAGAGTATGTGTGGCTAATGGGGTTACGTGCCTTGTCACTTGTGCTTCCTATGGCAACAACACAGTCCCATACCTTGACCAAAAGGATGGACAAAATCAGCTTCATTTTGTACCTGGAAAACCTTAGGAAGGGTCACTGTATGTTGAAATGTAATTGATGGCACGTGATTTCAGTTTTCACAAATGAAAAGATGTCAAAATGTCGTTACCAGAAGTAACGTGTTAACAGCATGCTACGTATAAGCTTATAATCAAAGAAAGAAAACATGTACCACTACTTATAAGCTCTCTTATAAGTAGTGGTACGTATTTTCTTTCTTTGATCGTGTATGTGTGTGGGTATTAATTACAGCTTGTGATCCCAGAAAAACATCTGCTGTTTTTCTCCCTTTTGTTATATTTAATATGTACAATTCTCAGTGTTAACGTTTTTTTTCATTAAGGTCCTCCTTAAGGATTTCTAGGTGTTAACAAGAATGTTCGTACCAAGTTAAAATTCTGCATCTATCCACTGATACTAGATACTGTATAGATAAACATATTTAGATGTCTTGTAAATGGTTGTAGAGTTGAAATGGGTAATAGGGAGAACTAAAGACATAGAATGTGTTTTCTTTTTCTGTGCATCATTTCAGACTAATTGAAAGTCATTCAGAAGACCCTCCACTTCAGGGAGCTTCTTTGGGCTGATAGATGGAATAAAATACCTAAATAAAAAATAAATGCATGTGAGACTAATTTTATTTCTGTAGTGCTGATGTAGCTGTAGTTTGTCCATGCACCGTATATTGCAGGGACTGGGAATATGGAATTCTGATACTGTTTGTTTCTAGCTCTTAACAGCCTAGCTAGCATAAGCAACAGTTGAGAAAAATGGGAATTGCAGTCCAACAACCTTTGGATACCACATGTTACACTAGGATGCATCTATACCAGTGTTTTTGGTGAACATTGTCATAATATAAAAGAAGAATATATGTGGTTTTTTATATTTCACATTTTCAAGCATATATATTTAGTGTAAAATTATGTAGCTAGAATTTACATTTAGTTTTTAAGTGGTTATTTCCTGTCTATAATGGCATGAAGGGAACTCAGAACTACTTCAACTGCTGCAATAAAAAAGACTGAAGTATCACCTAATAAATCTTGAAGACTTTTATGGTCTTTCTGTTCCTTCTCTTAGAAAAGATAACTTTTCCATCTTTTTCAGTAGTCTTGCACTACTTTCACAATGTCTTTGGTGCCATAGATTACTATGATGTATGTTACATCAATTAATATACTTCAGAATATGTGGCACAATATGATGTAGCCACTACTGTGTCCTAAAAGCCCTACTCTTGATACATACTCCTTTCTTTTCCTTTTTCTTATATCCATTGCGTCTACTTGAATGAGTTCAGTCATATGAATCATAGAATTGATTCTGCATTAATGAGTAACGTGCTTCTTGACTTAGACTATGACCTATACCATTGTGCCTTCAGAACAAGTTGTTTTACTTTCCATACCATGGTCTTGCAGTTCTTCATTGCCAAGAATAGGAAACAAACATCTGTAGATAAAAGAGTGTCTTTCCCTTCCCATAGCGAGGGCTATAACAAATATGCTACTGAATCAGACCCATTGCTCTTTACCTTTGCAAACGTATATATTTCAATATGACTGTTGCATCTTCCTTGCTGGTGGGAAATTAGGTTTTTCTGAACAACTGAATGCATGATTTTTAATTCCAGTTTTTCTCCAATAATTTTTCTGCTTCCATTTTTACTACAGTATATTGGCATGCAGTTGATTTAGTCAGCACATAAAATGAATAATTTCTCACTCTCAAGGAAGAAAGAGTGAAGGTTGACACTGACCATAATGTCTAATGTTTAATTAAAAAGTTGTAACTTGAAATTTTATTGTAACACTGGAAAAATGTGTATTGAATTTCTTGGTATGAATTATCTTGTTGATATATGTTGGGTATGTATATTATCCAGTAGGAGAGGCATTGAAACAAAATAGAAATTTTGAATGAATAGATAAAATCAATATTTGACATAATGGTTAATTCTTTTTCATTTGGAAATTATGCAGATAGCTCATCAGTGTGGAAAAAAAATCTAATCCCAATCTATTATGCATGGCAGTGCTCCAGAATACAACAAACTTATGTTCCGTACCTAACACACTCTTTACTTTGGTTCTGCTGCCACTTTCCGTCTGATCTGGTGGACACATTTAAAGGACTTGTGAATCTCTTAACTCAAACAGATAACAAGTATATACAACATCAGCGCCATTTTTTACAAGATACTCCATTGATTGTTTCTGCTTTTATTGTTTCTCTTACAAGACAGTTTCAGGAGCAGTTGAATCTTAGATCTCTTACAGAAACAATCTTTAATTTGTACTCATCTATAGTTGTGTTACTTTGCATTTGCTGTCACTCTGTATCTGTGATTTGAAGCATTCCTTCAGAATAGATAATTTCTGTTCTGTTCAGAGAATTTATCTGACCTAAAGAGAGGGGAGATTGTACATACACAAAAAATGGGATAGGGCCTCTCTGCATCTGCCAGCTTTCTCAAGATGCAAATATTTTTAGCCTTTTCTCAAGCCCAGTATCTTCAGTTTTCTTTCAAAAGACAAAATTTCATTCTAAAGACAAGCAACAGACGTTTATCTCTTTGGATACAGATTTATTCTCAGCGATTTCTTTTTCACAGACTTGGCTCCTGGCCTCTGATTTCTCCATCCGTTGCTCCACATTCACCATACGCCTGTCTAGTTTCCCAACTTTTGATGAGAGGTTCTCTACTTTGCCTTCCATTGAGGACAGTGTATCATGCACTGTCCTGAATTTACATGAAGTGACTTCATCAACTTAAGGGGGGATCTGCTGTGCTGCACTGTGGAGGAAACCATCGAATTCCTGAAGACAGACAAGATGCTGACATCATGTAATGCCAGGGCAGAGAAATAAATGGACTAAAGACATTGTACCTCCTATGTTCAGGGCATAATTTGCTTCAATTTGCAATCCCAGATGTAACTTGAATGAGCTGATCCAAATGACGATGGTGAACATCAAGATAGCAGTTTTCCATGTTCTTTTTCACCCACATTTCACATCTATTACATTCTTTGACCTGATTATTATTTACATAAAGACTATGCCATAATTTATTTCATACTTAGATTGTTCTGTAGTGTAGTGTAATTTCAGCAATAGATTTCTGTGAGTTGAACATTATCAGTAACTATTTATGGTATATACACTATACTACAGAAACAAAACAAACAGAAATTCCAAGTTATAACACTCTTTATCTCAAAAGAAGCGTTAACATGTTAGGGTACGTCCTCTAGTTCTGCCTCTAAAATGTTTGGGATATGATTTTAACAAAAAATAATAATGGTTGTGCGCATGCTTCTAAGACTTTTCATATGAAACAGAGGTATGCTTAGTGTATATAGAAATTGTATTCCTCCGTGTAGAAACAGAAAATTGGCTTGGTTTAATACACTATAGCTCTGTATTATGTTTTTGTTCATTGCTTGTGTATGTTTTATAAAGGTTCTATACCATAATTCTCTTTTGAGAATTTTTGGTAGAACATACAGAGTAATATATGTTGCAGAATTGTTGAACATGAAAGGAAAGTAACATCAATTGATTCTCAGTTTAATAATGTACTTATGTAAACAAATAGTTGAGATTGCATTGTCCTTTTACTTCACTTTTAGTAATTTGTTTTTGAACAAGATCTAGAACATTTCAATTGGATTAGTGTTCTCTTGATATATGTCTCATTTTTAAATACGCTTTATGGATTTGCAGGCATTACTTTTTACAGTCAGGACAGAAACCGATTTCATAGCACAGTTGGAGGAAGATATCTTAGGCAAAATATTCTTCATAAAAAGCTCCATACTAATGTAAATATTTTCTGGATTAAATGTTAGAAATAGGCCTGACATTGGCTAATTTTATGAATAACTGAATCTCACTATATTGACTTGAGAAGCCACACTTACACAAGTTGCTTTCAGAAGATCAGGCTCTGTTTTGATCTCTCCAATTTCAACATGCAAAAGAGAACCATTTGGATAGATTCATCATTAAAAAATAATAAAACTGTAGTTAGTGATTCTTTTTGCTTTAAAAAAAAAATACCAAAGTGCTTACTCTTAAAAACATGTTTAATTTTGTATAGTAATACCAGCTTATAATTTGCTTATAATATTAATGTGTAGACCAATAGCAGAGAGCACCAAGATATAATCTTTATTCCAATTATGTCAGGTTGTTTGTTTGTTTGTTTGTTTGTTTTTTGTTTTTGGATATTGACTCAAGTATTGTAATATTTAACACAAGTAGTGTAGATTACATGAATGTATAATAATACTTGATTTGTTATTTCTGCTCTTAATTATGTCTGTGGAATAGAGGTTTAAAATAATTTATCAGTGTGTTTCTTCCAGTTTGATACTTACTTTATACATTACTACTTTTGAATTAACTTGCAGAAATATGTTTGTGTTATTTGAATTAAAATGTAATTGTTGAATAATACCATACCTAAAATATCTTGTTCTTCCAGAAACGGATGAACTGAGCTCAACAGATGAGGACAATCAAGACTCTGCACAAGTGAATGGAGTAGATTTTGATCTTTCTGTGCCATCAATGGCTGAAATTGCATCATGTAGTTACGAAGCCAGGTAAGAGGAAATTGCATTTTTTGTTGGTCAGTAGACGTCACAGGTTTTTCATTCTGTGCTTTGTTTCATACCTGTCTCTTGCAGATGTAGGAGAGGACAAGAGGAAAAGAGAAAGAAAGAGGGTGAAATGCTGTTTAGCTGCAGTTGCTATAAGAGTTGGCTACTACTATAAATCTCAAGCAAACGTGCCATACAGCTTTTCTCACAGGAGTATTTTTGATAAAACATCTTGTCCTTTTTATAAGTTTCATATTCAAGCATATTGAAACAGAACACAACTGTATTGAACATAGTTGCCCTCTCCTCGTTCTTCTCCTTTATTTATAATTTATCCAGTTTTTATTTTAGACTATAAATTTATGCC
This sequence comes from Intellagama lesueurii, assembly GCA_037013535.1. Lineage (NCBI taxonomy): Eukaryota > Metazoa > Chordata > Lepidosauria > Squamata > Agamidae > Intellagama > Intellagama lesueurii. The sequence continues at coordinate 94,745,001 of JBAJHW010000003.1, read as the reverse complement.
TAAGGCTTTTAGATAACTGATAAATAATAATGTAAACATAAGTTTTTATTTCCTTAAAATAATATTTAATTATAGTTTGGGACAGCAATAGAGAAAAAAAGGATTGGGGAAAATAAAAGGTAAAATTCCATAAAGTTAATAATGGAAAGACTATATCATATCTCCATAGTGTAAGTATGTAAGTTGGAATTCCTAGTCTCTTTTTCACAACTCAGCAGTGTTTGGGACCTGTCCACTTATCAATAATCACTGAGCATCTTTTTTAAATATGGCTTACTGTTTTATCACCCATAAAAAGAGTTTATTTTTAGACAATCCCCTTACATATCTCCCTTTTTTCCAGGGTCCATTTCTGCTATTTATGTCACCTCTGCCCTCTTTAAGAAATGTTCTTCTTGCGGAACAAGGAGAACATCTCTCTGTTTAGAAGTACAATGTGATACATCATGTCAAGCCCTGCTAAGCCTTTACCCCTCAAAGATGGAAAAATTGGAAAGCAAAGCTCAGAGCCCTCCTTTCAGAAAGGGTAGTATTTTCATCAGAGGCCTTGTCCAATCATCAACGTTTGAAATCCATAGGCATTCATAAAAGTCTGTTACTTCTACCCTGGTGTTGACTGATGGTACCAAACTGAAGTCAAGATCAACCCCCTTTGCTACTAATAGAGAAAAAAATCTTGTCAATCATCTCTGCTGTGACCCATGCTCCAACAGAGCATTCAGATTAATTTGTATTTGCAGAGAGAGAGAGACCAGCTTTCTGCCAGCTGATAAAGGCTTGTTTATATAGGCAGAGATTTGGCAATTGACTGCCACTAAGGAACAAGCTCATTTCACACGCTAGCAAGGTTATGCTCAAAATCCTACAAGGTAGGCTTCAGCAGTATGTGGACCGAGAACTCCCAGAAGTACAAGCTGGATTTTGAAGGGGCAGAGGAACTAGAGACCAAATTGCTAACATGCGCTGGATTATGGAGAAAGCCAGAGAGTTCCAGAAAAACATCTACTTCTGCTTCATTGACTACACAAAAGCCTTTGACTATGTGGACCACAGCAAACTATGGCAAGTTCTTAAAGAAATGGGAGTGCCTGACCACCTTATCTATCTCCTGAGAAATCTATACGTGGGACAGGAAGCAACAGTTAGAACTGGATATGGAACAACTGATTGGTTCAAAATTGGGAAAGGAGTACGACAAGGCTGTATATTGTCTCCCTGCTTATTCAACTTATATGCAGAATACATCATGCGAAAGGCTGGACTGGATGAATCCCAAACCGGAATTAAGATTGCCGGAAGAAAGATCAACAACCTCAGATATGCAGATGATACCACTGTGATGGCAGAAAGTGAGGAGGAATTAAAGAACCTCTTAATGAGGGTGAAAGAGGAGAGCGCAAAAAATGGTCTGAAGCTCAACATTTAAAAAAACTAAGATAATGGCCACTGGTCTCATCACCTCCTGGCAGATAGAAGGGGAAGATATGGAGGCAGTGACAGATTTTACCTTCTTGGGCTCCATGATCACTGCAGATGGTGACAGCAGACACGAAATTAAAAGACGCCTGCTTCTTGGGAGGAAAGCAATGACAAACCTAGACAGCATCTTAAAAAGCAGAGACCTCACCTTGCCGACAAAGGTCCGCATAGTCAAAGCTATGGTTTTTCCAGTAGCGATGTATGGAAGTGAGAGCTGGACCATAAAGAAGGCTGACCGCCAAAGAATTGATGCTTTTGAATTGTGGTGCTGGAGGAGACTCTTGAGAGTCCCCTGGACTGCAAAGAGAACAAACGTATCCATTCTGAAGGAAATCAACCCTGAGTGCTCACTGGAAGGACAGATCCTGAAGCTGAGGCTCCAATACTTTGGCCATCTCATGAGAAGAGAAGACTCCCTGGAAAAGACCCTGCTGTTGGGAAAGTGTGAGGTCAAGAGGAGAAGGGGACGACAGAGGACGAGATGGTTGGACAGTGTCATTGAAGCTACCAACATGAATTTGACCAAACTCCGGGAGGCAGTGGAAGACAGGAGGGCCTGGCGTGCTTTGGTCCATGGGGTCACGAAGAGTCGGACACGACTTAACGACTAAACAACAACAACAAAGGAACAAGCTTGTTAATACTAGGATTCTTTAGTCTTGTTTTATAGTTTACTTTTTATTCAATATTCATTTAAGCCATTTTAAATTCCAGAGTACAAGGTAGAATATAAGTGAGTAAAACAATAAATTCATGGTATCTGCTGAAAAAAATTGCAATGTATTCTAAACAAGTTAAGGGATGGGGAAATGGGATACTTGTTATTAATAGTATATAGGAAGAATAATGGACTTTGCCACTGTTTTTGAACTATTGGGGTAATAAATTCCATGAAAACATTGACTTCTTTATTATGTGCTTGTGCAAGAATAGCAATCATTTCTGTGCTTGTGATTTTTTAAGCATCAATTATTACTTTCCATTAGGCAAGCTGGTGTACGGAATGGAATGTTTTTTGGACAAGCAAAACGATTGTGTCCGAATCTTCAAGCTGTCCCCTATGATTTTCAGGCATATAAAGAAGTTGCCAAAACCATGTATGAAACCCTTGCAAGGTAAATTCTATTATATGAAGTATTAAAGAAGAATTGGGGGGTGGGAATCTATTCTTTGTTTTGACACCTTCTCACATACGACCTCAGACTTCTTGTGAATATTTATTTCTGATATAATTTATAGTAGCCTCTGAGTGTACATTTAAACAGTCTGTTTGTAATACTGCATGTTTTGCTTGCAGAACCTTTGTGGGAATAGATTCAAGCTTCTCAGCTTTGAACTCTGCCATTTCTGCATTAAGGACCACAGTGCTTGAAAATCTCAGAGGACTTTTTAAAGCATTTTGTCCTATGAATGGCATTTGTGGACTACAAAGAAAAGGGCAAACCATCTTAGTGCACTTGTGGTTCCTGTCTGATATTTCAATACTGTAAAAACGTATTTTCCTAGGAATCTAAGGCTAAAACTTCACCTGACTATGGGAGCCAGTTCCTTATTCAGGAATCCATCCTGATTGCATTAGACACACTCTGGGGCACTACTTAATAACATTAAAAGGGATGTATGGATGAGGGGAATTAAGCCCTTTCCACTTCCATGCACTTAGTTACTGTAAGCACTTGCATTCCCAGCCTAGTTCCAAAACCAGAAGTGATCTGAGGTGGGGAAAAAAGTGCTTGATGTGAGTACAGGTGAATGAATGGCACCTCTCTCTCATGTTTTCCCTTGGGTAAAACAAGAAAACTAATTCAGAAAGTAGACACTGTCACTGCCTAGTTTATGTGAGCAGAAGAAATGTGTATGAATAAATATGACTGTTCCTGCCCTTTCTAGGTTAGCCCTATGGCATCGTATCTCCCTCAATACACACTGTAAGGCTTACTTCCTTGGTTTTGATTTAATGTGTCTTTGGAATATTTTGATTCAGACTTATAGCTTAATAACTTGTTACTGTCACAATATAGAACAAGGAAAATGGACACGATAGAATAAGTATAATAAAGATAGTGAAAATTAACACAAATCAGTAAAAATGTACAGTTGAGTTAAAACTGGGGCATTCACCCAGCAAACTGAATAATTTTCAAATCATAAAGCAATCACAGTTTTGGAGCTGTGTTTAAAATGGATGATGTGAATTTCCAGTTATGTCTTTTATGGGTAACTGAGGGTCAAATTCAACAGTACAGGAATGATGCTGTTGAAAGTGGTGTTTACTTATTTTATTTATTTTATTGGAAAAGATCTGAATTTTTTATGGCATGTGTTTTGTCTTACCTCCATGCCTTCTGTTCTATGTCTTGAGCTTTGTTTTGAGATTTGTCATTGGAAGATAAGATCTGATAGCATCTGAGGAAATCACTTTGTGGGCAGAATAATGATCTATCAGATTCCAAATGCAAGTTGGCCATTTGATGTAGTTAGTTCAAATCAGTTCAAACTTGAAAGGGTACTCTAAACACATAAAGCAGTCAGGCGTTTGTATTATAGGCATATATGTTACCAGGAAATTGGTCTTGGAAAACAGTGCTATCTGTAAGTTTTCCTAAGCAGTGTTGTTGCATTTAAGTTACTTGGACTTGGAAGAGGAGAAAAGGGAAGTTGTTCTTCACTAGGAAAGCTTTCTATACTGTGTCTTTGTTTTTAAACTAAAGATAAGCTGTTGCTGCTCTTCTCTTTCTTTATGTTGTACTCTTAGCTATACTTATAACATTGAAGCTGTCAGTTGTGATGAAGCACTAGTAGACATTACTGAACTCCTTCAAGAGACTGGATTGACATCAGAGGAACTAGCACATGTTATCCGTAATGAAATAAAAAACAAGACCAAATGTCCTGCTTCCATTGGAATAGGTTAGTATGTTATTTAGAAATGTGCATAAGTAACATAGCATGAGTTAACAAATGCTAATTATTTAAGCATGAAACATTTGTTAGTGCACAGCCTTAAAACCACTGATAGATTTACTTCATAGTATGAGAGGTGAGCAATATACTGGCTACATCTAGTCAGTTCATCATGTTTCTTTCCCCATTCGTGGCCATCTTGAATGTATCTTGTTCCTGCTGACCCCCACATGTTCAATTTACCATGTTTATATATCTTGTGTTCTAGACTGAGAACTCTGCAAAACCACTGTTAAAATGGAATTCCCCTGTTAGCACCTTCCATGATAGTAAGCTGGATGGGAAGATTATACCATATCTTCTGGACAGCCTTCTGCTACTAATGGAAGCCTTGTGTCCTTGCTGGTTGTTTGATCCCCCTACAGTTGGCTGGCTCAGCAGTAGGATTAAGACTTCCAGGCCTGGAAAGCAGATGTTCCCTCTGTGGTCTGCCCAGATAGTTTTAAATCATTCTGCCTGGATAGAGAAGTATCAGTGTCATAAATGAGGATGTCCAGAATTTAACTTGTCCTCCCTGCCATTCTCACCATTGCATTTAGTGTAGTGTGACAGAAATGCTCATATTTCTGTACCAGCAAATTATAGAGCTTATGCTTTTAAAAAAGGATAATTAGATTTATAACTAAAAATGACCACTGGCTAGTAAATTACCCTAGTTATGAATAGAATAAAGAAGCCAAGGAGAGCCATAATCCATAATAGCCATCTGCTTTTCGTGTGTGTGTTCGGGAGATACTGTCTACTGAAATAAGAGGTACTTTTAAATAGCAATATTTTATTTATTTATTTATTTATTTAACTTATATGCCGCCCACACTACCCAAAGGTCTCCTTTAGTTGAAATCTGTTGTATCACTTTCATAGGTTCAAATATTTTACTGGCCAGAATGGCAACTCGTCAAGCAAAGCCAGATGGACAGTATCACTTAAAGCCAGAAGAAGTGGATGATTTTATCAGAAGCCAGCTAATTATTAATCTTCCAGGTAAATGTTTGTTAATATACTCCTTCCTAGTTTTCTAAACAGACTGTATTGCAGTTGTTGTTCTTTCCTCAAAGCTATCCTACGAAACACAAATTTGAGAAAATGGTTAGGCCTTAGTAAATTACTGTTGTTATTTTCTTTAAATTAAGTTGAGATATGACTGCATACAACACTCTCCAGCATTCAAGTAGTGATTTGATGTGTTCCAGCAGATTAAATAACTAGAGATCTTGGATCCTGGATCAAAATTCCATTTAAAAATATTTATCCTCTGTAAAAGTAAAACAATGTGTTAAGTGGAAGGCAAAATAAAGAATGATCAAAAGGAATCCAGTAATGTTTTGTCTCTTATAGTCAATTATATTGTTATTGTCATTCTTATACTTTTACTTCTGTAAGATTTGAGAATTATTTTAGATCTCTAATATTTTGTATTTCTATACAGATATCAGTAACAATCTCTGAAAACGGAAATGCTGGCATTTGTTATCATATTTGCTGTAATATAGCCTTCCTAGCAGTCATCTATGTTTATGACGTTAGGTACATTGGATTTAAAGAGTGTAATTATGCTTTCTGTTTAAATGGCATTCCTTAGTTGTAGATTTCAAATACAAAATTTTAAAAAAATTATACTTGCAGGAGTTGGTAGAACAATGGAATCTAAGTTGTCATCATTGGGTGTTAAAACTTGTGGAGATCTGCAATGTGTCACAATGTCAAAACTTCAAAAAGAATTTGGTCCCAAAACCGGACAAATGCTTTATAGATTCTGCCGTGGATTGGACGATAGACTGATTCAGAGAGAGAAAAAGAGAAAATCTGTTTCAGCTGAGATCAACTATGGTATAAGATTTACCCAGGTAAAAACATTCCAATCTCTGCTCAGTAATAAATCAGTGTTTCAGAAGACCGTATTCTTTATTTAGCTGCAATTTACGTCTTTTAATTCTTGTCATCTGCTGATAACAGACTGTTATCTTCATGTAGAAAACATAACTTTTTCAAACTTTACTTGAATATAAGTAATGTGTAGCAGTGAATTTCCAAACTGTTCGTGCAACTCCTGGAAGTCCTTAGAAGCTCATTAGAGGCATTATAATGAGGTGATGAGTAGTGTAAGTCTACTCAGAAGTATCATTGCTCATGATGAGGCTTATTCCCAAGACATAAATAGGAGTGCCACCTAATACTGGAAAAGGTTTGCCTACTGTTGCTGACCCACAATGCAAAGCATACTTACCAGAGAATGTTGGGTGGCTGTTACAGTACAGTCTTAGTCTACATAGGGCCCAAACCACATCTGACTCTTAGAATTCTACATGATAAATATTGGTATATATTTTGCAGCATGCTAGAATTTCTTGGCAGACAAATTAATGTAGAAGAGGTTTCCTCAAGGTAGAAAGTGTGGAAATGTTTGGTGTGTACAACTACCGAACTAAAATAACACTGAACAATTTTTTTAAAAATTAAAAACAAACATGTATTTCCTAAGTGCTGGAGATTAGTACATCAGTATTAAGACTGAAAATGCAAAATACTGAATACTGGTTTTATAGTGTTAAAATAGAAAATGCAGCAGTTGGTGAAATCATCCTTTATGATGCAACTTTTGGCAGATCAGAGAAATGTTACATACGTTTTGCACATTCAGATATCACCTGAAAGCTTTTTCTAATTTTTATTACCCATGCAGCATTGCTTTTGTATTATATGTATATGTTATGAGAGCTGGTGTTATGTGATTAAGAACATGAGTTGCGTCGTCTCTGGTTCAAATCTCTTATCATTCTGATAAACTCTAGTGAGTTCATGGCTTTGTAAGTTACCTACTGCATTAGGGGCATAATGCTTTAAAGGTTTTTGGAAAGATTTTTCTTACAAAGATTCTGAGTTACATAGTCTCTGCCTTGTCTTAAGTACATAAAGAACATAATCTGTCTTGGGGATTTCTTTGCACTGAATCAAAAGGAACCTTAACAGTAAGTGTGAAGTTCTAGAAACATGGCCAAAAATGGCATAGTTTATTAGATAAAAATAAAACGTACAGTAACTGTGTGAATTAGAAATTAGATAGTTCTTCCCCCATCCTAATTTATATTCAATCTGTTTTATCTGTTTCTAGCCACAAGAAGCAGAAGCCTTTCTTTTGAGTCTTTCAGAAGAGATTCAATGTAGACTGGAAGCTGCAGGTATGAAAGGTAAACGATTAACTCTGAAAGTCATGATAAGAAAAGCTGGAGCCCCCATAGAACCCGCAAAATTTGGAGGCCATGGAATTTGTGACACTGTTGCCAGGTAAACAGTTTGCCAAATGAATTTGCTGATAAATGTGTACCTCGATTTGTACAGTCATAAGAACTTGGTCTTAATTGCACAGTATTATGTACTAAATGTAGATTCTTGTGTTTTGTGTTACATGCTCTAATAATGGTTGATAAACTACTAAATGTTAAGATGGTATATTAGTTTGTTTCTGTTTGCATAGTAACATGACATATTTTAGAAGACCCCTTGTGAAATTTGAATTGCAGGTTTTGGAGGAAGTAGTAGATAGAAACCACCTATTCTGCAAATGTACTTTTCCTAGAGTAGCTGGCAAAAACAAAAGAAAAATAAAGAAGACAAAAATGTGACACCTTGAAGACAAACTGCTTTATTTTAATGTGAGCTCTCATAGATAAGTCTACTTTCCTAGATTATATACATAATCAAAACTTGTAATGCATAAATGTTATAATTGAGGCAAACAGTCTGGTTCTCCATGGCAAATACAAAGCATTGCTTTACCTTGTTTTTTTGCTGTCGAGTTCAGCAAAACAGCTACCCTATTCCGAATTAAGATATAAGGCTAGGACCTGGCCAACACATCTTGACCCATCGAGCTAATTACTGTTCACCAGCAATGTATAATGTCCTACAAGTAGCAGAGTAAAGCTCCTGGTTTGGTGACCAGATGAAACTGTCCAAAGTGTGGAACTGTCAAGGCAGTCATAATAGCCAGTGAGTCATTAGTTTGCATGCACAAAATAGGACAATTTTTAAAACAGAAAAAGGAAACAGAAAATCCTGTCTTTAGTGACAGACAAGTATAGTGCTTTGAACTTACCTAGAGGGTACAGAGATTAAGCAAGTTACAGCACTGACAAATTTGAAATAAAAGAAATTAATTCAAAGGAGAACTTAAATAGTTTCTGCTGAATGTAAACTGATTAGTGGCTATGTTTGCAAAAAAAAAACTGCTCTATGTGAATGTATCTGATCAGACAAAGCCAAAAAAATCTTACTGCTTAAAGAGTAAGCCTTAGCAGCCTTCTGTGTGACTTTGTGAATAGAAGTAACCTTATACAGAACAGCTTTTCTCCTGCAGCAAAAAGGAACAGATATATCATGGAAAGTCAGGAGACTAAGGCTCACTCTTATCTGTCCTGCTATAAACTGTACTAAAGTAATTGAATGGCCAGATATGGTGTGTGTTGGAAGAGGGAGGGAGAGAGAGATTAGATTTCAAGTCTGAACTACAGTTTAACAAAAATTTGTTATGTTGATTTCTGTAGTTTATATCCAGCATAGGCCTTCTGTGGATTGAAGGCCTCTTCCATCCACAAAAGGCTTCTGATCCATTGGAGTGCTTATGCTGCCAAAATGGAGTAGGAGACAGTTTTCAGTAATTCCTCCTTTCGTTTTCATCTCCTGTGTTCCTGGAATTCTGCTCCATAAGAATAGGAGTCCTGTGATACTGAGGGCTGGAGATGAAGGCAGCACTGGCAAAAATTGCATCCCTTCCCCTGCCACTTGGGAGTTCCAGTCGGCAGGCCCTCCTGTCAGTGGAATGAAATGCTGCATCTAACCCTATATTGGCAATTCTTATTTAGCAATGTACTTAATATCTGTCAAAACTCCAAAACTTTTTCTGTCAGTAGGTGTTAAAACTATAGTAATGCCAGCTGCTTTCAGAATATACAAAAAATGCTGTGTCATAAATTCACAGCATGAATTAGTCATTGGCTGTATGGTCACTGCCTACAGTCTATATGGTGATCAGCAGATGATTACTGTATTTCCACAACCATTAGGAAATTTGGAGAGGTGAGGAAGAGGAGGATATTCTACATAAATTTTATGTGCCAGATTCCAATAACTGCTTTTTCTTGGGAAAACCACCTGTGAGACAATTTTCATCAGAGAAGCCATTTTTCTTTCCATTCCTCTGCTCACTTTTCTTTGTGACTACACCCACAGTCATGTCTCATATACCTAACAGGGTTCCAGATATTGTTACACTTGGACATATTTGTAGTATTTCATTTCTTGTTTGTAGGGGATTTGGCTTGCAGGGAGAGTTGTAATTGTCATATAGTAAGTAGGCAAAGAAGATATACTGAAAATTACTCTTTTCTTTAGTTGCTTTTCCTTAGAAAAAAGATCAGGGATTTTAAAATATTTATTTCTATTATGTGACTGCCACCATGCTGTTAGCAATACTAAAATTATGATCCTAAGAATGGAAATAATCATTCTAGGGCATATTTAATCCAATATCCCTTTTCCCATAATGGCCTGCCAGATTCCTGCGGAATACCAACAAGCTGGACACGAAGGCAATAGCCTCTCATGCTGTTGTTCCCTAGCAACTCCAAAAGGCAAACTTCCTTGGATCACAGAGATACCATAAGATGACTATGATCAGTAATCATTCATCAAGATCTTGATACATTTTAAAATGAGTGTTCTTTACAGGACTGTGAATCTCAACGATGCAACAGATAGTGCCAGAGTGATTGGGAAAGAGACACTGAATATGTTTCACACAATGAAATTAAACATTTCTGATATGAGAGGGGTAAGATTTTAAGTATTTGGATTACAAAGATCATTTGGTTTTTTTCTCTTCTCCAAAAGTATTATCTGCTTTGTTAAGTTTTAGATTGTTGTTAAGGTTTAGAATCCAAGCAATGTAGTAAAATGACGAACTTCTACTGTTGAAAGGAGATGAGGCTAATGCTTTTGTATGTATAAAACGTTTGGCTTAAAGTAGGGCCAATTTTTGGATTTGCTAGCAGCCCAAGGATGTACTTCCAAAGAGTTAGGGCTAAAGGAAAGAAGCTGATGAAAGATGCCAATTTGTGTATTTTTAAAAAATTAGTGCAATGATTATGTGTACTATGAAAGTTGCTAAAATGTGTTTTGTGTATACTAAAACAAGACTTAACAACAACAACAAAAAATTTAACTTACAAAGCCCCGGTGTGGAAGTAGCTAAAAATATTTAAACATTTTAAAATTATTTATGGGGTATGGAAACCCCCAGAAATACTGGCAGCCACTCAAAACATGGCAAAATAGTCTCCCTTGCCCCGCCACCTGCACAAGGAAACTTTCTGGGGGGGAAAGAATGGGAGTCTTGAGAATGCAAAATTGCCATAAGACAGCTAGCTGCATGTTGCCCATCCTACCTTAAATATTTTGAGAGAACAAGAGGAGGTCAGTGACCATCTAGAGCAGGGGTCCCCGGTCTGCGGCCCGGTGCCAGTCTGTGGCCGCGGAGACAGATCTCCCTCCCCCTCATGCACACCCCCACGTACGCACAGCCCACCCACCTGCACGTGCAAGCGCACCCTGCCCATCCACGCATGTGTCCCGCCCACCTGTGAGCATGCCCCTTCCCCCACGCATGGACCCCGCCCCCAACCGGTCCACGGTTCAGAAAAGGTTGGGGACCACTGATCTAGAGATCTTTTCTAAATTGTTTGTTCACTTACCTGCTCACTCATTCCCTTGTTGGAGTTCCAGTTTCCTTTTCTTCCCCAAACTTAAGGCTTAAGTCAGTTAAAGCATTAAAATAAAACAAGTACAAGATTAAAAACAAATAAATTAAAATATAAAACAACCTTAGAAGCAATTAAAAACAAGTTCCCTCTAAAAAACAGCCACCTACTGCATTAAAAAACTCTTTTACCACTACTCAGCTTAGGTTCCAGTAAAATAAAAATATCTTTGCCTGAAGGCAGAAAGGCAACAGTGAGTGGGCCAGCATGCTGACCCTTGGTGGGGAACTTCACAGTCCAAGAATGGCTACCAAGAATGTTTCCTTCTGTATCCTCCACCATATGTCCTTTCATTGTAACAAGAGAAGGGTTTCCACCAGTTTCAAGAAAGATTCCCAGTTTCCTGCTGAAAAAATATTATTGCCTTTATTTGGTCAGATTTTCATTTTTTGAAAGACTTTGCCAAACATTTCATTCCTGTAGATCACCGTCACCATAAAGAGACCCATGTATACTTTTCACTTGTGAGAGAAGGATCTAAGTAATCTAGCAGTGTTCAAAAGGTGGTGTTAGATTTGGTTTATCATCAAATACATAACTATTTCTTTAAAATGGTTTGTTCAGAAGTAAGATAGACTTCTTGTTTTTCAGGTTGGAATTCAAGTGAACCAATTAATTCCGGTCAATAAAACAACTTTAGCAGTTCCCTCTCACTCATTGTTGCAGTCTGGATCCTTGCCCGGTGGATCTAATTCTATTACTGATTTTTTACAAGCTCCAAAAATTATGAAGAATTTAGAGCAAGATCACAAGAAAGGTCCGTGATAGCTTTTGAAGTGTTTTGAGTGTGTGGAATTGTTTTAAAATTCTTCTTGGAAAATCATTTCTTTACTACAAAGTACTCTGTGTTGAGTTAATAACTTTAAATAGTGGTATAAAATTTAGTAAAACAGAGTGGTCAGGTTAGATTAATAGTATAAGTGTGGTACTCTGCAGTTACTGATGCTTTGACTTGTTTTTTGTTTGTTTTTGCATTGACAGTATTTGTGGCTCCTGTGGATGTCAAAATATCTACCACATCGAAAGCACATACAACACTGCCATCTATAACATCTAATGTCAGCCATGTTACCAGCAAATCTGTGTCTGAAGTTAATTTGAATGGTTTGCACCCACCTATGAATATAAAATCCAAACTTAATATAAGTATTGAGGTACCTCCACCTTCCCAGGTAAAGCTTTTCTTTCTTTCTTCTTTTTTTTTTAATGTAAAAATAGAACTGAGGGGTTTTTTTTTCTTTCTTTCTTAATACAAGAAATTGACAGATAAAATTTATGGTATTTTTTGTTTTTTTATTTTGGTGTCTTCCCTCCCCAGCCATGCCAGTTTATGTGATACTTTCCCCCAATCTTTGGAATGATTCAGCTGAATATGTTGTTACGTTTAAGCAGTAATGCTGTCAGAAATGGGGGGAAACAGAATAGGCAGAATTTAGATACTGGGTTTCATTTCATAGATTAGATATCCAGACTCATATTCAGATCAGTGAAATAAATGAGGCTTAAATTGGTCAAGATTAACGTGTTAAGTTTATTTTATTGTGTCTGCTCTGAATTATAACTGAAACTGGATCCAAACCATGGTTGAATGATGAGACTGGGAGCTTAATTCCAAAAATCCCATCCCTAATGGTTAGCATACTTGCCTGAATTGGTACAAGATGTTTTGTGCCTCAGATACTCTTGAGCCAGATCTGACAGCTCCACAGTCCGCCTTTTTAGGAAGTAATGCAACCTCTTTGCAAGAAAATTCAGCTATCTAGTTTGAGACATCTGTCTTGATTTCTTAGAGCTTTAGTTTCTGTGCCTTCAGCCACTGTGTTATTCAGTTCTACTTATCTTTCAGACATAAGTTATCAAGACATAAGTTATCAAATCAAGATGCCTCTCCTTTTTCAAGATTTGTTGGATCTGATTAGGGAACAACAAATTTTGAGAGAATTATTAGATAAATAACTGATAGATATATTGAGAATATTAGGATTATTTTCAATAATTCATTGTAATGGAAGATTATACACTACCTCCTTGTTATAGTGTAAATATGTATTGTTAACCAGAGTTACAGGTAAGTAACCTCTCTATTGTTAAGGAGTGGAAATGGCTATTTAATTCATGTGCTTCCATGTGGCTGAAAATTCCTTGGAATTTAATCACCACTGAGAAGTATATTTTCTAGATAATATTGTATTATATGATAGCCTTTCACTAAGTTTTGAAGAATGAACCCTGTGTGTGGATGTAGATTTTTAGACATTGGAATAGGAAGAATATTTGATACTGAGACAAAAAATGTCCCAACAGATCTATAGCTCTCGGCAATCATTGAGCATTTTTTGTCCCGCCTAACTTAACATATTGGGACAAACATGCCTCATGTCATTCTTTGGCAAACCATGTTTTCAGGAAGGAGATGTAATACACTCAGGTTGTCAACAGGTTGGCCTCCTTGGTAGGGCACACTGGAATATAAGTGTTTCAAAATACAAGAACCATGTGCAAAAATGTAATCCTAGCCACAACCCTAACTGCTGCGCTAACCCTCAGTATACTGGAATTCTCACTGTAGTTGGTAATTTTTTCACAACTCAGTGTAAGCTGCTTTTATTATTTTTAATCGCGCATAAAGGTTTAATTCAGCTCTTTGTTTCCAGTTGGACAAAAACGGTTGTAAAAATAGTAGTATTAATTAAAGTATTCCCCAAAAAGTGTTAAATTTGCATTCTCAGAGTCTATGAGAGTGATTAACTTACCAAATGTAGGCTGTTGGCAAGGTGTTTTTTTCTCATGTTAATGGCATGCAGAAGCACTTCTCAGACTTTCATATGGGAGCTTTTCCCCATCAGACCTATGAACAGAGAGAGATAACCCATGATAAATTAACAGAAGACTTTAATTTAATATTCAAACACACACATGGAGAGCATTGGGGAGTTTTTAAATTTTCAGGAAAGATGGACTGAAAGATAATTCTTTTTAAAAGCATCTGAGAAGAAAGGGCAGGGTCTGGGAAGAGAGAAGCTGAATAGCAAAGGAATGTCCTGGACAGAGGCATGAAGGAGAACTGAGTACAGTAGGAGTAGCAAAGTTGGTGGGAGTAGAATTAGGTGACAAAATTCTGCATTCTTCAGCAGTAGGTGGAGTTAATACATTGTTAAATTCTCATAGCAAACATTTCAGCTACGTAGTTACTGAGAGACAAGCTGGCAGTGCTGAATTAGCAAAATAGTCCATAGGATGTAGCATAGCTACAGCTCTGCTAGTATTGTAGCAATGTTAAGCAAGCTTTACTTGTAGGTATACATATTCAAGTGTTAATGATTAGAACTCAAGTAGCTGGAACAAGAGAAAACTCAGCCTGTTCTGTTCTATTTTATGCATTTTACTCCTTAATTTAGCAACAGAGGTGTTAAATATAATATTTGCAGGTGGGACATAAAGTTCTATCAGGTTTTTTTCATATTCCTCCGAAATTAACATATACTTAACATTTCTGTTCACAGCTCGATCAGTCTGTTCTGGAAGCACTCCCTTCTGATCTTCAAGAACAAATACAGCAAATGTATTCCCTTCAACAAGCAGAGACGGGCAGTAATAGTAAGAAGGAACCAGTAAATGGCTACAACACTACCGTTCCACAACAGCCAGTTGGAGCTGTTCTTTTGCAAATACCAGATCTCAAAGAATCAAGTGGTGATATGGGAATTAATGTAATAGCTCTGCCAGCATTTTCGCAGGTGAATAGCAATAAGAATATTTGCTTAATACTAATAGATTTTTGCATGTAGTACTAATTAATCTGTTAGTAAGTGTCTGCTATAAGAAAAAAGTTATCAGTTTTTTGTTTGTCATCACTTTGAAGGTGTTTGTCTTCTATAAAATGACAAATAACATACCTTTTGTACTTCAAATAGATAGCTCCTTAAAAAACACTGAGTATACATTCATTTCTTAAGCTTGAAATAAAATATAGAAATGGAAACACTGACCTTGCACACCAATGGTATAATTAAATTGATGTTTCAATGCTTAGGTGGATCCTGAAGTTTTTGCTGCACTACCTTCAGAGTTGCAAGCGGAGCTCAGACAGGCATATGATCAAAGGCAAAAACATACAGAGAATGTTTTTCAGTATACAAGTGCTACAGGTAAGTATCTACATGCAGTCCTGTCGACTGAAGATGATTTAACAATCTTTTCATTAATAGTGTTCATAGATTTAATGGAAAAGGCTCGGTCTCAAAGAGCTACATAACTCTCACAGTTGCTCCTTTTCTTCCCAGTATCAAAGAATCCTTTACTGAATTTGAAACCATTTACAAAAAGTAAGAAAAAAAGCAGGGAAAAAAACCAAGTAAGTCCAGTAAAAAAGCACCACAGCCCTTTGAAAAACAAGCTCTTTGGGAGCCCTTCTAAGAATATGATTGCTTCGGCTGGAAGCCCGCAGAAATTAATGGATGATTACTTAAAACAGGAGGGAAAGACCACTGACAACTCTCAGGTATCTTTATCATAAGTAAATTCAGTTTCTGAATCTTTTAAAACTTAAATTTCGTGATGTTTGTTTGTTTTTTGTATTGGAATTGCCAGGTTAGCACCGCCCCATCCCCTGCGAATTCAGAGTCATAAGTCACACACCCTTGTGTGTGCTATAGAGGGCCTGCTCTTCAACAATTGCAAGACAATATAGAGAAACAGCTTAAAGACTTAAGTATTGCTATCAAGACTTTGCCTCCCAGAGACAGTCAGAGAGATTTGCAGGTTGAAAATTAAAACACACAGTGGGGAAAAGTGCATTAGTAAAAGAAAATGGAATGTATCTAAGTCAAAAGTAGAACAAGAGTAAACTTGTATCTATTGGTGAGCATCTGGGTGATCTGCAAAATGTCAAAGTGAGCTCCAAAATCAGATCAGAATTGTCAGGTCTGCATCATCCCACTTCCGAGATTTCAGGGCTAGACCCTGCATTGTGTAGGCTGAGCCCCAAAATCTGAGTGTCAGGGCCCAAGCCTGAGAAACTGGCAGGTCTAATCATATGGTTTTCCTGCTTTGAATTCCCAAATTCTTTGCATTTGGGAAAATACTGAGTAGGAAATTCAATATATACTTTTTGTTATATTTTGTGTCTGAACAGGTGGAATTAATACAAGCTACTATAGATACTTCTAGCCCATCTGTTTCACAGCCATTACTATCTGCCATTACTAGGCCTCAGGCCCCTAATCTAGCTGGAGCAGTTGAGTTCAGTGATGTAAAGGCATTGCTCAAAGAATGGATAACAACTATATCAGGTGGGTTTGTAACTTCACTCTTGTTTTTAATGCTAGGCTTTGTTATATTGTGACTGTAAGGAAATTTCTGCTAAAATAAATGGAATGGTAGGTTCTTTATTTAAAAGAAAAACTCCAGGCTGCAAAGCGTCATGTCTGTGTTTCAGGGGTGGGTGAAGTATACTCCAGGTCCCTTTTTGATACCTCCATATCCCCCCATGACCCTAGTGCAATGCTGAAATAAAAACAAATCAGCAAAAATTAGGTTATTCTTTGTGACTAACACGTGTAAGTTTGTGCACCTGTACAAAGTGTAGTTTGGAATTTCTAGACCTGAGTTAAAAAGGCAAGAAGGCCTGTCCCCACCCCACTGCATATATACTAGTGCACTTATATTGATCCTCTCATTCCCTTTTATCCAGCATGAAAGCGAAGATTGTAGAAGGTAAACAGCTCTCCTGTGCAGCTATCCCAGTCCTGTCATCAGCATTTTAAGATAATAAATAGTATATAAAAAGCTGACATGCTCACAAAGATACAATGTCATATATTGCTCTGTGGGTCAGGATAGTTGATCAGGACTACAGGTGCAATCTTGATATATCCAAGCAAAAATCAGATTATCTATGGTTTAAAGATAAGGCTTGTCTCCATCTGGATGGAGATTATACATAACCTTTTCTAGGAAGGCAGGGATGGAATTAGAGCTGTACTTGGCTGATCAGTATGCCTGCAAGAGAGAATTTCTTTTCTAGCAATAGCTCAACAATTGCAGATTTAATGCTGTGTGACACTTTACCATTTCAGAGTGAGGCATTTTAATAATCCTGTATCACCCTATGATTCCGCAGATCCCATGGAGGAAGACATTCTGCAAGTTGTAAAGTATTGCACTGATCTGATAGAAGAAAAGGATTTAGAAAAGCTGGATCTGGTCATAAAGTATATGAAAAGGTAGTTTAATTTGGTATCTCAATTCATACTTTGTGTTAAAAAAATTGATAGCCATTGAAAAGGCCATAATGAAACTTGGGAAAATGTTGATCTTACTTCATGCCTCCACATATTCATCCTCTTCCCCAGCCCTTTGTGCCTCTAGAACAGGAGTGAACACAATGCAGTTTTCTGCAGATGCTGATGGACTGTAGCTCCCATTAGCCCTTGATAGCATAGTTTAATGACAAAAGATCATGGGAAGTGGAGTTCAAAATCCAGAAGACTCTTAATGGTGTATCTCTGCTTTAAAGGAGCTGGCTGGATAGCTTAATGGTTTAGGTTTCTGCAAAGCCAGAGATGGGGAGTTTGATTCCCCACTGTGCCTCCTATGAGTAGAGCCAGCCTGTGTGGCCTTGAGCAAGCTGTACAGTCTTAGGGCACCCCAGAAGAAGGGAATGGTAAACTACTACTGAGTATTCCTCTACCTGAAAAACCCTGAGGAGGGTTTCATCATAAGTTAGAACTGACTTGATGGCACATAATTATTATTCCTTTTTTCTTCACATAGTGACTTAGCCTCCACACTTCACTATTAGGCATCTGCCACTACAAGGGGGGTTGCATTCTACTCTACCCCACAAATCTTCAGTTTTATCGTCTTTCAGGGCAAATTCTAGTTCTCCACAGCTAGAATTTGGGGTACCTACCCCTCATTGGGGTAGGCTGGAAGAAGGGGGTTCAGTCCCCTCACAGTACTCCCACCAAAGCTATTCTGTCAGCAGAATGTCACCACTGGGGTCAGCCCAGAGAATGTGCTGGATTTGCATTGAATCTAGACAGGTTGGTTTGTGGTTACTTTTGATGCTTCCACCACCTCTGGAGTGCCTTTCCAAAAGTTTTAGAATACACTTCCCACAATCCTTTATTCTTTGGCGGTACTGCTTGGGGCTTCCAAAACTGAAGCCTTAAACCGGGGAGAGCCAAAGTTTTCCTATCTTAATCATAGCTTTAAAGAGAGAACACACATTTCAAAAAAAGAAAAGTAACTGCCTGTTTGACATCCTTCTTATGTAAAAGTATGAAAATGTGTGGTTGTGATAGTTGTTTCTTAAAAATTGATCATTTTCTTTTCTGCAGGCTAATGCAGCAGTCTGTGGAATCGGTTTGGAACATGGCATTCGACTTCATTCTTGACAATGTTCAAGTGGTTTTGCAGCAAACCTATGGAAGCACATTAAAAGTTATCTAAACTGACTTTGTAGGGGAAGGATGTGGTGAGAGCCTGGAGCTCTCTGGTAGCTGTGCCATAAGTGCTTGTGAGGTATTTGCAAAGTGCATGATAGTAAAGCTAAGTTTTTATAAGTTGAAATTTTTTTTAAAGAAGAAAGTGTTTTGTACATTTCCTTTGAAGAAAGTGCCAAAATTTGTCAGTATTGCATGTAAATAATTGTGTTCAAATTCTTTCATTGTAGTATAGAATCTATTTACAAAATGTTTGTTTATAAAGGTTTTATGGATTTTTACAGTGAAGTGTTTACATTGTTTAATAAAGAACTGTATGTAATTTGCACAGATTGTTTTGTTATTCCAGTTCTACTGTAGGTAATGCTGCTCAATTCTTCTTTTCAGCATTCAAAGACACTGTATAATGACAAACTTTTCTTAAAGGTTAGAGGCCTAATAATGTGAAACATTTTAAAAATATATCCCTATATATTCTTTATCAATAGGTCTATCAAAAGGATGCATGCCAGCAATATTAGCGTAGCCATGTAGCTGGAGAAGGATGGGATTACAAGTGGTATTGCATCTGTCCTTGTTGTGAACTAAAACAGGCATAAAGAACCTGGGGCCCTTCTTTTTAGTTAGACTACAGTTTCTATCATCCTTGACATGATTAGGGCTTAGTGGAAGCCCAACAACAGCTTGGCTGCCATGGGAAATCCACCGTGGACTCAAAAGCAGCCTTTGTCATTGTCACCTTGTATCACTGCAGTTGTAGTTGTCTGTTATTTAAAGGGTTTGTGTTCTTGTGAAAGCCTTTGGAATCTTTAAAGGTTCTGGGCAAAAGAGTAGATGTCCCACACTTACTATAGAACTCAATCAGTGCATTATCCTAGCTCAACAATGCCATAGCCTGATGTTCTCTAAATATTTTGATATCCAATAATCCCGAGTCAATAAAAGCCATTCTATGCTAAGAGTTGGTCCAATGTGAAGGTCACCAGGTTAGAGCATGCTGCCCTGAACTAGGTTCAGCCGTGGCTGGGGACTGCAGGGGAGGGGGAAGGGGTAAATTCTCACTTTCCTAACATCAGCGTAAGTGGCTTTAGCCCATGTAGCAATTGCAAAGATGTACACATTACCTGATGCTCACCACTAAGGCTTCACATGCACAACACAGGCTTGTAGCTGCTGAACACAGTGCCAAAGTTACTTCAATGGTTTAGGACTTGAACAGACTGACTCCTCTGTCCTTGCACACTCAGTTTTTGTTAAACTAGCTCAGTTTATAGAGTACTAGCCTACAGCTAGCTTATCTTCAGTATGTATAATATGCAGAAAGCCCTGTACTTTTGTGAATAGCTCAGCTTAACACACAAGCATGGGACTAGAATCTTTATCCTTTCTTGATCCTGCAGTTTCTTTGGAACTTGATTAATAAGCAATACAGACCTGACATGTCTAATATTACGAGTTGGCTAGTACCATGCTATTTGTAGTAGAGAACTGTGAGACACTTTTAAAATTGGTCCTTGTAATCCAGCAAGAGTGCACACATCAGACCACATGTGAGAGACCACCGCTATAAGGCAGTTATCTCCAACAGGTAGCCAGCTGTAATAACATCTGTACTTGCTCTCATACAACTTGCTGATTTTTTTGTACTTGCTACAGGATACCTGTGACATAGCTTTTTGATGACTGGTGACAGTAAGAGGTTTCCACAATATGGTACCTTGAGTACTGGATACTAGGGATGGCACTTTTTTGGGGGGGGAAAGAACCCCCAGTGCCATAATTTGGCAGCAACCTCCCACCACCACCATTATTATGGAACTGGAAGCTGTCAAACAGCAGGAGGTAGAGCAGCCCTCTTGCCGCCATACCTCTGAAAGTCCTCCTGCTGCACCTTTCCAAGATGTGGCTCCCAGTCCCATTCGTCCCTCTCCCTACCCAATATTATGGCTTGCCTATAGTGCTGCAGGTCTAACATCAATGCAAGGTCCTTTGTGGACAGTCTGCCACGTATTCCTGAGTGGCTGTATATAGAATCCTGGCCAAGGTTGATTTTCTGTGATAGCCACATTGCCAGAACATGGGCAGCAAAACAACTTGGAGATCAGTACTACCTTTTCTGCATAAGGTAAAGACCTCACTAACCATATAGTACAGATCAGGTTGCTGCAATAGCCTATTACAAGCACTTGTGCATGTTTATTTATCTTCATGAATGCACCCCACCTTCCTACAGCAAAGTGTGAAGGGAACCGTATGAACTGTTAGGATCGGACACTTCAATTGTTAACATTTAGTTTAATTTAGTCTCTCCACCGCCGGGTAGGTGGGGCTCGTCAGCCTTGGAAGGCAGCCCATCTAGGAGAAGGAAAACTCCGATTTCAAACCTCCACTGCCTTGTGGATATATCCACTGATGGAAAAGGCTTCAGGAGTTAACCTCGAGGCAAAATCCAGAGCCAGAGTTCCGGAGGCAGTTCGTACCGTTCTGGCAACTCCTGCGACATCGCTGGAACCAGTTGTATTGGCTCTTGCCTTTCCATTGGACTATTTCAGCGACGTGGAGAGGGGGGATTTGCTGCTTGGGTAACAGCCTATCCTCCATATTATTTTACCCAGGCTTCGTGCTCTGGAGAGGACACTCCAGCTCCTCCATACAGAGCACGTTACCATAGTCTCTCGAGACTGAAGGATGCCTAATTGGGAGTTTAATACATGCAAGTTGGACTGCCTTTATTAAGAATTAAATTAACAGGATAACATCTATTTCCTTTATTTGCATCTCAGCATTATTGATTACAGTTTATGAAATCTGACAAACTGTACAAGCAATAAAAGGCAGCAAACTATACTTTTACATCATTGTATCACACAAAGCAAGTACAGATACCCAATCACCTAATTTTTCTATCTTAAATGTCTATAGGCACAAAGCAGAAGAATGTTGAAAAATCAAGGGGGGGGGGGGGAGAAGTTTGCATAAATAAACATTTCTTACATCAAAAGAGGTCCAAGAATCACAAAGTTCTGCAGAAGTTTGGTTAATCAAATACCGCAGTACTGGTGTTGCTAGTATAAAAGTGAAAGTTGAGTTCTGTAATAAAAATCTCATTTTTTTTTCCTTTTTTAATGTTTACGAGGTGACTTGGGAAGGGCAAACTTTAAAACAGTAGCCAGTATAAAGGGAAGGACAGTGGGGAAGGTGCGCAGGCACATTGGAACCACAGGGACATGTAAATTGACCACTGTCAAACCAGTGTAAGTTACTTGGTTTCTCATGGAAAACATTATCCACATTTTTCCCCAGATGTTAATTAACCCCAACAGCATATTCACTAGAAGCTGTTGATCATTTTTGTAATAGGAATTGTGGGTTTATGCTAGCCAATGCCCAATGCTTAACAGAACCTAGATGATTTCAAATACTTTCTTTAACTCCACAATAAGTTGCCAGTCAGACTTCTGCATTTCATCTCTGAACCAGTCCTTCAGTGCATCAATGGACTGACGACTAATCTGTGGAAACAGAATATAAAACAAATGTTGGCAGAGAACATTTACATGACAAATGCCACTGTCCATCTAAGCATTCTGATTATGACATTTGCCTACATGTCACAAAACTGCTAATTTTTAAAAAAAAATAGGACAGTTTTTCAAGCTTGTCTCACAGAAAGGTTGACGAGTGTAAACAAGCAGATGTAAAGTGGAGATCTGAGCAAACCTATTTCAGTTTCTCAGCATACACCTACTGATTCTGATCTTTAAAATATATATTATATACATATATATATTATATTGTGTACCTGAAGACTGCAATCTTACATCCACTTGGAAATCCCCAATAAACTTAGTGGGATGTATGTAGACATGCTTAAAACTGTGCTCAGGAGTTAAGAGGGCAATTCACAGTTCAGTCAGAGTGTACCATAGTCAGTGGGGGCATGATTCTTCATTGCTTTTTCTTTAAATTATTTCCTTCCTGCTGCTTGTGAGAGAATAGGGACTATTTAGGCTGACTCTAAGGCTTGACTAAACTTCCTGTTTGTGTCTCAGCCAGGGGCTAAGGTGGCTTTGGACTCTGCAGATCCAAAAACCGTTGTACCCCATCTATATCATGTTCCAGTCCTCCCGTCTTCTGATGTCAGAGCTCTCCTGCTGGAGGGCTGATGAGCACAAATCTTCCCCCAGAGGGAGGGAGAGGGATAAGGCTCTAATACCCACTGTTGAAGGATAATTCTGTTTTTAGTTAGATTCAAGTATATGCTTGTACCTTATGTCTCACTGATTTCAGAAGGCAAGGAAAGCAAAATGCTCACCTATTTATAAAAAAAACCTAAAACTATTTCAATTTAGCAGAAGCAGTCCTTCAATCTTCCCACTTCAAAAAAACACTAAATTTTTATTGCTCATGGTTTTAGTCCAGAAGTGGGCAAAGTCGAGCTCTTAGGCTGCATCCCTTTCCCACTCCAGTAGAAAGTAGGCCAATTTCCACTCTACAGAAATAGTGCTTTTGCATGAAAACAAAGCACATGGCACCCATGCACCTTGTTTTTTAAAATAGCTTTTTAATTGTTTAACTATTTTGTTTTAATTCCTGTTTGTGGTAATGATGTATGAGCCATCTTGCATCCCTTCACTGGGGAAAAGATGATATAAAACTGCAAGAAAGAAAAACTACTTCTGGGCACCTCTGGTTTTGCTTTCCCTTTTGAAAAGCTCTTTTGGGGCTGGCATAATTCATGGTGGATTCTAGGAGTTGTGAAACTAGTCTAGATCCACAGAGCTTGCCTACCCATTTCAGACCAGAACCCACAAGATGGCTATAACAGTATCAGTATCTACAACAAAAAAGCCCCAAGAAACAGGAAGAAAACAAAAAGACATAGAAAATTACTTCATTCCATGAAAGATGACTGGTCCATAGAATCTGGTACTGCAGGAGTTTCCAGGTTTCAAACAGGATTCTTTCCTAGCCCTACCTGGAGAGGTTCAGGACTGAGCTTGGGATCTTCTGCATGCAAATCATGTACTGTTTACCAATTAACTACAGGTCAGCCTGATACAGCTGATAATCTCCCACTCAAGAACTAAGTAGGGCCAACTCTACTTGATGCGGAATCAGTCCCAGATCAACTGGGATCAAACTTGTTTGATGTCTGGTAGATGTTCCCTGACTCAGCCACTCTAGTATCCTCCTGAACTCAGTTCATCATCACAAAAAGTTCATAACCTAACCCAGACACCACTGAAGCCATAATCAGTGTGGCCATAATCCTCAACTGCCAAAAGCCTTCTTGACTCTAGGATTGCTCATGGACAGCAAAAAAGCAGTAGTGGCCATGAGTCTTCCAGCTGAAAACCGCTCCATTTCAGAAGGGCCTGCCCTGCCACTTCACCTTCATTTGGTCAAGAAAACACTTTACATCTCACTGATTTTAGAAGGTAAGGAAAGCAAAAGCACTTACTTTGCTGACCAGTATATCTGTAGCTTCAAAATGTCGCCCATACATTTTAGGTGCCTCACCAGGAACAGGTTCTATTTTCACACATACTTCTTGGCCTTTTTTTGCAACATCCACTTGTTTGTGGTTTATTTCAATACTTGTAACAATTCCAATATCAATAAACTGCAGTAGGAATACAGGAAATTCAAAGCATTCAATGTTTGTTATTAACACGAGCTTATAAAAGGACAAAAGTATGAGGACTACAACAGGCAAAAAACCATAAAGTTATGAGTACTAGAAGAGGCAATGTTTTCTGAATTTGGTTAGACTTCTAAGAACTTTTATATATTGTTTTGTTTGTTATATTTTGGTTGGGGTTTTTATTTGTTGTAATTCTTAAATAAAGAAAAAAGAATTACAGCTTCTCAGCAGATCTTGAGGCTGATTCAATATCTATTCAAGCAAATGTTGCATACGTATTATGTGCAACAGAAAATCTTTCTGGATTTTCATATTAACTTCCAAGTGCATGAAAAGCCTCAACAATTCCACATTTTTTCACATTATGAGTAACACAAGGTAGCCAGGACTATGGGGTAATTCCTTGAATGCAGAAAATATATGCTTATTTAAGTTACAAAAAAACATGCTGCAAAACAACTTTAGTTAATAATTTTAGATAATCAATATCCAGTTCACATAAGGAAGGCTTTGGAATCTCAAGAGCATTGGTTTCAATCATATATTTCATAACTACAGAAAATGCATCCCTCTCGTCATAAGACTTGAAGATAAATAAAAAATAAAATGAGTATTCTGCTATCACACAGAGTTCAGAGGAAAGGGGAAATTTATCATATAACCCGTGCTTTTAACATACTCCTGGCACAAACTGTTACTGTTTTTCTCTACTGTTAGCATCAGAGGTTATCACAGGCAACAATTTCTGAATGGTTATCCACCCATCCTCCCACACACCCCATTCGTCATTTTATCAAGGAAGTTAGAAATGAGCAAAAATGCTGAACCTGGCCAATACACAAAGGAACATAACATAACAACAGTTAAGACTTATTTTAAGCAAACAGAAATACTCACATTTTTACTAGGTACACACATAGGAGTTCCTTGTTTTACCTGACCAGCTTCCACAAGGACGCCCATCACTATGGGATCACGGGAATTAAAAATAAACTGAGGAAGTATTTTCATTTTACAAGGGAATACTGCTATATGCCTAAAAGTGGGAAGAACAAAAAAAGAGTTGCTCACATTTGGTTTGAAAATCACCAGTTCTCATGTATAATAAAATAACCTTATGTTATCTCAGATATGCCAAAATGAATGACCCACAATAACAGGAACACCTTGCCATATTTTAGTTAAACAGTTCCCAAACCACAGACACATACCCCCCAACCCCAAATGCTCATGTCTGGCGAAGACAACCTATGGATGGGTTCATAAAACCATTTGCCAATGGCAACCCATCATAAATAAGACCATGTTGAGCTGTTCCTAACAGTCCATAAAATCCTCACTCTATCCTCATCATTTTCTCTTGTCTCCTTGTGCAAGTTAGTCTTTCTTGTTATCTGAAAGGAAAGTATACTAGTCCCAGATAGCTCCACTTGGCTTCACAAATAGGTTTCTACGTATATGTATACTACTTGTTCAATTAGGAAGAATAAAGCAAAAACATTATCAGCAGGCATGGATGAATCCACACCTCCACTCTCTTACTTTCAAACGTGTGTGCCCCAGTTCTGCATGTGTATCTACCTTTTTATTAAAAAATACATCGCATTTAAAAACATTTCTTATTCTTACTTGGGAGGAAAAAAATCCTTTTGTGGCTATGGATTATTTTTATTTTCCTGCATCAGAAGCCCGTATAGCATTCAAATACATATTCATTTACACCACACTGATCTAACTTTTAGATTTTAAATTTTTAGGAGTACTTTTCAGTAAGGTACTAAAGAGCTCAAAAGAGTCCTCTGGCTTTGGGAGGCAGCTTTTCAGATAATCCTGCTGTACTATATCTTTTCAATTACTAGTAGGCCTGTTATATTGGGTACTGTGTGTGTTTTTTTAAGGCAGCCAAGAGAAAAGGAATTTAAATTTCCTATCACATGGAGAGACAAAAGACTTTCTCATGATTTTCACACTTATTTTGTAACACAGCAAGGATTAGGCATGAAAGCATGACTTACTTGAATTCTTCTTGCTTCTGTTTTTTATAGTCTTGTCTATATTTTGTGAAGGCATCAAATAAGTGATAGATAATTTCTGCACTAAATATTCTAACTCCTAAACTATCAGCCATTTCCTGGGCATCTCGTTCAATTCTCACATCAAATGCCAAGATGACAGCATACCTTGAAGAATAAAAATAAAGTTAGAAGCACACACACCTGTGAAATATGAGACTTAAAGAGAAAAAAATCACAGGAACTGGGTCACATATTTACTAGCATTATGACATTTTAGAAAAGGTACCTACTGAGGATCATGTTCCAACATTACTGATGCCTTCATAACATCCTTTTTATGAACAGGACCTATATTAATTCCTGCATACTGTGAGGAGAGAGAGAAAGAGAGGAAAAGCAGCCTGTGATAAATCAATGTTTCCATGTCAGTAATACACTGCAACCCGGGGAACAGCAATGTATGACAGCCAAGGGGGAAAGTGGGTACTTACTGGCACTTCTGATGTTTTCAGAAATTCAAGTAATGCCTCTAAAGAACCCAGAGTGGACGCCTGGACATAAACTCCCTTCTCTTCTAACTTTATAGCATTCAACGTTTGCTTCAATTCATGTATTAGTTCATCCTTTTAACATAAACAACAGTGTATTTTAGACATCCTTCTTAATTTAGTTTATCCAGTTTCAGAACTTTTGTGGACATCATTAGCAAAATTCTAAAGAGAAGCTTAGCAAGGCCATTCACAATAGGGCTAGCCCTAAACACATCACTTTATAAAAGATTTAGGTCAAGAGTGGGCAACTTTGGGGCCAGTTCCTCCTCTCTGTCAAAATTCAATGGCCAAGTGTGAAAAGCCACTAAGAGATGTTGGAACTGCTTGTTTCAACATCTTCGGGTGGTTCGCTGCCAACATTTGGTAGCATGTTTCGGAAAAGGGCCCAAAAATTATACTGGAGGCTGCATGTTTTTCACCTGTCTTAGACAGAAATACTATACTTCACACTCAAAGCCATCACTCCAGAAACCTTTCTACTTCTGTTTGCTGTTGTTCTGTGCCATCAAGATTTATAGCAACCCCAGTAGGGCTCTCAATGTCAGTGAGATATTTAAGGAGTAGTTTCAACAGTTCCATCCACCCAGTGAGTTTCCATGGGCAAGTGGGGATTTGAACCCTGCTCTCCAGAGTCCTCATCTGTCACTGTCTCCACTACACCACACTGGGAACCTTACTTCTATAGCAGATGATTCACTGTCAACAGCCATCAGTTATCACTGTGGTCCAGGACAAAACCAGACATACTGAAGCAACCAGCAACAATGACTGAATTAAGGCAGGCTCTTTTGATTTCACTATAAAGACTAAACGTACAGCCTTTGGGGGAAAAAAGCCTTTTATATTTTTATATTAGAACAAAAAAAAACCATGGCTAATTTACTTTTATCTTCTCTTACAAAATGAATTATTCTGAACTTAGTTTGCCAGCAAATAAAAATGAACAGCTTTCACACGTTTCCTGAAATGCATAGATGAGTTCTAAGAGTGCAAACCCTATGGGTTGAGTTGCACTTACAGGCCAGCTAAAACATCCAAAAATTCAGCACTGATTTCTGCTCCCAATTCTTACTCAGTTCTAAAGCTCCTGAATGAAGGCCATAATATTATACTAAACTTTTTGTTAATACTACATGCAACCTGAATTCTGTTTATCTAGAAACACAATAATGTGTCTATGCATCTTATTGCAATCCATGATCTCCAATGATATTATGGCTCTTTTAAAGCAACCATTACGTCCTCCTAGACAGGCAGGTCCCCACCTACAAGTTAAAAACTCCAGGAGACTACAGTTATGAACCACTATTCTGCTTTCATTACTACTGTTTTTCTAACTATATGTAAACTATCTGGAGTATAAAGCTAAGATTTCAAATTAAAATTAAAGATATATTTTCCTTATTCCTCCTCAAATTTTTATTTTGTTCTTGACATTTATAATAATTTGTCCTTGGTTGTTCTAACTCAAAACCACCCAATCATTTCCACTGGTATTTTCTGACTGCTGATACTCCATTGTGGTGCTGGTGTATATTATCTGTATCTTACTTTAAGAACTGGAATTTCATCTTCTTTGTAGGCTACAAGCAGGGGTAAACCAGCTAATGTTTTCTCCAAGTCTTTTCCAAGAATCTTCACTCCTTGAGCAGTAATAACTTCCTTGTGTTTTTCATACTGGTTCTAAGAAGACAGAAAGATAAATTTACACACTTATCATGTTATTTTTAAGAGTTTAGCATGTGTCATCTGTGGTTTTGCCCCTCAAAGTACAGCTAAAAATTCTCAGCATTTTATTTGTGTCGATCATGTCACAGGACCCCAAGTATAATGCTTGGATAATGGTTCCACAGAGTGACTTATCCATTATGAAAGAGTTCCATGAATGAGTGGTTTGGAGTTCATTCCAAAGTCCTTCAAATGGCAACTCTTCTAGAACAAGAACATACTGAAGTGTAATTTAAAAACATAGTTCCAGGTTGCTCAGGTCTTAGGAAACCATGGACATTTCATTGATCAGCCATTTCTCCAAACAGTGCCATACCAGACTTCTAAGACAATAGGACAGGGAAATGCAGGTTTGGCCACCACTGCATCACCACATCAAACAGTAAGAGGCTATGCTGCCATATCAGGACTTCACAGGAGGCCGAGACAGATCTCTCGCTGCACAACAGCAATCTTATGCTAATTATAAACTCAGTGAACGGATACAAGTGAATACTAAATTATAAAAACAGAATAAATTTGTATAAGAACTATGCCTTGAGCATTTAGCCCTGTGGAAGAGCAGCAAAAATTAACGCCAAGAAAAGGAAGGGGCTTGGCAGAAAAAGTAAAACAATGTGCAAAAATTAGAGCACATTTTACTTGAATAACAAAAACCAGTTTAATATATTCAAATATTTGTATGCCATCCTTCACAAAGTCAAGCATAAATTATTATAATCCCTGCACACATTCTCAATATCCATGTGTTATTCTGGATTGAGAATTTGATTTACTTTCTACTTTTTTGCCAAGAGCAGTATAGCAGGAAGCAGCAGAGGTAAAAATGGAGGCCACCAGGGCAGGACTGCAGTATGAATTAATTTCCAGGGAGGTGGGCTGGGGGGACAGCAGGAACTCCCAGCAGTAGTGCTAAATACCTCTAGGTACCAACAGTTACTTTTAGGAATCTTTTTCCAAATACAGTTTTCTTACCTTCACTCGGAGTTCTTTCATGGGTGGAGGTAAGAGGAGCCCTCTTATCTGTGTAACTATAGGACCTTCTACTCCAGGAACTATAATAGTATCGCCTTCCCTCAGGCGCCCATTAATCAAAATGACATCTATTGTAGTACCCATGCCAGGAAGTGCTTTGACCTAAGAGATAAAAGACAAACACAATCAATATTTCATCTTGATTCAGCGAGTCAAGAAGTGTGAGAGAGAGACAAATCCCGTTACCTCCATAACTTGAGCTCTCAGCTCTTCACAGTGTGCCAGCCTCTTACTTAACATTGTCTGTGTCAGCTCCACAAGAAGGGCTATTAGACTTCCCATGCCGTCTCCAGTATGGGCAGAGGTAGGAACCAGAGAAACAAATGTGCGGGGATCCTTATTTTCATAGAACAAGGCAGCATTCAGGCCCTAAAACCACAAGTACCTCATTAATGAAAGGAGCAAGAGGCATTAAAAAAAAAAAAAACCAACTTCAGTCAAAATGGAAAGATAGGATAATTGGTATAAATAAAATACAAGACAAATACAAACACATTATTTAAGTTTATATAATTTATATAATAACCCTAATTCAAATTCAAAACAAATGCAAAAGTCATCTCACCTAAGAAATCCTATGACAAGTAGCTATAAATACTGACATGCATTTCCAAAATATTTCTGTAGTACCACCGCACTTCCTTTAAATTTTCCTTCAAACATTCATCTTTTTCACATTCCCATCCCTTAACTCAGAAGCCTTTTTCCCTACCACAAGCTTCAGTATACAGAATTCAGGTCCAACAATTCTGCTTCACATTGAGGGCTGCACCAGGCCATCTTGGAACTAAACCCCGGAGATACAGAAGAGAAGTTGATCCCCACCCCCTTCACAACCCAACAATTTGGCTAAACTGTGGAAGTGCTTTTAGTTTTGGCCCTGCCGATGGCAAGTGCAAAGTCACAACAAGCTTCCGCCTTCAGTTCAGAACTAGACTGAGAAGAGGCCTAGTCCTCTGACCAACTGACCCCAGAGAAAACCAAGGTATCTCTGCCATCTGATCTGAATTGGAAATGAGAAGCAGACCTCCAAACGTAATGTTCGAAAGAGGAGCCTTTCTCCAGCCCTTTTGTGGCCTTTTAAGGGCAAAGCATATGGTCAAGGATAAGATTCCTTCTCTCCTGCAACAGGGAATCCTGACAAGAAATTTTGAGGAGGTTCCAGTAAGACCAGCCAAAGTTTTGCCAATCCAAATATCTAATACATTTGCTTACTCTGTCACATCCTCTTGCGGCTATCCAATGTTCAACCATAAGCTCCTTAAGGCCAGTGGACTTGGGGTTTTAATTGTTTTTTCCCTTCTAGAGTAAAACACTATGTATACTTCAAAAATGCCTTTGAAGTTAACTATTAAAATAAGCTGACCTGCTGGGCAAACTCCACAATGATAGCTTTTGCACGCTCTTCAAATTCATCTCTAGTGTTTTTTTTCTGTTTCTTCAAAGTTACCGCTACATCAGTATCAGGACTCTTCTTCCAGTCATATAACCTATCAATCTTGAAAAACAAAATTCCAAACATCACCAATTTATTCAGGTAGCTCCACACAACCAATAGAACTTGTAAAGATTAAGCAAGCAAATAAAGAAGTATGCAGAAATTGAACACCCTTGTACACCGCCTATATCAGACATCCCAGTCAGCCAGACACCTGTACTTGCAAACACACACACAGAGAGAGAGAGAGCTGAAGTATATAAGCAGGGAGTCCCCATTCTTTTCAGCTGAGAAAACAAATTATCTTTGAGCAAATAAATGACATAACGAATCAGCCACTTCCCTTGAAATCAACAAAAGGGCCAGTCAAGATGGAGAATCCACATGAAATGCACAGACCCAGAAACAATTATCACTACTAAAAACACTTTCCCAAGC
This sequence comes from Intellagama lesueurii, assembly GCA_037013535.1. Lineage (NCBI taxonomy): Eukaryota > Metazoa > Chordata > Lepidosauria > Squamata > Agamidae > Intellagama > Intellagama lesueurii. Next base: position 94,713,443 of record JBAJHW010000003.1, on the reverse strand, counting down.
TTTGAAAGGAGAAAGCCCCTCTGCATAATGGGAACAGTAAAAAGCTGTATTACCTTGTTGAGTGCAACTACAAACGGACATTTTTTAGATTTTAGCAGGTTTATCGATTCAATTGTCTGTGGTTCCAAACCATGCATGATGTCAACTACAAGAATTGCAATGTCACACAGAGAACTTCCACGATTTCGAAGATTGCTGCAACATTGGGAAACAGATTTTATTTATTTATTTTAAACACTTTCAGTCTGCCTTTCTCCTAAAAAGCACCCAAGGTAGCTTACATCATTAAAAAGATGCTGCATTTAGAAGTAGCACTATATATATAGTCCACATATATATAAAGGCAGAAATTTGTCAGAAAGGCATTTTCAATGGCTTGCCAAGGAAAGCCAAGTCTTCTAACATGAATTTTATCGAGTAGAAGGTCTGATATCTTTGGTGACATTATTAAAAATAAAAGCTAATATCATGAAACTTATTAAAACATCTACAATCAAGTTATGATTCTGTTGTGGATTTTTTTATACTATAAGGTATAAAAAGCATTTAGATACATGCATACATAAGAATACACACACAAACAAGAGCACAACAGAACCTTACCTAAAAGACTCATGTCCTGGAGTATCAATGATGAGCATTCCTGGAATCTTGACAGTCTCTCTGTCAAACTAACATTAAAAATGTTAGCTAGCTTGTCACTAAGACCAAACCTTTGATAACAATATACCTTTTTGGCAAATAATCATTTATTTAAAACATTTTTCTCTGTTCTCTTGCAAGAGTATAAGGTCATAATACTTTAGGATCCATTAACTCAAGGTATGAAGCAACTGAATGACAAAGGCCCATATATGAAAGCACACACTACTTAACTTTCAGCAACTTGATGCAGTTCATCCTCAAGATTAGCAGCTTTTGTTGCAGTGCTTGCAACAGAATTATCATAAGATCAGTAATTCCCAAAGTGGGTAAAGAGCTCAATTTCCTTAATAAACCAGGATACTAGTTTTTAACATCTTAGCAACCAGGATTACCATATTTATAATTTCCTATGTAAAAAGTGAGGTAGTTTTCAGAAATCCTGATGCATCTGGAAAGTTTCTTCAAGTATAGAGTGAGGCTCCACAACAGAGGTGAGTGTGTGAAGACTTGGGGGACAAATTCAAGCCCCTCTGTGGACTAGAAATAACACAAAGCCAGTATGACTGCATTTGACTGGTGGAGAGTCTTGGGGGAGACGCAATTGGTCCTTGGGGGTCTTCTTGGGCTCCCTACCCCTACCCAGGATTTTTTTTTTTCTGGAGAGGCCCAGAGAGACACATAAAGGGGGAGAAAGGCCACCTGCAGGTAACACTTTAAGCACCCCGCCTGAAAACATTTTGGTGCTCTGTGAGATTCAAGCTGGCACTCGAATAGCAGACCTATATCTCACATGCACATGAACCTATTTCAAGACAAGAAAGACATTTGAAAAAAAGATTCTATTCTAAGTACACAACAAACAGATGCCACCAAAACTTGTTTACTTGTATCGGAAATGAAAAATCCTGAGGCCATGTAACTTAAAATAGTAGTTCCTGCTAGGATACATTCAGTCCTATGAAAGATCATACTCACAGTCTTCACCATTTTTGCCTGTTCATTAATGGCTTCAAGGGGAACATTAGTTGCCCCAATCTGCTGAGTGATGCCACCTGCTTCACTGTCTTGCACATGAGTATGACGGAGCTGCATGAAACAAAGCAAAACGATCCATTAGGGGAGGAAAGCAATGGTCCTGATAAGCCAATCAATATACACTCTGCAACAGAATGGAATTTTGACTTACACAACTTTCAGCACTTCCAATTACTATACGCTTTAAGTTTAAAAAGCAGTGAGACACATATGGGCCTTACCTTATCTAAGATTTTCGTCTTTCCAGTATCTACGTGTCCAAGCACACAAATAACAGGTGCTCTTAGCTTCTCTGTATTTATATTTTTACTGTTTTCAAGACGGCGTTTCTGGAATTAGAGATAAGGGTATACATTAAACCATAACATAAAGTAAATAAGGTTTGCACAACAGAATAATTCATATCTGTGTGATGGGCATTCTTCTGAAAAGAAACACAATATCTATGTTTACTGCTGAGATTAACACCATCGTAAATCACACTGTATATCACCATCAGCCACTATCTACTGATTGAACAACAGCATCTTTCACTGCATGGAGTAGGAATTTCCATTACAAAAACTGAAGTACAGAGCTGTAACTCTGCCAGCTTTCATCTTTTTTAATCAAGCAATTCCTGTACTCAAATGGGTAAAATTGTTTTAGTAATTTAAACAGAAGAATAGGATGATGTTATCACAGATTACATTAGGTATCACAGTTAGAATACCCAAATTAAGAAGCAGTATATTTACTTTTCCAAGAAGTTAAAGAACAAATATAGCACAGTCTAACATAAAATGCCTGTCACAGAAAAATGTGGTAAGCACTATTTCTAGCTAAGCAGTTGTTCCTGCTGACACAACATCAGATATTTGTAGCCGACTTGGTGACAAAACATGAAATCCAAAATTCTACATTTCATGTGTTCCAGAATCAAAGCCCCTGATACCAGTCTTCATTTGTTCATTTACAGAAAAATACAGCTGGTTCACACAGGTTATGTGAACAAAGCTGTACTTTGACACTGTCTATAATCATTATGAAAAAAACTCCTTGAGCAGAAAATTGTATGATCCTTTTTTTTTAAAGGAAGAAAATTTGGCTAACGTATGCACAGATTAACTGTGGAGTATATTGGATATAGCCAAGTTAAGATAAGGCTTCATCCATTTGGCTACAATAGACTTAATAAAGTATTTTTTCTAAAATTACGTGATAAACATGTTGGTGCAACTAATTCAAATTAAAGATCCATTATGGAAACACATTGTAAATTACAAATTTTGACTAATTTCTTTCTGCAAATTTTCCCTCAACTATTTGTATAAGGCTTATCATCCTCCACCAAAAATGCAGAGATAATGAAAATAGTTCAAAGAAGCAATGAAATAAGAATATTCAGAGGAATGGGATGAAGCAAAGAAATTCCAAGTGCATGCATCTGAAAGAAGGGGGTGACAGTTCATTAAAGCGTAGGCCACATAAAACTGTACGTCTTTAATGGGCCACAAGACTTTTCATGGTGTCTGCTGTAATAAACGAGAAAAAAGTTAAACAGCCAAAAAGTTACAACCAATTGTACTGATATTGAATCTATAAATTTCTGGGGAATGGCACTAGCCATATACCTCGATTCGCCGTTTTGCTTTATCATAAGAACGTTCTTCTTTAGTACGATCATCATCGGAATCATATTCTGAATCAGAGCTGATTTCTTTGTTTAGCTTTCTCTCTCCACTTGGTTTCCCAGCAGCTTGATGCTCTATTTCTTTCTCATCTGAAGTCTTTTCATCTTCACTTCCCTCACTCTCCCCATCTTCATACTCCTCACTCTCCTCCTCCTCCTCTTCCTCCTCCTCTTCCTCCTCCTCCTCTTCATCATCATCATTTTGTTCTTTGACTTCAATGTGGACAGTTTGCCTCTCTAAGAAGAGATATAAAAGATAAATAATCTTCAGCATAATAATATACAAGTAAGCATAACAGTTCCCAGTATTAAAATAAAACACAGGCATAGATATGGGCAGTCTTGCTCCCTTTGAGTCACTATGTTGACAAAAGGGATCCAATACATGCCAAAGTCCATACATATTTTACTCCATGCTTAACTGTACATTTTTGTAATGTAGAGGTTTTGATTCACAACAGAAACACTGTCAGTATTTCACACACCATGCTTCGTAAGCAGAGATGGATTTCATGTTTTGGAGATGGGGGCCCTTTTGAAAGAGCTGTCCCTCAAGGAGGTAAGAGGGACGGCTTGTAGACAAAGGGCCTTTTCGGCAGCTGCCCCCAGACTATGGAATGCCCTCCCGACTGAGATTCATCTGGCGCCGACGCTGATGACATTTCGGCGCCAGGTCAAAACCTTCCTGTTCCAGAAGGCTTTTAATTGAAATAATATCAACTGTGGGTCCTGATGGCAATTTTTAGAGTATATATTTTAATTGCATTTTAATTGTTTTGTCTTTTTATTGTATTTTAATTGTATTTTAATTGTTGTAAGCCGCCCAGAGACCTTTGGGTAGAGTGGGCGGCATATAAGTTAAATAAATAAATAAAATAAATAAAATGTTTTAATGACAAGGGAGAAAAACATGAAATGTGCTTTCTTGGTCCTTGCATTCCTTTCATTGATTCCTGAAAGAGAGTTTCTAAAACACGAATCTCTATATTAACGAAAGAGGCAAATACGAATGTTTCATGTTCATTTGTGTCTCCCTCTTTCACAAGAACTTCTTTCACCTTTAGTATTCAAATATTTATTTCACCCTGTAACCTTTCTTTCACCTACTATATGTGCCTGGTAAATTTTCAGCAAACACTACTGAGAGGGCTATTGCAAAGACATGATAGTGTGACCAACAAGGGCTGTCAGCAACCAATGGGAGTGTCTGGGGAGAAAGAGGAATGCTGAATCTATAAAAGGGCCTGGAAATCAATGACTATCTACTGTGTTCTTGTGTTAACATATATTAAATCAGGGAGTCTCCCCTTCCAACCCCATGGGCTTTTGCTGCCTGCTTTTGTTTCACAGGGTTGTTGTTGTTTGTTTGTTTGTTTGTTGTTGCTTTTGCCTTTTGGGAGATGCTTTCCCCATTTCTTCCCATTATTTTTCCTGCTGCCAGGCAGCCTGCCTGTGCCAGCTTGCCTCCTTGGATCTTTATTTTTTAATTTATTGTTCCTGACTTCTTCAGGGATTCTTCCCCTCTCTGATTTTTTTAAAGTTCGGGGTGGTGGTTTTTTTAATCGTTACCACTGTCTATTTCATGTAAAACAGAAGTGCATGACAAATACAAAAATGAAAGAAGTACCTCCCTAAAGAAGCCCAACATAAAACAAAACAAACGTTTTCCCCAATGAACATTACTACCAACAAGTTCTCCCCATCCCCACCCCGGCCAAGTTCAGTGGTTATGCAAATTCTTTTAAATTACCAAGTACAACTAGTTTTAACCTTATTTTTATCTGGTGTTTGCATGCCTTTAATTTGTGGGGCATGAATACTAAAACAATGACCAATGTAAAACCTGTAATCACAGAAACAATTTGGCACACAGCAGTTCAAAGCATAGGGTCAAACCCTCCTACTCCTACTCTGCACTGTCTGCTTACTTAGTTTTTACCAACTGAAAAACAAGCTGTAACACCTGGACAAAAAAAGAGAGTCTGTAACAAAACAAAAAAAGTTGCTTTTTAAAGAGACACTCACTCTTCTCTCTCTCTTCATCACTGACCATGGCTTCCCAGTCATCTAATCCTGTATCTTCAGGCTCCTCTTCCTCTTTTTCTTCTGCAACTAAACAGTGACAGGATTAGTTCCTCGAATATAAAAATGTAATTTATATAAACAACCTCTCAACATGATGACACACATGGTATGAAGTAGGGCGGAAAATGAATTAGCCACGTTTCTTACTACCTAAAGACAGAATGTGAGTAGCTTCTGAGACAGCTTTCAAAATTTCTTGAACTGATCTCACATTCAGTCAAATGAAAAAGGCTCCTCAGAGGGCTGGTTTTATGATTCAGATACAGCTACATGGATTTTCTAATTTACTACTGACCTTGTTCTGCTGGAAGGGTAGCTTCTTCTTTTACTGGTGCAACTTGTTCTACAGCTTCCTCAGTTGGAGACACCAACTCTATAACTTCTAAAATTGCAAGAAACAATTACCACAGGTCTGGGGAAAGGCATATATAAAAAGCAGCATGGTCCATTTTAAATGTATTTACCCAGAATGAGGATAATGTAAATGTAACAACATTAAAGAGTCTAGTATATACATCATAAGATACAAGCTTCCACGTCTATTAGACTAAATGTATCAATTGTTATCCTAAGATCGCAAGTACACATAATGAGGGTGAGTGTGTGAGCAATGAGTGTAGAGGAAATGAAATTCACAACTCAGACTGTGACAACAGAGATTTCTTCCAAATCTCATATAGCCCTTTTATTAATATTTCGCATCCAACAGGTCATCATTCATTACTGCTGCAAAAAAGGGGTGTTATGGGGAGTATTCTGCTCCAAAATCCCACTTAAAAATTCAAATTCCCCATAGAGAGCAAGAATGCTCTCCCAGTGATTATATCATCAGTGATGCTCTAACCCACACCACACTTTCCTGCAAAATGCAGGCAAGATTAACTGAGTTGCAGGTGTGTCTGCCATGATTTCGTTATGCTAATTTTTTAGAATAACTGAAAAAGATTTTGTACACCATGAAATCAACCTATAGATTTCTGCATGACAACCACAGTGGTTCACTGGCAAAGAAAACTGCAGTGATAAGGGGAGTGAAGATTGGCAAGTCAGTATTAGTTTGTTTTCTAACAAGAAATAAATAAAACCATTCCCATCCTGGCCCCTAGTTGCCTTCTTACATGACATAATAGTATATGGAAAACTTCTTCTAGTTTGCTTTATTTTCCTTTTTAGAAAAAAAAAAAGGGACTACACAGAGAAAGAATTGTATAGCTCAGTGGTTAGACAGTTCAGTGCGTTGAGTACCTAACTGCAAAGCCAAAGCTCAGTAGTTCAATTCTCCACTGTGCCTCTTGGCAGAAGAATCACCCTGTGCAGCCTAGGGCAAACCACACCGTCCCCGAGCACCCCCAGAAGAAAAGAACAGTAAATCATTTCTGAATACTTTATACCTAGAAAACCCTGGAAAGGATCACCATCAGGCAGAATAGATGTGAAAGTATGTTGTTGTTGTTATGCAGAGAAAAAAAGAGGGAATGAACAGTGTGTAATTACTGTAGAGATGGGCATGAACCTTGGTTTGGAGGTTTGTGCCAGTTCATCAGTGTGCACCACAGGTGCTGCACATTCCCGCTTCCCCTACCCCCCCCCCCAGCCAATTCACCCACTCACCACCCAGCATGCACTCCTCACTCAGACAAAGAGGCAGGGCAGGGATTCCTGCAGCACTGCTTTTGAGTGGGCAGCTGCTGGGGGAGGCAGAGGAGGGAAGTACATGCACCTGCTGCAACTGAACGATCACACGAAGAGAGGGAGAAGAACAGTACACGCCAGCTGGTGAGTGGGGCAGCCAGCTTGGGGGTGGGGGTGGAGGAAGGGAACATGTGGCACTTATGGTGCCAGACCAACAAACCAGCATGAACCTCCAAACAGAGGTTTGTGCCCATCTCTAGTAATCAGCATTCCCAATCTTTTTTTTCTTCAGTCCTAGAAACAGCTGAGAAGTGTGAAATTACGTTCTTCCACTATGCCAGGAGAAAACAGCTGAGTTCAAAGGTACATTCTGCTAAATAATTAAGATCTAGATAAATCTCCCTATCCTCACTTAGAAATGTAGACCAGGCTAAGTCCTCTGAACAAGGGAAAATTTAAATCCTTTCCCCATGGTGTGTGTTTTTTTTCTTTTCTCTTAAACCTGTCCCTTGCTCATGTTCAAGCCTGAAAAAAATTGTTCAGACTCTGCTACCATCGGAGAACCATTTTCCTTCTTTAGGCTTGCGGGAGAAAGCACAGGTAAGAAAGAAATAAGGCACTCATGCAAGGTGGAATTTAAATCTTACCAAACCATATGCAGATTCGGAGCTCCCGACTGTAAGTTAAAAAGGAGGCTCAGATGCACAACAGATATTTAATGCTGTGTGTAATTTAGGAATGAGTGACAGGCAGAAATTTAGTAGGTGGCATTTCCTGCAGCAACTGGAGAGGAGAACTACACTCACTGCCTATCATGCAGCTAAAATACAGATGTTAATTCAGATTATAAAGTCTAATTTGATTATATACTGAATGTTCTAAAGAGCCAATCATGAGTTCAGTTATCTGCCACCTTCTGCCTCACAGACTTTGTAATATTATTTTTCTATTTAAAGGAAGAGTGTATTTAAGAATGCACAGCTTCCATATACTAGAGCCTATTTGAGCAAACGTATCATGCATAATAGATATACTTGATACATTTGTTTCAGAGTGTAACAGATAGAAAGGACTTACGTGATCTTTGATTTTATTTTATTTTTAATCATCTTCATTTGCATTTGGATGATACTCTCACCTTCTTTGTTTTCCTGTTGCTGCTGCTGTTTCTTCTTCTTTTTGTCTTCATATATTGGTCTTTTCTTTGGCACAGAATCTTTGGATGGCACCTCAACACCTGTCAAATGATGACAAAAATATTCAACATAGCACTGAAAGCATCACAAGGTTGCAGATTTATGACACAGTACAAAGTTAAACATCTTGACACAACAAAGCCAAGGCACTAAACTAAGCTAAGAGAGAATGCAACTAACTATGAACTACCATGCCCCTAACATTCAGAGCTTGGAAGCATTAACTTTTTGGACAACCAGAATCCCCAAGCCAGCAAGCTGGCTGGGGACGTGACCAACACCTACATTTTGCTCACTTGGACTATGGTCTATCCCCAAGATTGCATGGCTGCCTTGGGCCTTGCTTCCTGTTGTTAAAAGACAAAGCTGCTAAGTGCTTCTTGGAAGCTGTAGTCTTGCTGACCTTTAGGGTCTATAGAGGGTACCTGCTGAAGGACTATGACACACACACACACCCAGGAAGCACAGATGTACAACAAAGCAAGGCCCAAAACAGCCATGTAGCCTCCAAAATAGGCCTTGAACCAGGCAAGTGAAATGTAGGTGTCTATAGATGTGGGTCTCTGAGCTGGAATTCCCAGAATTCTGCCTGTGGAATTCTTGGAGAATTATGGGAGGTGGGGTGAAAAAAAGGCCCATCCATGATGCTGGCTAGTGATCACATTTGCTGTAGGATTCTGGGAGTTACAAAAAGTTTCCAAGCTCTCTTGAAATGTTTATTGGCCATTAGGAGTGGTGCTATTTTTATAATGAACAACATTAATGTCACTGTGGAACAAAGAGCCTCAGAAAACATTTAAATACAAATGCAACTCACTAATAGTACCAACTTCAAATCCTACATGATTCTTCTGTGCAGCAGGAGAGACACTTAAAAAAGCTTAAATGGCATTTAAAAAGGAAATCCCCTTTTTTCTACATTTTAATTTCATTCAAGCTCATATTGTATTTTTCACATAGACTACTTATTTTTCTGATTAATTCAAATCAATGACTCTTAAGGACAGTGTATCTGTAGGCTGAGATCACTGAAATCAGGAAGATACAGCTAATTTTTCAGGTTGGCTTCTGAATCTTTTCTTGTTTGGAAGCCATTATTCATTGTACCCAACTCATAAACAACTGGAAGCTGTGGTGTACTTCTACGTACTGTGAGCTGCAGAAAGGGAAGAGCACAGTGGTAGCAAATAGTCTGCATATGGATGCAGGGAGTTCACATATACATAGATATATTATTCCAAGACTTCATTATCCAAACCAGACCAGAAACATTTGAGGCGATTCACAGTTATATGGCTTGACCCTAAAAATATTTACTATGGAGAAGGGCTTAAGGAATTAGTTTCTGTCCAGTCCTTTTCAGTTTCACATATAATCAAGAGCGGTCCACTGAATATAATTTCTGCATCATTTTCCCAAAAAAGTTAAATTCATAAAAATGCGTATCTTTCCCTGAGATACACAATTGTGAAACTCTTTTGCATAATAGGCACAATATCTACGCAATTCTTTACACCCAGAACTGTATCACAACATGTGGAGAAATGTGGACTCTAAATAAACTGCATTTTGAGCAACAAATTAGTTCATCAGGTTGGCATTCTGACAGTTACATAAAAATTCAGACCAAATGAAATTCTCACTATCCATACTTTCCTCTTCCATTAAATGGAAGCTGCTTCCAAGAACAGTGTGCAAAAACTGGTGTTTGTAGCATCAAACATATCATAAATACAAAAGAGCAAAAAAGGGACAGATATCTCAGTAAGACATAAGTGGATAAAAAAAAAACCTAAATGAAAAACTACTGTCCCTTTTTGCTCTTCTCTTCAACTACTGAAAACAGTTTCAGATGACAAATTACTATGTACTGTATTTTTCCGTCTATAAGATGCTACTTTTTCCTAAAATCATTACCCTAAAAATTGAGGGGCATCTTTTACACGGAAGTAAGCTGAGATAGCTGAGGAGAGAACAAAACGGCACAAACCTTGCCTCTCTAAACAGGCTTCCTTCAGCCACGAGGCTTAGTTTCCTACAGTCAGGAGACTTAGCTTCCTCCAATCACGAGCCTTATGGAACTGACGTCAGCTGATCATGAACAAACCAGTTGGAACACACCTCCTTGGAGGTGGAGCCTATAGGCTCAAGATTCAACAGAGACAAAATGTCTGACGTTCTGATCTCAGAGGCTGAATCCTCAAAGCTAAGTTTTCTTAATTTTGGGGTTAGAAAATTGGGGGCGTGTCTTATAAATGGGGGCGTGTTATAAATGGAAAAATATGGTATCTTTTGCTATTAAACACTGGAAAATAAGAGATTCACAAAGAAAGTTAGAAAGTTAATGGAAAAAGCCATTCTTACCCTGAGCTTGCAGTAGTTTAAGAGTAGCCTCTGCTCTGGCTCTAGCTTCTTTTTGAGATTTAGTTAAAAGCTTTCCTTCTTTCTTCAAACGCTCTTTCCGCTCTTTTTCTTTTTGTTTCTTCCTTTCTTTTCTTTCTTGCTCCAGGCGTTCCTACAAAGAATAGGGACATTACACTTTCCAGCATTCACAGGTAGACCTTGATACACAACAACTACTTCTCAATGTTATGTTCTGCTTTGATATGGCTGCAATCCCGGGTACCCTTACTTGGAAATGAACCTCAATGAACCTGGTAGGATTTGCCTTGCAGTCAACATGCACGGAACTGAGATATAAAGATACTATGTACTTTCACGCAGTAACACTAAGTATGAAAAAATATTCACCAGACCGACCCCATGACTTGCTGCCCCATCCTACTCATTGCCTCACAGGAAGAAGACACTGAACAGATAATACAATTCTGAAGATCAACATTAAACTTCTTTAACATTAAACTTCTTTAAAGGTAAAGGTAAAGTTACTTTAAAGGTAAAAATGTATTGACAAAACTTTGCATTATCCTTTCCCCACTCTATGAGAAAAGATGTCATACCTCTTCTTTCCTCTTGGCTTCCAGTTCCTCAAGCCGTCTTATACGCTCTTCTTCCTCCCTTTTTGCCCTTTCCTCCTCCTCTTTTAACTTAGCCAAAGCTTCCTGCATTGCCTTCACCGTGGCCTTACTGGGACCTTTTTTCTTCTCCTTTTCTTTTTCTTCTTTCTCTCCTTTCTTTTTCTTTTTATCTTTTTCTTTCTTCTTCTTCTCTCCTTCATTATCATCAACTAAGTGAGAAAGACAATTATTAATTTCAAAAATGTCATGCTTTAAAAGGAGAATGCATGACAAAATTTAAAATGTAGGAAGTACATTTGATGCACACAAAAAAGCTTGCACAAGCGGGCTAGGCTCCCTGCCACACACAGTAGCAGTTTCCGCTGTACCCATGGCAGTCTCTGAAATTTTCAGGTACTGTATCTGATCTCCATCATTTGGGTCTTTCTCCAAAAAGAGCCACACTCAGAAGCCCTTTTACATATACAGAATTTAACTTGTAGATCAAAGCATGCACAAATTATAGCCAACTAACATATTTGCTTTGGAACTACATTACCCAAATAAACTAGCTACCAAATCAGGACAGCAGTATGATTGAGTACTGGATCTCTCCAAGTAAATTCCGGCTATCCTTTCTTTTTACAATAAGGTAATTTCAAAAACAAAATAAAATACCTATTGAACAAGGTAAATGGAATGGTACATTCTATGATTGACTCAGAAGATACTGGCATCATCATTACATTGTGAAATCTACCCAAATCAGAGCTAATCATAACTTGGGAATTCTTAACAAAATAATAATAATTAATTCACTGTGTAACCCAGACCTGGGCAAAGTGCGGCCCGAGGGCCACATACGGCCCGCGAGCTGCTCCTGTCCGGCCCGCCGGACATCAAAACCATTTATAGCTTTTTGTCTAAAGTTGATCAGTTGCTTATCTTTAACATACCGCAAAAAACCTCTTTAGTATTTGTGAGGATTAACAAGTTTAAAATAAAAACAATCATAACATCACTGTTTCATTTTATTTTTAAGTAAAGTTGGTTCGGCCCCCGAACACAGTTCAGATTTTTCATGTGGCCCCCTATAGAAATTAATTGCCCACCTCTGGTGTAACCCATTGAGTGGCTATCTTCTAAAATTATCACCATACAGTAGCAAATTCACTACTTTACAGCATCAGTGTTCCATTATACCAGCAGTTCCCACCCTTGGGTAACTCAGGTGTCCTTGGACTAAAACTTCCAGAAGCCCTCACCACTAGCTGTGTTGGCCGGGGTTTCTGGGAGTTGGAGTCCAAGAACACCTGGGTTACCCAAGGTTGGGAACCATGGCATTACACTGATACATTACATTGCTCTGTTGACGGACACTAAAATTACATTGTTAAATTAATTGACACTAAAACCATTAGTGTCACATAGCAGTATCTCACTGCATGTTAAAGAAAAACATAGATCAGGAGAAAGACTAGTAACTCAACACTGCTAATACTCCTGCTTTAACAACCGCTTTTCTCTTAGCTTGCCAATTCTCTCAGAAGCGACATCTGAATTCATGAAAATGTCTCTGACATTCTCTCCCCGCTGCATTACTAACCTTCTGCTGCTACAGAAGCCTCTCCTTTTTCCACAGTGGTAGGTGCTGGCACAGATTCCAGATCTGTTTCTTTCTCAGTCTTCTTCGGGGCCTCTTTCTGCTTTCCCTGTTCTTTGCTGACTTCTAAATCTTCTTTTTCCTTCTGTTTCCTCAGTCGGGCCTTTTCCTCTTCACGCTTTTTCCTCTCTCGTTCTTTTTTTTCAGCTTTTTTCTGAGCCACTGTTTTTATTTTGAAGGAAGAATCCACGTCTTCATCACCACTTTCAACCTCAGCCACTGGCTTTGCCTTCTGATTCTTTTTTTGTCCTTTTTTCGACTCCGAACCATCATCTTGTTCATCATCACTCTCTCCAGAGGATACTGCTTTAGTACTCTCTTTGCTTTTCCGAAGGAGCAAAACTTCATCATCCTCAGAGAGATCCTGTTTCTTGTTTGATTTTTGATGTTTTACTTTTTTCTTCTTAAGTGAGAAATCAACTTCATCATCATCATCACTGCCAGAGGGATCTTCCTTGTGAGGTTTGGAGGCCTTTTTTGACTTTTTGTCTTTGTTGTCCATTTCTTCACTGTCATCATCATCCTCCAAGCTCAGCTTTTTGTTCCTTCCTTTCTTTTTCTTTTCCTGTTTTGAGGAGCTGAGTTCGTCATCATTAATCTCTGTCTGGTAAATCAAAACATTTTTCAACTTAACATATTCTCAATGGAAAACGTTGAAAGCTTTGAATTTAAAAATATTACAGGTATGACAAACAAATTCTTTCAATGTGGACTAAACTCTGGATGCAGACTAAACACTCTGTTGAGAAATGTATAATCAGATATCATGTGTGTGTCAAGTATTTTAAAAGTGCATTGCTGTTTGCAGCCAACTGTTCACACTGGGATGGACATTTTTTAAAAAATTAGGATTTCTCATCTATGTAGAACTTACAATAACATTTAGTCTTCACTGGAGTGGTTATATAAATACTGTGCATGTGAAACATTTGTTTATGTTTTCTGCTTCTGTAGCAAAGGAGATTATATGACATCACTTTCCACGCATGAAATATTGTGATTTTTTTTCTCAGCTACACCACATTCATCTCCCATTTTACAATTTCAGTTTGTTTTGACCACGGTTCTCAACTGTAATGAAATATTTTGGTTACTGCTTCCCTCACTGTATTTTACCTTGGTGACAGCTGGTTCTTTTTCAGCTTTCCCTCCTTGTGCCTCCAGAGACAGCTCTTCCAACTCTTTCAAGATATCATCTTCACTACAAGAACAATAATTAGACATGTTTGAGACACAGCTTGTGTTTGAGTCTATGCAAAGAAAAGGGTGCATCCACTGCCTAGGAAATAGTGCTGGCTAATTTTCATAATTCCAACACATTCTGTCCTTCTTGAAGTCACTCTTCTTTCCCCAACTCTCTCTTCTGAAAGGACTCAGACAACGTTAAAAAATTTATAGAAACAGAATTGGATGAAGAAGCATTCTCTTCTTTATGTGCTCTACCATCTGCTCCAGTATTTATGCTTCCGAGCTAGGAAGCACCTTGTGAAGATGCACATGACCAAGAAAATTCCATTCTACACACTTGGACTCACAGACCCTTTCTATCTAGGAAACTGCTCAAGAAGGGGAGGCAGAATAATCAGCAACTCAATCCCAGGATGGTCCTTCTCTTCCACATCTCTTTCTGTATTCAAATGAAACAGAAAGATGAAGCAGTCGCTGCCAATTTTGTCAGGAATCCATGGGTGCATAAAGGTGGGAGCATAATTTGCCCTACTAGAACCAAGCTGATAAATCTGCTGCATGTGGACTGATGCATGTGTATTAGGAGTATTCTATGTATGTACTTCCCTACCTGAACACAGGGCCCCTCATCAAAAGTGGTAATAATATGCTGGTGCACAGGGAGGTTGGATTCAGATTCCTGTTATATGCACACATGTTACTGTAGCCATTGTTAATAAAACCGATGGATTTCTTTTAATGAAGAAAAGTATGCCCATAGACCACATCTGTGCCCATAGTTAGGGCACATACTACTTTCTTGCATCTGCAGCCTTCTTTGGAATAGGACAATGGAACACTTACTCATATTCCTGTTTCTTCTTTTCCTTTTTCTTCTTGCCTTTAGATTTCTGAGGCTCTTGTTCCTTAGCAGCACCTGCACCCTCTATTTCAGCAGCAAGAGCATCAAGGTCAATATCATCCTTGGTGCTAGAATATAAAAAAAAAGTTTCTTGAACAGCTAAACAGATAGTTGATATTTTAGCTTTATTTTTGCAACTACAAAACATTTTGGACAATATTTTGGTTTGAGTTTGTGAGGAATACTGCATTAATTTTTATTATTTCAGATGTTCCACTTCTCTGAAACATCTGTTTGAGGAGTCTTCATCTGACAAATCAGCACGCTTAAGCACTTTAAAAAGTTTTTTAAGCTCATTATTTAAAACTTGACATAATTTTGACTCTGGTATTTCTTTATAAATAATCCCCATACCCTAATCCATGTCACTTATCAAAATCTCAAACAGCACACAGCCTAGGACAGAGCTTTACAGTAGTCTGCCCATGACTATAGCTAGAATATAAGAACATAAGGCACCTATTGGATCACACCTAACGTTTATCTACCCTTACCTAGACAGGCCTACCAGATGGCTAGGGGCACTCACAAGTGGGGTGGATTTAAATTATGATTTAAATTTTTAAAATCATTTTTTAAAATTTAAATCATTAAAAAAATCCAATTTTAAAAAAATTTAAATTGTGATTTATATCAATTTGATTTAAATCTAATTTACCATGCTCACAAGAAAGGAATGATGGTAACAGCACTTTTCCACTGTTGTTCCACCAGCAACTTGTGTTTGGAACATGCTGCCTCTGATCCTGGCTTATCAACATCCATGAATTTACCTACCGTATTTTTCCGTGTGTAAGATGATACTTTTATCTAAAATCTTTAGATTGAAAATTGAGGGTTGTCTTATACACGGAAGTAAGGAGGGGGGAAGGGATCAAAGTGCTTTGATGATTCCTGCTTTCCCCCTCCACTTTCTTCACAAGATTTAAATCTAATTTATACAACTTATACATGGGGGCATCTTATACACTGAAAAATACGGTAATTCGTTCTCAAAATTTCTTTGAGGACAGCATCTACACATTGTGAGGCAAGGAACCACATGGTGAAGAAATGAATTTCATAGCTCACCATGGAACAGTGTGTAGAGAAGTACTTACTTTTGGTTTTTTCCTGAATCTCCCATTATTCAGCTTCTCCCACAGAGCTATTAACTGATGCAAAACTATTAAGAAGCACCTGCTGGGTATAGTTGTCCAACTGGGGATCTATCTAATAACAGCAACAGTCAGGCTCTCTTGCTGGCAAGGATCTCAGTGAGACCTGGTCAAATATTTCACTGAAATAAAGATGTACAGTGGTGCCTCGCAAGACGAATGCCTTGCAGGACAAAAAACTCACAAGACGAAAGGATATTTTTCGTCTTGCGAGGCGCGATTCCCATAGGAATGCATTGAAATTTAATTAATGCATTCCTATGGGGGGGAAAAAAGTCAGAAACCCAAAAAAAGTCAGCAAAAAGTCACTTACCAGGTAGAGTAGACTGAGCCCAGCTCCTCAGTGCCTTTGTAGCCCCAGAACAGCCCGAAAAAGAGTGCCAAACAGCGGAGAGTCAGCAACCAGCAGGGAGCCGGTGGCCATTTTGTGTTCATCTCCGCTCCTGCCCCCCCTCCCCGCCTCTCAGCTGATCGGCGCTGGGTCTAAGAGGCTTTTTCCCTGCTAGGCAAGCCTCCGGAAGCCTTAGACCCAGCGCCGATCAGCTGAGAGGCGGGGAGAGGGGGGCAGTTGATCGGAGCGAGGCTTGCCTAGCAGGGAAAAAGCCTCTTAGACCCAGCACCCATCAGCTGAGAGGCGGGGCAGGAGCGGAGACGAACACAAAATGGCTGCTGGCTCCCTGCTGGTTGCTGACTCTCCGCTGTTTGGCACTCTTTTTCTGGCTGTTCTGGGGCTACAAAGGCACTGAGGAGCTGGGCTCAGTCTACTCTACCTGGTAAGTGACTTTTTGCTGACTTTTTTTGGGTTTCTGACTTTTTTTTCCCATAGGAATGCATTAATTAAATTTCAATGCATTCCTATGGGAAAATGCGCTTCGCAAGAGGAAATTTTCGCTAGACGGCATTAACCGTGGAACGGATTACTTTCGTCTTGCGAGGCACCACTGTACTAAGTCCATGTCATTTTCATGATCAAACAAACCAGGAACTCTACTCAAAAAACAGAAAAAACTACGTTGGCTCTTAGCAATCTATGCATTCTTTTCTGGAGGCTCATACATTACTGACTAACCATTTGCAACATTTAAGTTTACAGTAGCATGATGAAAACCAGTTATGAAGATCTACATTTTAAGAATCCTAAAGATTAATTCTTTAGCATATCACACCAAATATTTCAAACAAATTAAAGAAATACATACAATTCTTATCGCCACCCAGTTATAACGTGAAGAACTTATTAAGATGGAAGCAAATAAATAACCAGAATTCTCATATGTAGCATTCCATGATTTTGTAATATGTTGCTCAGAAGACTAGGAAAAGCCCTTTCAGGGGCAAACATTTGGTCTAGGGAATCCTTTTCAGCCAAGCTGTTCAGCATGGCAAACGGAGAACATAAGAGTTAAGTCTCAGCTTTTAGCAATAGATTTCATTTAAGATCAGTATTTTGAACTACTGTGTCTATTTCTAGTTGCAAGCTTTATCTTTTTGTAAAAACCAGGAAAAATTAGAAAGATCATATTTGAAGGTCAGTTAGCTTTGGGACGTGGTGGCGCTGCGGGTTAAACCGCAGAAGCCTCTGTGCTGCAAGGTCGGAAGACCAGCAGTCGTAAGATCGAATCCACACGACGGAGTGAGCTCCCGTCGCTTGTCCCAGCTCCTGCCAACCTAGAAGTTCGAAAGCATGTAAATGTGAGTAGATAAATAGGTACCACCATGGTGGGAAGGTAACGGCGTTCCGTGTCTAGTCGCGCTGGCCACGTGACCACAGAAACTGTCTACAGACAAACGCTGGTTCTACGGCTTGGAAACGGGGATGAGCACTGTCCTCTAGAGTCGGACACGACTGGACTAAATGTCAAGGGGAACCCTTTACCTTTTCCTAGCTTTGGGATGGAGCATCTTATAAAGCTTCATGTTTGTTTCATGTATTGTTGTCATGTGCTTCTATGTCCCAACAACTGAAATTCATCCCCCAAAACTGGAACAGACAGCATTTTGCCCACATTCACTGGTATAACTCTCCAAACCTCAGCATTAAATCATTACTCAAAAATCATGAGTTATTTTCATCTCAAAATATTTGCAGACATGTCACAAGTTCTAGCCATCTCCTACCCTATTTCATGGTCCTGAGCAATGAGGCTGCCTTTGAACACAGTTCAGAAGCTTAAAGTCAGTTGCTAAAAATATCTCTCACTAGTTACAAGAGATAAATATTAGTTTATAAATATCTTCAAAACTTTATTAAAAAGTGTTGGTCCTAGTTTTTAAAATTATTTAAAACATGTTCTTTGGTGCAGCTGTAATGACAGAACACCTCGCCCAGTGAAACTTATCTGCTGCTCACACTGTTACTTTTTAGGTGCCAGATTATTACATTTATATTCTCTCAACCATTATAACCAAAGATGTTTTAGACCTGACTGAAAAGGAAAATATTCTGTACATAAAACATGGTCATCTAAATTATCTACTCTGCTACCCAAACTAATTCTGAAGCTGTGATAAATTTGGAATGCATTTTGATTGCATTGGGGGGTGGGGGGGGTTGTAGTAATTTAATTATGCAACTTCATTTTACTGTATTGTCAACTGTTCACTGAGCTTCGATATATTCATTTGCAGGGCAGCATATAAACAAAAATAAACTATGTTTCACCTATAGGCCCCAGTAGCTCGTTTAAACAGGAGACCAGGTGCAGGGAACGCTGTGTGCATAAATGTGTGGGGAACACCTGGCAGCACATTCAAATCAAACAACGATCAATGCATGCTTATTTGCCAGGTTATACTTTGTCAATTTTAGGGCTACAGAAATCAAGTGGAAAATATATATTCTTTCACTTTTCAAGGAAATCTCCACAGCCACTATAAGAAACATTTTAATGACATTTATGAATCCTTCAAGATCAACATGGAAGAAAACATTCCCAATTATCTTGGGAATATTGCATACAGTGGTGCCTCGATTTACGAACTTAATCCATTCCAGAAGATGGTCGTAACTCGAATTGGTCGTAAGTCGAAGCACCATTTCCCATAGGAATGCATTGAAACCCCATTAATCCGTTCCGGCCGGGGGGGAAAAAATTGCATTGGGGGGTCCTCCTGGGTCTCCTTCCATAGCGTCCCTTTTCATTCAGACGGCGACAGATAGTGCGAGCTGACACTATTGTACCCTGTGTCTGCAGATCAGCTTGAATTTGTTGGGAAGTTAATCTGGGTTCTATATCCACCATTTGAACAACCCTTTGCTGTAATTTTTCAGTAATTGTGCTCTTCCATCCACGTCCAGGAATGTTAGCTACAGTGCCATGGGCTGTAAACCTCTTGATATTGTGCACAGTGGACACAGGAACATTAAGATCTCTGGAGATGGACTTCTAGCCTTGAGATTGTCTATGTTTTTCCACAACTTTTTCTCTCAAATCCACAGACAACTCTTTACACTTAATTCTTTTCTCCATGCTCAGTGTCATACACAACACAAAGGTTGAGTCAACTTTTCTCCATCTTAACTGGTTGCAAGTGTGATTACTATATTGCCCACACCTCTTACTTACGACAGGTGTGTCTAAATACAAATTAAAGGAGCATCACATGCTTGAAAAGCAATTATTTCTTACAATTTAGACAAGGTGCCGATAATTTTGGTCAGTGCATTTTTGGGTTTCTGTGTGGGATTGTATCAGATTTGACTTTTCTTCTCTGTTTTTTTGTGTTGTTCCAATGCATACCAAAGAAATGAACATGTGAGTACCAAAACATTTGCAACTGCAACTATTTTCTGAGAGAAGGGTTGCATTTTCTGACAGAATTGCAAGGGTGCCAATATTTTTGGTCATGACTGTATGATTTGGTGTTTAAAGAGCACATCCACCTCTGCCTTGCACTCAATTTCTTGGCCAGGTCATTTGTGTCCAAGCCTCATTAATATGGCTTTTCTGAAACAGATGCTGTAGCAAGTTCAAAATAATTTTGAATTTGTATTTTAGAACTCAGACTACACTTGTATCGTATACTTAAGTTTTCAAGCATTTTTTCTTTGGTCTCACTAATTTGCCTTTCAGAAAAAGTGGTTTGTGATTGGCCATGCCAATCTACTCCTCCACAAAAACATTTGTGAGAGCACCAAAACACACTATGTTCCAGATGCCCCAATTGGTGCAAGGAGTTACAATCCCAAAGCACCTCTCCAATGTTGTCAGAAACAAAATCCACACCATAAGACCATTATATAATGACTGGATACGTTAGCAACTAGAGGTATGTCAATTTAGTACAGTAGACTGACTCTTGTGCTAACAAAGAATGCTACAGGGGTAGAACTAGGCCCCGCTGCACATAACAGACTCTTTACCTAGATCCTCAAACAGTGAGTAAGATTAACTGAAGGTCATCCTCAGCATCCAAGCTATTTCAAAACTTCCTTTATTTTAAAAAGCACTTCACTTTTTGGAGACTATGCATTCCTACAAAATAGATCTTACCCAACTATTAAAACAAAAAGGATAGAAAAGGTTACGTGTGTATTGCTTCCCTGCTTTTGATAGTACAACTAAACAAACATTAGCCATAGTTCCTATTGGACAAGCATGGCTATTCCCTGAAAAAGCAAATAGTTGCCCCGGATCATATCCTATCTTGTGATTTAGACCAGGGGTCCCCAACCCCCAGGGCCATGGACCAGTAGCGGTCCATGGCCTTGGAAGGACCGGGTCGCCAGGACAGATGAGCAGCGAGTGAAGTTCTACCTCCTGTCAGCGTGCTCCTATTAGGTTCTAATGCTGATGATGATCTGACAGGAGGCGGAGCTTCACTCCCCGCTCCCCTCCTGCTGCTGCTAAATCAGCTGTGCCTGTGGCATTAGAATCTAATAGGAGCCTGCACTCCTATTACGTTCTAAACCGCTGCTGATTTAACAGGAGGCGGAGCTTCAATTGCAGCTCACCGCTCATCTGTCCCGGCACAATACATGTAATGAGCTCAATTCAAAGCTATCCTCCAACAACCTACTGCATAACAAGTACCCCTCCCCCCCCAAGTCCTTGGGAGAATGGTCTTCAACTAAACCGGTCCCTGGTGTCAAAAAGGTTGGGGACCACTGATTTAGATTGCATTTGGATGGACTTTAACAAAAGTAAACTTGTGGAACACTTGCAAATTTGTGGAAATAAACATCCTCAAAATTAACCTAATCTTGACCAACAGAAAAAAAAAACTGCATAGATAAATAAAAAGTATCATTTACTTTTTTGGTTAATTGCTTAAAACCATCGGTCATCGCAATATATCAATGACAGCATCAAACATATGTAACACTGTCGTATCACAATTTTGCTTTAAAAAAAGAAAAGTAAAGTATGACTTCCCTTCTTCTTTAGGATTCTTGAAGCTTGGCACGAATCTTCTTTGCTGCCAAGGCAAATTTTGCTACTTGATGGGTAGTAATTACATCTCTGCCCACAAGTAGCATACAAAGTTGAGCCAAGGGAGGGCTATCACACAAAGTTCTAAGTATGCCTGCAAGGAATTTCCTCCTGGGGTGATCATATAAAGCAGGGGTCCCCAATTCCCGGTCCGTGGCCCGGTGCCAGTCCGTGGCCTTGGCAGGACCGGGCCACTGAGACAGATCTCCCACCCACCCCCACGCACGCACAGCCCGCCCACCTGCATGGGTGCCCCGCCACCCACGAGCGCGCCCCACCCCCGTGAGCGCACGCCCCACGCCATCCGCACAAGCGCACCCCACCACCCCCACACATGGACCCCGCACCCCCAACCGGTCCGCGGGTCGGAAAAGATTGGGGACCATTGATATAAAGGACATCTTAACAAATAATGAGAAAGATCTTCAATTTCTCCTGATCCACATATACAAAGTATCATAAATACTTTAGTATTTATTTAGCAGGAATTATAAATTATATTTGCTAACTTAGTTATGCCAATTTAAATACAAAACTTAAGCACACCATATACTACAAACTCCCTTGTTGCTCCAAGGCCAAGACTCCAAAGATCTTAACTATTTCCAGCCAACAGCAGCATTCTGCCATAACTGTATAAGAAGAAAATTATGTATTTAAATGTATTATTATTTAAAATATTTTTACCCTGCATTTCTCCTTAAAAAGGACCCGAGGCCACTTACATCATTGAAAGACAATATTTAAAGCTGAAAACAATGAGTATACAATAGTGGTTTACATCATTAAAAGACAATATTTAAAACTAAGAACAATGAGTATAAAAAGGCAGCTTACATCATTAAAATACAAAATTAAAATAAAGACAATAAGCTATTACATGAAGCATCCAGCAGATCTGGCATAATCATTTATTAAACTGTCAATTCCAGTCCAGAAGTTCCCTTGCAACACCATTGGGATCAGAGCAACCCACACTGAAAACTCCAAAAACTTATAAAACTACACGCTCATGTTAGCCAGTGACCCAGAATCCCTCTGTCTGAAATAGACTGGATTGAATAACACTGTGGAAGTTTTCTGTAACACACCAACTCTTCTAATTAACTGACTAAATGTAAGGATCAAAACTCTGTCCTCTTCCTTAATACACTGAGAGAACTATTTTAAAAAGAACTGCTATTGTTAACATTCTGAAATACTAAAGTATTTAAAACTATTTAATTACATAGCTTTTTCTCCTGAAACACAAAGTTCTGTTTTATCATCCTGACTCTGCCAACTATTTTTAAATGCAAATAAAATACTAGTTTCTTTTACTTTACTACTGTTGTTGGAATTACAACCTTTAGTTACTTGGTCCATTGACACCTAGCTTCTTTAGAGCAGTGGTTCTCAAATGTGGGCCTCAGATGTTCTTGGACTGCAACTCCCAGAAATCCTGGCCAGCACAGCAAGTGGTGAAGGCTTCTGGGAATTGCAGTCCAAGAACATCTGGGGACCCCAGTTTGAGAACCACTGCTTTAGAGTACTCCTGGCCCATCTTTGCCATAACATCATACTGTAATTTTATCCTACAATGCTGTGTTGTATGATATGTGTCATCAAATCAGAACTGACTTATGGCAATTCAAATTGGGCTATCAAGGTAAGTGAGATATTTAAGGAGTAGTTACACCCGTTCCATCTACCCAGTGAGTTTCCACAGCCAAGCAGGGATTTGAACCCAGGTCTCCTGAGTCCTAGTCCATCACTCTACCCACTACACTATACTGGATATATTACAATAGCATATTAATAATAATTACTTGCTATGAGGCCAATTCCAACTTATGCCAACCCTTCTCATTGTTGTCTATGTATAAAGTACTCAGAAGAGACTTTTTAGACCTCACTTCTGGTAACATTTTAAGACTGTGCAGCTTGCTCAAGGAATCACAGACTGCTTCTTCTCCTGAAAGGCACAGAGGGAAATCGCACTCCTAACCCCTGGCTCTGCACCCAAGTACTCCACCCCATTGAGCTATACCAGCAGCTAACAGGTCATCACATATATTGTACTTGACAGAAACACAGCAAACAGTACTATTTTAAATGCTAAGATATACCTAATAATTTAATGTCTTTAAAGCACTTAGCAGAGCTTAGGTGTGGTAAACAAGGCAACTTGGCAACTCATTCACAAATATCATAAAAAGTCACTTTATTCTGGAAAAATGAAGCAGCATATTATCCACTAGTTACTGAAAAAAAAGGTGACCATCTAGATAGAGATGGGCATGAGCTGGTTCATGCCAGTTCATTCATTTGACGCTGCCTCTGATGGAGTGCCTCCTCCAGCGGGCACCCACGGCAGAGTCAGCACCCTGGCTTTCCTGCCCCACCTCACTCTTTCACAGCCTGGGTTTCAATGGTGGCCTACAACAGCTATCAATTCCAGCCTAAACAGAGATGTCTAGAGTTGCAGTCCAACACAACTAATGGAAGGTGATACAATTTTCTTTTCTCCACTCTCTCAATTTTAAACTATCACAGACACACCACAGAAGCCTCTTTTTTTAGCATTCATATCCAAGTCCCTCTCATTACACTGCCACTCCCACACATTCCATTCAGCCCAACTAACAACTTGCTCTCATATTATAGCTTAGTTCCTAAGAAATAACCCCATATGTTCCAAAATGATTCGTCACTAATAACCATTCTGGAATAGGGACATGGTTTATGGGGCCCTGGAGCAAGTGTCTCCACCACTAGTGGGGCAGGGCCTAATGGAACAAGGGAAATGGGCAGGAAGGGGTCCCTTGCTTTGCAGAGCCTGGGACACTTGCCCCAACGCCCACCCCCAGCAGTTCTTTATATAGGACTGTCAAGAAACAGGGCTGGGTAATACTTGCATTGGGCCACAAATATCATTAAAAAGGGTACACTTTTCAATTCTCCAGAACTGTTCAGCAGCCTGCATGAGTGAGTGGTGGGTGGGTGGAAAAACAGAACCTAGAAACAGAAAAGGCCAAAAATTATCCTAGTCAGCTGTTAAAGCCAATTCAAGATTAAAGTCTCAATACAGGGCTTTACAAGAAAAGGGATTTTCGGCAGGAATTCGCCATAACCCACACATAACATGAGGCCTTAATCGTGTGGTGTAGGAACCCGGTGTACGAACAGGCCGTCCTACCCCCGACTACTAGTTAGTTCACCCTCGCGTCGCAATACATGACGTTCACTAAACCCGATTTTTCCCGAAGGCCGTTCATTTGATTCCAGCCATCCTCTACGTTCTTTGTAAACCGAGGCCTGCCCTTTCCTCTCTTTACCCCGCCGATCCACTAAGGCGGCCAAAGGGTTTTCGCCCCACTACAACTGGGGAAGCAGCTCGACGGAGGCGGCCTCCCGCCGACCCGTCTGGGAAGCGAGCATGCCTCCAGCACGATTGTGAGAAACCTATTTATTAAGCAGCGCGGCTCCGTGAAGCAGCAGCAGCAGCAGGTCTGGGTGGCGGCGGCAGCGGCAGCGGAGGCCGCCAAAGGGCGTCCGCCTTCAAGCCGGCACACCGAGAAGTTATTCACGGCGAGGAGGACGCCTCTACACGACGGGGCCGACACGAGAGCCAGCAGGGTTTGCAGCCGCTGTCACGTGTAGCCTCGGACCGGAGAGAGAGGATGAGATACTCTTTCCCCCTTCACTCCCTCGCGGACGAAGGCGAAAGAGGGGCAGGAGGGTCCCCGCCCGGAAGCCGGACCCAGCGTCCCGGAGGCACGGGGGGCGGAGGGGGGCGGAGAGAGGGAAGAGGACGGGGAAGGCGGCCAAAGCCGCCCCCCCCCCCTCTGCTCCCCGAGCCGAGTCCCCACACGAGCCGAGTCTACCTGTCCTCGCTCTTGCTCTTCTGCTTCTTGCCCATGACTCCGCCGGCGACCGACTCCCCGGGCTCCGCGTCTCTCTCTCAGCCAAGGGCCCGGCCAGCCACATCCACACGCGCCCGGGTGCATATGGGGGGAGGCTCCGGAGCGACGCCTCCTCTCTCCAGTAGGCAGCCGCGGATGACGCGCGCAGGCGCTCTCCCTCTCGCCCACCCTGAGCGCGTGGGACAGAAGGGCCGGGCAAAGTCTCCGCGGAGATCCTGGGAGGGGGGCCGCCTCCTCCTGGACGGAGGGGGAATAGCAGCCTCAAGAAAGGGTTGGCGGAACGACGCCGCTGACTCAAGAGGCAGAGACGGGAGGGGCGGGGGGGGAGGCGGTGCTCAGCCGAGGAGACAAGCTAAGCAGGGCTTGCGCGGGAGGTCCCGAGGGCCACCAGTGCAGGCGGTGGCGACTGGGGTCCCTGTAGATGTTACTGGGCCGCAGCTACCGCTGTCCCCCTAGCTACCATGCTTAGTGTTGGAGAGACGACGGAAGTTACAGCCCAACAACATCTGGAAGCCCCAATCTCTGGGTAGAGCGTGCTTAAATCGGCCCATGGGGTTCTCTCTCCAGCGGCACTCTAGTCCCTATTCCTTTACTGATGGCGCTTCCTAGGTGAAAGACCTGCCTGGCCTTGCGTTACTCAAAGGAGATTTAAATGAAACAGGACTCTTTAAATTAAAAAAAAAAACTTGAAAGAACACGTCTGTTTCCTTCTCGAAATACGCATTCGGAACAGCGCCCCTCCCCGCTCTGTGACGACGAATGTCTGCGACGACAACAAAAGGTCCGCCTAAGTGCGTCACGTAGTGACTTGGGTCGAGCCCGTTTACCAGGGGAGCCCGAGGAGCGGCTGCGGCTCAGGCTGACGAGGCCTCTGTGCGTGGCCACGCTGGGCGGTGTCTCCTTGGGCCTCTTCTGCCGTGAGTATCGGGGGGGGGGGGGGGTGGGCCGTCGTGTGGGGAGCCCTGCCTAAATGGGTCCGGCTGTGGAGGTTTCTCTTCTTTGGATGTATGGGGTGCGTTTTTGAGCCGCAGGTCGTGTCTTCGGGAAGGAAACCCAAATCGGATCCCGAAAATGAAAAGCATGCTCTTTTGTGTGATTTTCTTTACATCGACTGCTATTAAATCACGTGTATAGCAACCAACTTTTGAAAACGCACTCCTTTTTTTTGAGCCACAGGGTTGTTGTTTTTCCAGAACATGGCGTTTCGTGTCTTTTGCCTCAGACTGAGATTAAATCTCAGATCACATTTCTGTCCATGGACACTGCATATTGAGTTACCTTGCAAATGGTATTTTGCACACATGTTGCTCTCTTTTTGCTTGATGAAGAGTCACCGCACACAAAAATGCAACTGGGCTCATGGTCATTTAACTTCATTAATGCTAACAGCTGACTTTCCCAGACACACAGGATCCACAGCTACATGTGGTGCTGCCTGGAAAGTCTGGGGCTACCTGTATGCCTATATGTGTTCTTAATAGTTTTTTAAAAATAAAAAAGGCTTTTATGTGGTGGTTGCCAACTCAGGAGAAATAATCCTTCTGACTCACACAGGAGAGAATGCTTTTGGTGCCAACTATAGTGTCTAGAGACACATCATCTTATCTTCACTCTGTAGCTGCTAGTGATCATTGAAAGCCTTTCATTAACTTCCTTTTATTAAAGCAAAAAGCGTGCTGCTTATATACGGCCCCATAGTGCTTCAAGCACTCTCTGGGCAGTTTACAAGTTAATTATGCAGGCCACACATTGCTCCCCCAGCAAGCTGGGTACTCATTTTATCGACCTCGGATGGATAGAAGGCTGAGTCAAACTTGAGCGGGCTACCTGGGATTGAGCCCCGGGTCGTGAGCACAGTTTTGGCTGCAGTACAGCAGTTTAACAACTGCACCACGAGGCTTTTATAAGCTAACATTGTACAATAACTTAAGCCATTACGTGTCTTCAGTATTATTTAATATATGTAGAATTTGCTATTTAAAGTCTTACGGTTACTCTACTAATGCTTTTAAATTGGATTACAATTTTAGTGACTGAGAATGTGGAAGCAGATTAAATAATGCATGGAATCTGATAATAAACATATGTTTTTCAAATTACAAGTTTCCCTTTCTGTGGAATGTTCAACTTCAGGAGATATTGGGTGTGCTTTCAGTTCAAAATTGGCCTTACTAATATCAATCATAGACTGTGGGTCCAGTATGTGCCTCTTCTCTAACAGACAGGTGAATGTGGAATGTGTCCCTGAGAATAGGAAAAGTGAACTGTAATCCAATAATTGTTCCTTGAGGTTACAAAAATATACAGGATGCCATGAACAGCAGGGCCCTGTCAAGGGACTTTTATTTAATATATTAGCAGAAGATGCTTATACAATCACATTCCCAAGTTAAATATTTCAGTTGCCACGTGGAATCTACTTGCATCTTAAGTTCCCATTGACATCTCAAAGTTAGGGTTAGTGAGTGCTGATGTTATATTAATAAATGCCATTACATGGTACCTGACTCTGATTTACACTATGTTTTGTTTTCAGGTTTAATGTGTCTTCTGCTTATATTGGGGCAAAATGGCTGCTGATATGTTTTCAGAAGTTCTAGGGGCTCAGATGCTTCAGACAGCCAAGATTGTTGAAGAACAACTTGATGCTGAGATTGAAAAGTTGGACCAGATTGATGAAGATGAACTGGAAATCCTGAAGCAAAGAAGGCTTGAAGCACTGAAGAAAGCCCAGCAACAGAAACAAGTAACCTTCCTGCGGCATAATAACAAGCATTCATAGCACCTTTTAGGTCAGGAATGGGGAATCTTTGGCCCTTCAAATGTCTTGGCCTATAGCTCCTGTCCACACCACCTAACAATACCAATGGTAAGGAACTGTTGGAATTACAGCCCAAAACATGTGGAAGGCCAAATGTTCTTATTCCAAGCACATCATGCATGTTAATTTCTAAGATTTTGACACCAACAGCCGCTTTGGGTCCCTTGTTGGGAGAAATTCAGCATATAAATAAAACTAATAAATAAAATAAATAGTCTGTTTTAGTTTGACAATGCAGATGAAGCTGAAGCTGACAGGAGTAGCTTCTAGCAGTAAAGTAAGATTGGCAGTGAAGTCACAATGTAGAATTGTTCACTATCGTGCATCTTGGACCTATTCATGATTAATTATATGCCATCAAGTTGTTTCATAGGGTTTTCTAGGTATTAAGTACAAAGAAGTCGTTAGCAATCCCTCTTTCTAATGGTGCTCTTGCAGTGCCTCCAAGGCCGCACAGGTGGCAGAGTATGTAGTCCTATCAGCAGCACATACTCTGTGCAATTTCACCTGCCACATCTCGTGGCAAGCAATGTGGGATTCGCATTCCTAGCCCCTGGTTTTGCAGTCAGGCACTACAGACCACTGAGCTATATCAGCTTATGCTTGTTTAGAAGTAAATCCTACTTAATTAAGTGGAGTTTACTCTCAAGCAGTTGTTCTTAGGCCTGAAGCCTTGCATATTTGGCTTGAAGTGTCTCAACACAGTTCAGTGCAATAGGTAGATTGGAAGGGGATCATTTTGGATCACAGTCTTAGCATATTTGCAAGGAAGCTGCATTGAAGTCAGTGGGACTTAATTCCAGATTAATATGCTTGAGGTATGCCTGTTAGCCAGTTTGGTACCCATCTTGTTGCAGCATATTTGTTATCAGAAACTTAGGGTTTTGAATAGTTTCTGCTAAGCCACTAAAACCAGAGCTGTCTGTCTATATGTCATCTAACCTACTTGGAGAATTAACTTTATGTTGGAAATGATGGGCTCACTGAAACTATCAAAATTGTTAGCATATGTTCTGTATAACATGGAGATTTGGTGTTTATAAGACACTACTCGAAGAAGGTCCAAGAATTATAAACGTACACATCTGTCCCTTAGAGAAGCAAGATATGTGTTCCTGTATCAGGCCTATGTAGTTAATAGTTCAGCTCAAAAAGCTAAAACCTTAGTAAGCACAGCTCAGGATTCTTTAGCTGAAAGAGAGTATTCTGAAAACAAAATATTTCTGTTCTTAAAAATGAGGAATGGAAAGTGTTTCCTCAAATGGTTAAATATTACGTTGAAATCTAATCATGAGCCACTGATTACAGAAGTTCAGAATTTGACATGTTTGCATCTGATGTGAAGGTTGCAATCCGTTGTATGCACAGTGAAACTAAACGTCCAAGGAAATATACATGTGATTGCTTTGGGAGTTTAAGTTATAATAGAGAGTTGAGCAGATACATTTGGCAGGTGAACATGGACCTGGGTTTCAGAATGCAGTCCTGACTAGTCTAAATATTTTATTCTATATTTAATTCAACATTGAATGTTACTATTACTGCCTGTTTATTTAAAAGTGTACCAGATTATATTAAGCATTGGCAAAGGAACTGACAAAGCTGGTTATTCGTGAAGTTTAGCTATTGAGGCCCAGGTGAAAGATATTGCCTATTTGAACAGTAATTGATACCCAAGAGCTACAAAATATATTTTTTAAAGGCTGTTAAAAATACCTTTAACTCATCAGGGGAAGGCTGTATTATTCTGTTGCAGCAAAACCATCAAGAAGCCTTATGACATCCTGAAGATTAAACAAGTTTTGCTTAACATACGGTTTTCATGCCTGATTCTTGGGGGGACATCTGAAGAAGTGGGCTAACATCCCTGAAATCGTATGCAACATCAAACATGTTGCCACAAGTGCCACAAGACTCCATGTAGAACTAGCTGTGTGGAAATATAAGCACTCTTCCTGAATTTCAAGGGTACCGTGTATCTATTGATGTAACAAACAATGAGTAGAAAACACCCACACCAACATTTTGTATTTCCAAACAGGAATGGCTTTCAAAAGGACATGGGGAATACAGGGAAATCCCCAGTGAGAGAGATTTTTTTCAAGAAGTAAAAGAGAGCAAAAATGTGGTCTGTCATTTTTACAGAGATTCAACTTACAGGTATAGTAAACTCATGGGATTTATAGTACATAAATATTTGCTAATATAGATCAATTATTGAAGATAATTATGTGTTGAAAGTTCATATGCCTAGGTTTGATAAAACAAAATTAACTGACCTAATGCATTTTTTGCTAGTAATTAAAGCATCTTAATACGAATCAGTGCTCATCTTTTAGCTGAGAGCATGGTAAGTGCCCTTTTGCTGCTTAAACTTTCCTTTGCTTGATTAGAATGTGCACACTTTCAGTCTCCTAGATTATAAGTATGGTCTGTTATTTTAGGTCCAATTAGATAAACTTAACAGTGCAATTCTAAGGATTCCTTTCCCAGAAGGACCCATTACAACTTTTCTAAGAAGTGCATAGGATAGCAGTTGCATTCTTTACTGATTTCTGTAAATCTAAATACCCCAATCCTAAAGCAGTATTACAACCATGATTATTAACCTAGTATTTTAAAAACAGTTGGTTAAATTAGATTGGTATCTTAAATATTATTGATAAAAAGATATAGAGAAAGCAGTATTCAGACTCTGTTGTGCTTTTTTCTCCCCACTGTGCCTGCTCCCAAGGAAGAGTGAAACGAGGGTCAGCAGCATAAGTTTTGAATTAAACATTTGATTCTTTATTCATCTAGTGATCTGAATATGTGTTACCATAAATAATAAATGTACCAACAATATGTATTTTGAATGATGATGAGTTTATTTAAGCTAAGGAGCAAAATAATATTTAACATTGAGTTTCATCTTCGTAAAACACTTGATTTACTGTGTTTTCTTTTCTTCAGATGCTTAATATTTGACAAGCACTTAACAATACTTGCAAAAAAGCACGTTGAGACCAAGTTTATCAAGCTAAATGCTGAAAAATCTCCATTTCTATGTGAGAGACTTCGCATCAAAGTAATCCCCACACTAGCACTTGTAAAAGATGGAAAAACTCAGGATTATGTGGTTGGTTTTACTGATCTCGGTAGTACAGATGACTTCACCACAGAGACCTTAGAATGGAGGTTAGGATGTGCAGATATCATCAACTACAGGTAAAATACATGTATTTTTACAAAAAGGCATTGTGAAGATTTTAAAGATTCTAAAGACCTCATCACATTCTTTTATTGGAAGCAGTGTGATATTTTCAAGTACTGTAATTGCACCCATATTTTTTCTTTAATAGTCCTGAATGTGACCAGTCAGATCTATCTCCTAGTTGCTTTCCAATAATGTGTTACTGATAAATATTATTCTCTATTTGTAATAGAGGATTTTTCAGTAGATGAATAAACAAAGCAGGTCAATCAGTGATTTATTTTTCTCCTAAATTTACAGATATATTTTTTAAAGAAAAACAGGAAGTGACTTGCATTCAACATATTTTTATCTTAAGGCTATATTTGACCCACTCCCTTGTATGAAATTTTGGGAAAGCAACCCATTTGAACTGTTGTTTCCTTAATTGTAAAGTCTGGATTTGGCCAAAGTTTTGGTAAACTACAGATGAACTGGAGATCCTGTATACACATTGTGCAGCTCCTGTAACGTGTGTGTGTGTATGTGTGTGTGTGTATATGTGTATATATATATATGTATATGTGTATGTGTATGTATGTATATATGTGTATATGTGTATATATATGGGGGTTAAAGAAGGTTGTATTCTAGCTCCAGTTCTTTTTAATTTGTTAAGTATACAGAAGTGTTCCTGTATTAATCCTTTTCCCCCCTTCTTTTTTAGTGGCAACTTAATGGATCCACCATTCCAGAGCCAAAAGAAGTTTGAAACCAGTTTCACAAAGCTAGATAAGAAAACGATCAGAGGAAAGAAATATGATTCTGATTCTGATGATGACTAGATATTACAATATATGTTTGTAAATCATCTTTTCTTTTAAGCTTGATACATTTCTAGGAATGTTTTTTATAAAGCTGTTTGTTTCGAGAACATTTGCACATGATGCTCATTTTCTAACTGTTTTATATAACTCATGAAATCTGAAATATTTTTTTCCTCTTGGGATGTCATTTCTAGGTTAAGGAAGATGAGCCCTTTTGAACTGTCACATTTAGCATTTTGTTTCAAAACTAATCCTTTTAAAATGCTGTATACCATTTTGCTGTTGAAGTATTAATGAAGAACTCCTGTCAAGAATTGTTGCAAAACTATTCTAAAAGTATAATAACATAATTGCTTGCCTGGTATTGCCATGAGTGAGGCATTGCCTATCCTAACTACATTGCACTGAATATGATTAAACCATCCTAGACTCTTTGAAAGAATTATCTCTGCGAACTGTGTACACTGCATGTTAAAGCTGAATCAGCAGTAAATAGCATATGGTAAAACTGAATTGAAACATGCCTTGCTTGCAGGATTATTTAATATAATTCTGTGGTTTGGAGAACAGGCTACTTGAAGCAACAGTGAATATTAGTGTGTTATTTTTAACTCCTGATAATAATAGGAAAGCAGTTTAATACAGTTTCTTGTACTGTAGTTCTTTAGTAATACACATTTTCTGGAAGAATCCCTACATTCTTTGAATATTTTAAGAAGAGGGCTCCTTGTGAATCATTGAATCAAACGTTGGGCCAAACTGCCCTGCTTATTAATCTGTTTCCTAGATCTATGGATCTCTTAATACCAATGGAAGGTCAT
Source organism: Intellagama lesueurii (assembly GCA_037013535.1). NCBI lineage: Eukaryota > Metazoa > Chordata > Lepidosauria > Squamata > Agamidae > Intellagama > Intellagama lesueurii. The sequence goes on along the minus strand of JBAJHW010000003.1, from coordinate 94,680,334 downwards.
TTCTTTGCTGAATTGCCATGCAGAGGGCAATTGAAGTTGGGAAGGGAAAGGATAATTACACTCCTTTGAAACACCTACTCCAAAATCCTGCTTATATGGCACTCATGTTTAGAGCATAAACATATGAATAGAAGGGTTGTTGTCAACTTTATGACATGCAAGACAAGACTTCCAGGAAGAATATAGTTGGGGTGGACAGGGTTAACCCATGTGCTTTGCCCCTGCCAGAGGAACTGCTAATTGGGGATAATTTGAGGCAAGGCATGAATTAAGGATATATTTTGTTTCAGATGAATTGGCTGGCTTTACCCTGTGTGAAATACAAAATACTAGTAACCACTCTTAAATTTGTATCTATAGAAACTGTAAATCACCTGAACATATAGATCTGTGTCATTTTGACTTGGCCCTCCAATCTTTTCAAGTGCATAGCAGCACCCTAGTCACTCAAAGAAAAGTGAAAAACGATACTGCAGGCAAATCTAGTGTGGTTGGCTCTCTCTCTTGACTCCTATAAATAGCCCTCTTTTCTCCCAGTTTTCCCCTTTGGAGGTGAGAAAGCTCAAGGTAGAGGAGGGAATGCCTGGACACAACAAAATGGATGTCCATGAGGTACTGTCACATCCTTAAATCTGCAGCTGTGCCTGACCTTTGTATCTCTCTTAGATGGAAACCAAAGGCAAGCTGCTTCCCGAAGACTGAAAGAGGGAGCACTAAGGGGAGATATTGAAAATTTGAAGAATATGATTTTGAGAAAGAATAACAGTGTGGGGATAGTGACAGGGAAACAGCCAAAAGATTATTTAAGTAGGATTGGGGGTGGGGGTTTCAGTGTGTGTATGAGAGAGAATTCCTTGGGTAGGCATCGTTGGTGGGGAGAGCCTATGTATCCCATCAGAGTAGCTGATATAGGAGAAGCAAAACCCATCAGGTATTCAGCTCAGCACTATTGTTCTTTTAACTGCATTTTTTATGATCATGTTAAGTCAAAATAAAGTTACTTCAATTCACACTGTCTGTTCAGAAGTGAGTGCATTTTTGCTCATATTGCTAAACTCTGCTGAGGTACACTGGTAAGGTAATCAACAAAAATGGCTGAAGCATTCTGCTATCTTATATGCAACCCCCATATTTTGTCATTTGGAGAAGGGAGGCTTTTTGCAGCTTTAATTTGTCCTGGGACAGTGACCATATTTCTTACGGGATGAGTGGAGAACACATAACTTAATGAGGAAGCCCACAGCAGAATCAACAGGAACATCACTAACTAAAGAACCACACACTCATCCCTCAGCTCTTGACCGGCCTTTCCCACAGTAGCAAGAATACCTGCCCATTGTTTATCAGGGCCAGCAATTCCTCAATATATTGAATAGTTTTCCTCTTTGGAGGTGAGAAAGCTCAAAATAGAGGAGGGAATGCTTGAACAAAACTAGACATATTTTAAATATATTCAATATATTGAATATATATTGGAAGGATTCCCCCCCCCCCATGAACAGGAGTATTTGAGAACATTAGTTACTACACACCCCTTGCAGTCTGAGTTAGCTCAGTCCAGAATTCTGCTACATTTTGTTTAAAGTGGCTCAGAATTGATGCAGAAACATTGAGCAAGACCTAAAAGGCATTCCTCTGTGCTCTGCAGGTGTTTAAAGTCTGGGTGGAGGGTCATCTTCCTGCATTCTGGTAATAGTTTATCAGTGTACATCATAAATGTATCTACAGGAGGAGACTAGACTGAGAACCATTTTTTACACTGTCAATTCATGGGCTTTGGTATGCATGGATGGTAGGGGTTACCATTCCCAATGTTTTCCACAATACCAATTTTCCACTAGAATACTTAACAGCTATTAATTATCAACCCCTACTAACTGCAGACAATGGATGAAGTAAATGGCACTAGAGAAAAGGACAAGGTCCAGATGTAGTGGGCAGGGTTGCTCGGTTACTTCATTATCCTCCTTACAAACATACCTTTCTTCATGTCACCCCTAAACTAGGGTTGGGGGGAAAGGCAGCCTGTGGGCTGCAGACAGCTCCCAGGATCCCTAAAAACCAGACTCTCATAACGTCCCGTTAGCCATTTTGAGGGTGCTCCCTTACACACATATATATATCATTAGAGGACACTAGATTCCCAGTATGGTATAGTAGATAAGAGTGATGGACTAGGGCTCTGGAGAACAGTTTGATGGAAACTAACATATCTCACCTTGAAAATCCTATTAGGGTTGCCATAAGTCATTTCTGACTCGACAGCTCAGAACACACACACACAAAAGGACATTCAGTTAACTCCTCCCTTTTAAAATCAACTATGCAGACGAAAAACGGACAATAGTTTAGCCTATTGTAATTCTAGAATCTGAATTATCTAATGAATCTGAATACTGGGAGATCCAGGACAGACAAAAGTGCTTCTTCACACACACACACAACAGTTATATTATGGATTTTGCTATCATAAGATGCAAAGATGACCACCAACTTAAACAGCTTTTTTAAAAAGGGCTTCAAATTCAGGATAAGGCTATCAATGGCCATCAGTCATGATGCTACGTTATCACCAAGATACAAGGCAGCATCCTTCTGAATACCTGTCATTGGGAACCACTGGGGGGGGGGGCGATTGCCCTCATGGCCTGCCTGTGGGCTTTCTTATAGCATCTTGGTAGTTTAAATGAATTGAAAGCTTCCGATCTCCGATTTCCCCCTTTCAGGTTCGGGAAGTGGGGAAGTGTTTAATAGCCAAAAATCACTGCCAGGTCATTGTTGGTGGTCCTGATCCTGGTAGTGGTGATTCTGCAGCCATTTTTACTATCGAAGGCTTCCCCTCCTGTCCCAAAGGCTTCCCTCGAACAAAAGGAAGCCCTAGGGGACCTGGAAGGGAATGGGAGGTGGGCATAGGAAATTTTCAATTCATTGAAATTAAAATTTATTGGTGCCAGATCTGCTTTACACTGGCGTAACTTTATGCAACACAATTTTGCCCATGAAGTTTTCTGACACTCAGTGTTATCCACTGATCCAGTTTGGAAAGAAAATTTATAGAATAGTTCACAGAGCATTTTTGTTCTATTTCTCATAAAATGTCAATCATGCCACTCATTCTCATTTAAAAGTACAATGCATATAAACTCTTTGGATTACTTTTTGCAGTATTTGTATGCAGCTTGATACAATAAAAAATTCTCAGCAATTGATATATCTAATACAGTAGAAAAATATGTCTCAAAACAATTTGAAAGATACTATCTAAATCCTTCAACAATACCCCCTCCCCCACAAAAAGGGGAGGGGGAACTACAGCTATCCTCCTCTACTAAAGAAAATCCTGCATAAATGGGACTGTTTGGCAGTTTTTTTAAGTTGAACATAGTCTCTGCCTCTGCCTACTACATGGGAAGAGGGGGTGTTTCAAAGGAAGTGATGGCATGTTTAGCAATGTTACTGATTTCTGTTACAGCAGTTAGGGGTTGTCTTTGTCTGTTGAGCTAACAGGTGAGTTCAGATGCAACACAGTCATTTTTTAAGGTAATACAATCAACAAGGCAGGGTATTCCCTGGATGAGGTGCCACTACTAAGAAGGCTATCTTTTGCAATTTTATTCAGTAGCCTTCTATTGGTGGCGAAGCCACTAATAAAACCACCAGTAAGGATCTTACAGGTCACCTTGGCATATACTGTACAAGGAAGATAGGCTTGTGAGCACTCTCACATGCACTGAAGTTATTTCTCCTATTTCCCTCTACATCTGGAAACAATAATACCTCATGTTTCTAACACTATTCTGGATAACAAGAAGATTCTTTAGAAGATGAATGGATTCTTGATTGAGAAAACATTATAAACAAGCTTATCTGAAAGACAAATAATAATGTTTCCCATATACAGAGGGGAATATAAGGTATGAGGAAAATGGCAGAAGTATGTTTTGTTTAAATAGGGAACTGATGAGGCCCTGTCTCAGCCACTACTCTCTGTGAACTAGTTGTGCACAATAAAACAAGGTGCAGAACTTGTTACACATATCGTAACTCAGGTTCCTCGGCAGGTAACTGAATGTACAAAATGATCTCCCAAAAATGATCTGAGTGCTGCTCTAGTTCTTTAACATACAAAACAGGCAACTGGAGAAGCAGGAACAATTCACAAATCCTGATAGTAATTTAAAAAATGGAACAGTTTTGTTTTCTTAGTATTACATCTTGCTATATTTGACTAAGCAGTTGATTAAAACCTTGAGAAATTACTCCAAAAGAATGCGTACCTTAGCTCCTCAGAGGTAATCACACAAACACAACTTCCAAATTAAGATTACATTTATTGCATATAGTGCCACTGTACATTATGAAGAATCAATTGCTTTCTGTTCAACTGGTTTTAGATGACAACGAATTATTAGTTCACCTGTGCTGCAGTTAATATACGTATCAGACATTTCATCTTCAGATGGAAGCCCATGGGGTAGCTTCAGTGGTTGAATCCTATAGGTGAGGGGCAAAAAAAAACATGCCTCAGTATTGTCTGCAAAACCTACAGCATTTTGAAGAAGTGCAAGCAAGAACTCACAAACCTTATTAGATGTTTAATGATCTTCAGTTTTTTATTCACAGCAGGGATGTTTTTGTGCACTACAGGCTCATATCTCTGTAAGCAAGCAAAAATTGCATTAAAAGATTTGTAAATATATGATTAGCCACTCAAACTGAGAAAATGACCATGGTGATTAAACAAAGGTGATGGAGGATGGCCTTCACTTTAACAAGGATGCTTTAGCAGCATATTCCAGCATTGGCAAGGGAGTAAGGACTAGACTATCCTTGGAGTCCCCTCCCACTATCTACTTCTGTGCTTTTATGCTTCTGTTAAAATATTTATGTATTATTTATTTATTTATTTATTCAATTTGTATCCTGCTCCTATTAGTGTTAAGGCACTACTCTGGGTGGTTACAACACATATAATAGAAAACAAAAATAAAGATAAAAATATTAAAAGCAACAAAAATAACCGTAAAAACAGATGGCACTGACTAATCATAAAAACCCAGAGTGGACAGAGGAAAAGGGGGGGGAGGAGGGGAGAAGGTGGTCAGCTGGTGTCAATGTGGAAAGCCTCCCTGAAAAGCAATGTCTTTAACTGTTTCCTAAATCTCAACAAGTAGGGACGTGGTGGTGCTGTGGGTTAAACCGCAGAAGCCTCTGTGCTGCAGGATCAGAAGACCAGCAGTCGTAAGATCAAATCCACGCAACGGAGTGAGCTCTCGTCGCTTGTCCCAGCTCCTGCCAACCTAGCAGTTCGAAAGCATGCAAATGCAAGTAGATAAATAGGTACCACCTCGGTGGGAAGGTAACGGCGTTCCGTGTCTAGTCGCGTTGGCCACGTGACCATGGAAACTGTCTTCGGACAAAAACGCTGGCTCTATGGCTTGGAAACGGGGATGAGCACCGCGCCCTAGAGTCGGACACGACTGGACTAAATGTCAAGGGGAACATTTACCTTTACCTAAATCTCAACAAAGACGGGGCTAGATGGAACGCCTCTGGAAGCTGGTTCCAGAGGAAAGAGTACCTCTTGTAGAGGATTTATGGGCCTCCCTCTAGGTGGCCACCCAGAGGAGCCTCAACTGGGATGATCTTGTGGGTTGGGCAAATGTCATTAAGGAAAGACGCTCCAACAAGTAACATGGGCCCAAACTATGGAGAGCTTTATATGTGAGTGTCAAAACCTCGAACTTGATCTGGGACGCAACAGGCAACCAGTGGAGGTGAGCCAGAACTGGAGTGATGCGGTCAAATGTACACACCACCAATCCAGCTGACTGAAGTCTCCAGATCAGGCTCAAGGGAAGCCCTATGTATAGCATTGCAGTAGTCAATCTGGGAGATGAGCAGGGTCTGAACCAAAGTCCTGAGGGAGTCCTCGTCTAGGTAGGGGCAAGGTTGGGCAATGAGCCTAAGCTGGTTGAAGGCTGATCTGGACACGGCTGCAATTTGGGACTCCCAAGAAAGAGCCGGGTCCACAAGAACACCCAAATTACGCACTTGGTCCCTAAACTTGAGGGGAATACCATCCAGCCTAGGGACCATCCCCCCTAACCTATCAGAGGTCTACCCTGCAAGAACAAAATCTGTTTTGTCCAGGTTCAGTTTGAGCCTGTAAGCCTTGATCCATTCCAGTACTGCAACTGAGCAACGCTCGAGCATCTAGACAGCATCAACTGCAGAGGTGGTAACAGGGAGATAGAGTTGGGTGTCATCAGCATAATGATGATACCTTACTCCAAAACTCCTGATGAGCTTCCCCAATGGCTTAACATAGATGTTAAACAGCATCAGGGATAGTGTCGATCCCCGAGGTACCCCATACCATCGGGTCCAAGGTGCTGACACCTCCTCCCCTAGCTGAACTCTCTGGACACGGTCCTTGAGGAAGGATTGGAGCCAGCTCAAAGCTAAGACCCCAATCCCAACCTCAGAGAGCCTATCCAGGAGGATACCACGGTCGACAGTATCAAAAGCCACAGAGATCTAGCCGTACTAATCACGTGCATCTGCCCATCAGCCTCCCTTAAAAGGTCATCCTGCGATGCGACCATTGTCATCTGAATACTATGTCACAGCCTGAATCCAGACTGGAATGGGTCAAGGCAGTCCTGCCCCTGCAGGTATGACTGCAGCTGATTTGCCATCATAAAGTAGCATTGACAATGAAGACTACTGTATTTAATACAAAGATTAACAGCAGACAGAATTCACCAGTAGTTAACACAGAAAATAAACACAGATATTATAGATCATCCCTTAAATGTCTCTGTATCACCATCTGTATTGGTCCAATATCATTTATACCCCTCATATGTACTTTGTATGTTAATTCATAACAACCAGATCATGATAAATAACAATGTCTTTAAATAAAAGTATGGATTGAAATTCATTAATCAGTTTACTAAAACTTTTGTAGTCTTGTTGGATTTCTGCACGCTAGTTCAACATGGGAAAACCACGTGACAAGATTGCATGTGCAGATTTTCTTGTCTAATCATGCACACCACTTGCAGACTGGATGCAGATTGACACTAGAATTGGGACTGAATTGGAAAACATGCAACAAAATGCTCAGTTTCAATGTCTTTCTTTATCACCTTGTAAAGTACATGCCTATGTACATCCCCGGATACTATATCACACTATCAGCTATACACAACCTCACAATGCAGGTAAATGGACAGTGGGGGTTGCTCTTTCAAGAACATATAGTGGAAAATTTGTATGTAGTCTACCACCCAGGCAGCAGGCATCAAAAGAAAGATTTTTCTCAACACATCTTGGCTGTTTGGAGCTGTGTAGCATAACCATATCCAAATAAAATATTATAAAGTTAGGGAACAGAGCACTGCACAATCCAAGCAAACCAGTGGCAACTTCCATTGCACAACACTGTGTATGGAAACTTTAAGTGGTTTATGTGGCTCCTTTAACATTGGAATCACTTATGCAACGCCTTGTTATGGCTTCAAATTCTGCCAAAGGAAAATCCAGATTCAGGTATGTGAGGAGGGTGACAGTGACAGGAAGCCTGTACAAATTAAATTCAGAGTAGGAAAGAATCCCCTGTATGTGTCTCTAGGAACAAGGAAAAGGAAAAAAACAAGATTGCCAGTGGGTTACATACTCTTCCCAATCCAAATTGTCTGATCAACTCCTTTTCCCAATAAGGACGCCTTCTTCCACTTTTGATCCTGGTGATGAGGTGTAATTTGTGAGGCTGCTCTGGATCACCCCCGTATTTTTCATGATCACCAGGATGTGGCTGAAATACCTAAAAGAAATTCAACAAGGGCAGATTTTGGCTATATTATCATTACTAGCCATTAGAGATGGGCACGAACCAGCAGTTTTGTGTGGTTCATTTCCCCAGTTAAACAGCTGATCCATGGGTCAGCGTCACACCCCCTCCAGTGGGCACCCACTCATTGGCAACACCTGGAGGAGGCAGGGCACTGCCACTGAGTGGGTGCCCACTGGAAGGGGAGGGATACCAAACCACAGATCAGTTGTTCAGCCGGGAAAGGAAACTGAACACGCAGTTTGTGCCCATCTCTACTAGCCATCCCAAAAATAATCTTAAAACCTATTAGTAGCCACTGAAAGGGGGATTTGTAAGAAGGGTGACAAAGTGAATTTAAATGATTATATCAAAGAAACTATTCTGAATTAAAGTCCATGAATTTTATAAAACAAAACATAACCTCAGGGTAGATAGGAGACATTATGACATAATATAAATTGACATACCTGGTAACAACAGCTATATTAATGTAGTCTTAAGTTTTGTTTAGATGGCAATACATTATGTTACTTGCCACTTTAGGAGGATTTGCCCTAACAGGCTAATTCTAAATCTTTAAATAAGTAAAATGTTTAGTTCTAGCAAGATATCATAGTAAAAGGTGATTCATTTTCTATCGCACCATAACCTTATCTAGTTCAAGGAATTGCACAAGCCTCATCTTCCACTCATAAATTCTCATGTTTTCCTTAAACCAAGATGAATAAAAATCAATAATTTAAAAAAATTAAAAAAATTTAAATTTTAAAAAAATTATTTAAATCACAATTTAAACCAATCTAAATCAAATCCACCCTGCCTACAACTCTTTAAATCTTTTTTTCTTAACACACAATATCCATTAAAGAAGAAAAGATAGTATATGACTTATGATTGCCACAATTAGAAGCACTACATCTGAAAAACACCCCAGAACCAATATGCCATATCTTGAGTTAATTATAAAACTCAGAATGGATGTTTGTAGAAAGGATTGCAGTCCTAACCTGTCATGTGCAACTGTTCCACTTGTTGGAAATAAGCCCCACTGAACACAATGAAACTTAATTCCAAGGCAAAATGTGAAGAATTAAAACTGTAAATAGCAAATAAATCAAAGTAAGTTTTTAACATGAGGATACTTGCTAGACATTTTTATTTATAGCCGAAGAAGTGACTTCAAAAGCTTCAATAAGAAGTGTAAAAATAAGATTTTCCAACATATGACTTACCGATTCAGGAACTCTTGCTTTTGTAAATTTCTGTCTAATCCATACATTCCAAGTGACTGGCTCCACTTTGTTTTTTGGAAAACTCTAGAAAAGGAGGATGATAAAAACAGAAACACAACATATTTTATTATAATTGTAAATTCAAACATAATTGTCAAGAACAACTGCACCTTGGGTGAGCTAAGTTATATAATGAACTCCTTGATCATACAGACTATCCGAGAAGAACATTTTTAAATCTCATCAAACATTTCTAGACACCAAGTCTAATAACAAACTTATCTACATTTAATGATTTTATTACAAACCAAATATTTCACATTCCATGGAAACCAAATGCCTCTTTAAAAGGCAGGGTAAAAACGTATTTTAAGACCCCCAAGAACGAAATAGAAATGCTTGTTTGCTTTATTTTGTTGTTGTTGTTTAGTCGTTAAGTCATGTCCAACTCTTCGTGACCCCATGGACCAGAGCACGCCAGGCCCTCCTCTCTTCCACTGCCTCCCGGAGTTGGGTCAAATTCATGTTGGTAGCTTCGATGACACTGTCCAACCATCTCGTCCTCTGTCGTCCCCTTCTCCTCTTGCCCTCACACTTTCCCAACATCAGGGTCTTTTCCAGGGAGTCTTCTCTTCTCATGAGATGGCCAAAGTATTGGAGCCTCAGCTTCAGGATCTGTCCTTCCAGTGAGCACTCAGGGTTGATTTCCTTCAGAATGGATAGGTTTGTTCTCCTTGCAGTCCAGGGGACTCTCAAGAGTCTCCTCCAGCACCACAATTCAAAAGCATCAATTCTTCGGCGGTCAGCCTTCTTTATGGTCCAGCTCTCACTTCCATACATCACTACTGGAAAAACCATAGCTTTGACTATGCGGACCTTTGTCGGCAAGGTGATGTCTCTGCTTTTTAAGATGCTGTCTAAGTTTGTCATTGCTTCACTTTATTTACTCCAGTCTAATACTACAACCGAGTAGCCCATGACTAACTGGGCACTTCCACAACGAACGCTGCAAAGGCTTATTTCAGAGCACAGCCTTCCTGAGGCATGTGTTGCTCCTGACTTCCAGAACCGACCCTGGACATTGAAAGCCCACTTTGGAGATGGAACCCACTCCCAATACTACTACGTACCACCACCGGAGACTTCAAACGTACATTTCTATTTTCTACTCCCACAACCCAACTGGGAATCTTTTTAAATTCCTCCCCCTCTTCTCACCTGCACGGTAACAGAACAAGTGCCTCGCACAACCCGACCCAACACCTCTCTCACTGCCGCCATCTTTAACCCCTCCCTCTTACAGTAAGTCTCGCTTTCATCGTCCAATCAATGCAATATCTCCACCCACTTCCGCTCGGAAATAGGTATAGGCAAGAAAAAAGACGTCTAGGAAGCTCTCGTATCTATGGTACATCAAGCGGCCTTTAAGTTTCCGATTCCTAAAAATCACATGATCGGTGGAAGGCGTGGGATTGTGTTGTTTCTGTAGCTAGCCGTGAACTGGATGCATTTCCGGTTTCCTCATGATTTACTCCATTCAGTAGGACGACTTGCGGTGTTCTCGGGGATCTTGGTGTTTCTCCTAAATAAAGCTCCCGCATTATCTCCCGATTGCAATGGAGGATCCAGCGGTATTGGTGTTGAAGCGGGCGGTAGAGCTGGATAAGGCGTCTCGCTTCCAGGAGTCGCTTGTTTGCTACCAGGAAGGCATCGATCTCCTGCTGCGGGTACTTAAAGGTGAGAAAGTTGGTTTTCCATACGTGCAGGTGATACTATCTCGGTGCAGTACTTATCAAACTTTAGCCCTCCAGACGTTTTGAACTACAACTCGCATATTCTTTACCGTTGGTTGTGTTGGTGGCAGCTTGGGAGACACAGCTCGGAACAACAGGAGGGCAAAAGCCTGGGAACTACTGCGGTGAGCATCCTAACCTTATTCTGTAGGAGCCCCATAAATCAGGAATAGGGAACTTTTTGCCCACCAGGTGGTTTGGACTAAAACCCCTGTAATTCATTATCATCGATCTGGCTGGTAGGTCGGAGCTTCCGGGATTGAAGCCGAATCACATTGGTAACAGGCTTTTTTTTTTAAAGCCTTACTGGATGAGACCACAAGTCTTTCTGGTGTTTTTCTGTTTCCACATGACAGACAGGCACTCCTGTAAGCTCTACGAGGAAGGGAGAAGAGTATGGTTGGCAGAGCATCCCTCCTCCATCATATGATCTATATGCTTCAGACCAAGAGGTGAAACCAAACAGTGTTTATTGAACTTGGAAGAGGGTGAACAACAGTTGCAGCTGTATGCTGTCCTGGTTCCTTGGCCCTAGTTCCTGGCACTGGCCCACAGTCTGTCAGCACAGTCTCTTGCCCTCAGGTTCCATTCACCAAGAGGGAGGGAGTCTGTCCAGGAAGTCCAGTTCTTGCCATTGGACTCCTTGGTAAGAAAGTCGAAAGGCCCCAGGTCCAGGGCATCCTTGTCTTCAGATTGCTCCTCATAGTGAGGGTCAGGATGCCCACAGTGAGGGCAGGCATGGGAAGAACATTCCTTCAGGGAGCCACGCCAATTTTGGTTCCCAGCATTCTCCCAACACTGGCACTCTTGCTGTCTCTTCCTGCACCAGTGTTGATTTTGCGTGGGGTTGGGTTATCTTGCTTTCATCACAGCCTGTCTCTTATGTTTGCCCTTGAATGATGGGTGGTAAGAAGGCTTGGGGTGTTTGTGTTTTTCTCATTCTCCTTTGGAGACCCTCAACTGGACCACAACTCCTCTCCAGGAGTCTTCTTTGTAAATGTAGTCCCACTCCCATGGGGGTTCTGGCTCTTCTCTGGGGGGAATTCTCCAACCTGTAGTCCCAAGCATTTCCCCATTCATCTTCCTCAGGGTCATCTCCTCCTGGTCTTTCAAGGACTACCCCTGGTTCTCCAGGGTCGCCTTGGCTTTCCTATCCTGGTTCCCCAGAGCCACTTTGCCTTGCCTTTCTAGGATCTGCCTCTGAGTTTTCCCCTGTAGATTTCACCTCCTTTTCTGGTCTCCCTCACTCTCCAGCGTTGGTTTGATACCTTATTTCCTCTTTCTTCAGTGCTCCCCCAGCAGCAGGGCAGCCTTTGTATCTGCGATGCACCAGTAGCAAAGTAACTCCTCCCTCTCTCTGACAGGGCGCCATCCAATCCCTAGGGCTGACATGATCACATAAGCCTCCATTTGTGTCCTGTTTTCCTGGGAGTAACACATAGTGGTGTGCTTTTGCTTCTTGTGCAGGAGACCTGTGGTAGGCTGATTGGGAGGCTGGATGGGATTGTGCAGGGCCCTGGATTGGAGCTCAAAGGACCACTGACAGGGGCATCCATGTCCCTGTCCTCATAGGGAAATATGAGAGATAATGAAGAAATGCTAGAAAAAATGAGAAAGAATTGTCTCTGTTGTCACTTGCAATTGGCCTGTGACAGACTTCCCCCCCTCCCCCAACAATTGTGGCCCTCAGCAGGAAAAAGCTATCACTCTATATTGCATAACAAACATATTGCATCTGAATTTTCATCTTAATAGGGACCAACCACTTGTCTCCTGTTATCGGTTGTGGTGTTTTTTCAACAAAATGACTTTAGGCCAGTGGTCCCCAACCTTGGGCCTCCAGATGTTCTTGGACTACAACTTCTAGGAGCCTGGTGTATCCTCCTAGTTGTTCCTTCATGTAAGATTACTGCCATGTGTGAAAGGAATTTCTGTCAGTTCTCTTGTTGTATACATGCAGGTCTGAAGTTTAAACTAAAAGGAGAAAGTGATGGAAGGAACCTAGTTTTCACTTTCTTTCATGTGTCTTACATTCTGTTTGCAGCTACAAAAGATGAGAAGAAAAAGGCTCATTACAGAGATAAAATAACAGATTATATGAACAGAGCAGAAGATATTAAGAAATATCTTGAGAAAGAGAAAGAAGGTATGAAGCCATAATGTAAGTTTCTATACTTCAATAAAATTTTGGAATACTTTGTTGGAACCTCTTTTTCTTATACATACTACACATTTAGTATTATTAAATTAAACTTTTCTTGTTTTTAGAGGGAAAGTACCACAAGCAAATCAAAATTGAAGAAAATATGAAAGGTTTCAGTTATGAAAAGCTATTTCAAGAATACCTTAATGAAACTGTTATAGAGGTTTGGGTTGAGGACCCTTATATTAGACAAGTCCATCAGGCAAGTCTCTGTGGATCATACCGTTAAAACGTTTTGCTTCTTTACATCTCAAAAATCTAAAGCAATGTAATCTTTTACAGTTGTACAACTTCTTAAGATTCTGTGAAATGCTTGTTAAAGAACCATGCAAAGTGAAAACTATACACCTTCTTACCTCTCATGATGAAGTAAGTATTTACACTGAAGCTACAATCCTGTACTCAAATTAGCCAGAATTTTGCCACACTGATTTCAGTGGGAAGTAGTTCTCAGTCAACCTCCTTTAGGTTTGCACTATTAGATATCCCATTCTACATTAAGTTGTACTTGTTGAAGTGAAATGGTTATTTTGATCATCACGGCTAACATAAAAAAAGAGTTTGCTCTTATCTGATGGAATTTCTGGGGACATTTTAGTAATTCTAATTATACATCACAGATTTATCCATGAGATGAAGGTGCTAGTTTATTTGATATTTTTATTTACTTTACAATTCCATTCGTATAAATCTCCGCACCAGCTTGCCAATGATTAAGAAGTTGGTGGTTGTATTTCCTGTTATGCACTGGTCACATAACTTGGTGTGTGACGAGAAATGCAAACAACTTCTTAACTGGTTGTAATTTGCAATTGAACTATACTGTACACCAGTGAACCTACACCAGTGTAATTATTCAATTGGATCATGGCCAGTAATTGAGAATGGGCAGGTACAGGCTCCCCCCATATGATTTCTTACCTTGCCTTCAGTTGAAGTACCCAATCTCTACTTTTCACAAAACATGTAGAAAATAGAAATTAATACACAGTCCCCTTTCTAAGATGCTTTGCATGTATTAGCTAAAAGTGTTGAACATTGGCTTGCATTAATAAAAGGGAAAATATGAAAGAGGCCTGTTTATACAGCGAAATATCTCTGAATTGTGAACTTATTATGAGTTTTCTCTTTTTAAATTTTTTAAAACTTAAATCTAAACAGGGCAATGGGAAGAGTCAGCAGACAAGTATTCTAGAAGAAATACAACAGTCTCTGAAGGATTTTGGTGTAACACTAAATGTATCATACTCTTCTGCTATACATGATCGAGAGATCAGGTTGGTGAGACATTAACAAAATGACCAATATTAAACACTGCTTTGCTGAGATAGCTTGGTGGATTGGTAAGGGTGCCTTCTAAATTACCCTTACCCTTGATTGGTAAAGGTGCCTTCTAAATTTTTTGTTGCTTCTTCAAGTACTGAAGATTATGATTAGAGATGGGACCCGAATTAATTCGGGCCCCTCCATCCAACAGGCCATGTACATTACTCTGCACAGCCTCACAGCTGCCATGCGGATACTCATCCCAACCCCCCTAGCCATCTGGTCCACTCATGGTTCTTTGCACATGCACGTCACCAGCTCCTTTAACTCTGGTGGCACACCAATCCAGGCAGGAGTTTGGGTTGCCCGTCCCCACCTCCCCTGGCAGCTGTCCACTCGTCGGCTACGTGGGGAGAAGCCCTGCCTCCTTGTCGGAGTGATTGGCTCCCAGGGGAGGCAGGAATGGGCACCCTGGGCTGCTGCCTGAATTGGCACACCACTGGAGTAAAAGGACTCAGCAATGCATGAAGAACTGTGAGTGGAACAGCGAGTCAGGGGCGGGGGGTGGGGTGGGTGGGTATGATTACCTAGAAAAGCTCCAGACAGTAGGCATGAGCAGCTTATTGTACTAACTGCTCAACTAATTGCCATCCCTTTTCATCTTCTGTTGGGCAAAATTGAGGTTCTACTTCTAATAGCAAGAAAAATCTCTGCTCCCCTTGTTCATCCCTTACTAAGGTAGCTAACCCTGGAGTGTGGCTGCTAGTTAGTACTGTTTAATACTGTCCCTTTGTTTGTCTTTCAAAGGGTCTTGGGAGAGTTTGACTTTATAGAGGCAACTAACCTTTAATGACAAGTGGGTGCATCACATGGTCTCATCAGCTTTTTGGGACTCCTGTAGAACACATTATATTTCATGTATAATATAATATGGATGGAGAAGGGAAGTGGTTTAGATAATGCCTTGATCAATGTATGAATGGGAACATAGGGTATAATACCATCACATGGCATAGGAGGTTAAGCATATATACAAAATCTGTAACAGACAACTTCATCCACCTGGTGTCTGATCATCTTAACTTGCTGGTGTATTAATAATTCCTTATTACTCTTAATATGAAAATGCTTGTTTCTATTTTGTTAACTATTCTCCGAAGAAAACTACAGCAGGACCCCCCTATCCATGGGATCAGGAGTCACTATTTCACTTATTCACTGGCTGAAAATACTAAATAAAACCCAGAAATACCTATTTACAGTAGGACCCCCATATCTGCAGGAAATTGGTTCCAAGCCCCCCCCCCCCGTGATGCTAAAAAAAACCAGATTATAGCAAACATCTCCCACCCCAAACCAGATGCCCTCACCAACTAGCTGGAAGTTTTTTCTTGTAATATTTTTAATATTTAATGTAATATTTACAGACTGTGGACAAATGAATCAGCAGATACTGATCCCGTGGATAAAGGGGTCCTACTGTATATGTAATTCCAGAGTGTATTTATCAGAACTGGCCACTAAGGGGAGCCAGAGACCATGTAATGTATAGCATTTGATACTTCACATTTTTCAACATCCATGATTGGGGGCTTGAAACTCATCCTCTGCTGATAACTGCAGTCCTACCGTGTTCTGAAAAAGTAACTTGGACCAGGACAGGCCATGTACATTACTCACAAGAAGTTAAACCCTGTTTTCCAAATTAATGTGTAGTTTCACTTAAGGACCACGTTGGTTTACGTTTTAGTTAAATGTCTGCTATACCTTCAGCAAATTGCAAAAAAGCAATTTTATTTAAAGGTGCAGTAAAGGCAATTTTAAAAAATATCTTTGAAGTCCAGAATAGAGATGGCCATGAATCACCAGTTCAGTGGTTCATGCAAGTTATCAGCCCTAGAGGCATTTGGCGTTTCAGAGCCCCCAAAAGACCCATTCAGAGGCAGTGCCCAAAGGGGGGAGGCAGGGAAGCTGAGCCACTGCCTTCCACTGGATGCGCACCGGAGGAGGTGGGGCTTTGAAGCACTGAACAAGATAAAACAAGCCAGTATGAACCACCAAACCAACAGTTCGTGTTCATCTCTAGTTCTGAACAAGGTTTTTATCCAGTCATATGTCCAGTTTGTATGTTTCTGAATAATGTTTCTTACATTTAAAACACAGATTCAACAATGGATGGATATTCAAAATTGGAAGAGGTCTTGATTACTTTAAGAAACCACAGGTGAGGATTGTTGTCTATTTTGTCTTTGAATAAATTTGTGTAACTGAATCATTTAATTATGTGAATCATTTGTTCTCCACAGGGTCGTTTTTACCTTGGATACTGTGACTTTGATTTGAGACCATGTCATGAAACTACTGTGGACATTTTTCACATTAAACATACAAAGAAAACGTGATTCCCATTCCAATTTACTCCCTTTTCTCAAACATGAGCTGCTTTTCTTACTGTATCTACTGTACACTTTTATTTTTAAAAACTGCTGTACAATATGCCTAAATGAAAAGAAAATTTTACAGTAGAATTCCATGCTCTTACAAAGTACTTGTAGTTCTTAAAGTGAAGACCACTGCTCTGATTTGATAAGTTTGTGTTGAACAAGCTTTTCTTATCCTTACTAATACTACATCAGAGGTGGGGAACATATGGCTCCCTAGAAGTTGTTGGACTGCAAATCCCATCGTCCCTCATAATCAGCTGTGCTGCCTAGGGCTAATGGTAGTTGCTGTTGGAAAAAGCTTTGGAACTAAAGTTACTGTATATCTTTTAGACCTGCCATCCCACAAACGTTATGGACAGGGGCTATCTGCATTATTTGGGCTGTTGGAAAAAGCTTTGGAACTAAAGTTACTGTATATCTTTTAGACCTGCCATCCCACAAACGTTATGGATGGCCAGGTGAGAATTTCCATAAAGCTGGAAAATATTAATAAAGTTTCCACTTTATTTGCAGTTGAAGAGGTAAGAATTTTAATTTTGTGAGGAGGAAATACATGGCTGACCAGCTGCATAACCAAATGTGAGGGATGATCGGCATTACAGTCCCATCAACATCTAGAGAGCCATATATTTCCCCTGGCTGTTTAAACCATGAAGTGGACTGCCTCTTCATCAGATAGTTGACGCTTCAAATAAACCTGACCTACGCACAAGAGAGATATTGATGTTTCCTAGGCCATCATTTAAGAATCACTGAGCTAAGCAAAGAGCAAATATTCTAGAGTAGATATTATAGGATTCACCACAGTCTAGTTACATTCTTATGAATGTTTCAGAGCAAAACTGGTAAGAGACTGAAGCCATTTTTAAAAATTGTGTCCACCAGATATCTCATTTGAAAAAAAATAATTGAGATAAATTGGCAAGAAGGGGTTCTAGGGAGAGTCATGCTCACTCAGCTTTATCATAGTAAACTGTTGTTACTCCCCAACAATGGAGTTTCCTTGCTTGGGGACAATGGTGCATATGCAGTGTGTGAAAGCTTCCCACCCAATATGTAGATGGCCAGATTCCAAAGAGCAATTTACAGAGATACAGTAATCGGGCATCTGCATAGCATGATTGAGTATACTGATGGCAGAAAGAGCATTCCTGAGAAACTCTATACAGTATGTGGTGGTTTATTTCAATCTTGCTTTCAAAGTCTTTCTCTTCTAAACACACCAAAGTCTTCTTTCTAATAACTATTAGGGAACACTAATTCATCAGTCTTACTGTATTTTGGAACCAGTCTCAGTAGATTAGGGTAGAATGTTTCAAATAACTGAATTCAGGATCTCATTCTCATGTTTAAACCACTGTGCCTGAAAAACAGTGCATACTCAGTATTTCATGTATGTACGGTGTCATGCAGGAATTCAGCAGGAGTAAATTGCCACACTTAGAACTCTTATTCTCAATGTCTCCCGGTGCATTTACAAACTGCTCTGTTATTGCTGTTTCGATTTTTTTAACCTCTCAACCTTTATTTCTATTTTAATTTGTAGAATTTTAAATTATTATGAGAATCATTCTAGCTTGTTTGCAAGATGTTGTATGTCAGGAATAAATAAAGTTAACACTGGTAAGCAGTGATAATAAAACGTTTTAGATTCAACTGAGCTGTGATACGTTAATAAACCAATGACAAACAGAAGTAGCCTTGTCCAGGAAAGCTCACATTAAAATATGGCAATTAGTCTTTAAGGTCCCACAACATTTTTGTCTTCCTTATTTTTCTTTTGTTTTTGCCCAAGACAATGACAAGCATCTCTTATTCTCAGAGTACCACATGGTACCATGTGGCCATCTGACCCAGGCAGAATCCCATTCAATTATGAAATCTGGGCTAGCCTAACAACATGATCTACCTTGTAGAGTGATTGTGAAGATAAAAGTGGTATAAGTGGGGAGAACTGTATGTATAGTCGACCTTGACTTCTTTGAGAGAGAAAAAAGCTCGAAATTTAGTAATACAAAATAAATGGGCCAAGTAACATTAAACAGGTCAGGAAAGGAAGTGAAAAGGTAGATCTACAACCTTGTGAGTATGCATCAACCAGGACAAAAAATTGAGATCCTGTGCTCACATGTTAGTCCCACTAAATTCAGTGGTCAGAAGCCCATTGGTATTTGCACAAGGTTTGTGTTACTGGCTGCTGCTAATTGCTGAGGTGCTGGAGCCTATTTCACTGGCATGCCTGATTGTGCAACAAAGATGTGCCCCAGCACTTCAGCAATTAGCAATGACAATTACTGTACTTAAATCTTATGGAACACCAATAGGATTCCAGTCAGTAGGGCGTACTGTTGAGCAGATTTAAACATGATTCCACTGCTAATGCATTCATCTTGACAAAAGGTTCCCTTCTATTCAGGTTTTGCTTTTATTAAATAATTTATTGAATCAATGCTAAATCTCTTGTTATGTTCAGCCAAGCCCTGGAAACACTGTTAATGGAAGCTCATATTGACACAGCAGGGATGATAAAGAATCAAAGTTCTTGTCATGTAGGTCACATTAGTGTAACTATCTTCTCACATAAGATACTCCACTTGCTGTGTAACTTGCAATCTGTACATGTTCTCAGCAAAGCAGTTGCCACTGCAGTGGTTTCACCTGGACAGAATTTGCTGCCAATAAGATGTTTTTTTAGTTCATCACACATGGCTAATGGCAACCAGAATTGAGGCACATCAATGTTGCAAGTTTCAATTTTGCCACTCTTTACTTCCATGTTTATCTTAACTTCAAGACAGGACTGTTCCTGTCCTATGTTAAAGGAGGTGCTGATACTGAATTTCGGTGTTTTGCCATAAAGCCAATCCCAGGATTTCAGTTCTCTGGCCTTCATATGAATTCCAGGGAATTCTGTCTCATCAGCAGGATTTATCAGAACGATATGGTTACCAATTTGATGGTGTGAAGCATATTCTTCAGCAATGGCATCCATTAGCATTTCACAAGTTAATGTAGGATCTTCTTCGAAGAGATTTTTCACCAAGGCGGGTACACTCGGGGTGGCGTTGCTTTTTATCCCACTGTAAGGACTCTTTAGTACAGCTGACAAAACAAATTTATCAACACCACATAGCAAGGTGCAGTGGTGGTAAGCAACAGTCCTTCCTAATTTGGCAGCAGTTCCTGAAATTTTAAAAATCCCATTTAACAAGAGGTCATACCTATCGGTGGCTTGCACATCTATCTCAGGTCGCAGGGATTTTAAAGCTTTAACCACCAGTTTCAAATTTTCCATTCTTTCATATTTTTTCCTGTTTGTAAAGAAGGTCAAGTTGATATTATCTGGATCATGGTAAACTGTTCCTCCTCCACTTCTTCTTCGAGCTAGTTTTATACCCTTCTGTCTCATGAATGCAAGATTACATTCCTGCCAAGGATTCTGGTGTCTACCAATCACTACAGTAGAAGAATTTCTCCACAGAAAAAGAACTTGTCTGTTTTCTAAATCCATATTATCATGGATCCAATCTTCTAAAGCTAAATTCTGGTAAACATCCTGAGAAACAGACTGCAGGATCAGTCCTTTCTTCGATGCACATTTCAAACCAGCATTTGGAACCTTGAGAACACAGTATAGTGGGAAGCATTTCTTTAGAGATGACTGAATTAACATGTTTTAGGCAAATTAAATAATCAGACATCAAAGCCTGATCCACATTTTGCACAGTTCACTCTACTTCACTAGAAATGTGCTTCTTCAAATAACCGTCTCACTGTTGTCCCTTTCTTCCAGAAGCATGGAAAACAGGTATGTTAAAATGGATGATTTTGTAAAATTCCTTCTTGCCTGATGAGTAGATAATGGAATTTTATATGAATATGTAGAAACTGCCTGTTTCATGTCTGTGCATAATTGACAACCTAAAGGGGAAAAAATATTCAGTTTATCCTGAAACAGATCATACTTAACAGATCAGCTAATTAATGGCATATTAATTTTAGTCTTTTAATATGTAATCAGATTACTAGATCTTGGTAGATAATGTCTTGTGCTGGAAACCAAATTACATATTTTATCCTAACCTCCTCTGATTAGCTAAAGTACTTGCTTTTATTCATTAATTTTTTTTTTTACAGCCCAATTCTGGAAGTTAAAAATTAAGCTCTTGATAATTTAAGGGGATATAATGCAATAGCTCTGTGGCACCTGCTATCAGCTAGAATCCCAGTATCAGGATAACTACCCTGACTGGCATTAAAAAGGGACTTCCAACAATGTGAAAAGAGGGGTTTTATAGCAATAGTAATAATAATCTCAGAACTGCAGAACTGGAAGGACCTTAGCGGTCGAATCCAGCCCCTGTATAAATTCCTTAAAGATTCCTATTAAATTCCTTAAGGAAGCTAAACAATTCTTTATTCCCGTTTTCGCTCTGAGATTTTCTAAGGCCAAGGGCCAATGGGTTAGTATCTATGGGAAAGTTTTTGGAATTATTCTCATCGAAATGGAGGCATGAAATTCTTTAGTTGACATTATTATACGTGTCGAGCTTCCTTTCAGATGATCCGGGGAGTTATTCGGAGCGGAGTACCAGCGGTAGCATGCTAGATGCGGAACTTAGAAGGCATTTCTTGTTCCGACTACAACTCGGATTTTGGAAAATGTCCAAAACCGAAACATTTCTAATTCGATCACGCACGAGGAAACTTGAACGGGTCATTTTCCGGCTGAATATTTTTCAGGTGGGCACATAAACGCCACCTCCGCCGCGCGCCCCCATCCCAGTCTAGCGTAAGGGCAAAATATTTCAACTGGCCATTAAGCCAAGGCTGCCCCAATACACGTCCAAAGGTACTTCGTTTCCAATCCTCTCCGTCGCCAAAGGAGAGTTTGTAAAAGGCTTGTGCAGCGCAACAACAGCCACGCACCGACAGGATCCAGTAGAATGCCACCCAGTCAAGGTGATCTTCGGTCTAGTCAGAAATAAGCCCCACTGATTTCCAGGGAGCTAATATCCCGGGCAAACGGGTTATGCAGGGAGGCTTGCAACGTGCAGCGGGGGGCGGGGGGGCGGGAGAGAGCCGGTGCTGCCCCTGGGCAAAGGAAGGGCTATTCGCTGAACCCTCTCAAGGACACGGCTGTCCCGCTTCTCCTGCTCCAGTCCCTACTATCAGCGATCAGAGCAAAGCTGTTTACCAGCATCTCCCGTCGTGCCCGGAGTCACTCGCGGGGAAGCAGCTCTTTCGCCCACGCGGAGAGGAGGTACCGGTGCGCGCAGCAGACGGACTGCACAACGAGGAGAACAGAAGAGCAGCGCGCGCTTCTTCCCAGAGCTCAGGCTGAACTAGAGCCGCCCATCCCGTACGAAATTTCCTGTTTTCTTCTTCAAATCTTTTTTTTTTTAAAACGTCGCCCGGCCGGAAGTGACAGCTGCCCATTGAAAACGAACCAGAATTTTAGGATCAGGGTGCGTCTCTCCCCAAAAGAGCAGAAGCAGCCTGCGTTTATGGGGATTTAAACTCAACTCTTATGTAAGATGTTCCCCCCGCCCTGGTACTGGTTTTAAAGTATTTAGACCGCAATCTTTTACTCACTCAAGTTCAACTGAAATCAATGCACGTTGGTTCTGCATACAGAGTACAGTAGATCCTGGGTATAAGAGGTTACAGTTTTAAAATGCTCGGTTTTTTGTCCAGACTGCTTCGAAAGATAATCTTTTCTTATTCTTGCTCTTGTATTTGTAATGATAAGCGAAACAAACTGAAAACGATCAACCTGGGGCGGCGGGGGAGGGGGAAAATAATTGTAATGATTTTCTCCCTGCAATTGATGGAGGTCTGTAGTCCACGAAGGACTGTTGCAAAGAAAACTTGATGATCGTCAAAGTCCCGCAATATTTTAACTCTGGACATTTCGGAAATTATTTTAGTATTCCTATGGGGGAGGGAGCGTCTGTAAAACTCAGTAAAGCAATGTTTTGATTTTAAAACCACTATCAATGCTAATATTGTTGGGACGGGTCACTTTTATGAGCAGCTTACAACACCACTTCAATATTTTCCAGTTAATATTGGCAAGTTGAAAGTAGTGCATGAACCCTTAGGCTCTAACAAAAGCCTAAAGGGGTACAGATTTGTCTCGGAGGTTTCCCCCCCAAAAATCAACGTTTTTCACATACGATCAGACCCACCTTAGAATAAAAGGAACTTCTACCATTGTTGCTACCCCTGGTAGAGTGGGGATAGCTGCACAACAGCTACTAAAAAATCCTGGGTTTCTGCGTTGTTTCTTATGAGTAGCTCTCAATTCCGAAGGAGATTAAAATATACGTTGTCTAAAATCACTCAGACTCGAAAAACTGGAGAAGAGTCTTGTTTGTGACTACAATTTTATGTGACCGTGGTTGCATTTGCAACAAAACCTTCCGTGTCTACGAAAGAGAACCTGGCCCGGAACTCAAATTCAGAGCACTCGCGCCTCGGGAACAAAAACAGAAGTGGCACTGTTTCGAGCTCTCGGAGAATGAGACCGGCTTCTGTGGTTAAACGGAAAGAGTTAAGAGCGTCCTCTTGCGTTCCCCTGGGAACGTTTCCGTCTGCAGGATACTTGATAAAACCTCTATTAGGTTAGAGAGTGAGAGTTGCATGTGTGGTGGTGTCTCTAGACTGAGTTGAATTAGCTTTGCCGTTTTCTCTCCCCACCTCCCAAAAATAAAGTCTCACTTTATGATTTATCTTGTTCAGAATGCTAGAAAGCAAATAATTTTCTAGTTTTTGAATCTTGCATTAGAAGCCAAGGCATGCTTACTCTGAAGGAAGTCCCATAGTATGCAACAGAAGATACTCTGGTAAGCCTGACTGTATCCTGTGCACTGTGTAGCAATTCAGCCTTATTGCATGATCCAGACAAACAAAGTTAAACGTGCTTTGCAGCACAGTCCGATGCACTTGGAGGTGTTTGGTGTGGTGTGTTAATAATATTCATATTGCAGCCAACATCCTGTTTTCCCATGGACAGTAGTGGGGCTTCAAGATGTGTAACAAATAGTGCCCCTGATTATGGGATAATTTCAGCTCCAATACTCAACCATAGGAACCCTAGTATGGAAAGGAGTTTATCTTAAAAAGTTCTGTTTTATACTACATGAATTCCAGACTTTTCTGCATATATATAGAAAGAGAAGTTTATATCATCTGATTAATGAAGTCTTCTAACCCAATGGAAGCTGCCAAGAAAACCTTGAAAGAAGTTAGTTTTCAATATTCACAGAACATACTTGTGGAAACTTGTGAAATTCTGCAAGTGAACACAGCCCAATGTTACTCTCTCCTCCATTCATTGCATTGCTTGAAAGCTAGCCCTGGATGGTTTCCCTACCGTCCAGACATTTTTTCAGAAGTGTGGTGTGTGTGTATCCCCAAGCTCTCCATGGATGAGTGGAGGTAAAAGAGCTCCCAGGGATTCTAATCACTGAAGAGGAGAGCTCCTTCTGTAGCAACTGTGTAACTTATTAGGGAATTATTTACAGCCAACCGCTTACCCTCAATCAAAGCTTTGTACAAGCTCCCCCAGTCTCAGTACTCCAGGCAGCATGATTTCCCATCCCCCCTTGCCTCCCCCAAGTTCACATAGTCTTCATTTGGGGCATTCAGTCTCACAGTTAAAGCCAGGACAGTACCCCACTCAAATCTGTCCTTTGTTCCTTTTGGGCCTGCAGGTCGATCTCCAGCTGCTGGATCTGTTTGAACTGGCACTGCCACCACCAGCACTGGAGTTGCGTCAGCGTGAAGGTGAACACACAAGTTTGGTCTAAATGGTTCCTCAGCAATGGGCTGGTCTAAGAGGCCACAACCTCAGCTGAGGTGGCAGTTTCAAGCATTGCTCCCTAGGGCTGGGCAGTCAGGGCATACGGATCTTCTGCCTGCTTCAGGGCATCAAGCCATTCCTCACCCCTGCTCCATTCCATTTCTCCTTTATACCCCTGGCCACATCAGATGCAGTCCTTTCAACTGCAGCCACTTCCTTGGGTCAGTCCACCCACCATACATAAAGTACTGATGCTGAAGTACACCAGCGGTACATGTATGAATCCATGTCAATGACTTCCCCCACCCAGCTGGGGTCCCAAAGCGATAATGGAAGACACTATGGTTGACCTTCACTACAGGCCTGCTAGCTATCCCCTCACACATGAGGTAAGAGTGACAGAGATTGCACTTTCCCAGTTATACCAGAACCTATCATTCCAAAAGTTTCATTGATTCAAATGGACCTATTCTAGTTGTGATTTAATTTAGCACTGTAAGTTGCAATTAGAGTAGGCCCATTTGACAGTCAGCAAAAACAGGACCTGGAGCTGATTGTGGCTCTGATCATCAGCTTCTTATAGCAAAACTCAAGCTTAAACTGAAGAAAGTACGAAAAACCACTGGGCTACTCAGGTATAATCTAAACCAAATCCCTTATGAATACACAGTGGAAGTGAAAAACAGATTTAAGGAACTAGATTTGGTGGACAGAGTGCCTGAAGAACTATGGATGGAGGCTCGAAACATTGTACAGGAGGCAGCAACAAAAACCATCCCAAAGAAAAGGAAATGCAAGAAAGCAAAGTGACTGTCCAACGAGGCCTTACAAACAGCAGAGAAGAGAAGGGAAACAAAATGCAAGGGAGATAGGGAAAGTTACAGAAAATTGAATGCAGACTTCCAAAGAATAGCAAGGAGAGACAAGAGGGCCTTCTTAAATGAACAGTGCAAAGAAATAGAGGAAAAGAATAGAAAGGGAAAAACCAGAGATCTGTTCAAGAAAATCAGAGATATTAAAGGAACATTTTGTGCAAAGATGGACATGATAAAGGACAAAAATGGTAGGGACCTTACAGAAGCAAAATACATCAAGAAGAGGTGGCAAGAATACACAGAGGAATCATACCAGAAAGATCTGGATGTCCCGGACAACCCAGATAGTGTGGTTGCTGACCTTGAGCCAGACATCCTGGAGAGCGAAGTCAAGTGGGCCTTAGAAAGCATGGCTAACAACAAGGCCAGTGGAGGTGATGGCATTCCAGTTGAACTATTTAAAATCTTAAAAGATGATGTTGTTAAGGTGCTACACTCAATATGCCAGCAAGTTTGGAAAACTCAGCAGTGGCCAGAGGATTGGAAAAGATCAGTCTACATCCCAATCCCAAAGAAGGGCAGTGCCAAAGAATGCTCCAACTACCGTACAATTGCACTCATTTCACACGCTAGCAAGGTTATACTCAAAATCCTACAAGGTAGGCTTCAGCAGTATGTGGACCGAGAACTCCCAGAAGTACAAGCTGGATTTCGAAGGGGCAGAGGAACTAGAGACCAAATTGCTAACATGCGCTGGATTATGGAGAAAGCCAGAGAGTTCCAGAAAAACATCTACTTCTGCTTCATTGACTATGCAAAAGCCTTTGACTGTGTGGACCACAGCAAACTATGGCAAGTTCTTAAAGAAATGGGAGTGCCTGACCACCTTATCTACCTCCTGAGAAATCTATATGTGGGACAGGAAGCAACAGTTAGAACTGGATATGGAACAACTGATTGGTTCAAAATTGGGAAAGGAGTACGACTCTCCTCCCCACTTCAACCCTGTGCATCCCTAAAACTGGCTCTGGAGGACAAAGGAGACTCGAGAAGAAAGTTCTGCTGTGTCTGGCAGCAGAAAGTTGGGTGTAGCCCAATATGCAAATCTGAAGTTAAACTTTATTTTTTTAAAAGGGCATGGAAGACTATTAGGAAATAATGACTGAATAAAAACTTTAATTAGCATATTTTAATTCAAATTTGTTTCAAATTATTTGAAGATACACTTTGCAACAATCATTTTCCATAGACCTGGCACATGAAAAATACTGCTTTGTCTGGAAGATGGCTTTAATTCAGATGAAAGACATAATATTCCAATATATCTTCAGTAAAATTTAAATATGGTTGTGATAAAAAAAATCACTATACAATGATGTAAAGGTCAGGTTTATATTATGTTGCATTTAATTTGTCTATTAAACATTATTTTAGTTTTTTTTTCTAACAAGTAGAAAATTCTTATTACACACATACACTTTTCGGCAAGAAAGCATTTCTGTGCCACAGTAACATCATTAAATATCAACTACTTCCAAATCGTCATTTTCTTTAACAAAGTTTTGGGAGCCTAGTACATTGTTAGAGCTATTTTCTGAGTGAGCAGCTGCATTACTTTGAATCCCTTCTGACATCTGTTTCCCTGTGACATGGAAAAGTCCAGTCATAGGTCTTAACGTGGTTTCTTCAGTGTTTTGAAATGAATGGTCATTTACAGCGGAAGTCTCTACATTTACACCATTCTGTATAACAGAAACTGGAGTATTAGTTTTACTGCAACACTTGCCCATTATTTTGTTATCATTGAGATATTTGAAAGGGTATTTCCTTCTATTGAAATACAAGATTAGTTATGTCGATCATCAAATTACTGTACAAAACCTCTGAAAGAAAAAAAAGCATTTTAGAACATATGTGTATTAAATTAATTGTTTTGATCCTATAAACTATGGATTTTGCAGCTATAAGAAATACTAAGATGCATACACTTCAAATACAGTGGATACTTGGCATGTACTCTTTATTTCTTTTTTTAACTTTGGCAGCCAGAATTCTCCAAGAATTCCCTAGAAAGAATTCTGAGAGTTTTAGCTCATGAACACATCTGTAGACACCTATATTTTAGGTGTATGGTCGTATGGAGAACGACCTGCTTCCAAGGCTCTATGTTCTTCTCTAGGGTTTGCTTTCCGTTGCTAATGTAAAACAAAACAAAACAAAAAGGAAGCTGCTATGGTACTTCCCATTAGGCTGTACAGAGGGTGGCTACCAAAGAATTAGGACATCAGGGATGTGACTGCAGGATGAAACTCCCAGAATTCTGCCTGGAAAATTCTAGGAAGATACTTAAATGATAGTGAGGTTCAGGATTGTAAGCTGGCATTCTGATAGAATTTGTATATTATTCTTCTGATAAGAAATTGATAAAGCACAAAACAAGCTGGTAACCTTGTGCAGCTAGTCCTTATAGTTTAGAGTTTTTACTGTATTTGCATCTTGATAAACTGTTCTCATTTATTACACAATGTTGTTTATTGTGGCTTTTCTTTTTCCTTATTATTGGTTCCAGCAGTTTTGGTTTTGTCACACTGAAATAAAAGTCTTAAAAATGCTACAATATTTCACCTAGCCCCCCCCCCCCCCAATTTCCTTTTCTTTTGCAAGCATCCTGAGACAGACTTACACAGCTACTTTGGTGGAACTTTCTATTAAAAAAGGAACTTACAAGACATATTGATAAATACAAAACTGATCATAGTAGTAGTGCATACTATTCCTTGCTATAACTATATAATTTTCCCTATTCCACCATCCACTTTCTGTGACAAATGCCATAGATCAGTTTTAAGGTATATTATTTTATATGATACCACAGAAAATCAATTGCTACCAACCTGTCAGATAATCATCCAGAATGGAAGGATTTTTGTGATGTGACCTTGGGGCTGTATGAAATATAGCTGCTGGCCTTCCTCCGTTCTTTTAAAGGATAGTTGTTATCCGCGCTCAATTCCCGAAGAGCATTATCTTTCTGAAAATAATTATGTGTAGACAAGAAGTCTCCTGGATACAAATTCCCTCTGCTAAAAGGTACAGATATGAAAAGGCTTGAGGTATCTTTCTCCCACCTTACTTCAGCCAATTACCTTGAAAAGTTTCATAGAACTTGTGGAGAATCTCTGTTCTTTAATAGGAAAAAATGAGTATGGTAACAATAGAAATGTTTCCAGAGATATTTTACCAACAACGGAGACCTACAGTTGCAGTGGAGTAGTTAAGTTCAGTATTCTAGCCAAATAGCTGTACTATCTACCAGGAAACTCCTGTGTCCTCACTTTCCCTTTTTTGTTTTTTTTTTGTTTTTTGTTTCTTTTCTTCCAACAGTCATGCTGACTGAACATGTTGAATCCTCATTTTGGAATCTAGAATTAGCCTCTAAATACTTTTCATACTTCTGCAAATATTGGGGATTGCCATACATGCTGAGGTCTTCCTTTTATTTGTGGGTGGTGCTGTTGGAGAACTGAAATTTCTATTAATTTAGACAAATGAGACTTCAAACAAAATGTTGCCATATTGTAGAGAGCTCCTGTTCAGGTTTCTAGCTCCTTCATGTCATTTCTTGGAACATTTTCTGCATCCCTTCCCAGAATCAGCACTGTGCTGCTAAGAAGCTCACTGGACTGTCTCTGGGATTCCCCTGTTAAGGTCTCCCCACAAAACTCCTGAGGATACTTCCTTCTTGTGTGTGGATAGTGCCATTTTGGCTGTGTACAAATACACGGTCAGGGAATACGTTCACCGTTATGTGTGTGTTGTATGACTTTTCCATCTACTCTTCAGCTGGAAAAAACATTGCAGACTAGGTTACACATCACTTAACAAAAACAAAACAGCCCCTGCCAAACAAGAAAAAGGAACAGTGAGTGAAGAAGCTACATAGAGCTCAGCCACCATGTCACAAGTTACAGTTCTTATAGCAACTGGATGGGATGGAAATTGTTCAAAAAGCCTGATGGTTATTGCTAGGTAGTAGTAGAGGCAGAGGACGCGAAAGGCAACTGTCTACTCCGTTCTTGGATCAAGAGGGTGACTAGTGACAATAACAAAAAGACCAAGAAATCATAAAACACATAACATACAGAAAGCTAGAATGCATTGGTCACATTAATGAGCAAAGTACAGATACTTAAAATTGATGATTCAGTATAAAAGAATTGGTGACAGGAAGTGCTAGTGGGAGAACAATGTATTGGCTTAATAATGCAACACAACATTAGCATTTAAAATGGCCAAAGTCAAAGTCAGAATAGCCATGACATTCTCTGATAAGACAGAAATGAGACAAAGATAATTCAGAACAAAAAAGTTAAATAGCTGTGTCTCCTTTCTCATTATATACATATATGATATCTTAGGAAATGTTAACTTGCTCAAAGTGATCCAAAACTAGCTCTTGTCCTGAACAGAAAATGGACATTTTCAATGACAGAAACTTATTAGATATTAAGGCTGAACACAGTGGTGACCTATTTCCAAGTAATTGTTGTGTTATGTGCCATCAAGTCAGAATTGACTTATAGCAACTCTAATTGGGTTTTCAAGGTAAGTGAGGACTCAAATCAAAGCCTCCTGAGCCCTAGTTCATTACTCTATCCACTACACCACACTGGGTATCTTCCAAGTAAATATACAAAAAATTGCACAATCCTGTAGATACTCTTATATGTAAATACTCCTCCTAGCTATCATACAGCCATGAACTCAGTAAATCCAGTGAATAGTTTTGTCTTCTTGTGTGCTGTATTTGGCTACAATCCTACAATTTGGATATATTAAATAAAACCTGGCTCGGGAATTTTTTTCATTATTTTATTTTTGGAAAACCCACCGCATGATCCTTGTGTCCCACAATCCCATGTCCATTCATAGCTAGCAGAATTCTGTTCACTAGCAAGTAGCAACAACAAAGAAAGTGTTAAAGGAAAAGGATGTATTTGAGAAACAATGGGAAAACTGTCTGCAGTTCTTCGTAATAAGACATCCAAGATAGTTTTCACTTCAGAAAGAAGAGAACAGATCATAGGTTAGTCTTTTTTCACGACTATTAATCAATTCTATGGATGCCTAGAGTCTCACAAAAATATAGGTGAGGGAGCAGAGGCTTTCTCAAAATACTCTTCTATAGATTTAATCAGTTGTCAAAATTGAACAGATGATTCAACATCTTCTTTTAAAATGTAGCCCTTTTGATTTCAAAGAATCTGGAGCTTCTATTATTCAATTTTCATTATCATTCTGCCTTACGGGGTTAGCCGAGGCTTTCCCTGATGTTGGGAAAGTGTGAAGGCAAGAGGAGCAGGGGACGACAGAGGACGAGATGGTTGGACAGTGTCATCGAAGCGACCAACATGAATTTGACCCAACTCTGGGAGGCAGTGGAAGAGAGGAGGGCCTGGCGTGCTCTGGTCCATGGGGTCACGAAGAGTCGGACACGACTTAACGACTAAACAACAAAAGCCGCACGAAGCCTCCACATAGTCAATTTCGCGTTTTCTATTTCCCAACAGTGTAAACATGTTATCCAAAAGGGCACAAAACCAGACGGTTCTATGGCGGGGAACCCATACTGAGGCAGGCCTCCGTGGTGATGTGAGAACAAATCCACCGCCACAGCGACCCCCGTCCCTTCCCACTCGGCTCGCCTCCGACCCGCGGCCACAGCCGAAGCCAGCGGCGCCCTTCGTCCTTCCCTCACTAGAACTCCGAGGAACTGGAAGGCAAGACAGACGGACGACCCATTCCTCCGGTCGCCGCGCGGCGTTCGAGCGCCCAGCGACGGTTGACCAGGCGGGAGAGCGCCGCGCGTGCGCGCCACCGTGAAGGCGAGGGAGGGGTTAGAAGAGGGACCCCCGCGAGCCTTTTTTTTTCTTTTTAAAGCTTACAGGTAACGAGAGCCCAAGGGGGCGGGGGGGGAGGGCAGGGAAGAGAGCGAGCCGCTGTGTTGCTAAGGCGACGCCGAGAGGCGGGGCGAAGCGAAGAAGACATTGTTGTGGCCGCTCGGTCCATGAGGCGGCAAGCCGTCCCGAAGAGAACCTTGGGGCAGAACTGGACTTTTGTTGTTGTTTTTAATTATTGGGGGCCGGACGTCAGGGGGCCGGCCGGGAGAGAGGGACCCCTCCCTAGTTAGGTGGGTTTTGTGGTTGCCTCTGCCGGCCCCCGCCTTGCCCAGGTGTGACCGGGCAGAGAGGGGGAGGCGAGCGTTGTCCCGGACTGCTCATTGGGCTCCCCGGGCTTGAGAGGGAAAAGAAGGTGAAGCGGCGGGTCAGGTGGAGAAAACAACCCGAAACGCTTTGGAAAGGCAAACAGGAGTCTTTCTGGAGCGGACAGTTTCGCTGCCAGCATGACCTCTAGAAGGTACCCTGGGCGCAAGAAGAAAAAAACTGATTTTCACGCCAAGGTACAAAGAGAGTGCCAGGCAGGCTGCTGAGGTATTTCTAGAAGTTTTGGGATTAATGACAGAGAGTGGAGGAATTGGGGCAATAGGTATGGCTGAAATGGGGACTCCTTCGTTTTATGAACGTCTCAGGGCTAATAAGGTTGTGACCCTGAAAATCCCGTAAAGGTTGGTAATTGGCATTTTTGGGGCCGGAGTTGGCAGACAAAGAAGAGCATCAGCATCGACAAGGGCCCACCCTTGCCCTCATACTTGGGGGATCTTCTTCCATTGGGATCATTTTAAAAAAACATTCTTAATCCTATACTTTTGACAGATCTAAGGAGTTTCTGTGAATAGCATTATTCAGAAAATAAATATATTTGTCACATTGAGGGACAGCCCTTCATGGCATTACCCTGAATGTTAAACAGCTAAATTCTAAATCAAAACAAATGCTACTGCCATGGTGACTGACACCCTGTGTGGTCTGACAAAGTAAGTGCAAAATTTTCTAGCAAAAAACAACAACACTTTGTCCAGAACTGAATTCAAAAAAGCCAGTTTTATTCAACAAAATCACTAAATGCACAAGTTTGATCACAGATATGATATAGAAAACAATTTAGAGTGCAACCGTGAACACAAATATCTAAAAGTAAGAATGTTTGAACTCAGTGGAGATCATTTTTACTGGATAGATAACCCTAGCACTGTTAATTTGTTCACTTAACACTATCATTAAATCAAGTAAGACCACAAAACAATCTAAAAGATATATGTGATACATGGGTATATTTATTAAATATTATACACAAATGGAATTTACTGAAATTCTAGTTTACCTTTTAAAAGTAATTCATTATCAAATGTTTACATTTTGCATAGAAATGAGTATAGTAAATTTCAAACTAATTTTAATTATAACAAAGAGTGCATGAAGCCTGCCTGCTTACATTTGTGTATGTTAATATGTATCTGATGCATTTAAACTTACTTACAGTCATTCTCCAAACTCCTTTTAACATAAAATTTACATCATAGTTTAAAATTAAAAATAAACACAGAAATTTAGTATGTTATATTAAGTTTAATAAATACATCCAAGTAACTTTCGTTACCCCCAAAAAAACTAAAAATGTAACTTGCGATAGAAAAAGAAGTATAAAGAAGATGAGCATCTCATGTGTCATACTGCCCTTAGAATTTCTTTACATCCCACATTTTGGGAACCAAAGAGCTTGGAGGAACAGTAACTATTAGTTGTACTTTACATACATGGGGCTTTCTGTGAGTTTACCATGGGGCCTCAGGCAGATGTGTCTATCTGTTGGCATAGTGACAGTCAGCTTCATTGAACAACTGTTCCCTTTCTTAGGTGGTTGGACTTCAAGTAAGCAGGTGTACGAAGGGACTGTTGCACGAGTTATATCTGGTTTAAACATCAGATTCATAAAGAATCTGTTCTTTATTAATGATAATCAAATATCTGGCAAATTTTAATGATATTTTACCCAAACTTGCTTTTGGTCATTATAATGGTTCCACTGAACAATCAGTTTTCCTTACTTTTTCTAAAAAATATTATCAATCACTCTACTTTTTAAATTTGTAAGAGTCCCTGAGAAGTTAGTATATATTATTTCTAGCTGTTATGGATTATGAAACATGGGACAAGTAACGTCGATTTACTGTGGTAATGTATCTAAATAATTAACTTCAGTATTTTTACAATTTACTATAAACCCTATTTTCCTGTCTTTAAATATTTTAGTAAGAGGAAATAATAATTCAGCAGCAGTTGCAATCAGTTTGACTTGCTATCCTGTGCACACTCACCAAGTATCACAGACGTGGACTCTGTGGTTCAGTTTCCCGGTCAGTGCAAGAAATCCAGGGCTAAAGTAACTCTAGTGGCTGTCCAACCTCTTCTTGTAAACATCCAGGAACAGAGAGCCCATCTCTCTTGGTTCCATTGTCAAATTACTCTTGCCCACTGAGAAGCTCTTCCTAAAATTTAAACAAAAGTGATCTTCCTGTAACTTAAGGCCATGGCATCTACTGTATTTTGGAGCAATACACAAGTCTTTATCTTATTCTTTACATCCCACAGTTTGGGAACTAAAGAGCTTAGAGGAACAATAACCATTAGTTGTACTTTACATACAGGGAGTCAGGGAACCAGCTGGCTTGGCCTTAAAGGTCTCTCTGAAAAGCTACAGATGTTACCCCCTCCTTGTTACCAAACAGACACTGATGGTTAGAACTCTCAGCCAACTTTCCCAGGCACACACAGAGAACTCTGATTTTTCAAGATGGATTTCATGTTCCCAAATTTCTCATTTTCTTCGTAGATTTACTTTCAACTACACAACTTACAGCTAATTGCAAATAAATCCTTTTTTTACCCCATAAGTATTTGTTGTTTTTGTTCAGACAATAGGGGCTACTGGTTTTGGGGAGCTGTCAAGCAATTCATATATCTTTCTGTTGAATGTAGGAATGAGAAACACAATAGAGTGAAATGGTTTTGTGTCTTGTTTCTCCAGAAAGTGACAACAAAAGAAGAAAATGTGTTAAGAGATCCATTTTCTCAAAGTGAGAAAACTCTAATATCAGAAGATAGTCCTTGCAACAAAGAAAAAGTCGTTCAAAAACTGCAGTCAAAGGTCACATTTTTGTACTTTTATCAATTTGTAACTGTCAAATCTGTGTAATACATATATTGCAACATTTATTTAAGCAAAATTGATCTGCTGTGAGATTATGGTTTTCTGTTCTTGAAAGAAATCAGAACAAAATCAGGGCATTTGAGAAATGATGGGACTTATATAACAACATTTAATTAACCTGGGATGACATTTTGTCATTATGACTTAGTATCCCTATCCACTAACAGGTCCTCCCCATAAATGTAAAAGTTGACATGAATCCATTAGGGACAACTTTTGAATACATCATTTTAATTCAGATTCCAAATGTAAATCTGTGGTGTCCAGCACAACTACACATATTGCTGGTATGACCCAACTTTAGTAGATAGGCAGTTTGAAAGCACATAGTAAGTGGAAGGAGGGATGTGAACTACCTCCTTGTCTGCTTCTCTCTTATTTCCCTCAGGCTGTTGTGCCCCATTTTTGTTGTTGCTTTGTTTTGTTATTGTTTGCTTATAGGTTTGCTTCTAGTTTGGAACTCTTCCAGCAGGTAAACAAAGGGGCGATGGGAGTATATGAGAGAGTTTGAATTCATTCTCCTGCCTGTTTTTGTTGCCAGTTAAATTTTTCTCTATCCTTCTGTCTTGTATAAATCAGTAATGAGCCGGCTTTTACACAGAAGTTACTTGTAGATTGGTCCTACAATTTTTTGTAATCTCTGCATTACTTGGATTTATAAACAATACAGCACATTAGACCCATGAGAAGTCATCGCCTCACATGTCCCAAGAGCTGATGTTATCCTGATTTTGTTGTTTTTTCTAATCTGGGGGGGGGGGGGGGAGGCTGGGTTTTAGTTGTTGTTAACCACCCAGAGTAGTGCACGTCACTAAATTGGGCAGTATACAAAGGTATGAAATAAATAATTAAATTCACCATCAGGCTGCTTTATACTTGAGAGCTTTGTTACACTGAGGTAGAGCTTATATAGGAAATCTTTAACTTTTCAGATATTTTGGAACTCCCAGAAGCCATAGTCATATGGTCAATGGTAAAGGGATTATGGAAATTGTGGACTAAGACATCTGGAGGGTTGGTTCTCCTCTGATGTAGCATAAAAGTCACCCATGTGAAAATTAAGCAGCATTGGAAATATTGAGGTTTAATTAGTGAAAAAATTGAGAAAGTTTATTTTTTGTGGTGACTCCATTCACATTTGGTTCATTCAGGCACAACCCACAGCTCTCTGAGAGTGAGCAGGGCTGGAAGCTCTGTGGCTCTCCAGATATTATTGGACTGCAATATTATTTTCAGGCAAATTCAAAGCTTTATGTGGAAATTATTTTTCTCAAAATGCTTATATTTAAACTTTTATAGTAATATGCACTTCCCTTATATTGGCTAAAATCCTGTTGTACAACTCTGCATGCATCATCAGCAATGGTGTCAAATCACTACCTATTAAAGGCAAATCACCACTGGTGATTTTGAGGGGCACATGACTCTGCACAATGCAACAAAGCCACGTGCACCCTGAAATCACCAAGGGAGGCTTTTAATCAGCAGTGATTTTCTGCTAATGATATCATCACCATCACACACACAAAACTATACAACATAATTTCAGCCATTGTTTGTTTGAACTTAAACAAAGGCTGCGAAAATTATTGGCACACTAATTTTAGTGCATTCGGTACAGTTGTATTTTATACAGTACTATGACTGTTCCAACATAGTTCAGCTCTCTTCGCTGAGGTCATAGGGTTACAACTTAACTCCAGTTTCACCATCACTGCCTATACAGTCACCTGCACCATTTGATTCAGTTTCATATTGAGGCAACTTAGCATTCCTTCATTATTACTGATTACTTTTATGAAACAATTGGGTTTTTTTTTACAAATAGGAAAATTTCCAGACTGGAATTTTTCTAGAAAATATTCCATCTTAGTTAATTTTCAGCAGAAATTTTTCCATCCACATCATTAAGTAACACTGACTGAATACACTACAATCACTGTAAATAAATTCAGACAGCCTTTTCTCTTAGACTAGACAGCAAGGTATCCAAATTAGGTAGCATGGCTTTGGGCCTTCAAGGTTAGCAGCAGGACATGAGCCATGCAAACTACAAAAAACTGCCTGCCAATAAACCAACACCACTACTTCTTACAAGATATTCCTTGTACTTTATCATTGATAGATTGACTTAGTTTACTACTAATAATAATAATCTTAGAACTGCAGAGCTGGAAGGGTCATTGAGTTCAGCCCCTGTGAAGGAAGCACTGTGGGGAACTGAACTCTCAACTTCTGGCTCTGCAGTCAGATACCTAAACCACTGAGCTATCTTTTAGTCTCTTAATCATGTCTGAACTCTCTTTCAGTAGACTTCACCCTAATCATGGGCAGGATTCCCATGAATCTCCTGATCCCTAGGGAGTCTTATACACACTCACTGTACTCAATTCTGGAAAGACTTCAAAGAGGAAAGAGATGTTATTTTTTATTTTCTCTCTCTCTTTTTTTTCAATAATCCAGATCGAACATCTAACAGTAAAAAAACTTGATTTGGAAAACCATGTTATGAAACTGCTTGACAGAAAGGTGGAAGTAGCAACTCAAGTGGACAACCTGGCCATTGAAAATGAATATCTGTGTCAAGAACTCACGTATATAGACAAGATAGCAGAAGAACTGGAAAAAGAAAAAGAATTTGCATTGGAGAGTGCTGACCAGGAACTTTCAGAAGCTAAGGTTCTTATACTATTAAATGAAATGCTTTAAAAGTGTAGTCCTTTCATAATCTGCTTTTTCCCACATGATTGGTTTTTTAGCTGGAGAGGCTCTGGACATCATCTAACACTGTTGAATGCTCTGTGTAGTTGTAAGAGTTCATATATGTGGAACTAATTTTCACATAGTGTTTGACATGCTTTTACAACTGAATTGTTCTGAATTTATATTTTATTAATTGACTTTGAATTACCAAGTCAATACATATAGTGGTTTTGTGTAGATATTAAATAGCACTGGATAGGAAAAGTGCCAGGGGGCCAACACAGATGGCTCCAGTACTATTCTCTGGAACATTTCTGAAGGTAAACTAACATGAGAAGAACCATACAACCCTACTTGAGGTTTTTTTTTTTGGGGGGGGGGGGGAGTGAGATGGAAGTTTAACCACCAAATAATATCACCATGTAAACTGGTGCCTCTGCACTCACAATTCAGGATCCACCAGTCAAACTGTTTTGGGTGCTTCAAGTAAGCCATGACAAATAATGGCTGAGAAGATGTATAGATGTTTGAACAGGTAACGGATGTTAAAACTGAAAATCATTTTCCTCCTTGCCTTGAAAATGAAATCTGGTGTCGTGTACTTATGTCTCAGTTTATTTGCCAGGCATGACAGTAACCCCGTAGTTACCATGCTATTTGAGAGATGGCTTGGAGTGAGATGCCAGACAGTAATTAAAATAAAGGAGAGAAGTTCAGTCTCTACTTTCTGTTTTCTCATTTTCCATGTAGTTGATTGGAAACAGACAAAATTAAATGCTGTGTTCCCAAATTCAGTCCTCAAAATGGTGTAAGCCAGAGGTCGTCAACCCCCGGTCCGCGGCCCGGTGCCAGTCCGTGGCCTGAGCCGGACCGGCCGCGAAGACAGACCTCCCGCCCCCCCCGCACGCACTCCCCTCCCCACAGCTGCTTTGTGCACGTGCGCGCATGCCAGCGCCGGCGTGAGCGCTCCCCCACCCCCTTCGCGCAAGCGCAGGGGCACCTGCACGCCCACCCACACGCTCCCCCACCCCTTCACGCATGTGCCCGCGCGCATGCGCGAAGGGGTGGGGGGAGCGCTCATGCCGGCGTGGGCAGGCGCTCCCCCCCGCTTCGCGCA
Organism: Intellagama lesueurii; assembly: GCA_037013535.1. NCBI lineage: Eukaryota > Metazoa > Chordata > Lepidosauria > Squamata > Agamidae > Intellagama > Intellagama lesueurii. Next base: position 94,641,943 of record JBAJHW010000003.1, on the reverse strand, counting down.
TGCGCCCAAGAGCGTGCGTGCACACCTGCGGGGGGGCCCCCCGCCTTCCTTAGAGGCTCAGCCGGTCCGCGGTCCCAAAAAGGTTGGGGACCGCTGGTGTAAGCTACTCCCATGGCTACCTAAGGAGCAGAATTAAATGGAGTAGCACACTGCATATGTATTTGAATTTGCAGCACAGTGCTTATGCAACATGTTACATGACAGATAGCTGTATTCCTCTGTATTACACTTCACCTTATATGTCTATGCAGTATCATTACACAGATGTGCATTAATAGTAACTGCTATTAATAGTCTGTGTCTGAGGTTGTCAGACTATTCTGATGTTTAGCATAAAGTGTAGAGAAATCTTTATTATGATCAACAGATCAGATAAATCATTAAGTGTAATTCCAGATACTTGACATGGCTTTGATCTGTGCTTTCTTGATGTCAGCTTGTGCATGTTTACTTCATATTTCCTTGCTGAACACCATATCTCTCTTATTCATAAATTCCTTTAGTTACAGTTCATGACTTGTCAAAGGATATAATGCGACTTAATTTGAAATAGAAAGCATGATCCTTCTAAATAAATTATCAGGGCAGGGTACACCTGCTGTTAAATATGTAGAATATGATTCTGTGGTTCTTGCACATTTGGGAACAAGAATGAGTGGAACACTGATTTCTTACATGTAAATATTTTTCTTCTAATTTTAGTCTCAGATTAAATGCCAGCAAAATACTATCCGGAAACTGGAACATACAATCAATATTCTTAGATCTGTAAGTTACAAATAACTGCTTTTATTGGTTCAGCCAAGTCATTTTTATATTGCAAAAAGCATTTTAGATTAAGAAGACTGATATGTACTATGCAACCATGTGTACTCTCCCCATTAAATTAATTGAAAATATTCTGCCAAGGAGATAAGTTAAGCAACATTTGCTTTTCCTGTACAGCCTTGTCTCTTGCTCCCTATGGTGGTTAAAAACACAATCTATATGTTTAGCATCAGATCTGGCTAGCAAGTTTCTGCCCTCAGAAGGTACATCCCTGTTTATATCCTTTGAGATTGGTGGATCCAAATGACTCTCTGTTCTCCAAGTTATCCTTCCCATTCTACCGCATTAAAAAAATAGGAGCTGTTCTGTATGTGGAATGGCCTTATTCTGAACAATGAAGTTCATCCTTGCATTTTCATTTTTATCTAATGCTGTTTAGAATCCTAATGATCTCAATTAAAGCCTGACTAGAGAGCATGGAAAAGCACAATAGTCTCACTGAATCATCTGATAGATCACTATTAATATTAAGTAAACATATCAGAACAGGGTTTAGGTCAGTCAGATTCACATTTTTCCCCTTGATCATATAGTGCAACAAGAAATATTAATCAGCCCAGAATCTCACATTCCCAATCCTCAGTTTAACTCACATCAGAGACCCTTCTACTTTTTAAAAAGTCAAATCCTTTTGCTTTGGTTTAAAGTGTGTGATTGCTTTGAACCAATGCAGAAAGGAAAGACCAGTTCAGTACATGCATGCATGCACACACAAAGCACGTTCCCCCTCACCTCTTGCCTCACTAGGGAGGACAAGACTTCTGAGCAGATGGTTTTGTTTAATGAAATGAACTACCTCTGGGCTAACGGGAGTTACATTCATGAGAACATGCAGGGAAGGGCTGGACTTCATGAAAGAGGTGCATTTTGAGAAAGGATTTCAAGAAACAGAGGTTTATGTATATATTATAGCCTGTAATTGTATGCATGAGAGGTGACAAACATTAAAAAGCTAATCATATATCACATTTCTCTCACCATCCTATCTAGAATACACACTGGACAAATGAAATTTATTAGTTAGCATTAATGTCATTGTTTTCAATGGGTCTTCTCTAGTTGGGAATAAAATTGTATTTAGTATTACAAGCCAGCCCCTTCCTACTACCTTTTTGTCCTCCTCTTTCTCCTCTCATGTTCCTGATTTCATATAGACTTCCTACTCTTATAATTGTTGTTTCCTGTGATGTTTGAATTGAAAATGTGGAGTTACAATTCAGAACCAAATGATGGCTTGCTGTTCTCTTTTGTATTGTATGTTCAAACCACTGTTCCTCGATTCAAACATCCCAACAAACTCTGGTTTGATAAACTAGGAAATTTTGTATTAAGTTGAGAATGGGAACAGAGCAAACAATGAAGCCATGGCTTTCTGGAATGAGACAGAGTTGTTTTCTCCTGTTCTGATGTTTTTACTTAATATTAATAGTGATCTATCTCTGTAGATGATTCAGTGAGACTATTATGTGCTTTTCCATGCTCTCTAATCATGATTATGAGATCAGCTTCACAATATTGTCTCTTAGTTTGGATAGAAAAACATTACTTAGTAAAATTTTGTACTGTAGCAGAATTTTGTACTGTATTTTTCCTTAGAAAATAAGTTGGGATTAGCTGCAAGAGTTAATGCTTCTAATTTTGGCATTTGAAAGGCTCTTATGGACACTGAAAAAACACAAGAGAGGCACCCCTCACGGCACCATAATGTTATAAAGACAATAGAAGATGAGAAAGATTATTATAAAACTGAAGCTCAGCATTGGAAGATGCTTCATAAAACCTCTTTAAGTCCTAAACGCAAACCCTCTTGTTCTGTTTCCAAGGTTTCCTCTCCGCTTCAGGTAAATCTTCTCTAACCTACTTTAAATATGGATTTTATGCATTTACTTGAAGCTGACTCTTGGATCACTTTCAAAGTACATATATATTTCGATGTATGTAATTTAATCTGCATAATATAGTCTTTTAACATCTACCCAGAAGCAAGGCATTGGGACTTACTCTATGGTAAATGTAGGTGCTGTTTTCTAGTATAAAAACAGTCTGTTTATGGCATACTATTGAGATTGCAAGGTTGGTGATGATTCTCTTATTGAGAAGAAGCTGGATTAGAAGACATTTCATCATTTCCATCATCATGAAATGTGTCTAAGTCACACAGTCTTAACATATCTCACTATTTAAATACTTGTGTAGACATTTTGACTGAGTAGATCATATTATAAACAATGTCTCATCAAGAAGACGTTTCAGAATACAGTAGGATCCCTGTATCCATGGGATCAGTATTCACAGTCTGAAAATATTAAAAATATTAAATGGAAAACCCCAGAAATATGTATTTCCACAATATAATTACCAGAACTGGCCACTAGAGGGAGCCAGAGACCATGTTATGTATTTTCCATGGGTTTTGACATATTCAGGGGTGGGGTTTGGAACCTGGCTCCCACGGATACCAGTTCTACTGTAGTTTAGTGTTTGGAATCATGTAAACTGCACTTACAGCCTTTGTGAAGAATGTAAAATAGTATAATCAAAAGTCATCATCAGTAACAATATGACCCAGAAATAATCTGGATTTAATACTTACATTTATTTCAGTGTGAGCTTTGGTGGATTACAATCCATTTCTTCAGAAAAGTTCTTCAAACATCAAAAGTATGTCTGAAGAAGTAGACTGTATCCATAAAAACTTACGCTGAGGTAAATTTCTTAGTCAGAAAGGTATGGCAATGCTTTTGGGGTTGGGGTTTTTGTCTTTTTGTCACTGCTGAAACAAATAACATGAGTACCTCTGAAAACTAATCTAATTGAACTGCTGTGTTTCTGAACTTTTTGTGATAAAATATTTTATATAAATACAAAGGATTGGAAAATGAATTCTATTTTTCCTCATTAAATGTTTAGAGAAGTAATTCCGATCCAGAATTTCTGCAGATCTTGAGAGAACGGGAAGAATATAAAGCAATGTTAGAAAAATATGAACGTCATTTAGCAGAAATGCAGGGCAACATCAAGGTTCTTACAGCAGAAAGAGACAAAATTATCTGTCTTTATGATCAGGTAACTTTTATAGATGTATGGAACATTTTCATAAGAACAATTTCTGATTAAATGGTAAAATATTATATTAGTTTGAAACTGTTTCCCCTAAGATCATTTCAGGAGGCTTTACTGAAAGTTGCTTGCCCTTGGAACTTGGAAGTGACATGTTACAAGTGATGATGCTATCTGTAATGCATTCTTTTTGGCTAATGATGTTATCAATATTCCTGCTTTTTACGTAAAAGTAATGCATTGGCAACGCCGTGGGACGTGGTGGTGCTGCGGGTTAAACCGCAGAAGCCTCTGTGCTGCAAGGTCAGAAGACCAGCAGTCATAAGATTGAATCCACACGACGGAGTGAGCTCCCGTTGCTTGTCCCAGCTCCTGCCAACCTAGCAGTTTGAAAGCATGTAAATGCAAGTAGATAAATAGGTACCACCATGGTGGGAAGGTAACAGCGTTCTGTGTCTAGTCACACTGGCCACGTGACCACGGAAAACTGTCTACGACATACGCTGGCTCTACGGCTTGGAAACGGGGATGAGCACCGCCCCCTAGAGTCGGACACGACTGGACTAAATGTCAAGGGGAACCTTTACCTTTACCTTAATGCATTGACTTCTAGTAACATTACATTTTTGGTGTAATGAGTAATGTTTTTTCATTCTTCCTAATTGTTGCTGCTTAGTATCATTTTAGAGGATTTTGAAAGTGTTTGTATTTTTAAAGTGTATTAAAAATTAAAAAGTAACTTGTTATTAATGACTAACAAAAATAATTAGTTTTCTAATAATGTATAGTAATTAATGCTACTGAGCTACTTTTAAAAGTTGATATTCCAAGTTGTGATTTGCTCTTAGCCGTAACTATTAACAAGTACTAGAACTTCCTACATAAAGAAAAACATCCATCCTTAAATATTAATTTTAAATAACAGGCTCAAGAAGAAATAAGTCGACTGCGAAACGAAGCTATCAAAATCCCTAAAGCTTCTAAAACTGCGCTCACTGCTCAGGCTGTCTTAAGACGAGTGGAGACTGAAAGGGATGCTGCTATTACTGATTTCCGAAGGATGGCAACAGAACGTGATAGCTTAAGAGAGAGATTAAAGGTTTGCCTTTTCATTCAAACTAATTTGTGCAGCATATGTAGAGCAAAGGATGTATCTAGTCTCCTATAAATTAAATTATATGCTATTGAAAATGAATGTATTTGATTTATGTTATTTATGTGTTTATTTATTTAATGTAGATCGCCCAGGATACTGCATTTAATGAGAAAGCTCACCTGGAACAGAGAATCGAAGAGCTGGAATTAAATGTTCAGAGTGTAAGGGAAAAAAAGTCTTTTGAAATATATTGATAGATATTCATAGTTTAGTAGTGCCAAAAGTCCAAACAATCCCAAAATTGGCCTGACCATGACAACAGACTAATAGGAGACACACACCCCCAAGAATTTCCAGACCAATTCACAACTCGGTGGGGGGGGGGGGGGGACGGACAAAAAATCCTATCAAAATCAGAAGTGTGTCTGAAGAATAAAGGCAAGTGAAATACATATTAGAGCATTTAAAAAAAACCTGGAAAAGTGGAACAAATATCTTGAAGTGAATAGGTGATATATAAAGTTTTCCATGATTCTTAATTATTCTTTATCACTTTAATGCCTTAGCTTGACAATGAACGATTGGAACAAATATCGAAGATGTCATTGATGAAAGAGACCATTGAGTCTATAGAAATAGAGATGAAAATATTGGCAAGAAGGGCAGTGGACTCTGAGAGTGAGCTAAACAGACAAAAAGCATCTAATGCTTCACTGAGGTAAATAAAATATGCAAGAAATATTGATTAGGAGAGCTAGATATATTCATCATTCTTTTTGGTCATTATCTTTAACTGTTTGAGTACTGTACTTATCTCTCCAAATTTATTGTTGAAAATCCTGAATAATCCAGTCAAAAGTATAATGATGCATGATGTACTTTTTGTTAACACTTGTTTTTTAGTTGTTCATTGTGTATGCTCATCCCACACACCAGCTTTAAGTTTGTGACTGCTGATTGCACTGTGGTAATTCAACTTAAATCTCTCTTTAAAAGTGTTTGTGATTTGTTTTCTTAACTGTTAATTATATGCTTATAAGAGCGCTTGTAAAATTGTAATTACCAACTACATGCTAGTTTCCATCCATCACTACACCCATTTTAGGACTACTGCAACATTTATATGCAAAGATGCATTTAATTGTTCTTATTTATTTATATTCAGCAAGTTGAATGAAAAAACAGAGCATAGCCTTGCAGAGTCCCAGCAACACCTTTCAAAAAAGAAATATGAATTACAACTTGTTCAAGAAAAAATTATGTGCCTGGATGAAAAAATTGGTAAGCTATAAATGCCAATCTTTGGGTTTAAAAATCACAGTTTTAATTAAAATACGTAATATTAATAAAACATTTACTAAGCATTTCTCCCTCTACTGTTTTTTATCTTCATTTGGAACATGATAGAGCCACACCTGTTTTTGGAATACATTTGAATTGTTTTCCATACATTTACAGTATAAATAAAATTCAAAGAGTACTATACTTTTTGTTATTTATTTCTTGCCCACATTTTTGCTCTGACTGGCCAACAAAGCAACTTGAAATTTAAATAGGAAAAAAAGTTATGTCGCATTGGGTATGTGTGAAAGGTTTATGGCAGTACCTTATGGTCTTTTAGTTGGTGGGTAATGTAGTCCAGTTTCCCAGGTAGTTTCATCCAGAGGGGAGCTGCAAACAAACTTTCGGATATGACCCATTATACAGTTGCAAACACACAGAAACAATCTTTAGATGATCTAAGGACTGGCATGTGGTGGTTATTTATTTATTTAGAAAATCTGTACATCCCAATTTGATAGCAGTTTTGAGGACATTATAACAACATATATACCCAGACCTAAAACATGTACAAAGCCTGCACACAGTGCAGCAGTCTTTAGCCCCTGGCAGATGGGTAAACTGCAATTCCAGTCCAGGGCAAAAATCTAAACTAGAAAGCCAGTATTAAAACAACAGTTTTATGGACAATGTTCTGGCATTAAACAATATCAAAAGTTCATCTAAAGGAAACAGTATTGGTGGCCTTCCTAAAGGTTTGTGGGAACACAGACACCTTTTAAAGAGTAAGAGTTCCAAGGACTAAACTGAACCACCAAGAAGACTATGTCCTGTTTTCCCACCAGTGACACCTCAGGTGATGGCAAACAAAAAATCTTAATGGGCAAACAGAATTATATGGAAGCTGGTAGTCCCTTAGAAATGCTGACTGTAAAGTGTTCAAAACTTTAAAAATGCCATCCAGACCTATGAATTGAGCTCAGAAACATTCAAGAACCAGTGAAGATCAATTAACAATGGAGTTTTGATTTCTAAGTAATGAGACCCTTATTTATTGATTGATTTGATTTGATTTGATTTCTATACCGCCCATCTGGCAGCCAAGGCCACTCTCCCCTATCAAAAGCCTAACTCTAGCAGTTTGAAATACCAGCTAACTAGTTGTTGCTTCTGAAGGCAGCGGCACAAAGTGCTGTGCAACAGTCATAATTAAAAACAGTTTGCAGTTTGGCCAGAGGCTACCTTCTAGACCTTCTAGATGGATGCAAATCTTCATTGCATATGTAAATCTGTTTGAATACATATTAGAGATTTTGCTTGATCATAGTATGTCGGGTGATTATTTTAAGTGGATTAATAAAATAAGACTCTGTGATGGTATTTCCAGAAAATCTTTCAAAACAAAATCTTACCCAAAAAGAAGATATTTGTGCACTCAGTGAAACAATAGCTGAACTGGAGTCAGAAAAGGAGTCCTTACAAGATCTGCTGGAAGAAAAAACAGAGAAAACAGTCACCCTTGAAGAAAGCTTGGTCATTAAAGTAGGTTAGCTACTGAATGCTTATATAACTAGATTCATAGCTTTTACTTTTTTATGAATTACATAAGTAGATTTTGAAATCGTAGTCATGTTAGTCTGTACAAGCATTTCAACAAGAAACACAAAACAAAAGCAAAAAAAGACATAGCACCTTAACACTTAACTATGTTTTAACGTAAGCTTTCATAGAATATGTCTGCTTTGTCAGAGTTAGAATGCAGAGATCACATGGTAAAATACTTATGAAAGGCTCTGAGATAGGAGAACAGTGGTGCATTTCACACCTAGTAATGATTTAAGACCCCTATTTGGTATTCAGTCATTTTGAAGCCTGGTTCTGTAAATAGCAGCAGTGATGAAAAGAAACAAAAGAGGAACAACATGTGGTAATTTAGAAAATGACAGATTTTTACATTTGAGCCTTGTTCTGAAAAGGTAGGTCTAGTAAGTTGGGAAGAATATGAATATATATATTATCTCAGATCTTTCCCTCTGGATTATTCTATAATTTTTCTTCTCCAGAATAGCAACTTCCATACCTTGTGAAGAGTGTCCTGGCAGATTGAAGTGATTTGAAACAGGTTTCTGTGTATTGTGATTTCTGATGTCCAATTTATGCTTTTAATTCTTAATATTAACTAATTAATATTAATTCTTAAATATTAAGCATGTAGCTTTTGACAGTATACCATATAGACATGTCAGTGAAAGCTACAGTTCCTGCTTTATTTAATAGCACATCCATCATCTATCTTCAATTATTTAGAAATTTGCATCTCTTTCACATAACTGTTGGGATATACATGGCAATTGATAATGTAAATCTCCCTTAAGAGATAAGCTAGAAGAATATGCACACTTCTGACCTTTGAATCTGTTTGATTTTAGTTTCTTCTACTAATGCTGTGATACAGAAAGCCCATTTACAGATTTTAATAGGCTGCATGTGCTGGGTTAGGATTTTTGTAACGTTTTGTTCAATTTAGGGATAGACCTTGATATGCTTACATACATTAAAACAAGAAGTTGGCTAAATATCTGAATCTGGTGCATATGCTGTTCTGAATCATGCTCCAACATTTCAAATGTTAAATAAAAAGGATAGTATTAGGTTACTAAGACATATTTTGTTAATCAGCAAAATGAGATATAATTAGTTTTCATAATGGAGATGAACTAACCCACCAGCTATTTTTGCTTCCCTTATTGGGAAGCTACCACTGCAAAAACTGTGTTTCCACTGGGACTGTTGCATTCAGGTTGCTGGGAATGTGCTTCCAGTAAGGAACAAGATAAATAATCCCTGCACAGCATGTTTCTTATCAGAAACATGGCAGTGGTAGCAGGTGGCTTGTCAATAATAATGGGGCAGTGAAGCTGCTGTTGGGCTTCAGAAGGTTAAATGCAGTCCCCACCTATAGAATGTAGTCTTTCTGTATTTCAGAAAGTCCAACCATAATGGATAACTGCATGATCCTAATCATGTTTGCTCAGAAGTAAATTCCACTGAACGTTGTTTTAGTGTTCAATATATATTGAGGTTCTAAGAAAGTGAACAAATCATACTGAATTAAGTCAGGCCCCAAGTTGCTGCATACTTTGCACCCAACGTTTGGGTGGCTAATAAGGATGCAAAAGGTCTTTATTTCTCTTATAGGTGGGTGGTAGTATTTCGAACTATTGTGCTTTCTGGTTGTGTCAAGGTCAAACGTATGACACTCAAACAAAGTTCTCAGAGCCTTTTCTCTCTAACTGCTGTAGGGTCACCCACTAACACAAATGCACTTGAGGGGACCTTGATTTGGATTAAGGCTGCATTAGGGGTCAACCTAGTTCTGTTGGGTGTGAGGGTCAAAGCTGACTCAATGATTATTTTTTCCATTTCTACACATCATCATGGGATTCTAGTTCTGATCAGATTGGACAGCACTGGGAAAGGATAGGGTTACCTCTTTTCTCTTGTATCATTTATCTCATCTGAAATTGCTTTAGGAAGCTACTATTAGCTCTAGTGGTAAAACCTGTGCAGTCCAATTCTATGCCTGTTTACTCAAAAGGAAGTTGCACACTATTCCATAATGCTTGCTCCCAGGTAAATCTGAACAGGATTGAACCTTAATCTCATGAAATATTATGGACAAGGAAAGAAAACCTGCAAAAAAGAAGCTATGAATATGCTTTACTTATCTTCTAATTACTGAATTTTATTTCATTTTATTTTCTAGGAAAAGACCATTTCAGATTTCAAGTACATGCTTTCTGATGCAGAACATTCATCAAGGTAAGGCTCAGATTCTGAATTTTGTTTCTTTTTAAAAATGACTTTTTAATTAATCCAACTGATTGTTCCATTAGAGTTAGCATATATACGCCAGAATGCTACGTGTTTGTGGAAAGTTTGTATAATTCTCTGCAGCTAATTGTGGGTAATTAACAAGGTCCCAGGGTGGTGTTTCAGTCTTGGGGTACATGCCTGATTGCTCCCCCAGGAGGAATGCTGACACCTTGTCAAGTAGCTGCAGCAAGTTACACAAACTTTAGGAAAGGGGGGGATTTTGCCAAATTTTGAAGCTCCTTAGGATTTCCAAGGGCCCCCATAGCTCAAATTGTTCTATTTTTAAAAATCGTTGGCTTCTAGATGGTGCACAGCTACCTTTTCTGGGGTTTGTTTGTTTGGTCCACTTTTCATTTAAGAAAAAGCCTTTACAAAATCATTATAATTTTAAAAATACACATGCAAGTTAAGCTTTTTTAGGCCCCCTCCCTTTTGATCTTGTCCCCCAGGCTGCTGGTAAATGTCAAAAATGGTCCTCAGTCCTGCTAGGTAACATATCTCTTTATTAGAGTCTTGATTTTTCTTTTTAAATTCCTAATTTCATTGTATAGTTTTGAAAACTATGGGGAGAAGTCAATTTTAGTTAATAGGTTTGAAAACTCTTTATGCTCTTGATGGTGGTAGTGTTTAATAAATGTTAGATTTGTGGTTCATGGCTAATGGTTGGCCTACTTCTATGTGTCTGTCCAAATTAAAAGCATGGCGATATTTTGTGATAATGCTTTTGTTCTAGGTTAATATTTTTGATATAAATTTTATATTGTGTTTTTTTTTTTAAAAAAATAATGCTGCATAGACATTCCACTGAAGCTCTTCGAAGGTGTGAGCTGGATGTAAGCAGACTGCATCAGTTGCTGGATGATAGTAACAATGAACTTACTCACATGGAAAGGAAGAAGGAGGCTTTGATTCAGGAGAATGAGAGGTTACAGGATCAACTTCATAGCTTTAAGCAGGAAAACCAGGTATATATTATAGAATTGTTGAATGAAGAGCAGCAATGTGTCAAATATATATACCTCAAATGTATTAATGGGTATTATATAAAGCTTCTGACAAAATCATCATTATCCATCTTATCATGGATATGGTGATATGATAACACTTTTCAAATATTTGAAAGGCTGTCACACAGAGGAGGGGCAAGATCTGTTCTCAATCATCCCTGAGTGCAGAACACGCAACAATAGGCTCAAGTTAAAGGAAGCCAGATTTCAGTTGAATACCAGGAAAAACTTCCTAACTGTTAGAGCAGTACGACAGTGGAACCAGTTACCTCAGGAGTTGGTGAGTGCTCCAACACTGGAGGCATTCAAGAAAAACGTAGATAATCACCTGGCAGATATGCTTTGATTGTATTCCTGCATTGAGCAGGGAGTTGGACTTGATGGTCTTGTAGGCCCCTTCCAACTTCACTTTTCTATGATTCCATGATCATCGCCTCCATTTCTTCTGAGGGAAGTAAATTTCCATAAAGCTATCTCCCATCCTTTTGTTTAACTCCAGCAGGAGCAAGGGCTTTCCTGCCCCACCTCCTTGACTGATCATCCACTCAGACAAGGAGGCAGGACAGGCTGTCCCGTGCTCCTGCCAGGGACTGGCCAAACAGCAGAAGAGGAGGAGAGGAGCGCGCTCTGACTGGTGAGTGGGTCATTGGCCAGGGAGGCGGGGGAAGGGAACACACAGCACCTCTGGTGCTGTTCGTATGAACCGAACCGGCACAAACCTACAAACCAAGGTTCATGCTCATCTTTATTCTAGAAGCATATTTACTTTCTCATGGATAAATTGTTTGGGAAATAACCTGGGAACATAAGATGTAAAGCATTTGCTTAGGTTTATGTGCTTGAAAGAATGTAATTGAGAAGTTTGAAGACCGAAGTATCTGAATGTTAAAGATGTAAAACACTTCTTAAATCTTTAATGTTAGTATTTCTCCCTTATCAAGAATGAACATTATGAATCTAATACATAAGAATCAATATTAATCTTAAAATGTTTAGAGATGTGGTCATACATCTAATATGTAGCCAGATGTGAATGGAGTAGGAAATGTGTGAATAAAATTATGATTCTTTTTTTTTTACAGATTCTGCATCAAAAACTCAACAAATGTCAAAATGAACTTAATGATATGAAGTTGAAAACTGAACATTTCCATACAGATATTATTACACTGAAGACCATACTGAACTCTAAAGTAAATGTATACTTTGAAAAGCTACAGCTTATAAATAGGCACAATAACGTCTTCTTCCAGCAATAGAGAAACTCCAGGTGTCTCTCCTTTTTAATGGTAGATGCTTCAGAGCTTTGGCTCTCACAAAGCACTATAATTTCATAATAACTGACTTATTAGGGCATAAGTTTCCTTTGTATTGAAAACATGCCAACGTGTAGAGATGTTGTTGGGAAATGGCATTTGGAGAGTGGAATTTACAGGTGTGGGAGACATTATGTAACTGCTTTCTGCAGAGCCATTATTCTTTGCAAGTGTCCCCCTCTCGCTTCAAGCAGTTACCTTTGCCAGAGTAACACGCTGTTGTGCCTGAAGGCCTCTGGTCAGTAGTATACATGCCATTTTAAGCCCTTGCTTCCACTGACTGTATTAGTTTAATACAGTAGTAGGGCATGTTTGAAGGGAGTGATGAAAAGTTGTGATCCATAGTGTCCCTTTAAGGAACCAACAGTGTTCCTGACTGAAGGAACTATCCATTATACCACTATAACTCTCACAGTATAAAAACTGTCTAGTTACAAATAGGTTAAATTTGGATACAAGATAAGCCAGAAGGCATGACTTAGCAGTATAAACAATATGCTAGTACATGATGCTCCTCCTTACAGTGGGTGCAATCAAGCTTTATTCTTTGGTTTGTTTAGTGTCTTCTCCTGATTTGTTTATTTTCCAACAAATCACAGACTACCAAAGGAATCTTGGTAGAGAAGCATACCAGGGAAGAAGTTGCATATGCATTCAGATGACATACTAAACGAGAGATGTGTAGTTTTCACATAACTAGGTACTTGCTATACTGTTAGGCTGAACTAAATAGTTAACAAAGGCCAGCTCACACTTTTTCTATCACCTATATTTGTACAATACAGCAGTAGTGTGAGGGTTGTTTTTTCCAATTTGTATGTATCTGTGATACATACCAACTCCCATTTTCTGAACAATCAGATAATTAAGCACAATGGAAGTACATATGCTTTATATCAGGGGTGTCCAACCTTTCACCTTCCCTGGGCCACATTAGAAGATGAAAATTTGGTTTGGGCCGCACATAAAATAAAATAACAGTAACCTGATCATCCAAAAAAACCATAGAAAACATAGTTAACATATTAAACTTACTTGGAAATGAAGTTAGTGAGATGTTTGACATTGTTTCTCAGCCACCAATGCATCCATATTAAGCAGATTGCCTTACTATTGGACTCAACAAAAAAGTATTCATCTGTCCACTTTTCTTGGAACACTCTTCCTTCATCTATAATTTTTCTTTTTTTGTGTTGTTGTGTTTTTTGACATTTCAGAAGCCATGCTGGAATGTTAAAAAAAAACATTTTTAAAACAGCGCCCGTCGCCATCCAAGCCAGCGAGAAGGAAACAAACAAACGGGGGGGGGGGAGGTCTTGAGGGCAAAAAGATCTACTTTAGGCTGCTACTTTGTAGCTCTTTCGCCCCAATGGTTAGAGCAGGGGGTCAGGGAACTTTTTTACTTCTGCCGAGCAGGAGGAGGAAGCCGGTGCACTCCCTTCCCATCCCTGGCGCGGGTTTACCCGTGAGTAAGCGCCGCGGAAAGCGTGGGTCTACTCGCGAGTAAGCGCTGCCGAAGGTGCGGCAGTGGAGGTAAGGTTCTGCTTTTTCCTTTTAAAAAAGTTGATCTGGGTGGGTTTTGGAGGGTAGGTTTGGGCTGGGGGGTTATGTTTCTGTGTTGTTTTGTTTTTTGGTGATTTTTTTTTGCAGTCCCAGTGTGGGACTTGCTCCAATGTTTATTTTTGGATTGGTTTGGTTTGGTTTTGGTTTTTTGCAGTCCCAGCGTGGGACTTGCAGTGTTTGGGCTTTCCCCCAATTCGAATTTCCCGCCCTTTCCCCCTGCCTTTTTGCCTTCGGAGGTCTGCAAGGGCTCCCTCCGATGTCGGGGGAAAGCCCTTGGAGACCTCCTGGGGGTCTGATCGCGGTGGCGGGTCTACTCACGAGTAAGCGCCGCCGAAGGCGCGGCAGTGGAGGTAAGGTTCTGCTTTTTCCGACATCGGAGGAAGCCCTTTGAGACCTCCGAAGGCAAAAAGACAGGGGGAAAGGGCAGGAAATTCGAACTTTGGAATTTCTTTAAAAATAAAAAATTGCACTGGGCCGCATTACGAGCCGACCTGGGCCGCATGCGGCCCGCGGGCCGCGGGTTGGACAAGCCTGCTTTATATCATGGGTCCTCTATAGTTTTGAGACATGCTTGCTATTCTGCTGCCCTGATGGATATATGGTATTTTCAGGTGGTTAATGTGTCAGTTGCAAAAATAAACCTACAATTTGCATTTCAGGAGAAGGAAAATCAAGGTCTTTTGGAGAAATACCACTGGGCCAGTGAACAGGCAGAAAGATGGGAAACAAAGTTCCACCAAATAGAAACAGATTGTAATTCTGTCCGTCTGGATCTTCTCAATCTAGATTCTGAGTGCCATAGACTGAAAGAACGGACAGAATTTCTTGAAATAGAAGTTGGGCAAGTAAGTTTGAAAAGTTTGAAATTCTTTTAAAATAGTTCCATTTTCATTTGGTAGACATGATACAGCAGCTTATAACTTTTATGTGCCTACAGCACTTTTTTCTTGTTCTTCTCTAATATGGGAAACTTGTTGAGAAAGAAATGTGTTGGTGCATCTCAGTTACCCAGACAACCTAAGGAATAGTGCTAAGAAGAGAGTAGGAAAAAGAGGGATGTGTAAAGGGCATTCCTGGGATTGTATTAATCCCTTTGAATTTTTTTTTTATTTTTTATTTTATTTTATTTTTTTTTGTGGCTGTCCTCACTTTCTTCTGTCCCTGTCTTTTTCCCCAGAAAAACGAGGCAAATACTCGAGGCAAATACCACGCTAGATACTCAATTTACCGGCCTCGGAAGGGTGGAAAGGCTGAGTCAAACTTGAGCTAGCTACCTGAGCCCAAAGTTTGTTTAAGTTTGTTTGTTAATTTTATGACTTTATAACTGTATTATTTCATTTTGTTTTCGTTACATTTTTTGGATTTTGGTTTTTACCACTATAATCACCGTCCAGAATAGTGCTGTGCACTAACAGGGCAGTATATAAATGAAATAAATAATAAACAAACAGACAAACTCAAGTCATGTGCAGAGTCCTGTTGGCAGTACTGCAGTTTAACCACTGCATCACAAGGTTCCTTTTAAATAGGTCACTGCTCCTCACATTTTTTAACAGTCCCTAATAGCCATTTTCAAAATTAGAAATGAACTTCTATCCATTTTCAGTTTCCATTTTTGGTGTTTTGGTTATTTTCCACAGTCTGTGTTGCTTCTGTGTGATTCTCAGGGCAGTATATTGGCTCTCGGGCCCATCAAACATGCCAAACCGGCTGAAATCCAGTTGCTTAGTGTAGTGAGTTGCACTAGAATAGACCTACTGAATCAGTGGGGATTTAATGAATCAAGTCCTCTTTAGGTTCCATTGATTCAAATAGGCCTACTTTAGTTGCAACTTACTACACCAAAGTCACAACTAGAATAGGCTTAGGAGACTGAAAGGGATCTTTTTGAAAAATATGAATTAGTACTTTTAAAAATAGTGACTGAAGTTCTGTTGCACATGCAGAAGGCGAATAGTGCAACAGACATATGCTTCTGGCCACCAATTAATGAGTCCCTGCTGGGATTCTCAGCATGTAGGTGTCAGCGGGCAAAGGCAGCCCCAAGAACAGCAGTGGCAACTCATTTATTGCTGGCTAGAAGCAACTGAATGTTATAGCATTTGCATTCTGCATGCATAAAAAACACACATTATTTCAGCCATTATGTATGTGTAGTACAAATGTTAATTATCTTCATTGATTTCTCATCTTTGTCCATTCCTGGCAGCATTTAGCATCAGAAAAAAACTACAAATCACAGATTTCTACTTTAGGCAAGTCTCTTATGAAAATGGAGGAGGAACTCCAGAAAGTTGAGCTGGAGAAAGTTTCTGTACTAACAGATCTGACATCTACTCGGGAACTGTGTATAAAGTTGGACACTAGCAAAGAGCTGTTAACCCGGCAACTTAACAACACAGTTCAAGAAAAAGAACAGGTAAGTATCATATAATTTGATAATTTTTTTAGGCTGGGGAAACATTAAAGGTGGAACAAACCATATATATTTCAATATAAACTTAAATGTAATTATCAAACCACATCAACATATTCTATTTTCTGTACATCTGCATTGTTGAATTTCAGAAGATTAGCTATTCTGACTCAAATATATCTAGGTAAGTGAGAAAACACATATACATACATGGGTTGAAATCCAGTGGAAGATAAGCCAAGAAAAAGCAAGTCTGAGCTTGCAAATATAAAGTACTTTTAAGTCTCATTTGTTTAAGTCTCATTAATTTGTCTATTTATAATAATTTTATATTGCTATTAATTTCTTTGTAACACACATGTTAAAATAATCTATTTGATAAAACAAGACAAATTATTATTTGTTGTTCAGCTATAAAATGGAAGCAGTATCTAAAGCTCAAAGTGGTTTATATAGATTAAAAGCCATACTTAGGGCAGAATTACATTAATAAAATAAATTGGGTTATGCTTGGGTTTAGCATGTTCTAAATCAATTTTTAAGAAGATGACTACATGATGCACATATAAGCATGGATTTTTTTGACAGGGAGTCATGTTATTTACATTGGAAATGATGTATTTTACTCTTCCACCAGAGGATTGTTTATTTTAAGTTGGATGTCAAATTGATTAACTTTTTATCGTTTTAGCCTACATGAATTCCTCTGTCAGTATAAATTGTGTCTATGAGGGTGACTCCTTCCTTTGCAAACCTAGAAGTGCCCCATCTTATCAAAATGTTAGTTTTAGCCCAGGCAAGTGGTTCTCAGCTCACCCTCCTCCACCCCGTATGTGTGTGCATGTGTGTCTCTGGTCAGATTCAACAATGGCTCCCTGTCTCCTTCATTTGCGAACCTAAAAGTGCCCCAATCCAATCAAAATATCAGTTTCAACCTGGGCTGGCGGTTCCCTGATACCCCTCTTTCTCCTTCCCTTCTGAGTCTGTGTGTGTGTGTGTGTATCTGTCTTCCTGGCTGTGTGTCGGGCTGCAAAAACCCCTCTGTTTTCATTTTTTTCTATCTGTCATTCTGTTCTAGTGCTATACCAGATGCAAGAATTAAAAACAGTTTGAAAATAACCATAGCAGTAGCAGCTAGTGGTTGTGAGAGGCAGCCAGCACAAGGGAAAGCAGGCACATGACAAAGCTCAAATGCAACAATTCTAAAAGCCCATGTAGCCCCCTTGACCAGTATACTCATCTTGAAAACAGATTAAAAGTTTTCCCAAGAGGATGCTCACACCAACACAACAGCCATGTGACTTTAAATCAAGTTCAAAAGCCCCAATCCATCACCCAATTCATTTGATTAATGTGACCTCCCAGTGTAATAAGTATAAAGACACATGAAGAGCAAGACTTGAGAATAAACTGACAACAATGTGGCGTCTGTAGCTTTGGTTTACAAAAACTAGCCAATACTGGTTTCTAGTGATGATACCTGGATTATATTTGATGCCAGGACACATGATACTGCCAGTTTGCTAAACTAAGCAGAAGGGGAGGAGGGTTGGTCAGTATCTTCGGAGGAGATGCCTTGGAATCCCATGCAAACAGTCTTGCATACAGGCATGGAAGAAAGGCAGATTATAAATGTACTAACTAAAAATAAATGTGTCCAGTGTTTCATTCTAATATAGTGCATGTTAAAGAAAATGAAAATGTTTAATCCTTTGGCTTTCAGCTTCAAAATGAATGGGAATCATCTTGCTCAGAAGTAGAACTCCTCAGAAAACAACTAACTAATGAAAGAATCTCAATTAAAAATCTAGAAACATTGTTATCATCCAACCGAGAAAAGGAATTTCAATCTCAGATGATAAACCAAGAAAAAGATTCTGAAATTCAGCTTCTTAAAGAGCAGCTTTCTATGGCTGAAGAAAAAATGTGAGTAAATAACTAGAACAACAGTGTTAGATCCCCAGGTCTGAATGCTCTGAATTATTTTTGTAGTCTGTCCATTTTTATCCTCTTTGCAAAGCATGTAAGATTCCATGGACATGACCAAAAAGAGCAACTAAGAGAGGTGGTATAGCTTAGTAACTGTGACATTATATGAAAATCAGGTTGCCTGAAAATTTGGGAGTTTATTTGCATAACAGAAGAGTGGAAGTTATAAAACACTCCCCCAGATCTATCCTTTCATGCACAAATGCATCTCATTGCCCTGGGGAAAGCAATTATTGTGTTTGTTTACATATGTATGAGTAACTGGTATATACTATGGGTACAGAAAGTAATACCATATTTTTGTAAGCATGTACATTTTTGTATAGTTACTGTAGTGTTCAAGCCATTTTGGCACACTAGAAATAGCATACAAATATTTTTAGTCTGCTTGCTTTTGACTATATTACTTCTTTTTTTGTAACAAATATTATTGGAAATTGTGCTGGATAAACTGAGCCTGTTGTATATTTTATTATATTTGAATAAAAACCTTTCTACTTTTATTATATTTGAACAGTTCAGCCTGTTTAGTTCAAGTCTTTAATGTTGTCTTTTATAGTGCCATCCAGAGTCGAGATTATTCACACCTCAAAAATACAATAACGCAACTGGAATCTGAGTTAGATATCACTAAAAGACAGCTGGGCACAGAACGCTTTGAAAGGCAAGTGTGTGATTTTTTTTAATTTTCCAAATTTGTTACTTCAATCTAAGTGAAATGCATAGGGGGTGACTACATTGGTCATCTACCCCGCAGTTTGCAACGGAATAGTCACAGATGAATTCAAATTAAAACCTGGTGACCACACAACATAAAGCTCAATGTGGGGAAGCTCATTTTGGAATTGTTTCTTTTGAGCAGGGAATCGTCTTTTTTTGTTTAGCCAGCAGGGGTGATTAAAATATACTCCGATAGGGTTGACATCACTTTTTCCACTTTCTGCTAAGGGTGATCACCTGACCCAAACGCAAAGGGGCACTTGCAGGGGTAGTTTTCCCTCAACCAAGCACCTGTTGTCAACAAACAGAGTGTTTATTAAAAAAAAGGCTTTCAAAGCAGCATTGGAACACTACTAGGTCACTTCAGGAAAACTTAATTTAAAGAAGAGGTGGAAATTGACAAATAGCACCTTGTCAGAGGTAGCTTTTCTGCCTCTGACTTTGCTGATTCCTGCAAATTGTTGATGTCTGGACAGCTACAGCAATTTCACCAGCTGCAACCCAAGTGGATTCAAGTGTATTTTCCCTGCTGTGTATTTGCATCTTATGTGAATTTACAAAAACACAGAGCTGTATCATTAAAAGCATTAAGAACTAATCCAGCATCGGATGCAACTAAAGCAGCAAGTCAAAATATACTTAGAAGGATATGAATACAGTATATTGCTGTGTGACTTACTTGTTAGTAAACATACACAGCATTGTGCTCCTATATATAAAATTGTGTACAGGATTATAGTCCATTTCTGTAAGTCACATATTTTCAGCAAGTAAGTTTTATATGTATTCCTTCTGGCAATATCTGTATACGATGACCAACAAAGACATTATGATTAATAAATCACGGATATTCCTTGCAAAAGATTTAAATATTCCATGAATTTAATTTAGCTGTAATGCTAAAAAAGAAAATATATAGTTATTTCTAAATAAATAGCTTTAACATTGGTATGAATCCTAACTTTCTTTCTGTAAATAGAACAAAGATCATGTTTTAGATTAGATGCCTTTCTGGTTTGAGATATTTATTTTTCTATGCAGAGCCATGTGCAGTGGTAGTAGTATACAAATAAATGATAATTATAATAACAGTGCCCACAGCACAAGACTCCCCTGTGTCATTCTTTCAATTGCAGATCTGTTCTGAGAGGTTTGAGGATTGTGAGAATGGTGTAGGATTGCATGTTCTGTTACTTCCTTGGCAGGGCCAGCTCAGAACTAGACAAAACACTGAAGACTCTGTTATAGGCTCTAGTAGTTTTAGGTCCAAAGGGAGTCAGCTGATAGGTGGTGCAGTGATGGTAATGTGTAGAATCTCTTTCTCACTCCAGGCACTGACACTATATTCTTCTTTGGTTCATTAATGCATGTCTCCTGCCTCTAGTTTGACTATTTGTTGTTTAGTCATTAAGTCGTGTCCGACTCTTTGTGACCCCATGGACCAGAGCACGCCAGGCCCTCCTGTCTTCCACTGCCTTCCGAGTTTGGTCAAATTCATGTTGGTAGCTTCAATGACACTGTCCAACCATCTCATCCTCTGTCGTCCCCTTCTCCTCTTGCCTTCACATTTTCCCAACATTAGGGTCTTTTCCAGGGAGTCTTCTCTTCTCATGAGATGGCCAAAGTATTGGAGCCTCAGCTTCAGGATCTGTCCTTCCAGTGAGCACTCAGGGTTGATTTCCTTCAAAATGGATAGGTTTGATCTCCTTGCAGTCCAGGGGACTCTCAAGAGTGTGACTGTCAAGAGTGTGACAATACTTTGGGGAAATAGCATGATAAAAAGACAATGGACTACATACAGTTGCTAGTCTTAAATTGAATAGATCCACTAGATGAGGATTCACACAAATGTTGATTTATTACTCACTGGTCCACCTTCCTCTGAACTGAGCATGAGTAAAGTATTCTCTCTCCACTTACCTTCAGTGATTTGGTCTGTGAGAAAATAGATCTTGGTGATCATCTTCACCAGTTTCCATTATCCCCTTCTTCAAATAAGTTATGTGTTTGTTTTAGGGAGCGTGCTGTTCAAGAACTTCGCCGCCAGAGTCTTGCAGCTTCGTATCACTTAACCTCGACAATAAGATCATCCTCACCTGAACGTTCCCGGCACTGGTCTCCCGATAGGTCTCTTGAGAGATCTTTGGAAGGGTGAGAACATCACGTTGCTAAGTGGTGGAAAAGTATGCCTTCTTTCCATCAATGTTTTTCAGGTACAACCTGAATGTGACATCACCAAAATGTTCATGAAATGGAAGCTTTGCCTTGAGGTGATGTGTACCAAGAATCCTTGCACAGAATTTGTATCATTATCTCATTTGACTGCTTCATCCAAACCTTGGAGATGCCCTTGTTCCCCCATGATCCCAGACAATAACAGTTACTGGTTATTTATCATTTCAGTATGTCCATATTAATTCTGTTTTGTCCTCTGTGCTATTTAACACCTACATGAAACTGTTGGGAGAAGTTGTCCAGAGTTTTGGGGTTGGGTGTCACGGATATGCTGATGACGCGCATCTCTCCTTTCCATCTAAATCCAAGAAAGCTGTTTTGGTTCTAAATCAGTGTCTGGTGTCAGTAATGGACTGGATGAAGGTCAGTAAACTGAAACTTAATCCAGACAAGATAGAGGTGCTCCTGGTCAGTCGAAAAGCAGATCAAGGATTAGGATTGGCAGCCTGTGCTGGATGAGGTTATACTTCCTCTGAAAACAAAGGTGCACAGCTTGGGGGTCCTCCTGGATTTGTCCCTGAGCCTGGATGCCCAGGTTTTGGCAGTGACCAGGAGTGCCTTTGCACAGTTAAAACTAGTGCACCAGTTGCGCCCATTTTTTCAGAGGTCTGATTTGGCCATGGTGACACAGGCACTAATTACATTCCCCATCTTTGTTGTCCTTTCATAAGCAGGCAAAAACCTTTCTCTTCAGGCAGGCTTTTCCTTACTGACTGGTGGTCTGAGAGGGTTTTTCAAATGGCCTGTTGTGCTCTGTTAAAATTGTTGTTTTAAAGGTGTTTTAGTATTGATTGATTTTACTTACTGTTTTTAATCTAATACTTGTTTAATTCTTTCTTAAACTTTTAAATATTTGTATACTTATTGTTTTAGCTTTTAAATGTTGTCTTTTTAATTATGTAAACCATCTCGGGTCCTTTTTAAGGAGAAAAGCAGGATAGAAATATTTTAAATAAATAATTATTGGCACTTTGCTTTCACATTGATTAAACAGGACTCCCTTGTATCACTTTCTTAGTGCAAGATTGTTGTTAAACATAAACACAGGCCTGCTAACCAGCAGGAAGTGTTTAATGCTTCCTGATACCATAAAGGCATAGACTCTTCTCTACAGTAGGACAGAAAGTACTTTCCTCCTATGCAGTTCATGGGGAAAAGACATTTGCACCATTCTGAGTGAAATAGCACGAGCTACCCAGTCAGTTTTACTACCTCCCACTCCTTCTCAGTTCTTTGACAGCATCTGTCCCACACACATCAGCTAATCATCCTCAGAGAAGAAAGCAGACTGAAACAAACATTTAGATGTTTGTGATGTTTATCAGAGAAGATACCCTAGGACAGTATATCTTGTTTCAAATGCCTGTTTTTGTTTTTTACATTTCTGGGTGGTGCAGCATAAGGGTGTGCAAAACAATGCAGGAACAATAGAAGCCAATATGAATTTGTCAAGAACAAATCCTGCCAGGCTAATATTATCTCATTGTTTGATCAGATAACCTCCCTGGTCAATGGTGGGAATGCTGTAAACGTTATATCTCTTCAGCAAAGTTTTTGACAAAGTTATGATGTTCTGATTAGCAAGCTAACTAGGTGTGGGCTGGACAGAACAACTGTCAGGTAGATACACATTCAGTTGTAGACTTGTACTCAGAGAGTGCTTATCAATGGCTCCTTCTCAAACTGGGAGGAGGCAACAAGTGGGGTACCACAAGGCTCAGTCCTGGGCCCAATGCTCTTCAATGCTTTTATTAATGATTTTGATGAGGGGGTGCAAGGAACGCTTATCAAATATGCAGATGACACAAAATTGGGTGGAATAGCTAATACTTTGGAAGACAGGAACAAAATTCAAAAATACTGTATCTTGATAGACTTGAGCATTGGGCTGAAATGAACAGAATGAAATTTAACAGGAATAAGTTCAGAGTTCTACACCTAGGGGGAAAAACCTGAATGCACAGTTCCAAGATGGAGGATACTTGGCTCAGTAATACTATGAGTGAGAAGGATCTTGGAATTGTTGTAGATCACAAGCTAAATATGACCCAACCGTGTGATGCAGCTGCAAAAAAAGGTCAAATGCTATTTTAGGCTGCATTAACAGAAGTATAGCTTCAGATTCTGTGAGGTACTCGTTTTCCTTTCTTCAGCACTGGTTAGGCCTCATCTTGAGTAGTGTGTCCAGTTCTGGACACACACTTTAAGAAAGATTCTGACAAACTGGACCAAGTTCAAAAGATGGCAACATGAATGATTAGGGGAATGGAAACCAAGCCTGTGAGGAAAGACTGAAAGAATTAGGTGTATATAGCCTTGAGAAAAGAAGACTGAGCAGAGATATGATAGCACTTTTAAAATACTTGAAAGATTGTAATCCAGAGCAGTGGCAGGGTCTGTTCTCAAGCATCCCAGAGTGCAGGACATTTAATAATGGGCTCAAGTGACATGAAGCCAAATTTCAGTTGAATATTAGGAAAAATGTCCGAACTGTTAGAGCAGTACAACAATAAAACCAATTAGCTTGGGAGGTGGTGAGTGCTCCAACTCCAGAGGCATTCAAGAGAAAATTGGACAACCATACGTCAGATATAATTTGGATTCCTGCATTGAGCAGGGGTTTGGACTCGACAGCCTTATAGGCCCCTTCCAACTCCAATATTGTATAATTATATTAAAAAAAACCTATAACATTATGTGAATGAAATATACTTGATCTTCTTCTCAACACTTTTTATTCACTTTTATCTGGATCTTCTTTACATAGATTTCATTTTGGAGGTTACTTTGTAAGATCTTATTCTGGTAGAGTGTCATTATGTCTTAGATCAGTGGTCCCCAACCTTGGGCCTCCAGATGTTCTTGGACTACAACTCCCAGAAGCCTTCACCACCACCTCTGCTGTCCAGGATTTCTGGGAGTTGAAGTCCAAGAACATCTGAAGGCCCAAGGTTGGCGACCACTGCCTTAGATAATTAGGTCTCCTCTAAATAGGATGTTTGTTCCATGAAATGTGTCTGATTAGTCCCCTTTTTTTCCTCACTATCTGAACAACATACAGGAACCGAAACTTTCCATAGTAAAATGTCCCGTCCCCCCCGGAAAGCTTAAGTTTATTTTAAAATTTGTATTGTTGTTTGTAGAGGAATGTAGTGCTATGGCACTTTTCAGATCATTTCTGAAATTAGAGGTGATTGCAAGCTTTCCATACTATTTGTGTCGGGGTTCTAGTTGAACCCTGTTTGCCTACCCCAAAACATAGACATAGCACTATGGTGGAGCAATAACTGGGAGAGTGAGATAAAGAGGTGGAAGACTCCCCTTTGCCTCTTCCCCTCACTTAAGTATTTGTATGTGTGTGTTTTAAAGATGCTAACACTACCTTGCCTCCCTCCCTTCGAAGGCAGCAGGTTAGTGCTTTTGGACTTCTGCAAATTGCAGAAAAAAACCCAATTTGTAACTCTGTGGATGCATATAGTGGTAAATTTCATGCTTAGAAGGCAATAAGAGGCCTTAACTATGAGACTCTTAAATGTGCTTGTGAGATAATTTAAACAAACAAAAATTTGAGCAATGAAGGACAGACTTGTGTAGACATGATTATTGGCATGATATTCCAAAAGCAATTCGAAAGCACTCTAGTTAAACCAAAAGAGACATACACATTCTGCTTTATTTAGTGGGTTTCTACATAAAACAGTTAAAACAATGCAGTTTTCCTTCTCTTACAGGGATTGTGTTTTGAAGGACTTCTGATTGATGAAGACACGGGGAAATCTGACATCTATTATAGAACTGAAGGTGCCAAATGGAACGCGGGGTTTATTAAAAGAATTTCCTCAATCCAGTTGATGGTAGATCATATTCAAACTACTTAGTTAACTTAAATGAGCATGCTGACAGTAAATATTTTATTTCAACCACTGGAATAAAAACAGTTTGGATATATTGTTTTATACAACCAATATCCATTATTAAAATGGCATATTGGAAAGGAAAGTGAACATGATCGTGATTACAAACTTTGAACAACCTTATTGAATGAAGCCGTCATTAAAGGGAAAATAAAAAGAATTAAACAGTTTACCTCATTTCATGCTGTAGCTTCATCCCAATTGTGCTAAATTATATGGCCCTTTTGTTTGAGAGAACAGGTAAATTTTAAGATGAAGGCTGTTTTAACCTTTTTTATATACATATACACAGAGAATCAATTTGAAATAAAAACCTGATGTTAATATTACTGGCTTGGATCCTAACTTCCCTTCTAAGAATAGAACAGAACTCATATTACCTGATCAGGGCCGCCCCCTTCACTTTTTGTCTGCAGTTCCCCGAAGCCCCTAAAAAGATGCTCTTGAAGACCGAGGGCCCTTAGCAATGATGTGGGATAGAATGAGGGGATTGGAGACGTTGGCCTTAGCAGAATTCACAGACAAACCTTGCATGAACAGAAGAATAATTCTGAATCCAAAGTCTCCAAAACTGACTTTAAAATCAGTAAAGCACGAGTTTATGGAAATAGCAAAGCCCTCTATTAGTGAATGTAAACACAGCAACAATAATGTTGTAGACGTTCTGCAGCTGTATGATCTATACTAACTAGATCTATGCACCTTTTTTCAAACCTTTTTTGTGTCTCCAGCTTTCTACTATTTGCATAAGCTACTTTAGAAACAAAAGTATTGCTCAAGTTACCAACAACCAAGTGCTGCACCTTGCAGGGTGTGGGTGACATACAAGTCGAATAAATAAAGAAAAATAAATAAAATAAATCTGAAATCTGTGGTTCTGATTTTACTATGAACACATTTTCATGGTAGAGTGTTTACTTCAAGATTATATATATTCAAAATTATATAGAAAAATGCTAATATTAGCCTTTACTGGTATAAATACAAACGTGAGCTTCACATTCAGTTTAGCTGATCTGTCCTATCACTATTGACAGGAAAACCTGAGATACAAGAAATCACATGTAAAAGTATTTGTATCAGTTGGATCGAGACTTAGTCATGCTTGGATTAGGCACATTGGAATCAATAATTACAGTTGCATTAATTTATAAGTCTACTTTAAGCATACCAAATATTGATGCAACTAGAACTGCTGGATGGCTCAGTGGCATAGGTCTCTATGGAGCCAGAGGTTGGGAATTCAATTCCCCACTGTGCCTCTTTGAGAGGGCCTGTTAGCCTTGATTTTGAGGCTTTTAGGAAATTTGAGCTAATCTCCGTCAGAGAATCGGACACAGATGAACCAGCTGTGGTACAACAGATTTTATTGAGAAAACAAAGTATACCAAAACAGACAGCTGGGGCTCTTCTCATAAAGACTGAGAAGGGCCCTGAAAATACATTGGTGCACAGGCGCACGTTAGAGGGCTGTACTCGATGATCCATAGGGTCCTTTCCAGCTGTGCAAAGGCTATTACTATTAATGATTCTGTAGCCCATGCACTTGAACTTTTATACTTCTAATTAGTTCGTACAAAATAAAGTCAGTCCTTAAAAATAACATAAACCTCTCTCATTTTTTATTTTTTTCTGGCAAACCCAAAGATATAACTTCTATGGGTCAGAAGTGATTAATTAACAAATTAGGATGGTGGGTTTCACATATAAATGCTGGGTATCCCCACAATGAAAGCAGAAAATGCTGCACTTAAGGTTGATGATGGATCATCCACAAGCAGGTAAAAATCTGGAGCTACCATAAGGCAAGTGAGCCTGCCACCAGCTAGCCAGTGAAATGACGAGAGGCAAAAAGTTCACAATATCTGCTTTGTAAAAGATCAGAGCACTACTGATTTTAAAATAAAGTGGACCAAATATCAAAATGTGCTAATTCCCCATTTAATAAATTCCAAAAGTTTTGTAATGTATTATCTCTTTTGAATAAAATGCAGTTTTTTTTAATTATAGGCAATTGTAGAGAACTGTATGTCAATGTATCCCAGTATTTACAGTTCTAATATTACAGATGATGTCCCTGGACCACAGCACCCCTTGTGAAGCCACTAACACTACCAGAATCACTAATAAAGGTGGAAGACGAAGGGGCTTACCTAAAAGATCTAGGAGATGGGGAACCTTCGGGAAAGGAAAAGGGCTAGGGAAGAGAATCAGGGTCTGAAGGATCTAAAAGGGAGAAGGGCGATCCTGAGGTTATAAAAGGAGAGGAAGGTGTAAAGGGGAGGGCTCATAGCAGCAAGTCAAGGAAGAGAGGGAAGCAAAAGAGGAAAGTGGTCCCAGTTGGAGCCACTCCAGGAAGGGCTACAAGCATTGATCAGCCTGACCTGCCAGAAGGATGGGAATGGGTCTTTAAGGAACACCCCTGGACGGGGCAATAAGTACAACTCAATGTCCCCAGGGAGGAAGTTGGGAAACAAAGGTGTCATCAATAACACCCCCACACACACCATCCTTCTGGGGAAAGAGAGAAAGAAGGGAACACCACCACTTAAAAGAACGTATCATTGCGTTTTGTCCCCATGTGCCTAAGGCTTCGAAAGCCTATGGATCACTCCTCAGAAAATCGAAGCCGAACTAGTTTGTGACCACAGGAGGGAGAATTAAATTTGTTTCCTTGTAACTATCCCATTTCTGTGTGAACTGGAGAGGGTGGGATACATTTTTTACAAGAAAAAATTATGTGAGTAGGAGCAATTAAACCTGCTTCTTTCAGCTTCCCTGTCTATACTTTCTTCCCAAATATACCTTTCTTGAAGTTGGGGTCTGCTCAGAAGGGGTGCCACTAAGGGATGCAGCCTACCAAGGTAAGGCAGATGAGGAAAAATGTTAATACTTACTGTGGCGATTGGCCCTGTCACTCCTGCCACTCACACTCAAGAGCTTATTTGCATGAGCCTATGAGAGAGCTGGAGAGGCGGAGTCAATGGATATATGAGGCTTGGCTAAAGGAGGAGGAGTCAGATAGAAACAGGAGTGAGATAGCAGAGAGATAGGGATGAGATAGGAACTGGTTAGGGAATTGATGAGATAAAAAGAACTGGCTAGAAAGAGATAGGTTGGTGATGTGTTTATGAAACTGTAAACAAAGAGAAACAAAGTAATGAGGGAACTGATAAGCTAAGACCAATGAACTTTGATTACCTGAAAGATTTCTAATACTGTTTGAAATACTGTTTCACTTAAATAAATACGTTTTGGTTGTTCACAAGACAAGTGTCCAGTCTATGTTAATGGTATTGTGGATTCAGATAATCCACTGGTGGCAGCAAAAAGGGAATGCGCCTGTGGGCCTTTGTGAGGGAATAAACAAGGGACACGGGGTTCGCGACACTTACTCACTTGTGCAAACTTAATTGAAAAATGCAGATACACAGCCTGTGTTATTTCAAATGTGAACAGGGTAGACAGGTAAATTTTGAAAACCTGACCATTCCCAATCTTCTTTATTCCTCAGAGGCATGCGCACACACACATCTAGTAAAACACCTTTGATTAAAAAAAAAATTTTAAAACACATTGACATCTCCCAGACTAAGAACTTATGAAATATGTTCCATTGAACAGTTTGTGTTATGCACAATGTGTGGGAAATTACATACAAATTGCACTTCACTCCAGGATATTTCATTATTTTTGTCATATAAGAAAACAGACTTTACTAGTACATAATGAATGCCACACAATAATTCAGAGGAATTTCCCCTTCTTTTTCAAAATATAAATGTGCCAGGTGTACCATTCTCTGTCTTTCTGTGGTTTGATTTAGCTGTATTTTGTACTTCAGAGCCAATAAATTTAGAAGGAAAAAGGCTTCTGGCTGAGTTCACTGAGAAGGATTTCTACAACGCAACAATGTACTGGTTTGAATTATGATTGGGCCCATTAAATCAAATTTTTATGGAATTTTATACTTGACTGGACACACAGAAGTGAAATGGATCTTTTGCCTTCTTTATATAATTGTGTGAGGATGTTTAACATGTAGAAAATGCTGTTCTTCATGTGACTCAGTTTAAAAAAATGGCTATATCAGCTACATGTATCCTGTACTCTCGACAAGTTAAGAGTTTTAGAAACTTTCAGCTTTCTTTCACTCAAATTCATTTTCAGAAGACTTTGCCTTCACTCCTGGGAAACTGCTGATGCCTGCTGGTCTGCCAGCCAGCCAGCTGAAAGAAGATGGTAATCTTAGCAGAAATAAATGAGAAAGTCCACCATGGCTTTAATGATTACAATACCATTACTAATATGCTGCATCTTTCTTAAAGTCGTTCATAATGACTCGATTAAAATACATCATACCACTGTAGTCTTAAATGCACTTACTGGGCAGGAAGCTAGGTGAGACTTACTTTAGAGTAAACCTCTTTAAGGAATGCCCTTTTATCCTCTCCTTCATGATTTGTCTAATGTAATGTTAAAATACTGTCGAAAGAAGAAGCCACACCCCTGCAAACGGAAACGATACAGATTCAACTTTCTGTCTTCACATTAGAAAGCAAATGAAAGCATTTTAGCAATGCCGATAAATGTACTATGACAGGCCAGAGCCCGCTTCACTTCCTCGCTACAAAATATTCGCAAAAGTTCAGGCCACAACATGGTGGCTGCTTGGGAGGCCCCTTGAGCTCCCCGCGGCGCTTTGCCAAGTTTATACCTTCGAACGGGAACCGGAGGGACTCGGGGACTTACAATTTGGATGCTAAAGGGGTGGGTAGGTTCACGGCACAAATATGAGAGAAGTGGAGGTAGGGGCAGGATTCGCGTTGCCATCTGTTTGGGCTTTGGAGGTCCTAGCCCCATTGACGACTCAGCCCTGTTCACGTCTACCCCGGAGCAAGTGCCACTGAAGGCGTCTATATAGGGTTGTAACTATAGGCGCATTCCTGCCATTGGGGAAGCCGGAGGCGCTTGGCGCCGGGATCCCAGGACGCGCCGAGCTGGCTGGCTGGCTGGCTGGCTAGCGCCAACCTCCGCACCTTACGGCTTCCCCTCCCTCCAGTCTCCCTTGGCGCCGCGCTCCGCCTCCTGCTCCTCGTTCCCTCTCCAGGTGCCTCAGGCGCCCGGGTCTCTTCCCGCCTCCAACAACAAACAGCGACCGCTGGCCGCCACTTGCCGGGCAGGGAACCCCCGGCCGCAGCGCCACCCGCACCCACGTGAGCCTGGAGACGGCTCCGAAGGGCAAGGCGGGCGGGCGGGCGGGCGGGCGAGGAGTGGTCGGCTTACCTGTGGGAAGGGCACTCCCCGCTCGGGATCAGCGCCTGGGCGCGCAGGCCAGGAGTGCCCGCCGGCCAGCCAACCCGGGCTTGTCGCCGGGGCTTGCAAGCGGTTCCTCTGGTGCAGCCCAGGCCTTTCCCCTCGAACTAAACCCCGGTTAGTTGAACCTTTTCAGGTAAGTGTGCAGACTTTCCGTCATACAATAGTGGTTAGGAACAGGAAGCTGTTGACCCAAGGAGTCCCCTGAGAAGTCGTCTGCCTCAGATGCTCCCCAAGCCCGTGTAGTTTGCTTAAACTTTAAAGCAGTTTAACTCTCCTTGAATCACCTCTTTCTGTTTTTTTTTCATATTCACCGTTAGGGTCGTTAACACGTGATAAGGAATGTTTTCTTTTCCACTTCAGCCACTGGTCTATATCTGGGAATCTCTGTAAACAGAACCAAGTGCTGCACACAGGACAGGATGTATTTTACTCCGGATGGATTAAACTTCAACCTTTACTCACAGGCGCCTTTTGTAGGCTAATATAACCTAAGCTATTAGAACCCTAATAACAGCCCCCAAGCCAACATTAAATGTGCGAATAAAGACAAAAACTTTCACCACTTATTATCCATGTTGACTGCCTAAATCTTTGTAAAATGTACAGTTCTGTAAATATCTACTGAGATACTATGCCATCCTAAATTTACTGGCCCTTTATCTCAGGTAAGTATTTACATAGGATTGCAGTGCAAGTGATCTTACACATGCATGGGGGGGGTGGCAGAGCAGTTACTACTATGAATTTATTTATTTATATGCCAGTGTCAGGGCACTCTGTGTGTGTGTGTGTGTGTCTACACACACACATACATATATGTGAGCTCAGTGAGGTAGGTATCTGGCTGCAGAACCAGTGGTTGGGTTCCCCACTCACTGTGCCTCCTGTGGGTAGAGCCAGCCTGTTTAGCTTTGGACAAGCTGTACAGTCCCAGAGAGTCCCCCAAAGAAGGGAGTGATAAACCACTTCTGTGTATTCTATACCTGGAAAACCCTGAAAAAGGTAGTCATAAATCAGAATTGATACGATGGTACTTAATTATTATTATTAATAATGGCATTGAAGATACCCAGTGTGGTGGAGTACAAACATTCTCAACAGGGGCACATTTGAAGGAGGTCACAGACTGGAAACAGTTCTTCACACATCACCTTATAAGGTTCGTTACGTGTTTTGTACAGTCTTGATTTGGTCTATATTTCATTCATGTTGTGTTCTTGGCCAAGGCAAAAAAAAAAAGGGTGAGAATGACTGGTGTAGTGAATAGAGTTAGAGATTAGGACTCAGGAGGCCTGTGTTCAAATTCCTACCCAGCCACAGAAGCTCACTGGAGGTGTGGAACTGGTAAAACCACTCCTTAAATATTTCACTTACCTTGAAAACCCCAGGAGGGTCACTATAAATTGGTTCTGACTTGAAAGCACATAACAACAATAGTATTATCCATACACACACATATACATACATGTGGTGTATATGCTGAATATATCTCCAAAATTCATGTTAGAAATGCATTTTAGAGTTGGTATAATACATTCGGTTTAGGACCTCAATATCTAGCGGAATGCCTCCTCCCACCTAGATCTACCCGAATCACTCGTTCTAGCCAGGATGGGCAGCTGACGGGGCCTAACGCTGAGGGAGGTCCGGAGAGAAAGAACAAGAAACCGGGCCTTCTCGGCAGTGGCCCCTTGCCTCTGGAACACTCTGCCCCCAGATATCTGTCTGTCTCCCTCGCTGGGTGTTTTTAAGAGCAAACTTAAGACCTGGCTCTTTAGGCAGGCTTTTCCTCCTGTCATTACCTGATTATTTTCCCATCTTGAACTATATTATTACTGTTGTTTTTATTTTATTATATTGTTTTTATTTTTATCTATTACTGTTAGCCGCCCAGAGTAGACTTCGGTCTAGATGGGTGGGGTATAAATTTAATAAATAAATAAATAACTGAGTAGCTTTATAATGCTTGAAAAGTTCTATCTGAGTACACTAAATGTAGTCAGTGAGTTGATATGGTTTTTTAAATTTATACCATAAACATGTGTCTTTTAAGTATGCAAGATTTGTAGAATCCTAAATTATGCAGTGATGCAAAAATCTGTTTTTGTTTTAACTTCTCTAAGTTTGCTCTTTGAAAACAGCTTCAGATTTGAAAGTGACAGCTGCTTATCCAGGATTTACCTTTAAGATTCAAGGACTGTTTCATTTTTTAAGCAAGTGGTGTCTTTGATCTGAGTTCCACTAGAAAATAAATATAACATTTTTGGAGTATGAACTGCAGTAATAACTTGCCTTCTGAGAAAATATTGGTGGAGTTTTATTGTCCTGTCTAAGCATTTGCTATTGAGTTGCAGATTATCTTGTTTTTTGACCTTCCAAAAGATCAAATTAGTTTGCATATTTGCAAATTCTTGAGTAGGAATCCCAGCCAGCACTTCATAAAGAGTGGAGATTAGATTAGTTGCAGAGGAGGAATGAAAATTTGTGCCTGCAGTTGACTCTAGCTTTGTCATAACTGGAAGAGAGATTGTGTGGTTTCTTTGAAGTTTTAAATAGAGAGCAAATTATCCTGTACTGATCTGGCACTGAAAAAAAGAGAAACTTTGCTACTTGTGTTGCAGTAATATTAATTTCCTTCTTTTTTGAAACAAAACAGTGTAAAGTAAATTGTCATGTATTTGTTTTTAAATAATATATTGAAAATGAGGCATTGATCTTCATAAGAAACTTCTTGCTTAACTTTCTTCTCATGAAAACTAGCTATAGCTTCCCATTTCATTTTCCTTTACTTTATACTGGTAACGTTACCCTATTTTGTCAGGTTAGAAACCTATTAGTAGTTTCACCTTCCACCCAAGTGCTCTATCTCCCTGGAACACACACCCTTTTCATGCTGGAATATTTTTTGTCTCCTACTTCAGTGCTCACTCAGCCTCTACTCCGTCCAGTACCTAGCCTGTATACCAGTGCCTTCTAGCTTCCTTTCCTCCCATTAATTTGTTCATGCTGCTCTTTTTTCTCTCTGTCTCCAAATACTGATTCAGCCAAGCCCATAGCTAAATGTTTGAAATATAAAAATCAACACAAACCAGATCACTCGTTCACAAAACAAGCCAAAGTACAGTTTAAAGGGACATGCAATAAGTAAATTCAGTTCCAGTGTCCCTCCACTTTCTATTTCTAAACTACACAGACATCGGATAGCTTCAGCCAGGTTAGAAACTCATACATTCTACTCTCCATCCAGTGTTGTTTTTTTCTTCCTCTGTGTCTTTTCTGTCTTTGCCCAAACATTTTTTCTCATGTTGGCCTCTTTTCTATCTCCAGTCTATGAGTTATCCTCCCTGTAACTCCTTCTCTTCATCTCCCTTACCCTCCATTCCAATCTTTCTCTCCTTTCTCTCTCTACTCGTTCTTTCTCCTCTCTCAGTCTCCTCCTCCACTCTCTCGCCTCGGCCTCTCCCCAGTAAGAGGGTCTAGGTGGGATCTCCACTCTCCTTCTATAATCTGCTTCCTCCTTGGGAACTCTTAATCTCTCCCATAATCCAGTCCAGGGATCCTGCATCCACACCCATTCCCAACCGGGTGGCAACTGCCCTT
Organism: Intellagama lesueurii; assembly: GCA_037013535.1. NCBI lineage: Eukaryota > Metazoa > Chordata > Lepidosauria > Squamata > Agamidae > Intellagama > Intellagama lesueurii. Next base: position 94,607,723 of record JBAJHW010000003.1, on the reverse strand, counting down.
CCTTCTTCTCTATCTCCCCTGTTTCTGCTTCAAACGCCACCCTCTTTTTTCTCTCTCTTCCCACCTTTTCTCCCTGAACCCCCATCATCACTTTCTGCATGTCCTCCGTCAATTCCTCTATCTCTGTCTCCTGCTGAGGTTTCTCTGTAGGCTCTGGTGCGGGTTTGGGGTTCACTTCCTTAGCTTTGCTGTTGAGGAGGGATGGCTCTCCAGCGAGTGGGGTATCCCTCTCGCCCTCTGTCTCACATACCCTCCCATCCGAGAGGGCCGTCCATTCCTCACTGCTTCTCGCCCAAGGACCCTGCCGGGAGAAATAGTCTACATTAGAATGTTCCTTCCCCTTTCAATGCTGAACCGTGAAGGCGTAAGGTTGGAGGGCCAGATACCATCGTGTGAGTCTGGGATTTGTGTCTTTAAACTAGCCACTGCAAGGGGGCGTGATCCGTTATTAATGTGAAAGGTGCCCCTAATAAATAGTACTGTAAGGCATGTGTGGCCCAACGATATGCCAGTGCTTCCTTTTCAATAACAGCATATTTCTGTTCCCTTGCGGTTAACTTTCGGCTTAGATAGAGGACAGGATATTCCACCCCATTGCGTATTTGAGCTAGAATGGTTCCTAGGTCCTTGTCCGAAGCATCAGTGAAAAGTACAAAGGGAAAGTTGAAATCTGGTGCAAACCTCACAGGTAACTCACATAATATAGATTTTAGCATTTGAGAGACTTTCTCTTGGGCTTCACCCCAGTGTACTAGTTTACCAGCCCTCTTTTTAGTAAGATCTGTTAAAAGGGGGCTGCAATAGAAGAAAATTGTGGCATGAACTGTCTGTAGTATCCTACCAAACCCAAGAACTGCTGCACTTCTTTTTTGGTCCTTGGGCAGTACCACTGAGTAATTTTAGAAACTTTCTCCTCTTGAGGTTGTATCTCACCTCCTCCTACCAGGAAGCCTAAATAATCCACCTTAGGTCTAGCTATCTTGCATTTGCTGGGGTTAGCTGTAAGTCCTGCCCTCCTTAATTCTTCCAAGACCCTTCATAAGTGTACCAGGTGTTCTTCCCAAGTTGAGCTATATATAATGATATCATCTATATAGGCGGCGGTGCAGTCTTGTATTGGCCGTAAGACCTTATCCATCAAGCGTTGGAAGGTTGCAGCCGCCCCATGCAATCCGAAAGGCATTCTGGTGAATTGGAAGAGGCCCCCTGGGGTAGAAAAGGCAGTTTTCTCTTTATCCTGGTCCCTTAAGGGAATCTGCCAGTATCCCTTCGTGAGATTTAGGGATGATAGGTATGTAGCGCCCCCTAGTCTGTCTAAAAGGTCTCCCACTTTGGGCATGGCGTATGCATTGAATTTAGATACAGCATTGACCTTACGATAATCAATACAGAACCGTACCGTACCATCCGGTTTTGGTGCCACTACCAGGTAGCTGCGCCATGGTCCCTTAGCCGGTTCTATTACACCGAGGCTTAGCATTTCAGTTACTTCTTGTTCTATTACTGAGGTCAACTGTCGTGGCCAAGACCTTCCAGCCGACCTCACCACCACACCTGGTCTGGTTTCAATACTATGCTCTACCAAGTGGGTGTGTCCCAGCTTCTTAGAGAAAACATCAGGGAACTCTTTTTCGATCTGTCGCACTTGAGCCGCCTGTTGGGGTTCTACCCTTTCATCAATAACTATCTGCATATCCCCTTTCATTTTGGCATCTCCTACCTCCGGTCCCAACTCTTCTTCTTCACAATCTCCAAAGAGGGTTTCCCTATCCACCCAACGCTTCAGTAGGTTAACATGCAGTACTTGTAGTTTCTTCTTCTTATCCTTCATATTCACTTCATAATCCACCTCACTAATTTTTCTCACAACCTCGTAAGGTTCCTGCCATTTTGCAAATAACTTGGCCGATTCTGTTGGTAAAAGTACTAAGGCCTTTTGACCCGGTTCGAATTCCCGAGGTTTTACCCACTTGTCATATCTATTTTTCTGGTTCTCTTGGGTCTTGCCCAAGGCTTCCTTGGCCAGGTCCCAAGCGGTCTGCAGGCTCTCTCTTATTTCCATTATCTGTTGTAGTAAGGTCCTGAAGAGGTCTTCTCCTTCTTCCCTTTTTCCCCTGACTAGGTCTAGCACCCCCCTTGGGTTTCTCCCATATAGCAATTCGAAAGGGGAAAACCCTGTGGATGACTGTGGGGCTTCTCTCACTGCGAACATCAGTGGGGCCAGGAACATATGCCACTGCCTTGGCTTTTCCTGCACCAATTTTCTCAGCATCCCCTTTGGGGTCCTATTAAACCTTTCCACCAAGCCATTCGCCTGGGGGTGGTAAATGGACGTTTTCAGTGGCTTAACCCCTAATAACTCCCACATCTGCTTGAAGGTTAAACTCATAAAGTTGGACCCTTGGTCGGTCAAGACTTCCTTAGGAAACCCCATCCTGGAGAATACCCCTAACAACTCCTTGACTAGCACCTTGGCCGTGGTGGTGCGCAAGGGTATCACTTCCGGGTACCTAGTCGCATAGTCAATTATCACCAGTATATACAAGTGCCCCCCCGCAGACTTTACCAACGGTCCCACGATATCTAAAGTGATGCGATCAAGGGGTCTGTCCACTAGGGGCATAGGTATTAACTCTCCTCCGGGTTGAGGCTTTGCCTGAGTGATTTGGCACTCAGGACAGGACCGACAATAGTCTTTGTTGCACTCTCGCCAACGTTTTCTGCACGACCAAGTGTCCCGCTAGCGGCACATCATGGGCCAATTCTAATACCAATCCTTTGAGTCTTTCGGGTACTACCATCTGGGTTCCTTCCCCGAGGTCCGTTTTGCTTACGCGGTACAGTACTCCATCCCTCATTTCAAAATTTACTTCTCTTTCTTGTGTAGTTCCTTCTGGAACTGCCTTTAGTCGAATCTCTTCCAGTCTCATGTCATCTTGTTGCCAATTCCTCAGTTGATCTCGGGACATGTTTAACATTTCTTCCTCTAACATGCAATTTTCAGCTTCCCCATTGTGCACCTCAGCTATCGTTTGCGTCAGTTCTTCCACTCCCGGCCAGTCTCTTCCTAATAGTATCTCTCTTCCTAACCCGGGCACCACCCCAACTTCCATTTCTCTCATCTGATCTCCTATTTCAATTTGGGCTTGTACCACCCTATAAGGTTTTACATCCCCGTGAACACATTTGATAAACATCTGTTCAGGTAGTCTGTCCCCCGGCAAGTCTCGTATAAGGGTCTTGCTACACCCGGTATCAATAAGAGCCCTTTTCTGTACCCCATTCACCTTTGCTTTGACTACCCAGCCCGGATGATCGTCTGTACCAACCTTAGCCGTGCGGGCATATATGTTTGCCCACGCTCATTCCTCGGTCAGACAGTATTTTTTAATATGCCCGAACTGCCTGCAACCATAACACGCCGCCATACGTTCTTTTGGTGTGGTCCATGTAGCCGGTTGTCGCGCTTGGCTCGGTTCTGCCGTTATTGTGGGTCTTGGGATTCGGCTACCCATTGGGTTGAAAAATTCTATTTGGTCCAGTTGGGTTTTCTTGTACACTTGGGTGTTTGGCCCTCTCAAATTCGCGCTCCCTGCTGCTTTGGCCATCTTGTCCTTGCCTTTGGGTTTTTCCACCTGCGTCATTCCCCAAGGCTCTTCTGCTCCTAAATAGTCCTCCAACAAAGTTATAGCAACCTCTAGGTTGGCGGGTTTGTTTTTCATCACCCAGTTTCTGGGACCCGCTCCTAGCGTTGAAATAAGTTATTCCATAATCACAATTTCTAACACTTGGTCCGCCATCTTTCCCTTGGGTTGTACCCATCTCGTGGCATTGACCCTCATCTTCTGTGCCAGGGTTCTTGGATGGATTCCCGGGTGTAGTCGCGGGTCTCTGAATCGTCTCCGGTATGCTTCTTCGTTCAAGTTCAATGTGTTTAAAATCGCTGTTTTGACTTTTGTATAGTCGCCTGCCTCTGTCGGGTCTAGTGTGTCTACTATTTCTTGTGGTAGTCCTGTTAAATATGGTGTAAGGATCAGTGCCCAGTGTTCCGTTGGCCATTGTGCCGTTGTCGCTAATCGTTTGAACGTGTTGAGGAATGCTGCTGGGTCGTCGTGTGGTCCCATTTTTTGTAGTTTTATGGGTGGTTGGCTTACTATCAGCGTTTTCTGTTGTGTTGTTCCCGACGATAGTGGTGTGGTCAGGTGTGTTTGTGTCAGTTTTGTAATCAGTAATTGTTGTTGTTCCGCTAGTTGTTTTATGAGGGTTTCTTGTCCTTCTGTGACTTTGCGGAGCCAATCTTCTGCAGGGCCTCCCGGTGTTGAAGGCCCCCCACGTTGGGCGCCAATATGTGAGGGTTCGACTTTTGGCTCCGTATTTGGTTCAAAGAAATCAGTCGATTTTTGCTGCTTCGAAACAGATGAAAGATTTATTGGTGTATTTAAGAGTATACATGTGTCTAGATGGGTGGGGTATAAGTTTAATAAATAAATAAATTAATTAACAATAAACAAGTGTCTGGAACATGATTATGAGTCTTTTCTCCTTCTGCCAACGGGTCCGGAAGGGGCTTCCAATCTTCAAACAGGAACGGGTTTCCAAAACTATAGTTCCATGGTCCCGGTAAATCAGCGGGGACCCAGTCTTTTACGGTCTGCCCCGGCGGGCCTTCCAGCAGGGGCACAGTCTCCTCATCCAGGTCATCATCCTACAGGATCCGTCCATCGGGGTCTCGACTCTCCCAGGATCCTCCCTGTAACTCCTTCTCTTCATCTCCCTTACCCTCCATTCCAGTCTTTCTCTCCTTTCTCTCTCTACTCGTTCTTTCTCCTTTCTCAGTCTCCTTGTGAAGGAGATCAGGAGTCAAGTGAGCCGTCCTCACTGATAGGACCAACAAAAGTGGAAAAAGAAATCAGTAAAAGTGGAATAAGGGAGATTAATGAAACCTTAAGAGAGGAGATGAGAAAAATAAAGGTTTGTCTAGTGGAAGAGGGAGAAGGAGGAAGAGGGAGAAGGAGGAAAAGGGGAGGAGCTGAAAGTATCAGTCTGGGAGGAAAGTATAAATGAACGGGGAGAGGAGATTTGGCTGCAGATATGAGAAGGAAAGAGAAGAGAGAGGAGGAGAAGGAGAGAAGTAATTTGGAATACGAGAAAGCGCGCGATCTCCTAAAAGACTTCCCAAACTTGAAAGTCGGGGGATTGTTACCAGACCCGGAGACTAAGAGGGAAGGAGAGTACACCTTTGAAACACAGGAATGGACTGTAATAGTCTTCCCGAGGGGACAGGGTCGTGGAAGGAAGGTGATACGCCCGGATCAGTCCTACAACAACCCACCGAAGGAAGGGGACTGGGCATGTCACCCATGTTGTGGCATCATTTACGCAGTGCGGAGTGCCCCACTACAAAAGATCATGGAACGCGAGCAGTTTGGACCAGCCCTGCAATGAATCATCTCAATTTACAAGAACAGTTGTCATCTTTTAGTTATGGACAGTTACCCGATTTATCTTGTTTTGATCCTGTTGGAATTATGGTTGAGATGCCACGAGTGAATAAAGTTGAATTAGAGAATGATTCAAAAAGATCTCAGTCTCTTTTCCCCACCAAAACAGAGGAACTGCCACAGATTTCAAAAGAACCCGATCACAATGGCGCCCAACGTGAGGCAGTTCCGAGTGCGGGAGATGACGGAATTTTGAAATTACAACGGACGATAGAGAGACAAGAGAGACTGATAGAGAACTTGGTGGAACAACAAACGTTACTGACGAGACAAATATTGAAACAAGAAATTGAAGAGGAGAAAATTCACAAGAATCCAAGCTTGCATCGAAACACGTTGATAGCGGGTCCAGCACCTATTATAGTACAAAAAATGGGACCAACGGACGATCCGGAAGCCTATTTGCACACCTTTGAACGGGTGGCCGTAGCAGCGGGGTGGCCGAAAGAACAATGGACTTTGATACTAGTTCCATGTCTTACAGGAATACTACAAGAAGTGGTGGACACGTTGTCAACTGAAGAAGCCAGACAATATGAAACAGTAAAGACAGCTATTTTGCGCACTCTTAACCTGACAGAGGAAGCATATAGGAGGAGGTTTAGGGAACTGAGGATGAAAGCCTGGATACATCCACGTCCCTTGACATAGAGAATGAAGGCTAACCTAAAACGTTGGTTGAGACCAGAAGAAAAATCTAAGGAGCAAATATTGGAAATACTTGTGATGGAACAGTTAGTAACAACGCTAGGAACCAATATACGGAGCTGGGTACAGAAGAACCACCCTAAGGAATTAGAAGAAGCAATCCGCCCGGTGGAGGACTTTTGCAATGCAGAAGACTTCGGGAGAGATAACTCCACCTCCTTTCTAGAAAGAAATAGAGCGTGTGACAAGATGGCGACCGGTAACAACGCGGATGCAACACCGAGGGGAGCTTTTGCCCCTAGTAATCCAGCGAAAGGATGAGGACGCGGTTTCGAGCCAATGGGGGCCAAACCGGTGAGGCCCATCACCTTCGACTATCGGTTGTTCGAAAGCGGCAGCGGTCTGAAAAGAGGGAAGGATGGACGGCCTGTATGCTTCGAGTGCAGCGTGGAGGGACACGTGCATCACAATTGCCCAGGGGCGGATTGTTCCTGGGTGGGACAGACTCAAAAGGCAATGCAGGTTCAAGGGTCTGAACAGAATGGTTGGGAGGTGGTGGCCTGGGTAAACGGAGAAAGGAAGAAAGTGTTGGTGGACACAGGGTGTGGCAAGACTTTAGTACGGAGCCTGAATGGGACGGTGTTAGAAGAAAGCTTAACGGTAAAATGTATACATGGAGACTCGAAAGCCTATAAGATGGCATGGGTTGATGTAAAAATAGGAGGAGAATGTCGCAGACTGAAAGTAGGGGTAGTACCAGGGTTGTCAAGAGAAATGCTATTGGGAAGGGATTGGGTAGGAGCCCACCAGTTACTCCAGTTGAAAGAAGGTTTGCAAGGAGAATGTGGGGAAGAGAAAGATGAAAACGATTTGTTAAAGGAGACCTCTCGAGAACAAACAAGATTATGGCAACAAGACGACCCTACATTACAGGGAGCGCTTCGAGAAGCTCAAGAAATAGGGAAGGTTGAGGTGGGTGATGTTGGGTTTGAGATACAAGAAGGGTTACTGTACCATGTGGATAAAGAAGGGGGTAGGCAATTGGTGGTTCCCCAGAAGTGGAGAAAGGCAATTTTGAGGTTAGCCCATGATATACCCATGGCGGGACATTTGTCCACATACAAGATGATGCCAAGAATAACAACGGTTTTGGTGGCCAAATGTAGGAAAAGAGGTGGAAGAATATTGTAAGACTTGTAAAGAGTGCCAAATAACTCAGCAAAAGCCTAAACCTGGAGCCCCTTTGATTCCAATGCCTTTAGTAGATCACCCATTTGAACGGATCGGAATAGACATTGTAGGCCCCTTGATTAGATCTGCAGGAGGGCATACCCCCACATATTAGTCATAGTGGATTATGCCACCAGGTACCCAGAAGCTATGCCCCTCAGATGTACTACCGTAAAAGTCTTAGCAAGAGAATTGATGCAGGTATTTTCACGACTAGGCTTTCCCAAGGAAGTCTTAACGGACCAAGGCATGAATTTTATGAGTCAGACATTCAGAGAAATGTGGCGTTTGTTGGAGGTGAAACCAGTCCACACTGCCGTATACCACCCCCAGACTAATGGATTAGTAGAAAGGTTTAACAAAACGTTAAAGGGGATGTTGAGGAAACTGGTGTTAGAGAAACCCCGGAGGTGGCATTTACTGATAGCTCCCCTGATGTTTGCTATTAGAGAGGTACCCCAAGCTTCTACAGGTTTTTCTCCCTTTGAGATGATGTACAGGTGGAACCCTAGAGGGATCTTGGACTTAGTGAAAGACAAATGGGAAAGTGGGAAGGACGAAGCCCAAATTGTAGTACAGCAAGTGATAGAGATGCGGGAACATTTAAATAAAGTAGCAGAAATAGCCAGGGCACAACTACAAAAGGTACAACAAGGGCAGAAAAGACTGTATGATTTGAAGGTTAACCCTAGACAATTTGAACCAGGACAGAAGGTGCTACTCTTATTACCTGCTGAAAATGCTAAGTTGTTCGCAAGATGGCAAGGGCCATATGAGGTACTGAGACAAGTAGGGACTGTAGATTATGAGATAAAGATGCCTGACAAAAAGAAGACGACAGGTATCTTTCACGTTAACTTGCTAAAGGAATTGAAAGGTATTGAAAGTCACACACAGAGAGAGATCAAGGATAGCCAACAGGATTGTACTTCCCTTCTCCCTTCTAAATCCTGACACATATCATCAGGGTGCCAAGGCAGTTACTGGGCATGAGGTCTGAAACAGATCGAGAAAAAATGGTTTAATCTGAAAGTGTCTGTAGCTGATTGGCAACCACTATTTTAAGGACCTAGTCCAGTAGTGGTTCCTCAGTGCCACAAGAACAGGAAGTTGATGATAGGCTTTTTAGAGAACCTGGGCTGACAGTTATCAGTTACCCACTATGAACTATTTTTCATATTAAAATGTACTAGTTAGGAGATAAATAGTTGAGGAGAAGGAGAATCCTTATATTAAGGGGAGTATTAAGAAAGAAAGAAAAGCTTAGACTGCTTTCTGAACTGCTGGCTGATCATATAGGTCTGCTGCATTATTGTGCTGTGTTTTTTCTTAAAGGTTCCTTGTAGAAGCCAGATGGGTGTTACAGTTAGCCAGATAGAATCATTTGCTGCATTCTCTACAATTAGGTTCCCTTGAGGGATTTCTTTATTTAGGGATTAAAATAGTTCCATGCTTGTCTGGTTTGTTTAAAATTTACGTGTTACCCTTAACTGGAGACCGTTCAGATTTTTAAAAATTGTATAGTAATTTCTTCCTTGTGTGAAAGAGTAAGACTTCCATAACTTAATTGCTTGTTGGATCACTTTATGTCACAATTGCCTTAAACAGCATTTCCTTCTGTTTAATTATCAGATTAAAAGAAAAAGTTAAAATAACCACACTGATTCTTACTCTTACATTATAAAACATTTAGATGAACAACAACAACATGGCATCAAGTCAATTCCAACATATGGTGATCCTTTCCAGGGTTTTCTGGAAGTGTTTTATCATTCCTGTCTTGGGGGCTCTCTGGGACTGTGCAGTTTGCCCAAGGCTACATGGGATGGCTCTTTTCCTGCATGGCCTCAGCTTCATTGGGAAACAAGTGAGATACTTTTGAAGTTAGCGGATAATTCCCCTCCCCCTGAACAACACTTAAGAAGTCATCTATACACCATACAGAACGAGGTGGGAGAACTGTGAGCTGAGGTCCTTGCAGGACCTCATGGCCCTCAAAAGTTCTTCCAGATCCACATTTAGAACTCGTAACTTGTTTTAAAGGCATACAATTTTTTGTCATACCTTTTTTTTTTTTTTTGCCAGAATCCAGCAGGTTACAAAAAGAGGTCAGGACACTTGGGAGTCATGTGTCGTTCTCTCTTCCTGCTGCAGAATGTTCTGCAAAAAAAGCTGAATGAAACGTTTTGTGGGGCATTAGTCACAAGTAAGCCCATGCATTTCTCATATTGTGGTGACATACTGTAAGTGGGTTTAATGTAAAAAAAAAAGCACCGACGGAACAAATTGTGGTGACATACTGTAAGTGGGTTTAATGTAAAAAAAAAAAGCACCGACGGAACAAACTCTCTGTTAATCATTCTAAACTTCCACTCGTGTGTGCCTGTGTGTCTGTATTGCTTTTGAAAACTAGTGCTTGTGTTCCTTAGCTCTTTCATATAGGCTGAAATCCAGCAGTAAGTCTCCATTAGAGTGGTGCACCAAATCCCCCATTGAACTAGTGGGGATTTGGTGACTCAGCACCTACAGTATGTATGTTCCATTGATTTAACAGCCCTACTCTAGTTACAACTTACTACTTGATTTGATCCCTAATTTTAAATTGATTTGTTCTTTAGAATCAATAACAGAAGTGTATTTAATATGTAGTTTTTCTCATAAGTCATCAGTATGAAACTGAGAAGATAGTTAAGATGTTTTTCAGGGCAATATTCTAGAAAATGGTTGCCCTGAAAATTGCGTTATGAAGAGGACTGAAGCAAGCAAATTCTGTGATGTTGCTGAACAGTGAAATAATTTATTTGACATAATAAATACCTTGTCAGGGGTGTATATTGCAAAAGAAACTAGACTGGTTTAGTACCTTTCTCAGTTTCTCTGTTTTGCTTGATTTGGTTTTTCTTGCGTCCACAACAATAAACTGCACAATTCTAAACTAAAATCTCACTTAAGTAAGAATGAAATCTGGGAAACCTTAAGTGAGTGCTCTAACTACAGAGTTATATAATACACTTAATACATAAGTAGTAGCAAAGATGCCTTAAGAGGAAAATAATATCTGTTCATTCCATCACATGCTTCCTTCAAAATGGATTAGCCTGCCTTTGTTTTGTGTTTGGTCACAGAAAAATAAGCACAGCTTTGTTTTTATTTTTGATTTCTCAGGCGCATAGCTGTGAAAAATATGCATGTGCTTAAATAGCATTAACTGCAGGAATTTTCAGCTTTCTCTTTCATATAAGGTATATCCATAACTTTGTATAAAACTTAAGCTTTTTATTTTTAAAATTCATTAAATGGTAAATATTATGATATAATATGCTAATTAAGTTACAAATGAAGCATCCTATGTTGCCAAGCAGTGAACTAAATTCAGGTCTGACAGGAAAATAATTATCACATATCTGTCTATTTCTCCCAAAGATTCCTCTCCCACCAACAAAAAATATTGCACCCCCATCTTCAAACTTCCCAGAAATTTTACATCTGTACTTTTTGGTGAGAATATATGGAATCACATTCTTTAGTTAAAAGTAGTCCTGTTTTTACAACCTTTTCATGTTGTCTATGAATACATGAAGAGGAATGAGGATAACTGTTACTTTTATAAATTTGCATGCTGAAAACAATTGTGTGTATATTTTGTGCCTGAATTTATCATGCAGAATTTAGAGCATGCACTGTTACAGAATTCATATGCTTCTGTGGGAAAGATGCAAACAAGCCACTAGCATTTCATGTAATACTAAATTATTTTTAAACTATCTGGTTTCATTGTTGGCTTGTGCTTGTGTTATGATGAGCATTTTATTGTATTATTGCTTTGTGTATTTTTGTTTTAGAAGTGGGATACAATTTGAAACTTCTGTTTGGAATTATTCATCTTGTCAAAATGTACAGGAAAGCATGAGTATCATTTGTTTTTCTATAATATCTACTAATCAAGTCAATTTCTGTCTCATAATTTCAATGAATAATTCATTGCTCTTGACTACTTAAGTCAGACAAATTAGAATTACTTTGAATGTAAAGATATTTATGTGGAAAAACAAAGATATGTTTGTTTTTATGAGGCATTCTGCTACCATTTTATAGAGAAGAAACATGTTCTATTAAATTTCATTTTACAATCTGTCTTGTGAAGGCAGGAGAATGATGGAATCTTTTTAGCTAGGCTGCTTGGCTTTGGCAGTTTTTCCATGCTATTCTTGTGGCAACTGAGAGGCTATTCTTTCTAAGTTAGAATAACAATAGACCTAGATTAAAAAAAGCAGTGTTGCTTGGTTACATTTCATCACTTGGGGAATCAATGCTACACATGGCTTATTCTGGATCCATGCTGCAAAGAGATTTCTCAATAATTCAGCAGTGGCATATGCTCTCAGATATTGCCCACAGAGTGGTGTAATTCTGTTGTAACAAAAACTACCAAAAGTTGTTAGTTTTCCAGGTGTCACGGGATTCTTTGTTGTTTATGCTCAAATATGAATAGGTAATATCACATCTCAGTTACGTATATGGATCGTATCCAGTTTGATATAAAAGCAGAAGAGTTTTTAAAACAAACTTTCTTAAAGTTGCTGTTGAACTTGCCTTGAAAAATTAATTTCCATTTGTTCAACATTTAGAATCTTAGGATTTAATAATACTTTGTCCTGTTGAAGAGTAAAGGATAGCGTGTGTTATATACTTCTGTTTGGGCAGTTTCTAGAACTGTGATTCTTAATCAACGGAACATGCCTTTCTCCAAGGGGAATGTATCAGAAACTCATGGGAGGTGTATGTGGTTGCCAGATCAGTAGCACCCCATTCTCTTAAGATTTCAAAGCTAAAACCTGAAACCAAGAGGTGGGCCCTTGCCATGAGCTGGATCCTTATGATGCCACAGGGGTGGAGGCAAACAGAGATTGAGAAGGGGGTCAGAATTACTTCTTCCCTGCTCATTGTAGAAATGGGCACAGAGGAATCTGGATAAAATGGGACCAGAATCTTGGTAAGACCCAACTAACCAGATAATGTGGTAACCCATAGCCAAAGGAAAAGCCAGTTTAAGGCATCCAGGCAGGTGCAGCTTGTTGCCAACTGAGAAGTGGAGATGGATGCTCAGGCTCACATACAAAGCAGCTCACAGACAAAAATCAAACTTGCTTCTCTTCTAGCACTGTTTATCTTCTGATTATGTTCTTGCCAGGAGAACTGGAGAAGCATAGCAGTTAGCAGCTGAAGTTTCAAACGGGAAAGCTGGCAACCCTAAATACATATTTAGCTTGTGGGGGAAAAACACAACTTACGCAATACTGCCTGAAATCCTGTTACTTAGCATAGTAAGTTGCACTTGAGTACACCCACTGAATCAGAAAGGATTTGGTGAGACAAAGCCTCTGTAAGTTCCATGGATTCCAGTGGACCTACTTTAGTTGTGGCCAATTGAAGTGGACCAGTTTAAATCAATGGAATGTAACAGAGGAGATGAATCACCAAATTCCAGCTGATTCAGTGCGCCTGTTATGCATTGCTTTCTTAGTATGCAGCTCGCTGCATAATTCTATAATGTGCAATAGTGTGCCTACTTTCAAAATTTACAAATGCTTTGATTTATTTTTAGTCACAGTTTTACAAATATCAAATACAATTTCTGGGTTGACCGCTTTAAAGGGAGGCTTCAGATTTGTATGTTTATCAAAATGGATTAAAACATATTCCAAAACATATTTCTATAATATGTTTCTATAATACATTGTATTTCTAGAACATACAATGTTTCACATTAGAATCAATTATATATTTTAAACTCTCTTGAGCTGTAGTAACTTTAAGAATTTAAAGTTGTCTAGAGAACAAATTTAGGATAAGCTGTGTAATTGGTAGATGGTATGCCAGAATTGCCAATGGCCTTTTCTTTCGTTGTATTATTCCAAAGAACATCTGTGTACTCTCTTATCATAGAAGTATGTTGCATGGATTTCTGAAGATCATAGTTCTGCATGAATTAGTTTGCCTACTTGGACATTATGTCTAGTTTTGATTAACTGGAAATAAATTCAGTTACAGTCCATGGAACTTTGCTTAAGTTAATATTTTTTAGAAAGCAGGTCGATAGTTAGAGATCACTTCACGATGCCAAATCTGCCACCCTTCCTTGCCAATCTGGAGGTAAGAGAATAAACTGAATCTATGTCAGAGTTTTGGAAAAGTTGCTATTTTGGAATACAGTTTCCAGAGTGCCTTAGCCAGCATGGCCAACATGTATGCTTTCTAGAAGGGTCTCAAAATTGTAGCCCGTGAAAGTAAGTTGTCTCAATTCCAGTCTGTGTTAGCAAATTACTTTGGGTAAGGGAGCTGTGGCCTTTGCCGAGCTCCCCTCTGCCACAATCAATTGTTTATCATGAATTTAGAAAAAAGTGCTGTGCTTTTTTTGAGAAGCACAAAAATACTACAGCATGGTTAAAACAAGGAATTTTTTTGTCTTAGAAAGCTTTTTTTTCCTAAGAGTTTCTAAAAGCTAATGAACAAATCCCTTAATCATTTCTCTGTTTTCCTTTTTTGCAGATAGATTTTAATAAGCTTGATTTTTGCTTTTGCGGGTTTCACATATTTTGAAGAATTGCACAGGTTTGTGTATCTTTTATTTCCAAGGAACTAGGGAAGTCCTTAAGCTTCCTGGGCAACATCAAACTCTACTAAGAATTCAGGTCAGGAACTCCCTCTCTGTTTCCTAGCAACTCAAGATAGGGTGCTTTCTCCTTTGAGTGAAATAATTCAGAGGCAAATACTGGGATCATTTGCAGGGCCTAAGGCAATATCGTGCATACACTTGAGAAGAAGCACAGTAGCATAGCATGATGCCTCACTGTTTATAAGAAGAGGGTTGTGCCTCTTAAATCAGATGGGAGCAACATTACTTCAGAATTCTTTCATGTGAACTCGTAAACACCAGCATTTTGCTTTTATTACTACTTAACTGTTTGGCACGGTGAGAGGTTTCTCTTGAAAGACTTGTAGTCCTTCATATTTTTCTGAATCAGCCAAAACAAAAATGAACAGAGGTAAGCTGCTTGACAAAAAAACATTCTTGATCGATCTAACTTAAATATAAATTCCAAATGTCTTAATGGGTTTCTTGGTACTGAGAGAAACAACGTTGGACGATGCAAGTGTTACTCTGTTGTACTTACTGTTATCAGGCATTCTATCATGTTTGCTTGTTTCTTCCACTCACAAGAGTGCTAAAAACAACCTTTACTCTTTTTCTGTTAATTGGTCATAGAATTAATTTAATGAAAAAGCTCTGAGTATTCAGGAACAACTGGGGTTTTATGCCATCTACAGAAAGCAGTACAAGAACTGTTACAGCAATATACTTGGTTTCTGGAAAACCTGTAGTGATTAGCTGTCGGGGTCTGCAGAGATACCTAGGCTTTTAAAAACCCTCTGTTGTTTTTCAACTTTATTTTGCTTATTTAATTTGTTTTGCTAAAAAAATTTTTAGGATGTAAAACTTAAGCTGTTTCAATTTCTTATGTTTGTTTCTTTTAGTTTATAATCAGTACAAAAGGTTCATGAATTTTCTCTCAGAACCCCTGTTTGTTATTGATTTCTTAAAATGAATTCTAATCCAGATGGTTGCTCAAAGCACACTTCATCTTAGCTTTTGCAAGATGGTTTCACAAGGGGAAAGAATGTGAGATGTAGCCTAGAGTTGATAGAGTTAAGATTTCTGCATGGGGCAAGCTTTGCTAAGTTAGAGGTGGAGTTTTCAGTGCCATGGGAATATTGCATGCTGCACAGTATTCCAGTGGAGAGTAGAAATTAAGAAAATATTTCTTGAAGCAAGCAAGGAGGTAGGAGAGGAAGCTTTGCTGGTGTTTGATTCTTTTCATATGAATTGCTATATAAGCATGCCTGAAATTTTAATGTTAAGATGTGAAGTGTTCAACTGGTAAAAGGGTTTAAGTAAAATAACTTAAAAAACAAAACAAAAAAGAAAATGGCAGGGTGCATGGGTTGATCTTTTTGTAGCTTGGCCACTAGTGACATGAAGGGTACCATTCAGTAGATGCCTGTGATATGCTCTCGCTGCTTATGACTGCTTTCATGGAACCAAGGGCTTATCTGCACAGTGGGTGTTTTCTCTGGTCATTCTGAGATTCTTATGGTTCATTTTGGATCGTTCTGGGATTTTTGCTACAGATTTGAATAGATCATCCTGATATTTGTGTCCACATATTGAGCATTTGTTGATAGATCTACTGAGATGCCCTGTGTCATCCTGGTACCACCTGTCCATATAAATCTGGAATCACATCTTCATGCCTCACTCCCAACACAGATTGCCCTCCCCCTTTTGCCTGTTTTCTCTGCCCTCTCCATACCCAAGTCACTTTCTACTCCCTTGCCTTGTTTTATCCATCCACAAGGCATAGAGGGGTAACAGAAAAGTACCCATAAAGAAATGTCATCAAAAGACACCCACCCACAAAATGTGTGGATCAGCATAGAACACTGTGGTATGAGATACATGAGCAGATCCTGCACGGAAGCGAATCAGAACAAAAATGCACCGCCACCAGCCATCACGGGTGCAAGGAATGTTGAGCAATTCATCCGTGTGGATGGAATCTGAGCTTAGCCTGGGTGCCTTAATCGTGCAATCATGACGCAAATGTGTAGAGAGTTAGGATTACACACAAATTTCTTCTTCTGGCCTTGATCCTTTTCTGACAGGAAAAATGCCCTTCTGCCACAGAACTGTTTTGTTGACTAAGATCTGTTGGCAAAAGAACAACAAAAACAGGCAGGGAGGGGGCAGGATGAGGGGGTAGCCATGTTTGGTCAAATCCAACCCTCCTCCAACCTGGTGACATGGCCATGATGCCAGTGTTAGGCCAGAGCAAGGGTAGGTCTAAGTAATTCCAACATCTCTAGTCTAGGAGTGGTTAGTCCTCAAACATTGTAATTTAAGGGGACTTCTAATGTGCCCTCACAATTTATGTAACTAATTAAAAGCTTCTGTGATTCCAGAACACCACCATTAAAGGAAGCTTGCTTTCACATATCTACATGATGCTCTGATGTGGTCTTGCATCATTTCATCTGGCTTATCCTGTAGCTCTCAATGCAGTGATGCAGCAGATTACCTTCCCTCTCATGTCCAATTTCTCTATGAATCACCACTGTGATCTTGCTGCCGTTTAAGAATGTTGGGATCTGCCTTAGACCATGTTGGATCATTGTTCCCTTTAGCTCAATATTATCTACAGTGGTTGGCAGCAACTCTGCCTGGTTTCAGGCAGATGTCTCTTCTAGCTACCTGAAGATGCCAGAGACTGACTTTGGGACTTTTTGCATGCAAAACACAGGTTCTCCTACTGAGCTAAAGCTTTACTGTACAAATTTGAATTTAGATTAGGATCAAAGTAGTGACTCATGCAGTGATCAAAATCCTGTTCTTAGCATAGTAAATCTTAATAGAGTAGATCCATTGAATCAGTGGGAATATAGTGAGTCAGCTCCTCCATAAGTTCTATTGATGCAAATGGACCTACTCTAACTGTGGCTTACTGTGCTAAAGTAAGTTTCAGTTAAAGTAGGCCCATTTGAATCAATAGAACTTGTGGAGTAGTTGACTCACCAAATCCCTGTTGATTCAGTAGGCCTACTCTAGTGCAATATGCTATGCTAAGCAACAGAATTTTGGCCACTGACTACAAGAGATGGGCTCTACAAAATGTGAGTAGTTCTTACTCCTATATTCTCTGAAACAATAAAAATGGCAAGTATATAAAAAAAAGCATGCCTCCAATTGTAACTAAGGAAAGTAGTTTCTGCTATCAGAAATTTGGAAAATAATGTGTGAAAACATTGCATGTAGTGTTGAAATACTGCATGAAAGTCTCAGGCAAAGGTGTAATCCATTACCAGACTGATGATATTCCATAGCTTTAGGCCTTTGGCAACATATGCATAACCAAAATGAGTGTAAATTGAATAAGGAATAAGTTTTTTAAAAAATTGTCTTATATTTACTTTTTGAGTAGGAGGGGCTGCATAATGTTCAAAGACATTAAAAGGTGGATAATAATGGGGCATACAAAAGGATAAAATAGCCATGTGTGCAATGCATGCCCATAGGAAACCTTTAAGAATATTATGCAGTAACCAGCATTTTTAAAACATGTCTTTAATTTTGGCTTAGATGCTGATTAATGGGAAGTGAAGGCCAGTTTGATATGTTAGTCACACCACCT
Organism: Intellagama lesueurii; assembly: GCA_037013535.1. Lineage (NCBI taxonomy): Eukaryota > Metazoa > Chordata > Lepidosauria > Squamata > Agamidae > Intellagama > Intellagama lesueurii. Next base: position 94,590,097 of record JBAJHW010000003.1, on the reverse strand, counting down.
TTTCAGGATGGAGGCTGGGAGCTGTGTTCTTTCAAAGGGTATGCACCATGAGAGGAAAATGTGATAGCTTAGAACTTCAGAAGGAGGTGTCAAGCTTGCTAGAAAAAGTCCATAATCTGCTGTTCTGATTCATAGAGGTTTTTCTTTTGGCTGTCAGTTATTCAAGGTGGGACTGCACTGCACCTGCTTTTGTTGCTCTCCCCCCCCCCCCCCCGAAATAGTCCATAGTTTTAGTTCCACATTTGCTTTCCTCTTAAAAAAACAACAACTCCCACTCAGTCTCTTTTAAACTTTTGTGGAGGCTTTTGCTAGCTGACTGGATAGCTCAGTGTTTTGAGTATCTGGCTGCAGAGCCAGAGGTTGAGAGTATGATTCCACACTGTGCCTCCCGTGAATAGAGCCAGCCTATGTGACCTTGGGCAAGCTGCACAGAACAAGGATGCCTCCAGAACAAGGGAAATAGTAAACCACATCTGAGTACTCTCTACCTGAAAAGTGTTGCCATAAGTCAGAATTGACTTGACAGCACATTATTATTGATTTTGCTAACTAATTGAGTATGACAGTGTTATTGGGTGTAGACCTACAAATCTTAGGTGTGCCTAAATTTCATTGACATACTGTGTGCTGATGTCACAGTAGTGTCAGTGGGACTTAGGTGTGCCTAAACTGTGTCTAAACTTTATTATTCTTTGTTTTCTTAACTATAGGGTGGGGTAGAGTCAGAAGAGTGTTTTTTTAATTCAATTTTAAACTTCAGACACAATATGAAAGCATGAGTTAAGTATTTGACTTATAAGGAAAAGAGAATATGATTTCTTTTCAGAAGAGTTCATAAAAGGCCTACTTGTTGATTTATAATGATTTCCCATACATCTAATTTAGTATAAGCACTGGCCTGCTATATTTTGCCTTAGATCCTTAGAGATGTGGTAAAATGAGGGAATGTGTTTACCACATAGCAGTTATTGCTAAATGGTGTTGCCTGGAGATTTTACTGGCTATGCTCCCACTTCGTGGTTTGTGTGTCTACATGAGGGAAGTTATCGGCTTTAGCAGCTGGAGATCTGGGGAGGTGAGAGTTAAGAGGCCTGAGGTACACTGGGTGTGATGTCCCCTCTTTGTGGGTTCCAGACTAGCTGGGACTGTAGATCTGTGCAGCACATTCAGTTTCTCACTCCTGTGACACTGGAACTTGTTGCTAGGATGATGGAGGAGAAGTCTCAGGACAAAGACTTTACATTTCTTCTTTTTACTGTTGCATTTAAGTTGACTGCACATTGCAACCTACTACAGAAATGGTAGGTGTGTCTTAAAATACAGGAGCCAAGTTGCTGAGGTGAGGTGGGAAATAAATGTATAGCAAAGTGTTAATGAGCTGCAGTTGGCCTCTCAGATGCTAGTTCTTAATATTTCATGCTATACTGATGCATACTTTTCCATCAGTTGCCAACGCCTGGGAGTTAAATATTTTAACTTGCCACTTTTCTTGTAAGATAAATTATTTACTCAGTGCTTGTCCTACAGGAATCCTAGAGTAAACACAATGTATTCTCTGCTTTTTTGTCTTTATTTTATGGTATAATTTAATATAACCATTTACAATTTTATGTGGACAAACAAACAAACTGCAATAACTGTTCCAGCACATGGTAATAACCATCATAGCATGGAAGAGAACCTTTCATTCATTCTCCTGGTGACAAATGGTTATACCTGACATATAACCGAGTTTGCAGAAGGGTTTATTGAGGTTCAGCATATAGAGCATTTGAAAATATATGACATTGGCAGTGATGGTGTATTGAAAATCCGCATGTCAAATTATGTAAAAGATGGTGTATAAGTTTCTGGAATAGTATAGTGGCTAAAGTTTGAATGCTATACTCATCAGGGATTAATGTTCATTGGATTTAATAAAATTAATATAGGATTATGATACAAGCTTTTGAGGTAGGGAGCACAGCATAGGATAGCTCAGTGGTTTAGGCCTCTGGCTGTGGAGTCAGAGGTTGGGAGTTCAGTCCCCTACTGGGCCTCCTTGACAGGGGCTGGACTTGATGATCTACAAGGGTCCTTCCAGCTCTACAGTTCTAGGATGATGATGATGATTAGTCCAGGACCACTGTGTATTGCAACAGGAATTTGCTGAGGCTAATGTTCAGATGGTTTATGTCAGCAATCTGAGTGTGAGATAACAGGAAAACCCATATAACAGTGAGATATGCATATAAATGTAGGAGCTCGAAAGTCCCTGATTCATCGATGTCTCCTCAGTTCCTTAGTTTGAGCATGCATGTACACAGAGAGAGAGAGAGTTTTCTCAACCTTTACATCAAATTCAGTGTAGCCAGGTTATTAATTAGGGAGTTGTAACAAAGATTATAGAGATAATGGATGCAAAATACTTGGAACACTTAACATGTTTGTTCTGTGTATGTAGCACATTGAAGAAAGATTTGTTAGTAACTGCTCACTTGAAGGGTTACCCAGTGTGGTGTAGTAGTGGATAGTGTGATAGACTAGGACTCAGAAGACCTGGGTCTGAATCCCAGCACAGCCATGAAAACAGGGGGGATGGGGGGGATGGGAGAGAGGATGGAATAAGTAAAACCACTCCTTAAATATCTCACTTACTTTGACAGCCCAATTAGAGTCACTATAAGTTGGTTTTGACTTGAAGGTGCGTAACAATTGCTAGCTTAAAGTCAACTACTAGATTGAAGTCAAAGGTTACTTCCGGAAGGTTGTCACTTTGCATTATCTGAGGAATGCAACAGGAATGAATATTGATACTCTGCACTGCTAGTGAATATCCCATATGCTTAGCAACTGTAGATAAACCAGAGATTATAAAGTAACTTTTTAAGGCTCTCCATTAGAAAAAGTGCTGAGCAAGATTAACTGTGTTTCTGACTCCCATTGTAATCATTATGTTGTCAGGTGAGTTTCTCAAATAATATGTGGCTTTTTCCTTACATCCCATCCTTTTACTTTGGTTTCATAATTACTTTGTTTCTTCCCCCACAGGGGAGTCTAAAAACTGTAATTACTTTAGCTCTTGTGCATTAGTATGAGACATTTTAGTTCCCCAAAGCCACATATTGTTGCAGAATCCACGCGGAATTAGTCCTGAAATGTAGGCATTATTTTGACATTATCCATGACTTCTAGTCACTACCCATGTACAGTTGTGTCAGACAGACAGAATCAAACTGAAGCAAAACAAAACACCAGAGCTTGAAAAATAGCACATTAGAATTGACTCAGTAATGTTATTTTTAAAAACATTTTGGGACCAACACAAGAAAGACTCTTAAAAATTAATATTTGAAAAATAACATGTAAAAATATATTAGTTTGGGGCATGGCCTTTCCAGTGGGCACATGTTACTTCATGCTCTTATTGTCAAAAAGAAAAGAAGCCTAAACATTCCTTTCAAAACTATTTTTTTTTCTGGGCAGTCATACCTTTGCCCTATAAATGTATTTGTACAATAATACCCAAACTCTAGTTGCAGTTGCCAAAAGGCCATAGCAGTTCTCAAGACTTCTGAGAAGTATCGTTAAAGACCATCTGAACCCCAAAACTGAGAACTATTGCTCTGTAAAGATGAAATTGGCTACTCACAACTGTAATTGTAACTAAGGTTTCTGGGCATGATAGTCCAAATGCATTTATAGAGTCAAGGGCTTTTCAGTATATACTTTTAGAATTTAAATATTATGCTCTTTCCCTTCTTGGGAGGAATAGGGAATTACATGTCCCGTCTGTAGAAATGGAGAGGGCCAGCTAACATTTCAGTTTGATGTGTTAGTAACATTCATTCAACAAAACTATTTTCATTTTCCAGCATTAATAGCTGTGAAGTAATAGCAATGAGTTAATTTTTTAACTGTTAAAAACACATTTAAAACTATACCGTCATACTCCACACTTTGCAAGAACAACAACAAAAATACAAACAAAAACAGATGGGATCAAAAACTAGCAACAAATGTTGACAGTCCCAACAAATTCAGCAGTTTTAGCTCCAGCCAGTAAAACCTATTGGGACAAAGAAAACAAAAAAGTACTGGGTTGTTTTGTTTTGTTTTGTTTTTTAGAGGGGCGGTTGGTGAATTATTATGTCAAGAAGCAAATGTAACATAAGCCCTACTCGGGTGTTATATCTGAAGCCATGGAGAGGACCTATAGGGCGGTAGAGTCCCCTACCCATTTCACTCAGAGGTTTCTGTGAGGAATGAAAATGAAATGATGCTTGATAAGCCACGATGCCTTATCACAGGAGCTCTGTAGGTCTATTCATCTGAACATGTTTACAAGATTTGCTTCAGACCTTTGTTTCATTCATCACACAAAGATATGAATGATTTCTCAATAAGGATGTGATGCGGAACTTGCATTTTCCCACCCCCACCTTTTTAGCTCTTTCCACAATTTATTTGTTTGTTTTCATTTCTAGGACACCTTTCTCTCAGTGAAGGGAACCAAGGTGGGTTGAACTCTTGAACAGGCCTGTTGTCTGGTTGTCAATAGGTTAGCCCCCTTCATAGGAGACATGAATTCTCAGTGGTATCAGGAAGTGCAAGAGGAATACGTACTACTAACCTAACCTTAATCTTACTGATAACCCCAAAGTCCACTGGAATTTCCACAGGATCAAAAAGAAATTCCCATAATTCACTCATAATCCGCCCCCCGACGTAGATGGAAATTAAGATGGGTAAATAGTCAGTAGTTGCTTCAGTCAGGTTTTGTGGTGGGTACTGTTTGAATGAAGGGCATAAACGGGGAAATGGTGGGAATTAATGTATGAGAGAGAAAGGGCTAGGGTAGGGCAGGATGAAATTGCTGAATCTATTCTTGATCTCTCAGCCTTGATCATGGAATTTCATGTACACACTGTTCTATTGTAGACATCAGGAGCCAGATTCATTGCTGGTTGTCCACATTGATTCTTTTGTAGTAGATAATAAAACTGAACAAACAAATCCCTTTCTGCAGAATCAATAATACATAGGTAAAGGGGAAGGTACTGTTTGAATTTTTTGTTCATCTAGAGACAAATGATTATCTAAATGCCTCTGTTATAATTTGTTTTCATAACATAGCAACAGTTGACCTTTTACTGTATTGATCATTGCTTTTATTCATAAAGAAGCATGATAAGCCTATAATGTGATCTCAGTTGGGAAACACGTTCTTTGCTGAATTAGAAAGCTGGATGTGAATTATGTAACTTTATAATATATTTAAGCAAAACCAAAAGAAGTACTAGTTTATTTAAATAACCAAAGGTATAATCTACTAAATCTTGAGCGCTTTTTAAAAGACGGGAATAACATAAAATATTCATCATGCTGACTAAAATGTTTGTGATGTTAAGATATCAACAGTTCTCTTCAAGTTTAATCCTGATTCCAAAATATACCCATATTTTATAGTCTTAAAATGAATCCAAAACATCATTCAGACTTTAATTTTGGTGTGTTTCCTAGGAGTAAGTACCACAATGGGGTTGGGGGGCGGGGAGACTAATGAAGCAACTCTTTACCAGGACCAATCAAAAAGGCTTCATAGAGATGCCAATATTTCAAAGTTCTAACCTTTAAAGCCCTAAATGGCTTGGTCCAAAGCTGTCTCAAGGACCTCATCTCCCTTTATGAGCCTGCTGAAGTGCTAGGATCATCAGGAGGTGCCTTCCCCATGGTCCCTCCACCCTCCCAGGCGTTTGATGGGTATATAGGAGAGAGCCTTCTCTGTTGCTGCTCCCAGGTTTTGGAACCCATTCCCAAAAGAGGCCAGGCTGACCCCATATTTGCTGTCCTTCCGCAAGCAGACAAAGACCTTTCTCTTCAGGTTGGCTTTCCCTGAGTGACTGGCTGTCTGACTGGAGGTTTTAAATGGATTGTTGTACCTTACTGCTTTGAATGTGTTTTGATGTTGCTTATGGTTTGTTTGTTTTTAGTATGGTATTTGTTTGATCCTTTTTAGTATTTGCATATTCACTGTTGTTAGCTTTAACATTGTCTTTTAATTATCTACTGTAAGCCAGTGGTCCCCAACCTTGGGCCTCCAGATGTTCTTGGACTTCAACTCCCAGAAATCCTGGCCAGCAGAGGTGGTGGTGAAGGCTTCTGGGAGTTGTAGTCCAAGAACATCTGGAGGCCCAAGGTTGGGGGCCACTGCTGTAAGCCACCTCGGGTCCTTTTGAGGAGAAAGGTGGGATAAGAATATTTTAAACAAATAATAAATAAATATTTGACTCTGCCATGGTAAAGGACACTATCCTTAAAAAAAAGCATGTTCTTAGCTGGCATCTAATGTGTAGGTGCTAAAAACCATGCTGTATGAGACACAGATTCCATGTTTAGACTCAGTAGAATTGTGCATTTAGAAACGGTGCGTGCTTACAAAAAAGGACTGTCCATTTTATCAAGCATGCACTTCAGGAATTAGCTTGCTTTTGTTTTGTAATTGATTGAAAGATAACATGCCTGCATTTATGATATTTCAGGCATGTAGCACTGAAAGTTTTGTATGTCTGAAGGGATACCTTCATAAGACAATTGCCTTAATATGTGATCTGATACTAAGAGTGAGGACTAAGAAGTGTCTGGTTCAGATCTATTCTTAAATACACACAAGGTGCCATTAGCAAGTCACTGTTCCTGTCGCCTCATGTCTCTCTGTTGGCTATATTGGCTTGCCTTTCAGGGCTACTGTTAAGGTTACTGAAATAATATATGAATGCTATAATGTACAGTGAAATACTGTATCCATCTTAAGAATTAAATATCTATATTTGGAGAATATATTTTAAAAAGTGCAAGGTGAGAAGTCAAAATTAATTTTGCCAGCTCTTCCAACTCTGTAAAAGTGCTACACAGAAGTTTAGGGGGCCTTGCTGAATGGGGTAAGCTGTGGTCAGTATGTGTATGTGGGAGCATGCTGTACTCACTGGATGAAGACACCTTCTGTGAGCAGAGCCCTTCCATATATAGAAAGCAGATCCAAGATGAAACTGACTTTGTGTTGAATTGTGGGCATAGACGTTATGGGCTGCAGAACTGGGTGTTGCATAAAGTAAATGGAGGCATTCAAGAGAAAATTGGACTACCACCTGTCAGATCTGCTTTGATTTGGATTCCTCCATTGAGCAAGGGTTTGGACTTGATGGCCCTTCCAACTCAATTATTCTATGATTCTAATGTTCTAAATTGCATTTACCTTTGAAGTTGCTTGTGTCAATATTATTGACATCAATTCTGATCTACTTCAGAATGTTTACATTTCCAAGGAAGGGCTTAGTTATTACACTCAGGCTAATGTTTTGATAAATAGGCACTGTCAACCAAATAGTTAAATAACACTTGTTTGGTTTTTTTCCCCCTTGTTAGTGATTGTTCTATGACTTCTTCAAGGACAATGGCTACTAAATTACAGGAAACAGAAGGGTTTGGGGACGAAAGTTCAGGTAAAAAGACTTATTTTAATTTTATGATTTAGAAAATGGCATTGATTGTTATGGAAGTGAGTAAATTAAGTCTCTCTTAATTTACATTGGGAGCCCTAGGGCACGTGCACAGTTTAAATTAATCTTAACTGATTAATTGTGTAGATTTTAATAATTCAATCACCTGAGCAAATTCTCAAATTATCAAAATGATTCTAAAGAAAAGTGTAGATTTTTTTTGTTGATGCATGTGTATCTTAGCAGGAAATACCATCTTTCTTCCAGGAAACTATGAAAAAATTGCAAGCCCATCTTATTTTAGAAATGTTTTCCTGTCTCTGCTCCTCCTTATGATAAAACAAATACAGCACATTCAGATAACTCTGTGGCACTCACACATCTTCTCTACCCATTTGTGTTGCCAACAAAATGAAAACATTCTCCCAAACCCTGGACCCAGTTTGGAGATGCCATTTAGCTGTGAATAGGGGCTCATTCTCCTGGTTTATTCCTATCACCAGACTAGGCAGTCAGCCAGTGTTCCCTTTTACATTGCTATTTAAGCACGGTCACAATTAAAGGCTGACCTTGCACTGCTCATTTTAAAAAGATAAGAACATGCCTGGTGAAACAGAGAGCCTTAGTTACTTTAGGTGCATTACATAAGCGATGTGTCCCAGACCCAGCACTGATCAGCGGTATGTGTGGATATAATGTTTTGTGACTGTTGTGTTTAAAAATTAAAAACAGGGTTTGTAAACCAAAAGAGAAGTTTATTTCACACACATGCACAGAGAGCAAGGGGGGGGGGATGAAAAGGCTCAGTGTTACAAGCTCTCAAGCTCTATATCATATAGCACTAAGCCCTTTTATTTTCTTTCTTTTATAGTTCAAACACATCTAGTTCTCTCTCTCTCTCTCTTTTTCTCTCTGGGTGCAACTACATTAACAAATAGTATGGGAAGTGCTCCAGATTAGGACAATCTGATTTGCATTATTTTTTGTTGACTATATACATACAAGTCAATGCAAATCAGTCCAGAGTTTTCCCCTGCAGTTCATATTTTTTCTCTTTGCTGCTGGGGTTTCTTCTGTGAATCAAATGTATTTGCATCAGTTCAGGTGGTGTTATCACTTGAGCTGACGCAATAGGCAACCAGTAACTGGCTCTCCCAACTTCCTAGTTTAAGGTGGGGAGACAGTAAGGCAAGGGGCATTCTCAGAGGAGTCAGTTCACTCAACTGAGCACCCCTTTGTCTCCCAATTGTTTAATTTTCCCCCCAAAAGGCTTGGTGCTAGCACTGGTGCACTACAGCAGCTCAAAGAGGAAAAAGTGAGTGAGGAGGAAATTGGCAGACAGGAGTTAATTCAGAAGTTTCCCTCTTTTCTAATGTGATGATACCTCTATTTCAACCAAAGACAAGTTGTGTGCGCGCGCATGTGTGTGTGCATGTGTGTGTGTGTGTGTGTGTGCATGAACAGATAGTAATAACTAAACATCTCAGTCAAGGTTTTTCTGGATTCGTTTGAGGGATGCAGTTAATCACTATAAACACACACATAAATACACACACACACATTTATAAGACTAACAAACAGAAGTATTTAAGCAAAACATTTCAGTTCCCACCTTCTTCAGTTGCTCTCTCTCTCTCTGTAGAATATATATGTATAAATGGATGCTTGTTTTGACACAAGTTCCAACAAGAACAAACTGTTTTTCACAGCTTCTTCACAAAACAGAACACTCACAGCTCTAACAGCACAGCTCTTTTTCTTTCAGTTCAAACCTCAGTCTCATAGCTCTTACACATAACTTCCTAATCTGACTCTTTCTCTCACTTACATCCCCTTATATATATATAAGGGCATCTCTGTAGTCAGGGATTATACTAACCAATCACTTCACAGTTCTATTCATGAACATTCTTCCACACCTTTCATTCCTAGCACATATCTAACCTGCCATTGTCAGTCACTCTCCATTTACTTAAATATGTGCCAATACATACCTACAAATAGGTACTGTAGGCAAATTCAGATCTGCTATAAACAGTTGCAATTCCAGAGTATCCAAGAAGTTTCCATTAACATGTAATCACCAGATGTTACTACTTAAAATCAGAATTTTATGTGTGGATATATATATGGGTTATTATGATCAACCTGACAAAATCAAGTTCACTTTCTTTTATTTCTGATTCTTGTTTTATATATTTCTCTCCCCCCCCCCCCCGAGAGCTGCAGCCCTATTTGTTTGCTTGTGAACAAGAGTTGTGGAGTTAGCCAAACCTAATTTTTTGCCTCTTTCTAGTATCATATAATGTAGGAATGGAAAAATCTTCTAATCATTCAGTCTGCACATGAACAAATTTCATCATATCCCAACTTAATCTACTGGAAAACAGCAACTGAATAATTTATGCATTAAGTTCAGTCAACATGGAACATTTATACCCCACTTCATCTTGTCTTCATCCTCTATAATTGGCATTAGGAGATACACCTAAGACCTGAAATTAACTTTGATGAACTTTGCTTTCTGTGGTGTATTGAAAACACCGCTTGGTACAGCAGTTACCATTCAAAACATGCAACTGTGTGCTTTTTCACACAAACTAGCTCTTTCTCTATTTTAAATTAGTCTCATTATTTTAACAAGACTGTTCTCCTCTTTGGTGATTAGTGTAAGGAGGTGCTGAGTTACAAGAAAGCAATTTCATTTTGTTCTTTGACCCCAACAATTTAACATGAAGTTTATTCTTCACACTGTTAGTACATTAAATGGATAATCTTCATCAGAATTTTAAAAAAATAACTTAATCTTAACAATCCATTTGTACAAGTAATAGCTGTTCTTTACAATGTTACCTGTTCATTGAAGTAAACATTGGTGGAAGTGACTACTGGAAGAAGTTTCCTTTTCATGTTCTGTATACATGTCTATATGTGTGTATATATGCCTGTCTCTGAAAAACATTGACTCTAAAAAGCCAACTCTTTCTTTAATATTTACTCACTTAGGAAAGAAGAAGTCTAAATTTAAATCTATCAAAAAGTTTTTTGGGAAAAGAAAAAGAAAAGAGACATTATCGTCTTCAGGAAGTGGGAGTCTGAAACCAAGCCAGTCCACAAGCGATGTCACAGTCTCACAGTCCATGCATGTAGATTATGATTCTGAAGATGAACTTGAGTAAGTTGGAAAAAATTTTGGTACCCTTTTCACAAAGAACATGTACTGGTACATGACCATTTTAGGGAATGCAAGTAAACATCTTTGTGTAAAGATGTAGCATGCCTTGGACAAGGAGATGTCTTGCATAGCAGAAAGGCACATTTGCTTGTGCAAGGCAGCTTTCTTAAATTCTTCCAATTCTCCCCCCCCCCCCCTCACTCTGAGTCATTCCAGGAGGGCTCCTTAATTATTGTAGTGTTGAAGGAGCCAGGAAAGCCCCTTTGTACATGGAGACGTCTGCTTTTATTTTTGGATCCAGATTATTTTAGCGATATGTATACTATGGGACGTGGTGGCGCTGCGGGTTAAACCGCAGAAGCCTCTGTGCTGCAAGGTCAGAAGACCAGCAGTCGTAAGATCGAATCCATGCGACGGAGTGAGCTCCCGTCGCTTGTCCCAGCTCCTGCCAACCTAGCAGTTCGAAAGCATGTAAATGTGAGTAGATAAATAGGTACCACCACGGTGGGAAGGTAACGGCGTTCCGTGTCTAGTCGCGCTGGCCACGTGACCACGGAAACTGTCTACAGACAAACGCTGGCTCTACGGCTTGGAGACGAGGATGAGCACCGCGCCCTAGAGTCGGACACGACTGGACAATTTGTCAAGGGGAACCTTTACCTTATACTATGGTATACATCAAATCTTTTGAGGTGGGCTCCAGTTCATGACAGTTTGTGCTGCAAAATATTTGTTAGTTTATAACCTGTTACAAGAATTATTCATTTTCAGCAGAATGATATGGATATTCCTCAGGAATATGCTGTAGTGAGATGCTAATACTGTTTATTGCTTTCCAGTGAAAGGATAGCACTGTTCACCTTTATAATATAAAGCAGGCTAGGAAGACTTCAGGCTTGTAGGACCTATTTAGGAGTGAAATAGACACTAGAGTGGGTGTTTTGTTTGTTTGTTTTGTGAGAAGGAGCAATTCCTAGAGTTAAAATCCTTCTGTTTGTAATCCCGTGAACTTTTCCAATATCCATAGCTTGCAAATTGCTGTGCTTTGTTTTGTGAAAGGTTATCAGGCATTTAAATACTGCCCTGGCTTGTATTCTGGTTGTTTGGGCAAGGCACTGGAAGATGACTCCATGGCTCAGACACTTACACATTTCGTTACACATAACTATATCATCTGATTTCATCCACTTTTTCCCCCCACTAAAGCCCCAGCACCCAGAGTCTGGTGCAAAATACATACACTTTGAATGACTTAATTCTGCCCCAGGAGTCAATTTTGCATGACTTAGCTGAACAGAGCCTACAGTACTTTCACACAAAAATCCACTCCTGGTTCACCCCTGATACAATCATGATGTAACAAACTGAATGCAGCACAAAGTGTTGTTTGAGGGTGCTTGGCATACTACCATAGCTGAAGAAATGTTAATCTTGTCAAAGACATTTATGAACCTTAAAATAAAAATTCTGAGATGTTTCCTAGCTTGTGTCAAATCTATTTGATCTGTCTTTAATCTACAATTTGTGACACACAAGAAACCAAGCAAGTACATAAACATCATCAATACAGGGCCAGGCCATCTGGCTGTTCATTTGTTAGAATAATGTAAACACATTGCAGTATCAAGAGAATTCCCACCAAGGGGCAGAAAATTAAAGACCACCAAAAGAATGTTACTTTTATATCACTTAAATACTTTTCTGTATAATCATTTAAATATTTTACTGTGTTTATTGCATAATTTTTACTGAAGTAGTGTATCTATGTCTTTTCTTTATGACTTCAGACTGTAGTTGAGGATGTACATTTTCCCCCTCCATAAACACTTTTTCTGTGCAGGAAGAAAACCAGCATGTCAGTTGAATATTAGGTTGGAATCTTCCTCCATATTATCTAGTCTTTTGTGTGGTGGAAATATTTTGTATCCAAACAGAATCACCCCACCTACAGTATCATGCACTATAGTCCATATAAATATTTACCATCTCAGTAAGACACACATATATTATTTATTAGGTAAATGTATCCTCATTAGGGGACATGGTGGCGCTGCGGGTTAAACCGCAGAAGCCTCTGTGCTGCAGGGTCAGAAGACCAGCAGTCGTAAGATCGAATCCACGCGACGGAGTGAGCTCCCATCGCTTGTCCCAGCTCCTGCCAGCCTAGCAGTTCGAAAGCATGTAAAAATGTGAGTAGATAAATAGGTACCACCTCGGTGGGAAGGTAATGGTGTTCCGTGTCTAGTCGCGCTGGCCACGTGACCACGGAAACTGTCTTCGGACAAACGCTGGCTCTATGGCTTGGAGACGGGGATGAGCACCGCGCCCTGGAGTTGGACATGACTGGGCTAAATGTCAAGGGGAACCTTTACCTAGCCTTCTAGTGACCTCAAGGTCAGTACACTTGAACATAGGGTTGATCCTGTTCCACTGAGTAGCCATGGCATTCATATGTGGAATTAGGGATCAGATCATTGTTTTCAAGTTGTGAGGGATATGTCTTTGGAATTTGAGCCTTAAGTATCTAGGAAAATGTTGCCTTTCAGTACTATTTGAAAGTGCTAGTTACAAAGTGCTTCCACAAGGGGGTACCAAACTACAGCATAAATATCCTATCTTTGTTTACTGCTGCAGCTACTACCCACTTAAATCTTGTAGAGAACTTGTGTTGCACCAAAGCACTTCATTTTAAAGACATTTAATTTCTTCTTTTGACTTTGATTTCCTGTTTTTAAAAAGTCATCAGATTTACTAGCTGTGATTAGAATGACTACCTCAATGTCACTTGGAGCAAAACTGAAAGTGTATTTGAGGTGTGGTCTTTAGACCAAAGAATGTTAAGGGGAACCTAAACTCTTAACAAAACAATTTTGATGAGATTAACAAAGTCGTTTAGGGGGAATCTGAAACTCACAAGGTGATGTTGGACATGATTTCCTGTTAACCACAGGCACTAGTGTGGCTAGTGGTAAGAGGTCATGGGAGAGGCTGTTCATGAACAGCTGGAAAGGTTTCCCAGTCTTGATTTGGAGGAGCCCTTGTTATTCCTAGGTGATGGGAAGACGTTCAGTTCAGGTTTGTATAGAGAGGGATGTGATTTTAGTTACCTTTAGCATTTGCTTCCCACAATCTTGTGCTGCAGAGTAGACTGGTTGCAAGTATTAGTTTGGACATTATTTTATGGAGATCCATTACGATGACTGAACACTGTGTTGAACCCAGTATTCTATGTGGTAAGACAAAGAACGTTTGATCACGCCTTTTAGTTTGTCCTCTGCATACTTTGTGCACCTAGTAAGGCAAAACAGAGTACTGTTCCTAAGAAAGCGTCGTGTCCCAACTTAATACTTGGGCTGTTCCTCCAACTCATTGCATTTTTATTCAAGTGAGTATTTGAAATGTGCCTCATTATTTTGAGAAAAACAAGAAGTTTAAACACAAATTGTGCATTTCATATTAGCTTTCTGTGTCCTCTTAGGATACACAGAAGTGTTATGGGAAGCAGAGCCTTGTCGCATGACAGCATTTTCATTCCAGAGGTTGCACCAGAACCTGCTAGGCCAGTCCGAGTTTTTTCTCAAGAAAACATTTCTGATCGGATTAGGGCTTTACAGGTAATATAAAGCATATATAGCACTACTAAAACAATTGCTGTGTTTTTAAAAAATATCTGGGTTCTAAAGGTGACTCCACATTTGCTTCTTCCTGTCTGATCATAACATAAAGGCAGCATTAATTTAAAACACTTCAAACTGCTAACAGAACTGTTTCTCAATTTGAAGTATATAGACTGGGAAGTACTAGAATCAGAGGTTATGCACTGAATTTGAACAGTGGGTGATTCAGTACTGATAAAAGGAAGTACTTCTTGACAAAGCATGTAGTTAAACAGTAGAATTCACTATGACAAGATATAGTGATGGCCACCAGCATGGATAGCTTTAAGAGGGGTATAGCCGCATTAATGAGGAATACAATGTTATCAGTAGCTAATAGTAATGATAACTATATATTTAGAGTATCCCTCCATTTATCATTTGCTGGGAAACACAAAGGGGCTGCTGCCTTCACATATCTTGCCTATGGTTTTCCAATAAGTATCTGGCCCAACAGGACTTTTTTTTGTATTCTTTTAGTTACTCCGTGTTAGGAGTGAAGACTCTTGATGAGTGGATTTTCTCTCAGAAACTTCCTTAGCATAGATGATGTTGGGAATTAGGACCAGAAACCTGAAGTTTAGGGATGGGGCTACACTTTTGGGGATCATTGTGTCATTCTTCAGCCAGTGCAGTGCTGGCTGGAGAATTAGTGTTGCCAAGATTTCATCTTCCCTGATTGGGCAGGTCATGCATGGAGTGACAAAGCCCCCACTGAGCCGTGCACCTTGAAGGAGTGCTTTTCCAGGCTGTGCAGCTCAAGGATGAGCAAAACATTGGGAATCTACACTCTTATATCCCATCAGGGTATTGGAAGAGGAGGAACAAACCATGAGAAGAGGTTATGAAGAACCTCTGCAGGCCATATGGGGGACCCCTATGGGTTTGAGATTACCTGTCCCTAAATGAAATGAAGCATTCAGTCACCTGAGAGCTGTGCAGGGTTATTAAACTGTGTCTCTGTCTATGGAGCTAAGACTAAAATGTATGTTTTAATTTGCCATTGTAATGACTTGTATGTACACTGAAGTGTTTCTCTCCAAGTAGTACTTCGACTGTCTTTAGCTAACTGCGGTACAGTATGTGCAAACACATGAATTGTAGCAAAAGTTCCCACTGTTTGTTGCTAAACCCACTGAACCCATGTCTCTGGCTAAAGCTCAGTATTCAGTTATTTTTATTATTGAGAAATTCAGCAGCATAACAACAGCAGAAATATGTCACAGAGGTAGACAGGCAGATGGCAGTCTGCCTGAGCACAGACTAACACAAAGGGTAACTTAAACAACACATCATATATTAGCTCTTACCATGGGGGAATGAGAGGCCATTATGAGTTTGGAAATTGCTGGTGATTATATATCAGTTGCTTTTGTTCTCCCGTGTATGCAAATACTTGGCCTCCAGTTCATGAGGACAAAAGTAAATTATTGGTGAGTTCAACCTGCACAAACAGAAAACATATAGCTTTCCCTTGGGCTAACCCACTTGGGATTGACAATCAGCTGAGGAGTCTCTGCTGTGGGCAACACTTTGTCAAACTGGTGAGTGTTGTCCACAGAGCAACCACACTTGGCAGAATGGTTAACTTTTAACTGGTGGCACCCTAGATAAGGAACTTTCTCCTGCTGGAGTTCCAGTTGTCCCCTTTGTTGTTGTCGTTTCAGTGCCAGTTGGAAACATACTTGTGCAGGTTCTTATGTCACAGGCAGATGTTATACTGCCTTAGCATACCTTATTATTTATTGCTGATTTTAAGATTATGATTTCAGTAATGTTTGTATGATATTCTGGATTGGATAATATTCTAGATGATATTATGAATGTGGAAACTTTTGGCCATTCTGGATTCTTGATGAGGAAGAATAGGATATAAATGTGAAAAAATAAATAATCTGAGATTTGTCATCATAGTTGAAGCTCCAGCAGAATTGGAAATCAGGCTTCCCATATGCCTTTGGAACTCCTTCAAAGAGGGATGATCCTGGGATGAATTCAGAAGATGATGGATTGCCCAGAAGTCCACCAGAAGCATCTTTGCTACAGGAAATTCTAAATTCTAGTACAGCAAAGGTAGGCTGTATCAAGCAGGCCATTTCAAAACATAAATTTGAAGGCAAGATAAAACAGTATTTATATCATTATGTTTATCCATTGAAACCAACTTTCATTGATCTGCATTTTGCCTTTCAATTGATAAATGGTGCAGTCTCCAATGGATAGCTAAGTGCTTGGGGGAAAACACAAGGGGACCCTACACAATAAATTTATTTATTTAAAATATTTTACCCCATCTTTCTCCTTTAAAGAACCCAAGGCAGCTTACATCACTAAAAGACAATATAAAAGCTAACAACTTTTTAGTGTACGCATACTAAAAAGGATCAAACAAATGTCATACAAAAAACATAAGCAACATCAAAACACATTCAAAGCAGTAAGGTACAACAATCCATTTAAAACCTCAATCAGACAGCCAGTCACTCAGGGAAAGCCTGCCTGAGGAGAAAGGTCTTCACCTGCTTGCAGAAGGACAGCAAAGATCTGGCCAGCCTGGCCACTTGTGGGAGTGAATTCCAAAATCTGGGAGCAGCAACGGAGAAGGCCGTCTCCTCTGAAGGTCGTGGGATTGAGAGAAAGGCCTCCCCTGATGATCTTAACACTCGAGCAGGCTCATAGAAGGAGACACAGTCCTTGAGATACTGTAGCTTAGGACAAGTTATTCTGAAAAAAAGTTATAGATGTAGATAAGACTGCAAGGGATCGGAAGGTTTTAGAACACATTACAAGGAATTTGAGAATGGATAGATTTTTTTATTATTATTATTTTATTTTGGTAGTAGTAGATTATTCAGGAATCAATTTGGGGTACTTATTAGGGTGTGGCAATAAGATACTATAGCAGTGGCAGAGAAATAGGAATTACAAAAATTATCAAGAAATAAATAGTGGCTGACCGTGATCTACTGATAATTTAGTAGGAGCACATGGATGTCTAATCAACATTATTTTTTTTTAAAGTCCTTTTTCTAACATATTTTCAGGATTCCTACTAATTCATAGAACTCCATAGAGATTCTTACTTGTACTGTACATTTTCTATAGCCTTTCTGATGTTTTGAATGGCATGTAACCTCTATATGTATCTCATCTCATTTTGTCATCTATCACTGAACCTTTTCCTCATTCCACTCCACAGTTCTCTGACTCTCACAAGCATCTTAGCTCTTTGAGTTTAGCTGGAACAGGCAGTGAAGAAGAAGAACAGGTAATTTTACTTGCATTTATATATTACATGGCAGGAAAGTAATACATAACGGCATCAGTCCAATAATTGTGGGATTCTTGAACAACTACAGCGCTGCACCCAGGGGGGGGGGTGTTTAAATCTTCCTTCACTAGGAGAAGAGTTAGGTGGTCACAATGATCATGGAACCAGCTAGACAGGTTAAGAAAAATAATCCCTTCTATTCCTGATTAACCAATTCTAATTTGCCTGTAGGGAAATAAGGCAAAAGTGCTTGCTTTGATTAAGACTATTGGTTTCCTTGTTCAAGAGGCGTGGTTTTGAACTTTAGTCATCCCCTCAGTCCCAGATGACTAGGAATAATTGTTGAGACACTTCTTAAAAAGGTAGCTACATTAGCCTGTTTCAGCATGTATGAGAAAAAGAAACACAAAAGCATTGTGGCACCCCTTTGTAGACTAACAGATTTATTTCAGTGTGAGTTTTCACTTCCTCAGACATATTGTGTACAATATTTTACCTGTAAATGCATGTGTATGGTGTATATGGTATATGTACAACCCAGCAACCATGTACACTATGTAAGTAAACTTGTGACCTAAATATTTTTTTCCATATGTCTGACAAAGTGGAATTGTCCATGAAATCTCACATTAAAATATAATAGTTAGTCTTTAAAGTGGCACATGTTTTTGTCTTATTTTGTTTTGTTTGTTTTGTTTTGTTTCTTTGGATTTTGCCAGATATGCTTGCACAGACTAACACGACTACCTCTTTTAAAACTTAATCTATGAAAGTTTACATTGAAATAAATATCTTTGTCTTCAAAATGTGGTAATAGTTTTGTTTATCAATTCATTTACTACTTTTGTTTATTAATTCATTTATTGGTTTCACTTAAGTTGCAGTTAGAATAGGCTCGTTTGAATCAGTGGAGCTTACAGAAAAGCTGACTCACAAAATCTCAATTGATTCAATGGGCCTACTCCAGTGCAATTTACAATGCTGAGCAAGAGGATTTTGGCCAATATCTCTCTTTCCCCTCTCCTCTTGACTAGGAGGGAACCCATCTGAAGAGTATTTTAGCAGACAATTAAAGGACACTCATTGACTCAGCTGGAAAATTCAAGACATTGTAGGCCATTGTGTGAGATGGAGAGCAAAGTGGATGAGTGGAAAGGAAGTAATATGCAAAAAGGAATTACTTAGGTCTCTAATTTCCTAAACAAACACTTTCGTGTGTAATATAAAGCACTGTGTTGCTTCTGTTCTAAGGATAACAGTTCCTAGCACTTTCCCTCACAGTTTCTCCTGGAATACAATGGTCTGAAATATAGAATGCTATCCATTCAATTTGTAGGCTTTAAACCTACTTCAGCTGTAGATTGGTAAACAAACCATTTCTCTCAATTTCCAAATGGAGACACTGCTGAAGTGGAATTGAGAACTGCAGACACATGATCACGGACATTTCACCCATGCATTGCAAAGCGATGTATTTCGTATATTAAATGCATCATTGATCAAGCTTCATCAGCAGAGCTGAGGTAATTAGTCTGCTCTCATGAGAGTCCCTCTTGTCACAGCCACCTCAACCATTAAGTAGATTCGGATGATCACCTCAAAGGGCAGATGCCAAGGCCCAGCTACAGCAGCCTTCCAGCTTTCCTCCTGCATCCCTTGCCTATATCTCTCATTTAGAGACAGCCCTATATATATACCCTGTTTCCCCGAAAATAAGACCTAACCTGAAAATAAGCCCTAGTATGATTTTTCAGGCTGCTCGTAATATAAGCCCTACCCCAAAAATAAGCCCCAGTTAAGTGAAACCCCGCCCTCCACCATTGTGCAGCAACCAGAAGATGACATGGCTTTATTTGAATAAATGTAGTGTTGTACATGAAAAAAATAAAACATCCCCTGAAAGTAAGCCCTAATGCATTTTTGGAGTAAAAATTAATATAAGACCCTGTCTTATTTTCAGGGAAACACAGTATATACCGAACATTTGTATATGGTACATGCTGAGTAGGCACAATCTTGTTCTTTGCTTCAGATAGCAGTATATCTTGGGCTAGCCTTTCCTGTCATTGCATGATGGTCTATTGAATATTGTAGGTGTATATACAGTATGTGAATCCATTCTGTAGGAGAGGGCAAGACAGAGCTGTTAGGCTGGAGTTAAAATAAAATGTAATAAAATAAATAAAGAATAGGCAAAGGTGCCGTGATCCAAAAGGCTTAATGGTGGGAATCAGAACAGGAACTGGCCTTCGTAAGTATGATCTAAACATAAGTGCCTTTTATTATTTCTTGAGTTAAGTGAAATGGTAACAGGTTAACTGCTATATTTATTAAAGGTATACACTGCCTTATTAAATATATGTGCTGTCCTACAGTCCTGGCAGTAGCGGCAACATTTCCTCACAATAAGTATCTTTTGGTCCAAATTCATATGAAAAAGGGAGATATTAATGTTAGTGAAGTAGCTCTAATGGAAAGCTTAATTGGCATCATGAACTCCTGTGCTGATGAAATAAATGAGTAACATGCCTTAGAAGGTTTATTTTGTTATCCATGTTAACTTCGTTTCAATATGTTGTTTCTTTTGTCTTGATGGTTTCTTATTCTTTTCTGGGTTTTCTGTTTAGGTCACATCAAGTCCTTTGAGATCCTGTTCTACAGACAGCCAACTATTCCCCAGACAGTCAAGTGCTAAAATTATAACCCTAGGAACATCTGACTGGAGTCTGTCACCTCCTGCTGATTTTGATACTCCACCTGAGTTCTCTTCTTGCTTGGATAATTCCGCTGCTAAGCACAAGCTTTTAGTGAAACCACGGAACCAGAGATGTAGTAGAACAAGAAAGTCACCTTCGGTAATTGACCCTTCTCCAAACAATTGTGTATGGGAGGAGGGGGGAAATTTAGAAATGCATATTATTTCCTCTCTTCTACCTTTCCCAGTATTGTTGTCTTTTCCAGAGAATCCTGCCTTCTCATTATGTGCCCAAAGTAGGACAGCCTCAATGTCAACATTTTTGCCTCTAGAGATGGTTCAGGCTTGATTTGATCTAGGACCTACTTGTTCGTCTTTCTAGCAGTCCAGGGTATCCACAAAGCTCTCCTACAACACCACATTTCAAATAAATCAATTTTTTTTCCTGTCAGCTTTCTTAACTGTCCAGCTTTCACACCCATACATGATGATTAGAAATACAAGAGTGTGGATGATCTTGGTCTCCAGTGACACATCCTTACACTTGATGATCTTTTCTAATTCCTTCATTGCTGCCCTTCTTCTTCTTTTTTTTAAAGATTTTTTTTAATACAAAAAAACCCACAAAAAACATATACAACAACAAAAATACAAAAAAATACAAATAATAGTGCTTATTATAAACTAAATTCTAACGTGCACCCCATACCCACGGGACTCCATTTAACAATATTTTAATTAAGATTAATGTCGACAAGAATAAAGGAAAAAATTTTCAAAATCTGTTTAAGATGGTATTTGACTCCTGTAAAACTAAATATAATAAATCCAGCATACCCCAAAGCATGTTGGAAATGTGATGAGGAAATTGGTACGTATTTTCATATGTGGTGGGAATGCAAACTGGTTAAGAAATTTTGGGAATTGATTTTTAAGGAAATGTGTGATATATTTGGTAAAGATATTGATTTTAATGCTAAAATTGCTCTATTGTCAATTTTTGATAACACAGATTTGGATTATTACTCGAAAGAATTAATCACCAATTTTATGACAAGTGCTAGAATATTAATAGCTAGGTTTTGGAAAGACAAAAATGATATTAAAATAGAAGATTGGTATAGTGAAGTATGGGACATTGCATTAAATGATAAATTGACTATTGAACTGAAAATAAAAAGAGGGGAAATAAGTTCTAACAATTTTTATGATATTTGGGGTAAATTTGTGGCATTTGTGTTAGTGAAAGGAAGGGGGAAAGCCTCTAAAGAATACTCTATACAATTTTGGAGAGGTATTGCTGCCCTTCTGAGTCTCAGTCTTCTTCTGATTTCTTGGCTGCAATCTCCATTTTCTATAATCTACAATCTGGCAATCTGTCATTATGTTGATAACGATTTTTGGTTTGACTAACAATTTTTGCATAACCTAAATGAACATAGTCTTGTAGCATCAAAGATGTGAAAGCCTAGAATCCTGGAAAAGCCAAACACTGTAGTACAAAGTACATTGGAACTACAAAAAGGGCAAACTATCAGACGTGCATATGTCATCTCTGTGTTGTAACCAAAACATCATTCAGCAGACAGTGTTTATGATAGAGTGATCTTGCTTAGCTGTAAAGCTAGCTAATTGTTTCTGTACAACTGAAATAGTTTTGCAGTGACTATAGTAAACTATATTCATATATACTTTTAAATATATAAAAGGGTAACTTTTTCTGCACCCCTTTAACTGTATTTTAATACCCTATACATACAATTTTTCAAATATTGACAATGCTGTAATCCTATTTATACATTCACCTGCTTCTGTTTAGGCTGGGCACACATAAGCCCCTCCCTTGAACAGCCCTTTTATGCTTGCCCACATTTTAGATCTTCAAGCACAAAGGTTTGAAGAGATCTCTCTAATAGTTTTTGGTTGAATAAGTTTACAGGGTCCCCCTGATCATGAATCCCAATAAGACCTTGGGGCTCCTATTGATGGAATTACCACACTTTGCAGGCATTGGTAAACAAAGACCAGGTTATGCCTCAACAGGTCCATCCTTTGTGTTTCTGCTCAGAATTATGTCCTATTGGCTGCAAGGCTATTGGTGTTTATATAAAGTTTAGGTTACTTATCACAGCTAATTGCAGCTAATTGAAGAGGCAGCAGGGCACATCTTGATTGTGTGCCTAGTCATGCACTTATGAGGACAACAGAGATGCATCCTGGCATCTTATCATTTAGCCACAATTACCCACAACAGATTACACAGACCTTTTCTAAACATCAGTAGGATTCTGGCCATTAAATTAATTGGACTCACTCCCAGGTAATATGTGTAACATACCAGCTTTAAAGATTTCTAATTGGTTGGAATGTAATGCTTCATTTGACATAACAGAGAAAGGCCCTTCCTTGATAATTTTTGCTTTTGGGGGTGGGTGGGTAATTTGAAGCAATAATAGTGTTTCTCTCTGCTCCATTAGGCATTAAATATATTTGTAAGGTCTGTACTGCCCTTCAATACTAGGTAGACTCATTTTCTCCGTAGTGAAACACCTGCAATTTAAATTTAAGTATATTTCTCTGTCTCTTCTTTAGATATCAGTACTTTGTATGTTTTTCTTTTTTTTCCTTTTCCTTTTGTTGTTATAACTGAATTTCATGGCCAGTTTGACTTGCTAAAGACATCCTAACCACCACAAACCAGAAAGAAATTGTACGTCTAGAGAAAGCAAATACTTGCTTTAAAACATCTCCATCCTAACAGTTAATTTGCAGAATAGATTGGAAATATATAGACAGCCTAATGGAAGAACTATTGGAAAATGCATAATAAACTTGATTGCTTTGAAATCATTTTGTGCATTTTCCTAAACCCTTATTTATACAAAAGCTTTTTCCGAAGATATATATATATAAAAAATACTTTATACATAAATAACTGTTTTACAAACTTTCAGAAAGCCTTTTTCCTACATCAGAGAAAGAATAAAAACCTCTGTGTGTGGAAAAAAATTAAGACTTCCAAGGCTTACAAAGATAATGGGCTGCAATTGCAGATCCATTGACCTTTAAAGCAAAAATGAAAATTGAACCAAGACAACAAGGCCAGCTGAAGGAAAGGAAAAGATTATTATGAAGAACTAGGGAATTAAGAAACCTCAATTTATGTTTGTGTTAGGTACCTTTTGTTCGCTCTGTGCATGTAATGGTGTGTGTTGGGGGGAAGCTTGGTTTGTAGAGGATAGTATTCCAGTTTTTTCTATAACACAGTAATTTCTGATGCCCAAGAAGCAAAGCAAAACAAAACAAAACAAGATGGTAGTTTTCAGACAGACATGTCAGGTATTATCTTCCAGAGGAAAGTGAAAGCCACCTTTACACTGGTTGTTCTGCTGTCCTAGCGGTAGATAAATAAAGGAAAGGGCATTGTTATGTAGAGAAAAGACTCAATTTCTATTGTTTCTTGCAGAAGAATTTGCCAGAATCTCAGAATGACTTGAGCTGCACTCTTGAAGAAGATAGAAGTGACAGGAAAGGGATGCTGGCTGAACGGACTTATGCAGTCAGTCCCAGCTATCAGGAACTGACAAGCATTGCTGCTTCATTAGATGCAGCATCCTCTGAGCAAGCTGAAATGTCAAAAGGTCTTGAACAGCAGACCTTAAGTCACCAAGACAAAGAAGGCTTTATGCCACACTCTGCGTCTTCTGAGATGGACTCACTTCCCTATGGCAATAACCAAGAAGGGTGCAGAATTATGCAGGAATTAGCACAGACAGTATCACTGTCACCATCTGCTGACCACAAGGAAGATGTAGCCGCCCTGTATCATATTCCAAACCAAGAGAAAGAGCACCTGGAAATCCTGAAAATGCCCACTGGTAATTTAAGTGGCATGTCATTTGGTATTATAAGTCAAGAAAAAAACATTTCTGATGTTTCATCAAAAAGTCACACACTGTCCCATAAGAATGTCTTAGCCAAAAATGATGTGATCCCTACATCAGATGGAACAGAAAAAGATATGTTGATGGATGGAAAGGCACTTCCAGAAAAGAACTATAATAAGAGAACTATAAAGGGATCTCCTTCCATGTCTAATCCCACCAATCCTTCACCAAACAATAGTTTTCAGTCCACAGATTTAGCCTACTGTGAGAATAGCAGTATTTCTCAAACATTCTGCACTGATCCCCCATCACAAATGGACAAACCTTTGTTGACTTTAGACAAAGTGAAGCCAAATCAGGAGAAAAGTAAATCTGATAAAGAAAACCACCCAGCAATGCCTGGTGTGTCGATTTTAGGAGAAAAAGCAGAGAAAGAAACCGGTGACCTCTTTGCTTTGAGAAAATTTTCAGTGTCAGCAGCTTGTGGGAGATCAAGGACTGGCAGCTTGAACATAAAGGAAACTTTAGAGTATGAGAATCTGGTTACCGCACAGGTCTTGCAAGCTAAAACAAAAAACTCCTCCAAAACCACCAAGGTGGACATGGACCTGAGCTCTTTCCCAGACGAGAAAAACTGCACTAAGAAACAGGCATCCCTGCCTGAGTCAGAATCGGAAAGACCTGCTAGAGCATTGGATAGAGACGTGGTTGCTTCACAGGCCCAGACTGTAGGGTCTAAACCAGTCCCGAGTAGCTCTTCTGGTGGTGGTCCACAGCAGTCAAGTGGTGACCAGCCAAATGGTGAAGATAAAAATCCGTTTCATGTCAAACTCAGATCTACGTCTTTATCTCTGAAGAACAAAGACAGCTTTTCAGAGGAATTGAAGGAGGCCAAAAGACACAGTGCAGAGTTTAATTCAGGAAACGAGGGAGTGCCTGTGTCTTCTTCACTGCAAGGTGAAATGTCAGAGATCAGAAAAACAACGGATGTAAATATCAATAGCTTTTTAAGCCAGAGCCTCAAAATTAAGTCAAAGTCTTCTGAACAGGGCAGCACAAAACCTCCCTTACCAAGGAAGCCTATTGTACAACACTTTGTTATTAGTGGCACTAATACAAACACAGACAAGCAGGAAAAAACTAGATGTCCTGAACTTAAATATGAAGACAAAGATTCGGAGAAGAAAATAGGTCCCCTTGAAGTGGCTGGTAAGAGGACTCTTTGATTTCTATGTGACTAACAATATTTGAACGATTGTTTTAGATTATGATAATATAATATAATATAATGTGCTTGTGAAGTTAATTCTGACATGGCAACTCTTTTCAGGGTTTTCCAGGTAGAGGAATACTCAGAAGTCATTTCCCATTCCCTTCTACTGGGGTTGCCCTGAGACTGTGCAGCTTGCCCAAGGCCACACAGACTGGCTCTACTTGCAGGAGGCCAAGTGGGGAATCGAACTCCCAACTACTGGCTCCTCAGCCAGATACTTAATTTACTGAGCTACCCAGCCAGCTGTTCTAGATCATAGAGATTTTTTTCTAGTTTATATTTTGTTATTTAAAATATACTACATATTGTTGCTGGTGGTGGCACAATACATTTCATAATGGGTTTTTTTCACCAGGAGTCTACAAGTCTCTTTGTCTTCATATTTGGTGTAGCTCATGCTTTTACATCTTTGCCGTTAATGTTTAAGAAACATATGCAATAGCACTACCATAGGAAGCAATGTAGCTCAATGGTAAAGTACACAGTTTACATGCAGAAAGCCCCACATTTGATCCTGAGATGTGCAAGACCTCTGCTTCAGGACATGTATATTTGCTGCAAGTGAGAATAAATAATGCTGCCCTAGATGGACAAATTATCAGGCCTGGTACAGTATAAGGTTGCTTGCAAGGCTGGTGTTCTGTGAGCAAGAGAGATCAAAACCTTTCTGGAAATCTGGAAAGTTCTGTTTATATTTACGAGTAATAGCATTTAGCTGAGATTCAGGGTCCTTCAAAGTGCAGGTAAAGCATTTGGACCAAAAGGCCTGAAAGTGTTTTATTAATACATTTAATACTTCAGCAGTATTTGGTGCATTGCTTGCAAGTCAGTGTCAAAAAACAATACTGTTCTAGGTATGCTAAAAAAAAAAACTGTAGTCCAAGCATGTCAACATCTAGAACGCCTCTGCAGACTTTCCAGGGGCAAATGATTTTCAGTCCTTGACCCTCCACATTGGACTTCAGCTCCCCAAAGTCCCAGCAAACATAGCCAATGATCAGGGATTCTAAGCGTTGAAGTTCAAGATCTTTGCAAGCCAGTACTTCTGACCCCACTGTTCTGGTGAATTATAGGCAGTGGCAATGCTTCTGCTGCAGGAGAAATGGAATAGCGTAAGTACAGTAGACATGAGGTCCACCTTACCTGGGGCCCTTGTTGCATACTGAGTGTTGGAGAATAAGCACTTAGTGGTGCAGGAGCAACTTGTCGATTCAGCCCTTTGAAACTTGAAATAATCAGCCAAGTATGCTTTTCCTGTTTCATAAAGAAATCATATCCATGCTTCTCCCTAAGAAGGTAAGAAAGCTTGGGTTTATTAGAAAAATACACTTGTGATAGGAAAGATGATAGAAGTCCTAGTCCTAGCTAACTAAGGGCCTGTCCACACTGGCATATAGATATGGAATATGGATTACTAATGGCACAGTTTTGATTGAAAATGACCTTGTCCACAACTGTTTCTACTGTTTCCTCCTTCCCCTTTAGGGGCTGTTGCACACCTTTCTGGCCCAGTAGTAGAGCATGAATTCTTTTCGGCACTCTTATTGTTTAGGCTATTTAGCCGGGAAATAGCAGTCTCCAGCAGCTGCAGCTTCCAACTACCATTGTGGCTGCAGATTCCAGGAGAGAAAGTGAGGGGAGAACAAGGGAAGCAGGAAGCGGGGAAGGGAGAAAATGAAGCAGCAGCAACAGAGAGAGAGAAGAGTGATGTAACAAATAATAGTTTCACTTCCCCAGACCCTCCGCAGATGATCGAGGAAGTGCTTATTTGACAGCTGATTGAGCTACAAGGGGGTTGTTTGTTTTTCAGATGGGAGGAGAGCACCAAACAGCACATCACTACCCCTCCTGACCTCAACAGACCCTTTATAGCCCAATCCACCCCACACCCAAAATGGCTAGTCTGTACAGGCTCTAAGTCAGAGGTGTCAGGAGCCATAGCTGCCCCTTTTCATCTCCAGAGAACAAATGGAAGGTGTCTCTTTCTTGGAGGGACAAGAGAGAGGCATAAGAGGGAAAGAAGTGACATCACCAACCTAGGAAGAGCAACTTAAAGTCAAAGGAAGGTCAGCACAGGTGAAAGCAGGTGAAGGACAGTCTGGGGAAGTCATTTCTCCTGTTCCTCATGCAAAGATATGCATCTTCTGTATAAACTGAGTTGCACCCTCCAGGATGGCACAGTACAAAAATGGAGGGTGATTTCTCTGGAACTTGAACTTGTGCATGTTTACTTGGAAGTAAGAGCTATTTGTATTCATAGGGATTTACTCTCAAATGTGTTTGCATAGGATTGGAGTCGAAGTAGTTTCATCAACATTGAGTATTCTGGTGTATCATTTCTTAAGGGTGCAAAAGAAACATTAAATATAAAAAACTGTAAACTTGAAACAGAATCAGATTTACATAATTTTAGCTGGTAGTTTTAGGAGGGACTACAACACACAAAGAGGACTTGTATGTCTTTGCTTAGTAAACAGTAATAGTTAGAACATTATTTATATTATTGACCTGCATGCACATTCATACAATGAGCTTCACTGTAAAGTCCAAAAAGCTTCTGTGTGTATAACTAGGACTAGCCCAAAAACATTTTGCTGCCAGAGACACAGTGGTGAATTGCACACCTCTCCCATGTCAAAGTGTACAGTATCCAAAGCTGTCAGTGTTTGAAGCAGAAAATTGTGAGGAGAAAATTCAGTTCAGAACCTCATGCTGAGCTATTACAATTGTTGCATGGTATAATCCTGTTCATGCTGATGCAGCAGGACATGCATAGGCAGACATTGATAAGGATTTTCCTACCTATCATTGTTTCAAAGAAAGCCTTGTCTAACACAGTATACACTGTGTATGATAAAGAAGAATGGTGTGGTGGAGGATAGAGGATACTAGTGTGCAGCTGTACTGGGGAATCAAGGATGCACTACCCAAAGAGACAGTCCTCTTCCTTGTATATCCGAGAATTGCCTACACACACACACCAATTCTAATTCTTAAACAGAGGAGAGCAAATTGCCAACGTGAAAGAAAGAACAGGACACTTTCCCCTGCTTCCCCCATGGATGCTAGGTAGGGGTTGCTTCAGCCTTTTAGTTTTGACAGCAAAGGGGAGAGGAGAAGGAGAACAAGAACAATGGCAAGTCAGTGTCACAATTCCTGGGTAAGAGCAGAAGAAATGGACCAGCTTCTTATCACTCAGCAACAGATTCTGCTTGGAAATGGAGCATGCAGTGAAAGGCGCAGGGAGATAGTACTAAAAAGCACAAATTAAGCACAATACCACAAGTGCTTTGCAAGCCTCAGATCAGTTGCAAGACGGTTGTTGTGGGAGGGCAGCCAACGATAGCCCAGCAGTGGGCCTCCTGCTCCCAATCTGCTGCTTTCCTCAGCTTGCTGCCTGAGACGGCCTAATGAAAGGGCTGGCTCTCTATATAACTGGCTCACTCTCTGTATGTAAGATCACATGTGAAGTGCTTTCTCTGTGCATTCACTTTTCCGTGGTATTTTATGGCCTTAAAATTAGCTTGAATAGAAGGATTATCACCTCAGATAATGTCTGTTCATGCCAAGGTGCTGAGTAAGAATGTCTGAGTAGTTCTCAAACTTGGGCCTCCAGTTATTTTTGGACTAAAACTCGCAGAAGCCCAACTTAATGTAGCCAGTGGCCAATGTTTCTAGAGGTTGTAGCCCATGAACATCTGGGACTCACAGCTCAGGAACTTTTAGATCAGTGGTTCCCAACCTTGAACTACAACACTTAGAAATCCTTACCAGCACTGTTTGTGGCAAAGACATGGGAGTTTTAATCCAAGAACATCCGGGAACCCAAGGTTGGGAACCACCATTTAGAGTAATTTACTGACATCTGTTTGAAAGTAGATTCTGAGTTCATTTTTCTAGTAACTGCTGTATAGAATTTATGTTTTATACAACGTTGGATAACTCAGGTGTTCTTGGACTGACTGCGACTTCCAGAAATATTCCAGAGGATAGTATTAAAATGTTGTTAATAGACAACTTGGCTAACTTGAATAGAAGTTCTAACCTCATTATATCCTCCACTAAACAAAGATGTGGCTAACATATGCAAGTCCACTTAAACTGTCAGGTTTCTGAGCAATTTTATATGATGGCATATGTGTCCAACCAGTGAGGTGGAGCAAAGTTTCCAGTTTGCACCACCTATATCATACAATTTGAAGCAGAATGGAAAACATCAGAAGTACCCAAAAAGAACAGCAGAAATACCAATGACCATATGTAGCACAGAACACATGTTTATACTGGTCAGGAACTGGACCAGATTTATTTTATTTTTTATATCTGTTCCATCCATTATGTGACCTTACAGCATATCTGAGAAGCATAGCCCTGCTTTGGGGCAAATGTTTACATAGGTCATTTTGACATTCAGCACATTCTTCCAAACAATCCAACAGCATTATCATTCTTTGTTAGCCTGTTGTGGCATCTTATAAGATATGGTGCTTCCTCTGTATCAGGTCCTTTTCCTCAGCTGAGATGCCAAGGTCTCACACTGTCTGGCTATCACTAAGAATGAAAAACAACTTCTGCAGCTTGGATACAGGTGGATGGACCATCCGTTGTGGTCCGTCATAACTGCCCTGATGTCTGTTAAGTCCAGAGGTGTTTGAGGACTTAGCAGAAGCAGACCATCAAGTAGGATAAACTGAGCCCATGCACTGAGACAGTACCTTTGCTGGATTGTGATAATGTCTCGCTGTCCACAGGCCAGTTGTCTATTGTGTACATCCTATCAGAGATACACTATATCAGTGCTATAGTTCAAAAATTGAGGCAGAAAAACCCATTCAAAGCATTAAAATTTGTAACAGATTTTAAAATCTGTTCTTCAACAGTACTGCTCTGTTCTTCCATTCAATGTTGCATAAAGTGCCAACTGGCAACAGTTCTCTAACCTAGAAACTACCTGACTTTCTGTGGTTTGAGGGTGCAAGCAAAGTAGTATATTCATAAGATTTCCCAGAGGAGGAGATATGTAAATCAGCAAAACAAATAACTCTTTTGACACCTTAAAATGTAATATATTGTTAATGGTGTAATCTTTTGTGGACTGCTGCCCTTTTCATGAGATGCATGGAGTATTGTGTTGAGTTATATTTACTTGATCTGTATGTTGTTGTTTTGTACTGTCAAGTTGCCTCCAACTAATGGTCACCCTATAAATGAGAGATCTCCCACATGTCCTGTTCTCAAAAGCCCTGCTCAGCTCTTGTAAACTCAAGCCTGTGACTTCCTTTAGGGTGTCAATCCACCTCGTATTTCATCTTTTTCAGGAAATCTTGCCTTCTCATGAGGCACCCAAATCAGGACAACCTCAGTTTCAACATTTTTGCCTCCAGAGATAGTTCAGGCTTGATTTGCTCTATGACCCACTTGTTCATCTTTCCAGCAGTCCGGGGTATATGCAAAGCTCTCCTTCAGTACCAAATTTCAGACAAATCCATTTTTTTCCTGTCAGCTTCCTTTACTGTCCAATTTTCACAACCATATATGGTGACTGGGAGTACAAGAGTGTGGGTGATCTTGACTATGGTCTCCAGTGACACATCCTTAAACTTGATAATCTTTTCTAATTCGTTCATTGTTGCCCTTCTGAGTCTCAGTCTTCTTCTGATTTCTTGGATACAGTTTCCATTTGATTGATCCAAGACATGCATAATCCTTCACAATTTCAATTTCTTCATTGTCATCTTTAAAATTGTATAGTTCTTCGTAGCCATGATTTTGGTCTTCTTAACACTCAACGGCACTTCCTGGTTTGGCACTTCCATTTCAAGTCATTGCTGCTTTCTGCCAGTATGATGGTGTCATCTGCGTACCTTAAATCACAAGTTCCCAACCTGGGTGGGTCATGACTCAAGGGGGTCATGAAGTGTTTTCTGAAGGGTTGCTGGGTTATTTTTAGTTGCAATTATTTTTATATTTATAATATTAAATATACATGATGCTGTTTTATTTTAATCCTCATGGCCCACAAATAGATAATTTTAATCTGAACTGGAATTTCAGGCAAGCTAGAGTTCTTAGTTATTTCTGTACAGTTAGGCACTGTGGGAACAGAATACTAGGTTAGGTAGGCCTTTGGTCCATCAGTGTAATTCTTCATATGCTCTTGTCTCTGCCTACTAG
Organism: Intellagama lesueurii; assembly: GCA_037013535.1. Classification (NCBI taxonomy): domain Eukaryota; kingdom Metazoa; phylum Chordata; class Lepidosauria; order Squamata; family Agamidae; genus Intellagama; species Intellagama lesueurii. The sequence continues at coordinate 94,558,488 of JBAJHW010000003.1, read as the reverse complement.
AAACACTCCTTGTTTTCTTGTACCAGTCTCAGTCAAATCACTGACCTTATGTCATCTCATAGAGATGGAGTTATTTTAATATTGCATATAGATGAGAAGTGTAGACTGATTTCTTTTCTAGCCAGCAGTTGCTATCAGTAATGGCCTAGTTAAATAGTAAAAGTTTCTAGAAGTGTAAAAGTTGCAGCTGTTCGGTAAGAAATCCAATAAAATCCTTTCTGACATGGAATATTGTATTAAATATTATTAAGGTTCTTATCAAAACTCTTAAGTGGAGCTCTTATGGGCAATTTAATTACATACATGCTGAGAACTTTGGAAATGCAGTGTGATGTACTGGTTAAAAATGCCCAGGGCATTGCTAGAAGAGAAGGTGTGGTCTTCCAAAAGTTGTTGGATTGCAACTCTTCTCAGTCTTCACCATCGCTTACACCAATGTACCCTCTAATTTTCAGCCCCATTGGACGTGCCTCCGCCTCTCTTTTGTGCGACTTTGCCCCTGCATGCATGCGTTACTCCCCCCATGTTACTCCCCTCCGCTGAAAACAAATCGCTGTGCGGAGCAGGAGGAAAGCTGTGCAGATGTGGAGTCACATGTGTGCACGCAGGCACACACCTTAGAGGGAACCTTGGCCTACATTATCAAGGGCTGGTAAGAGTTGTAATCCAAGAACATCTGGAGAGCCACATTTCCCTGCCATGATCTAGACCAGTGGTTTCCAGCCTTGGGTCCCCATATGTTCTTGAACTACTGTATAGTTCTCAGAAATCCTGGCTGGCACAGCTAGTGGCGAAAGCTTCTGGGAGTTTTAGGTTGGGAACCACTGATCTAGATCAAGATGGAGATCACTCAACCCCTGTGCTGCTGCATATCCAGGTTCAGATTTCTCCCTGTTCAAAATCTGGGATCAGGGAGGAGAACTGCCATTCCTGGGAGCCTCTAGAAGCACCAGTTTGTCTTTAAAAGAAGTCACATGTCCCCCTCCCCACACCATATTTCATTGCAGTCCCCACAGAGGCTTTCTTAAAGTTGTAAAGTAAAGTTCTAATTCATTTCCTTGTGTCTGGTGCTGCCCATGGAAGGTCCTGGGGACTAAAAATTGGCCACTGGATCCCCATTCATGATCTAGACTGTGGTGATCAAGTTTCAGTTGCTATCAAGCCATGAAGCTCACTGGGTGACCTTGAGCTAGTCACTCTTCCTCAGTCTAACCCAGTGTGCTGTGAGGGCATGGGGGGAGGGGTCATGCGTACACTGCCCCAATCTCCTTGGAGAAAGGGTGGAATAAAAATGTGGCAATGAATATAATCAAATGTACTCTGAGGCAGACACTTAGCAATATATGATCATGGGGGCAAGGCATTAAGGCAGGCTAAGGGAATCTGGGCTGCCCTTTGCAAAGATGGCAGCTGCAACTTCCCTGCCCTTAAAGAAGCCGAAGCCGCCATCTTTGCAAAGGGCAGCCAGTGTCCTTTATGGCAGGCCGTGGCTGCGGAGGCCACCGCAGTGGGCGTCGATGGATGGCAGTGGCAGCGGGCGGCAGTAGATGACAGTGGTGCCGGGCAGTGGTGGATGGCAGCAGCGGCTAAGGTAGGGAGGGGAAGGGGCAGGGGATAGGCTGTGGGGGGTGGGTGGCTGTGGGGCTGGCTTGGCTGCCTATCGGCCCACCGATCAGCTGATCGGCAGGCCCATAGGCAGAATGGGAAAGCCATAGGAAGAGAGGGAAGGCTAGCCTTCCCTCTCTTTGTATGGGGGACGAATAAAAATGGGGAAATATTCATCCCTTCATATTCGTCGGGGTCTCTGGAACTGACGAATATGAAGGGATGGATATTTAACAAATCAGCGATTTTTCAAGAATCGCAACCTGTTTTTTTATTCGTCCCCATGTCTAGATATTAGCCATATATGTTTAACTCCTTTCCTAATAATATCTAGCATTGGGTTTGTCTTTTCTGTTGCAGCACTGTAAGCCTCTGTCTGTTTGCAGAAAAATTCTCTTGTATGGTTTGCCCTAAACGTCCCATCAAATGGGGCCAAAAATAATCTCATTCAAAATTATTTAGTAACATGACATTTTGTAGTTCATCCGTGAGGGTGAAAGACAGATCAACAAATATAGAACAAAATATAGATCAAACAATGGCATCATTTTGTACAGCATTTTTTCCTCAAAGCTGCTTCATTCATTAAAACAATGTTCTCTTTCCCCCCTCAAAATGTGCTTTGATCACTGCAACACAGCTGTGCTTGAGTATTAAGAATTATTTAAAGTTTCTTGAAACCCTAGAACCAGATCATTCTATAAAACAGTCAATATATATAAATGAATCAAGATCATATATGTTTGCTTATTGAAGATAACCAGATCAGCAATCTTTTCATGTTTGTCTTCTCTCTCTTTGTTGGGGTGGGGTGGGGGAATGGCATCTGTGCCTAAGGCAGAAAGCTTGGGTGGTGCTTCCACTTTTATTCTATAGAAATATAAACTGGATCAACAATTTGTTGCTCCTCAAATCTCCTCCTGCCTGAGGTATTCTTTCTAATGGGGAAAAAAAAACCTGACTCCTTGTGTGCAGAGCCTTGCTGATAATCCTGGAATAGAACAGTCCATTTATTACTTTAAGTGCTTCTATTTGTAGTACTGATGGACAGAAACAACAATCAGACTGTGTAAAGACTTGGCATAAAGGACTCTGTGGCTTCCACCCTGATTTATGAATTCCCTGGTGTTTTGTATAGCCAGATTGAGTCACAAATGCTCGCTGGAGTGCCACATGACTGAAAAATAAGAATCATTCAAGGTGACCTAGCAGGGAGGCTAATGAATGGAAAGAAAGAGATAACAAGCAGTTATTCTGAAGGCAGTCACTGGAGCCTCTGTTATCTGTATCAACATTGCCTCTCAACATTTCAGGGCTGTGAACAATCTTAATTTCAGACAAGACATGGTGGCAACAGATGGAGACACCAGAATCATGTAGAAAGGGGTCGGGGGGATGAAGATCCAACTTTGAAAATGGAAAAGCTACACTGGAGGTGGGATGAGCACCTGTGTTATTCTTCTTCAGGTTCTTGCTCTGACTTTTTAAAACTAGACTCCATTTATATTGCTTTTATTTTTGCTTAAGAGCAGACCTGAATGCTAACTATATTACTGCCAGTGGGGTGCTGCGGTTTGAGCATGGGAATAGGGCTCAGGAGAGTTCAGAAAACTCACTGGGGTGAGCTTGGACCAGCCGTTCTCTCTCAGCCCTGACCTACCTCAACAGGGTTGTTTTGAAGTTACCATGGGGAGGACAGCAGCCATGAATGCTGTCTTGAGTGCGTCGGTAGACTACTGTTCCAAGAGATAGGCAGTCTATAAATGTAACAAAACAAAACAGCAAAAGGGTATCAGAGACTAGCCTTCTATTTGAACTGGTCTTCTGTTTGATGGTCTGTCTAGTCTGAGGTAGTTTTTTTTTTAAGGGAAGAAACTGTAAGAAGACTGTGCTAATAGGGTTACTTCCTCGTTAACCAGTTGTGCACTGTTGTTCCTTTGCTTTCAGAAGTGACCATGATAATAACCCATTTTACCCTGTTTAGGGGAAAGTTGGAATTCTTGCCCAGATTTTATTGGTTAAAGCACTTTTGTCCTCTTAATCTCCCTTCTACTTTGTTTTTTTCTTTTGTTCTGCTTTTCTTTTCTTTTGGTGAGGAAGAATGAATGTAGCCAGCTTCCTGAAACATCCTCCATCCCACCCCATAAAATCAATGGCATATTACTGTAGGAAATTGTATTCAAAGGGAAATCAATTTAAAGTTGAGTTCTCAAAATGGGAAACTTGGCATTAATGCCTTTATGCTCTTTATCCATCTAACATCTGTTTACCAGTGATGCTTGTAACTGAGGCCATGCTTCATTCCCCCCGCCCCCAAACATACAGAACCATCATAAGAAAACAGATGCATGATTTCATGGATAAAATAACTTGGCTATCTTGGAAACAAATGGTGTTTATTTGTTTATTTTAAATAATGTTATTCCTGATTCAGAGGGCCTACTCTAGTGTGACTTAGTGTGCTAAACAATGCAGTTCCAGCCATGGAATTCAACAGAATTTATTCGTCCTGGCTTGCTGCATTGACCTCCTCCTCCTCCTCCTCCTCCTCCTTCTTCTTTCCCCTAAACTTTTTTGGCTAGAATCCAATTGGTGATTTGTACATGTTTACATGAAATAGTATAAAATGCAGCAGCAAATTACTTCTAGTTAACTAAGTGTTGATTGTATTCCTGGTTGCATACCTAGGAACACAACCAGCACCTGAATCATTAACATAATTTTGCCATTGCAACTTACATGTGCATAAATCTCCAGCAGATTCCAGCCTTTATCTTTAGGTTGTAAGCCTATAGGCAGGGGCTGTGTTTAATTTCGAACTGCTTTCTAGGTGCTTTTGTATACAGTACCTAGTTGTTGTTGTTTAGTCGTTAAGTCGTGTCCAACTCTTCGTGACCCCATGGACCAGAGCACGCCAGGCCCTCCTGTCTTCCACTGCCTCCCGGGGTTTGGTCAAATTCATGTTGGTAGCTTCAATGACACTGTCCAGCCATCTCGTCCTCTGTCGTCCCCTTCTCCTCTTGCCTTCACACTTTCCCAACATCAGGGTCTTTTCCAGGGAGTCTTCTCTTCTCATGAGATGGCCAAAGTATTGGAGCCTCAGCTTCAGGATCTGTCCTTCCAGTGAGCACTCAGGGTTGATTTCCTTCAAAATGGATAGGTTTGTTCTCCTTGCAGTCCAGGGGACTCTCAAGAGTCTCCTCCAGCACCACAATTCAAAAGCATCAATTCTTCGGTGGTCAGCTTTCTTTATGGTCCAGCTCTCACTTCCATACATCGCTACTGGAAAAACCATAGTTTTGACTATGCAGACCTTTGTTGGCAAGGTGATGTCTCTGCTTTTTAAGATGCTGTCTAGGTTTGTCATCGCTTTCCTCCCAAGAAGCAGGTGTCTTTTAATTTCGTGGCTGCTGTCACCATCTGCAGTGATCATGGAGCCCAAGAAAGTAAAATCTGTCACTGCCTCCATATCTTCCCCTTCTATTTGCCAGGAGGTGATGGGGCCAGTGGCCATGATTTTAGTTTTTTTGATGTTGAGCTTCAGACCATTTTTTCCACTCTCCTCTTTCACCCTCATTAAGAGGTTCTTTAATTCCTCCTCACTTTCTGCCATCAGAGTGGTATCATCTGCATATCTGAGGTTGTTGATCTTTCTTCCTGCAATCTTAATTCTGGCTTGTGATTCATCCAGTCCAGCCTTTCGCATGATGTATTCTGCATATAAGTTAAATAAGCAGGGAGACAATATACAGCCTTGTCGTACTCCTTTCCCAATTTTGAACCAATCAGTTGTTCCATATCCAGTTCTAACTGTTGCTTCCTGTCCCACATATAGATTTCTCAGGAGATAGATAAGGTGGTCAGGCACTCCCATTTCTTTAAGAACTTGCCATAGTTTGTTGTGGTCCACACAGTCAAAGGCTTTTGCGTAGTCAATGAAGCAGAAGTAGATGTTTTTCTAGAACTCTCTGGCTTTCTCCATAATCCAGCGCATGTTAGCAATTTGGTCTCTAGTTCCTCTGCCCCTTCGAAATCCAGCTTGTACTTCAGCACCTAGTAAATCTAGGCAATTTATTATTAAACAGTCGCAACTGTATTTACATGCACTGTAGCAACTTTAATATTTAAATTAAACCATAATACACATTAAGAAATGAAGGGAGGAAGTTATTCTTGTAAACATTATCAAAGGGACAGTAGCCGCCCCCTCTCTTTGAAGTGACTTGTAGGAATCATGGAAAACTGAGATCTGAAGAAGCAAATGAATTACTGTAAATATGTTGTAGCTAGCTTCTTGCAGGCAGGACAGGTGTGAGGGAAAACATATATACAATTTATTGAACTGACTCCAAAAATTGCACTAATTATTTTTCTTATCCTAGTAGTTTGGGATGGGAAGTGTATCTGCAAAATCATTTTTGGATTTCCTCGCATTCTTCATGTGCATTGTTTTGATTCTACTGGAAGCAACTTGGAATGTGATATAAGTAATAAATAATAAGAAATACTGTTGTCAGCTGCTACAGTGTATCTGTACAAGACTGGTCTTGTATTTGTTTTCCTTATGCTCTTTCCGAACAAAGACTGTGTACACATTTCCCAGTATCTTCCTTCTCCCGTCTCAGTAATGGCTTATTCGTAGATCTAGCTCAGCTGTGTACAAACATGTCCATTTGCTGTTCTAAATTTTAGACATTCATCCTGGCTTGTATCGATCATTGCCCCAAGGTGAAAGGTAACAATTTTTCTATAAATGGCACTCCTTTCTCTTGATCCTGTGTTGATGCAATTTCTGAGGCCAATTAAAGTTTCCTCTTGACATTAGAGAGAGATGGTGAGAGAAAATGTGAATATATTTTGAAATATTTCTTGCAATTTTCACTTCTGCTGGGTGTGGTTTTAGCAGCATAGAACCAGTTAATTCATAAAGATGCTAAATACTTTCACAAAGTGAAATACTTCCTTTGCAGCTGTAATAAAACAGGTGCAAAGAGGAAGTGAATTCATACAACTTTTTGTTTGTGGCAAGTGAGTTACGTTTCCTTTTTACAGTTCACAAAAGATTGTATCAGAAGTTTATTGTAGCCAAACTGCTCAATCTTTGTAAAATAGATAACACAGTAGTGTACAAAAGTCAGGTCTACATTAGGAATACTGTAGCTTCTCCTTAAACCTGTTCACCCCATAGCTTGGAAAGATGCAGTCTCTAATTTCACTCACTAGAATGTGGGTTATGTAAATTCATAAATGTGACGTAGATACTGTCTCAGGCATCAGGTACAGCTGAAATTACAGCTCTTATCTTAACGATCTTGGGCAACATTTATTTGGGACTCTGCATTACAGCATTCAATCTTATTTAGGGAAGTTTGCCCCAAGTCCCATTCAGAGCCTCAGTTTGTTAGCTCAGGTACTTTGCCCCTCTAGATGTTTTAAACTACATAAGAACATAAGAGTCCTGCTGGATCAGGCCAAGGGCCCATCTAGTCCAGCTTCCTGTATCTCACAGTGGCCCCACCAGAAGCCTCTGGGAGCGCACGAGACAACTAGATACCTGTCTCCTGATACCCCTTCCCCTGCATCTGGAATTTTGAGGTTCCTTCTTTTTAAGCCTGGAGATTATACATCCCCATCATGGCTTGTAACATGCGATAGACTTTTCCTCTAGGAATCTGTCCAATCCCCCTTTTAAAGGCATCTAGGCCAGATGCCATCACCACATCCTGTGGCAAGGAGTTCCACAGACGAACAACATGCTGGATAAATAAATATTTTCTTTTGTCTGTTCTCACTCTCCCAACACTCAATTGGAGTGGATGTCCCCTGATTCTGGTATTGCGTGAGAGGGAAAAGAGCTTCCTTCTATCCATTTTATCCATCCCCCCCCCCCGCATAATTTTATACGTCTCAATCATGTTCCCCCTCAGACACCTTAGAGCCCCAAACGCTGTAGCCTTTCCTCATAAGGGAGGTGCCCCAACCCAGTAAACATTTTAGTCGCTCTCTTCTGCACCTTTTCCAGTTCCACAATGTTGTGTTTTTTTTTAGGTGCGGCGACCAGAACTGTACGCAATACTCGAGGTGCGGCCTTACCAGTGTTTTGTACAATGGTGTTATAATGTTGGCTGTTTTATTTTCAATCCCCCTTTTAATGATACCTAGCATGGAATTGGCCTTCTTCACTGCCGCCACACACTGGGTTGACACTTACATCGAGCTGTCCACCAGCACACCAAGATCTCTTTCCTGATCTGTCACGAACAGCTCAGAACCCATTAGCTGATAACTAAAGTTTTGATTTTTTGCCCCAATGTGCATTATTTTACATTTTCTTATTTTGAAACACATTTGCCAGTTTGCCGCCCATTCTCCCAATTTGGAGAGATCCTTCTGGAGTTCTTCACAATCTCTTCTGGTCTTCACCACCCGGAAAAGTTTCGTGTCATCTGCAAACTTGGCCACCTCACTGCTTATCCCTGTCTCCAGGTCATTTATGAACAGGTTGAAAAGCACCGGTCCCAGGACAGATCCCTGGGGCACACTGCTCTTCACCTCTCTCCATTGTTAAAATTGCCCATTGACACATACTCTCTGTTTCCTGGTTCTCAACCAATTCTCAGTCCATAAGAGGATCTGCCCTCTTATCCCCTGACTGTGGAGTTTTCTCAGCAGCCTTTGGTGAGGGACTGTGTCAAACACCTTCTGAAAGACAATATCCACTGGTTTGCCCGCATCCACATGCCTGTTGATCTTTTCAAAGAATTCTAAACGGTTTGTGAGGCAAGACTTACCCTTACAGAAGCCATGCTGATTTCTCCTCAGCAAGACTTGTTCTTCTATGTGTTTTAAGATTTTATCTTGGACAAGGCTTTCCACCATCTTCCCTGGAACAGATGTTAGGCTAACTGGCCTGTAGTTTCCTGGGTCCCCCCTCCTTCCCTTTTTAAAGATTGGTTTACCGGGTCCCCCCTCCTTCCCTACAGTTCCCATCATCTGTTACCATTGGCCATGCTGGCTAGAGTTTCTGGAAGTTGAAGTCCAAAACATCTGGAGGACACTAACATAACAGAACAGAGTTCCAATTCCTTGCTACAGAGCTGTCACCTGATGGTTCCTTGAGAAAGTTATCCAACTGATCAGTAATAGACCTTGGAGGGAATCTGGATCATAAGTTACTTCCATTGTTGTTATTGTTGTTGTTGTTGTTGTTGTTGTTTTATGCCATCAAGTGGCCCTCAATCCTGTGACTTCCTTTAGGGAGTCAATCCATCTCACCCTAGCTGATAGTAATTTCTTGGATTTATGAGGCAGGAAAGTTTGCTGTCTGTATATCCCTTGGAACAGAGTTCTGTTGTGCTCCTGACTTTAACAATCTTCTTCCCAAATTCTCTTGACAGAGAAAAGTGTGCCTTCTCTCGGGATTGTGGTAGACACTGCAAAAACAACTGAAAGCCCAAGGATTCCAGCCTGGATTACCACAGCAAAACAAAAGCAAAAGGTCATGGAACAGGAGCTTAGCAAAGAAGAGAAGTCAGTGGCTCAGGATAAGACAGAAATTACAGAAAAACAAATTACAAAGAAGTTAAAAATTGAGGTAAAGCTATTATTCTCTTCATGAAGGGGGAGGGAGACACAAGCTCAGAGGTAAAGATACATGAAGGCTAATGTATAAAAAGAGGAACAGACCGAGCACATCTAATGGGGCCCAATGATAATATATATATATATATATAAGTAGAAAAGAAAGCAGGCCACAAATCACATGAACTCAGTTGTCTATATATGTTTGCCAGGAGTATAGGAAACAAACAAGCAAGAACTGGAAATCCTAATTTAGGAGAGTAAATATTGCTTGATAGGGATAACTGAAACTTGATGGGATGTTTCCTATGACAGGAATACAGCAATTGAAGGATATAAATTGATTAGAAAGAACTGAAAGAATATAAAGGGAGGTGGAGTAGCAATATATGTTAAAAATACATATTCCTGCATAGAAATACAGGAGGATGATCTTGGTTGTCCCATTGAGAGCATCTGAATTAATATAATTGGGGCAAAAAACAAAAGGAGCATGGTAGTTGGAGTCTACTGCTGACCACCCAATCAAGAAGAAGATGCAGATGAAACCTGTGAAAAACTAATTGCAAGCATTTCAAGGAAACACAATGTAGTAGTAATGGGAGACTTCAGTTATTCTGATATCTGTTGGGAAACAAATTCTGCCAAATATGGACCATTCAAGAAATTTCTGGGTTGTGTGGCTAATAATTTTCTTCTACAAAAAGTGGAGCTACCCTGGACTTGATCCTAACCAATAGAGATGACTTGGTGGAAGTTGTGGCAGCAAGAGGAACCCTGGAGGAAGGTGAACATGTTCTGCTTGAGTTTTTGATTTCAAAAGAAACAAAAGCAGATTGTAGCTGCACACATACACTGGACTTTAGGAAAGCCAATTTTAATGAACTCAGTGATAGATTAAGATCCCATGGCAGGAAATCCTAACAGGAAAAGGAGTCCAAGATGGGTGGGAGTTTCTTAAAAAGGAAATTGTAAAGGCACAACTACAAACAAGTCCAACAAGAAAAAAAGGTGGAAGACAGAAAGAAAGAAAAACCAATATGGCTTCACAAAAAAAGTGGAAGGAAGGCCTGGCTACAAAGGAAGAGTACAGACAAGTAGCAAAGAATTGCAGGAATGGTGATAGGAAGGCAAAAGCTGAGAATGAGCTGAAGTTAGCAAGAGATGCTAAAAGCAACAAAAAAGCATTCTTCAGGTGCATGTGTAGCAAAAGACTGAAAAGAAACAGTGGCTCAGTGGGGATGGGAAAATGGTAACATATGACAAAGAAAAGGCAGGAGTACTCAATTTCTACTTCAGCTCGGTCTTCTCCCAAAAGACATTATGTTCCTCCAGGCAAATGTGGATGGGAATAGGATTGCAAAATCAGGTGGAATAGCTATTTCCTTGGGAGACAGGAACAGAATTCAAAAATGTCTTGATAGGCTTAAGCATTGGGTTGAAAACAACAGAATGAAATTTAATAGGGGTAAGTGCAAAGTTCTACACCTAGGGGGGAAAACGCACAGTTACAAGATGGGGGATACTTGACTCAGTTATCCTATAAATGAGAAGGATCTTGGAATTGTTGTAGATCACAAGCTGAATATGAGCCAACGGTGTGATGCAAAAAAAAAAAAGGTAAATATTATTTTAGGCTGCATTAACAGAAGTATAGTCTTCAGTCCCCCTCTATCTGGCACTGGTTAGGCCGCATCTAGAGTACTACATCCAGTTCTGGACACCACACTTTAAGGATGCTAACAAACTGGAGCAGGTTCAGAGGAGGGCAACAAGGATGATCAGGGGACTGGAATCAAGCCCTATGAGGAAAGACTGAAAGAACTGGGCGTGTTTAGCCTTGAGAAAAGAAGACTGAGGGGAGATATGGTAGCACTTTTCAAATACTTGAAATGTAGTCATACAGAGGAGGGGCAGGAACTGTTCTCAATAATTCAAGAGTGCAAGACATAATAATAGCTCAAGCTACAGGAAGTCAGATTTAGGCTGAATATCAAGAAAAACTTCTTAACTGTTTGAGTAGTACAACAGTGGAACCAATTACCTCAAGAGTTGGTGAGTGCTCCAGTGCTGGAGGCATTCAAGAGAAAATTGGACAACCATCTCTCAGATCTGCTTTGATTTAGATTCCTGCGTTGAGCAGGAGGTTGGACTCAGCGGCCTTATAGGCTCCTTATGCTATGGTTCCATGATTCTGTGATTTGTCTGAGACATTGCAATGGCAATCTTGGCTTCAGCCATCTGTGACTGACTCTCTAGAATATCCTCTAATCAATCACACATTGTAAAACTGTCCTGTTTCTGTGAATGCAGCCGTTATTGACAGGCATGCACCACTCGAGAAGCAATTATTATTTATTAACTTTTAATCTTACTGTTAGTGCAAAGAGTTGAAGGCAGCATACACAGTCTTTTTGTCACTATATACTAAATACCAGCCCAGGTTAATCAGAGACATTAATCCCCCAATAAGTTTTTATGGCTAGCTGCAATTTGAATTGGTCTCCGTGAGTCAATTTCCTTAAAGATTAACATAATCACATAATAACTGTGCTATTTGCAAGTGTAGGAAGTCAAAACACTCATCTCAGTGTCAGTTTTGAAAGAGTCTTAAAGTCCAGCTAATGGATAGGCTCTGCATGCTTAATTGCAGGAACAAGTGCTTTTCCATCTGAAAGTCTGTTGTAATCATCCAGTGGAGAGAACAGAAGCCAAAACAAGCATTATAAACATTCTGTGTTGTACTCTGAAAATGCTGAGGAGGATTTTTATGATTTTTTTTTAAATTCAGGACAAAAAAATCCCCCTGTGAAAAAAATGTTATATATACCATATAATCATAAATCTTGTTTAAAACTTACGGTAGAAGGAGACCATTGGCTTCCAGAACTATAGATAAATCATTTTCATTATATAAAGGCATGGGTTGAAATACAGACAGCATCTCTCTTGGTTGTTATTGCCAGCACTAAAATCCAAGTTGAGAACGTAATGAGCACTACCACATGAAATGGTAGTGGTCACTTTTATTAAAACAAATCAAAATACTCTTGTATTCCACCGAATTGTCCTGGTGTAAAGCCCTTTTTTCTACACTGCATTGTTATATTGAATGATGCAGTCTTAAAATTATGAGAAAACACACACATGTGGCCTTTGTTGTATGTGCCCAAAATTGCTTTTGGATCAGATCCAAGCCCACAGTTAGCATAGACCAGATTAGTAATGTGTATAAAAGACAAAATCCATTTTACTGTATTGTGTAGTATTTCCAAAAGTTAACATTTACTGTACTTAAAACCTCCCATTTTTAGTTTCCAGAATGTCCTCCTCTAGGTTGGCTCATGCCGGTTTGATTATACATGAAGTCAGCTCTTCAAGCTCCTGTATGCATGCAAGCCGAAATCAACAGGAAAATGTTAATGCTTTCAGCTACTGCATTCTTTATCTTTTCACCAATAAGAGAAATATGTATGCCTTCCAAGCACTGAAGTAGTCTTATGCTGTGAGTAAAACTACCTTAGGGTGATGCAGAAAATATCTGGATGAGAAGGGTTAAGCAACCATTCTTTCCCTCTCACTCTTCCTCTGCTCACAATTGTAGCCCCCTGAGATTGCCTTTGGCTGAAAACAAGGTTGAGGCAAAGATAAATGCAACTGTCTGTCATTCACTGCTAGGAAGAATCCACAGTTCCCTCTTGTCTATCAGAAGCTATTTACTACTAAGCTTGGTTTGTGCTTGTCCTCATTAGCAAAAAAAGGGAGCAGAAGGCCTTGAATAATTTGCCGTGGCAACCCATTTTCAAGTGCTCCTACTTGCATCTTTCAAACCTCTCCCAAACAGTTTTATAGTCTTTAAGAGTCCATAGGACATTAAATCTTTATGCAGTGGTTACAGTTCAGGTGACATAAGTAGGGCAAGCAAGTGTGACATATGACAAGAATTACCATTGTTGAGAGGGAAGGCCATGTCAGTGACAGAGTTCCATGTGTTCTGTTAAATCCCTGTTGTTCTTGTTCCAGCTGAATTATTTAGAATAGCACTATCCTTTTTTTCTCCCCCCCCCCCCCCCCGCTCCCTTTTTTTATTTAGGAAGCGGTGAAACAACAGACAGATTTCACCCGGAGCACATTCTCCTCTTTCCCACCAATAGTTTCTTTTGAAGAACAGAAGAAAGAGACAAAGTTGGATACGCAAGAATCTTTGCCCAGAGCCAGCTTGCTGTCACATCATAATCTCGGTATGAAAACAAACACTCAAAATACTGATAGAGATCCAGGCTGTACACTCTCTTAATTGCACAAACAATGCTTCCCGTTTTTATTAAGCATTTAGAGAGTTGGGCATTTATGCAGTTTTCATCAGAAGAATGCTACATGTTTTGAGTCAGGGTGTGATCAGATGGCTGCAGAGGCACATGCCTGACTTCACTGGGAAGTGTCACTTAAATGGGAGTGATTTCCCTTCAAGCGACCCTTCCATCTGGCAGGGAATCGCTCCGGGCTGGCCCCCAAAAGTAGAAGGTCTGCAGCTGGAACAAAAAGGTCCAGCTTGATCACGGATTGGGGTTGGGCTGGAGTGCATTTCTTGGTGAGTTTGTGTGATCACAGGTGCACTAGATTGCACCAGACTTCTCCACAAGGGGTCCAGATTTCAATCTATTTCCCCATGTGATCACACCTTCAGGCTTATATGCCATTTGCACAACCAGGGACTGTTTCCTGTATTTAACTTTTTCAACCATGCACCTAAAATTATAATATATATGATGAACATCTTTGTAAATGTGTGAATTGTATAGGGACACTGAAAGAGCCAAGATGGGCAATGTTTCCAAGATGTACATAGTGAGGGCCAGGAGAATCCAAGGTCCACGTCCAACATGAAACAACTTCAAGAGTGCAAACTTTATATTTTCTACTAGTACAAACAGTACAGTGATTAACAATACATCAGACGCCCCCAGTTAGCATTGGACAACCTTAACAATTTCTGTCCGATCGCTAACATACCATTCCTGGGCAAGGTGATCGAGAGGGTGGTGGCCAATCAGCTGCAGTGATACCTGGAGGAGCAGGATTGCCTTGACCCATTCCAGTCTGGATTCAGGCCACGACAGGGTACTGAGACGACATTGGTCGCACTGCAGGATGACATTTTAAGGGAAGCGGGCAGGGGCACCCTGTTGGTTACTCCTAGATCTCTCAGCGGCTTTTGATACCGTCGACCACAGTATCCTCCTGGATAGGCTGTCTGAGGTTGGGATTGAGGGTTTAGCTTTGAGCTGGCTCCAATCCTTCCTCAAGGACCATGTCCAGAGAGTTCAGCTAGGGATGGAGGTGTCGGCACCTTGGACCCTTCGGTGTGAGGTTCCTCAGGGATCGGCACTATTCCCAATGCTGTTTAATATCTATGTTAAGCTGTTGGGGGAGCTCATCAGGAGTTTTGGAGTAAGGTGCTATCTCACCGTTGCCACCTCTGCAGTGGATGCCGTCCAGATGTTGGAGCGTTGTCTGGTTGCAGTACTGGAATGGCCCAGGGCTAACAGACTGAAACTGAACCCAGACAAAACAGAGATTTTGCTCTGGGGGGGGGGAACTCCAATGGGTTGGGGGGATGCTTCCTAGGCTGGATGGTACTCCCCTCCGGTTTAGAGACCAAGTGCATAATTTGGGCGTTCTTCTGGACCCGGCTCTCTCTTGGGAGTCCCAGATTGCAGCCGTGTCCAGATCAGCATTCAACCAGCTTAGGCTAATTGCCCAACTTCGCCCCTACCTAGATGAGGACTCCCTCAGGAGTTTGGTGCAGGCCTTGGTCATTTCCCACATTGACTACTGCAATGCCCTCTACCTGGGGCCCCCTTGAACCTGATCTGGAGACTTCAATGGGTCCAGAATGCGGCAGCCAGACTGGTGGTTGATGCGAATAAATTTGACCACATCACTCAGGTTCTGGCTCGCCTCCACTGGTTCCCTGTGGCATCCCGGATCAGGTTCAAGGTTTTGACACTCACATACAAAGCCCTCCACGGTTTGGGCCCATGTTACTTGTCAGAGCGTCTCTCCTTAATGTCATCTGCCCAACCCACAAGGTCATCCCAGTCAAGGCTGCTCCGGGTGGCCACCCCAAGGGAGGCCCATAAATCCTGTACAAGAGGTAGGGTCTTCTTTGCAGTGGCTCCAACTTTATGGAACCAGCTTCTGGAGGAGCTCGCCCTAGGCCCCTCCCTGTGGACTTGTAGGAAGCATTGCATTTCAGGGAGATTTTCCACACCTGACCACCTCCCCCCCTTTTTTTTTTCTCTTTTTTTTCCCTTTCACCTTCTCTTCTTCCCTCCCATCTTTTCCTCCATCTGCTCTGGGATTAGTCTTGTTGTGTGTGGGGTTTTTTTTTTAGGGTTATTGCTATTGATTTTAATATTTCTATTTCTATTTTTGTTTTTCTATTTTACAAGTTGTAACCCGCCCAGAGTAGTGCCGTGACTCTAATGGGAGTGGGATACAAATTGAATGAATGAATGAATACTACAAAGGGCTTTTTCAATTTAGCTTTCAGTATACTACAAAATTGAGGGGATGTGGTGGTGCTGTGGGTTAAACTGCAAAGCCTCTGGGCTGCAAGGTCATAAGATCAGCAGTTCGAATCCACGCGATGGAGTGAGCTCCCGTCGCTTATCCCAGCTCCTGCCATCCTAGCAGTTCGAAAGCATGTAAAAATGCGAGTAGATTAATAGGTACCACCACAGTGGGAAGGTAACGGCGTTCCGTGTCTAGTCACGCTGGCCACGTGACCACGGAAACTGTCTACGGACAAACGCTGGCTCCATGGCTTGGAAACGGGGATGAGCACCGCGCCCTAGAGTCGGACATGACTGGACAATTTGTCAAGGGGAACCTTTACCTTTACCTATACTACAAAATAAAGTTTTATAGCAGACAGAAAAGGTTTCAAAATGGGTAAAATTCTTAAATATTTTTGCAGCATTGTTTAATGGTTCTTCAGTATATGATCAAGTTAACAAAGTAGGAGGACAAAAATCCCACTTGTTGAGCACCAAGCTGCTAGTAAATAAGTGGGCTTTTGTTTTGTTTTCTGCACAGTTCAGTCTTCAGTAACATCAGTTGAAAAAGAAGATGCAAAGCCCATTAAGAAGATCAGTGATTCTTCTCCAGATCAGCCCTTGTGGATGGAACTTGCCAAAAAGAAAGCTCAAGCTTGGAGTGACATGCCCCAGAGGATAAAATAGAACAGGCAATTTGTGCTAATTGTTGTTACTTGGTAAGAAAGTTTATCAGGCTATATTAACTCAATTGATAAAGATGAGTTAATGCTAACAAAACTGACATTATATCAAAGAGACCATGAAACAAGAAAAGTACAACATTGTGGCAGTGAGGACGGTGCTGGAAAGCTGATGAGAGGGTCTGCTTATTTCTTGCAGGGAAAAATTCAAGATATTGCTTATGTGACATTTTCTTCATTTCTTTCCCTCTCTAATATGGTTTGCTATAAACAAACATGATAAGAATACTAACTCAACATTGACTATCCAGTGTTCTCCTCCCATGTCAATTATTCACCAATCAAAATTTTGAGCTATATGTCGAAACCAGAATTTGGTAAGAATCCCAAGAATGCAGGTTGGGGAATTTTGGGGAGATATAACTGAAGATGAAAAGAAAATAACTTTTCCAAGGTCTGAAACATTGACCTTGAAATGAGTATTAATCCAAATTGGAAAATGGTAGTAGTATTTACCATTAAAAACAGACTGGAGATAAGGCAATACAGTTGGGTGTTTTTTTTTAAGTTTATGGGGCCTCTTCAATCACTACATTCCTATCGCCACCCCTAGACCCCTATACAGTGTAGAATCAGGAGCAGGTATGAGGCTCATGTAGTTCTTCCCTTCATGTATTTAGTAGCATTTGAGCAGTCCCACATGATCTATAATTCGAAACAGCTAATGAGTTCATCTATAATATGTCCTTTTATCATTCTGGCCTTCTCTAGTATTCAGACTTTAGTTTGTGCTGACCTCCTTTTAAAACTGGGAAACCTTTAAAAACCCATGATATGGAAGGGCAGTCAAAAGAACTGTACAGTTATAAAGGATGTCCTTTTCACAATGGCATGCATATAATATCACAGCAGAAGATTAGAAGTAGAAATGGTTTGACGCCACTTGCTTTCCTGGGTACACAGCTTGGATTATCATAGCTCATGAATAAATCAATTTTGGCTGGGTTCTGAGTGAGACAGTAAAGGTACAAAACACTCATCCCTCTTAGGGTCAAAGGAAGGAGTTAAGAGCAATACCTTTATTAGGCCAACCAAAATATCACACAATAGTGTGCAAGCCTTCAAGGTCTCCAGGACTCCACATTGTATTAGCTGGTAAACAAAACACATAGGGGAGGTGAACAAGTTGGGAATGACTGTTTATTTTATAGTCTGAAAGTGGGGATATGAAAGAAAGTAGTAGCGGACATTCAGATTAAATGTTGTGGATGGCAAAGGTATTACTAATGAACTCTTCCTCTTTTTGAGTCAAGCATAAGACCAATTGTGGATTGATAGCACTTCTCATTCTAAACAGATCTGTAATATATACATTCTACTTTTTTTGTTTTAAAAATATAAATGTTCTCTAGATTTGATAATTTGTATCATTTCTGTTTCTGCTTTATATAATATCTGTTTTGTCACATTCTGCTCTGTAAAGCTGTACAGACTAGGCATGTTGACGGTAGTAAATCTTGCAGAGTTCAGCAGGGCATATTCACTTGTAATTGTTCTTAGAACTACAGGCTAAAGTTTCTAATGTGTCAACTAAATTATTTTCAGTGTTGTGTTCTATACAATATAGAGAGAACTATAATAAACCTTTGCAGTCCTGAATATCTTGTCTGGACATTACTGAGTATGTTATGTGTTGATAAATACTGGGCACATAATGTGAATGTAAAATCTCTATTGGCTAGAAGGTAACCTTGGTTTTAAACTGGTTTTCTGTCCTGCATAACATTTGCATGGACATGAAATTAGAGAATGGAGACAGAGATAGTAATGGTTGTTGGTTTATTAGCTCTGAGTACAAAGGGTTTCCATGTTCTTGGTGGAATTACAGTCTTCCTGCCATAACAAGAAATATTCAGTGATCCAGATTTACCCTCAAAGCCTAGGTGGTTACTCTGGCAAGGATTTCATCCCCCCCCCCCCCCCCGATATGTCTTAGTTTGGAAGTAGAGCATCTGTTTAGCATACAGAAGTTTCCAAGTTCATCCCACACACACACCCTGTGTGTGCAAGCTGGGCTAGGTAAGAATCCCACCTGAAATTCTGGAGAGTCACTGCCAATCAGTGTCAATAGTACTCAGTAGATAAACGAGGAGTCTCACTCAGTATAAAGTTGCTGCCCATGTTTCTGTGCTGAATACATTCCTTCTTGGCGATCTGGTCCCAGTTACAGTGGTTCAGTGGAAAGACAGGATATAAATGTTTTGATCAATAATTATCTATGCTATTGAAGACTGCTATGGGAACTGCACCAGCAACTCTCCTCTGGAAATTAGATGTAGAGAATATATATCATAAATGATATCACACAGGGTGAGATTTTATATGCAAAACAAACTTTGGCCTTTTAAAACCCACTGTGGCCTTGGGATGGATTTCTTGATCTTTTCTCTCATGATGATTTTGATCATCTACAAAGGCCCTGTTCTGTGCATCTTTAAGAAAACAGAGCCTTCTCAGTCGTGGTACCTAAACTATAAGACCTTTTTCCTGAATTAGATGTAGCTAGCTCTCTGTTGAGTTTCAACCATCAGATCAAATGCTCCCCTATTACAGACATTTTGTGTATCATTGCTTCTTTCTTTTCAACATTTCTTGTTGCTAGTTCTGCTTGTAACTGTATTGTATGTAAATCTTTTTCATCTCTAGTATATTTTATTTTGGTGTGAACCAGCTTGTAAGCCCTTGCAGTAGAAAAGTGGCATATACTGTAAATATATTCCACTAGATAAGTAAAAGATACCTGATTACAAGGGAGGACTGAAAGGAAATTTATTATTTTTAAGTCTCTTTTTCAGAAGGAGGTCTATTATGCATTCTGAAATAGTTATTGTTATGTTATCCAGATAGCCAACATTTGGCACACTTGTAATCCAAGACTATATCATTGGGGTTGTTTTTTTTAAGTTTGAATGAAGAGAATTATCTTTCCATCTCAAGACAAGACAAGAAGCAAATTCTGGAAAACGGTTACAGTACTTCAACATTGTAACATTGTACACACACACAGCCCAAGGCACATTGATTTCTATGAAAGCCTAATATATTTTTGCATCTATGCTCAAAACATGAGACATTGGCCAGTAGTAAGTTGCAACTAAAGTAGGCCCATTTGAATCAGTGGAACTTATGGAGGAATTGACTCATCAAATCCCCACTGTGAAGATTCAACCGTTAAATTTCTCTCACAGCAGAGGCTACCACTCCAGTCCAGTGTAAACAAGTTGCACAAGAAGTGGAAAAGTGGGTGAAGGTCTACATTTGCCCCATTGGCCCACTTCACTTAATTAGGCTTCAATTAGAATGGGACAGGACTTATTAGCTGTCTGGCTTTCAGACTGCCTTAGGCCTTCCAGTTCTCCCAAGGGACACACACTCCTGCAATTGTAAGGTTATGTGTGAAAATAACATACTTTGATTTACATTCACCATTATGATACCAGGAAAACTAGGAATGGTGATGTTCTGTGAACTGTTGCACATGTAGCAGGAGCAGGTAGGGGAAGAATCACCAAGGAAAACAATGCACCAAAATATTTAATTAAATAACGTGTTCACTTGGATGCTTGACAGCTTTAAAGCCCACAATGCTCTTGACAACGAGTCTGCATACTGCCAACATAAGTCATCTGGATTTGGATCCAGATTTAGTCATGTGCAATTTGGTTGGTGGAAGTAGACTTCACTGCTCCTTCATCTTCACAGCAGCCCCTTCAGCCCCATTAATATACTGTTATAGATAGCCATGAGATGCTGTTGAATGGGGTGATCTATAGGCAGGAGAGAGGATCTCCAAAAAGTCAAGTGAAGGCAAGTTCCATGGTCAGATAGGGAATCCAGTGCATGATCTGGAAAGTGACTAGGTGGGTTGGGAGCTTGCAGAATGGTCTTTACAAAATGTACAATATCCTTCCCAATTTTAATTATTCATTTTGGATCTGAGCTTGTGTTTTTCACTCAACTTCCTTTTGCAAAGCCTTGCACCAGCAGAACAACAACACTGACTGCAACCTCTGCATATCTGCATGTAAATGAGCTCACTGTATGCTGTGACACTTGCTTCTGAGAAATCGTTCACAGGAAATTTAAAATATTTTGCATGTGGCATTCTTTGTAAAGCATTCAAACGAAAATATCCAGTACACAAAGGCATAATTTGACATGTGCAATGGATTTATAGCACAGAATAGGACAAGCAGCCTGGGCAGGTCAAGTCAACAATCATTTTGTTACATTCCCAAGGACACTCCCAAGTAGGTGTGTATGAAGCTGAAGTTGCAGCAATATAAACTCCTACAGTCTGACAATTCTGATGTTTGCTTTTGGATTAATAAATCTTAACATGTTTTAGATAATCAGGGTTCCATTCTGCCATTCTTTAAAACAACCCTGTAGGCTTTCTGAAGTCCCTTACAGTATTTGCGAAAAAATACAATAAAAATATTTATTAAAAAAATGAAGTCCCTTATTTGCTATGGAACCTTTCAGCCTCTACAATTTTTATTTAAGTTTCCATTTCCCTATGTACAGTGGCTGTATTCCCAGAATACCTATCAATGAGTTGCTCTAAAACAGCTTAAGTGGAAGTCTTCCAGGAAAATGTCATAGTGTCACTTGCTTCAGGATAAGGAGCCAAAGAAATAATGTTGCAAGAAGTTAAATGGAAACTTACTTCAGAGCAAATCAGATAGGAAAACTAAATTCATTTAGTTTTTTCAGTGTCTATTCTTTTATCTGCTAACACCTTTTGCTCTTATTAAAAGAGGAAATATTCCATGTTAATTGACTTTCCAACATCCTTACATGTACACTCACTCTTGTGTTGAAGCGGACATTTTATCTATTATGTATTTTATGCTGCATTTTATTTTATTATTTGCACTCTAATGATTCATCTCTCAC
This sequence comes from Intellagama lesueurii, assembly GCA_037013535.1. Taxonomy (NCBI): domain Eukaryota; kingdom Metazoa; phylum Chordata; class Lepidosauria; order Squamata; family Agamidae; genus Intellagama; species Intellagama lesueurii. Next base: position 94,537,100 of record JBAJHW010000003.1, on the reverse strand, counting down.
TGGATCGTTGAAGCCACCCCATACACCACAACCTCAGTGCTTAACGATTCAGAAACCTGCTGAACTATAAGAATTTATCTTCAGTGTTATCACTGATGTTATTTAGTATTTCAGAGAGAAGCACTTAGGAAATTTTGGGAGTGAGAGAAAATACAGCAGCAATAAATGTTTTAAGAGAGATTAAAGAAAAAATAAAAGGGCACCCTTGCCACCCAAAGTTCACCTAGGTACCCATTAAAATGATAGCAGTGTCCACAACCACAAAACTGCACTGAATTTAATTGATTATAGAAGCGAAGTATTTTAAAAAGCTCCTGCCAGCCAATTGGAAAAAACGAATCACTTTGCAGCCTATATAAATTGATTTAACCCTTGCATTGTGTGAACAATAACATCTATATCAATTTAAATGATGCTTAAACGCGGTTCTTATTGTCAGTGTGACTGCAGCCTAACTTTAGATCAGGGGTCTCCAAACTTTTGAGGGTGAGGGCCACATTGTATATTTTCAACATTTTTGAGGGCGGAAGGAGCATGTGCATGCGTGTACGCACAGCCGCACGCACCCCCCCGCATGGATGCCCACCCACCCGCTGGCACACACAAACCCTCCATGGATGCCCGCTCGCAAGCACGACCTGCCCCGCCCCCCGCCCCTGTGCATGCATGGGCTGAAGGGAATGGACTGGATAAAACAGCAAGGCGGGCCAGATGTGGCCCGTGGGCCGTAGTTTGGAGACCACAAAAGTGTCACCACAGCCTCAGAGGCTTATTTATCTTTTCATTTTCTCATTTGATTTATATCATCTTCTGTCAGCAATGCCCCTATGGCAAAACAGAACGATAGAACAATCCCCATCCAAAATAATCGACACAAATCTAACATCAGAGATGGCAACACAGAGAAACCAGTTTCAGAATACTCTAACCTCTCAAGACACTCTGTTATGGATCTCAAAGTGGATATTGTACAAAAAAGGAATTATAAAGGTAAACTCAAGAAAGAAACAGCAGAAATTTGGCTACATAAACAAAATCCAGTGCACCTCTATGGGCCTCAATAAAGATCAAGATTTCTTAGTGCACTGCATATATTAGTAATCCAGCATTCTCTAGTATCTTATAAAATAGTTGTCTCCCTTGACAGACTCTGACCTTTGTCCCATAAACAAATCTTACCATTCCTGTGACAACCAAGATTACTTAGTTTATCACTCCAGCTGGGATCTTTATAGTACCATTCCTGCTTTAATAACCCGTGGCCACTTTGGCTATTATCTGTATCCTCATTGGGACATGACTCTCACCAACATACGATAAATATCTTTTGTTATTTCATGCCTTCCGATCAGAACCAACTTATAGAGACCCTAACAGGACTTTCAAGGTAAGTGAGATATTTAAGGAGTAGTTTTACCAGTTCCACATGCTCAGTTAATTTCCATGGCTAAGTGAGGATTTTAACTGAGGCTTCATAAGTCCCCATCTGTTATTCTTGTCTACTGACTACACTACACTGGATATCTGATAAATATTGGGGAAGTGCACCTTTACTCCCATCTCTGAAGACGTAGATTTTGACTTGCAAAAACATACTGACATAAAACTGTTAGTCTTTTTAAAAAGGCAAAACATTATAGCACTTTAAACGTTTCTTTTGCTAACATGCTGAGACAAAGCTACTTCCTGGAAACTGACTTGTTATTGCTTATTTTGAAGCAGGCAGAAGGCAGATTCTCCTTTTCATCAGAGCAGTAATATATTGGGAGTTTTCTCCCATGCAACATTCTTCATCTAAATCCTACCTCCAGTTCAAAGAGCTAGAAACTAACTACGTACTGTAGTTACAAATAAATAGTTGCTTGTAATAGAACTTTTTATCCAGTAAATAAGGTATGATTCACTCTATTATGACTGCACGTTAGCAAAGCATAATTTAATTCCTTTTACAGTGTAACTGTAACCTGAAAGTTACTTTCAGAGTTACAATGTTGGGCTTTGTTAAAGAGTGGAGGCATATCACATCGTTCAGGCACTAGCTTTTAATATGCCTTGTGTTCTGTTGTGGACAGAAGGAAAGTCAGTCGCTTGCAGCATGTAAATGCCTGAGTTTTCCTAAGACAACTAAAACAGCAGCTGTTTTAGTTACTTCTGAGAAACAATGAAGCAAAACATCCCTTTTAAAAAAGGATAAAGGTAATGACTTTGTTTTGGGTTTTTGACCTAGAACTATACCTAATTGCTTTTTAAAAGCAAAATGTCAGGCTCTGCTCGGCAGGTAAGTGTGACAATAATTACTTTAGGAGGTAATTTGGGTTCAGAAAATGGTACAAGAAAAAGTGTTTATTCTTCTCCCTCCTCACCAGTCTGTTCAGGAATCCAACCCCTCTGCCGTTGACTCAAAGGGGAGTGTACAGGAAGTCACCATTCCTTAATCAATGTGCATGGTTCAGCCCTGCAGCACTAGGTTAAAAAGGAGACTCTGTAGAATTACTGTACTTATATTCACTTTTATGCTACCATTTATTTCTTCTTTGCTAAGGATTAAATCACAAGGAACACTTCCCATTACTGGGATTAGTGAGTTAACATGGCCAACAGTGCATTTCTGACTCCACATGGCATCTCTTAAGTCCTGAGAGCTTTTTTGCCTCAGGCATCTTTTCTATATTTATTCTTCCAACGTGATACGGTTTCACTGGAAAAGGTGAATTACATTCAGGTCAAGGTTCTGCACCCTTCTGAGCCAGTTCGGACAAGAAACACAGAATAGGAGACACTCTGCATTTTAGGCAGATGATGATGTGCCCCTTTTGAAACCAAGTAGTGCCTCCAGCTGACTGCCAGAAGGATTCCTGGTTTAAAAGGTTTGTTTGCCTCCATATTTTCCTTATAGAGCACTTTTTTAAAATGAGGTTCAGGAAACTAAATATGAAAACATTACAGTAGATCGGGTTTGGCAAACATTGTTTGGCTTCCCTAGCTAAAGAAGGAGAAAGGATCTTCCCCAACTATTTATTCCTGTGCACAGCAGTAGTTCTTTTACTGATTTTCAAAACTGAAAACTTTCAAAACTTTTGTTTAAGGAAAAAGAGAAGGTAAGTTGAGACAAAGAATGAATGAACAAACATAGCAACATAAAGGGACATTATTGAGTGAGCACTATTTCTTTTCACACGAGCAGTTCCCAACATGGTTAGCTCAGTGCTTTCCAGTGATGTTTTTCCAAGACCATAGAGAATTTTGGAATAATAATTTAGTTATATTTGCATTGAGAAGGTACCCCAATGGCAGGGAAAAAATATTATTGGGTTGTGTTTGTCTTAGCAATATATCTCTTTATCTTCCCATATTAACTTAAAGTGTTTATTTTAAACAAATTAAGTTTTGGGATTAGTCAAGGATAGACATGGGAGATTCATCTTTGTCTCCAGAGGAGACGAAGATGAATCTCGCAGGCACAGGTGGATGGCCTGATTAACGCTCACCCCCAGAACCCGCTGGTCCACTTACTGCTTGCTGCATGGTGCACGCAGCCGGCATCATTGACAGCGCGCCAATGGTAGGAGTAGCCTGGCTGCCGCTGCCAGGCCTCCCTGCTTGGCCATCCACTCTGGCAAGGGGGAAGGTCTCCCCGTTCAGCTGCTGCATGGCCAGCTGAGCAGGGAGGTGGGCAGCATCAGCCAGGGTACTGCTGTGATTGGCGCACTGTCAACAATGCTGGCTGTGTGCATCGTGCAGCGAGCAGTAAGTGGACAAGCAGGTTCTGGGGGTGAGCGTTAATCAGGCTGGCCACCTGTGCCAGCAAGATTAATATTCGTCTCCCCCAGGAAACAAGGACAAATCTCCCATGTCTAGTCAAGATTGAAAGATGAATTTAGCAAAATTATTAACCCTGGAACAAGGTGCAACTAACACTAATAGTCTGAATAACTGGGTGAATCCTGAACAATCTATTAGCTCCTGGCAAATCACAGGACCTACCAACCACTGTCTTATGTTTTCCTTATTTGATATAATGGCCAGTATCCTCTTGCTTAGCATAGTAAATCTTAATAGATCAAGCCTACTGAATCACTGGGGATTTGGTGAGGCAACTCCTTCATAACTTCCACTGATTCAAATGGGCCTACCGTAACTGCAACTTGCTTTAACGTTGTAAGTCACAGTTAGAATAGGTCTGTTTGAATCAATGGAACATAGAAGTTGACTCACCAAATCCCCATTGAATCAACAGACCTAGTCTAGTGCAATTTTGTCCAATGTCAACTAAACATCTCTATCTGGTTCACAACCACATGACTGGTCACTGAGGGAGAAGATTATGCCATGATGGCAGACTACATGGAGGAGAGAGAGATTATGGAGTGTGTAGAAAATTGCCTTAAAATTATCCTAAAATGGAAGCATGTTTGAACTTGCAGCAGGAAATAATTGTTTACTATAAGTGTTCTAAAACAGTGGTCCAGCTCCAGCAATGTGAACTGAATTAAATAAAGTTACTTTGGCAACTGTTTACTTGTTTTCAGTGTATTAACAGAGATATGAAAATAGTAAACACATGACAGCTGAGAATAATATTGCTTTGAAAAGGGGTATGGATTGCTTGTCAATTATTATCTGATTTAATTCTGAAATTAACACTTTACTGGAATAATATCAGCTATGATGAATCATAGGCTTCTGCTCTTTGCCCAGGAAGTCTATAAATCTCTGTAGGGGTCTAATCACATGGACCATTTGAATTGTTTATTTTTCCTTCTTCTTCTTCTCCCCCCCTTTTTTTTTTGGTATTTATATATTTGTATGTATGATCACATGGTATATATGCCACTGAGCCCATTCATATGGCTGTCGGTTAAATTGGTTAATTATTTGCTATTTTTACCAGTTATGTAGGCTACATGTGACATCCCATATAAATTGATTATTTTCCATCCTGTTTCTGGATCCCCGCTACCCTAAAATTTTATTTTTTTAAAAAATTGTAAGTGATATATCACTTTGTAACTGATATATTTTCCTGTCACTTTAAACTGTAAGTCAATGAGCCACCTGGTGGGATATGTCACTTACAGCCCTCCCTCCTTTCCTTCCTTCTTTTTTAAAACAGGGTGCTGGGGGAGTGGGGAGAGGACTGTCTCCTTCTGAGCAATGTAGTTCATGTTGTTGTTTGTGTTGTTGTTGCTGCTGCTGTAGCTGCAAGAACTTTCCATGGATAGTAAGCAATTTGTCGCTAAGCATCTAAAAAAGTTATTTTAAAGGGTATAAGTGTAGTGGCCACACAGCCGCCAAGGCACACAAGAACCTGACCCATTCACACCGTAAATAATTCAACAGCTGCATTCACATGGGATCATAGAAACAAAGAATAGTGAAGTTGGAAGAGGCCTATAAGGCTACCAAGTCCAGCCCCCTGCTTGATGCAGGAAATGCAGGGATGAATCAATAAGGATTGAATCAATACAGGGACCTGATCATTTTAAGAAGGCCATGCCAGTGAAGTAAAAAAACAACAACAGTTGGTTGGCCAAATGAATCAATGTTAAACATGCAATGGGTGAATGGGAATTTATAGAACAATTGAAATAATGGTAAAATCGATATAACTGAGGTTCTTTTGGCATGTGTGATTATCCCCTAGGGCTCCTGGTGGAATCAGGCATCCAGATTAAAAAAAAAGTGTGGTGTTCCTATATCCTATTTGTACTTGCTAAATTTTTCTCTTCTAAGCAACAGGAACCCTAGTGAAAGTCACTTAGAAAATGTGTTGGAGGAATTAGGCTAAGTGAGAATAATCAGTGCATGGTGTAAAGAAGAGTTAGAACAGGAAGCAGTGGTCAGAATAGGTGTTGTTTGTTTCCGTTGTAAAAAGTTTCAGTGTCTATCACTACTGTCTATTTTAACAATAATAACTGTATGGCATCAAGTCAATTCTGATTTATGGCAACCCTTTCCAGGCTTTTCCAGGTACAGAATACACACGAGAAGCAGTTTCCCATTCCCTTCTTTGGCGGGCACCCTGGGACTGTGCAGCTTACCCAAGGCCACACTTACTGGCTCTTTTCTCAGGAGGCACTGAGGGGAATCAAACTCCCAACCTCTGGCTCTGCAGCTAGATACTGTACCTAACTCACTGAGCTATCCAACCAACTCAATGTCTCTTGAGTATAAAAATTTATTTCTACCACTTTGTTGTCTGTATCTCTGCCTGACATACTCCGTAATATTCCATATAGAGGAAATACTCTGGCTTACTCTTTGCAATATCACGTGCCTCTGTAAAAATATAACATTTATGCATAAACTCTTCTCTGGCTGTAACCTTGAGCTCTGGATTTTTTAATGGCATTTTAATATACCTCCTTTCCTCCTCTGAATGCTGGTATAACAATGTACCTGGAGTACTAAAAATAATGAGCCCATCTGTGTCAAATTTTATAATTTGGAGCTTTGTTCCTTTCAAGGCTCTGAATCACAGAAACATGAAGACGCACTCATGACATAAGCAAAACTGGAAACACAGCTTCTGTGGTTATTAAATTTGTCACCTCTGGCACTTCACCAATCTCAGACTTTATTAATTGCTTTGTAACTCTGCTTGCCAGACTGTCAGTTATGCTTAAATGCTTGATCTTGGCTGTTCCATACCTGTCATATTTTAAACGGCTCTACAGTTGAGGTGAACGCAAAAACACTGGGGTTGGCATGAGCACACGGCACCCTGGAGAAGATGCTTGGATCCCAGCAGAGTCCACTGCTGATGCCTGCCTGAGACTTTAAAATTGATATCTGTCTCTGTGCTCTAAGTATCACTGAGGAGTTGAGACCGGCTACCATATTAATTTCCTACAATGCCTCTGGTGCCACCTCTTTCTGGTGCATTATGGGAATTAAAATGCAGCATTAACTTGCTGACTTTGTTGATTTTATTACTCTCCTCAGAGTACTCCTGCCAGCTAAACCTGAGAGGGCCCATAAGAGGCCCCTTTGCACATGGCTCCTTTTAAAAACACTTGTGCATTCACAGCACTTCACAGTAATGGGCAATTTAAATGGCAGTTCACAAGAGGAAAAAGAAAAAAGAAAGCTACTTGTAACCATTACTTGAGCACACAATACTTCTAGGCACCCATAAGAATTGAGCAGCAATGGCATTGTCTGATGATTTATTAGAAACCATTAAAATTATGTAGCCCTGTGAAAAATTAAATACCAAGTGTTGACTCACAATTCAATAGTTTATTAAATGGGTCTGCTCTACATGAGACCAGCAAGAATGTCTAGGCCAATGTCATTTATATTGTTATAATAACATGCTATTCAAAACTATGGAATTTTTTAATGGATTTGCAGGGGAAGCTGGTTTGAGAGTTCTCCTGGGCTGTTGCTTTTTTTTTTTTAAGGTGCCACTGTTCTATTCCAAAATTCCATGCATACATTGCTAGTTAAATTGAAGCAAAAAGGCTAAGCCAGCTAACAACCACATCATCAGCTGATCAGCTGCATCCATTAACTTTCTTACAATATGATGGTATACTACTTAAAAGTTGTCATCGTTTCCAGTAATGGAAGTATAATTGCTAGAGCAAATGCATTTAAAGATGGCATCATCTTCAGAGTGGTCTGCTCTAGGAGGCTTACTCAAAACCATGCGTGTTTTGCCATTGTAGAAATGCTTTTCCCAGTCTCCCCAGTTGCAACAGTTAAGCTTTGAAAGGGAATGGCAACATACTTGGGACTATATTTGTTCAAAATCTGCAGTCTATTTCACAACTAATCCAGCTTCCCCGAATGAAACATCAGCTCCTAATGATTCAGTGCCTTTCTACAGGAACTGTCTATTTTGGAGGAGTTGGTGATAGAACATGTTGTATGTCAATATTGTCTACTAATTAACAAATAAATTTACACCCATAGACCTGGAAAACTGCCCATCTTTAATTCTGTGAAAATATTTGAAAGCAGCAGAAAGTAAGCAAGAATCTAGTAATGGCTTGTGTCACACTCTCTAGATAATGTGAAGCTGGTGAATGTTGGGTGATGTGAATATTTTCATCTTTTCCAAGAAAAAAAAGTGTAGCTTTGTTGTTGGTTGCTTGTAGAGAAAAGCACACATGTTCAGTTTACTGGCTTCCAAGAATGGTTTGCTGATAACTCTGAAGATGAAGGTGTTTGCTACCAAAAGCAAGTTGCAAAATGCATATTTGCATATTATTTCACAATAACGTCTGTTCAAGGAGGAAGAACCTAAGAGCCCCCAGCACCATTCACTGGAAAGGAAGAACAGACATTTGAGTAATCTGTACATTTTCTTGTTTGCTTTCTGGGGGAGCTGAATTTCTTGTACAAGGTGCTGACTAACAGGAATGGTAGTAAAGTTACAGTACAAGGAAAGCAATAGCAAACCAAATGTCTCCTAACAGGTGAGAACAAAGCATTTAGTTCAACTATTAGTTTTCCTTACTCACTAAAGATTTCTACATAATTCCCTGCTATTTTATCTTGTACAGCTTTCACAGAATTGAAATCTGATAAAGCCGCTTCTTTGCTTTTCCCCTTCTTTCTATCCTACTGAAGTAAGTTTACTGTGTTTCTTCCCCTGCAGTGTATACTCAGTTGCCAAATCATTTTCATATCTGTTACTCTTGTAAAACGTGTTCCCTCTTTTTCCATCTTCCTTGGTCTCACATTATCTCCTACATTAACTACTCCTCACGGTTTTGTTTTTTACTTTCTTCAGTGTCTCACCACCCTTAAACTTCCCCTTGTCTTGAATTCTGTTCTGCTCATTTCTATGATGATTATATTTTCTCCTCTCCAGATTAAATCTAAATGGCTACCAAATGTATAGTATCTTAATTCCTTTGCTCTCATCCATATTTCTGCATACCCTGCTTCCAGTGACCATACAAGCTAGGGGAATTCAGAATGTGGCAGTTCAAATACTAAAATCTCCAAGGCTTGCCCTAAAGGTTCTGGATTATATATCTGTTGCAGAGAATGGGCTAAGGAAGCACTGGTTGTGAGAGCTGCCTGCCTCTAATGCCACACACTCACCCCTTAGTAAGATGAGAGGAAGGATTAGAGGGCACCAAGGCCCATCAAACCTAGAGCAGGCCTGGGACATATGCAAAAGCTAGCAGTTTGGTTGCTACCTTTGCTGTGTGTTTATGTGTACGAATCCGTCTCCTACAAACTTCTCCTTTCACTCCAAAAATATTTGTCTGAAAGAATTCAGAGAGAATTCCAACTCAATTTTATTTTCTAGTCTAATTATGACTGCCATTTCATCCTTGCAAACACTATGATCCCATACAAATCAGGGAGAATTTATTCTGAGTAAACATGAGGAATTAAAAAAAAAAAAAGCAGAAAACAAAAAGGAAGCGTCCTTAAGCAATTTATTTCAGTGTGAACTAGCATGGATTATAATCCACTTCTTCAGACATATGGTTAAGTAAGGCTCCATAAAACAGATGATATTTGGCCAACAGAAAACCTAAATGTTCATATTGTTGACTCTGAAAATGCAATAGTTTTAACACCATCAAGGAAACACACTACAGCGTGTTTTTGCAGTTTTATGCAAAATACCATTAGCATATGCTCCGATTCAATGCTTTTAATTTGAAGTTGAATTGTTGGATGCTCAGGAAACACCAAGTCTTTTACAAATTAAATCTACTTGTCCCTCAGATAAAATAATCTAAAATGCATACTGTATACTTCTGCGTTGTTGTTGGTGTTCTATGTATAGGAAGATCAAATGGCAGTGTAAAAAAAATCAGACAAAAGACAAGTACAGTACCAAAGAGTTCATGACTAACGTGACCACTTAATCAGGTATCTGCAGACATCTGCTTTTGCTAAAATACATTTTTCCGAAGCTGTGCTCTTGTTTCCTTTCTACTTTTCCGCCCAGGCGATGGGACGTAGCAGCTGATTTCTTCGTTCAGAGGCTACAGTTTCCACCTCATGCACGTTCCCCTAGTTTACTTCTGCGTAAACACAGTTCTTTGACAAAACTCCGGGAGGCAGTGGAAGACAGGAGGGCCTGGCGTGCTCTGGTCCATGGGGTCACAAAGAGTCGGACACGACTTAACAACAAAAACACAGTTCCGCTCCCCCAGCCTTCCTACCCCGCGCCTTAGCCATCAACAGAAGACGAAAGAAAACTCGCGAGATTTCTATATAAAAGCCTCCTGTCCGAGAGTGACATCCGCCGACACCATCGGATGGAAAGGACCGTCCGAGTCGGGCTGATAATTGGTTCTTTACGCGGACGGTCTTAGCCAATGGCAACCCGGAGAGGTGAAAGGAGGCGGATGCTAGGAGCGCAGCCGGCGAAGGGTTGCGCCGCTTGGAATCAGTTGTTGCCCCGGGAGTGGAGAGCGCGGGCGGTGCAGTGGGCGCGGGCGCGGGCGCTGCCCGCGGTGTTGGAGCGCACCTGCCTCTCTCGTCGCTGGCACGCGCGCACCAGAGGAACGCGCGGCTCCCCCTGCAGGAGCGGAGCGGAGCGAAGGGGTAGATCCTCCAGAGGGAACCCAAGGTGAGCGTCTCAGGAGGGGAGGGCGGAGGAGCGCTCCGCTGCTGACGGGCAATGCCGCTGCACCCGGTGGCCAGGCGGGGAGGCGTCCTCCTCGCGGGGGGCCGGGAGGGGGAATGTTGCCTCTGGAATAGATCAAGGCGTCTTGGAGAAGTACTGCCCCGTCGGTCCCTAATCCGGTCGTGGCGGCGGTGCTCGCGGGGGCAGGTGGGCGAGCCTGCGGGAAGGGTCGCCTGGGGAAGGAGCGCAGGATACAGGCCGGCAAGCCAGCCGCCCTGCCTCCCGCTGCTGCTTCCTGAGCTCCGTCCTGCCCAAGTCGTTCGGTGGGACTGCTGAGGGGGCTGAGCGGACTGTGCAATGCGACAGCTCGGTAGGGAGCAGTCTCTGCTTCCTCTCTCTCTCCGTAGGCTTCAGGGACGGGAAACCGGCGGCAGGAGGCAGAAAGTGTCAGCAGGACCGGTTGAGTGGGAGATCGTCGCGGGGGGGTGGGTGGGTGGTGGGTGGTCGGTTGGGTTGGGTTGGGAGGGCGCTGCTGGGTAACTGCGTGTTATGTACGTGTGAAGCAGTGCACACGGGCAGGCGCGCGGCGTTGTGTGCCGCTGGCGCTGTCTGTGCCCAGGAGAGACCGGAGGGCACAGGCGAAGTGGTATTCAGGGGAGCTGAACGTGCCCGATACCTGACCTGTGCCGTGTGAGTCTTGTTTTTCTCGCTAAGGATCAAAAGTCTGCATCTTGTGACGCGAAAACCAATTCGGTGTGGGAGCAATGTGGGGGAGGAAATACCCGCCGTGTACTCCTCTCCCCTCACCCCTCACAATAGGCGTAGGTGAGAGGGAAGGATTTTTGCTGTATTATTAAACATAGTGTATGGCAGGGGAGAGGTGCACTGTGTAGATAGACAAGGGACTGAAAAGATGCTGCTTAAGATATGTTCAGGGTCCATTTGTTATGGATAATTTTTGTCCCACTTGGTCATCTGAAAGATCACGGAAGCTACTAACAAATATATATTTAAACGATTTGTATTTCTGTACTTACTGTGCTTGCAGAAAGTGTTTTAAACTTCACAGCCTACCTCTGCTGCAGTTCTTCTGGGGAAGTGCTACAGTTACCTACCTTACCTTTCTTAACTTGTTTCCTAATTCTCATTTTTCCTTACACTTGTTTACTCTTTAGTGTGTAAAGATTCCAAAGCTGGTATTAATTTGTGTTTATGCAGTGGCCTGTGCATGGCAGTGGATAATTTGGCTCAGGGCACCAAACTACTAGCAACTTTTACTTTCCCCCATTACTGTTTTCTGTTGTAATTACAATTAAAGTCTGGCAGATGACTTGGTGACAGTAGTAGAAAGTAACCTCAGGAACCTGAATGCTTTCTTTGCCCACCACTTCTTGTCCAGTGTTGTGAACAAAGTGTTTAAGCATAACCGGTGCTGTCCTTTCCTGACAAAAGTTATATATTATTATCATTAGCATTTATGTTGATGCCCTGCATTTCCTCTGATGAGCTCAAGGCAGGAGAGATGGCTCCCTCTTTTATCCTTATGCTGATTGTGTGAGGTAGGCCAGGCTGGGAGTCGATGATTGGCCCAAAGTCCATCCAAGGTCCATAATTGTGACTCAGTGGGGATGCCTGCTTTGACTGTTACATCAAATTAGCTCTCCTTTGGGCTCAGGAAAAAAAAATAATTCAGCCCCATCTGCTTTTGGTTAGTGTTTTCCAGTCTTATCAGGCTGACAGTTTCTTATGGGATCTACACAAGGGATCCAGTATGGTTCAGCAAGGTGTGGGGGAAGAGTTGGTCTTGTCTTGTTTTTTGGGGGGTTAGCCTCCACTTGGGAGTCCTCAAGACTTAATTTGGGCAACTGTCAACTGTTGTGGTGATAGAGAAACATTAAGAACTCAGAAACACTTGTGAAAGAGTTACAACTTTTCACATTCAAAGCTTGTCCTTTGTTATTGTTATTCTTGTGCTACATTTTCAGTTCTACACTGTCCTTTCTGTGGGTACTCAATGTGTTCCAAATATGAGCAGTCTTCCTAAGCAGTAAGCCTTTTTGAACACATGGAGCGTGTGCATATATTTGAGAACAAACATTTGTAGATTATTGTTTCTTTTGTGAAATGCAGTGGATATGTGTACCTGTGTATCAGTGCTTTTAGGAAAGATTATTTATGTCATTTAAAAATACGAGTGATGTTTTTGCTGGGAATGCGAAAAACAAGAGCTTATGATTGATTTAAAGTACCTGGAGGAAAACTTTCATGAGTGAAATAAGGTTTTGGTCGGTTATGCCTTCTGGTCTTCCCACTACACTGGTGCTCTCAAACTGATCATAATGATAAAAATAAAACTGACATAAACAGCGAGCTAGGATTCAAACAAGCTCTCTTAAACTTAGGTAAAGGTAAAGGTTCCCCTTGACATTTAGTCCAGTCGTGTCCGACTCTAGGGCGCAGTGCTCATCCCCGTTTCCAAGCCATAGAGCCAGCGTTTGTCCGAAGACAGTTTCCGTGGTCACGTGGCCAGCGCGACTAGACACGGAACGCCGTTACCTTCCCACCGAGGTGGTACCTATTTATCTACTCGCATTTTTACATGCTTTCGAACTGCTAGGTTGGCAGGAGCTGGGACAAGCGACGGGAGCTCACTCCGTCACGTGGATTTGATCTTACGACTGCCGGTCTTCTGACCTTGCAGCACAGAGGCTTCTGCGGTTTAACCCGCAGCGCCACCACATCCCTATCTCTTAAACTTAGAAGACCGAAATACTGTTATAGTTCTTTTTTTAAAGTGCTTTTAAAAACATGGATATTTTTATACACTGCAAAAACTGAAACAGGTGTAGCTACTCTGCCAGAATGGTAGAAGATTTGTCAGTTTTGAGAGCAGTTTAAAAAAAATTGGTTTGTTTCAGAATTGTTTTTCTTGGACTTATCTTTGGTGCTGTATCAGATAGTGGGCTAATGCTGTCACCTCTGCACTGTTTTACTACTCTGCTCTTGAAACCAGGATGGATTTGATTTGAAATAATGATATTAATTTAAATTTTTAAAATAAAAAATTGGATTTTTTAATGATTTAAAGGAAAATTTAAAATTCAAACTATGATTTAACTTGTGATTTAAATCAATTTGATTTTTAAGAATCATTGATTTTTATCTACCATGCTTAAAACAATTCTGGACTCGACAGAGCTCATGAAAGTTCCTTTTTTAGGTTACTCCTGAAACCCCTCCTCCCAGCATGACTCCTGACCATATTTTGAAGAGCTATAGTAAAAATAAAACATTTGTAGGAACGTATTGCATTTATATCCTTCCTTTTCCCCAGTTAGCTCAAGATAGCATGCATGCCTCCCTCCTCCTCACTACAGTTGCTGAAGTAGGTTAGGCTGAGAAAAAGTGACAGACGTTAAGTTATCCAGTGACTTTCATAGCTGAGCTAGAACCCAAAGTTGAATCTCCAAGGTCTCAGTCCAGCAGTCTGATCACCACTCTGACTCTCAAATTAATTAAGCCTAAAATAACAGAGTGAGATGTGACTTACAGCAGTCTACACTGGTCCTTTGGGAGTGGCTTGGTGCTGTCCAAATAGGGTTGCTTGAGGTTATGGAGAGGAGCAATATGGCATTTGATGCTATCCTCACGCCCACATGGCATATTGACCTCAAGCAACCCTCCAGCTCCTTCTGCTGTCAGTTGAACATTTCCCCTGCTCCTCTGTGTATGGTCAGAGGAAGTGAAATTATTTTTTTTGCCTGTGCTAGATCATTGCTGATGTACTGAATCACTTATATTAATATTAAAAAATATATTTGCCTTGTGTGTAATGCTGCTTGAGAAACTGCCTGCAGCCACAGTTTCAATCAGCACTTCACACAAAGACAAAGAAAAAAAATGTGTGTTTTAAATTAAGCTAACTGATTCAGCACAACTTTGATAGCACAACTAATATAGCAGCAGAACCCACCCACCCCTAGTAATTTCACTTCCCCTGCCCCTCTGCAGAAGAGCAGGGGAAATATTAAATTTGCTAATATCCTGAAGTGGCTCACTTATTAAGCCACTTCACGATACTGGAAATTGAAACTGGAAGGAATCTTGATAGCTTTGGTAGTTGCAAGGCTCGATTTTAGTCCATTCCCAGTGATTGCATGCTTTGAGAATGGTCTAAACTAGAGCACACCAACCCGCACCAAAAAGCAGAAGCCTCTAGCAGAGACTCAAAAAGGTGCAGGTTGGGGCACTCTTGGGGTAAAATATATATTTATCACAAGCCCAATCTCACAATCTTGAAGAATGTTCATAATTTTGTTTTAATTCTATTTTTATAAACTCTTGAAGCTGCAATTGAAAATATGTTTGTATTATGCTGATTCTACTTTTGAGTAGCAGAATCCTAAGTGTATATGGGGAAGATTCTATGCTGGGCAATTCGCTACTTTCAGAGCATTTTCAGCTTGTTTCAACCGATGTAGAGGATTGACTTGCTTTTCCATTTGTTTTTCCTCCTGGTCTCTATCTACTTTTTAAAACTCCTGCCCATAGAAAGTGTAGGACTATATATTAGGGTCCCAATCCACAAGGAAATGGGAAAACTTTGACCAGAATCCTATGGGATTCCTATGGGATTGCTGACTGGTGATATGCCAGGGGATGTCTCAACCATGTGCAGATTTCTGATTGCACTTTACATATACATGTTGTAGAGAGGCGGTAGCTAGGGTTGCCACTGAAGGGAGCCATATCACTCAAGGCGACTATTGAAAGGCATCTTGGGGATTTTAATCGAGCTTCCAAGACTTTCTAACATTGTGTTGAAAGAGAGGGGGAAAAAGCTCTAGGAGAATAACTTGAGTCAGAGCTGGATTATTGAGTCTGTTATTCTCATGTTCATATGCTACTGTTCATAAATACATGTCTTTACAGACAATAAATTCTGTTTGAGGATTGCAGATTTTTCCGATGGCGTCTTCTACACTAGTGGTTCCTTGGGTCTCCAGATGTTCTTGGACTAAAACTCCCAGAGCTGTGCTGGCCTGGATTTCTGGGAGTTGTAGTCCAGAGACATCAAGGGACCCAGAGTTCTAGACTGACTATCAGGGGAAATAGAAACTTAACCTGTAACCTGTATGGAAGCCTGTTTGAACCCCATGAATGAAGTCTATATTCCAAGAACTGTTTGACTTTATTTGTAAAACTGTTTTTTTAATTATACCAATATATTGTCTCATAATATAGAATTAGAATTTATTATCCATATGCCACAACCAGATCTTTGAGCTATAAAACATTTTAAATTAATGCTATCATTACATAGCATTTTTAAAGGTAATTCATTTTAACAGTAAATTTAAAAAAAAACTTCTCTAAATTTTAAAATGCAATTCTTATTTAAATTTTTTATTTAAAAGTTATTTTCAAAACTTTGGTTTCTGTCTACTCTGTGAAAAATAAGCTCTTTACTTTTAAAATTTACCCAATGTACATAAACAGCTACTTTTGGCTGCTTTAATAATATCTAAATGCTGCATGCCACTAATCTGTGATGCAAGTCACTCACCTCCTATGTATTTTGTTCTTATCTCCATACCCTGCTGGAAGAGAGCATGAAGCACCAGCACAAGGCATAGCAGGGTTCAGGAATTGAACTGTGTGGTAGTTCTCCTCCACTGTTTCGGGGGAGCATATCCTGCAATTGTAGAACAACTGCTGCACTAGGAGTAAACATATCCCTCATTGAGTTATAGATGTAAGTATATTTTTAATGAGGAAAAAGGATTAAATTGGAAGTACAGTGGTGCCTCGCTAGACAATTGCCTCGCAGGATGAGGAATTCGCTAGATGATGGCTTTTTGCGATCGCTAATGCGCTTCGCAAAACGATGTTTCCCTATGGGCGATTTTCGCTAGACGACGAGTTTTCCCCATTGGAATGCATTGACTAGCGGTCAATAGCTGTCAGTGCATTCCAACGGGGACCCGCGCTCGCTAGACGATGTTTCCCTATGGACGATCTTCGCAAGACGACGACTTTTCCGTTGGAACGCATTGAAGAGATTTCAATGCATTCCAATGGGGAAACGTGCTTCGCTAGACGGAACGGATTAACATCGTCTAGCGAGGCACCACTGTAATGGGTTATTTGTATGTAGTTACTTCCAAGCTCTAAAATAGCTAAAATTATCATGCAGTATTTTTTAAAATACATTGATTAATTTAACAGTAAAATGTTGATTTGACTGTTAAATTTATTTATTGGCCAGAAGCTTATTACTTACATATTATTATTATTTATTTATTATTTATTTAACTTATATGCCGCCCACACTACCCAGAGGTCTCTGGGCGGCTTACAACATTTAAAATACAATAAAAAGACAAAACAATTAAAATGCAATTAAAATATATACTCTAAAAAATTGCCATCGGACCCACAGCTGATATCATTTCAATTAAAAGCCTTCTGGAACAGGAAGGTTTTGACCTGGCGCCGAAATGTCATCAGCGTCGGCGCCAGACGAATCTCAGTCGGGAGGGCATTCCATAGTCTGGGGGCAGCTGCCGAAAAGGCCCTTTGTCTACAAGCCATCCCTCTTACCTCCTTGAGGGACGGCTCTTTCAAAAGGGCCCTCTGGCTAGATCTTAACTGCCGGGTAGGTTCATATGGAAGGAGGCGGTCCTTCAGGTATCCAGGGCCCAAGCCGTTTAGGGCTTTATATGTCAAAACAAGCACTTTGAATTGGGCCCGGGCAGCAACTGGTAGCCAATGTAACTTAAATAGAATCGGCTTGATATGGTCCCTAGCGGCCCCACCACTCACCAGCCGCGCAGCTCGATTCTGGACCAGTTGCAGTCGCCGGACCGTCTTCAAAGGCAGCCCCACGTAGAGCGCATTGCAGTAATCTATGCGAGATGTTACCAGTGCGTGTGTAACTGTCATGAGACTCCACTCGTCCAGGTAGGGCCGTAGCTGGTATAATTTCCGCAGCTGAAGGAAGACGCCTCTGGCCACCGAGTCCACCTGGGCTTCCAGTGTTAGACTGGGGTCCAGGAGCACCCCCAAGCTGCGGACCCTGTCCCTTAGGGGGAGTGTAACCCCATTCAGGGCAGGGAAATGGCCCTCCAGCCTGTCCGGTGAAGCACCCACTAACAGCACTTCCGTCTTGTCTGGATTGAGTTTCAATTTATTAACCCTCATCCAGTCCATTATCAGGTCCAGACACGAGTTCAGCACAGAAACCGCCTCACCTGGATTGGTGGAAAACGAGAGGTAGAGCTGAGTATCGTCAGCATATTGCTGACTCCTCAGCCCAAACCTCCTGATGACCTCTCCCAGCGGTTTCATGTAGATGTTAAACAGCATGGGGGACAGTATTGAGCCCTGAGGAACCCCATGACATAAATGCCATGGGACAGAGCAACTGTCCCCCAGCACCACCCTCTGGACACGGTCAGCCAGGAAGGAGCGGAACCACCGTAAAGCGGTGCCCCCAACTCCCAACCCAGCCAGCCTATCCAGAAGGACACCATGGTCGATGGTGTCGAAAGCCGCTGAGAGGTCCAGGAGTATCAACAGGGTCACACTCCCCCTGTCTCTCTCCCGGCAAAGGTCATCATACAGGGCGACCAAGGCAGTCTCCGTACCAAAACCCGGCCTGAAACCCGATTGAAATGGATCCAGAAAATCCGTTTCATCCAGCAGCGCCTGGAGTTGCCCGGCCACAACCCGCTCCAATACTTTGCCCAAATAAGGGAGGTTCGCCACTGGTCGGTAGTTAACCACCAGCCTTGGGTCCAGGTTAGGCTTTTTAAGGAGTGGACGAATTACCGCCTCTTTCAAGGTGGTAGGGACCACTCCCTCTCTCAAAGAGGCGTTCACGGCCTCCTGGACCCAGGTGCGAACCCCCCTGGCAGATCTTCCAATTAGCCAAGATGGGCAAGGGTCGAGCGGAGTGGTGGTAGAACGGACAGATCCAAGCACCCTGTCCACATCCTCAGGTCTCAACAATTGAAACTCATCCATTAATACTTGACCTAAGCACGGCACACTGGACACATCCTCTGATTCTGCAGTAACGGTGGAGTCCAACCCACTGCGAATCTGAGCGATTTTCCCCTCAAATTAAATAGCAAACTCATCACAGCGAGCTGATGAGCAGTCCGGGACCTCCACCGGATTTCCCGGTTGAAGAAGATCCCGGACCACCCGAAACAGCTCTGCTGGACGACATTCTGAGGAAGCAATACGGCTGGAGAAATATTGCCGTTTCGCCAGCCGTATTGCCACGAAATAGGCCCGATAATGGGCTCTAAGTCGTGTTCGATCGGACTCCCAGCGGGATTTCCTCCACCTGCGCTCCAGCCGTCTCCCCTCTCGCTTCATCGCCCGCAGTTCAGAAGTATACCAAGGAGCTGTCTGGGCTCTGCGTGCAGGGAGAGGGCGCTTAGGCGCAATCGTGTCAACTGCCCGGGTCATCTCCCTATTCCATAGGGTGACCTGAGCTTCAGACGGATAATCCCCCAGAGCGTTCAGGAAACCATCTGGATCCATTAGTCTCCGAGGGCGGATCATCTTAATAGATCCCCCACCCTTGCAGAGGGAAGAAGAAGCTAATAGACTAAACTTGACCAGGAAGTGGTCTGACCATGACAATGGGGTCACAACCAGCCCCTCCACATCCAAACCACCATCTTCCAGTCCCGTTGAGAAAACCAGGTCCAGGGTATGGCCCTTCTCATGTGTTGGGCCGATGACACATTGAGACAGCCCCATGGTTGTCATGGCGGCCATGAAGTCCTGAGCCGCCCCAGTCAAGGCAGCCTCGGCATGGATGTTGAGGTCCCCCAGCACCAACAGCCTGGGAGTCCTCAACACCAGGTCCGAGACCACCTCCGTCAGCTCAGGCAGGGAGACTGTTGGTACGCAGCAGGGTGGGCGGTACACCAACAGAATCCCTAATCTGTCTCCCAAGCCCAACACACAATACAGGCCCTCAAGACCTCCTCTCAAAGGGATAGGAAGCCTGGTCAAGGAGATAGAACTCCTATAGACTATAGCAACTCCCCCTCCCCGACCCTCCGAGCGACATTGGTGCTGGACCGAGTACCCAGGCGGACACAGCTGGGAGAGGGGAACACCACCCTCTTCTCCCACCCAGGTCTCAGTAATGCACGCCAGGTCAGCACCCTCATCCAGAATTACATCATGGATGAGGGCAGTCTTATTTTGTACTGACCTGGCATTCATCAACAGCACCGTGTGGCTCGAGGGTTTGCTGATATGGTCACCTGATACCATCTGGTTGGGGGTAGGACTAGAAGAGGGGATAGATGTAAGGTATCTAACCTCTCTTCTCCTACGTGGGCATGTTCTACCCCCACCGCCATTCCTTCCCCTACCCAGCACCACCTCAATGGCTGCCCCCTCTAATGCCCTCCCCCCTTCCTGTTCCCTCAAATCCACTGTGGGTCTCTCTTAATTGATGGCAGTAAAATAAGTAAAAAATAATAAATAAAACCCTTCTAAAGCCCCTTCTCTCCCCCCCCCCCCCAGCCATGTGGCTGATGTTGAGAGGGGGTGAGGCAGCCAGGAGCAGCAGGGCCCAGTCCTGCAACAACAGAGGGAGACTGAGCCGGCTCCCTTGGAAAGGAGCTGGCAGCCGGCAGGGGTCCAACCACAGTCCCACTGCCTCTCACACAGTGAGCTGTGGCCGGCAGATAGTCTTTGGCTCCTCCTGAGTGCAGGAACGCTGGTCCGGTGGGTCCCAAGAGCAGCTCCGACTTAAAAGCCGGACATATGTTGACATTAAGCCGGACAGCATAAATCACAGAGATGAATTGCTGCTGTTTAAGAGGTTAAGGCTTACACTCTTCATTGCACACCAGTTACATTACTTGGCATGTGATGAACAACACTAGCCTCAACTTCTTAGCAGTTTGGCACTGCTATTTATGCTCTTAAGGCCAGCATAGGTAAGTGCTCAGTAATAGGTTTCTGGCTATTAAATTTCTGTGCTGCCTTTTGGGGCAAAACTAACATTCACTGTAGTAATAAACTGTAGATTACAAAAAGCCAAAGTGAAAACTGAAGATAGCAATAATAAGAAATGGAAAAAACAAACGCAAAAACAACACCCAAATTAAAACCATAATTTTTCTTTCTTAAGGATTTCCCCACCCACAATATATTCTGACCCTTGCGTCTGTCAAAATTAGTCAGTTTTTCACATCACTTTATTCAGTTGGCTACATCAGCCTAATTTAGAGTGTGAAAAATGCAAATAGATCCACTGTGAAGTTATACCCAGGAAGTCAGAATTTCCCAGGTTAATTTGCTTAAGCCAAGCACACAGGAGCCAGTAGAGAGAGAGAGAGAGAGGGGCTTATTTGCATATTGTTGAATCTTTTCCTCTGCACACTTAGTGCCTCGGCCAGCTTTCATCTCCCCAACCCACCCACCCACCCACCCACCCTTCCTTCCTTCCTTCCTTCCTTCCTTCCTTCCTTCCTCTTAAAGGCTTGCTGTCCTAGTGCTAGGACAGCTGACTGACCAAAGGGGGGGAAAAGAGCAGAGTGGGTAGAAAGATAGGAGGAAAATTGTGCTTCTTGAAAATCTGGATACTCAGAGCAAAGCTACCGTAAAACTTCTTCCTCTCTCTCTGATTCCTTGCTCTCCCCCCCCCCCCCCTTTGCTCAGCAGTTGCCCCTAGTGCTAGGACGCTAGGACGGCAAGCTTTTAGAAAAAAAGGTAGAAAGAAATGGAAGAGGAAAAAAGGATGAAAGCAGACCCAGCCACCAGCTATAGGGAGGAGAGGATTCAGCTAACAGCCAGTTTTTCTGCTGCCCTGCCTCTTGCACTGCTGCGGTAGCTGGCTGGAATGGCTTTAAATACAATGACTGCAAACGACATCAGCTGAAATGATCATGTCATGAGAACTGATGCAAATGCATTCAATTCCAAAAAAGTAGACACTCCTGCGGTGGAGTTAAAAACAATGGATTGGCAGGAGGAGGACTCTGGACTGATTCACATGGACTTTTACATAATGTAGTCAACAGAAAATAATGTGAATGAAGCTGTCCCTATCTCATAGCACTTTCCATATTATTTGTGAATGTAGTCGCACTTTTAGTTATGCTTAGGCCCCCACTGAAGAAAGTGGGATAATTTATGACCACGTTTGGTTCCACTTGATTTTAGTGGGTGCAAAGGTGAACTAATTTCATCTGGGTCTGAACCAGTTTTATTTTTCTGGGAGAAAAGTAATCTTCCCAAACTCCGAATTATCTAGTAAATTTCAGGTGAAAGTGAAGGGCAGCATTCTTCATAGCTCAGTTTCTTAGCCACTAGATTTCTCTGCTATGCTTTTAATTTTCTATGTCGGGGTTTGGTTTTCAGTTTACTTCTGTTCTACATTTTTAACCTCAAGTCAGCTTTTTCTCTTTTTTGTATAGGGCAAGCAGAACTACAGAATCATGGGTCATTTCGGTGAGAGCTTCTGAGAGAGACCAGAGGTCTGCGATAATATAGCCACTTTACTGGCACAAGAATGGTTTGGAAATGACATTGCAACATTTTTCTGTATTACTGGTAAAGCAGTGCTAAGCTAGAATATACTGGCTTCAAGACAATAGACAACACTTAAATCCTAATCACTGGCCAGATATAAACCAGTGTGATGCGGAAATGAGATGAGGCTCCGAAATGGAACTGTGGCCACTGTGTTATTTTTCATCACCTCTTTCCTGAGTTTGTCTTGGTATACAGCATGGCAGAATGGGAAAGGTGAGTGATCTCTTTCCTGAAAAAAACAACACACGTATAACTTGGTTTCTTGACTTGTTCAGATCAATGGAACAGAGAAGTGTGGTTTTTTAAAAATATTTAGACTAATGATGTAAGCAGCATGCTGACTATTCCTGTGTCGAACTGGAACACCATCCTATTTTTGCTGTGACTATTGCAAAATGCGCAGTTAAAATAATGAACTATCTGACCACATCTAGCTTCTTTTCTGTCTATTAAGTGTAGGAGGATATAAGCTGAAGTAAATAGTCTCCATGAGAAGGTGTAGCCTGAGGTTTTCTGTGTGTATGGAAAAAGTTGCCCAAACATGGTCAAAGGTGGAAGGTTCCCAGCTTTCCTATTCTGTGAGAATATAATAGAAAGAAGCAGTCTGTTTGATTGGTGTTCAGGAAGTTCTTTTAACCACATAAGGTGAAGATTCCACTTTACCTCTCTATTTCTGTGCTTGCAGTCATTGAGGTCTATCCCTGTTCATTTGAGGCTATTGGTTCTCTAAGATTAAAAACCAGAACAAAACAAAGTAATTATGATTTTGAGTCTCCCAGCATGAGCCACAATAATTGTTCTGAGAATGTAGGGGATCAGGACCTTGACTTGTCTTCTTCTTTTCTTAAACTGATGGTTACAGGCATACTGGATACTTCTGGGGAAAAGTAGAATGAAATAAGATCTCTCTCTCTCTCTCTCTCTCTCTCTCTCTTCCTCTCTCTCTCTCTCTGTGTTCATAACTATGTCTTGAGAACCAGAAAATATATTCACAATATTTTCCAAAGAAACGGTTCTTGTTTTGTTACTCAGGGATACATTTTTAAAAGGTGTTGGCAATTTTGCCTTAAATTGAGTCTACTCATAAAGGTTATCTGGGTCCAAATAATCACCTTTTGTAGGAAAGGTGTTGTTAGGACTGATTACTGTGGATTAGCACTAATAACAGCATCTTGTTTATTTGTTTTGCTTTTTCCTATGATAATGTTAGTAGCTGTGGTCATGTCAGCCCCTTGTACTGTTGACCAAATAAATCCTCTCTGCAGCCTTATCTTTAGTAGAGTTCATGTGACCTTGCCCTATAGTAACTCAGCACATAAAAAGCAAGGTTATTAAAGCCCAAATGCACTGTAGTTACCAAGCACTTCTTTGTGATTCTTCGGATGAATGATATTTGTACAATACATTTCTCTGGAAATGGCCTGTGTTTTTCTGATACCAGTAGGATATCTTCAAATAAGAAAGCAAAGACTATAATATAATAATCTTAATATTTATATAATAAGATGTGTTGGCAACTTACTATTTCTGTCATTGAAAACCTGGCCAAAAATGGCAAGGCTAGAATTCTGTATGGCCTATTCTTGACCATTGTAAGGAAGGAAAGCATAGCCTTTGGGGGAAAAAAGTACGGTGGAGAGAAATTATCCTGACCCTAATGTATTCTTCCCTTTTACTCTTGGAAAGTAAATATGAACCTACAGAACAGATCCCTCAGTTATTTCAACATAATGTTAAAATAAAGAGCACTTGGAAAGTAAAGGACAGAAATCCTCTCACTATGAGAAGTACTATACTTCTATATTATATGGTTCTATAGATGTAGGTACGGTGGATAGCTCAATAGGTTAGCTATCTGGCTGTAGGGCCAGAGGTTGGGAGTTCAATTCCCCACTGTTCCTCCTATGAGTAGAGCCAGCCTGTGCGGCCTTGAGCTAACTGCACAGTCCCGGAGTGCCCCCAGAAGAAGGGAATGGTAAACCATCCCTTAAGTATTCTCTACTTGGAAAACTCTGGAAAAGGGTCGCCATCAGTCAGAATTGACTATTAGTATTAGTATTATGTTGTTGTTGTTTAGTCATTAAGTCGTGTCCAACTCTTCATGACCCCATGGACCAAAGCACGCCAGGCCCTCCTGTCTTCCACTGCCTCCCGGAGTTTGGTCAAATTCATGTTGGTAGCTTCGATGACACTGTCCAACCATCTCGTCCTCTGTCGTCCCCTTCTCCTCTTGCCTTCACACTTTCCCAACATCAGGGTCTTTTCCAGGGAGTCTTCTCTTCTCATGAGATGGCCAAAGTATTGGAGCCTCAGCTTCAGGATCTGTCCTTCCAGTGAGCACTCAGGGTTGATTTCCTTCAGAATGGATAGGTTTGTTCTCCTTGCAGTCCAGGGGACTCTTAAGAGTCTCCTCCAGCACCACAATTCAAAAGCATCAATTCTTCGGCAGCCAGCCTTCTTTATGGTCCAGCTCTCACTTCCATACATCGCTACTGGAAAAACCATAGCTTTGACTATGCGGACCTTTGTCGGCAAGGTGATGTCTCTGCTTTTTAAGATGCTGTCTAGGTTTGTCATCGCTTTCCTCCCAAGAAGCGGGTGTCTTTTAATTTCGTGTCTGCTGTCACCATCTGCAGTGATCATGGAGCCCAAGAAAGTAAAATCTGTCACTGCCTCCATATCTTCCCCTTCTATTTGCCAGGAGGTGATGGGACCAGTGGCCATGATTTTAGTTTTTTTGATGTTGAGCTTCAGACCATTTTTTCCACTCTCCTCTTTCACCCTCATTAAGAGGTTCTTTAATTCCTCCTCACTTTCTGCCATCAGAGTGGTATCATCTGCATATCTGAGGTTGTTGATATTTCTTCCGGCAATCTTAATTCTGGCTTGGGATTCCTCCAGTCCAGCCTTTCGCATGATGTATTCTGCATATAAGTTAAATAAGCAGGGAGACAATATACAGCCTTGTCATACTCCTTTCCCAACTTTGAACCAATCAGTTGTTCCATATCCAGTTTTAACTGTTGCTTCCTGTCCCACGTATAGATTTCTCAGGAGGTAGATAAGGTGGTCAGGCACTCCCATTTCTTTAAGAACTTGCCATAGTTTGCTGTGGTCCACACATTCAAAGGCTTTTGCATAGTCAATGAAGCAGAAGTAGATGTTTTTCTGGAACTCTCTGGATTTCTCCATAATCCAGCGCATGTTAGCAATTTGGTCTCTAGTTCCTCTGCCCCTTCGAAATCCAGCTTGTACTTCTGGGAGTTCTCGGTCCACATACTGCTGAAGCCTACCTTGGAGGATTTTGAGCATAACCTTGCTAGCGTGTGAATGAGTGCAATTGTACGGTAGTTGGAGCATTCTTTGGCACTGCCCTTCTTTGGGATTGGGATGTAGACTGATCTTTTCCAATCCTCTGGCCACTGCTGAGTTTTCCAAACTTGCTGGCATATTGTGTGTAGCACATTTTGACTTCACTCTCCAAGATGTCTGGCTCAAGGTCAGCAACCACACTATCTGGGTTGTCCGGGACATCTAGATCTTTCTGGTATAATTCCTCTGTGTATTCTTGCCACCTCTTCTTGATGTCTTCTGCTTCTGTTTTCTGACATTTTTGTCCTTTATCATGTCCATCTTTGCACAAAATGTTCCTTTAATATCTCCAATTTTTTTGAACAGATCTCTGGTTTTTCCCTTTCTATTATTTTCCTCTATTTCTTTGCACTGTTCATTTAAGAAGGCCCTCTTGTCTCTCCTTGCTATTCTTTGGAAGTCTGCATTCAATTTTCTGTAACTTTCCCTATCTCCCTTGCATTTTGTTTCCCTTCTCTTCTCTGCTGTTTGTAAGGACTTGTTGGACAGTCACTTTGCTTTCTTGCATTTCCTTTTCTTTGGGATGGTTTTTGTTGCTGCCTCCTGTACAATGTTTCGAGCCTCCATCCATAGTTCTTCAGGCACTCTGTCCACCAAATCTAGTTCCTTAAATCTGTTTTTCACTTCCACTGTGTATTCATAAGGGATTTGGTTTAGATTATACCTGAGTAGCCCAGTGGTTTTTCCTACTTTCTTCAGTTTAAGCTTGAGTTTTGCTATAAGAAGCTGATGATCAGAGCCACAATCAGCTCCAGGTCTTGTTTTTGCTGACTGTATAGAGCTTCTCCATCTTTGGCTTCAGAGAACATAATCAATTTGATTTCGGTATTGCCCATCTGGTGATGTCCATGTGTAGAGTCGCCTCTTGTGTTGTTGGAAAAGAGTGTTTGTGATGACCAGCTTGTTCTCTTGACAAAACTCTATTAGCCTTTGCCCTGCTTCGTTTTGAACTCCAAGGCCAAACTTACCTGTTGTTCCTTTTATCTCTTGACGCCCTACTTTAGCATTCCAGTCCCCTATAATGACAAGAACATATTTCTTTGGTGTCAGTTCTAGAAGGTGTTGTAAGTCTTCATAGAATTGGTCAATTTCAGCCTCTTCAGCATTGGTGGTTGGTGCGTAAACCTGGATTACTGTGATGTTGAAAGGTCTGCCTTGGTTTCGTATTGAAATCATTCTATCATTTTTGAGATTATATCCCAGTACAGCTTTTCCCACTCTTTTGTTGACTATGAGGGCTACTCCATTTCTTCTATGGGATTCTTGCCCACAATAGTAGATATGATAATCGTCTGAATTGAATTCGCCCATTCTCATCCATTTTAGTTCACTGACGCCCAGGATGTCAATGTTTATTCTTGCCATCTCCTGTTTGACCCCATCCAGCTTACCAAGATTCATAGATCTTACATTCCAGGTTCCTATGCAGTATTTTTCTTTGTAGCATCGGACTTTCCTTTCACTTCCAGGCACGTCCGCAGCTGAGCGTCCTTTCGGCTTTGCCCCAACCACTTCATTAGCTCTGGAGCTACTTATACTTGTCCTCCGCTCTTCCTCAGTAGCATGTTGGACGCCTTCTGACCTGAGGGGCTCATCTTCCAGCGTCATATCTTTTAGCCTTTTGTTTCTGTTCATGGGGTTTTCTTGGCAAAGATACTGGAGTGGCTTGCCAGTTCCTGCTCCAGGTGGATCGCGTTTAGTTAGAACTCTCCACTATGACCTGTCTGTCTTGGGTGTCCCTGCATGGCATAGCCCATAGCTTCTCTGAATTACTCAAGCCCCTTCAGCACGACAAGGCAGCAATCCATGAAGGGGATTAGTACTATAGATGTAGGTAAATGAAAACAATTTACCATTAATTTTTCAATTAGAACCTTTGTAATTGTTTGGCAGGTTGTCTCATCTAGTTCTGTGGCTTCTTTGACTTCTGTCTTCATGTCAGAATGTTTTAATTTTTTGGCAAAGGTGCCATCCTCAGAAGATCTGCTTTGGAGTGATTTGATTTAAATTGGGAGGGGATAATGTGTGGCACCTCCCAACCCCACACTTCCCAAGAAAATTTTTACATTGGTGGGGACATTGATGTCTTCCCCCCTCCTCAAACTCTCTCTTGTGATCTTTAAGGGGAATGGGGGTATGTTTGGAAGACTTCTTTCAAACTCTCTATTTTTTTTAAAAATTTGGGGCCACTCAGAAGTACAAGGGGTCTGTTTTTGTGACTCCCCTCCTTTCTTTGGAAGCAAATATTTTGTTGGAGGTGTTATTGCTTGAGCATGTTAGATGAACATGTGTAGTCCTTGGACCTCTAGAGGTTGCCCACTTTTATTTCAACGAATGTGAGTGCCCTGGAGCTGAATGGACAGCTTGTGATTCGTAAGCCATATCTAGACCACCGGCCATCTATTGTAGCCTTCCAGATGGATGACAGTCTGTTTTTCTATTGCAGAAACAGTCAACAAATTTAGACCATTAATGGAGTCCTTCTGTGCCTGTACTTTGGGATTGGTGGACTGTGTTTAGCTTTTTGGGTCAGAAAACTTTACATAGCTGCTGCAGACCTGGGTAGGCATCATCCTGTTTTTGTGAATCCCACTGCCTCATGTTTTCTGCTGGATAGCTGTGCCCGTGTTAAGCATTTTGTTATGAGGGGCCTTTCGGTTATTGTTGGAATGGGAAAAGTGTCCTCCCCCTGAGATATTTTTGGACAAAATTGCTATTGTTCCTCACCACTGGTTACACTGACTGTTTGGAGTTTTAGTTCAACAACATCTGGAGAGCCAAATTTTTCCCACCTTCGAGATATGGTCTGTCATGCCGTTGTTTGGTGCCTGACCAGTCCCAGAGACTGAGTTACCCAGGACAAGGTTTCCAACATGTTTTGGCTGAGTCTAGGCCAAAAAGGTTCACAGTGGGGAGCAGGAACTAAAGCTACCTTCTCTAATCTAATATCCTCCAGATGAGTTTGGCTTATAACCCAAGCACATATGTAGTACAGATGTGTTATAGCTGTCCAAAATATCTGGAAAGTGTCCACATTGGGAAAGGCTGGTCAATCAGTCTTGTCTGGTGAAAGTGTGTTTTTGACTACCACTGCTGACTCACTTTAAATCTTGGAGTGGGGCATGTCTCAATAATAGCACAGACTTTACATTCAGAAGGCCTCAAATTCCCTCTGAGCCTGTCCACGCTGGGTACTTGTTCGGTTTTTCTTGCACTCAGCAAAGTAAACAGAGTCAAAGTGGAACAAAAGAGTGTTGCTTTCTGGTGGGGTGGGTGTTGTATATCACGGAGCCTCATAGCGCAGGTAGCTGGCTCAAGGTTGACTCAGGCTTCCATCTTTCTGAGGTTGTTAAATTGAGTATCTAGCTCACTGGAGGTGGGCAATGCGTAAGTAAATTGTAAACCACACAAATAATTCTTTAAGTGCTATAGGGCAGTATATAAGCAGCAGACATTGCTTTGCTTTGCTTTTACTACCAGAAGGTGGTGTATTTTTGGTGGTGTATACTTGTTCTGCTTTCCACCAGTCTGCTCCTATGGACCCTACTACTGCATTGTTAGGTGCTGATCCATATACTTTCTGGGTGGGTTTCATTTGATGACGTTTCATTATGACTAGTGTTTGTTGGTTGAATCAAACAAGGAGAGAGGAAGGAGGGAGTGAAGTAGACAAGGAGAGAGAGGGAACACATATGGACAAGGCGGTCCCAGAACAACCCAGTGTATCCCATCACATTCAGCATAAATATGCTCCCCCTGTGCAGATGCAAATACTGAGATTAACGAACAAATCTTCAATAGAGAATACTGACAAAACCCAGAACAACTCCAGGATAACAGGAGACAACTGTCTGACATTTCCAGTTTGAGAAAAAGGTTTAGTGTAGAAAAAGGTTCAAAGACCCAAATTTTGGGAAAGGCACTGACTTGTCACAGAAAGCATTGGATGTCTTTGAGTTCACAAAGGGAGTGCTGGTTCATAAATCGGTGTTTATTTTCCCCTTTGTGATTTGACAATTTTTGAATGTACCTCAAAACATGGTTGCTTTCTGTTTTTAAGCTGCTGTCTGTTTCATATTTAATGGTTTTGATGGTTGCTGAATTTTAAAAAATTGTTTCAGAATTGTATTTTAAGGCTGCTGTTTTAGCTGTGTGTGTGTTAGGCTACTGCCTATGTTTTTATTTTGAAAACTGCCTTGAAGGCTCTTTACCTTTAAAAGCATTATAATAAAAATGTTTTGAACAAATTAATTTATTATGTTTACCATTCTTCTTCTTGTGCTGTGTAAATTATGTCATTGTACCTTGGGTTTATTTCTCCTTGAGTGATATGAAACTTTTTCCCCCCATGTAGATATGTGCAGAGAGTGGTGGGGGAAAAAGGCTTTTGGTAGAAACGTGGGTCGCATCACAGATTGGCAGTTTATCTTTATTGGGCATATGCTGAGTATCTCATCTGTTCTGGAACAGTTGGTCAGTCTTGCAGACCACTGAACCTGAACATCAGCAGAATGGCTGGGTTTTGCTGGGTATTATGCTTGCTTAACTGGGTGATGGAAGTGTGCCAAGTACTCTGAAAAGTAGAGGCATGCTTCATAATATGACATAGTAGTTTGTGTAGATATTTTTCTTACAAGAATCACAAGAAACATTTTTGTTCAGTGCAAAATCAGCCCTTTGTTATTTCTGACATGGGCATTTTCCTTGTGGATGATGTCTAGAGCAAATGAGGCATTTAGGTTCTCATGGGAGTCTTTCTTGAACAATTCTTTGTGCTATTGGCTCTTATTTTCTTGAGGGCAGGACAGATTCCTGTATCAGAAGAGGGATGCCAGTAGCATAGGAGCTAGTCTGGTTTCCTAAGCCCAGTCTCATGACCTGCCATACCAGTAAGCAGGGAATAGAATCTGCTATGTGTGTCCTACATTCTCTATTATTCCCCCCAAAAAGAGGAAAATATTTTAAATCCCACATTGATATTGCAAAAGAGCAAATGTTGCCAGGAGTCCTGCTGATATCAAGAGGAACAAATCTAGCAGTGCTCATTTTTCATTCCTTTTTTTTAAAAAATGGATGAAGATAAGGAGTTTAAAATGTTATTGGAATGTTTGAAGGGAATAATTGTTTGTATAGTGTTACATGAGATCAGAGCCATGTTCTGTGCCATCCTGTATCTAATACTGCACAGTAAACTAAGAATGGATTGAGGGTGTAAGTACTCCACCTTTGGCAAAGCTGCTTTGATACTCTGAAATGCTCGTAAACATTCACAGAAGGGAAGGTGTCACAGTAAAAGATTAAAAGACGTGTAGCTATGGTGACAGAAGTGATGGCTCGGTTTGGCTGAGAGAGAAATGAAGAACTAGCACACAATTGAATGACATGACAGATGAGGTGCTGGGAGTAGAAATACCACGTTGGAGGGAGAAAAGCAAACACACAGAGGACAGTTTTAGGGATGCTTAAGAAGAAGAAATCCCAAAGTGTGGGGTGGCTATTTAGGGAAGCTTCTCCTGTTCTTTCAGTGTTTTGGTACCAGAGGGGAAATACAGTGGAATGTAGTGGAGAAAAGGAGATGAAAATGTGATTGAACCTGCAGGGGGCAGCATTTCTCAGTGTTGCACAAACAGGATAGCATAGAACTGAAGTAGAGATGCCACACACACACACACACACACGGGGGCAGGGCGGTTATGTGTGTGTTGAAGGTACTTGGTCTCATTTGGAGTATCTGATCTTCCCTTCAAAAACCAGTGCAGGTTTGTTGTTCTAGAACAGTCTGGTCTTGATTAACCATTTCAGGATTTGAAAAGAGAGAGAGTGGAGTTGACAGACAGCAAATCAGAGACAAGGTTATGATGTCTCTTACCAGCCATAGTAAGTAAATATGACAGGACCATCACACTGTAATGTTGGACATGGCTTTGCATATTCCACATTGATAAATTTTTGATAAAATGGGATGTTAACCAAGCACCAGCCAAAGTAAAGGGACTGGAACTATTTTATTAACGGAGTCCTCCTGCTCTTCCTTTATGCCTGAAAAAAGTCCTAGATTTTAGAAGCATACCCTTGGACCTTTACGGAAGAAAGGACAAAACTCTGCCATCTTGTTCTTAAAAAAAAAAGTAGGCATAATTTATGAAAATTATGAATGATACCCGTAGTGTTGACTTTCATGGAATTTAAGTGTCTTTGGAACAGGGATGTGTTTTTGCCTCTTTCCCTCAATTTGTTGTATGCCGATGGTGGCCTCTTAGAAGAGATAGGTTAAATGGTTCATAGGAGATAGGGAATTGCTGAAAATTACAGCCTCTTCATTCTCCTGACAGCTGCTTCCTTTATCAGAGGGGGACATCGATTTGATGCAGGGTGGATCTGATTTAAATCAAATTGACTAAAACCACAATTTAAATGGAAAAAATCA
Source organism: Intellagama lesueurii (assembly GCA_037013535.1). Classification (NCBI taxonomy): domain Eukaryota; kingdom Metazoa; phylum Chordata; class Lepidosauria; order Squamata; family Agamidae; genus Intellagama; species Intellagama lesueurii. The sequence continues at coordinate 94,505,175 of JBAJHW010000003.1, read as the reverse complement.
GATTTTTTGGACAATTCAAATGAAAACAAATTTTTGACTTATATTGTGATTTTTAAAAAATATTTTTAAAAATCATCGATTTTTATGCACCCTGATTTGATGTAATCTGACAGATAAATTTCTCAGGGAGTTGTCATAATGGAACACTTTAGCACTGTATTAAACCAAGTTCTTCCAAGTCTTAACTTTCCTCCGAATGTGGATACAGGTAATATATGTAGCATGAATCAAATGGTGGTAAGTAACATCATACAGTGTGCCTGCCTTTGAATTGCTTTTTTCCCCTGGTTTGAAGGAACTGGTTTGCCAGTAGTTATTAATTGCAGGTGATTGTGGTTTACCCTGATTTCACCTGGTATTAAAGTGAAGTGGGCAGAACTGAATGTCTGCTCCAGATTGAACTTTGACCATCGTTAGACAGGATTATAGTTTATTTCAGTGTTATTCTTCTGAGAGCCCCTGGATTTTCTTGATAAGCAACAAAGCATTGGTGCAGGGACATTAGGATTTAATAATATTAGAACTGCAGAGCTGGAAGGGACCCTGTGGATCATCATGTCGAGCCCCTGATAAGGAGGCACAGTGGGAAATCAAACTCCCAACCTCTGGCTCCATAGCTAGATACCTAAACCTCTGAGCTATCCAGTGGCTCTTGGTTAATTATGATTAATCAACAGAGTGTAAACCATTGCATGGCATGTTCTATTCTCCCTCTCACTTCTGGAATCTAAATTACCCCAAAAGGCTAAATGAATTATTCAGCTAGCAGCTAAAGCGCAGCTAAAGATAGCTAGGATTTCTACACTACCCAGCTTCTGAAATAGTAGTGTGAAGATGTTGTCAGATTCTTATTTAAGCAGGAACATTTATTCTTGTTCTTTCTTCCCTACCAGAGGCTGGACAACATCAAGGTTATTCTGAATTAAAATAATGATGCCGTGCTGCATCCAGAACATGATGCTCTTCTTCCTGCACTCCTTTTTAGGGTTTTTTGTGTGTGTGTCATGAATGATCAGCTGTGGCAAGCTGTACTTTTTATTCTCGCTATGTGACATGTATTCTAGTTTTCTATATTTTATCAGTTGCTTGATGTTTATTCATTTGCTTTAGTATTTCTTCACTGCTCATCCTGTTGATCCAAAAATCCTGGTTAACTTGAGTGGTTAACTACTAGCGGGCTGCATGGAGAAATGTTGTATTCCAAATGGAGTGGACCCTGCATTCCTGTGGCCCACTCCCAAATATTATGGCTAAAGATGTGCATGTGCTCTCAAAGTATTCACGCCTACCTGTTTCTGCTCTTTAATGTATTTGATGTAGAATCATACATGTATCCCTTTAAGCTAGAGTTCTTTCTCTTTATTCTTGCATTAGTAATACAGAGCTTGCTCAACTGAATTTCATTTAAGAGATCTAAATGTTTCTTGTAGCAGTTCTGAGACTCTCTATCTGAGGTATCTTTGAGATTGAAAATGTAGTTTGATCATGGAGAGAACTTAAGCATTGAAATTATGACAAATTCTTGAACAGCTGACTAATCAAAATGCAAAGATTTTTAAGCAGCTGGCAAGTTTCCATTAAATTCTTCACATTATCTTTTATTTCTCTGAACAATTTCTTTCTCTTCATACATATTGATCTGCCCTTAAACTATCTTTCTAAACAGTATTTCAGTTATATATTCTCTTGAAAGGTGTTTGAAATAGTATCTTTCTTCTAGTTTTATGTACCGACATAACAGTAATCTGGGATGCCGCAAACATGTTCTTGACTCTTCCAACATTGGTTAAGTACTATTGACTTTCAAGGGGGGGTTGTCCTCCCAGCTATGTCTGTTCTGATTTTTTATTTATTTGCTTGTTTGCTAAACTCTTCAGCTCTTTTCCTGTAAGAGAAGGGGATTATTATATCACAAAGTATCAAGAATACAACAGTGGAAAAACTTGCTGAAATAGTGAAGTTTTTATTTGATTTATTACAGTTTTATCTGTGGAAAACTGTTATCTAAGAAAGTAAGCACAGTGGGGAATCAAACTCCCAACCTCTGGCTCCGCAGCCAGATATCTAAACCACCGATCTCTCCAGTCAGTGTTTTACAGTATAGTGAATAGTATTTCATGCCTTAAGGCTAGATGCTACATGTTTAATTCTTAATAGTAGATGATAGGCATTTATGTGGTTTTCTGACTGGCATATAAAAGTATATGGTGTAGATAGATAGATAGATAGATAGATAGATAGATAGATAGATAGATAGATAGATAGATAGATAGATAGATAGATAGATAGATAGAACATTTAAAATTATTAACATGTGATAATGTAGATCTAATACCACCTGGTTTTAGCAGCCCATTGTTCCCATGCGTATTGCATTGACTTTGCTGGAAGGAGTTATAGTCCACTATGTCTTGAGGGCAGCAGGTTGAGGAAATCTGAACTAAGAGATCTGCTTACCATAGTGAACCAGAAGTGTAAGACGCTGCCTCCAAAATGGGACAGAGTTCAGTCTGTTGATAGAGCTGCATGTTTTGTCAGCAAATTTTACCCATGTTGAGTGAATTTTTATAACCTGCTACATGGAAAGTTGAGAATAAGGGGATTGTGGAGGGTCTGTAAAATATGATTCTGTTGGACAAGTCCCATTGACCTCCTACTTCCATTTCTTATTTAAAGGTTCAGTAAAATCCTTAAAAATATTGAAACACACTTGGCACAAAAGTCCCCTCATGGAGAGGCAAAATCCTTGTCCTTTCCTTCTTTCTACATTTACTAAGTGCCCTGTACCCAGAGCCATACTAGGAGCTATAGGCAATAGTTATTGAGAGGTGGCCTATATGAAGTGCTATGGCTCAGCAGTTCCTCTGCCATTCCTGTTTGGACTCTCATCTGCCTCTCATCCACAAACTAACTTGGTTCTTTTTTATTCTTCCCAAACTATTGGATTCCCAGCATTCCAGGGAGTACTTCCGCTTTTATAGCTCAGTGTTGTGCTTATTTCCTCAAGAGCATCAGGAACTGTGGCAAATGGAGCCTACTGTTTTGTAGGTGTGTTCAGTACTGTAAAGGTTTCCCTTGACATTTAGTCCAGTTGTGTCCGACTCGAGGGGGCGGTGCTCATCCCCGTTTCCAAGCCGTAGAGCCAACGTTTCTCCATAGACAGTTTCCGTGGTCACGTGGCCAGTGCGACTAGACACGGAACACTGTTACCTTCCCACCGTGGTGGTACCTATTTACTCGCATTTTTACATGCTTTCGAACTGCTAGGTTGGCAGGAGCTGGGACAAGCGACAGGAGCTCACTCCGTCACGTGGATTCGATCTTACGTACTGTAACTCTAATGTGGATTGACCTGCTTCATTCACTTAGATTTTTATGAGTCATCCACATTGGTAGCCTCCAACCACTGTGGTGGTTCTGCCTCATCTGATCTTATTTCTGAGTAGAGTCAAACTGTCTCTCTAGGGTTAGAAGGCTACTCTTCCACCACCCTTTCTCTCCCCACGGTGTGGTTTCCATGAGTTGGGCAGGTGAACCTATTGCCACTTGACACATCTTTCCTATCACCTTTTGGGCAAGTGGCTTTTCATTTGGCTTATAATGACTTTGCCTGAGAAGATAAAAGAGCCATATCTTTGAGATGATAGGGAGCTCATTAGCAGATGACATGTTTTGAATGCATTGTCAATCCAGGCTCATTGTAACTGATCTTTTAATCTGAGGTAAAACAAATTTTCTATCTGTCTGTAACTATAGTAGAGAAGTATAAGGTAGTAAAATATACGTGCATGAATGCTTAAACGCAAGAGCATCGTAGGTCATGATCTTCTTGCCAATTTACATTTGCATGAAGAAAATCATGATGAGTCGCGGTGGCAATTTACTGGTTGTTAATGCGGTGCTGGTTGGGCTTCTGGGTTTTTTGTCAGGCTCATGCTTCATGATGCAAACAGTGCTTTATTAATGAGAAGCCATTTGTTGCCAGCACCTAATCCGTTTCCTTTATGCAAGCATAAATCAGCAGTAGAATGCTGCCCATAGTGTTTAAAAAGCAGCACCATTCTGAGCTTTCTCTAGTCACACACACTTTATGAACTATTTCTTCCTACTCCAGATGAATAATTCTGATAAAAAAACAATGATTAAACACTTTACTTTTTACTTTAACCAAATGATTTGTAAATAAATAAGTATTTCACTATAAGCCAAATAACTGATTTAAAAACTGCTATACATGACAATTTTGGCTCTTCTTTTCCCTGTGTACAGCAACTGTAAGAACAGCAGAACTTAAGAGAAAACCTCCTGGATCAGAACAAAGGAACCTCTAGTCCAGCTTTCTGTTTCCTGTAGTGATCAAAAAGATGCCCATGGTTGGGAAGCCCATAAAGGCAACAGTCTTCTGCAGTGAATTCTATTTTCAGGCAGTGCTTGTTGCCTGTGGTTCTGGAGGTGGCATATAGTGGCAACCAGCATGGCTAGTTGCCATTGACACAAGAAAACATTAGACAAAATAGCTATTTTCAGTTGAAAAGGTGATCAGTTATTTTATAAAAGATACACATGGGGTAAGCAGTTATTGCTGCCTACCTAGTCACTGCATTGAATAGCTTATTCTTACTGACTCCAGCCTGCAATTTTTTTCCACTCTGCGGGATCTTTAGAGTGGTTGAAAACTCATAATGATCCCTGTTCAATGTTGGAACCTGTGATGATTATTAGCAGCAATTGTTGCCACCGTTGCGTCTTCTTATTGAGAACCATGGATATAGTCCATGTACAGTTTCCCCCAGTACTGAACTAGAAAATAAATAGTCAAGCTTTGAAAAAGAAAGCCCAGCATGTAATTAATTTTTAAACTGTTTTAGGTTACAAATAAGATAACATTATCCAAAACCAGTGAAATGATAAAAGACACACTTAAAAACAAGCTTCGTTCATTAGCAAGCAACTCTCTGACGCAGAACTGTTGCAAACAACTAATCTTTCCATCCAGATCATAGACTTAATTATCCTTATTGTTTGAAACCAACGAACAGACTAGGAACCATATGCTTCCCTGATCTGACCTCCATCAGGCTCTGATGGTTTTTTTAAAAGTAGTCTTAATGTCTTATCCAGCTGTTGTCTGCATTACAAGAAGAGCATTCAGTCTTAACAGTTTTATAGATTTGATGCAGCATGGTGCCAGAAGGAAACATAGCTAATTCTGTTAATGTTTTCTAATGTTTTAATTTTCATCTTATACATTGTCTTATATGAGTTATTCCCCTGATTAAAATGCACATACATATAAATTCATATAAAGTCCTGCTTAGATTTCTAATGCTTGTGTTGGTCTCATTATTAGAGAAAATGGTCTAGCTGATGATAACCAAGTGATGCTTTATGCTGAATGCATCGTGTAAAACTGTATTTTCAGTTTTGCTTTGATTCTTTCCTTTTTAGCTTAGGAGGAAAAAAAGTGGTGTGCTTTTGGTACTCTGGTATGCCTTTTCCCAAGATAAAAAGCAAATATTAGAACACTGTTGTTGTATTTTTACAAGCATTTTAAGTATTGGTGTGACTCCAAAGTACCTGTGTCTTCAAAGTGTAATGTGAAAAGCAGCCCTTATAACATTGATCAGGAGTTCCTAAGTGATTATCAAGTGTGAAATCCTACACTGATTCCTGGCAGTTTGCCACTTGTGTCAACTGTGCTATTGTTCCCTTTAGACTGATAACTGAAATTATTCACAACCTGATAACCTAATGGTTCGTTACGAACCATTGTCACTTTGTTCACTGTCTGTATCCCCACCTGGTCATGGGGCTATGTATAAATATGACAGTCATCATCTACCTGAGGAAGTGGACTTGAGTCACGAAAGCTCACCTTAAAATATAGCAGTTAGCCTTTAAGGTGCCACAATGTTTTTGTCTCTTGGGTCTGGTGCCCCTTATTTTTCCTTGGTGAATGGTAAAGAAGGTTGACTTGTCAGATTGTATCATAATCAGGGAGAAATCAGTTTAAAAATAGGGTGGTTGTATTTAACTAATCAACATTTAATTCGTGGTGCCTGCGGAAGTGGAAAACATTAAATCTCCTTGAAAAACTGTAACAGAGGCTTTGGGCAAGATTTTACTCTTCAAAGATTATGTGCAAAATTAATTACCCAAATCATGTATTGTTGTTGCAGGAACAACAGAATGTAACACTGGGCGTAGTCCACTGCTTCTAAAAATCACTGATTCTCCTCATTTCTGCAGCCCCGGGTGCAAACCATTTGGAACAGTTTTTGTTTCACACAAGACTGCATCAGGAGTAGAAAAGGAAGATAGTTCTGATTTTTCTGGCATTGGATATGGAAGTTCAGTCCAGAACTGTCTTGGATATAAATATACCAAGGCATTTGTGCTATTTTGCAACCCCTCTAAGAAAACCTAAACATGTTTTACGGTCTTTAATTTTTTTCAGCCATGTAAATAAATACGATATCTTATTTTGTAATGTGATGTGTTGCCAATGATTGTGTTATGATTTGTGTTTGATTTCTGGCATATACCTCTGTGGAAAGTTTGTTATAACTTGGGGATGATGGATTTTAGCTAGATCTGTCCAGTACAGTACATGTCCAACAGCAGGTTTTTAGGCTGCACAGGGGGCTGCAGGAGTGAGAGGGGGTATCGTACATACCTAAATTACATTTAAAGTCTTGCATTCCTGCTCTCTGTTCCCCTAGTCACCATTAGAAATAGTTTTTCTTGCTTTTGTGAAAGCAACAGAACAAACTCAGAAATAAACCTCAGCGAGTTTAAAACTAAATGGGTATAGGACTGCAGCCTCAGTTATCTTAGCAAGTGTATTGACAGGCTATTGTATCCAGTTGTGGAGTTCTCAACAACTTTCTCCTGTCTCCCCAGACAGAACTGAAATATTTTAGCAAAATAAGGCTGTTCTTTCACTAGAGATTTGTGGCAGATAAAATTGGCAGAATAGAGACCAGGCTTGAAATTAGGCCAGCGATAACAATAACAAGATGGTGATGGCGATGATGAACAATGACAACAGATTCATGTTGTTAGTCAGGTATGCTTCTGATTATTCTTTTCAAATAAAGGAGAGATAGACACAAGTACAGTTCCAAAATCTGTACTAGAGTAACAGCTTTGTTAGTTCAAGCAAATATGCAATAGCTTTCCAGGATTGTCAGATCTCTTCATCAGGCAAAAAACAGTCTGGGGAATGTAGAGGAGAAGGAAAAAAACAAGCCAGGTTGTTGAAGTTCTGGGATCTGCACAACATCTTGAAATGGAAGCGGGGTTGGGGGAAGAGAGGTTGATGACACAGTGTTTTTTTGTTTCATTTAGAGTAAGTCCTAGGAATTCTGGGAGCAAGGAGGACAGGAATGTTTGCTTCTACATTTTCCAGTGACATAAAACCCAATGTAAACACACAGCTGGCATACATACACTGGCAATTTTTGCAGTAGTGGTAATAAGAAACACTAGTGGTGTTTGTGGAGAACTCTTATTTGAGGCAGATGGAGTTCTCAGACTATTCATTCCTCTCATCTCCTCTGGTCATTAACATGGTGGCTAGGAACTTATCTCCCTGGCTTCTGAGAATACCTGGTACAGTATTCTGTTTCTGCCTTTGTTATACTAAACTCTAACGTGTGCTTGCCATTACATGAAAGAAATTTAGTATAACACTAAACACTGTAGGGCAGATAGTTTATTGCATGTAATTCCAAAGAAAGCAATTTAGGCCTTGGATGGCATCAGTTTGGCCCCTCCAGTAAAAGTGAATGGGTAATAAACATTTTTGATGGAGTTGAAAGGAATACATGAAGGCCAGTTGATACCACCACATTCCATCCCTGTTCCTCCTCCTAAGTCATATCATTAACTCTGGCCTGCAGAGGCTAAAGTTCATTCTGTGGTTTTCCATAAGTGCATTTGCATGCATATGAATGTCGCAGAATTTGCCATTGCTTGGCATGCAGGAAAGTTTTTATTTTAAAGGCCTGTCTTTCTCCAGTATAAAATACTGTAAAGAGAATTTGTTTTTGATGTGAAGAGGGAAGGAGATGATCACATGATCCACTGATTGAATCGAAAACAAATATCGATAAATTTTGAGAACTGAGAATATTTCCCCCCATTTGGCCCATACTTGCTAGCAGCTCCGTGTGTCCTTGACAGAACTCATGCGAGTCTGAATCAACTGTAGAGTGTGAAAGGGTTTCATGGTGGCATCAGGTTGAACCCACAGTCAAAACAAGAATCTTGCCAAAGGACATCTGTGACCTTCTGTGGTGGATAGAGAGAATACATCTTAAGAATCTGGGTACATTTTCCACTGTGGGACACAGCAATCAACTTTTTAGAGCAATTGTTGATTTCTTAACTTGGTACAGTGACCCCTTCGTTGATACAAGGTGATGCTGTGGGATACAAGTTGCTATGTTTGCATTTTTCTGTGATTTTAAGGCCAAGGATGAATAGTTCTGTCTGGGAATGTGTGTGTTTAAGTCTCTGCTGGAGGAAAGGTTGTGAAATGAAAAGAGCGGAAGGTGTAGGAATGGAGTTACTTTTCTCATAATGTGAAATGTCAAGCCAGTTCAAATATTTATACTTAATTCCTGAAGAGCTATAGATTACACAATAATAACTGGCTTTTATGTGCTTTTATCCAATTTCTCAAGACAAAACCATCTGCTCTGGCAGTTTGTGAATTCTGTATTATGTCTGTCTTACACTGGAACTGCAAAAAGTTGTGGAAACATTTCATTTTATAAAAATATTTTTCATGCATAATATATTGGTATACATTTATTTTACATATACATATATATTTCATATTGTTGTTATGTGCCATCAAGTTGGAACCAACTTATAATGACCCTAATAGAGCTTTCAGAGTAAGTGAGATATTTAAAGAGTGGTTTTACCAGTTCCACACCCCAATGAATTTCCTTGGAGGTGTAGGGATTTGAAGCCAGGCCTCCTGAGCCCAAGTCTGTCACTCTATCCATTATAGCACACAGGGTATTTCATATATAATAATTTGGTCTATATATGTGTCTGATAATGGGGTCAACTTTTTAGAAAGAAAGAAAAATTCTTTTGTAATACTTGTCATTGTGTGGTAAAACTTTTTTTATGACCAAGGAAAATCAGAATTCTTGCAGAAATCTTGAAGAGATGATACAGAGTTTGAGTTACATGTTTCCATTATATGAAGCAGTGTGTGACTGCAAATGTTAGATTTAAATATGGTGTTCTTGCGGCCTCACAGCTTTTCTGTCTCATGTATAGAGATGGGCATGAACTTCGGTTCAGATGTTCATGCTGGTTTGTATGCACGGCACTACAGGTGCTACACGTTCCCTTCCCTCGCCTCCCTGGCCAATGACCCACTCACCAGTCAGAGCGTGCTCCTCTCCTCATCCTCTTCAGCTGTTCAGCCAGTCCCTGGCAGGGGCACGGGTTTGCCTGTCCTGCCTCCTTGTGTGAGTGCGCGATCAGCCAAGGAGGTAGGGCAGGGAAGACTGTGCTCCTCCTGGAGACTAGTCAAATAGCCAAAGAGGAGGAGGAGAGGAGCAAGCACTGGCTTGTGAATGGAGATCCAGTTGGGGAGGTGGGGAAGGGAGCATGCGGCACCTGTGGTGCCGTGCATATGAACCAGTATGAACCTCCGAACCAAGGTTCATGCTCATCTCTAAATGTGCACATACCCTCCTTGGTCTCTTTTTACTAATAAAGTTAAACATAAATTGCTAGTGCTTATAGTAAAAAATAAACTCCTTGTCCTAGTCTTAAATGTCAGGGAAATAAACCAGAATGCCTTTGAGTAAGAGACTGAGTGCCAACATGAATTTTAACATGTTGAGGGCTGGCCTTTTTTTGTCTTTTTAACCTTCTTCCTCTAACGTTCACAAAGGTCACTGAGCTGCTAAAAGCAGACTTTATAAGATGGAAGAGAAGCTTTTGTAATCTGTGCTTTTTTCCATTCAGTGGAGAAAAGGCTTGTAATCAGTGGCTTCACAAAGTACCAAGTAACTCTTCAGCTCTGAAAATACCTAGCTGCCTCATGTACCTTTTCAGTGCTATTTGCACCCACAGAAATCCTTGAGTAGTAGGGTTTTTTTATTACTTATTTTAGTCCTTTAAAGAATCAGTGGCTCTATTTCCAAGCAACAACTCTTTACAAAAAAAAGGCGCATAACAATATTTTTAGTTAACAAACGGAATAAGGTAATTTTAGCTTTACTTCAACTTCCATGAACTTTAGTTCCCTTATCAGGCGCTGTCCAAATGTGTGGGACTACAATTCCCATCCCTGCCGGCCAGAAATAGTCATGCTGATTGAGGATGACAGAAGCTGTAATTCAGCCACTGGTGGGGAACAACAGGTTGGGGAGAAAAGCTGCTTTAAGATTAAACAAGGATTATGGTTTTCTGGTTTCAAAGCAGGTTAGCAAAGGATGGATATAGTTGTCCTTTGTAAAAAAAAGGAAACAATGGGTGTTTGTTGTGTCCTCCTCCCGTAGGATGGCATGATATGTGCCTGTCCATGTGATGAGTTCTCATTGTCTGATGGATTTTGGTCCTCCACCACGTTTCTGGTGGCTTTGTCAAACTTATTTAAAATAGAATTTTAATAAAAGACTGCCATGTACTGTAGGATTGCCTGGATTTATATGATGAAGGTGGAGATGCAAGGAAGCCCCCTTTTGGTAGTAGGCCAGTAAATCGACTACTCCGTTCGCTTTGTTTTGGCAAATCGCATTCCATCGGAACTTGATTGTGAAGAGAAGATGGACCACAACCTGACTTGGGGGCTCAGCTGTAATCATTATTTGATGCTACTATTAAGGAGGAGCTTATCTTCCTATGGTGCTGGTTTGCCTGAGCCAGCACATGAGGGTTTTTCTTGCCCTGCAAATGAAAAGGAAGAAGGCGAGGTCCCCACTGATCATAAACTACCCTAGTATTCCTCTATAATAATAAAATCCAATTGGCTTAAATCCAATTGCTAGTACCAACTGTAGCAGATCCATGCTGAATGATGAATCACCAGTTATGCACATTTCATTTACCCAATGGAACTACTGCAGTTGAGACAATCAGTTGGCTTCAGCCATTCATTTTAGGGTGGATTTTTCCTTCTTGGTGGATGTTTTTAAAATAATACAACTCTGTACACACTTTTGCTGAAATCCTGTGGCCCAGCTCTGTGTGCACTTTGATTATCTTGTTGTCATCAGCAGGGTGGATTTGATTTAAATCAAGTTGATTTAAATCACTAAGACACTATTTAAATCATGATTTTTAAATGTAAATACTCATTCTTGCTGGTAGTTATAATCTTTAATATTTGCAACCAAATGAAGATTTAATATTTAGAATCATAACTTGTCAGATTAGTAAAACAGCTATATCAGAACAGATTTTAGTTTAATAGGTTAGTCACTCATATTTGGAGAACTACTTATATTGTTTTATTTAACTAAATCAATAACATTATATAGCATACATATTCTTGTATTTGCTTAAACATCAGTGTGTTCATTGTTTGTACATAGATTTGCAGAACAACAATGTGATTAAGGTCTTTTCCTGAGCTTTGTTCATTTTATACAGTTTTTACTGTGAAAAAGTGCATGTTATCTCAGCTTAGTTGAATTAGTTTACCAAAAAGGTAAATATTGCATGAATATTCAGCTTCGTGCTACATAAGTTCTGTTTCATGCTGAATTACCTTTGAAGATACTACAAGATACTATAATGTATCTTAAATAGAAAATTATCTTTAGATAGATTTTTCCTCCAAAAGCATTTCTTTAAAATAAATTTGATTTAAATAAAAAAAATCTGATTTAAATTAAAAAAATCCGATTAAAATTTTTTAAGAACCATCTATGTATTTTAATCCACTCTCATCTGCAGTGGCAAATTGATGCTGATTAAAGGTTTCCTTTGGGGATTTTGGGGTGCCTGGAATTTCCCATTGAGAACATGGAGCTGGGCTACAGGATTTCAGCCAATCTCTCTCTCTCTTTAAGAATCCACTAAATATTTGAATTTTTTAATTGAACCTGGGTTTTCTGCACTTCCTTCCATTTGGTCAGATCTTTGTGGTAGTACACAGGCTATCCCAACAGTGATGGGTTTTTAGGATTTTTACTCTGGTCTTGGGAAACCTTAAATTGGAGTTCTGTCATCTCATTTAGATAAAATCTAGTTTTGTTAGACTGCATGATCCTTTGCATACAATGAGACATCAATTAAAATGCGAAAGAACAAATTTTGTTCTATCTGGGATCAATGCAAGTACCTAGGTTCATACAGAGAAATGCAAGAGAAGGAAGTATTACTGTTTGGACTCCACGGTGCCATTTATACTGAAATTATGCAGATTTTAACCACTTAAGATAAGGCTCAGTAGAACTCAAGCTTATTTCTGAATTCAGAGTTTGAAGAGTCTGTAATGTGGCTTCTGACTTTGAAATTTGGGCTTTAGATATGTACTTAAAAAAAATGGGGATTTGTTTCCATTGATTGAATGGTTGAAGACTCTGGAGGTCTACATATTTCGACCCAGAGCTTGGAAAAACTACTTTTGGGAGGCTGTGGGTTCCATAATCCACGGATGATTTGAGCCATTCTGGGAGTCGTAGTTCAAAATGGTTCTTTCCGAAGCTCTCAGGTGACCCCAGTCTTTCAGTGAAATAGACTTTGATTTTTCTTTCTTCTCTCTCCCCCCCCCCCGCCCCCCATATTTTTGTATTACTTGGTCTCATGAATTGCTCTGAGGAACTCAGACATTTTCACAAACTTGTGGCATTTTGGTTTGGTTCTAATAAAAATTATTGCTTGACTGTGGATGTTGTTTTAATTTGAAAGATAATCAGCTGTGGGATAAATGGAAAGCATGAATGGTTCTGACACTGGGATGAAACAAGCTTCAGGAGGCATTGTTAAGAGTAAATGGTTAATCTATAAAGATATCCTAAAATTGGAGGAGCATAAAATGAAGTCAAGAGAGGATTGAATGAAGGATGGTGATGTTTGTTAATGGTTCGCATATGTACTACTATCAGAAAGATTTACAGCAGATAGAAAAGTGTTTGAATTTGTGGAAGAAAAATCCATGTTTGAAAAAGGACTGTTTAACAATGAGGACCGTTTGATTTCTAAGATGTATAAAATACTTTTGAAAGTTGATACAGAGGATGAGCAAGTCAAAGACTGTATGGTTTAAATGGGCAAAAAGCTTCGGATACAACATCCAAATAGAACAATGGGAGGGTATGTGGAGGGATGGACTGACATTTACAGGGAGTTACAACCTTAAGGAAAATTTCTATAAAATGACGTATAGATGGTATTTAACACCAGAAAAGTTGTCCAAAATGTACAGAGGGATCTCCAGTAAGTGTTGGAAATGTCAAGCTAAATAGGGTTCTTTTTATCATATGTGGTGGACGTGTGGAGTGGAGTGGCTGCAAAGTTCTGGAAGCAAATTTACTCAATAATGCTCAAGATACTGAAAATTAATTTGCAATTAAAGCCAGAACTGTTCCTTCTGGGTTTAGTAGACAACCATGTAGAAAAGAATAAAGCTGTACTTATTAGATATTTGACAACAGCTGCAAGACACCTCTGTGCTTAATACTGGAAAATGAATAATATTGTTCTCTACCACATTCTGTATTTTTTATTTACCTCAGTACCCTGTTCCAAATCCCCTTCCCTATGATTTTTCCTTACCCAATGGGAAATGATTTTTTTAAAAAAATTAACAAAATAAATTTAAAAAAAATACTGGAAAATGAATAAAGTACCCTCAGTGGAAGATGGGTTACTTTAGGTGTTGGAAGTGGCAGAAATGGCGAAGCTGTCAGCTTTAATTAAGGACAGATCATTGACGAACATTAGAACAATTTGGAAGCCCTTATTGGACTTCCTGTTAAACAAGGAAAAAGATGAACTGATGGTATGTGGCTTCAAATTCTAGAGATTTGGATATTAATGAGGACACTCCTGAGTTTGGACTAATTTTGACACAGCGGATACTAATTTGGAAGTACTCGCTATAAATAAGTGAAGGAATAATTAGTAAATTGTGTAACAAACAATGGGAAGTTCTATAACATCTCTGTTTTGAATAATTTGTCAAACTGGTTTGCTCCTATTTGAACCCCCTTCCCTTTAGTGTATCCCTTGTGTGAGAAACTTAATAAAAATTATTCAGAAACTTGCTTAAGTGAAAGCATTCCAGTTGCTCAGTGAGGGATTAGTGAGGTTGGGGCCAGTTCTTGTTGAGGTCATAAGCTGTCTCTGGATCTATCACTTCAGATGGCTAGTGGAGATTCACATGGTTTTCTGTAGTATTCTGGGATCATGGAAAAACTAAGTTGGAACCTTTCTTCTCACATCTAGTTTTCTGGGGATTTGTTATATATGAAAACATTTAGGCGTGCAATTCCCCCACTTGCTGCCTGAAGCAATGAAACCCAATAAGCAGTAGACGACCTAGAACAATGTGGTTCCCAACCTTGAGTAATGCAGGTGATCTTGGATTGCAGCTCTCAGAAGCCTTCGTCACTAGCTGTGCTGGCTGGGGTTTCTTGGAGTTGTAGTTCAAGAACACCTGGGTTATCCAAAGTTGAGAATCACTCTCGTAGAAGAATTAAGTTCAAGTGTACATGTCTGAAAAGTTCTTAACCACAAAATTGCCCATATCTTCCAATCTCAGGAATGTGTATGTACCGAAAAGATATAATACAGCCATTTCATAGGGTGAAGCTGGGGTGAAATAGATCCGATTGCAATCTGAGCCAGGTAGTGCCTGTATTACAAGCAAAAAAACATTGTTTTAATCAGTGACTTGTACTTTTCAATCTTGTGCTGAGGGCACACTGGATTTTTGTCTAGAAATTGTAGGACTGTATACAGCTCCCAGCCACTGTGACTCTCATTTGCCAAGTGCAGCATATAGTATCCCTGGAGTATGGTGCCAAGATCAGGACAGTTTGGAAAAAGGAGAAAAATCACTTGTCATTTCTGTGCAGGGTGGATAGCAGCCAACATGATTACTCTGGATCGTTAAGATTTTCTGTTTGTGGAGGGATTGTTCCATGAGCAAAAGAGCGCCTTCCCTTCAGTCTGGCAGCTCTGGATGTTGCTGTTATCTTTGTGTTACATGCAGTAGAAACATGACAGAGGATCACAGAAAAAGCTTAGTTTCTTGTTATACTCTTGCATATGTCATTCAAGTTAAGTATGGGGCTTACTTAAGTGTCGATTTAACGAGTCTTCTCTTTCCAATGAAATTACTCTGGTTGGGAATAATGATTGGATTTAACTTGCAAAGTTTTTTTTAAAAATGGAATCTACACCATAAACAGAGACATCACACCGTAGAGAGAAATGGTTTTAATGAGATAATTTCAAGCCAGATGTATTTCCAAAGGAATACTCAAAGGGAAACATATATTTCATATACAACAAAAACCCAATGCCATCTGCTCACAAAGGTCTTCAAATGCTCTCTGTCTTTTCTTTCCCAAGTCAAATTAGTTGAGTTTGCCATATAAAATGCAGACCCATCCACAGTTCTTGATCCTCTTGGTGATTCTCATCACTGTACAAACTGTATTCTTATTATAAAAATTAACTTGCTAACTGAATCATGATTAGTTTTTGCCTTTCATAAACCAGAGGGGAAAATTAATCTGTAAAGAAACTTTTTTTAAAATAACCAGATAATTTGTACCCTCTTCCATCCCCATTTCTACACTGACACCATGTATTTTTCATTCAGCTTTGGAAGCTGTTTGCTTAGCCTCACATTTATTTCACTAACTCTTGCAGGTGTCTGATACCTGCAGTAAAAATCTTCTCTGTTATTTTCTGGCAAGTTAATTTAGATAGTGAAGTTCATTTCTTTAATAAATCTTCCCATGTTTTCTCAGTTACAATCCCTAAATCTTTATCCCTTCTTGAATTTTCGCCTTTCCTCCTCCTCACTTTCTATGGACAGAAATATCCATCTGAAGGAAAGGAAGCCTCCATTGGACCTGACTCAGGGCGCGATTGCACTATCAAATTAATCAGGAGCTGGTTTGGGGGTTTTGAGGTCTGTTTAAAGTCATGTTTTTTGGGTTGGTGTGTGCATTCTTGCATTTGAGGCTTTGTCCTATATCTGCCTCTCTTTACACTGGCTGCCTCTCATAGCCACTAGCTGCTGCCACTATGTTATTTCTAATTTATAGTTTTTTTTATTTCTTGTAATCTGGCATAGCACTAGTTTAGTATGACAGATAGAAAAAAATTAAAATGGAGCTTTCCCTGTAGCCGAACACACATGCACAGAGAGAGACAGACAGAGAGACAGACACACACACACACACACACACACACACACACACACACACAGAGGGGGTGGAGAAAGCAGGTGGGTGAGAGGAAAGACACACCAGTGTGTGGCAAAGAGAAACAGATCACAGAAGTTGACAAGATCGGCAGCTTCTATGCTTGTGAAGGAGGGAGTGCTTTTTCCCACCAAACCTTTCTCTCTCTATTGGCTCTCTTTTCAGATTGGACTGCAAGGTTTTCCTGCAGCCTGAAATCTGTGATCCTGGCTACTTGACAAACCTCAAAGACACAATTTACACTGACACAGGCATTCAGATATGCCAAAACAATTAAAAAGAAATCAATTTCACAGGCAATTTAAAATAAATGACCTTCTTGTGGCTGAGTAAAATACCTTACTTTCTAACCAAAAAACACGCTTCTGAGGCAAAAAAAAGCCTGCGCTTTGCTGTACGTTGTGTAACTAGAATTTTAAAAATCAATTTCAAACATGCTAAACCTGATTCAAGACCAGGTTTTCTTCCATGTGTAACCAAGCTCTTATTTTTGCAAATGGAAAGAATTTTCTTTGTTACAGAATATCTGGAGCCAACCAATGGTTATAGTAAGCACGCATGCACACATACAGACAGACAGAATTCTAAATAGCTCTTTTTGTACTATCTGCTTGGTTTCATTTTTAAAAATATTTAAACATGATTTTTCTGAAAAGTTACAACATATGAAAAGGCATCTACACAGTAGTTATACATTGGCCACAATACATTTTTGGATTTACAGTGATATAAGTGTAATTACATAAATCACAGTGGTAACCTGCTACTAATGAATGAGTTATTGCTCACATTCCTAGTCTCATGATTTAGCACACAAATAGGAATGTAAGTGGCAACTTGTTAACTAGCAGCAATTTTCTTCTCTGGTTTATGTAAATATAGTTCCACCAGTGTAAACATGCAATATAATTCTGGTCATAATTGTAAATGAAAATTTACAAAATATATATTTCCAGGTGAGTGGAGAGAGTCCAAGTATCAATTGTAACTTCTGCCAAATATTTTTATGTGTAATTTGTTTAGCTCCAATATGTATACACAAGGTTTGTCCATCTTTTATGACAAACAGATTAGGACCACTGTCAAAACTGGTAATTATACTAGCCTATCAAACAATGTATATCTAAAAATGAAATATTTAACTATTTACCAGATTCACACAGGTTTTGTAAAATTTATTGATCTATGCTACAGTTTGGTCTTCATGTGGAGCCAGTTGGGCAGGTATCCTCATGGTACTAATGTTAATTCTTCACCCTCCCTGCCTGTAGAGGTGACAGCACCTTTCCTTTGGGTGGCTTACACATAGAAAGCAAGTGTGAGAGAAGGAAGAACTCCCATCACACTGTTTCTTTTCCCTTTTTTGTTTGGTTTCACATTTTAATAGGGTTTGTTTTGAAGCAGATAAGTTTTGAGTCACAACCAGAATTGAAGCTACTGCTTTAATTCCTACTCTGTAAGCAAAATGTATTTTATTGTTGGATTTTTACATAGTGCTCATGTGTTTAGTTAAAATGGCTAAACTGGAACTGTTGTACTTGGAATGTCTAATTAATCCAACTTCTTAGTACGAATGTCATGAGAAGACAAGACTCCCTGGGAAAGACAAGAAGGCTAGGGAAACATGAATGCAGTAGAAAAAGAAGAAGACCAAATGGGAGGTGGATTGACTCAGTTAAGGAAGTCACAGCCTTAGTCTGCATGATGTGAGCAGGGCTGATAATGACAGAACATTTGGAGGTCATTAATTCAAAGAGCCACCATAAGATAGAAGTAACTTGATAACACATAACGTAACAGTGATCAAAATCCTATTGATTATTTACACACATGCAAGAGGAATTGTGGAGTGAATTGTGGAGTGCCTGGTACATGCTGTGCACCTTGTCAGTGTTAAAATCCTAAAAAGAATATGCAAACAAATATAGAAAACAAAACAATGGTTTACAGACTGGCAATTTTATATATTCCCCATTCCCAAGAAAGGAGATGCCAAGGAGTGCAGTAGCTATAGCAGCATTGTTCTAATTTCCCATGCAAAGAAGTTGATGCTCAAGTTATTGCAACAAAGGTTTCTCTTATATAGAGTGAGAAATACCTGATGTTCAAGCTGGATTTTGAAAAGGAAGAGAGACTTGAGATCATATTGCAAATGTCTGCTGGCTACTGGAGCACATAAAAAAAATTCAAAAGAAGATCAATCAGTGCTTTATGGACTACAGAAATGCCTTTAACTATGTAGATCATGAGAAACTATGGGTAGTTCTGAAATAAATGGGTGTGCCTCAGCACTTGATTGTCCTGATGTATAACCTGTATTGTGGACAAGAAGCTACCATTAGGACAGCATATGGAGAGACAGAGTAGTTTCCTATAAGCAAAGATGTCAAACAACAGTGCCTTATATCCCCATATCCCGTTCAGCTTGTATGCAGAACATATCCTGCAGAAAGTGAGACTAGATTCAGATGGAGGAGGAGAGAAAACTGGTGGAAGAAACATCAGTAATTTTAGATATGCAGATGACATCATCTTACTGGCAGAAAGCAGAAAAGACTTGAAATGACTTTTAGTGAAAGTGAAAGAAGAAAGTGTCAAAGCAGTACTGCAGCTGAACAAAAATCATGATTACAGATAAACTGTACAGCTTTGATGTTGACAATGAAGAAATAGAAACATTGAAATCCCAATGGAGACTGCAGCTAAGAAATCAGAACGCTGAGCTTCGGAAGGGCAGCAATGAAGGAATTAGAAAAGATCCTCAGGTTTAAGGGTATGACACTAGAGACCAAGACCAAGATCATCCACACTCTTGTATTCCTGAACAGCATGTATGGGTATGAAAGCTGGGCAGTAAAAAAAGCTGACAGGGAAAATATTGATTCATTTGAAGTGTGGTGCTGGAGGAGAGCTTTCCAGATACCCCGGACTTCAGAAAGCCAAGAAGTTAGTCCTAGAGCGAATCAAGCGTGAACTATTTCTGGAAGCAAAGGTGATGACACAGAGGCTCTCCTACTTTGGGCACATTATGGAAAAGACAAGATTCTCTAGAAAAGACAATGCTAGGAAAGGTTGGAGGCACAGGAATAGAGGAAGATGAAATACGAGATGGATTGACTCCCTAAAGGGAGCCATAGGCTTGAGTTTGCAAGTGCTGAGCTGCTCTGTTGAGGACAGGATATTTTGGAGATTGCTGATTTGTAGGGTTGCCTTAAGTTAGAGGTGACTTGGTGGCATATAACAACAACAATTCTCCATTATTTGTTTTTAGAATGTATATGTTTGTGGCATATACACTCAGTGGAATAAAAAAAGTTTCTGCAGGAGAAACAGTTGTTAAAGTATCAGGTACTAGTGATGTCATATTTCAGTGTTTTTCAGTTTCTTTCCGTAGATAAAAGCTGATCGGTTTTTATCTTTGCTCTCAGGAGCTATTGTTTTGTTTTATAAGGGAAAGTAACCTCAGCTATTTTCATTTCTAGAAAAGCTGATTGCCTATCAAAGGGAGTTTCATGCTTTGAAAGAACGTCTTCGAATAGCTGAGCACCGGACCCTGCAGCGTTCCTCCGAATTAAATGCCATCTTGGAGCAATTCAGACGGGCAGTGGCAGAAACAAATGGAAGCAAGGATGCACTGAGCAGTGTTTCAGGTACAGGCAGATGTTTTTAAGAAGCAAAATAATTGTGCTAGTTCTTTCATTTGTTTTCAGTCTATGTGTTTGCAAAAATCCATATGCTGACAAATTTTTAAATAATAACACACTATTAACTTCCCTGTCCTTAGAGCATCATGTGTTTCCTTAGAGCATTGACAGAAACTAGGCTACTATAAACTTTATTTTTCCCAGACCTTGGTAGTAACTAGTTACAAATAATTAGTACCTTGGCTTTAAATCTTTTTCTTAATAATAGTAAGTAAAAGTATCACAATGCAGTGTAATTTTAACTTAACGAGAGTTAATTTCACTCCTTGCCAATTGCATCAGTAAACTTTTAGTTATGGAGTTGCTACTTTACTAAAAGATAGAGGAGAACAAACACATGATTCAAGTGTTGGCTCCTGTTACGTCTTGTACTGTTGCTGGCTTTGTTTACTTTTTATATAGATAATGTTTAAGCAAGCAAAGAAATAATGTACTTTTCATTCAGAGGTTATTGTTCCGTTTATGTTAGTACCCCTTTGATGTAATTTAAGGAGCTTTTGTTGTTACCTAGGGCCTGACAAATTCAGGCAACAAGTATCTAAAGCCATCTGAATTGTCACAATATAATCAGTGCATACCAACTGGACAGGCTATGGTGTATACATTCTTGTTTTATTTCTATTATCTCAACATGTAATTTTGTCTAAGAGTGGACATTATAACAAGATCATTAATTTTCTTAAGGGGACAAGAAAAACTTTCATTTTGTCTGTACCTGAACTTGCTTTGGCAACATGATTATCAATTGATTGTTTGAGAAATGCAGATACAACCACATTAGAGTACGTGTGATATAAAACCAAACGAGTTGTGTGTTTTACTTCCTTCCATAGAAACTGCCTGTGCAAATTTCTGTAGAGGCGAAATCAACCTGACCAGATCACAGCAGCTTCTGGTCTGGCCAGTTTCATGGTTAACAAGGAGGTGATCTGATTCTGGCCTGTATACTCTGAATGTATAGTAGGGCCCCCTCATCCGTGTGATCAGTATCCACTGATTCATTTATCCACAGTCTGAAAATATTAAAAGAAAAATCCTAAGAATATATGTTTCTAAAGATGAAATTAACAGAACTGGCCACTAGAGGGAGCCAGAGACCATGTTATGTATAGTGTTTATTTATTAAAATAGTGTTTGCTATAATCTGTGTTTTTTAGCATCTGTGGGGGAGCTTGAAACAGATTCCCCATGGATACGGACAATGTTCCCTCTAATTTTCAGCCCCACTGGGCAGGGCTCAACCACTTGTGCACATGACTCTACTCCCTCCCTGTGCATGTGACTCCACCCCCGTGTGGGGTTCCATCACAACCAGAACCAAAGGGGCTGGAAACAGTTACTGTGGGTATGTGGAGGAGGAGGAGCCCTGGTGGAGGTTGCGGAGTCATGCACACTTGCGCAGCCATGTGGCTTAGAGGGTGCCTTGGATACGGGGGGTCCCACTGTACTGCCAGTATGGTTTAACTCCCATATGCTGGTGTAGGAGATTAGTTCCTATGTATCTTTCTGTTCAGTGCCCTTAAAAAGAAAAAAAAACCTGTTTTCACATCAGACATTTAGTGTAGATTTTTCCATCTTTTTCATTAGCCCCTCTTGCATGATGACAAGCGAGCAAAGATGCTGGCTGGCCATATTCCCTGTTTCTGGAGTATGTGAGGATGATGTCTACATGTAAGCAGCTGCCCACTGTGAGCCAAAGGTTTCTTTTAAGAAAAAGAACCTTCTCATTCTGATCTTACATTTACACAGATTCTTCCATCGCTCTGCTCCTTGGTTCCTTGCCCCACCAAGCACTTTATTCTTGGGTCTTTCTCTTACTTGAAGTAAAGCAAAGCAGCCTTTTTTTCTTTAAAAAAAAAGTGGGGTGGGGTGTGAGGCATTCATTTGTTGTTACATCATTTGTCCCTATATGTAACTTCCCTAGGGATTTTGCAGAAAATGTTGCTTCCATTTCCAGCCGAATCATTATTTTCTGTTTCAATGACCATCTAATTAAAGGATTTTACTGTTGTTATCCTTTGTGCGGTATGGATCTGAAAATTGCCTCTGATTCTGTTTGGATTAGACTTTGGTTAGGGTTTGCTTTAAAGTCAATTTGATGGTCTACCTCAGGGGTTGGAGCGCCTGAAACACCTGGCTGCAGAACCAGAGGCTTGGAGTTATGGTACCTCCTTGGAGAGAGTCCTGCCAAGATCACGAAGGCTGTGTATAGTTGATGGGGTTGTGTGGCCTGTCACCTGTGTGGCCTTTGGCAAGATGCATGTTCCCACATTACTACAAGAAAGAGGGACTGGTAAACCACTTCTGATTGCTTCCATACACACACACCCAAAAAACACACCTTAAGCTGTCTGAGTAGCTCTGTGAGTTAGGTGTCTGGCTGTAGAGCCAAGGCTATGAGTTCAAATCCCCTACTGTATATCCCAGAAGAGCTAGCTTGTGTAGCCTTAGACAAGCTGCACCGTCCCAGAAATACCCACAGAAGAAGGGAATGGTAAGCAACTTTTGAGGACTGTTTACCTAGAAAACTCTGAAATGGGTTGCTGTAAGTCAGAATTGACTTGATGGCGCAGAATTATTTTTAAAAACCCTTGCAATGGCTGCCATAAGTAAGAATGGATTTGATGGCACATTATTGTTGCTAATTGATGAACACATGATTATGTAAAACCTCTCTGTCTCTCTTATGTTTTCAGATGAAACATTAAAATTATTAAAGGAGCTAACAAGCAGAAAATCTCTTCAAGTGCCAAATATTTATTATCACTTGCCTCATTTATTGAAAAATGAAGGGAGCCTTCGACCTTCAGTGCAAGTTGGCCTTGGACGAACAGGAGGTAAAGTGGCAAGATGTATATAATTGATACAATGAAAGATGTGTGTGAAGCTTTGCGGTTATAATAACAAGGCTCAGTAGAATTCCTGGCAAACAGATGATTAAAAGAATCTCGTCGTCTTTGTTGAGCTTCTCTTAGAATTCAGGTGGAATCCAAGATGAAAGAAGTTTGTCTTCAGTCTTCTCTCTTATTGTCCCATATGGATGCCTCACTTTTGATATTAAGGTATAATGGAAGCCACTGATCTGAAACAGCATGGCTTTTCCTAAAATTAAGTTGGGGAAAAAATAACAATGCATGTAATTTTCACAAGCTTGTTAATGAGTAGATAGTGATTTTCATGCTGGTAAGCTTCATAGAACATGAAATGTAGAACAGAGAATTAGACCAACTCTAGTTGTTTCTTGCTTTTTGTGAGTATGTAAACAGCACCAGTAGTTCAAAGGAAAGATTGTATTCACCCTGATCTTGTGAGTCCCTTCCTGATAGAGTTGTAAGCTTTTCTTTCTTTCTTTCTTTCTTTCTTTCTTTCTTTCTTTCTTTCTTTCTTTCTTTCTTTCTTTCTTTCTTTCTTTCTTTCTTTCTTTCTTTCTTTCTTTCTTTCTTTCTTTCTTTCTTTCTTTCTTTCTTTCTTTCTTTCTTTCTTTCTTTCTTTCTTTCTTTCTTTCTTTCTTTCTTTCTTTCTTTATACAGTCTTGGCTTTTACATTTCTTTTCTTGCAATAACAGCTTCTCTAAAGCCCTTCAAGATGTTGTTTCTAATAGTCGTGAATCACTGTATTGGGCATTGTACATGGGGAAGGAGAAGTGTGGCGTACAGTTTAGATGTGATGCTGAACTACGTGTCTCCTGCTTAGAAACAATATCCAGAAAATTGTAACATGTCATGCAAAAGGCCCAGAATCTGATGTTTTAAAGTGGGGAGATAATGACAGGGGAAGGGGGCTACATTGTCTCAGGCCTCAGTCACAGTATGTGTGCTGTAGGATCTGTGTTCAGGATTCATTTCTTTTTTTCATGTGTGTGATTCTACTGAAGGCAACTCCTGCAAAACAGATTAACAGGATCCAGTAAGGAGAATACCTCTTGGATATCTGCAGATCATTATTTGTTCATCTGTCACTTCGCTTTGCTTGTACTACTAAGACCAAAATTTTAACAATCCACTTTATATTCCCTTTCTTGATCTTTGTAGAATAACTGGTTGTGGCAAGATTTCACATCTTTAGGCTGCAGACTGTTCCATTTAACAGGATGTGTGTATGTTAATGCATGTTAGGCATGAAAAGTACATTTTCAAGCCTTATGATATATGTGTTGGTTATAGGTGCATGAATATTGTTTTAAACTGAAAGTACTTTGGCAGCCAGAGGACATGTATGCTTTTCATACATCTCCTGGCAAAAAGTTGATTTTCAAATCAACTGCCCTGCTTAGATTCTTAGGACATGAATTAGGTGAGATATGCCCTGTACTGAACAACTGACATTTGTGGAAATTTGAACCTGAATGTTTCATATTGGAACATCACAGTATGAATGGGAGCTTGTAGTTTATGAATTCAAGGGTGTAAACATGCTTTCTAAGAAAGAAGGTGTGTGTGTGTGTGTGGGGGGGAAAGCAGCAGTAACTGGGCAGCTTCAGGCGACCAGCTGCTTATTCATTCTGTGGCAGTTTTTATTTACAGTAGTTCTGCGATGGTTTCTTCCAGGAACAAAGGGCACTGGACAATCCACATTCCCCCATATCTCACTATACATTAATAAGTGAGAAGGCTGTGGGTCTTGAATGAAGAGTTGGCATGGAAGAGAGAGGAGAGTGTTAGTGGCAGGGGCTGAGAAAGAAACAGGGTGCCCTTAATATAAATCTGTTACACTTCTGTCTATTTGTCACACATGGCCTATTCACAAACTTATTATTTTTTCATTTCCTCTAACTTCATCTTTTTTGGTTTATGGTCTATTCTGTTTTTATTATACCTGTGACTTTTGACATGCCTTTGAGTTATGTTAAGGAAAAACCAACAACAATACCAGAATCTTATTATGTGTAGTACTAAATGTTGCATATCAAAGCCTTTTCTTTCCTGTTCAGGAAACCCAATGAATCATTCTGTGTTTGTTTTCAGTTTCTATAGTAATGGGAATTCCTACTGTAAAGAGAAAAGTAAAATCGTACCTTACAGAAACTCTTCACTCACTGATCGATAAGCTGACTCCAGAAGAAAAATTAGACACTGTTATGATTGTCTTCATAGGAGAGGTAATTCAATTACATATTTTTAGATTGTTCCCTGTATTGGTCAATTAATTGTAACACTCAGTCACTCACTCACTCCTATGCTTCTGGTAGGTATCAGTCTTTATCTCTTGCTTATGTATAGTCACAGTTGCAATAATTACTTTGGTATTATTTATTTGTAAAATTTATAAATTGCTTCATATCAGACTTTTCAAGGCAATATAATATAACCAAATGGTGGAAAAAGGCACAATGGAAATGGAAGCTTTAATAAAGTGGTGGCTGGAATGTGTCAGTCAGGAAATCCTTATCTGGAAGAAAAATACTCTTGAGCAAAGACTCCACAGAGATGTGGAGGCTGTGCCTAACCTCAGTTGGCAAGGCATTCTACACTATGGGAACTGATGCATTAAAGCAAGAGTAATAAACACAGAGAACAAAAGGAGCAGATAGTAAGGAATTAAAATGAGCAAATACATTTACATGGCCACGGGTTCTGTTGATCTGCATTCCAGTGCTACATGTATTTTCAAGAGCTTAGAGTTACTTATTTACCAGTTACTCATTATTTTTAATGAGTGACTTGTCAATATCCTTTGTAATAATGAAAATATAACTGAATTACAATTATAAATTAGTAGGGAATGACTTTATTCCTTTTACCATATGACTAAATTTTTTTTTAGGATAAACTTCACTGTTATAGGGCCATAGCTTTACTAAATGGTGAAAGAGGCATATCATATAGATGTTTATTAAAAGGTAATTCCTAGTAACTACCGTGTTCCCCCGAAAATAAGACAGGGTCTTCTATTAATTTTTGCTCCAAAAAACACATTAGGGCTTATTTTTAGGGGATGTTTAATTTTTTTCATGTACAACAATCTACATTTATTCAAATACAGTCATGTCATCTTCTTCTGGTTGCTGCAGAATGGTGGAGGGTGGGGTTTCACTTAACTGGGGCTTATTTTGGGGGTAGGGTTTATATTACGAGCATCCTGAAAAATCATACTAGGGCTTATTTTCAGGTTAGGTCCTACTTTCGGGGAAACAGGGTATTTTAATTATTTTCGAGGAATGGGAATGTAAACTTACTTCGAAATTATATCTATAATATCTAGTTGGTATTATAATATATATAACTTCACTGGTTTTTTTTAAATAGGTAAATGTTCCAAATTTTGATATTTTCCCCTTTCCTGGGGTAGTTTTGTGTGCTACACAGCCCATGAAAGCTTAGACCAAACAAAACTTGTTAGCCTTCAGGTCACCACAGGAATCTTTCTTATACAGTGGTGCCTCGCTAGACGATTTTAATCCGTTCCACGAAGATCGCTGTCTAGCGAAAACATCGTCTAGCGAAGCACGTTTTCCCATTGGAATGCATTGAAATCGCTTCAATGCGTTCCAAGGGAAAAGGCACTCGTCTTGCGAAATTTCCCATAGGGAAACCTCGTCTAGCGAGTGAGGTTCCCCATAGGAATGCACTGACAGCTGCACTGACAGCTTTTCACCACTAGTCGGCGCACTCCTATGGGGAAACCTCATCGTCTAGCGAAATTCCCCATAGGGAAACATCGTTTTGCGAAGCACAGTAGCGCTCGCAAAAGGGCATCGTCTAGCGATTTCCTCGTCCTGCGAGGCAATCGTCTAGCGAGGCACCACTGTATTTGCTCTAAGAGACTACTCTATTATTATTATTATTATTATTATTATTATTATTATTATTATTATTATTGTTGTTGTTGTTGTTGTTGTTGTTGTTGTTGTTGTTGTTGTTAAAAATACTAGGTACAGTCAATCAAAATTATAAAAACATTGATTGATATTATATAACAGATACAGGTTTTAACAGATACAAGTTTTTGTTGTTGTTTGTTCATTAAATCAGTATGAAACAGATCATGCGCATCAGCTACTTGTTGAATTACTGAACAAATTCTAAATAATAATTGTAAGAAAAATATGGATGACTGCTAGGGAAAACGACAAGCAAAATATGCTATTTTAGGATGCATTAACAGAAGTATAGTCTTCAAATTCCATTAAGTACTAGTCTCCCTCTATTCAGCACTAGTTAGGCCTCAGCTAGAGAGTATTGTATCCAGTTTTGGACACCACATTTTAAGACGGATGCCAACAAACTGGAACAAGTTCAGAGGAGAGCAACAAGTGTGATCAAGGGACTGGAAATCAAGCCCTATGAGGAAAGACTGAAAGAACTGGGCATATTCAGCCTTGAGAAAGGAAGACTGAGGGGAGATATGATAGCACTTTTCAAATACTTGAAACATACTCATACAGAGGAGGGGCAGGATCTGTTCTCAGTCATCTCAGAGTACAGGACATGTAATAATGGGCTCAAGTTAAAGGAAGCCAGATTTAGGCTGAAAATCAGGAGAAACTTCCTAACTGTTAGATCAGTACGACAATGGAACCAATTACCATGGCAGGTGGTGAGCACTCCAGTGCTGGAGGCATTCAAGAGAAAATTGGACAACCATCTGTCAGATCTGCTTTGATTTGGATTCCTGCATTAAGCAGAGGATTGGACTTGATGGCCTTATAGGCCCCTTCCAACTCAGTTATTAATATGAGTCTATGATTCTATGAATTTGCATAGCTGTAAGGAGTTAAGTTTGAGTATGAGCTCATAGGAAGCTGCCTTATTTCTAGAGAAAAGTCCATTAGATAGGCTCCAACTTGTTTTTCTGTTGTTAAGTGGATCTCCATGAAGATTTATTCTTCTCAGTTATAACAGAGAGGTCACATGGAGTTCAAATCCATATGTCATAAATCTTAGGAGCAGAACTTCACTCTCAGGGTTTTGTAGGCATATTCTTTTAAAGAATTTTAAACATTCTTCTGGAAATATCCTGAATATAAAAATAGACTGGCTGTTGGCTTGGATGGTGGCTTATTTATTTATTTATTTATTTAAAATATTTTTACCCCACCTTTTCCCTTAAAAGGACCCAAGGTGGTTTACATCATTAAAAAGACAGTATTTAAAAGCTAAAAACTGTAAGTATACAACAATATAAGAATTAAACAAGTATTATGTTGAAAACGGTAAATAAAATGAATACTAAAACACATTTAAAAACAACAGAGCAAAACAAACCATTTAAAAAACCCTCTCAGACAGCCAGTCACCAAGGAAAGGCCTGCCTGAAGAGAAAGGACTTTACCTACTTGTAGAAGATGGGGGCCAGCCTGGCTTCCCATGGGAGGGCGTCTGGGAGCAGCGACAGAGAAGTCCCCCTTCTGTGTCCCTACCAAGTGCCCCTGTGAGCGTGGTGAGACCAAGAGACAGGCCTCCCCTGATGATCTTAATGCCCAGGCAGGCTCATGGAGGGAGATGCAGTATTTTATATAGCTTGGACTTGCTGCTCGTATTAACTGTAAGGATTTTCTAATAGAGACAGACATTCCAACACACCTGCCGGACATTACGTACATATGTTCTGTTCACTTTGAGCAGTTAGCTTTGTAATATATGTATTTTAAATTGGACTGCACCATTAAAGGGTTTGAATTGCACTGTTAAAAAATATGCGGTGAAGCATCCAGAGGGAGCCACATAAAGCTGGATAAGTCCAAATACATGTCTCTTTACTCAGAGCCAAATCCCACTTAGCTCCATGAGTCTTAAATCCAGCAGAGCTTGAAAAGGTTGCCCTGTAGAGCACAATCCCCCATCCAGCAGGGCTGCTGTTCATACTGGCTAGGGGATTCTAGGAACGATAGCCCTGGAAATTAAATTTTTGATCTCTGATGCCCAGTTAAACATACATGGAATTGTAGCTCAAGACCTTTCTATATTTGATTAGTGTCACATATTCCACATCCATTCTGTTTGGCAGCAACATCTTATTTTAGTTGTGTATTGTGCACTAAGCTGAAAGAGTGGAGAGAACAGGCAGAAGAGCCTTGTGCTGTCTTGTTGACTCTGGAACTGGATTTGTCAGAACGTCATTTAACGGCTAAAATGTGGTTGGGCATCCACTGACAGAAAGGCCTTTAATGGCAGCCAGATGAATGTTAGAGGAACTAAGAAAACCTGGCAGGTTTCTGTGTAGAATGACTTTTTCTTTTCTTTTCCCTCATAAATTCATAACTGTGACGCTTGGAAGAGATTGCTTAAACAAACTTCATTAAAACTATCAATGCACTGCTTTGTAAGATGACTTGAACTGCACAAAACGGTCATTGTGGACTGTTTTTACCATTTGGAGAAAATGTGCCCTATTTGCTAACCAAGGCAGACAGCTCAGCAAATAGACTGTTAGACTGCCGCAGTAAATCCACATATTGCTTCTTTAATATACCCAAATCTGTTACTAATATTGAGTTTTGAATAGCAACTGAGTCAGCATGGACATTGTGCAGACCTCTGTTTGGCACAGTCTACTTCTGAATAACATGTAAAAGAGGGTACCACCTTCTCAAGGCAGAAACAGATGTGAAGGTAGCTTTGTGATTTAGTAGAGGCAGGTTGGCCCTTCTGTTGCAGCAGGTAACCCTGTACTACTATGTGGTGCTTTGATGCAAGACAATTAGGGCAGGTGTGCTTCTTCAGTGCTGAAGAAGGACAATGTACCACCTATGTGGTGTTGCTATGCAGGAATAAAATAACCTAAAGGTGTTGGGCACTTTTAAAAATGGTTAGATAAGTACACTTCATGGCATAGTGTGTGGAGGGAGCACTTGGCTCTGTTGAAAGAAAAAGACATACTGATACACATCAATCATACACAATATATGGATGAGTGTTTTTGTATATTGTTTTACAGGATTACGTGTCAGCTTTTGTAATGAAAGTTAAAGGAACAGTATATAAAATGTTCTTTAAGTACATAGTCTTTATTTTGCATTTCTTGTAAGTGCTAAGGAATGAAAACTGTTACTTGAGCAATTTATTTTTTTTTTGTTTATGTGACAGTTTTTAAATATCTTACAAAAATCTAAGTCACCCTTCTTATAACCCACCCCCCTTTTTGGGGAAATCAGTTACAGATGCCCAAATCGTAAGTCCTTTTTGTCACTCATCGAAAAGGGGCATGTGTTCAAAAGCCACTGTTCTCAACCACATACATGGAAGAGATGACTGAATCTTTTCCTGTCTGTCCCTTTTAATTTTGCCAGGAAAACCAGTTCTTTAAATTTGCCTAGATGTCGATATAGTGCAGTGATACACTGTTGTAAGACAACTTTATTTTCCTGCTTTTCAGCTGCAGCCCTCCATGCTGCCTCAAAATGCACTCTGGAGGGCTCCCCAGTGGTCCAGAGAAGGTTTTTTTGGTGTGTTGGGGGGGGGGGGCTGTGAGGGAAAAAGGGAAATTCCTTCAACCCTTCCAGTTTTGCTGCAGAAGTAGTGCAGGAAGAGAAGTGCAGTAGAAAAACTCTGTTGGATAATGATGAATGTCACCGTATGGGGTGTGTTTACACTGACAGTTTTAATGCTGATTGGCTTAACTTGAAGTAAATTGGCAATTTTATCAAGGCAATTTGCTGAACTGAATTGAAAATCAGGTTAGTTTGCTTTTGTGCATGAAACTATACTCTGTTTTAATAAGTGCATTTCTTTATGTTTAGCATCATGCCAACCATTTCGGTTGAACACTGAGTGGATGGGCTTTTTGCTATTATGTTAGTAAGAAAAATCATGCAGCTACTTGTATCTAATTAGCTACATGTGACTTAAAGGTGTCACTTAATAATAATGGTTTCCCCCTCTTTTTCTAGACAGATCTTGACTACGTAAATGGTGTTGTAGCAAGTCTAGAAAAAGAGTAAGTGTATTCTACATATAATATATTTTGAAATATTTTGGTTATTCCTTTTTCCTTGTAGTGTTTGGACTCCAATAGTCATAATATGCATGAGAACAATTCAATAGGTCCACTTGTGAAATGGCAAATGGGATTAAGAGATTTCGATGGACGTAAATGGATTATGCTGGCTTGAAATAAATGGATTGTACTGTATCTATGCTAGAGCTGCTATGTAAGCATTAAGATACAGAACTGCCCAAGTACTTAAGAAGTTAAAGCATATTGTGGTTTAATTATAGACTACGACTAGGCAATTATGCCCCAGGCTCAAAGAATGTGTAAACATTTCTGCTTTCTGTCTGAGGAAATGGACTTGTCCACAAAAGCTCACATTAAAATATAGCAGTTAGTCTTTAAGGTGCCAAAACATTTTTGTCTTAATTTTTTATTTTTATTTTGTTTTTGCCTGATATGCTAACACAGACTAACAAAGCTACATCTTCTAAAATACTTGTTTTTGTAAAGCACTCAGTTGATAGAGGGAGCACAGTTCAGTGGCATAACATCTGCTTTGCATGCATGAAAGCCACGGGTTCAATCTGCAGCTATTCCAGGCATGGACAGAAAAGATGCCTTCTGAAAGCCATGGAGAGCTGCTCCAGTCAGTGTCAACAGTACTGGGCTAAACAGACAAATGATAGTTTGATCTTCTACCACTGGGATTTTCCAGAGTGGATTTTGCAAGGAGTGCAAGGAACTTAAATAGGAGAGGGAGATCAAAGTCTTGATATATCCCCAGAAACAAGCACAAAAGTATTTTGATCCTAGTCTGTAGTCATTAGCGGTGTAACTTTTTTGTGGTGATGGGGGACTCCAACTCCCAGAATTTAAGAATTCTGCAGGCAGAATTCTGGGAGTTGCAGCCCACAGACACACCTACACACACTTTCATTTCACTCAACTGGAACAAGACCTATCTTCCAGGCTGCTCTCACCTACTGTTGTTAATCTACAATAAGGAAACTTCCCCAGTGCTTCCTGGGAGGCATAGGTATTCACAGGAACTGTAGTCTCATATCCCATTGTGCTCTATTGGAGGGCTCCTCCAATGAAGTATACATCCCACAATGACCTAGTCACTGGGACCATTTCCTTTTTGTACATTAACAGCAGTAGACTTGAGTAGGCATGAGATAGCCAAGCAGTGTGGAATGATAGGCCTTGTTCCAGGTGAGTAAACTGTAGATGTGTGTACGTATCTCTCGGTCAGCTGAAATTCCCAGAATTCTGCTTGGAGAATTCTGGGAGTTGGAGTTCAACAACAACAATACACCTTGAATATCCATGCCTTTCTGTATGTGCTCACATCAGCATGTAGACTGAGAGATACTAACTTGCCCAGTGCTATTGGGTGAATTGCATGGCTGAATAAACCAGCAGATATAAAATTGTCATCATACTGGGGGTCTGGAATCAAACCTTTAAAGAAAAGTTATTCTTATAGTGTTCCCTTAAATATGAAATAATAAAGTTGACCTTCTGACTATAGGTTTTCTACAGAAATCAGTTCTGGCTTGGTGGAAATAATAGCCCCACCTGCATCCTACTATCCAGACTTGACAAACCTAAAAGAGACGTTTGGAGACTCAAAAGAAAGAGTCAGGTAAGACTTCTTCTTTTGCTGCGTTAGGTGGAGAGAATGACTGCTGAACCTAGAGCTTAGAGAAGTTCACTGCTGAACCTAGAGCTTAGAGAAGTTATGTTTTTGAACTACAACTCCCAGAATCCCTCAGCCAGCATTGGTGTGGTAACTTGAATGTCATATTTGTGAATGTGATATGTTCACAGACAAGGTTAGTTCACATGTTGCATATTTTGTGCACACTGTTCTTCAGGAAGGTCTCCAGCAGAGCTTCCTGAGCCCTTGAATAAACTCAAACAAAAACTTTTGACATAGGAAACATGTGAGACTTGAGACATGATTCAGTACATCATCTTATTTAGTTATTTAAATGTTGTTTAAGTTTTTGTTGGTAGTTTGCACTGTAATGAATAGCAGGGTTTGTCTGCTGTTAGTAATCTGTCAACTCCTGGCAATTGCTCTGTTGTGGTGTTTCCACCGGGTGCAACTGGAGCCACAGATTTGTTTTAGTTGCTACTGTTGAAGATACTGTTCTCCTAAATAACACCTGAATGGCAGAAATGTGTCTAAATATTTCG
Source organism: Intellagama lesueurii (assembly GCA_037013535.1). Classification (NCBI taxonomy): domain Eukaryota; kingdom Metazoa; phylum Chordata; class Lepidosauria; order Squamata; family Agamidae; genus Intellagama; species Intellagama lesueurii. The sequence continues at coordinate 94,471,967 of JBAJHW010000003.1, read as the reverse complement.
AATTAAATACAAGCTGTGAAAAAGTAGGTTGCAACTCCTATCCCTACAATTTTTAAGCTAGTGACTTTTTTTAAAATAAATATATAAATCACCCTTGTGGTTTCAGGATTTTATGTGGAAGGATTGTGCCACACAGAAAACCCAGTGGGATATAAGGGCAAAACCTCCTAGACTGAAGCAAACTAGACCCGAATGGAATGTCTGTGAACACATATGTTCTGTTGTTTTGCACTGTGGCTGGATTCAGTGTGGACTTCTGCAAACAGGAGGTCTTTTTCCACTGGAGGAAGTGCTTCAGTGAGGGAAAGGCCTACATTGTCAGTTCTTGCTAACTCTTCCTTTCCTCATCACACTTCCCATTGCCATTTCTCACAATGTGCGGCAGGTCACAGAATATAGTGAGTGTCAATACCCTTTCCCCCCAATGAAATCTGTTGTGTCAAATGAGCTTTGGTCTCATAATAATGTTAGAAGGTGACTAATATTGGTTGGATGAATCCCCCTGCTTCTCCTCAAAACTGCCCTTGGCAAAGGTTGCCCATGTCCTTTCCCCTCATGCTGCTCAGGAATGTTACCTTCAACAGTGCACAGAGTAGCTGGCTTTCCTCTGGCGACTGATGGGAAGTGTGAGGATGCTGGGGAACCCCTGATGGCTTCTTGGAGTTAGCCTTCCCAGGAGCACGAGGGAACTGGCTGACAGAGAAATCCATGGGAACCTCCTACTGCTTCTGCTGTCATTACCCACCTGGGTATGCCTGCAAGAGTCAGAATAATCTTCTCCCCCCCCCCCCACATTTGTCATCAGGATCCACTTATTTTATTCTCTTACTGTATGTCTTGCATCTACCAAATGATTCAGTCTTGAATGCTCTCTCACTATGTGTAATTTTCAGATGGCGGACAAAGCAAAATCTGGATTATTGTTTTCTTATGATGTATGCGCAGAAAAAGGGTATTTACTACATTCAGGTATGTAGTCTGTTATTTTTGAGTGGTAAAACAGATACATCCAAAGCATGGCCAAGAACTCATGAGAATGAGCATGACATAAGAGTAGAGTTGTATAATTTATTTCTTACTTAATAATAATCATTGTGTGCTGTCAAGTCAATTCTGATTTATGGTGACCATTTGCAGGTTTTCGAGGTAGAAAATTCAAAGAGTGGTTTCCCATTCCCTTCTTCTTGGGGTGCTTTGGAAATGTGCATCTTGCCCACAGCCACACAGGCTGGCTTTTCTCCCTGGAGGCACAGGGGGGAATTCATCTCCTGGTGTCTGTCTCTGCAGCCAGATACCTTACTCACTGATCTGCCTGACCCGTAATTGTGATTTAGGTGTAACAAATGGCAGCTACCATACACAATGTGGTATATAGATGGGTTTTTAAAAATCTCAGGCAAACTAGGACTGATGCATAACTGCATACACACAGATAGGATTTAGCCCAGTTTGGGGCCTGAAACAGCTGTGACCAGTACTGTACACTGGGCACTGTACAGGACTAATGTGTCCTTGTTGGTCATGATGGATTTCTCAGCTCAATTTGATTATATGGACAGTGTTATGTTTCTGGGATCTTTGGCCAGTATGGAAATTAGAGCGGTCAGCGGTCATTCTGGTCCTGTTGGGCTGAATATTCTGAGGTGGTAGTAATGGGGACTATAATTTAGCCATTGGTTCATGTACTGCTTTTGGTCTTCTCTGTTTTTAACATATGAATGAAACCACTGTGTGAGGAGTTCTAGAGTTGCATCTCATCATCATACTGATGATGCCTAGCTCCTTCCAGCCAAGGAGAGATGGACTGGATGTGGATAAACAAGCTGGCATGCAGTCTAGACAAGAAAGTAGCATTGCCAGTAGATAACCTAATCTGGAACAGAGTATATATTCTGGGTAGAAGTGCACTCCCTTCGGATGATAATGTTTGCAGCTGAGGGGAGGATAGCCTTTGAACACAGCCTTGCTCCTGCAAAGTCAGATGATGCTGTGGCAAAGACTGTCTGTATTCAGAGTCAATTGGTGCCCCAGTTGCACTTGTTCCTAGAGAATGTGACTCTAGCTACCACAAACTTTAGGTTGACAGGAATTTGGTACAAGAACTTTTCAGAGCAACACCCTGGCTGACGAATTTCCTCATTAGACAACTTGGCTCCTTAGTGTAGTTCTAAATGAGGCATTAAAACTTTTTTGTTCTGCTTGTTATTTCAGTGACATTGACTGTAATTGTACTGCTGTTTAAATATGATTTTTCTCCTGTTTTGGATTTGTTTTTCATTATATTTGTTTGCTATGATCCCATATGTGGTTTTCTATGTTTAAATTTCTGTCTCTTTGGGGCCCCTTTTAAATAAATAAAATAGGTATTTTTTTAAAAAGGAAAATATATGAAGCTAATTGATTCTGTTGCTGAGTTTTAGAAATTTAATTTAATAACTAAAAATGCATTATGTACATTATTTAAAATGGAAGGGGGAAAGCTCCCTTCCAGACTTGTAACTGCAAAGCCAAGACTCTGTTTATCATTTCAAAAGCATCTGTGATTGTCAAGGTCATACTTTGTAAATAGACCTTAGCTAGTCCCATATGGCTTGCAATAAGGCTACAGTTAAAAAGAGGGAGATGCACATGCTTAGTTTCACACACTCTTAAATAGCTGGCACTAATTCATTGAAGCTAATTTGCTCCTGTAAAATCAAACAGCTGTGTCATTTTCTTGCTTGAGTGAAGTTTGAAGGCAAAACGTTGTAGTAATTATGGAATAATGCAGTTCTTTTTGGACCTCATCAAAGTACATTTGGACTTTCAGTTAAGCCTTGAACAGCTTTATACAGGACCTGATTGTTATTGCAGGGGGAATTTAGGGAAGGGGAAAGCAATGCAATGATCTGTGGAGTGATTCCAATTCCCAGTGATGGCTTGACAATAGGAGAGAATGTAAGAAGAGCAATGCTGGGTCAGACTGAAAGCCTATGTAGTCCACCTTTCTGCAGCCATCCAGATGTCTGTGGGAAGTCCCTGAGCAAAACAGGCAATTGGCCCCATTTACTCATACTACTCAATATTAGTACCCCTTTTTAGTACCAAGGCATAGTGGTATTAAGAGGCATAATGCCTTTAATCTTAGTGGTAATATACAGTCATTATGATTAGTAATTATCCTTTCTGAATTTGCTCAGAAAATAATATTCCAGGCTGAATCAGTTCATCTAGAATTTGAGGTCTCTGGTGTATGAGGTATCTTCAGATAGACACTCAAAGCATGCTCCAGCTGTATTTTTCCTATTGCAGAATTTCTGCAATGACCTGCCCTTTATAAAACTAGGTATGAAACACACTGTCCTCACATAAAGGGCTTGCAGGAAGAAAGGGCTAGAGTTTTTATAGGCTGGAGAAGGTAGTCTTTGTATTCTCTCCTTCCATACATATAGCTTTTTGAAAGGTCATTTCAGATCCCAGATGATATCCTTTAGAAGTGCATTTTTTTTACAATTAAAACCCCCACAACATCCTTCTTTTTAATCTTATTAATTTCAACATTTTGTTTTTTAAAAATGCAGTCTTCCATGAGAAGCTCTTAATGATACAGTCCTGAATGGGGTTTCTACCATTATTGTGATAGTAATAAAAGCATACAGCATCTTCCTACAACCTTGAATTGGCACTTTGGAAATAAGGATCAATATTAGTATTGTGTTAAATTGATGGTATCTCTCTCACTTTACGACTGTACAGAGTCAGACTGTACCATGAAGTTTTATTATTTTTTGTTGATGGTTGTCAGCTGAAACAGAGCACAGCAATTGCACACGTTGTTGTTGTGGCCAATTCATCATCGGATAGCCAGTGTTCTGGTGCTGAATTTCTTTGGTGCTGAGTGATGTTGATCCTCAGCAACAGATATGCATTATTTTCAAGGGTGTACTTGAGGATTTCCCAGCCTGGCAGAAACTGCCAGAGTTTGTACTCTGCTGGCACAGCCTCTCGAGAAACCCAGAATCTCCTCCACATTGAAGCAGTGGAACAGAACTTCATGGAGGAGACAGGAAAGATTAAACTGAGGTCTGTTTGATTATTATATCTGATTGGTATAACACATGGCCTAGTTGATGGGCTATTTACTTCTGAACACTAAAAATGCATGACATCAAGAAGTCAAGACAGCTCCTTGAAATAACCAGTTGTGCTTTTCTTTTTCCTTTTTTCTCTTTTTTTAACTTTTTTTGTGGTTTTTTTGCATGTTTAACATAACAATATAAACTTAAATTACACTAAAAAGAAAAAAACAGTTTAAAATGAGCAAAACAGAACCAAGAGAACAAAACAAAACAGACAGACAAAAGGTCAATACAATACAAAATAGTATGGTATTATATACGTTCACAATAAACTATCTTATTCATTTACAATGAGTCAATGAAGGGCTTTTCCTTTTCTTTTTCTAAAAAGAACATAATTATTGAATTAGTAGATTGATTTTACACATACTTACACAAAAGTTCTCTTTGAGAGCTCAGTGGATTCAGTTTGTGTACTGACACATAACCTGGGAATATAAGATTGCAGAATAAATTTCTCAAACTGAAAAATTGTCCTTCTTATGTATGGTTTGCAAATGTCTTTACAGCGGTTGCACTTGAGGTACATAAGAGAGGTTTAAATGTGGTTCTTCAGTTAGAAAATCTTTTCTTTTTTCTCTCTCCTTCAATTCATTTCTTTCTTATGTTTCCTTGATCTTGCTGCTTGGTTCCGTTAGCTTGAGGATGACATCGTTGTCAAGCAGAATTACTTCAGCACAATAAAAAATTTTGCACTTCAGTTGTCCTCTGAAGATTGGATGATTCTCGAGTTTTTCTCAGCTGGGATTCATTGGTAAGAAAATGCTGCTTTCAGAAAATTTGAAAAGGGGAAGAAAAAGCACCACCTTGTGTTCTGAAAGTGATAACCCACAAAAACTGATATTTTAAAAATTTCCAATAGAATTTCATATGGCAAAGGATTATGTGTAGATTGTGGCTTTTGAGACAGAATCCAGCTGCTGAAAAAATAAAGTTATTGTTGTGGCTGTTGTCTTGAAACATAACAGATTACTTAAATTTACCTACATGGTCTGACTGTCTTTCAGTCATTTACACTATTTCATATGGATTATACCCTTGATACAAAGCAGTGATCTTTTCTGCCTCTGTCAAAAACATGGTGTAGATGATTTTTTAAAGAAAGCAGAGATAGACCCTGGGCCTTTTCTACTGCAGTGTAATTTTCCTCATACTTCATGAATGGCATGCACTTTGGTTTGATCTGAGCTCATGTACATATGTGAAGTCCTTGGTCACTTGACAGAAATGGGCAGAGCCATAAGCTTACCTTTTTGCTTCATGGAGATGGTCCCTTCAATTGACGTGAACTGGGCAACCTTGTGAGTGGACAGGGCTTTACTAGTAGGACAATGAGATAGCAAACTTAGGAGCAGATTGTCATGTAAGAGCAAGAAATTGTTAACTTTTAAAAATTTAGGTAAATTGCTAACATTTGAAATTATGTACTGTTGCACTACCAGGAAGCAAGGATAAGGGTTTACCAGGTTTTCTGCTCCAGGTATCAAAATAACCTGGCTGTCTTGGTAGTCTAATCTACACTGATAATATTCTAAATGATTGCTGATAAAACATCATGTTATTTACAGGTAAAATGTTCCAGTCTCCAGACATTACACTCATTGTAGAGTTCATATTTATGTTTTATAAAGAGAAACCTATCGACTGGCTCTTGGATCACATTCTTTGGGTGAAAGTCTGCAACCCTGAGAAAGATGCTGTAAGTTGTATTTATTATTTCTGACAAATACATTCCATGATACCTGAATGGAAAACATTGCACTGGGAGGGGAAAAAAGTGATTGTTATCACAGGGTACTCTTGCAGTTTACTTTATTGTCTTTAAAACAAAACCCTATTGATTTTATTGTGCAGGCATCTTTTTGAAGGCATCTCCTACTAATAGAACAAACAGTGTTCTTATCCAGCTCTGTCCAATCAAAGAGAATTGAGATCCTGATATGATGACATTTTGCAGAATGTAGAAATCTGGGGGAGTTTTTGAAGGTGGGAAAAGAAAAAATATTTTAAAAAGTTGGGAATAGGTTAAAATTCACAACACTGATAACTACAATATGCCTGAAATCCAGTAGTAATTTGCAACTAAAGTAGGCCTATTGAATTAGTTGGCTTTTAGTGAGTCAACACTGATGTAAGCTTTTTGATACTCTAGTTGTGACATACTACTGGATTTTAGCCTATAGAGTTACACAGCAGTTAGATACATTAAAGTAAAAATGTGGAGTTCCCCTATCTCGAGTTTTCAAACCAAACTGTTACAAGAAGAACTATAGAGACTCTTTTATTGGTTTCTTTTTCTTTAATGAGAGTCCTTGGCTTCCTTAAAAAACAGTGTGATGCTGCAAATGGTAAATCCAAAATCTAGACATGGAAAATATATTTTGCCTGCAGTTTGATTTCAGATTTTTTCTTCTTCAAGTGATAGTATGTTGTGTTCTTTTCATCTTAAAATAGAGCATCATGTTTGCCAAACAGAACTGCCTGGATATTGAAGGTTAGCATCAGCAGTGCAGGAAATGGCTCTTAGATAAACTGTTTTTATGTCATGCATAAATAATGATGCATAAATGTTTTATAGTACTTACAAGCTTTTCTGGCCATATTTTTCTTTTAAGAAACATTGTGATCGACAGAAATCAAATCTCAGAATACGCTTCAGACCTTCCCTTTTCCAGCATGTGGGCCTACACTCCTCTCTAGCAGGAAAGATTCAAAAACTCACTGTAAGTATTAAAAATACAGTTTTTTCTCATAGTATGAGTCTTTATGTATTTAAAGCCTGCTATAATGAAAGTTTTGTGAAATGCATGGTACCATTAACACTGCATAACTATACAAAACACTGACTTAATTCACACGTAATGGTAGGGACATAGGAAGCTAAGTCTTACTGTCTGTCCATCTAGCCCAATATTGTAAGTGCTGACTGGCAACATCCCTACTAGGGTTTCAGGATGGATTATTATGGTTTTATCTAAGAATCCCAGATATACCAGTGGTCACCTATCCCTACACTAATTAGGTCCAACCCAGCTTAGCTTTTGAAATCAGATGGGATTTGGTATAATGTCAGTGATGTGGTATAAATTATAAGCCAGTTGTGGAGGAATCCCGACATTATTTAGAAGCAGATTGCTCTATGTAGCTCCGCCCATACGGGGGAGTGGCTAGACAAACCATAGCCTGTTGAGTTTGATGTAAAGTCTAGGAACACTGGCTTATCATTCCCCCAATAAGCCAAAGTGTTAAACCATGTTTTTTGTTGGCTTATGACTCTGGCTTATCAGAGCACAGATAAACTAGAGTTCCTAGTTTCTGTGTCCCAGTAAACAAAACAATCCACAGGTGGAAACTCAGTGGTTTATTTATCTGTTCATATTTGTCTATTATTTGCAATAAGCCAGAATTCCTTTAAATTTTTGTGTGACATGCAAATGCTCTCACTTTTTGTTTTGTCAAACCCAGATATGTTATGGCAGATTTTCCTAGTTAAAACATTACTGCATAAATGAATGTTGTGCTGGGTCCCACTGTGGCTTTCCTCCCTCAGTTTAGAAGTAGATTTTTGTTTTCGCCTTTCATGTAACCGTACCAGCTGCTCCAAATTCAGTGGAGAATTGAGAAGTTCTCATGTTTATTTATTTTTTACCATGTTGGGCTCAGTTGCTTAAATACGAGATATCATATTTTGTATCGTCCCTGTGGGAAAATGGATGTCCATTGTAGAAAATGTATATTTCTTAGTGTTTAGTGTGCTTCTTTTGGGGAAGGCCCTGGTTGGAACCATACTTCTCAGGGACAAATAAAATACTTTGCATGGGAGCATTTATCATTGTTCTCTTTCATCTCCAGTTAAAAGATTTAATGGAACATGGATGGAAAATACCTTTATTGAGACTCAGGAGAGCCATTGCTATTCTGAGCACATGAATCTAAGCAGCATAGATCAGTAATATAAAGCAGTCTCATATGTATACAGCTTTAATAATACAGTCCATTCTTTCCAGGATACTACTGTAATAAAACAAAGACTGGAAAATATTTGCTTGGAACAAAGTAGAGGAATGCACCTCTTTTCTCTTTTAAAAATTGTGTTTTACTCTATTGGGGTTTTGTTATAAAATCCTTTTTAAACTGCAGAGTTTGATTTTGTTTAATCTGTGTCCGTGGGAGGCTTAACAGTGTAAATAGAGAGGCTTAGTATCAGCCAGAATTCCAGAATGAAGGAAGAATGGCTGCCTCATCAGTCTGGTTCCCAAAATACTTTGAAAATATGTTGAATGATTTTTAATAAAAACTGTTTGGGACAACTTTGCTCTACAGTTTGTGTAAATTGAGTCTGCACCCAAATCTTTTTATCAAGAAGCATTTAAAATTTCCTTGAAATGCATTGGTGACCATATCTTTCCTAGTTGTTCCTTTTTATTGTTTCCAGATAATATGGTATGTTGTTGTTGTTTTTTTAGGACAAAGACTTCCTGAAACCATTATTGCATAAAATTCATGTGAATCCACCTGCAGAGGTTTCTACAACTTTAAAGGTCTATCAAGGGCATGCTCTTGAAAAAGCCTACATGGGTGAAGACTTTTTTTGGGCTGTTACACCAGTTGCTGGAGATTATATCCTATTTAAATTTGACAAGCCTGTCAATATAGAAAGGTTAGTGCTCTGTTTTAATAGCAAAATAAAATTTCTGCTGAACCACATATTCAAACAAAGTTAGAATAACAATACATAGCACTCTGGAAATTTTTTTTTTTTAAATTTCTGGCCTTCGTGCAGATGGGTGAAAATGTCCCCATAAAGGTTGCCCATTCCTGCACTGGTGAAATTGCATCTCTAGAATCTGTACATAGGAGGGATCTAGTATGGTTTTTTTCTATACATGTATATACTGTGACATCCACTACCACTTGAACAATGGATAAATCCAGCACAACTGTGTCAGCAGAGCTGTTTTCACTCTGCTAGTCTCACATTGAACATATTCCTAAATTTTAGAAATATGTTTTAGGCCATTATGCCATATTGGCTCCCCTGCACAACATAATAATCCTATTCAGATGTTCCAATATGTGGGACTTAAATGCATGAGGAAGGAGAGTGCTCTCCTCTGCTCTTCTCTGTTTGCAAATTTCAGTCATCCACCACACATGGAGGCTGACTGTCCAAACAGCAGATATTCCATTATCTGTGAATGCTGTTTACATGTTCAGGAACATTGGAAAATCACAAGGTTTTTTGCTAGCAGAATGAATCTTTGGTTCAGATCATAGGTCATACCTAGCCTGGATTTAATGAATTTGAAATGCTGTTGACATTTCTTACCTTAAGCAATTGAAATACAGTACCAGAAACACATTCATTCATAGACTGTCTATGAATGTACAGGTATGATCTCTGTGCAGAGAAAAGCATAGGGGAAAAACATAGAATGATAAAAAATATAAGCTGTAGGAGTAAACACTTGCACATAAAACGAGACTGTAGAAAATGGTTATTGCAGCCATTAAAAATAGTATAGCATCTAGATCACAGGAATTAATTATCCCTTTACAGCAGTGGTCCCCAGCCTTGGGCCTCCAGATGTTCTTGGACTTCAACTCCCAGAAATCCTGGCCAACACAGCTACTGGTGAAGGCTTCTGGGAAGCACTGATCTAGAGTACAAACCACATTTGTATAACTTCTTATAGTGTGGCTATGTGTACCCTTCTGCAGAGGAATGTCCACTACTGGAAGCCATGTGTAATCCATGTCTGACTCAATGAATAAGTGTAAGGAAGGCAATCAGAAACTTTGACATTGCCCATCCTGGACAGCAGACTCAGCAGACAGTTAGGCTTCCTGCCCACAATCTTCTCCACTTGGATGTGATGCATCAGCAGAGGTGGTGGTGAAGGCTTCTGGGAGTTGTAGTCCAAGAACATCTGGAGGCCCAAGGTTGGGGACCACTACTTTACAGGGCAAAAGTAGGGAAGGGGCATGGACCCACACACAAACAGCTCTCCAAAAACAGAAACATGAAAAAGCAAAGAGAAAAACAAGTGACATGGCACTTTTGAGAATAGCAAATTTCTTTAAATGTGAGGATTACAATTTACTTTTTTGGTTAGTCAATATTTTTGTTTTTCTTTTTGCTCGTTTTGGTTTGGTTTTGATGTTGCTGAAGCAGATTGACAGGGCCACCTCTTTGAAACCTCAGAGGAGAAAAGGTGGAGACAGAGAACGAGAAGCCCAGGCTTGCAGCTTGTTTTTAGTAGTCTGACTGTGGCTTGGTCACTTTAGCCCAGCTGATTACTCTCCAGATATATTTGAACTGCAACCTCAATCATCCATAGCTTGCATGCCAACAAATCTGCATATGCCCCAAATTGGGGAGGTCTGGTTTAAGGTGGTTTGGCTGAACCAGGCTAGCATTAGGTGAATGGCCAAAACAATTCTTTGTAAGAGTAGCAGATATTTATTAAGTTGTCCTTCTGGTGCATGCCTCCTTTGATTCTGAAATGTTTAAATTGTTTCTCTGAATGCTGGCCTGTAAATGGTAGAACACGCGGAACATCAGTAGTCGTTTTCATCAAATTGTGTTTCTCTGTTGTGGCCCCATTTGCCTTGCAACAGGCCATGTCAACATTTAGTAACAAAGTCACTTTTGTAATTGGCACATTCTGTTTTATGTGCTTCTGAGGAGACTGATATAGTAAAGCTTATTTGTTTGAGCAGTGGTTACCTATAATACTTTAGAGGTATTAACATGTTGTTGCAAGGTATGAACTAACCATTCTTTTCCTCCTGTGGTAGTTATTGTTGGATAATCTTATTGAGAGAAACGACCACCATTTATTATCCTTCTCACCTTTCGAGTACTAGGCAGGCTGGAAATGGATAAGGCCATCCAATTTTAATTGATTGCTTTAACCTTTTCGAGTTTTCATTCTGTAAAGTTAAGCCATGGTGTTAAATTGGGGGTGTATCAACTCAGCAGGACTAAGGGCTTTTTTTTTTTAAAGTTCCTGGCAGCTGGAGGTTTGCACCCCCAAGAAGAGGAGTAATGGGAAGGTGTATAAGCAAAGAGACTAGCTTTTTAAAATTATTTTCATTTTCTTCTTCTTCTTCTCCTTCCTTTTCTTCTGGTAAAGATTTGCTATAGGGGTTTTTTGTTAACTGAAAAGTGGTGCTGTGGCTTAGTGGTTTAGGTATCTGGCTGCAGAGCTAGAGGTTGGGAGTTCAATTTCCCACTGTGCATCCCAGAAGAGCCAGCCTGTGTGGCCCTGGGCAAGCTGCACACTCCCAGGATGCCCCCAGAAGAAGGGAATGGTAAACCGCTTCTGAATGTTCAATATCTGGAAAACCCTGAAAAGGGTCACCATCAATTAGAACTGAATTGACAGCACATTATTACTATTAACCAATGACTGATACTTGGTTTTCTTTTCATTTATAGGTTCCTGTTCCATAGCGGCAACCCTGAACACCCAGGGGATATATTCATCAATACAACAGTGGAGGTGTTGCCTTTTAAGGTATGAACACAGAACCATGTTTCTTCCTGCTTTGCATAATCATAAACTGAAAAAAAGAAAAGAAAAAGCGCTTATGTTGATGTAAGAGATTGATGGAAGGATAGACTGTACATCTTTATTTTCATCTCAGTTTTGGTGTGGGTTTCTCCCTTCTGTGTGGAAGATCTTGATCCAAACCTAACTAGGGAAGAGGTGCTGATAATCAGAAAGTGTATAAAATATTGTTTGAATGTTGTGTTCCTCCTCTAGCACCTCCATGGGGTGCGGGAGATAAGGGGCAAGATCCAGTGGTGGGCTTCTGCTGGTGGATTGGCAGAATCCAGTGATAGCAGGACAGGGTTATGCTTCTTTCCACTGCTGCCTTTTCCCTCCCTGTGTGCTTCAAAGCCTCCTTTGGACAACTGGGAAACTATTTTGAGCTGAGATTCAGGTAGCAAAGTTGCTGAAAGGAGAGGAGAAAATTTCCAGTGCAGCATTGGATTTAGCCAGCAACCTGGGGAGGAGCTGAATAATTATGCATTAAGTGAATTTGCTTAGTTTGTGTTCCTGGATTTTGGCATTTTTGTGTGCTAGATTTCTGGGCACACAATTCCTGCTATAAAGAGGAACCCTTTATAGTAGGAATTGTGTGTGTATGTGTGCGCGCACACACACACATGCATATTCTCCTTCACAGTAGGGATTGTGTGCCCCATACACAAACTAATCCAGCAAAAATGTATTTGTCCAAAATGGTTTCAAAACTAGGAGTCTTCTATGCAGGTGGTTAAATCTGCAAAGCTTGCCCTTGATTTTGGGTCCTTATTCCCATATGCCATCCTAATCCTTCTGTACAGACACTCCCTTAAATACACAAGAGTGCCATTGTTGCATTGATATAAATCTCAAGACAGTATTGGTGTCATGCATGGGTTTCCGGTCAGCCACCAGTGTTGCAGATTACTGTCAGTTCCTGTTTAGTACTTTCCTCTTTGTGGAGTCTCATTGGGTGCATGGCATATGTAAAGCAACAAACAAAAGCACAATTCTCTGCCTAAAGTAGCTTATAGTTTAAAATGCAGTTTGGGGGTGGGCTGGGGGGAGAGGTGATGGAGACAGAAGGTAAAAAGTGGGGTGGGAAATCATGCTGAGTTCACTTTCATGAACATAGGCTGTAATCCTCTTCCACCAATTAAGAGAGCATCGCCCTGATATATATTGCCCCCTTTGGTTTCCTTTTACGCTTTTGTACATGTGTATCTCCTGGAGCTCACCTGAATGTAAGATAACTATCTTGTTAAACTCACTTGGACTCCAAACTTGTCTGTGCTCAGTGGCCTGAATGGATCCCTTCGGAAGGATTTTTATGCTGGATTGCTCAAGAGGAAGAGATAGATATTTGCTGTTTGAGCTCAGCCTGTGATAATAAATGTCAAGTCCTGACCGGAATAGGACTGACCAGTTTATATGGCACCACCATTCATATTAAGTCAAGGCCAATGTAACACGAGCAAGATGATAATGAGGGATGGGTGATAACACGTCTAGCAGTGCATTTTGTTGTATTAGGATTGTGCACTGAGTAATGTGCCTAAAATGTACTCCGTTTCTCAGTGCCAGCTACAAGCACTTACTGAACACTGACCCTCCCGGTACATTGGCACAAAATGTCAAAACCTGCTCCTGTAAAGGAGATCTCTTGGGGAAGAAGCCAAACTTGTTTGAAGGCTTCTAATCAGCACTTAAGGACATAACCAAGGAACCTACTTTCTGATCTGTCTTTCAACACCGTTCTGTGAAATGATGCTTACATTTCTGTATCTTGTTTTTCAGAGTGACGAGCTGGTGTTGAGCAAGGAAACCAAAGAGAGGCGATTAGAAGATGGGTATTTCAGAATAGGTAACTCTGTGAGATGTTGGTCATAGTGGCAATAACACTGTTTGGTTTTATAGAAATGTGAAAGGAGGATTCTAGTGTAATTCATCCTCAACCCTACCTACCTACCTGTGCTCAAGCAGTATCCCACAGAGGTTCAAGTGACAACCGCAGGAGCCAGTCTGAGATCCAGACATGGGAAAGACTGCTTTTTTGAGACTCCCATCTCTCAGGATCTCATAGCCAGCATGACCCGTGACCCTCCTGGCTGTGGGATTCTGGAAGATGTACTCTTTAAAAAGTGGTGCTTCTCATCTTTCCTCAGATCACATACTTGTGCAGTCAGTATCTTTTCAGTAAAATTTCCTGTATGAGGGGAATTTTGGTGATTCCAGCAACTATAAGGTGTGAAGAAAATTCCACATTGCCATATTTAATGCATCATTAGTATAATAAACTCACAATAACTGAAGCACCTAGTCCAGTCCAAGTCCTAATCAGAGAGAGAGTATATACAATTTTTTTCAGATGAATAAAAAAATAAACATAAAATAAAAAAATAAGAACACTGTTTTTAGCTGACACTGAGACAATTTATAATCAATTTACACACACACAGGTTTAATAAATATATTTGTTTATTGGTTATGAATCATCATTATCACCATCATCTTAGAGCTGTCGAGCTGGAAGGGACCCCTAAGAATCATTGAGTCCATCCCCTGTCAGGGAGGCACAAGTGGGGAATCCAACTTCTAACCTCTGGCTCTGCAGCCATCAAGAAGTTCTGGTTTATTGATTATTTACTTATATTTTGATTTAATATCTTTTGAAGAGTTGCTAGTTCAATCTAGTAGACAGACAGATATCTAGTCTGTCAAAAACCAGGTGCATGTACATTTCCAGGCCACTGACTTAGTGGTCACCTATATTTTCCCTGGTAGTTTTCTGAGATGTGAACCCCATCCTAAATTGAAATAGACTTACATGTGAGTAGTCTTATCAGGCAGAACCCAAAGGAAAAAATAATTAGAAATAAAAAAGTATGTAAATGTTCAGTTTGTTTAGCATGTTCATTTAGAATAAATTTTTTGTTTTGTTTTTGAAGGCAAATTTGAAAATGGTATAGCAGAAGGAACAGTTGATCCCAGTCTGAATCCAATTGCAGCTGTCCGGCTTTTAGTAATACAGAACTCATCTGTCTGGGCAATTCTAAATGAGGTATGGTTTGTGCTTTGTAGAAGTAGAGTACTGGCCTGCCCTTGAAACACTTCAGTTCAAAACTCTTTTTTCCTAGGAATGTTTTGTGACATCCTGGTCTAAATCCTAATCTCAAGTAGAGTAGACCCATTGTACCAGCACTTCAATAAACTCCATTTATTCACTAAAGGTGTGATAGATGGCTTCAAAGGCATACACCTGATCACACTGGAAAGGATTGCTTTAATAGGAGTGATCTCCCTTAAAGTGACCCTTCCGTCTGTCAGGGGACCACTCCAGTCAAGCTCTAGGAAGTAAAAGCCCTACTAATGGATCAAAAAGATCCACCTTGGGTACAAATTGGGGTTGGGCTGGAGCACATTTCCCTGTGTTTCCTGTGACTGCTGGGAAATAGATCACTGGTCCACAAGTGGTCCAAATTGTGATCTATTTCTCCATGTGATCACATCCTCAGACTATTTTAGCTGGAAGTAGCCATGTATTCTAGCCTTTCAGTTTGGTAGCTCTATTAGGAAGGAGTTCCCAGTGCTGGCACAGTGTGCATGCAGAATCTGAAGGTGTTCTGTGCCACTTGGTGCCTCATTTGTCGTGAACTGATGTCATGTGAATGCTGCCTGATATGACATATAGAACACGGCATAGATCAACATTTGCATGCTGCTTTGGTAGCACGTGTGTGCTCCTATCTTGCAAGACAGTGGCTTCTGCCCAATGTGACATTCCAGTTCTGTGTTCACTCTCAGGGTATTGGGCTAGATCTCAAAAGGAGGTCTGCCCCATCGTTGGATGGAATGGGGCTGCTGTCTCTGACCAAATGTCAGATCTCTTGAAAGGACAACAAATTGTTATTATTATATTTTTTCCCCTCTGATTTGAGGAAAATTACTTGTGGGATTTTCTTCCTTACTTGCCAGAATAATCTGCCTGCCTTTGGGCCCTGCACACTTTGGTTGAGCAGTCGTGGGGTACCATTGGCTGTTCCACCTTGGATAACAAAATGTCTTGAGCTGGACCCTAGGCCCTTGTTCAAAGAAAGGCCTTTGACAAAGCAGGTCAAAACATAGTTCTTAGATCTTGGGGGAAATATGGTTAAATAAGGCTAGGGAAGAGGGTGGGAGGAAATATGAGGGAACTACATTTTGCTGAAACATTAGACTGCTTTAATTAACCATTTTAACTATCACTATTTTCAACTTCGTATTTCAGATTCATATTAAAAAGCTCCCCAACTGACTGGTCAAGAGGAAGGAGCAGAAGGGGGAAATCTGCATCTCTTGGAAACTTTTCTGCAAATTCCCACAAACTATAGACTGAGGATGCGAGCGTGCACCTTCCAACTTATTTGTCTCTGAAACTCTACCTCTTGTGAAATCTACTGTAGACTGACCCAGCAAGAAGTGTTTATAATAACCCAGAAACTGATTTTTAGCTGGTATTATTTATCTAGATCCATGGTTTAGCTATTTGAACATGACTTTGCTGCCTAAGGATCACAGTAATCTCTTTAACCTATCAAACTTTGATAGGATATGCTACATAAAAGTTGTACATATTGTTACATTCCTTAAAGATTATATATATATATATGTATGTATATATATATATATATAGTTGTTAAATACCTTTTATGAAGGGGGTACTTTTTGGAAGTCCATTTATTTTGCTAATGCAAACCCTCTTTTATAGATTATCAGGGATATATATTCAAAAACATTAGGGATGTTTAATTTATTAAATGGTTTGAAAAGTACATATTTTTATGCAGGTAATAACTTGATGTAGGTTTTTTTTTATGAATGACATTATTTCTTGAGTTATCTCTTAATTTTGCTTTAATAATGAAGTAACCATATTTTGTAATATATACTGCCATGGCTAGAAGATTTAAAACTGAGTTTGCGAATGAAGCACTTTTGTACAATACAAAGGACATCATCATTTCAGAGGTTCTCTTCCACAAGCATAATTGAAATGAATGGGACTTGGACAGGAGAATACCCCCTCCCCAGGTGTAAGATATGCTGTTCGAAGACATACGCAAGAGATGAAGGACTTTGGACAACATTGCCCATAATCCTCACAGCCCCCAACATGTAATTTTAGCATGTTGAGGAATTTTGTACTTCAGTATGATGTCTGAAATTTGCAGTGATCTAAGATTGATTCATGTCCCGTTAAAGGGAAATTTTGATATTTTTAAACCTTTGTAAAATCTTACGAAATGCAGCCAAGTTACTGCTTTGGATAGAAAATGTTCTGAAACATCTGCCTGTTTATATTTTATTTTGCTTTGCATCTCTTTTGTATGAACTCTGTTCAGTCCTTTGGAATGATTTAATTTACCATTTTATTAGATATGATAATAGAAAATTGTACACAGTAACCACAGCTGAGCTTACAAAAAAAGTGACTGTTGAGTCTTTAAATGTTGAAGCAATTTCTTTTTCCTTAAGAGAGCCCAGCTCCTGCTACAAGCATTGCACTCCAACTGACTTAAGCAAGAGAGCTTGTGTGATCCAAACGTTTGTTGTCTTTTGAACTTCAAGAGAAAAGAATGAGCCACTTTTGCTTGGTCAGTAGTCTTGGAGAGAGGCTGTTCAAGCACTTTGTGCCATGCAGCACAGTAAACATGCAATAGTAAATGCTAATAAAATCATTATTATTTCCCCTAATGATCCCTAATCAAGATATGGAAATATGACCTTTAACCTCACCTTTACATCTGTGATTTACACAGATAAATGAGGTTTAGTAAGTGGCAGTAGCTGGTGTCATGAGCTAATTAACTCTTAAATCCTTCTGTGTCTTGGATGCAAGTTTTGCCAAAATATTGTCTTGCCTTTTCTCAAGGATCAGAATTATTTCTAACAATATGGATGCAACTAGTTTTTTACATCCTTTGCATCCTATTGTGAGCTTATTTTTGAAGAAATAGTCAACATAATATCATGTAGTTTTAGAAGAGGTAGCCATGTTAGTCTGTGCTAGCATATCAAGCCAAAAGAAAAGGAAAATAAAAAATAAAGGAGATTAAAGTAAGTGGACTGGTCCACAAAAGCTCACACTAAATTATAGCAATTAATCTTTAAGGTGCCACAATTTTGTGTCTTCTTTTTAATTTTTCTTTTGTTTTGGTTTAAATATAATATTATGTAACGTATTGATCAGGTTTCCAGTTGTTCAAGATACTTGCAGAATAGACTGAAATTTTCCTGCTTTTGAAAAAATTTTGAATGGTTGATCCATCTTATATTTATGGAGCAATTTTGATTCAACTCTTAACTTCCCTCTGTGTTTGGCTGCACAGTGAGAATGTGAGAGAAAGCAAGCAGGCATCGGGTAAGAGGCTGAGCTTGAACATTGCCTCTAAGGAGAAAGGCACTTACATGCTTAAGATCGATTTTTTAAAATCTTTCTATTTGGTGTGAAAACTTTCAAAATGTTTTTTAAAGTGTGTTTCACACAGGGAAGGGGACTAATCATGCAAGGAGGATCTGTGAGACTAGCATACCTTTTATTTTGCTCTGAACAAGCTCTACAAGCAACACAATAAATTCCACTGCTCTTTCCACTAATGTGAGCAGTGACAGGGCTGTCAGTTCTTCTTGGCTCAATGCTTGATATTGTTCTCATCTTGTTCCTCCAATAGACATTATGATAACTTGTTAAAATCTGGTGCTGTGAATTGAAGGCTGGTCTGACATTTTGCTACAAATGGCTTGACTCTGTTTTTTTTTCCAGCCACCACCTTCTAGGTGTACTGACAAAAATCACTCCAAAGTCTCTCCTACTGCTAAATGGAATTAGGGAAAACATCTGTCAATTAAGGCATGACTCGCAGTTATCTGTGTTGCCAAATTTAAGGAGGAAGGCAAGTTGCCTCAGCAGTATTAGCTGAGAAATACTCTGGAGCAGGCTTAGATCAGGTATCAATGCCCAGTTCCAAAAGCTTCTATTAACTTGGTATTTAGAGCAGTGAAACATTTAATTCTTGTGCTATGCTTCCTTCCTGGTCCCTTCTTGGGTAGAAAGGAGCACCTGTACTATTTATTATTTAGAGTTGTGGGAACAGTTGGTTTTGGAGAGTTGTTGACTCCGAATGCATTTTGAGAATATTTAAAAGATACACAAGAAGGTATTAAGGATAATCATTTTCATTCTATAGTGATAAGACTAGAAGAGGGTTTAATTTTACCAAAAAAAGAGGGTAAGGCTTACAGAAGTTTTTATTTAAATGAAGAGTGGATGATGGTGCATAATTTTGGCTGAGCTGGATTGTTAAAGCACTTGCTGTTCCTTCAGCAATAAGTACAGACTTCCACAAAGCAGCTGAAGAGAACTTGAACTTGCTTTCCAACTGTAGTGTGGTTGTTGCATTACTAGAAAATGAGATTCCACTTTTGGGAGCAAGGTGTAACTTCCTGCCATAAAACAAGTTAAAGAGCAAATTTTCCCTCCCAGTTATAGTGACTTGGAAAAGTTATGATGTGTTGAAATATTACTTGGGTAATTGAATGCTTTATAGTATCTTACATTCCACTAACTGCAAGCTCAACTGATGCTAGTGAACCTGCATCTTAAAACAGAGGACTGTGTCTTACGTAGAGGTGATTAAATAGTTATTTCAAATGTCTGCAAATGGAAAAAGTGTTCAAATAACTTTGGTGCTAAGTGTTCCTGATAGTTTTTGGACCTACCTGCTTTTCTTCCCTTCCATCCTGAAAAAAGTTACTGTTACTTTCATGGCTTGTTGCAGGCTGAATACGTCCATTCTCTCCTCCTCCCTGCCATCTATACTAATACACAGGACAAAATAAGTCATTTCTTCTCTGAGAAAGCTGAAACAAATTTGTGCTTTACTTGAATTTATGGCCCTTTGCTAAGGTTTGAACATGCTGTTATGAATGTGTAGGCCTGAACAGTGGCTAATAGAATAAAGACTGCTAGCTAGTTTGAGTTCTTGCTTACAGATGTTTCCTAGGAAAGATTAAATTTTAGTGATTCAATATTGATCAAGAAACTAGCTTACTGTTTTTAAATAATTAGATATGCCCTGCTTTCTTCTTCCATCTGTCTGCTCTGTTGTGTTTCTGTTCTTGCCCTGGTGGAATCTGCGATTTCAGTGCTTTTTCTTGGACACAGTTTCCATTTACCATTTACTGTAAACTTTCTTTCAAAAGCTAGATTTTGTTGTTATTAATCCTGCTGCTATATTTGAAAACCTAACTGGGTCATGTTAATTGTGCCTTTCATCAATGTGCTATGTGCCACAGCTGCCCATGTAATATCTGAAATAAATCTTTTGAAAACTGCATTCTGTGTTCTTACTAAAAATATAGAACTTTGCCCATATGGACAGACACCAGCACAAAGTTGTTCTGGAAAACACAACTGCTACTATTGAAATCTAATACTGTACCCGTATCTTTTATCATGTCTATACTCTGTTGCTGGAGAAAGAGATTTAAAACTATACTGTACTCTCTCTGATAGCAGAATTCTATTGTCTGGGAGTCTAACTCAGTTCCATACCTGAGCCTTCCAAAGTCTAGGCTAAGCACCAGATGTGTGGAAGTGATCAGATTACTCAGAACTCTTTAGAGACCCCACTTCCAACTTTCCATTCCTTCAGTAGGGGCACATTAATCTTTTTATCCCTTCCCCAGATTAGGAAAACACTACAAAGACTAAAATGTTTATTCTTTTCTTGGCTTTTCTAATGTAGCACAACTCACAGGAAACTCTATAAACACCCATAAGCTGTTGCACAGATAAGGTGCGAGCATTATGAAAACTGATGCCAGTACTGCTGTTTTGGAAATTTACATGAACAGTTTCAATAACAGTTCAAAAGTAACTAAGAATAACTACTACTCAAAACCACAGACACATCATTAAAAAAAAAACTTTATTACATAGAGATATACACTTCTTTCCACGAAGAAGAAAATACAGAATTACTAGCGAGGCTGCATCTGTAAATGTACTTCTTTAAAAATGGAATACTTTGTACAAACTGATCTACAGTGCAGAACAAGTTATTTACAGTAATATACAAGGACATATTCATCTATTCTAACATTTGTACAAGTGGCCACACCAACTCTTTTGTTAAGTCCAGTTTTGCACTCTATACTTGTAGAACAGACAAAGTGCTCTTGTCACGTTCCATCCCATTGCTAATGAGACCACATACAGCAGGACAAGAAGTGCAAATGGGTACAGGAGGATAACTGTATTTTTCAAGAACGGCAATGCTGAAAATAAAAAAGGAGAGCTTCAACAGAATGCAAGACAGTGGCAAGTAAATAGATGGGCACCTCCCAATTCCAACTGTTTTCCTACGAAAGCTGGAGGCTACTGAGCTTTCCACAAAGCACATGTTTCCAGCTATTAACTGTAAATGCATACTTCCCCTTACACAAAAGGTTTAAATGAGCATTTCCATTCCGGAAAAAGACTGGGCTCAAGATTTGAGGTCAACGTGGAACAGTAATGTTTATGCTCCATAGAGTCTGCATAACTAGTTCAATGTAGGGGGTGGGCAAATGCAATGCAATACAATACCTTGCAGAAGTGTGTGGGTGGCTCACACTATGAACCAAAACATTCCACGCTGCAATATGAAGCTACAGATTTTAGCTGTTAAACAGAGGGTCATATCCAGGATCTGCCTTTCACAGATAAGTGGTCTACATTCACAGGAAATGCTTCTACATATTTCCAGGAATTGCCCACAATCTCCTTGCCACAACACAGCACTTCCCATTCAGCAGACACCCCACCCTCTGTAGCATTTTCAGGGAACTTGGGGGGGAGACACCCATGAGCCCAAAAGGGCATGGAAGCTCAATTCTAGCAGCCCAGATATACAAACTTAAATCTAACCCTATACACAGATAAATCAGTTTTAGATTAAGATTCCTATTGTGTGTTAGCTCCAAATTGCAGTTATAAATCATGATCCAATTATGCATCTCAGGACTGTTTTCCTCTTTCCTCTATAGCAGTGGTTCCCAACCTTGGGTACCCAGATGTTCTTAGACTGCAACTCCCAGAAAGCCTGGCTAACACAGCTAGTAGCAAAGGCTTCTGCGAGTTGCAGTCCAAGAACCTCTGGGGGCCCAAAGTTAGCTTTATAGCCTTCCATGATAACAAAAATCTGCTGTGGAGGCCCTCTAAAGCAGTGGTCCCCAACCCCCGGTCCGCGGGCTTCGCAGGACTGGGCCGCGGAGACAGATCTCCCGCCCCGCCCGCATGGTGGGCATGGTGCGCTCATGTGGGGGGCATTCGCGGGTGGGAGCGCGCCACTCCCACCCACGCATGCGCATGAGCACACCACACCCACCCGCGAGCGCACCACGCCCATCTGCGAACATGCCACGCCCACCCACAAACAGCAGGGGTCCCCCGCGCACAGACCCCCCCCCCCCAACCAGTCCGCAGTTCTGAAAAGGTTGGGGACTACTGCTCTAAAGGACATTTTTTGAAGTTTTTTTTTGCCAGGTGGTGGTGTGGATAGTTAATTCTAGAAGTAGTGATGGAACCCAGCAGGTATACACCACTGAATTCTGCTCATAGCCAGCACAGTCGCTTCAGAGAGGGTAGTATATTTTTTAAATGCAAGCTGAAGCCAAGGCATGCTGTTTCACAAAGCATATCAAATGAAGATGTTCTACCGACCCTGCACAGTTGCTGTTGCGATTCTTCCCAACCCTTCTTACTGTTCAAGAAAGCTTAAATATATAAGAGCAAGAGGGATGTGTGAAATTGGGAGCTTTTTTAATTTGCTGACTAAAGGAGTCATGATTGTATCATGACTTACCACTGTACCCTAGGAATGTCACATAGATGTAATAACCAATTGCAATCAGCCAAAAGGTATCTCCAATGAAACAGCCGATAAATGAATCCAACATAATTATATCTGCAAGAGATAATTACAGCATTAGTATATATCCATTAAGTAGGAATATTTCAAGTCAGAGAAGAGAAGGTTTACTTACAGTGAATGAAAAACAGCTGTATAAAATGCAAGATGACAAGTAGTGGATAGAAGGCATTTAAGTGAACATCAAAGGCATATCCCCACTCCACATCATAGTCTCTGCCGGGATGTTTTATCAAGTACTTATTGGCAACGAACCTTTACAGGGGAGGGAGAATTCAAAACCAGCACGTTAAAAACAGCACACGAAGTGTGACATTTCCAATATAAAATAACACAAATTTTATTGCAATTACAGAAAATGAAAAATACAACACATCTTTATTATTTGCGCACAAAGTTAATGAGTTGGTGGGAAGTGTCCAGAGATAAAAGGCCATATAGGACACTGTTATAGATTACTAAAACGCATACAAAGAGCTTTGATTCCCTACAAGCAGGCTAAGAGAAATACCAATGTACATTTCAGAACAACCCTTCTGTCCGTATTTCAGAATGAAGAAATGTATCTTCCCATTGGATCTATGCCCACAGAACTCAGAACATACTTCTGTAGTCATCCTGTCATCATGGGCACAGGCATGTTTTCTCTCTAATGCACAATCTCTTTCTCTCTCAAATGATAATGGCTGATGCATATATGGACTGTTGCTTTTGAAGTAGATTTCCATTTCTGTGGCTACCTTCAGAAGTCATATTCTGATATTTGAGCTGGGAGCTATAGTACCACTACCACCTACCATTTAAGTAACATATTTAAAGTTTTACAGATTTTTAAACAAAGCTTGGAATGTTTTTTGCTGGTACAACAGCAGACATGTGGGCCTCAAATTATAACCATGTCATACAGTAAATCAAACTGATTTCAGTTGCATATATGTCTAAAGTTTAGGACAGCAGCTAACATCTTTCTGTCATGTTCCGTATTACAAAACTCAAACATAAAAAAAATCTGTCAATGTCCAGGCAACGTATTTTTTTTAAAAAGAGAGACTTACCACATAAAAGTTGCAATTAGGAGGCCAACTCCTATACAGTCTATAAACACGACCCAAAGCAGCAACTTAATCATTTCAACAAATCCCAAGCCCAACACAAGGGCAAATACTATAGTGGATACTGGAAAAAGAAGACAAACAGTAAAGAGAAATGAAAAATTCTCAGCATGGAAAAGGCTTAGACTTCAAATACGTCTTGTATGCTCTCATATCACCTTTCACACAGAACAGCCTCTCCAGGTTACCAGACTTAATTGTAACTCCCATCATTCCCAGTAAGCAACCCTAGTGCAACAAGGACAGAAGGCATCAAGTTGGGGGAGAATAACTTAGTAGTGATCTGAGTGATTTGAGGAGTTCCATCAAATGACAAGCCACTATACACATCCATCCCTTATAAAATCTGCTCACCTTTCATAATAAGATTTCATAATCTTTTGCTGTCTGGCTAAAAACACTGACAAATTAAATTATGGCCCAAATCCCATTGCTTAACACCGTAAATCACACTAGAGTCGACTCACAGAATCAATGGGGATTTACTGAGTCAATTGCTACATACATTCCATTGATGCTCCCAGACTGTGGCAAGTTCAAAAAAACGTTCCCAGGTACTCACCACACAGCCAGATACTGAGTAATACAAGGAAGGCAGGGTCATCTCTTGCCCATTGGTCTTTTGTCTGTTTCCTGTACTGAAAGTTCCGGTACACCATCTGAGGTGAAGTGAATAGATACAGCATCTGCCATAAAGCAAACTCGAAGTCCATATGCCGAAAGTGGAGGAGTCTCCGTAAGTATTTATAGCGCTTTGCCCCTGCCGTGTGCCTTGCTGCCTCCCGAGAGTTTAAAGACCCATTGCCCTGATCTCGGGAGTTAAATGATGTTGTGGGCAGCATCTTGCTAAAAAAAAGAAAAGAAAATGATTAAATATAAAAATAAAACACTTATGAAACACCATGTGCAGATGATGTGTTATACACGCTGAGCTCCAAATGTTTTAAGTGTCAAGCAATAACGTGATAGCTTTGTAAAGTGGTATGGCACCGGGTAAATAAATAAAGACTGCAGGAAGAGCAACAGCAAGCAGAAGTAGAAAGGGTTGGAGCAAGTCAGAAGAGCAGGCATGGGTAGTAGCCCTCAACCTACTGAAAAATAACTTTGTTTACACTGCACTTTGAAACCTACTTTCAACTGCAATACTGTTTCAAAGAACTGCCACTGGTATAAACTATCCAGCTAGCTATGTTCAACGCTGAGGTGTCAACATGCCTAGGATTACAGGCTATTTGTCCTTAAATTCTCTCTGCCCTGCCATTATTATAAAGAGCTTGAAGAGACACCATCATTGCCCAGTTCCAATTACATACAACATATGTTACTTGTGCAGCCAATATTATTTTCTTAAATCTTTCTCAAAATAACACAGGGTTCATTTTGTACATTTTAATCAAATCATTTGGTTTTAAGACCCCCAAGCATGTATACTATATCAAAATACAGTGAGTGGGATTGGCGTCCAGTTCTTGAACTCAAAACAGGGTCAGGGGCATTGCCTCACTTTCAATGGTTTGGTCATAAATCAGTGTCCTAAAATTTTTTTTGCTGTGCTGTCAAGTCAGAACTGACTTACAGTGACCCTAATAGGGCTTTCACGGTGAGATATTTAAGGAGTGGTTCTACCAGTACCACTCCCCCAGTGAGTTTCCATGTCTGAGTAGGGATTCAAACCCTAGTCTCCAGAGTCCTAGTCCATCACTCTATTCACTACACCACTGAGTGCCCCATCCTAAAAACCAGACTGCAGATTACTGATGTGAATATGTATCACTTTTAGGGTAGATCAGAAAATATTTGGCTGCAACAGATAATCAGATCAAACTGCAGAAGGCTGCTTGATTAAAATGCTGCCACAAAATGACCAAAATACGTAGCTTTTTATATACAACGCAAGACCAAAACATAGGCCAATTTCATAACAAACACTGAACAAGACAATGTTAAATGCACAAACTTAACACTTAAATGCTGCCTTCTCTCTACCTTCACATGAGAGGAGATTTATACTTCCTGTAGAAACCAAAACAGAAATTTAGCCTCCCTGAGAACTAGGCCTAATAAGTAGCAGATTAGCAGCATCATTACTCTCTGAAGTATTTCAAAAGGTCCCAAGCTTCACTATCATATGAAGGCCACTTAATTTTTTTAAAAAGCTTAATGGCCAAATGATTTATAGATAAATAGATAGATATATAGTAACTAATACATGAAGTGTTGTGGAAAAACAGCAGTAGGTAACAGTCCATGAGAGTAAATCCAGACCTCTACTGCCCACAATCAATACACATTTCAGCATGAAGATATTGAACTGTTATTTCACCCCAGTTCCTTACAAACCAAGATTCTGAATTGGCTAGTAAAAGGCTGGAAACATGGAAAACACAGGATGTATTTGGATAAGGAAGAACAGAAGGAAAGTGGATTGAGATAAAACAACAACAACAGTGTGATGCCAAGTTAGTTCTGATTTATGGCAGCTCTTTCCAGGGTTTTCTAGATATGGAGTACTCAAAGGCAGCTTGCTATTTTTTGCCCCTTCTTCTGGAGGTGCCCTGGAGCTCAGCAACGTGCCCAAGGCTACACAGGCTGGCTCTTCTCCTGGGAGAGGGCACAGTGGAGAATCTAGCTTCTGACTCCAGAGTCTCCCAACTCACTGAGTAATCCAGCCAGCCACCTGGGAGGGAGCTATAGAAGTGTCAGTGGGAATGGGGTGCTGAGCGAATTGATGCTCAAAGTGCAGTCACCTGTTTGAAATCCTGTGGTAATGGAGCCTGCTACATCAGCATCCTTTTTTAAAAAGCAAACCCTAGGTGGGCACGAACGACCAGTTCAGCGATTCGTGTTGGTTCGGCGGGGCTGGGAAGCACGAACTGTTTGGCTAGTTCGTGCCCACCTCTAAGAGAAGGTCTGAGCGGAGGGACATGCCAAAAGGAGGGGGGGGGGTCCCTATGCCATCCACCTGTCAGGCGAGGAAGGAGGGGCAGCACCTGGGAGGACTCCGCCCCCTCCCCCCCCCCCCTTTCAGCACCGTAGAATCCGAGAAACTTACAGAACGTTCCTTCCGCCTTAGCCTCGCACGGCGCGGCAGCCCCACCGCCTCTTCCTCTCGTCTCTGCGCAGGCGCGCCCCCGTGAACGAGGTTCTTTCGGTTCTCCCCGAAAACCACGGCTGCCAACTCACCCTGGTAAGAGTTTGTTTTTTTTTAAAATCCCTATAACTTCCGGCTAAAACGCGGCACGGCGCAGGCGCGCGCGGTCACGAGACGCAGGCTACTTGGAACTGCGCGAGCGCCCTAGAGACTTATCTCGCGGTGCATGCCGGGTCGTGTCACCGAATGTTAGGGGTCGCCTAGGAACACAGACATAGAAAAGAGAGAGAGGTTCACCGCTTGACTTGTTCATGGGACGTGTGTTCTACTTCCCCCGCCCCCTCTCATCAGAGGCGGAAAGCGAAGGTCTACCTGGAAGCAACGAGGAATCGCAGGCTTGTATTGTAACTGTGGTGTGGGGAGGTTTCCCCGCTCCCCCCGCCCCAAAACTGCAATTCAACGTTGATGCAGCAAAAATGGGCGCCCTTGTTTTTCGCCAGTTCGTGGAAGAAAATAAATTACTGTGCATGGTGTTGTTGACCAGAGTAGCTCATCTGCGCGCGCCTCAGGGCTCACCTTCGACCTGGGCAGCAGATCTAGACGAAGGAATTTAAGGAGACGGACCTTTGCACATTACGTGAGGGCCATTTGGTGTGGGGGTTTTTTTGGGGGGGGGCTGAAAAACTAAACGGCATCGCAAAGCGCTGATGGTGGGAGTGGGCTCCCAACCTGTCACCTAGCGATGGACTAGTCCTACGTACGCAGCGTTATGGAATGCTGTTCTTTCCGCCTGAGACCAGCAGTGGACAACATTGCAGGTCTGTAGTAGGTTAATTTCCCATCTTCGACCCAATCCACCAACCATCGTCTTTTTATTTATATAAAGCAACTACGTTATCAAGCACAGCCTCGCCCTTAACCCCAGTTAAGTCCTTGCAACGCAGTCCTCGTTGCTCGTCGTCGTCTCTTATGTAGGCACGCAAATAGGTTCTTGCGCCTGCGCACTCGATCCTCCGGAACGGGAGAGAGAACGGAGCACTTCTGGGTTGGACTGGGCAGCGGTGGGGGGGGGGGCGATTTTAAATGCCGTTTCTCGAAATAAGGAGTGGATGAAGCTGAAAGGACACGAACTGTCGTCTTTGCGGCGGTCTTTGGTTATAAGAGTGACCGAATAAAAGGAACTTTTCACTAAAAAGTCAGGAACGATGGTTCTCTCTACCAGTTTTAGCAAGTTCGTGGATAGGTCAAAGGTGAACTAAGATGGTGGCCGCCTAAATCTGGGTCGTGAGCGAGTGAGAGAAGGTGGTGGCCGTCGTTCGCTTGCTGTGGAGGAGGCGACGCTTAGGCGAGGAGGAGGAGGCACCTCCTCGCCGGGATGCCCAGATACTATGAGGGCAAAGTGGAGGACCGGCGCCCGTGCTCAGGGCTGCGCGAGGACTTGGGGGAGTGCCTGCTCCGGAGCAGCTGTGTTTTGAAGGTAGAGGGAAGAGAGAACTGCAGATGTCGCCTCGGGGATCGATCGGGGGAAAGGGCTTTTGGGGGGAGCCGAAGGATCGTGCCCGGGCATGGCGGGGGGGACCTGGACGCTGCAGGCTCCCGGACTACAGAGACACGCTTACCGGAGAGTAACTGCTTTTGGGGTTGGGGCAGGTTGGGTGGAAGATCTGGAAGGTGCCTTCAGAAAATTTCAGGTTCTCCAGAATCCTTCCTAACCTGTCCTGACAAGGAGATCTGGAGATCTCAAAAATTTGCACGCGTCTCGTGGCAGTTTGGTTGGTTCTGACAAAGGTATTGTCCAGCTATGTTTTTAACCATTTTTAAACAACAACAACAACAGAACTGCAGGACTGGATATATAGAATGCCATTTTCGTGTGATCTCAAAATGTATTATCTGTTTTGGATTACTCAAAGTGACACCATTGTCATGATGAGCTGTTTGTCTAACAACCTGCCTTTGATTGTGGTATAAAGCTGCAGTCATAAATATAACCCTCTTTTCCAAAGGCTCCTGTGAAACTTATAAAGGTGCAGGATTCATCTCAGTTTTACATATACCTTACTGGCAATGTATATATATCAGAGTTTTTTTTCTTCTTCAGTTTTGTTGACGTAGCATATTTAAAAAAAGGTTTCTAAAGTGTACTCAAGAAGAATCCACCATTAGTCCTGACTGAAGGAGACACTTTTAAATTAATCATGCTTATGTTATTTGTGATTAACTAGTCCCAATCATTTTTGTTCTAGATGGGAACAGCATGGGATTTAGCCCAACTTGTTGCACTGGGGGAAGAGGCGGTATCTTGTACACCAACAGAGAATATGAAGGAAATAGGTTTAAGAGTCAATGGAAACAGTTCATGATTTTTATGGGACCTTTGGTATATTTTATTCTTTAAATAAGCCTTCTTCTAATGATAATTACTGGTGTAGGTCACAAGTTTCACACATGTGTGTCTGAAGAAGTGAACTTGTCCATAAAAGCTCACATTAAAATATAGCAGTCTTTACAGTGCCACAACATTTTTCTTTTTTATTTTTGTTTTGTTTTCTTCATGCTGACAAGATATCACATACGATATCACATCGTACACACACCATCCTCTGTTTCTCATTGACATGTATACATATGTAGCTCATCCTAACTCTTGAATTATAGTAGTTTTGTAACTAAGAATAAGCTTGTAATTGTAATGGACTGCAGGAGACATGTTTCTCCATAACTCGCTTTTCAGAAAGGTGTTGGAATGTGCATTGTCTTAGTCACATTAATTTGAAATGACTGAAAGTAGTGCAATATTCTTTGTTATATGGAGACCTGTAGCTCAATTTAGTAGGTTATTCAGAGATCACAGACTTTTGAATGCTAAGTAAGTCTAGTGAACACAATAGACCAGGGATCTCAAACTCAATTTACCTGGGGGCCACTGGAGGCAGAGTCTGAGTGAGGCTGGGCCGCATCAGATTTTCCGCCAAGTGGAGCAAGAGCCCGAGGAAGCCGCCCAGGAGTTTCCTTAGCCCGGCTGGGGCTCCGAGGAGGAGGAGGAGGAGGAGGGGCACGCGAGCCCTTGTCGCCGGCCACGCCCCCTTCCGGCTCCTTCTTCACTACCACCACCACCAGCAGGACAAAGAAGCGGAGAAGGGAGGGAGTGCCGGTGACCGCCTAGCCGGGGGGGGGGGGGGGGAGGGCACGACAATTTTTTAAAAAAAAACCTCAGAATCACCTTGCCAAAGGAGAAAAGCCCCCATCGGTACCTGCGAAATTAAACAGAATGGGGCGGGGCCCCCCACAGGTGCGCGCGTGTGCACGCACACAAACACACACACACGGAGGTCCGGCAACCTTCCTCTGAAGGCCCCCCCTCAAAAAAAGGTGCACTCAGCAGCAGCAGCAGCTACCCCCACCATGACAGAGGAGCAAACTTTGTGAGGCGAGCCCAGGCAGCCTCCAGAGCTGAGGCGGCTGAAGCAGGACGAAGAGGAGGAGGAAGCACTGCCAGGCGCTGAGGCGGCCGCTGGCCAGGCTGGTGCTGCCGAGAGAGAAAGAGAGCCAGAGAGCCGCTTCCCTGGAAGAGGCGGCGGCGGCGGCGGCAGCAGCTGCTGTTGGCGGCTTGGAGGCGCTCTTCGAGGACGGGCCGGGAGTGAGCTCCACTCTCAGGCATCGCTCGGCGGCGGCTCGGGCACTCGGGGAAAAGGGCCAGCAGCGCGCCTCGCTCGCCGGCTCTCCCCCAAGACAGCGCCTCTTGCACCCTCCATCCAGAACTGCAACCTGCCAGCCGGCAGACAGGTGGGCTGGCTGGCAGGCTGCAGTTCCGGATGGAGGGTGCAAGAGGCGCTGTCTTGGGAGAGAGCCGGCGAGCGAGGCGAGGCTTTTTTTGACTCTTGACAGCAGAGGCCGCGTGGGCGCTTCGGGGGGGGCAGGCAAGGCGGGGGCCACAAACTATTGTCCGGCGGGCCGCAAATGGCCCCCGGGCCGCATGTTTGAGACCCCTGCAATAGACATTCTGGGTAAATCTGTTTTGGATTCAAGTGCCACAGCCAAATTTCATGCATGTTTACTTCAGAAATAAGCCCTATTGAGAACAATGGTGTTACTTCAAAGTAAATACAGATATGACTTCAGTCTTTCCCCTGTGCTGATTCTTGTCTAAGACTATCTAAACTGATGTGGTATGATTGTTACTAAGGCAGCAATCATGGATATAATTAACTGGTGCAATTTTTTGTTAAACTAGTTTCCATTAAAGTAAACTTTTGAGTAAATTTTTAAAAGGCTTGGTACTATTGCCAGTTTTCATCTTTCATAAATCCATGTAGTAAGAAGGTTATGATTTTGCACGTAAACTTTTTATACGTAAAAACCTAACTCAGTAATCTTTTTAAGCAGCATTTCAAGTGTGTTGGGAATTGTAATTAAGTCTTCTGAAACTGGGAATAACTCTTCTGGTTTAAGAGAAAATGCTTTTCTTTGGACCCTGTTGGCCTAGTATTTAGGGCTGCGTGCTTAGCGTATGAAAGGGACTACAGTAAAAATATGCAGCATTCTTGTTGGTCAAGAACATTCTAAATGTACTTGTAAAACTATGAAAAAATGGTCAAAATCCTGTTGCAGGCACAACTTGATATTGTGCTCATGATAGTTAAGATAGCAGTGAGGCAGAAGTGCTACCCACCAGCATATTGCACAGTTGGTCATGCTGGGGATGTGCAACCAATTACGCAATTGCATAGCACAATTCTTTATTGCCAGGCATAACACCTGGCTCAGTTCTGCAAGCATAATTTCATGTTACAGTCGTGTGAAAAAGAAAGTATAACCTCTTTAAATTCTGTGGTTTTATGTATTAAGACATAATAAAAATCATCTGGTCCTTAGCAAGTCTGAAAATTAGGTAAATACAACCTCAGATGAACAACAAACAATACATGACATATTACACTGTGTCATGATTTATTTTACAAAAATAAAGCCAAAATGAAGAAGCCATGTGTGAAAAACTAAGTACATCCTTACTGCTTCTGTAGGAATTAAGAGGCCAAGTAGCAGCCAGGTGCTGCTAACCAAATGCCCTTGAGTAACTGATTATCAGCAAGTGTAATCACCTCTGTAAAAGCTGAAGTTTTAGCAGTTTGCTGGTCTGGAGCACTCAGGTGTGTGTTAACGCAAAGCCATGGAGGAAACACATCAGCAATGATAATAGAGAAGCAATTGTTGCTGCCCATCAGTCTGGGAATGGTTAGAAGGCCATTTCCAAACAATGTAAAGTCCATCATTCTACAGTGAGGAAGATTATTCACAAGTGAAAAACATTCAGTACAGTTGCCAATCTTCCCAGGAGTGGATGTCCAAGCAAATTTACCCCAAAGTCAGACTGTGCAATGCTCAGAGAAATAGCAAAAAACTCAAGAGTTACATCTCAGATTCTACACGCCTCAGTTAGCATGTGAAATGTTAAAGTTCATGATAGTACAATTAGAAAAAGACTGAACAAGTATGGTTTGTTTGGAAGTGTTGCCAGAAGAAAGCCTCTTCTCTCTAATAAGAACATGGCAGCATGGCGTAGGTTTGCAAAGTTGCATCTGGACAAGCCACAAGACTTCTGGAACAATGTCCTTTGGACAGATGAGATCAAAGTGGAGATGTTTTGGCAAAAAACAAACACAGCATATCAGCACAAATACTTCATACCAGCTGTCAAGCATGGTAGTGGAGAGGTAATAAATTGTGCTTGTTTTGCAGCCACAGGACCTGGGCACCTTGCAGTCATGGAGTCTACCAAACTCCTCTGTGTACCAAAGTATTCTAGAGTCAAATGTGAGGCCATCTGTCGAACAGCTAAAGATTGGCCTGAATTGGTCATGCAACAGGACAATGATCCCAAGCACACCAGCAAATCTATAACAGAATGGCTGAAAAAGAAAAGAATCAAGGTGTAGCAATGGCCCAGTCAAAGTCCAGCCGTCAACCTGATTGAAATGCTGTGGTGGGACCTTAAGAGAGCTGTGCATAAACAAATGCCCTCAAACCTCCATGAGCTGAAGCAATGTTGTAAGCCAAAATTCCTCCAAAATTATTATTTCAAGTTATTGCTGCTAAAGGTGGTTCTACAAGCTATTGAATCATAAGGTGTACTTAGTTTTTCACACATGGCTTCTCCATTTTGGCTTTATTTCTGTAAAATAAATCATGACACAGTGTAATATGTCATGTGTTGTTGTTCATCTGAGTTTGTATTTACCTAATTTTCAGACCTGCTAAGGACCGGATGATTTTTATTATGTCCTGATATGTAAAACCACAGAATTCAAATTAGGTGTACTTTTTCACATGACTATATCTATCTATATGAACAGAATTTTGCCTAATATGTACAATAGTATTTATTTTTATTTATTTATTCGTTACGTTTATATCATGCCCATCTAGTGTCTAAGCACTATTCTGGGTGGCTAACAACACATTAGGTGCCAGAGACTGGGCTTTTACAGTGAGCCTTCTACAACTGAGTCGCATTATCTGTATGGCGACTCTTCACTATTTTTTTTTTATGTCTGCTGTTGTGGATATTCTTTTAATAATTACTTTGTTGATACCTGCATTTCAAAATAAAGACTTTTCAACGCAATTTGCAGAATGAGTAAAATAATACTAATAAAACATTAAAGTTGAATTGCTTGACTGTTGGTTTTTATTCAAACTGTAAGTTGCCTTGGGAAAAATATTTTGAAACATTGGATATAAATGGATGCAATTATTATTATTATTTTGCCTGTTGAATAAATATCTTGACCACTTATTCTGATACCTTTTATAACAGGATGGTAAAACCCCTAAACAATGTGCCAAGGAAGGTCATTGCAAAGATTTCGTGATTGCATTTTTTGAATGCAAAAGATCATTGGTGAGTTGGTTGTTTTTATTGGAAGTTATTTTCAATTTTTAAGTTGGCAATATTGTTTGTAAGATACCAACAAAACATTCAGTGTGGCTAATATTAAAATGCATCACCTGTTATTATATTTTCTGTGCAAATAGCACTACTGTTCCACAAGACAACAGAGACACAATTGTATAAAAGCTGGAGAAAGGCTGCTGCAAAACCTTAGGAAAGGAACATATGTACAGAGATTTGTTGAGGGAAATTTAGCCAAACTGTAAAATCACTTGAAGGAATGCAGATGGGTAAGGAAAATTCTTGAACTTTTCTCTGCATTTTCAGTCAGCATTGGACTGTGAACCTTGAGACAGAAAACCGTGTGGAATTCTACAATATTGCTACTTTATGGAAGTAACAATAAAGTAATATTGTTACTTTACTTTACATACACCCTACTCTAGTAGTATATCTAAGCCAGAAATTTCTCAGGATCACCTTGTTGACTGAGGTGGAAGCAGATGCCAAGATGTAGCGATAAGATTAAAAGTGGGGAGTTTGTTGACTTTCCCCCTGTCTGAATAATTTAGTATACTGTGGATTACATGTATAGAAGGCAAAGTCAAAACATGTCTACTTTCCCAAACACGTGATCCCAGTTTACATGAAAGTTTACATCCACTAGATTCCAAATTTCAGCCTGCTTAATTGGTTCCATAGAATTCAGTGGTCACCTTTAGGAAGGTGCAGTCCTTTCTGCATTTGGGTAAATGCCATGTCTCTGAAGGGTCACATTAGACTCTGATCTAGAGATCTGTGACAAGGAGATAGTGCACTGAGTTAATTTACAATTAGCTCAGTTTTAACGTACAGTTATGGTGGGCACCCACAGAAGAAAGGAATGTCAGAATTGACGGCTCTGTCTGTCTGTCTCTGTCTGTCTGTATGTGTTCTCAGGAAACTTTGGTCAGAATGTTGCTCTCAAGGGAGATCTATAGGTACTGAAAGTATAGCTTCTTCTGTAGTGGTTCGGACACTGGGAAATGCATTTTTCATGGTTAAGCTGGGAAAAGAAAAATAATCCAGCTGTTACATTCTTCCTAGTGAATTTTTCTGGTGAGATAGTTCTGAAGTGTGTTAGTGACATAAAATTATTGACTGCTGTTTTTATGTTCACACACACACACGTTTTATATTAAGCTGAAATGTTTAAATTTCTACACTAATTTAATCTAATATGTATAAACACATTTCAACTAAGAGTAATAATATTCAAGCGATGTTATTTTAGGATCATCACTTCATTGTGGTTTGATAACTGCTATAAAGAAGGTTTCAAGATTAATCATAGAGGTGCAACAGAGATGCAAAATAATATAGAATATTTTCTCTGTATAGCCCTTTAACAGATCTTTACAACTACCAAACCATGAAGCAACATTGGCAAATAGTTTTCCTCCACACCCAGTACTTTTCTTTGTTGTTATGGCAGTGGTGCTCTTTTACAACAGGTCCATGATCTCTAATGACATTGGTATTTGCTACTTTCCAACACTGGCTTGAGGGAAAAACAGATTCCTATGGAAATACATTAATGCATTGCCAACTCTTGTCAGAGCTGAACCACAGATTTAGATAATGTTTCCTGTTGCTCCTATGTCTCTCTCTAGCTGACGTACATGGGAATAATTAAATGTTTAAATGTTCCATGTATATGTAAACATCTTCTAACATATATAAATATAGCATCTTTAAGTGGGGAATCATTTTCTGCTATGAGCATATAAATGTGTCCCCTTTACTGCCTGAAGAAAGGAGTCTAGCAGTTAGTGCATCGTGTGAATTCACTGGTCATGTCACTTGGCTCTTCAAAACAAATGCAGCTCTGCCTCCATTCCATCCTATGAGCAGGAGCCTAGAAAGGCTTTGGAAATGAGTGTTCTTATTTTACAATAGGATTGCCCTTGTTATCATCTTTTGACAGCATAGGCCATAGACTGTTTTTATACTAGCTTGAGCATCTTATCAGGGCAACTGGGCTTGTGCTCCAGTTATGTAATTTTTTGTCTGGCTACATTTGGAAGGTGGAAGTGGGTGCTCTTGCAGCCTTGCTTTTCAAGACGCATTGGTATCACTGATGCTCTAAAGATCTGCTGAGAGAAACCATCTAGCACTTTAGAGCTGAGAGTTGCCAATATGTTGTTAACATCCAGCAGCATATTTTTTCAAAATCTGTGCATAAAGGACTGCTGCTTTATTCCTGCAAGTTGTGGGCAAATGGATAAATTAAACCACTGATGTGGAATGTGTGCCCCAGTACATATTGGAAGACTACAACTCCCATCATCCCCTGACCATTGGCTGTACTGGCTAGAGCTGATGGGAGCTGTAGTCTGATAGCCTATTGCACACTATACAACTTGACGTCCAAAAGAGTGAAATTGATTCTAGGAAAGACAGAGGCAATCCTGGTAGGGAATCCTGGTGCTTTTAGCAGTGGTGCTTATGCTTGCATTGTGCGGAGTTTTTCATTACAGCAGGTGTAAAGCCTTGGAGCATGGGCTAGGGGTGCCTTTTATGAGACGCATTGCTTGTACATAACCTGACTCTTTTTCATGTTTTCATAAGCCTTAGTACTGTGAGAGTTCTTTTCAGCTGGTGCCAGATGCCATTGCCTGTCACCCTCTGAATGTGGGGATTCGTAAATATATCAGACATATTCTGTTAAAACTGCAGTAGCTTACTGGTGAGCATCTGGAGCTAATTCAAGGTGCTGGTGCTTGATGATGCTCTCTTCTATGATATTTTTTGTTATGGTACCAATCATGGGGAAATTGGCCATTGCAATATTGCTATTGTCCTAATATAAATTTGTTTTATCTTAAAAGTTGGACAACACCAAAAGATTCAAAGGAAGAAAGGGGTATTGACGCTCCCTATAAAGAAACAGTGAGTGTGGGCAATCTTGGATGCCTTGGCTCCTCAAGATTAAAGGAATGGAAGAAAGTTCTGTGTTCTCACAAACTCTTTCCTTCTATGGGAACTGTTTTCCTTTTTCATGAAATGTCTGAAGCTACTGAATACTGGAAGTACTACAATGAAGATGGACAACTTGGACAACCACCCCCGCCCCCAGCAAATAAAATGTGTCTCTAGAAACACTTGAGTGTCCTTTCCTTGAGCTGCTTCATCTTCAGAGTTATCTCCTCTGTAACTCTCAAGTCACACTGCAGAATAGCAGTGACCTTTCTGAGTTCTCTTACACATATTACGTAGTGAGACAGAACCAGTTTGTTCAGATAAGAGACTGGTGTTCCAATCTAGGTGAGGCTCTTCAACCATGGAATCAACAAAACACACTGTGTGAGAGTTCAGGGCAGAAAGAAGAAGGCACCTTAGAAGCTGCCAGTCACTGTTTTCCCAAAGATCATGCAAGCGTGAAAGGATTTCAGCTTATGATTGGGGGAAATCACAAAGGCTCTCACACTGTGTTTTCTTCTTTGTTGTCCCTCTGCAGACGGGCAAAGACTCACCCCCCCCGGCAGTTTTTTTCTCAGTAGCTGACTGCCTAAGAGATGGACTGCTGATTTTTGTTTTTTGTATGTTTTTCCACTCCCCTTTCAGTTTTTATATTGTTTGTTTTAAAATTGTAAGCTGCCTTGGGTCCTCTTGAGGAGAAAGCTGGGGTATAAATATTTTGAATAATAATATGAATGAATGAATGAATGAATGAATGAATACATTTATTTCCTGTGCTCTACATTTTTCTCCATCTTTTATAATGTTATATAGTTACATTTTAAATTTGAACTAATATTATCAAAGAATCTATTCCAAGGTTTAGGGGTTGATTGTTATGGCTGTAGATCAGCCATTCTCAGCCTTTTTGTTTGTTTCTTTTTGGCCACGGCCATAGACACATGACAAAAAATATAGACCAAATCAGGTTTGTACAAGTCACATAATAAACTTCATAAGGTGGCATGTGAATACTTTTTCCAGTCTGTGCCCCCCTTCAAATGTGCCAGGGGCCCTCCATTAAGAATGGGTGCTGTAGATCAGTGGTCCCCAAACTTTTTGACACTGTGGACCAGTTGGGGGGGATGGGGTCCATGTGTGGGGGGGCAGGGCACCCCCTGTGCTCACACGCATGCGCGAAGGGGTGGCGCTTGCGTGGGCGTGCAGGCACTCGTGCGCATGTGTGAAGGGGTGGGCACGAGGCACTCACATGCATGTGCGAAGGGGCTGTGCGGGGGGGGGGGGGCAAGATCTGTCTCCACGGCCCGGTCCAGCCACGGACCGGCACCGGGCCAGGGGTTGGGGACCCCTGCTGTAGAGCATCAGCTTTAATTAGAGATGGTCACGAACCGGTGGTTTGTGCCAGTTCATTTTTTGGTTGAACAGGTGTTTGGCATTCCCAGGCCTGCCTCCTCCAGAGGGCGCCCATTGGAGGCAGCACCCAGAGGAGGTGTGGCAGGGAAGTTGGGTACCCACCAGAGGAGGCAAGGCTGGTAAGTGCTACGCACCTGTTCAGCCAAAATATGAACCGGCAATTTATGCCCATCTCTAGCTTTGATTTCTGTTTCACAGAACATGGAAGGAGTACTGCTAGCTTATGTATTACAGACAACAGCTAGTGTTTTTTTATTAATATTATTCTAATAACTTTAGAATCAGATTCTGATGTTGCCTTTAAAATTTTCCCTTTTCAAACAAATATATTTATGCATATTGGAACTGAAGGCCAAAGGTTTTTTATTTTTTGCAGTAGCTGTATTCAGCTCATAATGACTTTCATGGTCTCTTAAAGACTAATAATTTCAGTGCGATCCCTTAATTTTAAAGTGTTAACTCTCCTCAAAAAACAAGATAACTTTAAAAGTTATACAGCAATAAAAGATGAAAGTTTGCATCATCAAATGAAGTTTGCTTTTCATATTAAGTAAAAATTTCTTACTATTTTAAATGCTCAGATTTTCTTTATTTTCCAAGCTCAGTATAAATTCTAAACTAAATTATAACTGTTTTCACAGTAACATTCTTTGTTATATTCCTTACATTTTTCACATTAACGTTCTGCATTATTTCACTATTCATACATAAATTTGCAATCAGTTCTATTAATTCTGGGATGAATATTAATATGCAAAAAGGTTTTTCCAGTAGCATATATATTACTTTTTGCAGCGGCTTTTCAAGAGTATGTAAGTCTTTTAGGAAATCTCCATAAGGACATCCTAATATTCAGTGGGATATTTGGACAAATAACATTAAAAACACCATGATTTATCTTTGCAGCTGTCAATAGCTTGGTCAGATGAACGTGTGGCTCTTTCTCAGCATCTCCAACATTGGTGTCCTTAAAGCCTGAAAATTCCTAGCTGCAAGTGATGGCATTTCCAGTGAAAATTCGACAAGCATTCAGAATAATGTTGACTCCTCACTAAATGAGAGATTTCTCCCAATATGTAGGTCTTTTATATAGTTTTTCACATGATGGCTTCTTTCTCAATTGTATAGTGGGCATCAACAGATTATCACAAGCTGAAACATTGAATTAGTAACTATGATCACAGTTTTTTCCAACTTCCTGAACTAGCTTCTGTCAACTTCACTAAATCTTAAAGAAAATTTTTAAATTGTGGGTCATCCCCTACTCCATTGTTAAGAAGGGGGAGCCTGATTTTGGAAAAGGTAGAGAGCAGTGTATGTATTTTATATAGGAGTTAGTGCCTGAAATCCTGTTGCTTAGCATAGTAAATTGCACTAGATTAAGCCCATTGAATCAATCTGGGGATTTTAGCGAGTTGACTCCTCCATGAGTTCCATTGGTTCAAATGAATCTACTCTAAACTTTGACTCGCTCATCAAAATCTCCACTGATTCAATGGACCTACTCTAGTGGGGACCTATTAACCTGCTAAGCAACAGGATTTAAGCTATTCTATTGTTTCATTATGTATTAATATACATAACACAAAGAGCCATGACCTGTCTGCATTTTGGGGTAGCAATAGTGCAGTGGTCACCTTGGATGTTCATTGTGACAGTCTCTGTCGCTCTCCCATGCTCCTATAAAGACAGTCCAAAAACAGAGGTAGCTGGATCAGTTATTATGTGCTGTCAAGTCAGAACTAACAGCGAACCTTAATAGGAGTTTCAAGGTAACTGAGGCATTCAATAAGTGGTTTTACCAGTTCTACCCCACTCTACCCCAGTGAACTTCCATGGTAGAGTTGTGGAATTGAGCCACGGTCTCCCGAGTCCTAGTCCATTATTCTATCCACAGTACCACACTTGGTGCCCAGTTGGATCAGTACATATCAGCAAATGAGGAGTAGGTTTTTTGTAAAGTGAATGATTCTTAATTGCCCATTCAGGACCAAACCACCCTTAAATACTTTGAATTGCCACGGATATCTTGCAATAGTATATTATAGGCATCCTTCAGTCTCGAGAGACTATGGTAACGTGCTCTGTATGGAGGACTTGGAACAGCGTCTAGTGTTTTGATGCTGTACGCGAAGCTGGAGTGTCCTCTCCAGAGCACGAAGCCTGGGTAAAATAATATGGAGGATAGGCTGTTACCCAAGCAGCAAATCCCCCCTCTCCACGTCACTGAAATAGTCCAATGGAAAGGCAAGAGCCAGTACAACTGGTTCCAGCGACGTCGCAGGAGTTGACAGAATGACACGAACTGCCTCCGGGACTCCGGCTCCGGATTTTGCCTCGAGGTTAACTCCTGAAGCCTTTTCCATCGGTGGATATAGCCACAAGGCAGTGGAGGTTTGAAGTCAGAGTTCTCCTTCTCCTAGATGGGCTGCCTTCCAGGGCTGAACGAGTCCCACCTACCCGGCCTGTTCCCTCATGGCATGGAGGCCGATGGCGGCGTCTCAGTGGGGGTTTGAAATCAGAGTTTTCCTTCTAGATGGGCTGCCTTCCAGGGCTGAACGAGTCCCACCTACCCGGTAATTCCTGGGAAAATTCATTTTGCTCCCAGCTTCTCAGAGGACTGCTGCGATGCTTACAAGGAACAAGGATGCTTTAAGGAGGTGGCAGATGATGTCATAGTCCCTGCTAATCAGACAGTCCTCAGACTCCAACCCTGTGAGCCCTGGCTCCACTGAACCACCGTTGGTTAGATCTTTTTCCACTGTATCTCTTCTGCCTCACTGAAGCCTTATACGGCCCGAGCACACATGCTCTGTATTTATGAGTCTTTTTGTGCTATCTGTGGTCACCTTGATGAAAGTACTTGCCACCTATAAAATGGTCAAATATAGCTCTAAGTCTAGAACCACTGTCTGGCTAATTAAGTAGATTCCACGAATACAGAAGTTCACTATTAACCCTCATGTATAAGGATGGATCAGTTTAGTCCCTGCCCCACCCCCCAGTCATGGTTTGTTGCAGTTTTTACACAAAACTAGAAGTACAGTCTAGGCCTTCTACAACGTTATATGCTACACAGATGTTCATGTGCTGAAGATTCATACCACTTGCGATGTATACTTATGACAAACAAGTTGAGACAGAATTATCCTCAAAAATTTATTTATTTAACTTATATGCCGCCCACACTACCCAAAGGTCTCTGGGCGGCTTACAACAATTAAAATACAATAAAAAAGATAAAACAATTAAAATACATACTCTAAAAATTGCCATCAGGACCCACAGTTGATATTATTTCAATTAAAAGCCTTCTGGAACAGGAAGGTTTTGACCTGGCGCCGAAATGTCATCAGCGTCGGCGCCAGACAAATCTCAGTCGGGAGGGCGTTCCATAGTCTGGGGGCAGCTGCCGAAAAGGCCCTTTGTCTACAAGCCATCCCTCTTACCTCCTTGAGGGACGGCTCTTTCAAAAGGGCCCCCTGGCTAGATCTTAACTGCCGAGTAGGTTCATATGGAAGGAGGTATCCAGGGCCCAAGCCATTTGGGGCTTTATATGTCAAAACAAGCACTTTAAATTGGGCCCAGGCAGCAACTGGTAGCCAATGTAACTTAAACAGAATCGGCTTGATGTGTTCCCTAGTGGCGCCACCACTCACCAGCCGCGCAACTCGATTCTGGACCAGTTGCAGTCGCCGGACCGTTTTCAAAGGCAGCCCCACGTAGAGCGCATTGCAGTAATCTATGCGAGATGTTACCAGTGTGTGTGTAACTGTCATGAGACTCCACTCGTCCAGGTAGGGCCGTAGCTGGTATAATTTCCGCAGCTGAAGGAAGGCGCCCCTGGCCACCGAGTCCACCTGGGCTTCCAGAGTTAGACTGGGGTCCAGGAGCACCCCCAGGCTACGGACCCTGTGCCTTAGGGGGAGTGCAACCCCATTCAGGGCAGGGAAATGGCCCTCCAGCCTGTCCGGCGAAGCACCCACTAACAGCACTTCCGTCTTGTCTGGATTGAGTTTCAATTTATTAACCCTCATCCAGTCCATTATCAGGTCCAGACACGAGTTCAGCACAGAAACCGCCTCACCTGGATTGGTGGAAAATGAGAGGTAGAGCTGAGTGTCATCAGCATATTGCTGACTCCTCAGCCCAAACCTCCTGATGACCTCTCCCAGCGGTTCCATGTAGATGTTAAACAGCATGGGGGACAGTATCGAGCCCTGAGGAACCCCATGACATAAACGCCATGGAACAGAGCAACTGTCCCCCAGCACCACCCTCTGGACACAGTCAGCCAGGAAGGAGCGGAACCACCGTAAAGCGGTGCCCCCCAACTCCCAACCCAGCCAGCCTATCCAAAAGGACACCATGGTCGATGGTGTCGAAAGCCGCTGAGAGGTCCAGGAGTATCAACAGGGTCACACTCCCCCTGTCTCTCTCCCGGCAAAGGTCATCGTACAGGGCGACCAAGGCAGTCTCCGTACCAAAACCCGGCCTGAAACCCGATTGAAATGGATCCAGAAAATCCGTTTCATCCAGCAGCGCCTGGAGTTGCCCGGCCACAACCCGCTCCAACACTTTGCCCAAATAAGGGAGGTTCGCCACTGGTTGGTAGTTAACCACCAGCCTTGGGTCCAGGTTAGGCTTTTTAAGGAGTGGACGAATTACCGCCTCTTTCAAGGCGGTAGGGACCACTCCCTCTCTCAAAGAGGCGTTCACGGCCTCCTGGACCCAGGTGCAACCCCCCCCCCCGGCAGATCTTCCAATTAGCCAGGATGGGCAAGGGTCGAGTGGAGTGGTGGTAGAAGGGACACATCCAAGCACCCTGTCCACATCCTCAGGTCTCAACAATTGAAACTCATCCATCAATACTTGACCTAAGCACGGCACACTGGACACATCCTCTGATTCTGCACTAATGGTGGAGTCCAACCCACTGCGAATCTGAGCGATTTCCCCCTCAAAATGAATGGCAAACTCATCACAGCGAGCTGATGAGCAGTCCGGGACCTCCACCGGATTTCCTGGTTGAAGAAGATCCCGGACCACCCGAAACAGCTCTGCTGGACGACATTCTGAGGAAGCAATACGGCTGGAGAAATATTGCCATTTTGCCAGCTGTATTGCCACGAAATAGGTCCGATAATGGGCTCTAAGTTGTGTTTGATCGGACTCCCAGCGGGATTTCCTCCACCTGCGCTCCAGCCGTCTCCCCTCTCGCTTCATCGCCCGCAGTTCAGAAGTATACCAAGGAGCTGTCTGGGCTCTGCGTGCAGGGAGAGGGTGCTTAGGCGCAATCGTGTCAACTGCCCGGGTCATCTCCCTATTCCATAGGGTGACCTGAGCTTCGACAGCAGCGCCGACCATATCAGACAGATAATCCCCCAGAGCATTCAGGAATCCATCTGGATCCATTAGTCTCCGAGGGCGTATCATCTTAATAGATCCCCCACCCTTGCAGAGGGGAGAAGAAGCTAATAGACTAAACTTGACCAGGAAGTGGTCTGACCATGACAATGGGGTCACAACCAGCCCCTCCACATCCAAGCCACCATCTTCCAGTCCCGTTGAGAAAACCAGGTCCAAGGTATGGCCCTTCTCATGTGTCGGGCCGATGACATATTGAGACAGCCCCATGGTTGTCATGGCGGCCATGAAGTCCTGAGCTGCCCCAGTCAAGGCAGCCTTGGCATGGATGTTGAGGTCCCCCAGCACCAACAGCCTGGGAGTCCTCAACACCAGGTCCGAGACTACCTCCGTCAACTCAGGCAGGGAGACTGTTGGTACGCAGCAGGGTGGGCGGTACGCCAACAGAATCCCCAATCTGTCTCGTAAGCCCAACACACAATACAGGCCCTCAAGACCTCCTCTCAAAGGGATAGGAAGCCTGGTCAAGGAGAGAGAACTCCTATAGACTATAGCAACTCCCCCTCCCCGACCCTCAGAGCGACATTGGTGCTGGACCGAGTACCCAGGCAGACACAGTTGGGAGAGGGGAACACCACCCTCTTCTCCCACCCAGGTCTCAGTAATGCACGCCAGGTCAGCACCCTCATCCAGAATTACATCATGGATGAGGGCAGTCTTATTTTGTACTGACCTGGCATTCATCAACAGCACCGTGTGGCTCGAGGGTTTGCTGATATGGTCACCTGATACCATCTGGTTGGGGGTAGGACTAGAAGAGGGGATAGATGTAAGATATCTAACCTCTCTTCTCCTACGTGGGCATGTTCTACCCCCACCGCCATTCCTTCCCCTACCCAGCACCACCTCAATGGCTGCCCCCTCCAATGCCCTCCCCCTTTCTGTTCCCTCAAATCCATTGTGGGTCTCTCTTAATTGATACAATTAATAATCACAATTTAAAAAACAAACAAACAAACAAACAAAAAAAACCCTTCTAAAGCCCCTTCTCCCCCCAGCCATGTGACTGATGTTGAGGAGGGGGTGGGGCAGCCAGGAGTAGCAGGGCCCAGTCCTGCAAAGCAGAGGGAGCCTGAGCCAGGCTCCCTTGGGAAGGAGTTGGCAGCCGGCAGTAGCCCAACCACAGTCCCACTGTCTCTCACACAGTGACCTGTAGAAGGCAGGTGGTCTTCGGCTCCCCCGAGCACAGGAACAAAGATCAATTGATTGATCTTTGTTCTTGGGGTATCTTTCAGTTCCAGCTAATGTAATCTATTGGGACAAAAAGCAACAACAAAGCATGCTTTTTATTTTAAATAGCAAACCATGATGCTGAGAACCGATAGCTCAGGGGTTTAGGCCTCTGGCAGTGGAGCCAGAGCTTGGGAGTTCGATTCCCCACTGTACCTCCCTGATAGGGGCTGGACTCAATGATCCAGAGGGTCCCTTCTAGCTCTGCAGTTTTAAGATGATGATGAAAAGTGATGCATTCTGGTTA
Organism: Intellagama lesueurii; assembly: GCA_037013535.1. Classification (NCBI taxonomy): domain Eukaryota; kingdom Metazoa; phylum Chordata; class Lepidosauria; order Squamata; family Agamidae; genus Intellagama; species Intellagama lesueurii. The sequence continues at coordinate 94,426,986 of JBAJHW010000003.1, read as the reverse complement.
ATTACAGATTTGCTCTGTCACACCCCTTCTCTGTGACACTGTTGTCAAACCTTGCTTTGCCTTGATGCTTGACTATTGAGGTAATAGCCTATTTTCATCTCCACAGGAATAAATGTGTTTTCACCAATCTTTCATTATTTCCTCTCTTCCTCTTTCACAACCTTTAGCTGCTCCTCTGTATGTGTAACCTTTCACTCAGTTCCTTCTACCACATAGCCCACCCTCAAGTGTTAAACTCAGCACCACTCCGTTTGAACAGAATAAGGTTTTATTAAAATAAGATTCTTTTTAAAAAGGTTTATATTAATTCAGTGCAATTCTTTGCTCTATTACCTCTTCCTTCCCATCTCTGACTTCAAAACTGTCCCCTCTGATGTCTCTACATCAGATTCAAAACTGATTTCTCTAACACACACATTCTTCCTCCCTATCTAGTTTATCTAAATTAATCAGAACCATTTTTACCACCATTCTATGCTCTCCCCATCACATATTTACAGAACAATACATTTAGATATGATTGGGTATCACAAACCACTTTGGAATTCCTAGTACGTTCGTGACATACAAGACTCCTACATAAACCTAATCCTAACCATATGCTAAGCTTCATTATGCTGGAATTCCAGTGGGGTCATAAAATACCCCACAGCCTACAGAATGCACTTTTCTTTTTTAATCCTGGTGTAGGAGGGTTAATCTAGACTTTTTTTTTACATGCTGGTTGCCCTTTAAGCTTAATGTCTCATTGTCAGCACAGAGAACATTTGTTTGCTTGGCATCAGTAGACAATTTATAGAATTGTTCTTGCATTTAAATATTATTTTTTTACAGTTTCAGGAAGACAAAAAAAATGTGTGCCATACATGAATTTTTTTTCACTGGATGTGCAGAACTGAAATCTCCCTAAATGCATGCATGTAAAAAGACTGACAGAAAAAGGTGAAAGGGAGGAATTGGTAACAGGCATTTCTACTGATTTCTCGCACTTCACACTAGAACTGGTAATTTGATGTGACCCACATTTCTACTTGAGTTACTTCAGAAGGACAGAGCTAGTTATCTTATTATGGTCTGTATGCTAGTGAGTCATTCATCAGCGTACCTTTTCAGCTGCTGTTTACTCCAGAGAGAGCTGTTTCTATCTTAATTTCATACTTTCCTGATTTATAATATTCCTAATTATGTATTTATTTGAGACACCATTCCATGATGTACTGTGGTTTCAACTTCATAATTAAAATGATACTCAGCTCTAGCCTCGTCAAAGTCACATGTATGACACTCAAAATAAAGTTGTCAGAGTGCTATAAGGTTTATAACACACCTTGGTAGTTTGAGTCTGTGGGGGGCCATCACAGCTGATATTTTTTCTGTTATAGAGTTAATTTCAGTATGAGATGAAATAACCATGTCAATCATATCAAGGTTCATCTGGGTATAAAAGTATAAGCTGTTTCACTGTTTAATTCTTCAGAAGATGAGAATAATCTGCTGTTTCACTCATGATGAAGTAAGTCTTCTCTAGACATCGACAACATCAGCTTGCCTGATGTACAAGTTTTTTTTCCCATCTAAATTGCTTCTATACATGAAAATATTTAAAATCCAACATGTTAAGCTGTCTACATAGCTTAGTGGTTTAGGTATCTGGCTGCAGAGACTGGGAGTTTGATTTCCCACCATGCCTCCTGTGAGTACAGCCAGCCTGTGTAGTTTGGGGCACACTTCTGAGTACTTTTTACCTCAAAAACTTTGAAAAGGATCACCATAAGTCAGAATTGACTTTACGGCACATGATCATTGTGACGATCGCCCACGTCACTCATGCCATTCATATTCATGAGCTGATTTGCATGAACCTATGAGAGGACTGGAGAGGCGGAATCAGCAGCTACATGAGGCTTGGCGGGAGAAGGAGGAGTCAGATGGGGCTGGTTAGTCAGAGAGAGAAGGAACAGATACTGAGAGATAGAGCTGGTTAGGAAAATACTGTAGGTAGAGAAGGTGGTAATGATATAGCAAGAGAAAAGAAGTATGTACTGAGAACTGTTGATGAATTGCTTATGTATAATGTGTATCTGAAGAACTTCTGTTATTACTGTATTCAATCTGCTTCACTCCAATAAAAAAGTTCTGTTTCTGTTCACAAGACAAGTGTTCTGACAAACGTCATTTATATTGTGGATTGAGGTAATCCACTGGTGGCAGTGAGAAGAAAACGCGACGTGAGCCTTTGTGAGGGAAAGACAAGCAGGGGCCACAAGGGCAAACGCCACAATCATCATTATTATTAATTTGGAAGTCACAGACACTTTCAGTTACACAGAAATCAATCTTACAGCTATAGGGAAAAAATCTGTAGGTAGAAATGCTTAAATAATGTAAAAGTCATCCAAAATTCTTACAACTATGGAAAGTTGGAAACAAGAAATATTCCAAAGTATATAAAGGCGAATCTTATATATTGTATACATTTTTTTACATCCTATATGTAAGTATTCTGAAGAAAGTCCTACCTGAATTCAGTGGGACATACACCTCTGTAAGCACAGCTAGGATTTCAACCAGAGTTACAAATAAGCCTCTGGAAAACTACAAGCCACTAGTTATTGCCTGTCAATATATGGTACTCCTAGAACTGCACAACTGAAAGGGACACTATGGATCATCGAGTCCAGACTTTGTCAAGTTGAGAATCGAACTCCCAAACTCTTGCTCCGATGCCAGATGCCTAAGATGCTGATTGTTAGTAGCAACTAATCTGTAAATGTACAATAACACAATTTTTAGCCATCTGTATTCAGAAATAAGTCTGACTGGTCAAAATGCTGTTGGTAGTCCCAGTTGGAGTACCCTCCTCTGAATCAGTGGAATTTTCAGTATATAACTCTTTAGATGGGTCTACTCTATTTAAGACTAGAAATAGGATTTTGACCACTGAAACTGAATGGGTTTTACTCCCAGCCTGTGAAATTCCAGCCTGAATGTGCTGTGGTTTCAGTGGAACCAGATAAGCTTCTAAAACCCCTACACCTCTAGGATGTTATTTTGTCTTCTGCAAGAAGGAAAGTTTCAAGTATATACTGTATTTAAAAAACAGAGGTGGAAAATAGCTATTAAAAACCTTCCTGGACTAAGTGTTGGAAACGTTAATTCTCAAAAGTGTTTCATATACTGGTGGGTGGAATAAATATTGCCAGATCATCTACACCAGCTTATCTCAAATTAGGTGCACTGTATTTCATGTTCAGCAAAGTCCTCGTTTTGAAATTGATTCGTGTTTGTAAGGAGGCCAGAGCATTCAGTGGCCTTCAGGACACAGGCGGCTCGTGTCCAGAAAGAGGTGTTTCCTCCAGGGAGTCTTCTCTTCTCATGAGATGGCCAAAGTACTGGAGCCTCAGCTTTAGGATCTGTCCTTCCAGTGAGCACTCAGGGTTGATTTCCTTCAAAATGGATAGGTTTGTTCTCTTTGCAGTCCAGGGGACTCTCAAGAGCCTCCTCCAGCACCACCATTCAAAAGCATCAATTCTTCGGCGGTCAGCCTTCTTTATGGTCCAGCTCTCACTTCCACATATCGCTACTGGAAAAACCATAGCTTTGACTATGCAGACCTTTGTCGGCAAGGTGATGTCTCTGCTTTTTAAGATGCTGTCTAGGTTTCTCGTCGCTTGTCTCCCAAGAAGCAGGCGTCTTTTAATTTCGTGGCTGCTGTCACCATCTGCAGTGATCATGGAGCCCAAGAAAGTAAAATCTGTCACTGCCTCCATATCTTCCCCTTCTATTTGCCAGGAGGTGATGGGACCAGTGGCCATGATCTTAGTTTTTTTTTGATGTTGAGCTTCAGACCATTTTTTGCGCTCTCCTCTTTCACCCTCATTACGAGGTTCTTTAATTCCTCCTCACTTTTGGGGGCGACTCTCCCACATCATCCACCAACTTTCCTTGCTGATGGTGGGTTCTTTACTTTTTTTTTTTTAAGCAAACCATGTTGGTTGAGAGACTCCATAAAGAAAACAGAAACCATACGTTAGGAAGGGGTCTCGCTGCTTTGAGACCTTCTACAGAGCTTTGTGTCCTCCGCTCTTTATGGGTGGCCTCGTAAAGGCTGTCACCTTTATAGGGATCTCCGACTTCTATGTCCAGATAAAAGTTTCCTTTTTTGGACTTGGTCCCCAGGGCGGCCGCTGCGTCCTACACAGGGGATGCCTTTCTCGCGGGGTGTGGGGCTTCGGGTCTCCGCGACCCGCAGGGGTCCCTCCGAAGGAAGTCCCAAGACGAAGGGAGCCTGAGCCAAGGTTATGATGGCTCAGAAAACGTGCGGAAGGCCTGCCGCGGACGCGCAGAGGCTGAGCCGAGAGGCCGGACTCGGTATGCGCGTGTGGCGGGGGGGGGGGGGGAGTTGTACTTACAGGAGCCATCCTGCAGGGGGCAGCGTTACGGAAGGCCGGAGCCGGAGGAGGAGACTGGCTGGCTTGTGGCGTCATAGCCGGGCAGGGTGTTTGTCCCTTTGGGTGCCGGCTGGGGTTGTTGCTGCAGCAGTAGAGGAGGCTGCCTCGGGTGGTGGGGAGGCAGCCGCCGCCGCCGCCGCCGCCCAAGAAGGGCTGCAGGAGATCCCCGGATTCCCCGGGTATCGATCCCGTCCGGTATGTGGCGTACGACTTGATGAAAAGGCTGAGGATCGCTCACCCTGAGCCCCAAGGCAGGCGCAAGGTAAGAGGGGCTGGGGCGCAGACGGGATTCTCCCCCCCCCCTTCCCAGCTCACTTCCCGCCGCTCCCTGGTCCCCCCCCCGGCCCCCTTGCCTGCCAGTCGGTGGGGCGGCGAGGTGTGTACGGGTTGAAGCTCTGCAGCGATCTGGCAGCCAAAACAGGACGGGCGGGGTGGGGGATGGCATGGAGCGGCGGGGGGGGGGGGCGCGGCGCGCCAAGGTGTAGGAGCGCATCCCATCTCCGGCTCCAGCAGCCTCTCCAGGTTTGCATGCCTGCAGCTGTCAAGCGGGGCGGGAGGCAGGAAGGAAAGCGGCGGGTTCTCCGCCTGCGGGTTTGGGTGGCTTTATTTTGGTTCCGCTCCGAAACCCTGGGGAAAATTCGGCCGCGCCGCGCGGTAAACACCTACACCCCCCCCCCGCCCCGCTTTGGAGACCTGGTAGAAGATGACAACGGACGTGTCGCCCTGGCCGTAGAGGGAGGTTGGTGGTACGTTTCCACGCGTGATGTTCTCTCGGCGCTGGGTTTTGGTGCGATGCAGAAACCTGAGGGCATCCGGTGGCGGGAGGGAGGGGGGGGGGGGTCGGGATAATCCTCAAATTGCAAGCGAGAGGCCAGATCCGTGGCATCCTTGTGAGGGCATTTTGGGATTTGCTTGGAGAAAAAGCACACAGGCCTTCTTGGCCAGATACGGGGCTTGCTTGACTTTCGGTAAGCTCCGTAGACTTGGACATTTATGAAAATAAGTAGCATGTACGTTATATAGTGGATTGCACCCAAACCAGATTATACATGTGTTACTTGTCCCTTCATCCAGTAAATTATCATCATACTGAAATGTTGACAGGGAACATCCATTTTGAAAAGCCTGGATACTTCACAAAGGCATCACAAAGGTGTTATGATAAGAAAACCTATCTTACGTTTTTTAAGACTCCTCCAAGATTGTGCACTCAGTTTTACTGATATGAGAGCTTGTAACCTTCTGAGAAATATTGTTCTTACATTGAAAAATAGTCTCTTTTTTCACCTGTGAAAAGCATATAAATATCTGATTAACTTGATAACAGTATAAAGAAGACTTAGGAAAGAATGTAAAGAAATCTTGATGAAATCCTGGATGAAATTGTCATGTAACACTTGAATTAATTACTTTGGTTTAATATGGGACTTAGTAATTTCTATTCACTTTGTATACAAAGTGCTCTGTAATCTTCATTCTTGCAATAGCTGTAGGATGGGAGCATTATGGCTAGCTGAAGATTTGAATTTTCTGTCCCAATTTTAAGTGTATTTACATGGAAAGCAATTCTGTTAAAATCAGTGGTTTTTATGACTTTCGAACCCAACACACACACTACTCACACACACACACACACACACACACACACACACACACACACACACACACACACACAAAAATGTGTGTTTTACAGATATATAGGGAAGCTGGGATTGATGGCTGTTTCCCATAATATGCATACATAGTGGCAAATCTTTTCTTGTAAAGAGTGGTGGCCCTATGGCCCCATAACTCTGTGGGTGATTGTATCTCAATGGGAGCTACTTTATGTGGCAGAGATGGGAAACCTTTGGCCTTCTATATATTTTTGACTACAACTCTCAGAAACCCAAGCTGGCATTACTAGAATTAAGGGATAATGGGAGCCCTATTTTAAAGTACTTGAGATTCAGAGTTCCCCCGCCTCTACTTTATACTGTGGATGTGAGAGTAGGCAATACCTTTATAGACCACTAAAAAATAATCATACAATCTGCGAGCTTTCATGGATCAGGACCACTTATACTATAGGGTTGCAGAATGCTGGAATAAATTTAGAGCAGAAAATGCATAGATGAAAGGGTAGCAAATATGCTATGGAACTGAGACAGTGGTGTGAGCTTTATTCACCCATCCCATCGTGAGCACAATAAGGTTGGAAAGTTTTTTTAAAATGAGATGTTAGGAACACCCTCTCATCTAAGTATTCAGATTTCCCATTGATGAAGAATGGGTGAATGTTTGGTCTCTGTATCAATTTCCTTTTGTTAATATTTTCATTATTTAGCATGCATCACTTTTGTTTTTTGAAAATCCTACATATTTTGCCTTGAGCCTCTCCTTGGAGAAAGTTTTTAAAAGCTGAGAAAGTTCTCAGATGTGTCAACCCAAGCCATGTGTGTTATCAGTAGAGGTACTCAGTTGCCCCAAGGCAGTGGCTCTCAGCCTATGGTTATCCAGATGTTGTGGACTTCAGCTCTGAGGAATGCAGCCTGCCTGGTTAGTGGTTAGGGATTCGAAGAAGTCCAAAACATATAGAGGACCAAAGTCTGAAAAGTACTGATTTAAGGGTCTAAATTGTCAAGAAGGATCCCTTTGTAAGGTCTGGCTTACGCATAAGTAAAGTAGTCTGTCTCAGTTTTGATTCTCACCTAATTGTGTGAAGTGTCTCTACTTAAAAGGTTCCTCTGTTTGATGTGTCCAGTCTCTTTGAACTGTGTTTCATGTTGGGAAAGAGAACAGACATTTTGTCTGGCTGGATCAAACCCAAGGTCAGAGCATCTTATCCATAATGCATTCATGAGATTATTAACATTGTATGTGAACTTCCTCTTACATTGGCTTTATTTGTGAATTTCATCTTGATGTCACTTTTTGGGACCTAAATCTTCAATCTGGTTAGATCTAGTTGCTTACAACTAAAGGTGAGAAATGTTTTTATCTCTTGCCTTGTGAAGGGACTGGAATATTTAGTCAAAACCCTTTAAATAAAGTTCTATGTATTAGCTGTTAGTCATGGTACATTGGATGAGATGCATTGGAAGATTCATGTTATCTAGGGGTTGGGTTCACTCTCTTCTGTTCTATATTTAGGACAAGTCCCAACTATAGGCTAACCTGGTTCCACATCTTACACTTCTCTATATGGGACTTACATACAAGATATTCAGGAAGTAGTATTTTCTGTGGTCTTGCTAACTGAAAGAACTGCTCTCGTGGAAGTCTTCAACATCTCCTGCACCAGGTGTTCATTTTGATGGCATGCAAGTGTAGCCTTAGCTTCTTCCAGTAAATTTTTCGGTCTTAGGGCGTGTACTCTGGAAGTGGATTTAGATGATTGTTAATGCAAAATGAACTGTCTGTGTGGTGAGTGATAGGTAGCCACTTTCAGTGGTAGGAAGAGAAAATACTGAGGTGTAGTAGACATTCTTAACAGAGAGGTGTGTAAAAAATGTTTCACCGCCATAGTGCCCCTTGTGGATTTTGCCTGTGGCATTCTGTAGTGCACTATAACTATGGGATGCTCACAACTGTGTGACAGGGAAAAAGCTCCCTAATCCTTCTTTACGTTACTGGTGTGTACATGTTAACTCTGTCTACTGACAATGTTTAGTGATGTAAAATTTCCAATTTTTTCCGGGGGAAATATTTTTTTTTTCCAGAAAAAAATGGAAATTTTCAGAAATTTTACATCTCTAGTTATGATTCAAATTTGGAATGTGCATCTATGGCCTTGGAATAACTTGTGCATGCAGTCTGCATCTTTTGTGTCCAAGACCAGTATAATAGGCCTGGAGTACATCGTAAATATTCTGAATATAGAACCTGAATCAGGGGAAACTTTTGACGAAAATTCTGATGTGTCCGCCTGAGTGGAGCTCCTGGATGTTACAGGGGATTGTAGGAAGTATTCTAGGGATAATACAGAGAGAGAGCTCTGTCCGTGGCTTGTGGCTCTGCAGAAGATGTTGGATTGCAGCATCTGTTGGCTGGTACAGCCAACCGTTAAAAGATCTGGGAGTTGTGGGCCCAGCAGTATCTAGAGGACAAAACGAAAGTGGCACAGCAAAACACTGGCCTGAGGCTGCATATGTGGCAGTGGAAAAAACAAAACAAAATTTCATCTTCAGCAAATCTTCCCTACTGTTGGCAGTCTTCTCAGGGAAACTCCAGTAAACTTTTGAGGAACCCTTGGGTCCTCTAGCGTATATTGTGGAGCCACAAGCAGACTTAACAGTCCCTTCTTAAGGCTTCATAAAATAGATGCTACCTGATAATGATAAGCAGTACTTTACTTCTGCACAAGCACTAGTGTAAGTGCTTCCTTTTTCTGATGTCCAAGCACATGTGGGATGTGGATTGCTGTATGCTGAAGCCCATACACGTGGATTTGCCATCACAGTAGTGCCAGAGCTACTGGCTTCTGTTCGCAGTATTGTCTAATCTGTCTAATGAATGTTGACCGTGAAACGATGGCAGAGATCCTAGTTCAGCACTGAGTTTTTTTATGAATCTCCTAACACGTATCCTGGAGTCATTCACAATAAGTAGGGACAGAGAAGGGTGTTTAATCCATTTGCAGATGAGGAGGGGATGTGTGCAGTGGCTTCATGGTTATGTTAGAACATGGTTTTCTTGTTGGGAAATAAGGCGGCATATACTGCTTAACCGCGAGAGCCTAAATTGTAATTTCTTTGGCAATGGCTTCTGTGAGTAAATTGCTGAAAGCAAGAGGGCTCCATGATCACTGCAGATGGTGACAGCAGCCCCGAAATTAAAAGACGCCTGCCTTCTTGGGAGGAAAGCGATGACAAACCTAGACAGCATCTTAAAAAGCAGAGACATCACCTTGCCGACAAAGGTCCGCATAGTCAAAGCTATGGTTTTTTCCAGTAGCGATGTATGGAAGTGAGAGCTGGACCATAAAGAAGGCTGACCGGCCGAAGAATTTATGCTTTTGAATAGTGGTGCTGGAGGAGACTCTTGAGAGTCCCCTGGACTGCAAAGAGAACAAACCTATCCATTTTTGAAGAAAATCAAACCCTGAGTGCTCACTGGAAGGACAGATCCTGAAGCTGAGGCTCCAATACTTTGGCCACCTCATGAGAAGAGAAGACTCCCTGGAAAAGACCCTGATGTTGGGAAAGTGTGAAGGCAAGAGGAGAAGGGGATGACAGAGGACGAGATGGTTGGACAGTGTCTTCGAAGCTACCAACATGAATTTGACCAAACTCCGGGAGGCAGCGGAAGACAGGAGGGCCTGGCGTGCTGTGGTCCATGGGGTCACGAAGAGTCGGACACGACTTAACGACTAAACAACAACTACATTTATTTAAATGTCATTTCGTTTATTTTGATTTCCATCATGCCTGAATTTCTTGGAGATAATTGGCAAAGATTTAACAACAAACTTAATACATTGGGACAAGTCCACATAAACACTGTTTCCAATAGCAGCTGCTTAAATGCTTCTGGGAAGATCATAAACAGAATGTGAAGGCAGTCACCTCCACCTGTTGTTTGTGTCCCAGAATCAGGCATTTACGGAGGTTTATTTTGCTGCCCCTTTGGTATTTCGCTTATGAAGCCCCAATTGTTGATGGATGGAGGTAGTGTGATGTTTATGAACATTCTAGTTGCTCAGTATACAAAGAATAGTTGCAGTGCATCTTCTTGAGGAAGGGGAAAGTTGTTGATGTGTCTAGGAATAAAGCCTTGCATGGATTGTAGGGACAGTATAGTCATTCTCTGTGAACCTGGGACTCCAAAGACATTCCAGGAGCTGGGAACATTAAGGAGCATAGACCATGCAGGCAAATCAATGCCCAAACGTATGCTATTCCACATTCAGAACAAATTTACCTGCATTTTTTAGTGGCAGACGTCATGTCTTCTGTGAATTCTTTTCATCTTTCTCAAAGCCATCTACGTGAGTTGTCATCTTCACGTCTTGTGGCCAATGCCCTAAATTAACAATACCTTGTGTAAAATATTTCCTTTAGTCACTGCTGTGCTTACTGGCAATCAGTTCCACTTGAGTAAGCCTGAAACACCATGGCATCTGTAAAAGGAAGTCAACGAACCGTTGAAGCTTTCTGTGAGTGTCATCACCTCCCAAATATATTTTCATAAAGTCCATCATCTGTGAATAAAGATAGCAATTATTGGGTAAAAATGTATGTCCTCTTATAGATTAATTAGTAACTATTTAAACAAGAAGAAAGATTGGAGAATAAAGGGATGTTTCTCATAATGGGGGTAGGTAAGTAGAATCTCATAAAAGCTTGTGTTAGAAACAATATTTAATTTTAGTGTGGTGGGTAACCATGTTAAGTCTGTTGCACTGACGAGAGTCTTCTGATGTCTTGAAAAGGAACATTTTGATTTAACCTGTGAGTTCATGGATTGCCAATCATGTCATCAGATGCATTCTGAAGTGCATCTAGTGAAGCGTGCCACAGTCCATTAAAACTCATTCCAAATAAACCTGTTAGTCTTTAAGCTGCTAAAAGGACTGTTCAATAATGTGTTAAAGATCTGGAATTATGGGTAAACAGGAGAGCCGCCGCCCCCATTTTCTTTTCCTTTTGTGTATGAAGAAAAAAAGGACAGAAAAATGCAATTTATTTTATTTGCAAAATGATGCATGCTGGGGCAAAATCCCCAAACAATTCTTATAAGCAGTTGCAGTCTGAATTGATGGTAGCTGATAAGATAGTAAATCTTGTTGGCATGGTGGATAGTTTATTGCAGTGGTTCCCAACCGTGGGAACCTTCTGAACTGCAATTCGCAGAAGGCTTCACCACCAACTGTGCTGGCTGGGATTTCTGAGAATTGAAGTACAAGAACACCTGGGCTACCCAAGGTTGGGAACCAATGGTTTATTGAAAACATAGACATCTAATGTCACTTTAAAAAGGTTAATTTTGTTATATGGACTATTGAAAACAGCACAGTCGAGACTTACATTGTAGTCATATTTAGACTGTGATTCTGGTGGCCCTTTTCAGGGTAAAAACAATACAAAACCCTGGAGAAAGGAAATGTATGATGGAGAGTTTCTGTCAATGGTTGTTAGCCATGACAGCTACATTAGGCACTGGAGAAGCTTGCCTGGCTGTGCATTGAACCATTGGTTCATCTAGGCCAATATTGTCAGCGGTAACTGGCAGCAGCTGCCCAAGGTCTCAGGCAGGATTCTTTCCAGGCCCTCCCTAGAAACTGAACTTGGAACTTCTGCATGCAAAGCAAGTACTTGGCTATAGCTATGGCTGTTCCTGTGTGTATGTGTGTCTTGGAGGAGGGGGAGGGTAGATGTCTTGATGCTCTTGTTTGTGGCCTTCTTGGAAGCATCTAGGGAGCCACTGTTGGATACCAGATGATGGACCAACTCAGCTAGGTTCTTCTTGGTTTTATACCCCTCTTCAAAAATGACCATCATAGAATCATAGAATAATTGATTTGGAAGGGACCTATAAGGCCATCAGGTCCAACCTCTTGCTCAATGCAAGAATCCAAATCAAAGCAAATCTGACAGATAGTTGTCCAGTTTTCTTTTGAATGCCTCCAGTGTTGGAATGCTCACCACCTCCCGAGGTAACTGGTTCCACTGTCAATACTGCTCTAGCACAGAGGTCCTCAACCTTTTTTGTAATGCGGACCAGCGGAGCCTCTGAGGGAGGAGGGGCGGCCCCTCACGCTTGCGCTCTCCGACGCACGCGCGAACTGGTTGGGGAGCGCCTGTCCACCTGCACGCCCAGCCCAACCCTGCGTGCGTGCGCATGCTTGAAGGGGTGAGGGAGTGCGTGCTGGCGGTGGCGGCGGAAGCCTGGGAGTCTGAGCATGGCCAGGGGGCTCCCTCTGGCCGCTCACCTCCCGACGGGCTCCAACGAGGCTGGGTTGGCGCTCCTCGCCGCCCTCCGCGGGAAATTCAAATGCAGCCGCTGCTGCCGGTTCCGGAGCTGGAGGCACCAGCGGCGGCATCGGCCTGCTGAGGGCGGCGAGGAGCGCCAACCCCGGCCTTGTTGGAGCCCGCCGGGAGGCCAGCAGCCGGAGCACCCGGCCATGCTCTGCCTCCCGGCTCTTCGCCACCCCCCCCCCCCGCTGCCGCCGCCGGGCTGCAAAGACAGACCTCCCCCCCCGCATGCACTCCCCTCCCCACAGCTGCTTTGTGCGCGCGGGCACTTGCGTGAAGGGGTGAGGGAGCGCTCATGCCGGTGCTGGCACGCGTGTGTGCGCGCAAAGCAGCTGTGGGGAGGGGAGTGCGTGCGGGGGAGGGGCGGCGGGAGGTCTGTCTTCGCGGCCTGGTCAGGCTCAAGCCACGGACCGGCAATGGGCCGCAGACCGGGGGTTGACGACCTCTGCTCTAGCAGTTAAGAAGTTTTTCCTGATATTCAGCCAAAATCTGGCTTTCTGTAGCTTGAGCCCATTATTACGTGTCCTGCACTCTGGGATGACCAAGAACAGATCCTGCCCCTCCTCTGTATGGCTACCTTTCAAAAGGTATTTGAAAAATGCTGTCATATCTCCCTTCAGTCATAACATTAGTAGTGTAATCATTAATTAAGTTAAAGGAAATATACTGAGAGTGAAAGTGAAATAAAGAGGATTACAGGTTGCCTCTTGATCCACGTGTGTTTTTAAATGTTAACTTTAAAACATGTTTATCATTTAGATGTTCCATTGCATGAGCCACTCATTTGCCTTACACACCCACCTAGTTGTCAATATTAGACATTTGGGTGAAATTTCCTCTCCACGCCTCTTTAGGAAAATGAGCTAACATTGAAGACTGTGACCAGTCACTGACTCATCTAGTGAAATGGGACTGAAAAGCAAAACTTGAATTACTCACTCAGTTCTCAGAATGGGAAGTCTGCAATCAAATAGAAGATTTCTGGAGATGATTTAGCATTGTCTTTTAAGGGCGCTCCTTCCACCCAAAGGGTCTCTTCAAGTGAGAGGTTTTATTGCCTCACTGGCAATCTCTGTGGAGAGAGTGACTATATCTTTATGATCACTGCTAATCTAATCGAAGATAGCAGGAAGTACAGGAGTGCCATGGCAACTGCCAGCATCAAAACAGCTTTGGTAACATCCAGCCTATCCTCACAGGCTCCTCCGATAACTCTTCATTTTCCCTTCCCTTTGTTTGTACAGCCCTGACACTGCTTAGAAAGCACACATTTTTGGAAGAAGGCTGCTAAAGCTAGAATGATGTGACCATTTTTAGACTTGATTTGGCCTCCTGAGTTAGTTACTTCACAGTAGTATTTTACTTTGGTTACTCATAGCTGGTCTCAAAAGGACTTCATCATGCAACAGCACTGTGGCTTTCATTGTTTTGGCTTCGCAGAAGGAGGTATTGTCTGTAAATACTTAGATGGTTGAACATTGCCTGGGACAAGGCATGGAGGAGAAAATGAATGGCTCACGAGCAGCCTGTGATAGTGTTTTCTTGGAAAAGTCCTCGGCTTGTAAAGAGCTGAGGAAAGTTATTTTTGGATTACATGGTGGCAGGGATTTGTAGCCCCCAAAACCAAATGTTCTCAGTTCTGGCCTGTGGAATGGTCACATAGTGATCACTCAAAGGGTAAAGCAAAAAAGAATAAGCCTAGGCCCCTGCCTCTGTCTATGTGGTTGTGATTATTCATGTCTGCTCTATAGTGTGGTGGGATTGCACTACAGGGAAGTTGCTCTCACACTGCCTGTTTGTGCACATGCACAAACATGTGCACACAGAAGTGAAGGAAGGGGATCCAAGTTAGGACTGAAGAGGATGGAGGGGAAAGGGGGATCTGTGGCCAGATACATCCACTTCTCCATGTATATTGAGGACTAGATTGAAAACTATGAAAATTCACATTTTTTTTTCTTCCTTGGGAAAAGAAAGTATGTCAACACATCACGACGTCTTGTCAAAAAAAGTGGTCAACTGCTGCAGTCCTTTTTCACTCCCACTAGAGGGAGAAAGGACAAATAATATTTTCATCAGCAACAGCATTAGCAAAAAAAAAAAAATAAAGAATCGTATTGTGTAAAAAATTGTGCTTTGTACAAAACGCAAGATTTTTGTACAAAATATGCTTCTGCAATTTTTTTTAAAGTGTATTCATTTATTTTTGCACAGAACCTTTGGTAGCCCTGCCCACTAAGGGAGTTTTAAAAAATTTTGTTCTCACCTGTGAGAATGAAATGTGAAAAGATACATCTGAAGCAAAGCACACATATGTGTTTATGATTGTGTATTTGTGGGGAGGGAATGGGCCTCCGTGGCACCTGTGGTGACCCTATTTGTATTCGTATCCCCAGGGATATGAATATGAATACAAATAGCCCGTGTACTAACAAAGACAGAGGTTTGAGAGAATCTGTGAATTTTAATATATACATTAAAGCAGAAATGAGGAGCTTCTAGAAGTAAGTGGACTGCACATATTTATCATTGGGATAAAGTTCCCTGCCTGAGAGGAAAAAAATACTGGGTCGGTTGCAGCAGTGCTCCAAAAAGAGTAAAAACTTTTGGGTGAGGATTTCTCAGTCCTTGTGCCCTCCTCGTTTCCTACAGATAGTCATCCTAGATAAGACTTATCAGTGTCTAGTAGAAATGGAAACTATATTGTAGCACAAATATCAAAGGCACTATGTTTCGTAATAGCACTTGTCAGGGAACAAAAATGGGAAACAGTTATTACAGTCATGGCCTGTTTGTGGGCTTCCCACATTCTTCTGGTTGACCACCATGGGCACAGAATAATTTAATAATTAAATGCTGCCAAGGCAATTCTGAGTTATGGTGACCTCTGCCAGGATTTCTTAGGAATGAAGTTCTCAGAGGTGGTTTACTGATTCCTTTTTTTTAGTGGTGTTCTGAGGCTGTGCAGCTTCCTCAAGGTTAAACATGTTGCCTTTTTTTTTCCCCAAGGAGCCATAGTGCGGAATCAAACTCTGATCTCTGGCTCCGCTGCCATGCACTCCACCTCACTGAGCTATCCAGCCAGCATGGACACAGAATGGTGGACTGGAATTGATCACACCTTTTGAGATTTTCCTCTTAAGACAATCTCTCCTGTTGCTGTTTATGTGCCTTGAGTTGAAATAAAAAGGATCTTTAGAGTGAAAACAGATTTATGTAATAAAATAATACTTGTGGGAATGGATGTAGCCTTGACAGTGGATGTCCTGTAACATATGCTTGACAGCCCTTTTTTCTCACTTTTCCTTTTGAGCATATTGTAGAGGGTTTGGTCTTTTTAATTCAGTCAGGTGACTTGAATTAAATTGACTTTAATTCAGTCAGGTAGCTAGTAGAAAACAAGCTGATCTCATGAGGCCTCATGTGCTTAGTTTTGATGTATCCTGTTAGATATTATTTTGGTCTAATTATGGATTAAAATTAGCACAAAAGATAGAGATTATACTACTGTATGCAGGTAAGGATTGCAAAATTCTCATTAATATTTTGCAGGCAGTTTTCAGTGTAAGAAATTGCCTGAGACCTTCCACAAGTTGTTTGGAAATTTAAATCTTTGTAGGATGACGTACTGTCTGACTTCAGGTACCTTCCGCAGTCCTTGGAAAGAAGTATTTAAAATCTTGATTTCAGGACTATCATAAACGTTACAGATTTCCAATGGAACACTGTACCATTTTTTAAAAAAATAGACTGTAGTATAAATAAGTACCAAAAAATACTGTCTTAAGTAAGGAATTGACCTAGGTTACTCTGCAGAGAGGGAGCCTGCCTTCCTCTTCTTGCTAGCTGTATATTCCCTAATATCTCACTGTGATTTTGTGAGAGGAAAGAAACACACCCTCCAACCTTCTGTTTCATCTGAAGCAGCTGTACTTAATGTCAGAATTCTGTAACTGACCCTCTGCCATTAGATTGTTTGTGAGATTTCTTTTACCAGCTATTCATCTGACATGTCAAAAGCCAATGTGGGCCTTGTGGGCTAGTTTTCCTGTGAGAAATTTAGCTATAAATTGGATAGCTATGGTGGTGTAAATTCAGTGGCATAAACTGCAGTTGCTTATCCTTTCTCTAAGCATCGGTTCACATGACTGGTGTGATCAGGAGGAAAGTACCCCCCAATTACTGTTTGGCTGTGGGAAGGGGCAGGAAGCCAGAGCAGGGAATCCTAACATATGTGAACTATTTTCCAGGAAAAAATAGGTGTTGAAAGTGTTCTGGATTATTCAGTTATTAGTAATGACGAGTGGTGGTGGTTGATGTTGATTTTCTATCCAAACCAGGAAGAGGAGGGAGAACTTAGACAACCACTGTGTAATGTCAAGTTGTGGGCACGTTAGAAGGCTGGCAAAGTCTTGATGATTAGTAATAGAAGCAGATTGCTCCAATCTAACCTTTCTGGATGCCATCCTCATTGCAGAGCTAGGGTTTTATAGCATAAATATTGCTGTAAACGTTGGTAATATAATACAGATTTGGTTGCTGCCTACAGGAAAACTTGCTTTTTTTGCTCTTCGGAACATCGCACAAAGCAATGCTGCCACAAACCTTAATTTTAGTTTTACATAATAAATGTATATCATGTTTAGAAGCCATTTTTAGTGTTTTGTGCAGGAAAGGAGATGATAAGAGCTGTTTGAACTCTGCAAGAACACTCAGCGTTACAAACGTGAATTTTGCCAAAAGCAAACCAAAATACTCAAGACTTTGTATGGGATCTAGGCTTGTTTATACTCAGAGTAATCCTGTTGGGGGAAACACTGGGATTTAAGTGTGTCATAATTAAATTAAGATGCATGCTGGTGTAATTGGGTCTGGAGCCAACCCAGGTTGGGATGGCAATTTCTGAACTTAAGTGGTGAACCCAAAGACAACTTGAGCCCTGGAGAAATTACTAGATTACTAGAAGATCTTCCCCCCTTTCCCTTACAAGGCAATATTCTTTGTTCTGTGTTAAGTGTAGGTGGTATGGGATGCACTGTCTTTCTCCTTTCGGAATGCTGTGGCTCTGTGGAAGGCCTTTGGTTAGGTACCCTAATCTTCATAATCTCAGTCTTCAAGTATCAATTAACGGCCCTTCTGTATTGCCCACCCTTTTCCTAATGAAGCTTCCATTCAGTTTTAAAATCTGTTAGGATCTCAAAAGAGAGATGATAATCAGTTTACATGAAGAACATAAGCTGTGTGGTGCATGGGGATGGAGAGGAGGATGGGGAGAGAGGACGAGGCACGTGGTGATGCTTTGGGCCTTCTCTCCCAGCCTCCATGTTGAAGGAGCAGCCTTTTACTTCCATTCTCATGGTGGTTGGAGACCAATTTTTTGCATATCCGTGAAGGGCCTGTTGCTATTCGTTTTAGTGAGGAAAGGCCGACATGACAGAGCACTGCCTGTCCAGGTAGCTGATTAAACCAGTAAATGAGTTTTCTATATATTTCTTCATGTCACTCTGCCTGCTCTGTGGAAAGCAGTGTCACCTGTTTGAAGAGCTGAGACTTAAGGGTGGCTCTTCCAGCTGCCTTTGAGGACAAGCAAAGAGACATCTTTTTATGAAACTCATTTTATAGCACAGTCCTAGGCCTACTACTCATTAAGTTATTATGTGTTATAAGTTAGATGGGACTATAGCGTTTGAATCTCAAGCAGTTGTGTTTGTTTATAAGAGAAACTCTAGGGAAGATTATGCTCATGAGATCCGTTCGCCTTTCAAAGGCTCAGTCTCCTGCCTTTCACTCAGCCTTCCTTTTAAATTAAGTGAGCAGGACAAGCACTTCCTTCTCCCATACTCTTGAATGTTCTTGTTAGAGAGAGGCTAGCACCTCTTGCCTTATTATCACTGCTGCTGCTACTAATAATGTTCTATTCCACTTTTTCACTGAAACATAGTACTCAATGTGGCTTAAGATAATTAAACATAATGAAACAAGTAAAAAGAAATTTACCCATAGAGTCATTAAAGTCAAAACAAAATATGACATTCGTATATTTTAATTATACCAAATAATTGAAATCTGCAAACAGTTAAGGACATCACAGTCTATCATATTGTATTATGAGCAAGTTTAAAATGTCTCTTTGCACCCTTCTTAAAATCAGTGAGAATGGAAGCTGTTGGCAACTTGGTTAGGGGTGTGTTCCACAGTGTGCAGGCCTGATGTGTGGGGTGTCATTCCACATCTCCCAAAATAATCCAGTCTCACACCAAAACAGAACTGCAGGGCGGCTCCTGGAAGAGTCAACACCCAACACCATCTGCTAGGAAAATTTTTTAGTTGTATGTAGCTACCAGAATTTGGGAGAGTTACTTTTTTTAGACTATAGATGCTAAAATCCTCAGCTGGCTTGACCAGGCCATGCTGGATAGGGGGTTCTGGGAATTGTCGTTCAAAAATACCGGACTCTGCTAGCAAGAGAGATTGAGATTGAAATTGATAACTTTTTTAAAAAATGCATTTATCTGTTTATTTTGCTGTCAACAGTTCAGAATCTGCCACTGGTTCAAGTTCAGTTTGTTGGATCTTGCTGGCTTTCTGCCTTGTTTCCACTTGGTTGGCCAGGTTAAGAGAAGCTAAAAATAAACCAAATTTTTTCCAGTGGTTAACCGTTTTCCAAAATAAACAGGGCCAGTAGGTAGGGAATCATGTGGATGGAAACAGTGAAGAAAGGGGACCACAGAGTAAAATGTCCCTGATATATCCTGTCGCTCTCACTAGAATTACTACCTCTTAAATAGAACATACAATTGCAGGGTTTAGTTATTTTTAACACAAACTAAAATTAAAATTACTCCTGAAGTTGTACTGAGGTTGAACCAAGCATCTCCCACTCCTCTGTTGAGTAAAGAAGAAGAAAGAAGGCCATAACCACTGCCCCTCAACTGACTTGCACCGTAGTCCCTTGTTATAGACATTTAGTCCAGACATTGAAATAAAAGGGATCCAAGTGCTGTGGCAGAGAAGTGTAACGGTAGCAGTTTTTGAGGGTTGCTCAAGAAGAAAGTGCTAAGTTTAAAGAGTTGGCTGAGGGGTACCAGCGAAGTTGCAGAAAATGGAGGTGTAGTTTGCATCTTGCTTCTTGGCAGTCCAGAACAGGAAGGCAAAAATGAAGGTTAGTTGTGAAAAAGGTGAAGCCGAGACTAGGAGATTGAAATATGAGTTGAACACACGTCAGAGTATAATTGATGCTATTTGGATAGAAAAAAATGGAAGATTGTGAATCGGAGACTCCTTATTTAGAACTCATCTCCAGCTGATGCTGCTTTCTTGGAGTCTGGAATTGGGATGGCAGAGTTGCAGTCAGCTGGTGATACTAAACGGATGAATTCAGTTCTAAAAGTTGTGATTCCTGGTCGTGATGGTCACAGAGCATTTTATATGGAGACACAGGCTGCAGGAGAAAATCCTGAAGCATATGTAGCAGGCAAAGGTTTCTTGCCATTGTGAATAGGACAGTAAAGTTGCCGGAAATCTGTGGCCTTTCTCGTTGGAATGATGATGTAGCTCCTTTTATAGAAGCTGTGTATTCAGGTTTGCATAGTCAGACCAAGATGGCATTGGGCAGAATAGATATTGCAAATACTAGTTGGGATTATTTGTCTAGGGGGGATTAAGCGGGTTTCTGTGCTAGATCCCAGGCCCTCACCTACACAGTAGTTGCAGGATTCTCCAGCAAGAATTTAGGAATAGCTACCAGGGTCTCTCCATGAGGAATGACAGGAGGCAGTAGGGAAACAGGCAGGACCAAGAATCTGTAGCTAATGAGAAGCAGTACAGATCTCTGATCTGCAGTGCATTGTGTTCCATGGGAGAAGATATGAGTCAATATGTTGGCAAGCTTACTCATATCCTAGTAAGTGCTTGGGGTGACTTGTTGGCAGGAAGAGGTTAGCAATACTCTTGCTGGTACATGCCTGATGGGTGGTCCTGATCTACGGAAGCTTGCAGATTGTATGATGATTTTTGTTAGTGGTCTATAAAGGGATCACCTACTCTTGCATTTGTATTCCAGACATGTTCACTTGGACCCGAGTCCACTGCAGTGTTCACGGGGGCCTACTCACAGTGTACAGGATTGCAAATACAGGCTTTTATTGCAAGTATAGACCTTTCCACAGAGTATAAATTACTGTAAAGCTTTTATTTCTGTTAGAAAGATTTGACATGGCTTCTCATGATTTTGGCACTACTGACTAGACCTCTTCATTTTTTCAGAGTTCTTTGTATGTTTATTTTTTAAGTGTGTGAGGGTTCGCTTCCTGGCTCCTGAGTAGCCCCGAAGAAATCACCAGACTTCCGAGTTTTGGAAATCGGGGTAACATTTACTGCATGATTTAACAAAAGTCCAGTGTCTGCAAATGTATTCCAACCTTTCTCCCTGTCAAACAACGGGTCTGACAGGGGTTTCCAATCTTCAACTTTAAACGGGTTTCCGTCAGGAACGTTCCAGGGTCCCGGCCAGTTCAAGGTTGTACCCGGGTTTAATATCTGTCCATTCTCCCCCTCCAACAAGGGGATCGTGTCTTCATCTCGGGGGTCCGCCCAGGCCAGCTCTGCGATGGGGTTAACCGTCTACCAGGGTCCTCCCGTCGCTCCGTCTGTTGCATCCCCCAGATCGTCCATCCTAGTCTTTCCCTTCTCTCCCTCTCCACCTTCTCCTTCTCCTCCCTCAATTTCCTCCTCCACTCCTTGGTCTCTCTTTCTCCCCAGTACGACGGTTTGGGGATGTTCTCCCTTTTCCTGCGGGCATCCGCCTCCTCTTTTGGGACTCTCAGCTTCTCCACCTTTCCTGTCCAGGGGTCTTCTACCCACATCCACTCCCAACCTAGAGGGAGTCCTCCTTCACCCCCTTTTATGTCTGCTAACCCCGCTTCCACAACTACCCACGCTTTTTCCTCCTTTCCTGCCAAAACGGTCCCGGTCTCTCGAAACGTTAAATCTCTCAGCTCCTCCTCTACTCTCCCCGGGTCTGATCCAGGTGGTCTTGTCTTCCTGGGTGGGGGAATTGGCGGGGTTTGACTCTCCTTATCGGCAGTAGGCGGGAGGGACGGCACTCCCATGAGAGGAGGCTTGCTCTCACCTTTGGTCTCACAAAGTGTTATATAATATAATCAAGTATTTGCTTGGATTCAAGTACCCTTTGAATAAGCAGAAGGCACATCTGCCCCCTCCCTTTCTCTCTCTCTTTCTCTCCCTCTCCCTCCCTCCCTCCCTCTCTTTGCAGAGTTCCAGCCCTTTTAGTGTTTTAACACTACCCTCCACCTGCTGTGCCATCATGCCAACTACCAGCATCCGTGCACACACTTTTCTGCATCAGTTCCAGTGATCACACCATCAGAACCGATGCAAGTGGATCCACTGTAAAAAAAATAGAGTAGAAGCCCCACCAGTAAACTATGTTGACTTTTGTGTCATGTGGTCAATGGAAGAAAATGTGAATCAGACCATACCAGTTCTGTAGCATTTCCCAAATGGTACCTCAATATACTAGTACCCTCAGTTGTGACTATTCGGTGGCATTCATTTCAGTTTGCCTGCTCTAGTTCATACTGTTACTGGATTTAGCCCACTATCTCAAGTACTCATCTAGTTGAAACCCCAACCCCATATTACTTTGCTACTGTTGTAGTATCCTATCCATTTTTAGTGGATAAAAGACACAGTGTTATGGGAAAGGGGGATAATATGGTAGCTGCCTCAAAATAAATCTCCTAGAAGTTGAATATGATTTTAGAAGTTGAAAACAGGCGAGCCCTTCTCAACTATGCAACATCTTTCATTATTTCATCCACTGCACCAAAGGAAAAGGGTGCATAACAGTTACTGTTAGCCACCTGAGTCATTTCCCCATTCCACAGACCAACCAGGTCACCGACAGAACCGCTGTAGCACATGGAAATCCCACAGAGCATTAAGGAATCTTTTTGAGCCCCTTAATGATTGAGGATGGACTCCTTTAGTAGGTCCTCTACTCCTGTGGAAGTTAAGAGTCCCATCCAATCTGAACCCTTTTAAGGTAATAATATGTCCATTACAATCTTCCCTTGACCTCCACTACCCACGAATCATACTGGTTGGAAACGACTAGATCAAGAGTGTGTCCTGTCACAGGGGTAGAGCTGGGTTTTAATTGAGACAGGCCCATGGTTGCCATGGAAGCCATGAAATCCTAACTGGCTCCTAATGAGAAGCCTCAGCATGAATGTTGAAATCTCACAGCACAATCAGTTGTTGTTGTGGGTGGGCCGAATCGCCACATATCACTGTGAGTCTGCTTTTTCTAGCTTCCTTCCTCTTTATAACTGTTACAGATGATCTGGCCTTCGATTGCAGTCCTGACTTCTAAATTTCCACCCCTTTTAGGTTGGAGCTTTTATCTCTATACCATGAAACACCGTAACCAGAACTGAGGAGTAGTGATTGCCAGGCAGCGGAAAGTAGGTTTTGTAGAGGAAGGACAGGAGTATTGATTCAGGCCATTATAAAATGCTGCTAGGGAATTCTAGAAAGTGCATTCTTGAAAGTGTTGTGTTTTGTACCTATTTCAGGTGTGCCTTTAAACAAAGTAAAACCTATGCATCTAAATTAGAGTGATGAGACTAGCTCATCCTTTTTGTTTCAAGAATGCATTGGCTTTTCCTTAATCTCAACCACAATGGCTTTTGCTTCTTTGTATATTTTTTGCAATATGTCTCTTCCTCAACTCTCCCTAGCATATTTCTTTCAAGCCCTTGAAGAACTTCCTGAAAACCAATCAGCCAGTGTTTGTGTGGTTAGCATGAAAGTCCCATTTAGATGCTCTTTTTCTCTGTATAGTTTCCAAGCTAAATCATGCAGTCTATTTTGGGTGAAAACTAGCAAGTTAGTTTTGTTTAGACTGGTAGCAAAAATAGAGTACCAGGAAATGCATATGTGGGGGGAACCTCGCCCAAAATGTTTTGGTTACAGTCATAGGATTACAGCATCATACCCTGTTTCCCCAAAAATAAGACCTAACCTGAAAATAAGCCCTAGCATGATTTTTCAGGATGCTTGTAATATAAGGCCTACCCCAAAAATAAGCCCCAGTTAAGTGAAACCCCGCCCTCCACCATTGTGCAGCAACCAGAAGATGACATGACTGCATTTGAATAAATGTAGGTGTACATGAAAAAAAAAATCCCCTGAAAATAAGCTGTAATGCGTTTTTTGGAGCGAAAATTAATATACGACCCTGTCTTATTTTCGGGGAAACACGGTATAAGCTTTGTGCAATGGGATTTCCCTTTTTTCTCCTTTACACACTTTCATTGTATTGCTTCCTTTTTTAATCTAAAGGTTCCCCAAGTCCTCCAGAACTGATTTGGAAAGGAGATCCATTTTGCCATCTATGTTCATTGCACTGAGGAGCAAACACCTTTAAATCCAATGGGATGAAGTGTGTGTGTGTGTGTGTGTGTGTGTGTGAGAGAGAGAGAGAGTGAGTGAGTGAGAAGTGGGTTTACATATTGTAAGGGCTATTGTTAAGTGGTCAGAAGTCTTATTGACCTGCTACCCTGAGGGCCATGTCACCTGGTGACAAGGAGATTGAAAAGATAGATTTTCTCCCCCATTAGTGATTTACTTCTTGACAGTCGTTTGCATATGTAGGAGGAACTAAAGTGGTCAGCTAAGGAATGCCACTGACGTTAGCTCTAAACCTTCCCTGAATGACCCTGCTACTAAGGACAAGACCTATGACTGTCTTTAGAGCCCTACCTCCTTGAAATATTCAGCTATGATGGATGGGAAGCTTATGCACAGTTTGTGTGTAAAATAAAAGTTGCTGTCTGGGCCCCACCTTGTTAAACGTGTTGCATTTTTGTAAAATTACCATTTGTGGTCCCATTTGGCCCACACCAAGTGAATGGACAGATGATTTCCACCATGGAACAGCGGGGTTAATTCACATGACTTTCAGAGGTCTTAACTAGCTGCAGCAAGTGAGTTAGTGTAGCTACACAACAGTAGTGGTGGAAGGAAGAGGATGTACCACTTGGGTCTTCTGGTTTCAAGGAGGGGTGTGGCTGCATATTTGCCAGGGTCTACATCCTAGTTTGGGGGAGGAGACTCACAAGAACTCCCTCTCTGTGCCATTTGACCTCTTTGTTGCCTTCCATTCACTTTTACCCCCCTTCCCCTTGAGTCAAGTGAGGAAGGGAACAGTGGCGGCATGGTGAGGAATAATCACCTGCCCCTACTACCTGCTTTGTTGCTTGGAAGAAAATCACTCAGGTAGCCATGAATGCTGTGAAGAGAACCTTCATAGGCAGTTTTCAGAGAAGTGACTGTGTTAGGCTGTTTTACCACATCAAATGAAAACAATAACAAAATAAAAAAGAATAGCATTGTGGAGGCTTAAACAATTATTTCACTGTTAATTGTCATGGATAACAATCCACTTTCTCAGAGTCATGAAGTGCAGCATTAAGCCACAGGTTTATGAACACAGCCTGTATGGTCCTCACAACATTGTACACTGTGGCTGAAATCGTGTTGCTTAGCATAGTAAAAATAGCAACCAGAGTAGGTCCACTGAATCAGTGGGGATTTTGTGAGTCAACTCGAGGTAAATTCCACTGATTCGATGGGCCTGTTCTAGTATGCTGAGTAAGAGGATTTCAGCCATTGCATATAAAACCTGTGGCCTTTATATTGTACACCTTGCGCCCGAGGAAGTATTTTATTCTGTGTATCTGAGAAGGTGAATGACAGCAAACACAATGAAATAAGTGTTAGTCTTAAAGATGCTGCGATACTTTGCATTTTGGTATAGCTTTCATTCTGTCATCCATGTTCAGTGGCAGTATATCTTGAATATATGGAGGGAAAGAGAATGGATAGTTATTTAGAACAATAGTAATAAAATAATCATCATTAATTACATTTTCAACTTCACTCTTCCACACTACACTAATCAGGCAGCTGTCACAACCTTGCCCAAATTGTGAACTTCCCAGGAGTGTCTGGACTAAATGGATCCTGGTTTTCATCTCCTAAATCAGGAGTAGGCAGAAGGTAGATGGGGATTTATTTGAAAACATCTGAGTGATTTTCAGCATAGCCAACTTGTTTAAAAGTTTCAATGGTAGCTCACTCCACTCTGCCCTGCATTATACAGTACTGCTGAAATCAAGAAACTTTGGGCTGAATGGATTTGTATATGGAAGGACTGTGATATACTTATTCACATCCAGTAAACTCGGATTCTTTGGATCAGCGTTCTTTAATTCTAAGTCTGTCCTTTGTGCACCAGGCTCTAGTTAGTGGATCTTGCTATTCTAGCAAGCATCAAAATAGATCCTGCAAGCCTGAAGACTGCTCAGCCCACTCTCAAAAGTAGCTTTTGAAGGCAAAAAGTTCCCATACCTTTTAACTCAATCTCTCTGTTTGTTTGTACTGGATAATAGCTGGACAATCTCCTTAAAATTGCCTAAACAATTGGGTCAAGGGAATAAAAAAATGAAAATAAAATACATTTTATTTATGAATACATTTAGGAATATCCATATAGTGTTGTTATCTTAGAAACTTGCTAGATGGTTTAACTTGAGTCTCACAGAACTGGGCCTGGTGCTAAGTTTCTTCTGATTCAGCCAGATAGCTGAGTTTCAGCACATTAACTGCATTTAGTGATGGCCCATCAAATGCAGTAGGGATTGTGGAACTATATCGAGTATATGCAGCCTGTGTGATATTGGATGAGGGCATTTCTTAGAACTCTGCTGTGCTTTGTCACACTTTCTTTATCCTTTCTCTTGACCTGTCCTAGTTTTTGAGTAATCTCCCAAATGATCAAAGTCAATTTAAGTTTTGATTGCCAAACTTTACATTTTAATTAAAAACTTTTTTTTGGCAGAAGCTTATGTGGGCCAACATTTTTTTTCTCTAAATCATATTTCTAAATCATGCCTGCATTCTCAAAAGCAAGGGCACACTCCTATTTAGGTTGTTTAGCCTGTCATCCTGCTAGATATTTTGCATGGGGAAAAATAGTAAAGAAAAACTTTTTTATGCACATATATTTTATCTTTATCCAGAAACGTAGGTACTAACTTGACGATTACAATTTTACCTAGATTGATTTGTACTGCTGTACATTTTTAACTTTTGTATTAAAGTGAACCTGGATAATGTTACAGCTTGAAAATGCAACCTCCAGCTGTCTTTTATCGCCTAGGATTGTCACAGCTATTTGTGGATTATGGGGGATGATTACATGTCCTGGAAAAAAAAGTATAATTGAAGCCTTCCTCTGCATTATACTTTGGCATCTGGATTGTTTAACTGGCATAAGTGGCTCCACTCTTTCCTAAGAGGTTTCTTCACTTATTCAGATTGCTCCAGGACAATTGCCGGAGGAGGAAGGACTCTAGACCAGTGGTCCCCAACCTTGGGCCTCCAGATGTTCTTGGACTACAACTCCCAGAAGCCTTCACCACCAGGTGGCTGGCCAGGATTTCTGGGAGTTGAAGTCCAAGAACATCTGGAGGCCCAAGGTTGGGGACCACTGCTCTAGACCCATAAGGAGCAGGTGTAGTTTGTGAGGAAAGACAGCCACCTCCCCCCCCCTTGTTTTGAGGGGAAAAATAGTAAGGGTAATGAGAATTCTAAGCATGTGCAGAGTTGTTGTCCTTTAAGCCAGAAGTGACATGTCACTGCCTGTGCAGTTCTGAGTTGGGAAACATAGGGTTTGAGAAATGGAAAACTTATGGAGTGCCACCAAAAAAATAATAATAAAAATTGAACGTTTGGTGAGTTTGCCACTTTAGTTGTGTGAATCTGCTGCCTTTATTGGCTGCGAACTAGCCGAGCCTAACCAAAAACAGCATATTGAAGCCTTGAATGAAGAGAACCGAGGGCCTCAAACAGCTACCACATTGTTCAGCAGTTTATAGAATTGCAGTTGTTTTAGGAAGACAATAGCATGTCCTTAGCCTCTTGTATCAGAATTATTTGGCTCCTAGGTTTCTCTTTCACTTTTGTTTACGCTTAACAATGGCCTGGTTCTCTGTCACAGTTGTGATAATTAAAAACAAATGATCAGTTGTTTAGACTGCAAAAAGAAAAAAAAAAGAAAAAAAAGAGGGTGTGATGAAGCCTCTTCCAGTTGCTGCTGATGCCTTGTAGGGAAGAAGGGTGTGTGTGTTGCATTCCTGGCTTCACATGGTAACTTTCCTGGTGATGGGCAGTGGTCTCTGACTATGACGCCAGCAAGTGCAGCTTCACATTTTCCCACAGTAACGCTTGGAGAAGCCTCTGCTGGGAAATGGCAAGAGTGAACATGTTACTTCCTCTGTGGTGCAGCACCACCTCTTTTACTTTCCCTTGTGTAAGCACGTTACAATCTCAGCTGGCAAAGATTTTTCTGCGAAATGCGATGTCACTCACTGGGTCATGTGAATTGACGGTTGCCTTCCCATGTAACAATGACTGTCCCATGGGTGTTGTGCTTGGGGCAAAGGACCGTCGTATCTCATCCCAAAAAGACAACAGATCAGTGCCCAGGCCTAGTCAAGCTGGTCTTTTGGGCCAGTGGAAGGAAAGACACTCCTAAACCGGAAAGCCCTGTTTCAAAATCTTTACAGAGCTGACACCTAGAACTTTTGTATTTTAATGAAAGTGGCACTTGGGTTCAGCAGGAGGCTGGATGCCATTTTCTTGATTTTACCTTATTGTGGGCATTCAGAAATTCCAAGGGCACAGTTTCCTCAGCATTGAAATATGAAGACATGGGAAGATGCATCTTTAGAATTTATTTATTTGTTTATTTTGAAGGTGCATAGCCCCTGGGCTGGGGCTGGGATGCAGGGCAGAAAAGGAAGGTGGCAATTGCTTAGGTTTAATAATATTTAAATATGAATATCTTAAGAACATAAGAGCCCTGCTGGATCAGGCCAAGGGCGCATCTAGTCCAGCTACCTGTATCTCACAGTGGCCCCACCAGATGCCTCTGGGAGCACACAAGACAACTAGATACCTGTCTCCTGATACCACTCCTTTTCCAGTTCTGCTATGTCTTTTTTGAGGTGCGGCAACCAGAACTGTACACAATACTCCAGGTGCGGCCTTACCATAATTTTGTACAATGGCATTATAATGTTGGCTGTTTTATTTTCAATCCCCTTTTTAATGAGACCTAGCATGGAATTGGCCTTCTTCACTGCCGCCACACACTGAGTTGACACTTTCATTGAGCTGTCGACCAGCACACCAAGATCTCTTTCCTGATCCGTCACGGACAGCTCAGAACCCATTAGCTGATAAAGTTTTGATTTTTTTTTGCCCCAATGTGCATTACTTTACATTTTCTTATTTTGAAACACATTTGCCATTTTGCCGCCCATTCTCCCAATTTGGAGAGATCCTTCTGGAGCTCTTCACAATCCCTTCTGGACTTCACCACCCGGAGATGTTTCGTGTCATCTGCAAACTTGGCCACCTCACTGCTTATCCTTGTCTCCAGGTCATTTATGAACATATTGAAAAGCACCAGTCCTAGGACAGATCCCTGGGGCATACTGCTCTTCAGCTCTCTCCATTGTAAAAATTGCCCATTGACATCTACTCTCTGTTTCCTGGTTCTCAACATATTCTCAATCCATAAGAGGACCTGCCCTCTTATCCCCTGACTGTGGAGTTTTCTCAGCAGCCTTTGGTGAGGGGCCGTGTCAAACGCCTTCTGAAAATTGAGATAGACAATATCCACTGTTTCTCCCGCATCCACATGCCTGTTGACCTTTTCAAAGAATTCTAAAAGGTCTGTGAGGCAAGACTTACCTTTACAGAAGCCATGCTTCTCTAAGGGTAAGTCTTCCCTCAGCAAGGCTTGTTCTTCTATGTGTTTTAAGATTTTATCTTGGATGAGGCTTTTCACCATCTTCCCTGGAACAGACGTTAGGCTAAACAGCCTGTAGTTTCCTGGGTCCCCCCCCCCCTTCCCTTTTTAAAGATTGGCGTGACATGTGCTATCCTCCAGTCCTCTGGCAGTGTGGCCGTTTTAAGGGATAAGTTGTATATTTTAGTTAAGAGATCAGCAACTTCATTCCTCAGTTCCTTAATAACCCTTGGGTGGATGCCATCTGGGCCCAGTGGCTTATTGATCTTCAATTTATCAATTAGGTCTAAAACATCCTCTCTTTTAACCTGTATCTGATTTAATTCATTAGTCAGGAGGGGCCGTTCAGGCAGCGGAATCTGCCCAAGGTCTTCTGTCATGAAAACAGATGTGAAGAACTCATTTAATTTCTCTGCAATCTCCAAGTTCCCCTTTACCTCTCTTTTCACTCCCTCACCATCCAGAGGGCCAGCTGCTTCTGTGGCAGGTTTTCTGCTTCTAACATATTTAAAGAAGCTGTTATTATTCCCCTTTATATTGCTGGCCATACGTTCCTCAAAGTCTTTCTTTGCCTTCCGTATCATCTTCTTACATTCTTTTGCCAAAGTTTGTGTTCCTTTTAATTTTCCTCATTTGGGAAGGATTTCCATTTACGGAAGGACCCCTCCTTGCCCTTCAAAGCCTCTCTAACTCCGCTCGTTAACCATGCCGACACCCTCTTGGACTTAGTTGAGCCCTTCTTTCTTTGTGGTATACACTTCCGCTGGACCTGTACTACTGTTGTTTTAAACAGGCTCCATGCACTCTGGAGAGATTGGATTCTTTTTACCTCCCCTTTCAACTTCTTTCTAACTAGTTTCCTCATCTGAGGGAAGTCTGTCCTTCGGAAATCAAGGGTTTTTGTGTCAGATTTGCTTGACACACTCCCCCCAACATGCATGGCGAAAGAGATCGCAGCATGGTCATTATTCCCTAGCGGCCCAGTGACATTCACATCCCTAACCAGGTCCTGAGTATCACACAATATTAAATCCAGAGTCACCTGTCCTCTGGTGGGCTCCATGACAAGTTGCTCCAAGGCACAGTCATTTAGCATGTCAAGAAACCCGGTCTCTCTTTCATGACCTGAGCATGCATTGACCCAGTCGATGTGAGGATAATTGAAGTCCCCCATGATTACAATTCTGTCCCTCTTGGACACCTCCCTGATTTGTCTCCTCATTTCAAGGCCCCCCCTCAAGTTTTTGATCTGGATGACAATAGCAAACACCCCCCCCCCCCACTATCACATCGCTCCTTGGGCCTGGTAGTTTAACCCACAGTGATTCTATGATGGAGTCAGACCCGCCGTCCATCTCCATTCTGCTGGATTCTACCCCTTCTTTGACATAGATGGCCACCCCACCTCCAACACACCCCTCCCTATCCCTCCTATAGAGTTTATAGCCTGGGATTGTGGTATCCCACTGGTTCTCCAAATTCCACCAGGTTTCCGTTATGGCCACTATATCAGTGTTATCCCTAGCCACCAAATGTTCCAGCTCTCCCATCTTTGCTGGGACGCTTCGGGCATTTGCATAAAAGCACCTGCGTGCGGGGTCCCCCAAGATGGGCTGCTTGTTTGTTTCTTTTTTTCCACAGCTTCTCATTCCACTGGACCAACTATCACGTCCCATCACGCTCCCAGTCCTAATTCCTACACTGTCCTCATTTTGTGGTTCTCTATCCTCTCCACCCTCATTCCACAGGGACGAGGAGTCCTGAACCGGACGCCTGTCGGCTTTCCCCCAGGATTCAGTTTAAAAGCTGCTCTGCCACCTTTTTAATGTTGCGCACCAGCAGTCTAGTTCTGTGTTCGTTCAAGTGAAACCCGTCTCTCTTGTACAGGCCCGGCTTGTCCAAAACATTCCCCAGTGCCTAATGAATCTAAACCCCTCCCCCTGACACCACCATCTCATCCACGCATTGAGACCCCTGAGCTCCACCTGCTTAGCTGGCCCCGTGCGTGGAACAGGTAGCACTTTCGAGAACACTACCTTTGAGGTCTTGGCTTTGAGCTTCCTCCCCAACAACCTAAATTTGGCCTCTAGGACCTCGCGGCCACATTTCCCCACGTTGTTGGTGCTGACATGCACCACCACTGCTACCTTGTCTCCAGCACTCTCTACCAGCCTATCCAAACGAGACATGATGTTCGCAACCTTTGCACCAGGCAGGCAAGTCACCATGCGGCCCTCACAACCTTGCTCTATGTTCCTGACAATCGAATCTTAATTTTTTGTGTTTTCAAACTAGGAAATTCTGCCCTGTAGAAATAGGTGTCCATGCTAAGAAACGGGGGAGAGAGGTGCATCAGTCACTCTATTGGAGCCTTGCATTGCAAACAGTCTCTGAATCTAAGCAATGAGATGAATTCACTCCAATGAATTTGCATATGCCTTACACCGAAGGGTGCCCAGAACGTCTTGCGTCTTTGGATCTCTCTCCTAGTCTACAGCCTGGAAAGCCAGTCTGAAGGTTCAGATGGTGGCTGAAATCCTTCTGCTTAGCATAAAAAGTCACCCATTGAATCACTGGAAATTTGGCGAGTCAACTCCTCCATTGATTCAAAGGGCCTACTCTAGTGTCACTATGCTGAAAAGTAGGATTTTTAGCTTACAACTGCCAGACACCACTGTGGCTGTTGTGTTTGAGGGGTTCTGAAAGTTGTATTACAGAAACGGGAACTTCTTCATGTTGAAGATACCATGCATTGAAGCTGGGGTTTTATACACAAGCTATTTTTTGCCTAGGACCTGTGGCAAATGATAATTATGTAATCACTCAGTTTTGCCTGTGAGGACACTTCCCTTGACTGCTTAGAGTGGGATGTTAACCATAGCAATATCAACAGGGATCTTAGACTTGCAAAACATGTGCTCAGCAAGGGAGCTATTTTTGCTTAAGACTTGTTGCAAGTAATAACATTTATTACATAACTACTAAATTTTGCCTATTAGGACATGTCCCTTGACTGCTCCTCAGTGGGATACAAAATATAGCCGTATCAACAGCTGTGATGTTTAAGGTGTGGAGCTCAGGTGTGCTTTTTAATATTGCTTTCCCTGGAGGAAACTGGTGTGGTTGTAGCTAAAGTGCACAAACATAGACTTGCTACAAATGTGCGTAGAATTAAGTTATTTCACATTTTACTGTATTTACATGCAAAATACATGTGAACTTCAGTTGTTGCCTAGTGAAGGAAGGGAGAACATTTAAAAAAAATGTAAAGCCATGTTTGATGAGAAACTGCTGAAGAAACATTTATCTAAAATGGGTAAAAGGCACACTTGCAGATTCTGACAGGGCTGTTCTTGTGGTTTCCACTTAAAAAGCAGAGAAAAGAAGACATAAAATATTTTTTTCTCTTATTTACTCCCCTGCCAGCTGTGTTCTTTTGGTCCTCTTGTTGCTACTGCTCCTTAAAAGGACAGGTAGACTGGTTTAGATCAGATTTAAAACAACAAACAAACAAACAAACAAAAACCAAACAAACAAAAACCCAAAACTATAGGTTCCAGAATTTCTCAATCTATGTGGCAGTTGACCACATTGCCTGGCAGGTTCTTACAGTTGCTATCCAAAAAAGAAAAAAGATTTTTTTCCCCAAGGTTAGGTTTCCCCATGCTGGGTCACTATGGCTGGGCTGGAGCAGGCTAAATAGGATTGCTAGAAGGTCTGGTATGCCATTTGGTGTGATCCTCACATCCAAATAGCATACAGACCTCAAGGGACCCTATTTGCGCCCCCCCCCCCTCAGTTTTAAAGTGTTAAGTATGTGTTCTATGAGTGATCTTTAAGAGACGTGTATTAGATAAGTAAATCCAGTGAAGAGCCTGCCACAGCTTATTACACATACCTAAACACATTTCTTTCCCTTGTCAGGAAACTGCCACAGCGGTGGATTTGGCTGCAAACAGTTTCTCAGCCAGTTCTGTAAGACAAAGGAAATAATATATATT
Source organism: Intellagama lesueurii (assembly GCA_037013535.1). NCBI lineage: Eukaryota > Metazoa > Chordata > Lepidosauria > Squamata > Agamidae > Intellagama > Intellagama lesueurii. The sequence continues at coordinate 94,393,673 of JBAJHW010000003.1, read as the reverse complement.
TATATATATTATAGAATATATAAATTATGATGGACTGCATTTTCACTGCTCTAATGGAGTCTAAAAAATTTCACTTCTTCTGGCTCTCCACTGAGGAACAGAAGAAGTGGTTAATTAGCCAATATCTTGAAGTGGCTCTATTGATACAGTATTTGCCAAATCAAAAAAGCCACGCTGTTAAGTGGCTATATTAAGCCAGTTCATGATATTGCCAAATCAGAAAAAGAAGGGTTTTGGTTCCTCCCTAGCATTCAAATGTGCTGGAGTTGAACTAAAAGAGAGCAATCCTATCCACATTAAAAAAAAAAAAAAGTAGAAGCTCCTGACAGGTGCCAGAAAGGTGTGGGTAAGACAGCTCAGAGGGTGGACTGGTTCACTTCAGCAAAGATGTTTAGGAGCAAACCAGCCTCTCCCTGCAGCGGACAAAAAAGTGGGCTAAATGCCAGTGTAATCAGCCTCTATGTTTTTTATTAAGTTGTTGTTTGTTCATTGATGCAAATGTGCTGATAAGAAATCTGACCATTGCCATTTGCATACAGAAGCTGTAAAATGCAGGGACTGTGCATTAGAAGGCTGTGGGAGGTTTGGTTTGGGGTGTTTTGTTTTTTTTCTTAGTTGAGTGGTGCATTTGTGTTGTGCAGTCTAGTTTTAGACATATTGAACACAACTGGCCTTAAATGTATATATTTAAAGGAGGGAAAGGTTTGTCTTGATTTGATCTGCATTGCTGTGAATATGTGTGATGATACTATAGGGATCCTTCTCAAGCAGAAAGTGGGCAACTTGTAGCCCTCTGGATGTTGCTGCCCTGCAGTTTTCCTTTCACCTTTATGAGGTATACTCAGCAATGAGGGATGATGGGAGTTGTAATCCAACAATTTTTTAAGAGTTGCATACCCCTCCTCTTGGCTGTTATGAAGTGGATGTTTATTGGAATAGCCTAGAAATGTGTTACTCAATGGAAAAAAGTAACTTGTTGAGTGCAAAGCCTTAGCAACTGAAGGCGTGATCAGATGCTGAGAAAGGATCATGGATGATCTCACTGCAAAGGGTCACTTTTATGGGAACGATTTCCCTTAAAGCAACCCTTCCATCCGTGTGGGAATCACTCCAGCTGAGCTGCCAAAAAGAGTAGTCCTGCCGCTGGACCTTAGAGTTACAGTTTAGGCATGGACTGGGGTTGAGCTGAAGCACAGTTCTCTGTACTCTGCATGGTCGTGGGGCAATAGATTGCACTGGACCAGGCCGAGAGCAGTTCAAAATAAGAGCTACTTCCCCATCTGATTGCACCCTAAAACGTGTGTTTTATTTCTTTTTCTTAGCATAGGTTGCATTTCATATTCATTGATATTGCTAGCAAGAGCCTCCCTTTTGTGGAACAATATCAATGCCTCTCATAAATATTTCTTCTGAAATGACAAGGCATTTCAAATATTTCTTCTGAAATGACAAGTGTGAAGGCAACAGTTTGGCCCACCTGCTACAAAGATTTCAAAATGGAGAATTTGACAGAAAATATTGAAGCTGGTCGCCCTTTTTGGTTGTCAGTCCTGTTACACCAGTGTAGAAATTCATCCAATTTGAAGCCTTGCTGAACCGAATAGCAGGTGCTTAGAATGGCAAGATTTCAGGTGGAAACAGCACAGACTGCAGGAAGAGAACACTGACAGGAAACTACCTGCTGCAACAAATGAGCCTACCAGTATGCTTTAAAATTGCAAATAGGGTGGAAGCTGCAAATCTGCAGGATCAGCTTCAGACTCACAAGTCCCAAGGTAAGAATGCCTATGAGATGCGAGTAAGGCAGTAGCCTAGTAAAGAGCATGATTTCATACTTCACTGCTTTCATCAGACAACAGCAATCTCCCTCGTATTGTTGCTTTTCCTAAACTGCCTGCATGCCGTGGCATACACAGGATTTGCACGGCTAATGTGTTTAGCACACTAGGAAAACAAATTAGTAAGCCCATTCACCATTTCTTGTGGTACATAATAGTCAGCGGCCATATTAGAGGGACTGCTAATTTTTATGATTGTGCCTGTTGTTATTGATTACTGTAGCAGTTCAACCCTTTGGGAAATGCTGTAGTCCTGGAGTCAAAGAATCAAACCCACGAGGGTCTTCTTACCATTTGCAGTCATTTAATAATGCATTGATCACAATAATATATGGTTGTTTGCCTTTAGCAAGTTTCTGCGTATATGCCATGATAAGCAACCTGTGTGTTCCTGTCTTGTCATTGAAGAAAAGCTCAACTGTCAAGTAATTTTATTTATTCTTAAAATGCATGACTTGCACCATATAAATTGAAGTATTAAAACTGTAAAAAATAGAATCGTAAACTGATGCTTGCTATGATTGTTCTGTGAAATGGGAAAACTACAGAATAATCGGTAGGTTCTGTTGGATGTTTTACTAAGGAGTTAGCAGTGCTAAATTAAAAGGCCAGAAAAGAGTACAGTGCCCAGTTTAAGCATCTTATCTCAGCTGTCACATTGTTCCAGGTTTGTCCATGCAACATATTTTCTGTGGCTTCTAGCCTAGGTCAACTAAATGTCATAGCTCTCCTGACAGGTCATTGAGAGGAATGCAGTGCAAGTTTCCAAGACAATATCCTGGGCAGGAGGTGGATGCTGGGAGGTAAGGAGTGGGGAACAGAAACTTGAGCATTCAATGTATCTGTCAGGTATTCTTGCATAGAAACCCTGCTATTGGGTTGAAACCTATATTGAAACCTGTGCTAGCCAGATAGCTCTGTGGTTTGCACTGTGGTTAAGATTGATCTAGTCATTTTTTCTCTCTCTGTTTTGTCTCAGCTGCAGCACCTTGCTGCTTTTCCTGTAAGAGTGTTAGTGCAGAGGCTGATGAGTACACTTATTAGATAAGAATTACAGATGTTATCAAGGTTGCACAGTGTGTGGGCTATGAATGGCCTCCTGAGCATTTTTGGTGCCCCTACCCGTTTTCCAATTTACTTCCAGCTTCTCCCAGATATTCCTCCCCTGTCCTGTCACCTCTGCCTTTAACAATCCCCCAGTGTTGTTCTTGCCCACCCCTGTAAATGCTGAACATTGTTGGAGTCTTGCATGCCCTTTATGTTGGTGGACCTTGAGATTCCGTTGAAGAAACAGCAAAAAAAAAAAATGAAAGAAAAAATGACAACCTTGAAGTCTGCTCACCTCTGCTCTAATCTGTGGCAGTGCAGCTTGTTTACTGGTAAGGACTTTAACTGAAGAATATTCACTCCTTTAAAAAATAACAACCCACTTCTCAGTGGTTTCGGCATCTGGCTACAGAACCAGAGGTTGGGAGTTCAATTCCCCACTGTACCTCCTGGGAGAAGAGCCAGCCTGTGTGGCCTTGGGCAAGCTGCACAGTCCCAGGATTCCTGTAGTAGAAGGGAATGGCAAACCACTTCTGAGTATTCTCTACCTAGAACATCCTGGAAAAGGTCTCCAGAAGTCAAAACATTTGACAACACACAATTATTTATCTTCTGTGATACATAGAACATGAATCTGGCATTAGCGTAACTTAACTTCCCTTTTAGCTCTCAGTTTCTTCCAAATGCACCTCTCTAGTATTTGATGGTAGCAGCTCAGAGGAACAGAGTCAATATTGATATTATACTACAAAGTTGCTGCCCTTTCAGGAAAAAATATCTTTATTAAATTAAATTTAACCATTCCACTTTCATAGTATACATGGTGCAAAATGGCAGAGCAAATATAAAACATCTGCAACTGAAGGGTGACTACATGGGGAGGAACATTTGGTTTGCTTTGAGGTTTTTAAAGCTTGGTCCCTGCTACTTCCTGCTGGTGGTATCATTGGCATTGCCCATACCAATACAATCCATTGCAAGAATCCACATTGCACTTCCTGATTGGATCAATTTCCACTGGGAACATAGCTCTACCCTATTAATACTGCCAGTTTCCCCTCATCCTCTTTTAAATTTTAATTCAATTAATTTTTTTTAAAGTGACATAGAGCTTATGCAATACGGTGCTACATTGGGCAAGCATAATGATAATAAGAAAATGGAAACATTGTCTGGAGGAGGGGAGACAACAGGCACATAATTCAGGGGTATTATCTGGCTGTAATATAAATGCCTACTGAAGATGTCAGTGTCACTGTAGACACACTAATGACTGTTTCTTTGGACAGAACAAGGTGATCACACATGTCAGAAAATGGAAGAAAGCAATGGCAGGTGAATCAGTGCAAAATAAACTACCCCCTGGTGGCTGAGCAGAAAACTGAACACTCATGGAAAAAGACTGGACTTATGTGCACATAGTTTTATTGTGATGTAGTTGTTGGTAAATACTTAAATTTCAACAGTGCCAACTCTGACCCAAACCGTAGGTAAATGGCAATGCCCCAAGGTTAAGTTTATTTCAACATGCCTTGAAGCAGGGTAAATGTGCCTAATCTCCTAACAGTGATATGGACACTGGGGTTGTACTGTTGATTTGTGTGGTCTCTTCTCTGCTCCACACATTTCTGTTCCTTCTGTGATTCACTTCTTGAGATTTTTGCCAAGCATTTGGAAAATGACAGTACTTGGTGACTTATTGGAAAAACACAAAAGTATCTTTGTTTGTATTGAGTTTTCTACTCTTAATAATCCTTAGGAAGATTGTATTGCCGTGAAGGGCACACTGTTTGCATTACGCATGAAAAACACATTGGTGGCCTGGCTGAAATCCTGCATGCACTTTAGCTGGGACTGCTATTTTTAATTGAAGTCTTTCAGGTTTGTTTGCACACAACACTAAATTCAGGCAAACAGGGACTATGCCTGTAAGAAGCTGCTGATTTGGAGCCTAGTTAAAAGAGAGTTTAATTAAAATCAGATGTTACAGAGAATCTAACCCAGCCTTAGGCTGCAACATCATGATATGTACTCAACTGGAGAGTAAGGTCTATTGAATCCAATGGGATTTCCTTTGGAGTACTTGACTGCCAGATGGGCAGTATATAAATCAAATAAAATCAATCAATCAATAAATTACATTTAGGGTTGGACAATGTGTGACCTGTACTGACTATAACACCCTATAAGTATTGTTCTGTCTTGGCACAGTTTTAGTAGTGAAAGCATTTTTGTCCCTGGATTATTATTATTATTTTAAAATACAAGTGTGTTACCTTAAATGGTGCTTTCAGTTTGCAGACAGTAGCTTTAAACCCATTTAGCTATGTAATATTGGAGCAGCATCCTCAGTGTGATTTGTAGGTTAATCAGGAGTGTGCCAGATAATGGTTGTTGGTTTGCCTGACCTCTTAAGTGATCTCACCCTGATTTTGCATCAAACTTTAGCATGGGGGACAATGACATAACTGTTCTTCAAATGTGTGCAGCATTAGTGTCACAAGAATCAGCTTGCTTCCAAACCCAGTTGGGGTAGTGAATGATCATAGTTTAGAAGTTACTTTTCTGTACTAGTTGCTGGCTGGGGAAGGGATTACAATAGTCGTGTTCTAAAGAGTAATTTTTTCTAAGCTCCATGGAGTGTGGTTGCCCCTCCACGTGGTGTCAATGTTGGTGCTTCAAGCATCTCCAAAACTAGTGTGTGTGGGTAGTATTGCCAGGTCAGCAGTTTCCTCCTCCCTGCAAATTCAGTAGCCAAAACCTGAGACTAGAGATTGATTACTTGTAATGTTACAGACTTGGTGTTATGTCACATTGATTTTCCATAAACCTGCAGAATGATATGCGTATCAGTGTACTTGCTTGGGTAACATACAACAAAGCTCACAACCAATGTTCCCTCTAATGTTTAGCCCTGCTATGTGGGAGCCTCGCCCCATGCACACGTGGGGGATCCAACTGAAACGGGAACTAAACAGGTGGCAACATCGACTGCCAGTGCACAGCCCCGATGGAGCTCTGCGTACACACACACAGCTTAGAGGGAACGCAGCTTGTAACTTTCAGTACTGGTGCTATATTTCTTGTCTTGCTCTCCAGATGGCACCCAAGTGAACCCAAGTGTGAGCTCTCATTGTCTGTCTCCTTAGTTCCTCCCCTAGCAGAGGGGCACCCAGGTTTTCATATCACATCATACACATCAACACGCAAATCAGTTGGAGACTTGTTTCATTGCCTGTAGACCTAGGGAAGCACAGCAGGCCATGGAGGCTTCAGCTGCCAACCCTAGTTGCTCCCAACCAGTCTTCTAGCTTGGAACCAGGGTGGAGTTGTTGTTGTTTAGTCGTTAAGTCGTGTCCGACTCTTCGTGACCCCATGGACCAGAGCACGCCAGGCCCTCCTGTCTTCCGCTGCCTCCCGGAGTGGAGAGGCAAGGCTTTAACCTTGTAGTTGTTCAGAACCTCAGATGTATTCTGGGAGCTCAATATGAGGGCCATCAACTTCCCTCCCTCTTTTCAGAAGAGGGGCCGGGTCTTTGGCCCTAGAGCTGCCTTTTTTCTGCTAGGTTTATCATCCCACAGAACTGAAATGGTTTCTTTTGTTACATCATTAATCATAGCACAGTCAGTTAGTTTGGAGGCAAATGGATGCCTCTTAGAGGCTATCTTCTGTTCCATTACTATTGTATGCCGATGATACTGTTTTCTTATCTACCACTAAGTCAAGCCTTATACAATTACTCTGAGCTTTTGCTGATTCCTGCTCTAAGAATGATCTAACCATCAACACTGATAAATCAAAGATCTTGATATTCTCCAAATCTTGGAAACCTACCAGCTGGAAAATAAATGGGAAGCCAGTAGAACAAGTGAAATCTTTTTGATATTTAGGCTTATTGTTTCATTACAAATTAAACTGATCTTACCATTGTAAGGTGGCGGTTTCTTTGGCAATGAATCAACTTTCTGCATTGGTCCGCTTCCATTTCCATAGTGGACATCAATATGTCCCTGCTGCTCTCCAGGTTTTCCAGGCGAAAATCACTAACCAGCTCCTTTTTGGGGTCCCTGTTTGGATAACGGTGGCCAACTACGAGATAGACTGCATAGCTGCCTTCTTTCTGTGCAAGATTTTAGGCGTCCCGAATATGATTAGACTTGCAACATTATTAAGCGAACTTGAGCTTCATTTTCCAACTACCCTTGCCTGGTTATCCACTATTAAATTTTGGCTTCGTTTACACTTTCAGAAGTCTTCTCAATCCCTTTTGACTGGTTTATTAAGTGATCCCTTTATCTCCACATGGTACTCTTTTATTAACTCTAAAATCACTTCCATAGGTATTAACCTGAATTCCCTGACAAATTGTGGAGAAACTCAACTTTACCATATTATCCACCAAAGAATTCAGGATATTGAACTTCAGACTCTGGCAGCTGATTTGAATTTAATTTGCTCTCCTCGTTTTTATGTTTTGCCGCCTTTGTCTGTAACTGGTGCCAATTATTTCACCAGTCTCATTAACCCACTGTGGCGCTTGGCATTTATGCTGGCCAGATTTAATATATTTCCCTTAGCTGTTCTTTCTGGTAGATATCGTAAGATCCCCTTTAAGAACCGCCGGTGTAAGCACTGCTTAGTGGAACCGGACTCAATTTCACATATTCTTCTTCATTGCCCTAAATTTAGCGAGCTCTGTCAATTACTACTTAGCTCTGTTATTTCATATTTCTCTGGCTCCCCTTAGAGCTTAATCCGAATTATGTTAGCAGATAAACAACCTGATTTGACTGAGCATGTAGCTGAATATCTTGCTATTGTAATAAACTAGGCTGACTGCTTCAAGGAGCCTCGACGTAATTTGACCATATTTATCTTATTGTAGTGGAAAGTATAATCTTGATTGTACGGTTACTGGTTTTAATGCCAATAAAGGTTTTGATTGATTGATTGATAGAGGCTATCGAGAGAGGAAAACATATATTTAGAAACAAAATCCAATAGGCTTCCAAAAAATGTGTAGAACTAAAGCGAAACCCATCTTTGAGAGTTAGTAAACTACTACTACTACTTTTTATGAGGTGTCATCTTTAAGATGCAATTAGCAGTAGCATCTGTTTTGCAGCAAATCTGCAGTGCAGCACTGCAGATATATTTGCATCTTATCTGTGGCTGAGGGAAGCATGTGAATTTAATTGATCAGATTTACTAAGTGTATTTTAGCATATTACATATTTGGGGAAAGTATATGATTACTTTTGTTGTATTGCAATAATAGGCATATTCAGATCTTGCAGAAGGAAAGAGACTTTGCAGAAAGAGCAGGAAGCTATTGTAAATAAAGGCACCTCATGTTTACAATATAGGCATTAAAGCGTTGCTGTGTTTTAGAAGGCAATCACATTTGCGGACCAGGGCACAGAATGCCTGGGAGGCTTGCAGTATAAATTCTAGACAAAGGTTTGTTGGTGTTTTTTTAAATTAGTTACATTTATATCCTGCTTTTCCTTCAAATAACTCCATGCCAAGGACATGACTCCTCCCCCTCTCCAGTTTATCTTTGCAACAGTCCTGTGAGGCTTGTCAGGCCAAGAATGTAACTGGTACAAGGTAACCCTGTGAGTCTCATGGTTGAAGCGAGATTTGAATCCAGGTGTGCAGAGTCCTCTAATTCAGCACTTCAGCCACTATACCCACACATACCCTCTTTGTACCTTGAATTTGATGCATTTTGTATCTATTCAATGTTAGGAAAACACAGTAGAAGCTCATTTGACCAAGCAGTGTTTCAAATCATTTTAATATGGCTGAAATATTAATGGACTTGTTTTAGTCTTCCATTCTCCAGGCTGATAGGCCATATTAGATTAATGCAGCTTCCAACCTTGAATGGTTTTGTCTGCTTGTGGAAGCTTGGTCAGTACTTGGAAGGGAGACCATCCGGCAATGCTGAGAATCTTGCAGGTCGTGTTAAGGAAAGAATCCTGAAGAGCTATGAGAATTATACAGAAGATTTGCTTGGTTTTGCTTCCATTAAGTAGTCTGTATTTAAAGACAGTGCTGTAGTATCTTGAATGGATCCTTTGAATTATTATTAAAATTAATTATTATTAAAATTAATTGCTATTAAAATAATTGTTTCAATGTTCTCTTGAATGGATGAAGAATAACCTTGCTGTAGGAGAAATAGGTGGGAGCTAAAAGATTGTTGGGAGCATCCTTGCAGCTTTCCGCCACCTTTATTTCATTATGGAAAGACATGAGAATATACAGTATGCTCCAATGCAAGAAGTGGAGAGCACTAAGCCTATGAAGAGTGGAAGACATAGTTAGTCAGTATGCAAAGAAATGTCGAATCCCTTTGTTGGCTCCATGCTTGGCAGAGTTCTAGCTAAAATTTCAAGGCAAATTTGCGAACACTGAATCCTTGAATGACACTGAAAATCGTTCCTTCGTGCATTGCTCTTAGAGGAAGTCCTTTCCAGTTCCTTTTTAAATATTTTCCTTGAGGGCTGTGTACTAAGTTTCCATTCAGGGCATAGAGATGGGCAGGAGCAGACCCCGAAAGTAAGATGTTAAAAGTAACAACAATTCTTATTATTTGTTACAGTATTTATTTTTTTTAGCAGTGATGGCCAACATTGTTATTTGGAGTCGTTTTTCTAATGCCACTACCTGTTAATTTTCGAGTAATATGAACATGCTTACTCTTGGTTTCGCAAACAGTTACAGTACTTTGAAAGGGTTGAAGATCATTGTGGGCAAACTTTGTGTGTGGGTTTTTAAATAAAGAAATAGAAAGAAACCTGTTAGTAGTACTTTATGTTACCCGCAAATATGTTCAAAAGTGTAAAACTTATGCTGTGCCCTTCCTAACAGGAGAGGGAGAGAGAACCAAATGATTGAGTGTCCCCATATTAAGACAAACAGGGAAAGACATCCCTCTATACTGATTCCTGCATAGCAGGAAAAAGGGTAGAAGCCCCTCTCATCTATTCTGCATTTTATTTTTATAAGGCAGGAATTGGTCAAGCAATTCAGTGCCCTGTCTGTAACGATAAATAGTACAACCTGATAGCAGATACAATAATGTGATGTGCTAACTGTGCAGTACAGCAATCCTAATGTGTTCACTGGGTGTGGTGCTTTTCTAAATGCAAGAGAGAAAGCAGGAGCATGACAACAAATAACTACTTATGGCAGTAAGAGTCTTAATGTGTTAGTGTACGATTTATAAGCAAGAGCAAAGTGTGCTGCATATATACTGCCCCATAGTGGTTAAAGCACTCTCTATAACCGGCTACCTGAGCCCATTGGGATCGTGAGCAGCCAGAGTCTTGACTGCAGTACTGCAGTTTAATCACTGTGCTCAAAGAGTACTTCTCTGAATTCTGTATTATCAGTTTTGTATTCTATAGTTTATATTTTATAGTTTATTCCTAGTAATTTAATATAACAGCAGAAATACATTTTGCAAACTCCTTAGAAATTGAAGAGGTTTTGTTATGCTTGTGTTTTTAATGCGTACATGTGGCATGATACGATTCTACTGACCAGTGTGGTTTTACTTCCTTTTCAAAGCAACCCACAAGTTCTTGCCAGAAGAAATAGGCCAATGTGAATTCATGCATGCCTCAGGAAGCTTCTCCTTGTTTGCCGTTGCAGGCTTCCACCAGTGTTTCTGCTAGAACTGGGGAAGCTTCTGATTTTAATTACAGGTTTAGATTCTTTACTAAACTGGGTTTGGTTACTTTAAAAACTTTTTGTTAATACACAGTTCTGATAATTTGATAAAATACTTATCAACCTGTATACGCTTTACTCAGTAGCAATAGTGTTGAAATCGCTTACTTTTGGCCTTTCGTGGGAGAGGGCTGGCTTTCAAATTGAGTTCTCAAGGATTCATCTTATCAATTACCAAAAGATCTGTTCTCTTCCCAGATTTTGTATAAAAGAAGCAGTAAAAGCTGAGCAGTATGCAAATAATGTAATTATGTAACTTTTAATGTATTGCTGCCAAGCTCTGGTTGCCATCCCTGGTGAACTAAGTGTGTACCTAAGAACCAGCATTTGGAAATAAGATGTTATGTAATGTTGTTATCGGAAATGAGTTAGGATACGGTTACATGTTGAAATACTCCTGGGTTTGCGTTGCGTTTAGCAAACTTGAAATCGATTTTAAAATATTCATTTACGCAACGTACAGTTGGGCACATCTTTTTTTGGCTAGCAAGTGCTTTTTTTTTGTTTGAAAGCAAGTTATTTTTACACAGCCTTGAGGGGTTTGTTTATTTTATCTCAATAGTGGATACAGTTTATTTTGAATTGTTTTGGCATGCCTGCTCAACTGTGTTGGAGTAAATTGTATTTGTGAAGTTTGTCAAGTAATAGATGCCACAAGCACGAGTTTTGAGCTGCAGAGAAACTGATCTGTTATATATATATATATTTCTTTCTGTAATGTTGAAATAACACTATCCCAGTCTGAAAGAAATTTTCAAGAAACCCAAACATTAAAAAGGACGCCGGTGGTGATAGCAGTGAGTGGCTGTGAGAGGCAGCCAGCGTGAGGGTGGGTGGGTGCAGGACAATGCCTCAAATGCAGCAGTTTTAAAAGCCTGTGTAGTCCTTAGACCAATATACAACACAGCTGACAAATGGGTTAAAAGCTGTCCCCAGAGGACACACAGACAACAGGAAAACCATGCAACTACTTTGTGACTTTAAACTGACTTCAAAAACCTCAATCCATCACCCAATGTATTTCAGTACTGTAACCGTGCCCTTGGTCTTCCTTTTAGTACTGCAGATGCAAAAGTCACATTTCAGAAATAATAGAAGTTGAAATGAAGTCATTTGATTAATATAACAAGGTGGTCCAGTTGGTGCAACACTGTAAAGCCCCCACCTAAAGTGACTTTTAATGGGTTTCAAAGGCAATTTCTTATCCTGAGGTATTTTTTAAAATAATGAAAAATAATCCCCCAAAAGGTATGGAGGATGCAACAAACAGACGTTTTAAAATGATGGGGGTGGAGGTGGATTGGATTGTCTGTAGAATAAATTGGCATAAATGCTGTAGTAAGTCTCAACTAGAGTAGACCCACTGACTCAGTACAGATTTGGTGAGTCAACGCGTATGTCAGTTCCACTGATTTAAAGAGCCCTACTTTAAAGAGACTTACATTTCTGCTACAAGCAGGGTGGATAAAGTCAATGATTTTTTTAAATCAAATTGATTTAAATCATAATTTAATTTTTTTAACAAATTGGTTGTTTAAAATTTAAATTGTCAAAAGAATCTGATTTTTAAACATTTAAATCATTAAAAATTGGCTACAAGTGACAATGCAGGAACCTCCCCACACATTCTTCCAGCATCATCCTAAGATTTGGTCTGAGGAAGAGGAGGAGCCTTTACAAGTGCCCTAAGCAGCCACATGCTGTGCAGATATTTGGATTAGAAATCCCTTAATCCCTGACTGTTGGTCATTCTGGCTGAGGTGTATAGGAACTCTTGTGCAGAGCAAAAGTTGTCCATTGTGGCAGGCATCCAACTATTAGAAGAAAAAACGTTAACTATGGTTACTGGTCCAAGATCTGCCATAGTGGTGTGGCACTTCAATAGCTGGATATGAAAACTCCTGGCTGCCATCTTAGGCGGGTTGGAAACAGAGAATGCCTGTATATGCTTCTAACCCAAAATGTAAATTTATTTTTTCTTCCCCGAATGCCATTTTTATATCCTTTTCTTCACAAGGAGAAACCAGAAGCAAGATTTCAATTCAGTTTTTAAACTTCATTTCCAAGCCCATTTCTATAACTTTCCCTTTTGCCCTTTTTCAATCCTCTTAACTCTCTTGCCCTTGTTGTCCTCTTGCCGAGGTTTTTTAGGGGTAAAGTTTCAACAGTTCAAAACAAGGAAGTGCCTATAAAGATGGAAATCTAAAGAAAGAGGCCCATTCCTTGTAAATATAAAAATATAAAGATCGTCAATTGCTTCATGTGTTTGGGCAATTGACCATTAGACACAGAGTTAAAATGAAAATGCTGTTCCCTGAATTATCCTTATGTGCCTATGACAGAAAGCAGGGAGGAAAGAAATGTGTCATTATATCATAACTAATGTCGGGTAAATATAGTTGGTTGAGGCACAAGGAGGCTGTTTCCATCATGCGTCACAGTACGTACTGTTTCAGATGCTGAAAGCAGGCAAATTTGGGATGCTCCACTTTGAAAGTGGCTCCTAGAATCTGAGTCACAAAGAGAGCAATGGTTGCATTTGTGTTGAATGACAAAGTGATTTATGTGCTAGTACATGCAACCCTGTCAGTGCTGCTGGGCTCCCCCCTCCTGCTGGCAGGAGTGGCTAAACTATCAAGGAAGCAAGAGCTTAACATGTCTCCCAAACCAGAATTACTAGCTTGTTGTGGTCTTTACAAGCCATAAATTGAAAAGCAGGCTCTGATTTGGGATTCCAAAGCCTCGTGGTGCAGTGGTTAAATTGCAGTACTGCAGCCAAAACTCTGCTTATGGACCAGGTTCAGTCCCAAGTAGCCGGTTCAAGGTTGGCTCAGACTTCTGAGCTTGCTGGGGGTGGGGGGCAATATATAGCCTGCATAATTGAATTGTAAACCACCCAGAGACTGCTTTAAGCGCTATGGGGTAGTATATATGCAGCATGCTTTCTGGCTTGTGAGAGGCAGGAGGGCCCTGCACCCCAGCTTTCCAGATTGTTATTCCATGTAAAAGAGGCCAATGTGTTTTATTTAGAAGCGGAATTTAAAATCTGAGTCCTTTTTACTAGTACCCCCCATCTCCTATTAGAGTCTAAAAATAACTTCATACTTGGTTTGAAAAGTCTTCGCTGAGATAATGTGGCTCAATTCTAGAAGGAATTAAGAAGAAAAACACAGCCACAGAGACTGGCGAAACATTAGGAAGAAAAACCTCCAGAACACGGCCAAACAGCCCGAAAAACCTACAACAACCATTGGATCCTGGCCGTGAAAGCCTTCGAGAATACAGTCATAAAACCTTGAACTCCCGTGGTGTTCTATTTATAACTGGAATTAACTAGGTTTGAGGGGCATTGTGTTCTATAAATATGGATGGATACGTATTTTAAACATTTTGGGCATTGTTAGACCTTGTCATTGCACAAATCTTACTGTGTGCAGGCATCCTTTAGTCTCGAGAGACTATGGTAACGTGCTCTGAATAGAGGACTTAGAACAGCATCTGGTGTGGCTGAGAAGGCCAATTCGAGAGTGACAATCCTTTCCACACTGAAGACAAATACAATCTGTCCCCTGTCTAGCTCCCTGATTTTGCTGGTTTCGGGACTGCCTCTTACTATTCATTACTATACAATACTTACTATACTATACAAATCTTACTATACTTTTAAGTAACAAGTGGAGGAAACATTTTGGTCCCAGCTAAACTGAAGCTGTGATAGGCACCTTACCCCAGTTACAGATATTAAAAATTGCTAGATAGCCCTTGAAGCTTCTTCATACTCTTTGTTTAATAGCAGGATTTTCTTTCTTTATTTTCAAATCCTTCTTTAGTTGAGACTTGGTGGTAGCTCCACTTCTGGTAGCTCTTGGTCTCTCCTGTTAACATTTTAAAAACAAGCAGCTTGAAAGTTGTAGAAGAGAATGAAGCCTCTTAAGAAATAATTGTACTAGGAGATGTTTTGGTTTTAAAAGCTAGCTAGTCTCTCTCCCCTCCCCGCACCCAGTATTTATTTAAATCCTGACATAGTCTGACAGAAATCCGCTCATGTTTTGATATATTGTACAGCAAAAAGCCCATTTTGCCAAGGAGGCAGTTAGTTAACATGGGAATTGGTTCTGTTGTATTCATAGTGTAAGCAAACTATTTTATTCTTAGAATTTAGATTACAATAATAATTATTATTATAGAGCAGCAGATTATAAACTCTGTGCCAGGCCATATTTGGGAGCCAACTCTGCTCAGTGTGTTGTAAGAGCTGTAGAAACTGAAAATAGGAGATGCTCTTGTGATCACAAAGCACCTTCGTGCAGAGTATGCCCCCTGGGCTTCTGTCTGCCGGGCTTGCTTCTTGCTTCCAGTCAGCAGCCTCTCTTCACCCTGAAAATTCAGGGTGGACCAACCCCAATTTATCAGCAGCCAAAATCTCATAGGCTTTATTAATTTCCAGGACAGGAGGAATATATTTTCATTGATCTATTCTAAGAGCAAATCCAGTGTGAGGATGCTGTCACCAAGAGTGGAGTCAAAGCATGGAAAATTCACTTTTTTAGAGTACAGCTCAGAGAATTTCTGTGGAGCATGTCAACCAGTGGGTTACCAATTCAGGCTCTTGAGATAGCTATTGTTTTGCTTCCAGTCATCTCTAGTTTCCCTATAATAATAATAATGCTCCTGTCAAGTAAATTCTCACTTATGGTGACCCTTTTTCAGGGTTTTCCAGGTAGAGAATATTCAAAAGTGGTTTTCCATTCCCTTCTTCTGGGGGTGCCTTGGGCCTGTACACAGCTTGGCCAAGGCCACACAGGCTGGCTCTACTCATAGGAGGTACAGTGCGGAATTGAACTCCCAACTTTGGACTCTGCAGTCAAATACCTAAACTACTGAGCTATCCAGCCAACTCTAGTTTCCCTAGCTGTGCTATAATCTGTACTGAACCACAACACAGGAAGCTTAGACTCCAGTTTCTGCACCACTAATCCCCAAATTAAATAAGGGTATCAATTGAAATTGAGCCATGACTCATTCTTCTGGCTGTGACACCGAAACCTCTTTCCTTTAATGTGCCGTTTCTTTCCTTAATGACTACTTGCTTTTTGTTGCAGGCATGCCTATTTCATACAAAATGCATTTGAATTAAGGTAATTAGAACATTATGCTTGGGAGAAAATACTGTTAATTAGAGTAGGACTGAATGAATAAGAAAGGAAGCAGACTACATTTGCGGTGAATCTATAGAATCTCCATCTCCAAAGTGTGCTAAATTGCTGGCCAGAATGATAGTTTTCAGTTCACTACTCTCAAATTTAATTTGGATCGATGTTAGAATCCCACTCCCCCAGCCCCCTAAAATGAGTTTCTTGAAACTAATTACTTTCAGACAGGGTCAAAAAGCATGTCTCAAGAGGCCAGCAGTCATTACAGACAAGAACATCTTGCTGTGACGTGGGATGTTTGTGCGCTCTTACAAAGCAAGCAGCTACTGTTGGCTTTTAGTCAAACCAGTTTCTGTAAGGCAAGCAATTTCCTCCGAACAGGTTAAGGAAATTGGTTGAAAGTGAACCTAGCTAGGTTTAAAACTGTCTGCTTCTGGACGAGATGTTCACACCATGCTTGATTTCAGAGTAGGTTCAAAAATGAAGAAACCTACCAATAATAATTTTTGCCAGATGGAAGGGTGTGCAACTGTGCCATTATCATTATTCCATCACTTCGTACCACTCATGTGAAGAAGGGATGATGGATCCTAGAGCTGTCACCACAATACTGAGAGGAGTTCCTGTCGTCATTTACCAAGTTTTTAGATTAGTTCCTCGATGAGAACTACAGTAGTGTCTTGTTTACATTCCTTACTTTAATAATCCTGGCTTCTAGTGTTGCTATTCCCGTGTAAAGTTATCTGTGATCTTTACCCTTCTTACTTGCTAGAAGCTAGAGTTAGATCTCCCCTTCTTAGATGTACACCTTAATGTGGGGAGGGGGTTTGAGCATGTCAGAGAAGCCGAGAGTAATGCTGTCAGGAGGCTAGGTACCCATTATGAGCCTGGGACTCCTCACAGGGTCACCCAAGATGGAACGTTCACAGCTAAGGCACCAGATTAAGACACATCCACCCTCTTCAGGAGTAACAGTCACATCAGCAGAAGAGAATGGATAGTTCCAATGGTGACGGGGTGAAGATCCCTTTCATAAATGTTTAAGATTCCTTTCACAAATGTTTTGGGTTCAAAAGAGAACGGCTGAAGCTGAGGTGAGGGGGTAGATATTTCAGAACAGTCAATGGGAAGAGGAGAATTTGCAGGATGGTTCAAGGGTTTCAGTATTTGCAGAATAGTACGGTTTCTTATGAATTACTTTTATATGTCACAGGGAACTGAGATGGCAATGGTCATGATAATGGCCTATGACGTGAAATATACCTCCTTCGGAATGGCAGCCCTGTCATAGTAGTGTGGGGGCTGCTTCCCTATGCATGCCAGTTATTTTTTCACTTGAATATACTGTATATGTAAATCCTTAAGCCACATATGTGGGGCCAGTCAAGTGTCACCAAGACTGCAGAATTGGTCCTGGCTGTTTGTTTATGGTATTGTAGATACTTGGAAGCCAATTAATGTCACACAGTGCCTTACAGCTGCTATAGGTGTACGGGGAAGGGGCTTAAGAATGGGGCAAGAGAGAGATAGAGACTCATTTTGTACCCTACTACTTTGATTGTGTTTTCATGTTGCTTTTGTTTATTGTTTTTTAGTATGGTATTTGTTTTATCTTCTTTAGTATTGGTGTACTCACTGCTGTTAGCTTTAAATGCTGTTTTTTTTTAATGATGTAAGCCACCTTGGGTCCTTTTTTTAAGGAGAATGGTAATTCTTTATTTGACATGAAGCTGAACCGCCATGTCAGTAGAGCTCAGGGAACGTCTACAGCTAACAGTCTTGTGCATTCATTTGTTTGTTTGCTGTTTGTCCACTTGGCACTCATGATGCATGCTCAGAGATGGAATGGATACGCAATGGAAATAATGTTTTCCATCTCCGTGGAAGCTGTAGCAAAATAGTTGCCCCCCATGTGCCATTGCCCTCAATGGCTCGGGGAGGTATTCCTACTTTTGCTGTCAGTGGGCCTTGTGGGCTCTCTGCCTCAGAGGCCGTGACAGTCAATCAAGATCCTGTCTTCTAAAAATTGCAATTTAGAATATAGAGTTGACTTTTTATTTTTTTTATTTTTAAATGGTTAACTGAAGAAAAGTTAACAGTTAAATTATTTTCATCCAGGCTCATTTCTATCTTTCTGTCTACAATAGAACGGCGGTAAAGTTGGCAATGTTCTAGACAAGTTCTTGTTTAATCCTTCATAAATTCTTACTGCGTTTTAAATGTCTGAAACTGTTACAGTAGTTAAGTTCACTGTGGTAAGTAGACATGCGTGATTTGTCTTTGTTGACGAAGACGACTCCCGCCATCACAGGTGAGGTGGCTGGCCCGATTAACACCTGCCCCCAGAACCCACCAGACTATTTACTGTGTGGCGTATGTCTGGCATCATCAACAGCGCACCAATCGTGGCAGTAGCCGGCTGACACAGCCCCACCTCCCTTCTTTTTTTTTTTTTTTTTACTTTTTTTTTTTCCTTTTTATTATTATTATTATGTATAAAATCCATCTATGCTTATTTAACATCGTGTCACCTGGGTTCAGCTTATAATCATTTGTTGATACAACTACAGTATATATTAGACTCTTAATCTATACAACGTGTTTCTAGCCATTGATAAAACAAGTTCCATGTTTGATAATATTCTGTATCTTCCTTTCCTTTGATTTTCAATGTCAGTCTATCCATTTCGGCGCAGTCCAATATCTTTTTAATTATTTCTTGATCTGTAGGTGTTTCTTCATTTTTCCAGTGTTGTGCAAGTGTAATCCTTGCAGCTGTTAAGATATGCAGTATTAAATATACATTTTGTTTATCAACACTTTCTGGTATTATACCTAATAAAAAGAGTTCTGGTTTAAAATCTACATGTTTTTTGATTATTTTAACAAGCCATATATGTACTTTTTTCCAAAAATTGTTTGTTTTATCACAGGTCCACCAAAGATGATAATAAGTTCCAGTTTTTTTATGACATTTCCAGCATTTACTTGACCTATTAGAGTACATTTTAGCTAGTCTATCGGGTGGTAAATGCCATCTATAAAACATTTTATATAGGTTCTCTTTATAGGATGTTGCCATTGTCATTTTATAGTTTCTAGACCACAATTTTTGCCATTTTTCAAAATTAATATTATATCCAAAATTTTTTGCCCATTGAACCATCGTTTCTTTGACCTGTTCATCTTCCATTTTCCAATTTAAAAGAAATTTATATATTTTCCTAATTAATTTATCATCTGATGTTAACATTGTTTGGTCAAGCATTGTCTGTTCTTTATAAAAATCATACATTTTTGAGTCCCTTTCATATCTAGATTGTATTTGCATTATGGGCCACCACGATGCGTCTAATCCCTGGTCTATAAGGTCTTGTTTCGGTTTTAATCTCCTGTCTGTATCTAAGATATCTGCATAAGTCAAAAATTTTTCAAAGTTCAGAAGATTGGGATGAACAAATGCTTCTATAGGTGAAACCCATCCTGGTATTTTTGTGTACATTTTCAATTTTATCTTTTCCCATATTATATACAAGGAGTTTCTAATATAGTGGTTTTGAAAGTACCTGTGGGTTTTACCTTTCTGATACCATAAAAAGGCATGCCAACCTAACTGTAGGTCATGCCCTTCTAAATACAAAAGTCTTTTGTTTTTCAGACAAATCCATTCTTTCAGCCACATTAGGACAGATGCTTGATAGTATAAGGTCCAGTCCGGTAAACCAAAGCCAAGGAGGCTTGGATTTCCTTGGATTCTTGGAGCATTTTCAATTTTATTCTGGCTTTCTTCCCTTGCCAAATAAATTTTAATATCGCTTTATTTAGATCATCATAATATTTCTTCTCTATTTTCACTGGCACTGTTTGAAACAGAAAGAGTAGTTTTGGCAGGATGTTCATTTTGATTGTTGCAATTCTTCCTAGTAGTGATAATTGTAGATTTTTCCATTTTTCTAGGTCCATTTTTATTTGGTTAAGTAGTTTTATGTAATTATCTTCTTTTATGGTTACGCATCTGGCAGTTAAATATATTCCAAGGTATTTAACTTTTTTAACTATTTGTAGGTCTGACATCTCTGAGAGTTGATTTTTTTGTTTGGCTGTTAAATTTTTCACTATAACTTTAGTTTTTTCTTTGTTTATCTTCAATCCTGCTACTTTTCCGAATTCATCAATTTTCTCCAATAGTCTCAATGTTGTTTCCAACGGATCTTCCAAAATAAACACCAAGTCATCTGCAAATGCTTGTAATTTGTAACTCTCGTCCTTTATTTTGGTGCCTTTGATTTCTGGATCATTCCTCACATTTCTATTTAATACTTCCAAAGTTAATATGAATAACAATGGAGAGAGCGGACATCCCTGTCTAGTGCCTTTTTTTATATTAATATTATCCGTCAATTCATCATTTACAATTACTTTAGCTATTTGTTCATTATAGATTGTCTCAATTGCATTTATGAAGTTTGTGCCAAAGTCCATAGCTTTTATTTGCTGTTTCATAAATTGCCAATTCATATTATCAAATGCTTTTTGGGCATCCAGAAATATTAATGCCATTTGTTTCTCTGTATGCACCTCATAATATTCTAATATGTCTAAGATTATCCTTAGGTTGTACCTTAATTGTCTTTTTGGCAAAAATCCATTTTGGTCTGAATGAATGAACTCCATTAAAATTTTTTTCAATCTTTCCGCTATAATTACTGCGAAGATTTTATAGTCGACATTCAATAATGATATTGGTCTAAAATTTTTTATTTGTGTAGAGTCCGTATCTTCTTTTGGTATTAGAGTGATATATGCCTCTAGCCATGTCTTGGGTATTTTAGCTTCTAATAGAACTTCGTTGCAGACCTCTTTTATTGGTAGGCTTAATATATCTTGGAAGGATTTATAAAATTCCGCTGGTAATCCGTCTGGTCCTGGGGTTTTATCATTTTTTTGTTTTTTAATGGCTTCTATTATTTCCATCATTGTTATTTTCTCATTTAGGAGACTTTTGATGTTTTCTGGTACTTTAGGGAGGTTTGCTTTTTCGATATATTGTATTGTTTTTTCAAGGGAAAATTCTTGAATATCATACAGATTAGCATAATATTCTTTAGTTATTTTTTTTATTTTCTCTTTTTGATATTGTAAATTTCCATTTTCATCTTGTAGCTTCCTTATTAATCTTTTTTGTTTTTCTTTTTTCAATCTATAGGATAGCCATCTTCCAGGTTTGTTGGCATTCTCAAAGAAATTTTGTTTAGCCCTTTTAACTTGTTGAGCTAATTCTTCTGATTCTATTAAGTTTAATTTATGTTTCACTATCTCCATCTGGTTTTTAAGGATTTTCTTCTGCGGTTCTTTTTGTAGTTCTAGCTCCAGTTTTTTAAATTCTTCCTTCAGTTTTGTAAGTTGTTGGTTTTTTTCTTTATTCCTTTTGGCTATATATGATATGGCTAATCCTCTGAAATATGCTTTGGCTGTGTCCCAAATCGTTTGGAGTGATGTTTCCTCTTTTTTATTTTCTTTGAAGAAGAATTCCATTTCTTTTTTAGTTCTTTCCACAAATTCTTTATCCTTCAATATTCCCTGATTTAAGGTCCATCTTGTCTTTTCTTTTTTCTCTCCTTTCCACCGCATTTTCATTGGATTATGATCTGCCCAAATATTGGTTTCTATTTCTACTTCCTGTATTTCAGTTTTTAATTCTGAGGATAGCCAGATCATATCTATTCTCGACCAAGATTCATGCCTGTTTGAGTAGAAGGTAAATTGAGAGCTTTTAGTGTTTGTTTCTCTCCATATATCCTGTAATCCTAGTTCTTCTGCCATCTGAAAGAAAATTTTTGGAAGTCTTTTCCTTCCCTTTTTCCCTTTTTTACAACTTTTGTAGTCAAGTCTCTCATCTACAATTGCATTGAAGTCTCCTAATATGCAAATATTTTGATATTCTTTTTCCACTATTGTTTTATATAGCTTACGATAGAATTTTTCTTGGTTACTATTAGGTGCATATATTGCTATCATCAAAATCTTTCTTTGGTTTATTGTTATTTCTACCATTAAGATTCTCCCTTCTTCATCTGAATAGATATGTTTAGAGTTTAGCTTTTCTTTCACATATAAAGCTACCCCTCTTTTCTTTTGTTGTGCAGCTGAGTAGTAGAGTTTCCCAATCTTCGGGTAAATCAAATATTTGTAATGTTGCTGTTTAATGTGCGTTTCTTGAAGACAGATTATATCTGTTTTAGTTTTTTGTAGTTTTGAGAAGACGTGATTCCTTTTTCTTGGTGCATTCAGGCCGTTGATGTTCACTGAGAAAATCCCAATTTCGTTCTCCATCTTATTTACTTGTATTTAGGTTTTGTTGCTCTGGTATTCCTTTTTTCTCTTTGTATTTTGTACAGATCTTGTTCAATATCCTTTTTCTGACTCTCTTCTTCACTTAGTTCACTCTCCTCTTCTGGTGTTTTCTCTCTCTGTTTTCCACTTTCTTCTTCATTTATATCTTGCCCCTGTGCTTCTTCTTCGAAGAAGGTTATATGTTTTTCAAGAAATTCTCTTGCTTTATGGGTGGAGTCAAGCCTATATCTTCTTGAATTCCAGTTGATCAGTATCCCTTCAGGTACCAGCCATCTAAAATTCACTCCTTTCCTATTCAGTTTGGTAGTCAAAAATTGATATTATTTCCTCCCCTCTCTTATTCTCCAAGGTATCTGTTTCAATACCACAATTTCCTTTTGTCTGTATTGTATTGGGTCTTCATTGGTCCTTCGCAGTATTTCATCTCTTGTCGATCTTTTCACAAACTTTACGTGTACTTCACGTGGTATTCTATTCTTCTTGGCATAACTTGAATTTAATCGATATATTTGGTCTATCTCATTTTCCAACTCTTCTTTTCCAATTCCGAGTGCCTCTGCCAAAATGGTTACCATCAATTCTGGTAAGTCCTCCTGTTTATCTTCTGGTATGTTTTGGAATCTAAGAATGTTTGAAGCTCTTTCCATCTCCATTACTGCGATTGAATCCGTTAGATTTTTGTTAGCCTGGACAAGTTTGTGTCCCACCTCCCTTCTTGACCAGCCACTCAGTGACTGAGTGGGGAGACTTGTTATGCTGTCCTGTTGCTGAAGTGGCCAGCTGAGCAGGGAGGTGGGGCTATGCCAGCTGGGCTTCTGCAGTGATTGGCACGCTGTTGATGATTCTGGCCACATGCACCATGGGGGCGGGTGTTAATCGGGCTGGCCATCTGTGCCGGCAGGATTTGTCTTTGTTGATCAAGGCAAATCTGCCTTGTCTAGTGGGAAGAGCACAGGACAGATTCAAAGCTGAATAGAAATTGAATATTTTAGAATCAGTATCAATTTAAATACTCCAGTGGAGTAATAGAATATGTTTGTTTTTCTTCCAGATGGGAAAATAAATAGGCTTTTAAGAAATGCAATACAATTGTCTCAACCAAGAGGACAGTAGTCTCCTGTAAGTATGAAACTGCTTAATGTAAAATGTTACATAAATGATAAAAAATTTCTGCAGCAGAAGTTTCCTGCAAACTGAATTATAATTCAGAATTTGGATAAGTAAAATACCTCTGTGATCCTGGAAAACTTGTTAAATTTGATGGCTACAGTCCTCTTTCCACAACTTACACTGGCACAAGGGAAATTATGTCACTGGCGGTAGCAGTTTGACGCTAGTTAGAGTTCCCTCTTTGATTCTTCATTGTTTTAACTTTGTCTTGTTGGCTAATATCTAGTAGTAAGTCGCAAGCAGAGTAGATCCATTGAATCATTGGGGATTCTTTCATAAGTTCCATAGATTCAGCGGGCCTACTATAGTTGTGACTCACTACTGGATTTTAGCGATTGTATGCAAGCTGCAAGCAACCTGGAATAGAAGCAGGGACTCTTTAATTGGTGGCAGTCTGCTGCTAGTGGTGACATCATTTTGCCTATGCCAGGAGGAATTGCAGAAGAGGATTTTTGACCAATGTGCCCCTTTTAATTGCAAATTATCCATTTTTTCTCTTTGAAGATTTATTCCTTAGTCTCTTGTCTCCCATACTGATTGATTATTCTACATTTTGAATTGCCAGTGTTGCACAGCATTGTGTTAATTAAAGTCCTTCTTTAACTTTGGTGTGATTTGGATGCATAGTATGTAGAGCAGATTATATTTGCCTTAATTAAATTTAGTTCATAGCTATTTTACGACTTGCCAAAATCATGACTAGGAGAAAGGAATAATCTTACATCTGTGTTTGGCAGTCAGAGTTGCCAAGATGTTTCTGCAAAAAAACTGTTTTGAGGCTTTCCAGTGGGTGGGAGGTGAAAGAAAATCTGTTCACTTGTACGTATTCTAAAGCAGGGATGAGCAACTGCTGGGGGTTTCACTGGCATCCTACATTGCTTCTGCTGCCAGGTTTGCTGTGGGCATTGCAGCAAAAAAAGCCCCACCACTCTGTAAGGTCTTTTCTTTAAAACAAGGCAAGGCACGAACTCCTCTACGTATTGTTTACAAGTGGAGTTGAACTACCAGGGGATTTCTGGGTATAGTTCCATTTGTAAACAAGGTGCTTGGGGAGCATGTACCTTTTTTTAAACAAAACTCAGTTTTTTTGCTGTTTTTTTTTTTTTTTTTTTTTTTTTTTTAAGTGGTGGTCTGTGGGGAGCTGGACAATTGCTAAATAAAAAAACCATTTTTTAAAAAGATATGTATGACTTCAGAAGCCTTTGCTTTCTTTTCAGGCAAATTGTAGCATGAAATGTCATCTCAACCCAAACTTTTAGTCTGTAGAATCACGTCGCCTTTAAAAAGATAATTTTATAAGTTTGTTTTATTTCATAGTTCACTATGTAAGGACAGTTAGTTAATACAACTAGTCATAATTAAGATTTAACCATAACTTAGCATTCATACAACATAGCAAACCAGGATTAACATAAAATGGAGCAGAAATTTTCTCTTTCTGGAAAGACTTGGTAGTGGAGGACAGTAGAGGGGGAGGAAGAGGTATGCATACCTGAAGGTACATTAGGTTCTTTCACAATATGGTAAATCACAGTTCAATAATATGTCCAAATGCAGCCAAAATATATAATCTTGTTTGTCTGTGTAATCTTTTAGTAGTATATACAGTATTATATACCCTGTGGCTCAATCTCTACTTTCTTAAATTCAGGATTCCTCTCATGTTGGTGTTTTTCATTGACTTAAAATCAGTTTCTTTTTATGTCAAGTTATGATCATATTGGCAGCTGATCAGGTTTAAGATGACAGCTTGTATGGTATAAACACAGATCTGTATATTGCAAGCATGTCTGCAGTAAAGCTACATTGAAATGAACATTTTGTTTTATTTTTATTTTTCTAAGCTATAAAAAAAGGTAAGTTGAAAGTCCAGTGAAGCCAGTGTTGTGCTTAGCTTACTTCCTGCCTCCCCATTCCATTAATTCAATATAATGCTGTCTCTGAATGCTACCATTAAAATCCTTTGAACTATTCACTGCTTTAATAAGGATTAAATGAGCATGATATGCAGCTTAATTCAAACTGATGGGTTTTTCCTGCCCCCTATGTCTTAGCATGCTACCATCATAAGGGCTGCAAGCAAGGGCAACGGTCTCCTGTATTTTGACACTTCACCAAGATAATTGCTGTAGCCAAACAGTGAAGAGCGGCACCTTCCCCATGACACCATGTCAACAAAAGAACTCAGCCCCCGACATGGTGCAAAGTCGCGCACCGTGCAGAGAGCTTCTACTATTGACGTTGCCTCTGACATGCTGGGTTTGTCTTTGTCAGGTGACTCTCCTTTTCTCTTCTTGTCTTCTCACAGTTGTATTAATTTTTTTCAGGTTTGTTTTGATATATGCCGTTTGAATCCTTTAAACAGTTTTAGACAGATTTTTTTGCCAAATGGTGGTGATAGAAAGATGAGTTGGAAGCACATGCATGCTCTCTGTGTGGTATGTACACACACACACCCTACACAAACACATATGGTTGTAAAGCAGTGAGCCTCCAGTTAGTCACCTTGAGTCCCAGTTTCTTCAAGAAAAGTGGGATAGAAATCAAATGCATACATAAATACATACATTCATACATACACACATACATACCTGTAGGCTTATTAAGAACTGGCCTCCATCCAAAGAATTAGTCAGTGCATGACAAAACACTTGTAAATATCCAGCAGGATCTTAAAACAAATGTCCTTGAATTTTGTTGGATCTTTTGTCCTCTCGTTTATTTTGGAATGGTTTAAAATATTGGGGGGAAATGGAAGGGAGCCAGTTGTCCTAGAGAGGTAGTTACTGGTTCTGATGCATACATCGAAAGTCCCCTCAGACAGCGGGTGATTACGTGGTTCTTGGAATCCTGGCCTTTACGTTTAATTTTGTTGTTGTTGTCCAAATTACTTGAGTTTTTCTGAAGGGGGGGTAAGAAGGAATCCTGCCCTTTTGCCCCACTTTCCAGTGACAACTTCTCTACATTTTGGTAATAACAAATGTGTGCATAAAAAAATAATAATACACTGAACTTAGGCTACATTTTGTTCTTTGTAGGAAACATCCAGGACCCAGATGAGCCAATTTTGGAATTCAGTTTAGGTAAGTAGTTTCAGAAGCATGCCTTTTATTTTCTCCACGGTTTTTAAAATAAGAGTGGAAATGGAGCTGGTGAGAGATTTGTTCCAACAATAAATAGAGAATTTTCCCTTCTCCAGGCCCTCCTAAAAGTCTAGTGAATCCTAGGTGTGTGAAGGGTACTCAAAAATTTATTGTGCTCAGTGATTTCTGAGTTCTGCTATGCCAAGGCTCCCCACTGAGGCTTCCCAGCATCACTGAGATTTTCCAGCCCCACATGAAAATAAGACCCCTAGCCTTCTTTTCCTTGTTAAAGAGTCTTGTGTAGCTTTGTGTTTGTTCTACCCTATTCCAGGTTAATGCTTTGCAGGAAAGATGATATTCTCTGCAGGAATTGCAACAATCCTGTAAAGTTTGGCATACCATCCAGAAAAAAATGACCATGAAACATGCACAAAATCCTGCAAGATTTCCCACAGGATTTCTCAGGAAAATTAAAATCTTCAAAGGAGAAAAGAGTAGTTCCCCCCCGCCTTCTTCTCAGTTTCTTCTCTGAGTACCAGAGGCTGCAAGATCACATCCCTGGCAAATACATTCTGGTGAATGTATTTAAAAAATACATAAAAAATTAAATTATATTAATATTTACATAGCTTTCTATTTGTATTTATAACAATTTTCTGCTAAAAGAAAAGAAAAGGAACTCTTTCAGAGTGGAATACTGATACTATAAATATAGCACAATGAAACAGTGGGAAGAAGTCATGTATAGATAGGCACAGCTCTCTTAGTTTCTGTATCTTAAGTATATCCTCAGCCATGTTGGCTGGATAGCTCAGTGAGTTAGATATCTGGCTGTGGAGCCAGAGGTTAAGAATTCAGTTCCCCTCCCAGGATAAGGGCCAGCCTATTTAGTCTTGGGGAAGTTGCACAGCCCCAAAGTGCCCTCAGAAGAAGAGAATCACTGCTGAGTACTCTGTACCTAGAAAGGCTGGAAAAAGTTGCCTTAAATCAGAATTGACATGAGCACATGATTATTATATTCTCATTTATGACTTCTGCTCTTCTAGCACTAGCCTCTGCAACCCTGTAAGACCTCCTCCTTCCTTTGATAACTCTGACTGTACTCCCTTCATATCCAGTCTGTGATGCTGTGTCCCTGAACACACATAATGCCACTTGACTTCCTTCCTTCCTTCCTTCCTTCCTCCCTCCCTCCCTCCCTCCCTCCCTCCCTCCAATTTCTTGTCAAAATCTATCTCATTCCAAATTGTACCTAAGCTTTAGTATGTGCAACATTGTTTGCACACATAATTACATCATCCCTACTTTTGTGAATCTCATGAAATCCTCTGCGACTTTCCTCACAATCAGTTTTAGGTAGAAACCTTTCTGTATTGTCTGTGTATTCCACAAATAATTATAGCGCTAATCTATCTTAGAACTGCAGGGCTGGAAGGGACCCCATGTATCATCGAGTCCAGCCCCTGTCAAGGAGGCACACCGAGCGATTGAACTCCCAACCTCTGCTTCCACAGCCAAATACCTAAACTGTTGAGCTGTACAGCAGTGTTACTCTATACAGTGATGATGTGAAATCATAATAATATTGGGCTCAAAGGTTGTCCTGTGTTATACACAGCAAGACAGGCCAATGGGAAGTGGGCAGACTTTCCCACTTATACCTTTGTGTCCTATATTTGTGTGTTATAGTGCCTTAATATGTTTAAAAATGACATGGTTGATTTTCCACAGCATGCAGCGAGCTGCTTACTCCTTCGCTAGATAGAAAGCCAAATAGTTTTGTAGCAGTGAGTGTTACGACACCCCCTCAGGCATTCTGGACAAAGCATGCACAGACAGAAATTATTGAGGTAAGTAATGGCATATTTGCTGTCGCTACCAAGTGGTTAGCTAGCGTCAAGTTACCTGCATTAACTTTTCTGTTTCTTTTTTTCTTTCTTTACAGGGAACTAGCAATCCTATCTTTCTAAGCAGTATTGCCTTTTTCCAAGATTCCCTCATAAATCAGATGACACAAATAAAACTTTCTGTATATGATGTTAAAGATAGATCTCAGGGAACTGTAAGTCTACACATCTGCCATTCCTGTTACTTCAAATCTTAAATGAACTTTTGCATATTTACATTTTTCAGTCTCCTTCAGAAGAATAGTCTTTATTGCTTTTTGCCTAGAAAGTTAGAAGCTAAGTGCTGGGAAATATTCTAAACCTGTTTTTGAAACTGGGTAGGTCAGACTACAGTCTACATTAAAACATAATTTGTAGCTTTCTATCTGTTTTCCTTTTAATCAAAAATCAACACTGGGGTGAACAAGATCAGGATAATGTGATGCAAGAAATATTTGAAATATTCTCCTCCCAACTGAAAATTGCTGCTCCCAGTGACATGTTCTGATAGCCAAAAAAGCCCCCATTTGCTTTTGTCAGACAGGAATTGTCAGGGTGGAGTATTTTTCGGAATGGAAGAATTAAAACTCCTCTTGCTCTGTATTGCAGCTCGCATTCTCCATTTGCTTTTCAGAATTAAAAGAGGGAACTACATGCCAGTTACTTAATGTAATATGCAGGTGTTACCTTTATATTGTTTTGAATCTAAAGGTTCCCTTTCTTTAATTGAAGACAGCATCTTCTAATGAAAGAAGCGAATCTTTATATCTAATCCTTTGCAAAAAATTATGGTTGACATTTTACATATAATTATGGTTAACATTCCTTCTTTTTATCATGCTGCCAGAAAAGGTAACAAGCATTTCTGTTCTTGATAAGAAAAAAATCCCATATTCTTTTCCAAAAAACAAGTGTGCAATATATTAACATTGGATATAGACATTTTACACACACACACACACACACACACACACACACACACACACACACACACACACACGGTGCATAATGCTAGAACATGATTAAGAAAATCTAGCTGTCATTTGATGTGACCTCTGAATTGACAAGGTGTCATTTATGATTTTTGAGTAAAGCAAAATCAGTAATCATGGTCTTAAATAGAGATGGGCATGAACCATCGGTTCATGCCAGTTCATTCTTTGAATGAACAGATGTTTGGCAGTTGCCAGCCCCGCCTTCTCTGGCAAGTGTCCACTCAAAGGCTGCTTCCCTGCCTCACCTCCTCCAAGCACTGCCTCTGACTGGACACCTACCACAGTAGGGGCTGAGAACCACTAAACACCTGTTTGTCCCAAGGATGAACCAGCATGAACTGAGAAACGCGTGCGCAACTCTAGTCTTAATTTATGGCCATTGGTCTTCTTCAGAGATTGTTCAGTCTTGCAGATGTGGTGGAACTGTAGACTTGAGTAGCAGAAAATAGGAAATGAAAACAGGTGTGCCATTGTAGGGTGGGACATGGTGGCGAGTGGGACGTGGTGGCGCTGCAGGTTAAACCGCAGAAGCCTCTGTGCTGCAGGGTCGGAAGACCAGCAGTCGTAAGATCGAATCCACGTGACAGAGTGAGCTCCCGTCGCTTGTCCCAGCTCCTGCCCACCTAGCAGTTCGAAAGCATGCAAATGCGAGTAGATAAATAGGTACCACCTCAGTGGGAAGGTAACGCCGTTCCGTGTCTAGTCGCGCTGGCCACGTGACCACGGAAACTGTCTTCGGACAAGCGCTGGCTCTACGGCTTGGAAACGGGGATGAGCACCGCGCCCTAGAGTCGGACACGACTGGACTAAATGTCAAGGGGAACCTTTACCTTTACAAGGGTGCCATTGTAAACCATACTTGGATTGTCCTTTTTCTCTGTTTTTGGAAGCTCAGTCCATAATTTAGGTTCTCACTTATGGTTAGTGCATTCTGGCTTAGGATGATTGTTTGTATTAAGTCAGAGAGGGAGAAAGAAAGAGATGACGGGTAGACAGGAGTGTCACAAGTCACAATGAAGTCAGAGAGGTTATTCAAATGTCTGTTGTAATAACTGTGCTTGTCTGTTTCAGATGTATTTATTGGGTTCTGTGATGTTCACTGTTAAGGAGGTACTAAAGGAGAAGAACCATAGGTTGCATTTAACACTAAGGTTTGTACTGAATTTTATTCCATTTACAGACAGGGGTCCACATCTGTACTGGTTATAAAAAATCCAGGCCATTTAACTCTCTATAACTAAAATTGTTTAAACTTGGGTGGTGGTGTTATTTTCATCCAGGTTCAACAAATCTCATTCCTAGTTTTAAGTTACAAGTGCTGAAGCAGATATTGTACAGACACCTTTTAATTTTGTTTTAAAACCGAATAAATAAATATTAGAACTTCAACATTTTTTCTAGTCTTGATGTGGTAGTCTCATTGAGACAAGTATTTTTACAAATACTGTACGCTGTTTTGTAATTTTTACTGTATGTGTTTAAATGGCTGTACTATTTTTCAAAGTAGATGAATAGAACTGTTTAAGTTTAGGACAGGCATGAGCTCACTGTCTCACTGAAGGGCCACATTTTGCAGGGCAGAAGAACAAAAGGGAAACCAGCAGCCAGTTTACAGGTGGTGACAGGCATTCTGGGTGCTTGGCATCACTAGATGGATTGTCAAGTATTTCTTTTTCCTGCACTGGGCGATCCGATTGACTGGCGTGCAGTGTGGGCCAGGGCCAGCTGAGTACCTAGTTTCCATTTAAGCTGGTCAATCTAGGATCTCAGTCTCTTTGCTGGCTCAGTTCTTTCAATCTGGTGTAGGTCAGAGCCTTTCTGATGCTACTTGTTGGCACATCTCTGATGAAGCACAACATTGAAGCTGTATCTTTGCTGTGCAGCATTCAGACTGATGTTTGTATATTGTCAGATAAACTCAGTGGAAGATATCTGTGTAGGCAGAGTTGTGGTTGGTGCCCCAAGACCTACTTTGTGGCTTATATGGAATAGTGAGACTTCAATTCGCGAATGTGCTGTTAAGGCTCAGATGTACGGAGGAGGTGGAAATAGTTTCCTCAATATATATAGCTTCCTTTCATCACTGAAAATCATAAATACACATTACCTGTAAGAACTGCATTACCTTTGTTAGAACGCACACAAAGTCATGAATGCAAGAGGCTTGGGAGACAGCCATGTCTTTGGAAAAGTCCATTCACTGCGTACAGTATCTTTGTTGTTATTTTTATTCTCCCACAAGCTTATTTTGCACTGCTGCATTTTCAGAGCCAGAGCTTGGAAAAGGTGCTTCTTCTTGACTGCAGCTCATGGAATTCTATAATCTGCCTGGTTGCTGGCCAGTGGCCATGTTGGTGGACATTGCTGCAGTCGAAGTTAAAAAAAAAAAGAGAGAGTGACTTTCCCAAGCTTTGATCTGAACCTGCAAGTGATATGCTGCAATTAAGTACACATATTATACAATACTCTACTGTATTGCAGCCGCTCTCAACCTATTTTTGGCGACGGCCGTAAACACAATAAGAAAGAAATATGGGCCAAAGCAGGATTGTGTGAGTCACATAACAAACCCTATGAGGTGGTATGTGAAAAATGGTTTCCAGTCTATGGCTCCCTTCAAATGTGCTGGGGGGGGGGGAAGGGGGCAATATGTCCCCCATTGAGAATGGCTGCTGTACTGTACTACATTTGTGATGACTGTGCTAGAGATGAAAATTACTTTCAAAGTATCTTGAAAAATAACTGATTTAAATTTGAGTAAGTACATGAGTATGAATCTAGAATTATCAGCTCTCTCCGATCCTGAATAAATATAAATATATTCATGCTATATATAGATAACATTTGTGCTTGGCCAAGCTTTTCAAGTTTTTATCGGCAGAGATTTTACTTGGAAGTGGATTTCATAATTATATGTAATTTTTTTTCAGTAGCAGTGTATTGCTGTTCTTTCTTTTAAACTGACTGTCCATACATTTGTTCAAAGTCTCATAGTGTTTTAGTTTAATCCTTTTGCCTTTACTCCAAATGGAAACTAAAGCTAAGCACATATAACTCCATTTGCTCATAGCCATCCATGTCACCCTTTTCCTCCTCTCCCTCCCTCACCATTTTTCCTGAGGGGGAATTCAGTACACTGGACAATATTTGAAATAATCTTTAAAACAAAAGTTCATAAAATTAGTAAGCAATCATTTGTAAGAACAGAAATTGCCATAACAAACAACAACATTTTGTTGAAGATGATGATAAAACGGAGGCCTGGTTTTTGCTGCACAAGAACAAGCACTCCAAACCAACGTGATGAAAACTAAGACTCAAGGAATCAGTGCTAACAGCAAATGTTGACTCTGCCGAGAAAAAGATAAAACTGTGTCACACCTCATCTGCGAATGTCCAAAGATTGTGCAAACAGATTACAAAATTAGACATGATAGAATGGCAAAATTAGTGCACTAGTCATTATGGAAAAGATATAATTTGCCAACCTCCAAAAACCCGTGAGAACATCAGGTAGAGAAGGTGTTAGAAAATGAAGAAGTCAAGATCTTGTGGGATTTCCAGATCCAGACACCTTAAACATACCGTATTTTTCTGTTTATAAGGCACCCCATTTATAAGACGCCCCCCACTTTTCTAACCCAAAAATTAAAAAAAAGTAGCTTTGAGTATTCAGCCTTTGAGCTCAGAATACTCAGACATTACAAGTCCCTGTTGCATCTGAGCCTATAGACTCCATCTCCAATGAGGTTTGTTCCAATTGGTTTGTTCAGCATCAGCTGACATCAGTTCCATAAGGCTCGTGATTGGAGGAAGTTAAGTCTCCTGACTGTAGGAAGCTAAGCCTCCTGATTGGAGGCAGCTAAGCCTCGTGATTGAAGGAAGCCTGTTTACAGAGGCTAGGTACGGGCCATTTTGTTCTCTCCATGTTCTTAGCTTATTTCTGTGTGCGAGACGCCCTTCAATTTTTAGTGTAACGATTTTAGGAAAAAGTAGCGTCTTATACATGGAAAAATACGGTAATACACCAGACATAGTAGTAATAGAATGAAGAAATGTCTGGATCATTGACATTGCAATTCCAGGGGATGCCAGAGTTGAAAATAAAGAATTGGAAAAACTAACAAAGCATAGAGACCTGGCAATCAAAACATCTCGCTTGTGGATGAAACACACTTCAGTGGTCCCCGTTGTCATTGGGGCCTTAGGAACAATATCAAGAAATTTCACACAGTATTATAAGCAGTTGCAGATCTCAGAAATAACACCATCAGAGCTACAAAAACAGCAATATTAGGAACAGCATACATAGTGCACCAATTTTGTTTGGTTAAAACTTGTATCTGTTATATAGTACTAGTCAATGTTTTTATACTTTTGATTGACTATGTCTGGTATTTTTGAATAATAATAATAGTGTGCCATCAAATCCATCACAACTTATGGCAACCTTTTCCAGGGTTTCCTAGGTAGATTGTACACAGAAGTGGTTTACCATTCCCTTCTTCTGGGGGCACTATCCAGCAAAATACATGAAGGCTGTTAAAACTTATAATTACATGTTTTCTTTAAAGATCTAGGGTACCAGTTAGTACAAACAATGACCAAAGTTCTGTTGCTTAATGTAGTAAATTGCACTAGAGTATGCCCATAGAATCAATGAGGATTTGATAAAGCAGCTCCTGTGGAAGTTCTACTGACTTACTCTAGATGCAACTAACTGCTAAAGTAAGTCACACTTAGAGTAGGACCATTTGAATTAATAGAACTATAGGGGAGTTGACTCACCAAATCCCCACTGATTTGTTGGGCCTACTCTAGTGCAATGTACTACTCTAAAAATAGGATTTTGGCCAATGTCAATAGCAACTGCAGAAGATCTGAATATCGTACCTGTCCCATTTCCCACCATCCTCCATGCCTCTGTGGGCTGCATCTCCCTTTCCCCCTTTTTTAAAAGTGCCTGCTGCAAAACTACAGTTCTGCTATAATACTTTTTTCTATGCTGTTGCCCTTGGTTCGTAGCACATTAAAATAATTTCTTAGTGTACACGTATGCATATCTATATCCTTATATTTTAATTATGTTATAATGTAATTGGCCCAGTGCCGAATCCTGGTCTTCAGTTTATATCTTGGACTTGAACATGAACCATTGATGTGAGTTTACAGGCAGAGGCTACTGTCAGGGTTAGGGACCGCAACCACACTGTGTGTAAGACTGAATGGTACAATTCTGTCAAATTGATCCCAGCCAGAATGTGTGTGCATTGCAGATCTGCTGAAAGTGATCGTGTTGGAAACATTACAGTCATAGGATGGCAAATGGAAGAAAAAACGGACCAAAGGCCTCCCGTTACTCGGTCTCCTGACACTATTAATGGAAGGGTGAGTGTGGACAGGGTCAGTCTCCAGACAGTGCTGTTTGCCAAAAGCTATGATCCACATCCTCCCCAGCGTCCTTTTCTCCATCTTTTACCAGTACACCTTGTGGATAGTTCCTGCAGCCCCCCGCCCATCTGCCCACTCAGTAGCTTAGCCCGCCCTCCAGGGCAAACACAATCTGTGAACGAAACAATCCTGGCTATGGCTACCAGTAACCCTCACGATTGTACCAAGTCGGCAACTAAGATCATAAACGTTTGCAGCTGACTGTATTTGTTTATTATTCACTTCTTGTAATGATCCTGTTCTCCTTGCATAGGAGATTTCTATAGATGGTACAAAATCCTAGTGTGTGAATTGGCACATAGTTCTTCAGGCCAGAGATTCAGACTAACAGAGTTACTTTTTGTTTTGATATGGTCTAGAAGTTTGTTATGGTCTAGATCAGTGGTTCCCAACTTTGGGTAGCCCAGGTGTTCTTGGACTGCAATTCCCAGAATCTCTAACCAGCACAGCTGGTGGTGAAGGCTTCTGGGAGTTTTAGTCCAAGAACCTCTGGGTTACTCAAGGTTGGGATCCGCTGGTCTAGAACGAACATCAGAACCATATAATAGTCCATGAATATTGCTGATTTCCCCCCCATTATTATGATTCACAGTTAAAAGGGTATATGAATAACCTGTCAAAATTTAGTTCTGATTTTATATGCTGTAGGCTAATGTAAAGAATTTTTGTTACATGTTCTTATCTTCCCAAAGGCAGCAAAACCTGTTAAAACTATTAGTGGGTATGCCAGATGTTCTAATTGTTCATTGCTCAATTGTGATGATATTTTATAAAGAGAGGATGATGAAATTTCACATTTTGTGCTCTCTTTTTTTTTTAAGACTGTGCTGCCAGTTGATGAAAATTTAACAGAGTCTTTAGGAATCCGATCCAAATATGCTTCACTGCGGAAAGATGCGTTGCTGAAATCTGGTAGGTAGCTCCTTATGTTGATAGTTTTTCATCGTGCACTTGGATAGTCCAGTTAAACTATCTTCTGTAGCCAAAAAGGGACAACTCATATCCAAGAGTGGATGTGGGTGGCTTGGGACAGCACTGAGGTTTGCAGAAGTACAGGACATGGAGAACTTTAGGAGTTTGGGCTGAATATCCAAAACAGCCCAACAAACAATATGTTTGCCCAGTGCCCCAGAATGCTGACTGATTTGGGCAGTGGTTCCCAACCTTGGGTCTCCAGAGTTTCTTGGACTGCAATTCCCAGAAGCCTTCACCACTAGCTATGCTGGCTAGGATTTCTGGGAGTTGCAGTCCAAGAATGTCTGGGGACCCAAGGTTGGGAACCATTGGATTAGGGGCAAGGACAGAAAACCAGGGAAGATGAATTTTAAAAAATCTGAGTTTCCCCCAAGTGGGGCCAGCTTCCTGACAACCAGAGTGTCTTAATAATGTTTCACTGCATCACAGTGAATGTCCCATTCTGGTTAATAACAGCATGGAACAGTGTAGTTGTTTTTTGTTCCAGTAAGTTACATCGCCTGGGTCAAAAATGTGCCCCAATAGAAAAATCAATAGCTTTGTTGGGATTTTTGTTTGTTCATAGGACAAGAAGTTACATGATAAGTGACTGAAATTTTGGGGACATTATTGACAAAGCAAAGCAAAAAAAAAGTGTGCTGCTTATATACCGCTCCATAGCACTTAAAGCACTCTCTGAGCGGTTTACAATTTAATTATGCAGGCTACGCATTGCACATACACCCCAGCAAGGTGGTGACCTTGGAAGGATGGAAAGCTGAGTGAACTTTGAGCCGGATACCTGGCATTGAACCTGGGTCGTGAGCAGAGTTTTGGCTGCAATATTACCGTTTAACCACTTGCCACAAGGCTCTTTATGCCAGTGGTGTTGATGCACACAAATCTACTCCCATTCCACACAAATAAAATTCTTTTTATTTTATATTTCTATCAGTGGTTCTAGTGGAATGCTCTTAGCATCCTGATTATTGGAAAAACTGCCATTTACTGTACTTTCATAGGAGGTTTGAATGGTGCTAGAGAGAAGTGGAGCTTATTAACAATTTGCCAGTACCTAATAATTCAAATGCTGAGGGGAATGTACCTCCTGCAGCTCCATAATCTAGACACTGAAGGGTTTGGTATCCCATGTTATTGTTTTAGGTGTTATGACTTGACTGTCATGCTGTTTTTAAAATGCCACTGAAAAAGACAGAGATTAAAACATGTCTGTTAATGTCAGGTGGTGTTTTCTATGAATGTTCACACTACACCTCCTTTGTTATTGTGTATATTTTTGTGTAAATCAGCTGGTTTTAGTATTACAATGCATCCCTAGGTTTTTAAGCTCTATTATCCTAATTGGAAATGTACTATTCTATTTTGAGCAAATAGTTTTATAAGGGGTATTGCATTAAATTCATGTTTCATTTTTCTATTTTATTTGAATAATTTCATCCCATTGACTATAATTTTTTTTAAACATCCTTGCCTAGCCTCCCCCTCCTCCCTGGCTTTTTTTTTTCACGATTGTAAAACTATATAGAGACAAAGAAAACTATTGCAATGAGTTCAAAGAAAAGGAGCAGAACAACAAGAAGATCCAAGAAATCAATCGGAAATTTGAGCCTAGATTACGAGTGCTGAATGGCCAGCAGGGAATCACACTATTTGACCAGGAGAAAATAAAGACAAGGTGGAAACAGCATATTGAAGAACTCTACAGAAGACATGAAAGGATAACAAGCTGCTGTCAAGAGGAATCTTGTGATGAAGAGCCTGCAGTTCTAGAAAGTGAAGTGAAAGCTGCTCTGAAAGCACTGAGAAGAAATAAATCACCAGGGGTATACGGGATACAGATACAACTATCTCAAATGGCAGAGACTGAATCTGTTGAAATCCTCACAAGAATATGTGAACAAATATGGAAAAGAAAACAACAGAATGGCAATATTCAATATATGTTCCAGTCCCCGAAAAGGAGTTGCCAAGGTGTCCAGTAACTATATAGGACCCTTGCTTAATTTCCTGTGCAATCAAATTATGCACAAGGTGTTGCAACAAAGGCCTTTACCTTGTACAGAACGAGAACTGCCTGATGTTCAAGCTGGATTCAAAAAAGGAAGAGGGATGCAAGGACATAGTGCAAAAATCTGCTGGCTTCTGGAGCACGCCAAAGAAGATAATCTATGTTTTATAGACTACAGCAAAGCCTTTGACTGTGTGGATCATGAGAAGCTGCGGGTTGTTCTGAAAGAAATGGGTGTGCCTCAACACTTGATTCTCCTGATGCATAACCTGTATTGTGGACAAGAAGCTACAGAATATGGAGAGACAGAATAGGCAAAGGTGTCAGAGAAGAGTGCATTTTATCTCTTCAATCTGCACATTATGTCATACAGAAAGCCAGACTAGATTCCAATGAAGAAGGAGTGAAAATTCTTGGAAGAAACATCAATACCTTAAGATATGCAGAAAGCAGCAATGACCTGAATGACTTTTAGTAAAAATGAGAGAAGAAAGTGCCAAACAGGACTGCAGTTGAACATTAAGAAGACAAAAATCATGCCTACGGAAGAACTATGTAACTTTAATGCTGATAATGAAGAAATTGAAATAGTGAAAGATGTTGTATACCTTGGTTCAATCACCAATCCAAATCGAGATTGCAGCAAAGAAAACCAGAGACTGAGACTCAGATGAGCAGCAATGAAGGAACTAGAAAATATCATCAAGTGTAAGGATGTGTCACTGGAGACCAGTGCCAAGATCATCCACATTCTTGTATTCCCAATCACTATGTATGGATGTGAGAGCTAGACAGTGAAGAAAACTGACAGGAAAAAAAAAATCTCATTTGAAATATGGCACAGGAAGAGAGCTTTGCAGATACCCTAGACTTCCAGAAGGATGAACAAGTGGATCCTAGATTGAGTCAAAGCTCAGCTTTCTCTAGAGGCAAAAATTACAAAACTGAGGCTGTCATATTTTGGGCACAGCATAAGAAGGCAAGATTCTTTGGAAAAAAACAATAATGCTAGGAAAAGTTGGAGGCAGCAGGAAAAGAGGAAGACCAAATATTAGATGAATTGACTTCCTAAAGGAAGTCACAGCCTGAGTTTACAAGAGCTGAGCAGGGCTGTTGAGGACAGGAAATTTTGAAGTTTGGTCATTCATTATTCTTTTTAATGTGCCATCAAGTCAATTGTGATTTTTGGCAAGACTTTTCAGGGTTTTCCAGGTAGAGAATACACAGAGGTGGTTACCATTCCCTTCTTCTGGGGGTGCCCTGGGACTGTGTAGCTTGCCCGAGGTCACACTGGCTGGCTCTTCTCAGAGATGGCACAGTGTGGAATTGAACTCCCCACCTCTGGCTCCACAGCCAGATAGCTAAACTGAGCTATCCAGCCTGCTGGATACTGGATAGGGTTGCCATGTGTCGGAGGTGACTTGATCTCACGTAACAACAACAACAAAAGTATTCAACTTGGAAGTTCTTGCTGATTCCATGCAAATTACCAGAGAGCCACCACATTATCCTAGAGTGGATTTTGCCCATCCCTAGTATAATATTTCCTTAACTGCTGATGATTTCAGGTGACAATTTTTTCTAGGCATAGCCTTGCCTCACACATGGATTTTATAGGAGGTCTACACAGTGTCACCTTACGTTTGTAGCCTTCCCTTCTTTTTCCTTTGGTTTCTTCCATCTTCTTTCTCATCAGAAAAACAAATCTCTTAAAGAAGAAAGGGCAGAACCTGTGCTTTTTTATAGGAGGTAACACTAGGATGTAGAAGCATCCGGCATTCTGTACATTAAGAGGTAATAGAGTATGTGAACATTCTGAACTTCAGTTGAATTAGCAGAGAACAATGGACTTTGTCTTGCCTGGGTGCAAATGATGTTCATCAAATGATGAAGTCTTTTAATGTTTTAGTGTTTGGAGGGGCCATTTGCCGGATGTATCGTTTCCCCACCACCGATGGAAACCATCTGAGGATCTTGGAGCAAATGGCTGAGAGCCTGCTCTCTCTCCACATTCCCAGACAGTTTGTGAAACTGCTACTCGAGGAGGATGCTGCAAGGTAATGACAGCATCCTTATTTGGGGTGGGTGGGGGAGATCACTCACCATCAGCCCCTCTGTGGACTGGGGTGTATGACTGTGCCCATGAGGTCATCCCTATTTTCTCCAGGATGGAGGCCATTTCTCTATGCCTCTGTGGGCTTTCCAAACTGGGGGGGGGGGGGGGGGAGATTGCAAACGGTCTAGTCCCTCCAGGGGAGACACTCATTGCAGGAGGACCTTTGCGGCTGGTGCTTCAGCTCAGGAGCTACGTAGCTGTTGCTAACTGTCATTAGTAGACATCTCCACCCTGCTTGAATTTTTGAATTGAAAATTAATGGACACGGACCAAGCTTTGACCTGTAGCTGGCCTTGCTCAGATTCCTTGAGAGCCAGATAATGGCACATTATTTAAAGATCCAATAATTTACCTCTTAGTAGCTGCAAGAATTAAAATTGCCATGCACTGGAATAAGCAAAATGTGCTATGATAAACCTGTATTTATCACAGATTGTGGGGCATAGCCCTTGAGGAGAAGTGTTGTTTAACCCCTCAGGAATAAGAAAAGAGCAGGCAGATTTGATGAGCTTCAGTACCGATTTAGTACTTTGGTAAACGGGACAGGTAATGAAACGCATCCTTCCCAGACAAATGGTCAGGTAGTAGGGGACTGCTTCAGCAATGAGCCTCAGTCGGCCTTAACCATATGGAGCTCCAGGTCATCAGAACAAAAAAACCCACACTTAAATCTTATACTGCTGTGTCTGTTTTGATTCATTGCTGCCCAGCTTGGATCTTTAGGTATGCATTATTTAGTCCATTTTATTCTGGTGGCTGGTAGTTGAGGCAATAAAAACCTTTTCGTCAAAGTAAAGGTTCTTTTGTGTTCCTTACTATCAAATGAATCTGTGAGTTTATCAACTGATGGGCTGATATGAGCTGAAATAGGATCTTGTTGGTGCCTTTCCCATCCATGTACCCTCCAGATGTTTTGGGGCTAACTCCCATTACCCTTGACATTTGCCCGTGCTTAGTGGGCTGATGGGTTGTTTGAGTCTAAACACCTAGAGGGTTGCAGTTTAGAAAAGACTGGGATTTTTCTGTTCACAGTCGTTTCTACTGCTTTAGGTAAATACAACAGAAAATCTGGTTTATTCAGTTATCATATCAGTGCAGTCAGGATGCGCTGAATATGCCAAGCCAAGTACTGTAGTTGCTGTTACATTTTTCAGCTGCTAATGCACAGTACTATAAAAAGCAACCTCAAATGTTGAGGTGAATCTTTAATGAGAAATGGTTCTAATGGGCTTTTACTGTTTCAAAATGTCTGGTGTTATATAGCCTAGCTTAAATTTTTAGAAGACAGAGCAGTCTTATCTTTGAAACTGATGCACTGAGTAATTCTTAATTCATTTGGGGACCTTGGGATATTCATCTTTTTCAGTGTGCCTGTATTCTGTTGGGGGGTTTAAAATAGGTTTTGACCAGATGAGGCATTCCTAGAGAGTAAGATAAATTGACAGTGTTTACACTACAATGTATGGAAAAATCAGCAGAGTAATTGTGTGTGAACCAGGGGTGTAAATGCTTACTTCCTGTATCCTCACGCTTAAGGACAAGGAATCACATTTCCAGAGGAATCAAAGAAACCTGGTGATGCAGGGGAATGACTCAGTATTTTGGAAAAATGGATAGCTAAGCTTAGCGGAGCCAGTTAAATGAGAAATGATGTCTTCCAACTTTTGACAGTGAACCAGACACACGCTTCCCCCCTCATAAACATGTCCTTTTTAGAAGAGAAAAATATAGAATGGATAATTTTCCACAGGCCTACTGCCAACAGCTGCCTAGGCTTTAGTCTTTCTCTTCACCTTCCCTCCAACCAACTTCTGTGTGTGCTATTCTCAAAGTGGCAAAACACTAATTACAATAGAATTTACTGTCAGGGATTGCTTCCTTGTTGTTTGTACCAAACTTAGATTATGCTGGTGAGGCTGTTCCAGGATCCTACAGGCCAGTTAGGTAGGCACTCTGACTGTGCTATTATATGTAAACTCTAAGCCTATTATGACCTGTAATTAAAAAAATCTATTTTTCATTCATTTCTGTACTGCCCCATTAGTGCAGATGTACTATTCTGGGCGGTGAACAAGGTAAAACCAAACAAGCAAACGGACAATAAACCAAATAATGGTAAAACGAAACAAAAATAGGAAGGACATCTCAAATACAGACACAGGTGGCACAGTGCTTCAAAAAAGAATAGAATAGAGTAGTAGGACAGTGGCAAAGAGAATCATAGGAGGCTGCCATCAAACTCATCTCTGTCTGGAGCAGCCTTTTAAAGGTAGGCAGGGAGGGGGCCAGAGGTAGCTCTACTCAGCAGAGTCAATTCCAGAGGATAGGCACCGCCACAAAGAAGGCCCAGCTTCTAGTTGATGTTTTCTTGGCCTCCTTTGGTGTGATCACCCGGAGGAGCATTGACTGAACAGATCTAGTGGTGCTGGTGGATGAACTCCGGCAAGTAACGGGGTCCCAAACAGTGAAGGGCTTTTTATGTGAGTACCAGGACCTTGAAATACCAGACACATGCTCATTTAGTTACACAAGAATGGGCAAAGTGCAGCCCTTTGGATGTTATTGCACTACAACTCCCACCAGCCTTAATCAGCATGGACCATTATGAGGAATGCTGGGAGTTGCAGTCCAGTAGCATCTGGAGGGCAGCACTTTGCCCATTTTGTACTGAGGTGAGAATTTTGTGTGGTGGCCAGAAGACTCAATTGTTAGTATGTGGGTAATCTCCAGTTCTGCCTGCCTTTGTGACTAATAATGGCTTTGCATGGTGTTGCTTTGCTGTATCGAACAATTCTGACATGTCAGTATAGCTGTAGTGTCTATGCCACAGAACTGAGAGCAATATTGGTCGCATACTTCTCTGTTTCAGGCACCATTTTGTGTGATGTGATGCCACAGTTTATGGTGCTGAAGCAATGCCACAAGCTGTGGCATTGCATTAGCACAGCAGTCCCGCGGTGCACTTACTTTACAGTAAATGACTCATACAGCTTGAGATCATTATAATGCATTGGGCAGAACCTTTAAAATAACAATATCCAAACTAGTGATTTATGACAAAGTTATAAAAATCGTAGAAGCGTCCACAGCGAATGGCCCTCTATTTCTAAGTGAGAAGCCTAGGACTGGAATTTGAGCCTGTACTGCAGCCAAAACTGTGCTCACGACCCGGGGTTCAATCCCAGGTAGCCGGCTCAAGGTTGACTCAGCCTTCTATCCTTCCGAGGTCGGTAAAATGAGTACCCAGCACATTGGGGGGGCAATGTGTAGCCTGCATAATTAACTTGTAAACCGCTCAGAGAGTGCTTGAAGCACTATGGGGCGGTATATAAGCAGCACGCTTTGCTTTTTGCTTTGCTTTGTGGGATTTTCAAAGGCAGATAACTCTGGCACACATGTATATGCTGCTACTTTCTGTGGGTGGGAATAGGCGGCCCTTCAAATATCATTGAATTGCAACTCCGATCTGCCCCAACACAGCCAATGATAAGAGACTATGGAGAGCTGAGGTCAAGGTCTGTATGGAGGGACACTCATTCCCCCCCACTGTGTTGTGGGACAGAGAGTTTCAAAATCACGATTGCGCTCCTTACAGTTTTATGTGGTCATCGCCTTAAGTTGTTTCA
The DNA here is from genome assembly GCA_037013535.1 of Intellagama lesueurii. NCBI lineage: Eukaryota > Metazoa > Chordata > Lepidosauria > Squamata > Agamidae > Intellagama > Intellagama lesueurii. The sequence goes on along the minus strand of JBAJHW010000003.1, from coordinate 94,350,228 downwards.
TTTGAAATGACAACTGAGAGCTGAGAAGAGGGATCAAAAGTAAATAACCAGTTCTTACATCTCTTGTGCTGGGTCCTAATCATATTGGAGTTCAATATTTACAAATTAAGACCTGCAGTTTTTCAAAGACATGAGACTTCCCCACCCCCATCCCTGTTCAGGAAGCAGAAGCTATGCCATTGCAGCTTTTTCCAGCACTGTACTTCCATGTTCAGAAAACAGTGCCTATTGAATTCCACGTACGTATTACATAGCTGTTAAAAGCATAAGATACTTGAAAGAAATGCAGCTGTTAACACCTCTTACCGTTAAGGTCGGAAGCCTTAGACTGAGGCTGATTCTGGCCTTCCTGGAGTCTCAGATTGACTCCCTCTTTTTCCCTAGGTCATCATGTCCCCATGACACTATCATTCACTGGGTTTTGACCTTTTTTTATGGGTTTCCCCATTAAGAGCTTGAAGGTTTAATTTGCTGGTACTTTTTGAATTACCTACCACTGGAATGAGCTACCTGAGAATTTCTGTGCAATTTATTTTGGCCTTTGGGCTGACACCCTGGTCTTAAAGTTGTGGAAGTTGAAATGTCTTAACAGGCAACTTGTAAATGTGAGTGCTCACTGGCATCTTGCAAGGTTGATTTGTAAGTTGGTCAGTCAATACAGAATGCAACCCAAGCTTGACAGATGACTAAATAACTCATACAGCTTGATGACATTATAATGCATTCAACAACCAGCAATTTGTGACAAGAATTTGTGATTAAAAAATGTGTACTGTGGGAAGTGTCAAGTAAAATGAGCGTGTGTACATAGCAGGTTTATTCTCACATGTGTGCTTATATAACCATATACCTATCTGATTGAGTATGCGTGCGTGTGTGCATGCTTTGACTTTGCTTTTGACTAGACATAACAATTAATTTTAACAGCATTTATGTATTTCTGGATGTTTTGCTAGAGTCTGTGAACTTGAAGAGCTTGGAGAACTGTCTCCTTGCTGGGAAACTCTTCGTCGACAAATAGTTACTCAGTACCAAACCATTATTCTGACTTACCAGGAAAACCTCACAAATCTTCATCAGTACAAAGGTAATTGGCGGTTGTTTTTGTAATACATGTTTCAGCCATGAATATATGGCTATCCCTAATCGTCTGCTATATTATCGTTTGGTTTTTGCTGCGGACAAAAGGTAACACTAAAAAAACACATGTGGACACTGTCAACACACACACCAAAAAGTGCAACAACATTCAATGAACTTCTGTGCCCCCATTCTTTTTCCCATATGTGTTCTTAGGCATGTATTTAGGCCACAAATTGGACATCGGAAGGAAGGAATGTACCTCTCATACACCACCCAGCCTTTCTTCTCTGTTTAAGCTAGTACAGGGAAATCTAAATGGAGATATGTGAGGCCTCTCCCCTCCCCCCCAAATGTTTATTTATAGTATGTGTGTCTGGTATTTTGATGAAAACATCAAGGACAATCAATAAAAGTGGTAAAATGCAATGCCACCCCACCAAAAAACAAACAAAAAACAATAGAACTCCAAAGGTAAAAATACAACGTAACAGCAGCAGTGAAAATCATTCAATGCTTCTTTAAAGATCAAAAAGAGCACAAGAGAACCACTGGGACTCTGCCTGGTACCTATAAGGTATCGGAGAGGTGGCATGTGCATATATAAATGGAGGCGTGAGAGAACGCCGGGTCCTGAGTCCTGTTGGATTTTTCTGCAAGACCATAATGAACAATACATTGATTATGAGCATCCCTCTGTCTTTTGATGAATTGCATTTGGAGTCATGAACTGCGAGACCTCAGATCAAATGTGATTCCTTGAGGAGTGTCACCTGGTCCCTATAAGGAAAAGAAATATGTGGAGCAAGCAACATATGTGGAAATACAGTGGGATGCCTTGGGAGTATTAGCTTTTTCTCCTGATCGAATAAGCAAAGCAATCACCTAGAAAATCTTGTGGTTGATATGGACTGTATGCAACTTGTTGCTCCCTTTTCCATTCCTTGTGTTTGCATTTTGGTGCCCTGAACATGCAGAAATTGCTTTCTTCATATATTTTCTCAGGTCCATCATTCAAAGCAAGTAGCTTGAAAGCTGACAAAAAGCTGGAATTCGTGCCCACGAATTTACACATACAACGAATGAGAGTCCAGGATGATGCAGGATCAGGTACTTTTTCTTATTTGTATATCTTATATATCAGCTCTAAACTCAGCTTGGTAAGAGGGCTCCTGAAGAGCTCTGAGGAATAAGAAGTTTTGTGCTTGATAGGAAAACCTGTAACATCCTGTCTTTGTCATACTGGTATTACTTAGCATCTTTCTGAAGTAGAATTCTCCATAGAGTGTCTCTTATCCATAGATTTTTAAGGACTGCCTATTATTGTTGTTGTTGTTGTTTAGTTCATGCTTGTCATTTAGAGATAGTGAATGAACCAGATGGCATCTAGATATTTTTATTTCTCACTCAAAAGTGTAATTACTGGAGTAAACTGCATTTATTTATTTGGCCTGTGCTTTTACCCCACAACATAACCGAAAATTCCATCCATGCAGTGCTCAGTGGGCTCCCCATTCACTTTAGTAGAAGAGGTTGCTTCATCCCAGCCAATCCCTGCCCCTGCAGAATTTCCCTTTTAATTGAAGGGCTCGTATACTAAATGCTCTGTTAATCACAGCACCTATCTGTAGTTGCTGATTTATTTCTAAAGTTTTTATGATTCAGATGTGAAGAATTTGAGACTCCCTGGTCTTCACAGCCCAGCATGGAGACTGCTCATATGATTGGACATCTGCACAATGAACCATTCTTGCACTTTATGGTCCTTCATTTCCACTTATAAATTGAAATGAAGGAATTGGCACACAACTGGAAGGAGAGGAATGATGTTAGAGTTATGATAGCAGATCCTGGTATAAATTGTGCTAGTCCTTCATGAATAGGAAACCATGGATTTGAGGGCTGAAGGAGCTTCTAACTCAGAACTGGGGAATGTGTAGCCCTCTAGATGTGGTTGGCCTGCAACTTCCATAAGTTGCAGTCAAAATAGCTACAGGACAGGAACTTCAGTTCAGCATCATCTGAAGGACCCAGGTTCTCCATCTCTGTTCAGGAGGTTAAATAGTGCAGAACTATATAAAATATTTAGTAAAGTCTTTATCAGATTAACAGAGTATGTGGCAGGCACTTAAGGTAAGCCATTTCTGTCACTTGAGCATTCATGGAAATGTCTTCTCCTTGAATCCTTTTCCTTTTCACTTTTTGTCCCTTCAGATCAGAATTATGATATTGTAACTATAGGAGCACCAGCAGCTCATTGCCAAGGCTTTAAATCTGGCGGTCTGAGGAAAAAGCTGCATAAATTTGAAGAGGCAAAGAAACAGTAAGTAGCCTATTGAGTGATGCCCCTTTCTGTGGCCTCATCTTGTGAGACATCTCTCATCCCTTGTTCTTTGTTGCCTGCATACCCCAAAACTTGAGGTGAGCTTTGTGTGAAAGAAAAGAATTTTGCTAGAATTGTGAGGGGTGGAGACCAGTAATTTTATTTTGGCAGTTCTCAAATGTTTACATGCTTAATGTGCTGTGTGATGTTTAAGTATTAGCCTTTTGTTTGCAGAGGTGTGAAGGCTAGAGCTGTAAGTAAAGCTTATAGTGTCCATCCTAGACATAGCCTTGTTTTCTCCTTTCATTTGAACTGGGCCTTTGCCCACTGCTGATGCCTAGTGCTTGCAGCATTAGTTCTTGGAAACATGCCGTTTGGGTATGGTAATAAGATGAACCTGTGCAGTTTAATATGGCTAAAAATGGCAAAGCAAAGGAAGTGCTTTAAATAAGGAAGCAAAAGTAGCAGATGGAGAATCTCCTTTTATTTGGCTAGCAGAGAACAGCAGTGCCCTAAATGTTCAATACATGTTGTATGATGAGCTCGAAGGTATAAACCAGAGTCTTGTGCTGGAATCTAGAAGTATTTTTCTAGCCTCACGTCTAGCCAAAACAGACATGTAGGATGATCTGATTAAAACAGATGCGCTGTATTTAATATTACTGCTTTTTGGGTTTTAAGCTCAGCACATTCAGGGCATATATCCTGATATTTGATTGGCAATTGGTGTTAAAATGCTGAACTAGGCTTTTGTAATCTGGAGGTGGATGTATTATAATATACTTCAATGCAGTTTTCCTTCTGAAGTCAGACGGAAAGATGGCTAAACTATTCCCCCCTCCACCGGATCCCTCAGTAATGTCACACATTTGGCACAAATGATTCTTGACTATTATCACAATGAGACCCCCTGTCCTTTTCCTTTTAACTTCAATTTTAGACTTCCATGGAAAGGAAAATTGAGCAATGCCTTTTAAGATCAAAAGACAGTTGCTGAGAATAAATGCTAATTGCCCTCCCTTTTTTAATATATACTCCCACTATATTTCCCTATTACAAGGGCAGAAAACCATTCTTTTCCCATGCCCCCATTCCACAGAAGTATGCAGGAATAGCTTTAATTTAAGGAAGCCTAGTACCTGGGTTTCATTGCCAAGTGGTTTGTTTAGTAGATAGGAGTGTAGAAGTGACTTAGATTTGTTTGTTTTTTCCCCTGTGTTTTTTGCTGAAACATTCAAAATATGTTCTCATGGTTTGACCTTCTGGTAAGGGTACTTGATTCCTAGGTGAAATTTTTTTACAGACTGACATACTGATGTCTGTGCGTGTTGTAATGCAAAGGGTTTCCCCTATATAAGAGAAAAGAAAGGGCGGGGTTCAGACACACACAGAATTTTCCAAATGATTCAGAAATGAATTATTCTACCACTAGTTTGTAGTCCTGCTAATCAGAATCATGTTGAGTACAGTGGAGATGGGGTTGCGTTTTGTGTAGTTTATCTACTTTCCAGAGAAAGCCATCAAATGACTTTTGATGGTTACATCAAAAGCCCAGCAAGATGCCACATGGATGTGGAAGGCATACATGTAGAGATTCCTTTTCAAGACAGAAGCTTAATTTAAATATGCCTCTGTTATCAACCTATGGATGATTTCCCATACTTCCCCATCAATGCTTGTGGTGGACCCACATTGTGATTATGATAACTTATAACTTGAATTCCTAGGCATTGGTGGCATTTTAGCTGTGTGACATATTTGAGATTGGTACTCATGCTGTCACCAGAGTGTACATACCACTTGAGTTAGGCTCCAGCATAATTCGTGTAGCAGGGATCTTAACAAATACGTGCAAGCAGTGAAAATGATGTGGTCCCATTAGATGTTTATACATTATAGAGTATATCCAAGGTATTGATGTTTTTAATCAGTTAAAAAAACACAAATTTCAAGCTATTCTTAATTCATCTTAGGCTTCTAAATACCTTAATATAGATATTATTTCATGAATTCATTGTTTTTTAAACAACTGTGGGATCAATTATGTCTTATTACTGCTTTATGTACAAAAATGATGCTTGCATGTGGGAAATTATCTATGGGCAAGGTGAGGTTTTTTGAACATTCCCTCTGTTGGTCTAAGTGCTCTGCTGTACATTAAAATCAGGTATAGTATTCCTGAGCAGCAGAAGACAGCCCAATAAACAAAATAAGTTTAGGCTCTTGTTTCTAATTCCTCCATCATTTTAGGTTCATGTCTTAAGCATTTGTTATCCTCCTTTTATGTCCTATTTTTATATTTGTTTAAATATTCGCCTTAATAGGATAATATTTGTTACCCTATTGGTGCTTTTGTAAGGTTTGAATAACTTGCCACAGATAAATGCAGCTAATTGACCAAGTGCCTGGCACACCTTTGGAGCACAGTCAGGCATGTGAAGATACACATAACTGACATGTGTCACAGCATGTCATCAATTAGCAGCAGCAAGTTATGCAATGTTTATGCAAACTTCAATAGGATTCTGGCTGTTATCATGCACAGTGATAAATATAAAATTGCTGAATTTTGTAATGTATCAGTTTTTATAATAGCTAGGGGATAAAATCCAGATCTGCCAAATGAAGAACCCAAATGTAAGTGTCCTGTCGCAGAGTGTTTGTTTAGAAGAGAATCATCCATCTGTTCTTTCCAGGTGTTTTTTTTTTAAGCCATGTGGAACATCAGTTGCAACTATTACTATTTTTAAAATTGATGTCATACTTCTCATATACCAGGCACAGACGTCTCTTTCCAGCTTGTCTTTGTGACAACTGGATGTTATAAGCCATCTTAACATTTCTACTTTATCCCAGTACTTAGTGTAGTAAATCACAACTAGAGTAGGCTTGCTGAATTGGCATGGATTTATTGAGTCAACCCTTCCGTAAGTTCAATGGGCCTACTCTAGTTGTGACTTATGATGATGAGAAACAAGATTTCAGCCATTGTTCATTATCTGCCCAAGGCTACCAATAGCTGAGATGAGGTTTGAGCTCAAGTGTCCCCAATCTCAGCTGATCAAATAAAGATACTGTATCACCTGTTCCTGCATTTGTATTGTATCCACGGCCATGCGGCCTTTTCCTGATTTTTCCTGAACTGTGGAAGATACCATAGAATGGCCAATCAGGGCATCAACTGAATACCAACATGAGTTCTCAGACATCATGGACTGTTAAAACCAGACAAGAAGTACTGCATGCTAAGGAAAACATCAGTGAGGAAAAACTATTAATTTGACTTTAATTTGGCTAAAATTGGCTGTGCCTGGTGGTTTTACTAAATTCCTAATCCCAACTCTGCTAGAGGCATCTTATGCTCCTGGGCTATATCCCCCCCCCCCCCCCCCCAGCCAAATGAGAATTCTTTGAATTTCAGAAAGGCAGAAAGGGGGAAAGAGATGGGCTCAGATTGCTGGACTGTCCTTTGTTTTCAGAGATGGGCCATAAACTCTGAAATGCTAGCTGAGGAGGAGCTTGAAACCATCCCCATTCCCCCCACCCCATAAGCCACTTGCAAATTGCAACCATCTCCAACTAAGAAGCTAGCTTGGCCTCACCTTCAGCCATGTGACTTTTGGACTTTAATAACATCATTTAATTTTGGAACTACCAACACGAACCTGGTGCACAGCCTTGAAGAAGATGATTTATCATTGAAAGCTTGCTGTTTGTTTTTTGCTTTTTTTATATTCTTAATGATTGAATAAAGATATCACTTGTTCCTGCATTTGTAATGTCAGCTGAGTTTCCTTTCCTGATACACCCCCTTCAGACATTAGAGTGTTCAAAACTGTGGTGTGGTTCTGCTGCTCCCTTTAGCTTGCCAGTGTGTCTGCATAATTAGTTGCTGCTTTTCACTCTGCACACTGCCTTAATCCTTGTCTCTTTTTTGGAGGAAAAAGTGACCTAAATTAAAGCAGCAGCAGCAACAACAGAAAACTGTTGCTGCATTGCTGCATATCTTCAAAATATATAATCTGTGTGGACTTTCAAAAGTTTTCTGTTCAGATTCTGACTCTACATTGATATTGAAGTCATGTGTCTAACAGTGCAAGAATTGTTGCTCAGGGACTTCCTCTCTTCTGGGAAACCACTGGTGTGCTGCAAGAGCACAAATGCATACTTTGCATTCATAGGCAACAGCTGGAATTAAAGCAGAGAATATCTACAAACGACATATTCTGACCCATCATACAATAGTATAATTACAATATCATTCATGGTCAGGATAAACAGTTATGGTCAAGTTTAATATAAATGCTGGTTGCCCATTTTTAAAAAATATTTACTGATTTCTTTGTGGGGGAGGCTGTTTTGGATTTTTTTACTTCCATTCCAAGAATTCCAGGAATTGTAGCCCAGTAACTGAAGTTAGCACACCTTTAGATTCCCCTACACCTGTAAGCAAGTCTGATTTATCTGCACCATTGGACTCCTCACACCTTTCTGTTTTCTGTGACTAATTTCTGAATAAAGAAAGTTTCTGTGGTATCTCCTGAGAGGCATAGTCTCGCTGCCCATTAGACTTTATAGAGGGCTTTTCCCAAAGAACTAAGCCTCCCGAACATTTATCTGCCACGTGATAATTTTGATTTCTGGGCTGTACTTCCTGGAATTCTTGGAGAATTCTGGGAATGGAACTCCAAAAAAACAAAGGAGCACATCTCTCTTAATCTTCTCATCAGAGGACCCTACCAAACCTTCCTGCTGGAAGAGAATCAATCAATCAATCACTCTATCTAGCTATCTAATTAATTAATTAATTAATTAATTAATTAATTAATTAATATGCCGCCCACACTACCCAAAGGTCTCTTAAAACAATTAAAATACAATTAAAAATACAGTACTCTAAAAATTGCCATCAGGACCCACAGTTGATATTATTTCAATTAAAAATCGTCTGGAACAGGAAGGTTTTGACCTGGCGCCAAAACGTCATCAACGTCGGCGCCAGACGAATCCATAGTCTGGGGGCAGCTGCCCAAAAGGCCGTTTGTCTACAAGCCATGCCTCTTACCTCCTTGAGGGATAGCTCTTTCAGGAGGGCCCCCTGGCTAGATCTTAATTGCTGGGTAGGTTTATATGGAAAGAGGCGGTCCTTCAGGTATCCAGGGCCCAAGCCGTTTAGGGCTTTATACGTCAAAACAAGCACTTTGAATTGGGCCCGGGCAGCAACTGGCAGCCAATGTAATTTGAACAGAATCAGCCTGATGTGTTCCCTAGCGGTCCCACCACTCACCAGCCGCACAGCTCGATTCTGGACCAGTTGCAATCGCCGGACCGTCTTCAAAGGCAGCCCCACATACAGCGCATCGCAGTAATCTGTACAGGATGTTACCAGTGCATGCGTAACTGTCATGAGACTCTGCTCGTCCAGGTAGGGCTGTAGCTGGTATAATTTCCGCAGCTGAAGGAAGGCGCCCCTGGCCACCGAGTCCACCTGGGCTTCCAGAGTTAGACCGGGCTCCAGGAGCACCCCCAAGCTGCAGGTAGATCTTGTAGATCTTGGCTCTAAATTGTTATTTGTCTTGTCTTCTTACAACAGTCCTTTAAATGCTTGCAATGGCTGGATAGAACACATAGGCACAGCAGACTTGTAAAAATGTCCTAATAGGCTTGTGTCAGCATTTCATAACAGAGGATGAGTAAGGAAGCAATATAATCCATTGCCTTTCCTTCTTCATTCCTTTCTCTTCCTTTGTCTCATCTCTAACACTTTCCTCATCCGCTGGAAACGCCCTGGTCACAGCAAAAGGGTGGGCTTGCCTCATCTGCAGAGGAGTTACTAGGTAAAATTTCCTTAGGTCAGGATTCAACAAATAATGGAAATGTACTCAAGAACTTGGCTGTATACACCTCATGGGTTTTGTGGTTTTAAAATTCCCTCCACCCCTCCACTTTGAATAGCAGCCATTTATACTGTGTCCAAAACTGCTTTTAATAGTTTCTTCAGGGCTCATCCAAAAAATGGCATTTGTTCCATAGCTTCTGAAATAAAAAGAACAAGGAAAAGGCGGTGTGGTCTCCAAGATTACACAAGTGCATGAATGGGTGATACCTTTTATTGGACCACTGAGGGGTTATGCCAAGCCTGAAGAAGAGAATTTTCTCCTTGAATGCTTACAGTTTGTTTTTTAGTGTTCCAATAAAAGATATCAGCCACTCTTACATTTCTGAAATAATCTGGTACTAAGAGGAGCAAACAGCCATCTGGAAGAGCCCCTCACTGACAAAAGCAGTTTGCTGTGTGGTGTGGAAGATGAATACAAACAAGATACCCATCCCTGCTGTACATACGGGAAGAATTGTGTGATTGTTTGGATCCCCGCCATAGATTTTTGTCCTTCCAAACTGAAGTATTATTTGTGCATTTTGCTTGCAGTAAGACTTCCTTGTGTAATGTATAACTTGCCCCTTGTGTTGATATAGTTTAAAAAAATCTATGGGCTGCAAGTCATCTACCATTCTACATTTACTATAATTTTGTTTTGCTTACAAGTTTAATAACATGTACAAACTTTATTGGAAACTATTAAAACAAATAACATTTATCTAATATTGCTTTGCTTTGTTTTCTGCATTTGGTATTTGCTAACAAATAATGGCTAATTTTCCTTTGGTTTTTGTTTTTTTTAGCAGTTATGAGGAATGTTGGTGAGTTTTCTGTTTCTGAGTTTGGGAATAGAGTTTTGATCTTGTTTAAAGCAAAATATGGCGTGTTAATGTTATGAAGCTTGTTAGTTTTCTTTCCTTGCTTGATGCTTCATGTCTTGGCTTCTGCTAATATTGCTTATTTAATGAATATGGCTGTTTATTGAAATAGACTATATGAATGAAGCTGTCCTTTCCACCTGGGTTGTTTGCTGTGTCAATGAACAGCTAACATTTATAAATCAGCTTTTTGGAACATTAAGGGACAATTTAATTGGAATGCACCAGCTGGCTAATATAGCTCCTTTTTGTTAGAAACCAGAAATACTCCAGATACTGGTGAGGCCTGTGTTCTTGCTAGACATTAACGATATAATGTCCATAGTTTTAATAAATATTTTAATGATATGGTGGCACATGATGGGGTCATGGTGGTAGGGAGAATCCCTTGATTTGTAGCTAGTGTGGTTCAAATCATACTATTTAGCCTGGAAGCCCCAGCCTTATTTCTCAAAATGTGTGGGATTTGTTGCATCATTGGTCTAGGTAGAAGCATTCAGAGTACACTTCCAAGTATATTGTCACACTACAAATCAGATCCTGGGTGCTAGAATCAGCTCTGAGCTTCAGGCTGTAGTTCATACTAGGTCCTGATAGCCCAGTGCCTCTGTTACTTTTCTTGTGGGTACCTCAGACATGATAGTCGCAGATGCTTGGGTACACACATATAGCTCCCATGTCAGTAAAGGCTATCTCGTTGAGTTCTTTGGAGAAATTACATCCATTCATAAAGAGGAATTTGTGCAGAGGTCTTTTCCCATCATTTAATAGAATGTGCAAACCTGTACCTAGATCTGGTCTAGAATTAGACTCTGATCTGATACATAAGCTTGCACTTCTGCTAAAGGTTAAACTGTATTCCTGTGTTCAGTGGGGTAACACGGGCAGGTGTATAGGACTATTTTTTTTTTAGACTGAAAATCTAAAGAAACTAAAGAGTTGTTTTCCAAGCCAGTTGGACAAAGGAATAATGTTACCTGGTTTGGTCATCTGGGCATTACAAGAGCTACAAATTCAAATGAATAATCAGTGATAGTCTATTTAATCAAAACATACACTAAGAACATTATCCACAAAGTTAGCTTTATAAAACCTTGCAGATTTTTCTCTGAAAGTACTAAAGCTTGATAAGTTAAAAAAGGAATTCATTATATAAATTATTACAAAGTCCAAAACCCCAATACATTGCTATTAATACTGAAAGGCAAAAAAATTATAATACCTCACTGGCTGAAATCCTGTTGCTTTGTGTAACAAATTAAGGCATAATTTTCACATTTTCCTAGCTAGTAAGTAAAGAATGGCCACCGCTATTCCTGGGTCTGTGTGCACCTGCTCACTTGGATTGGTGTGTACTTGAGAATCCCATTGAAGACTCTTTAGTTGTCCACCAAAGAGGACTGAAAGCTACGCCTTTTGTTTCTCAAGGCAACAGGATTTTAGCCACTATATTACTTATTATGTTGATTTTTTGCTTTCCTGTCCCTTTGTTTGAGGGGGGTAGGGGGAATGAGATGAAGAAGAGGGTGACGTAAATTTTGAAAAATTCCATTCAGAATTCTTCAAAAACACACTTTAAATTGGCTTTTAAAGTAGCTGGCAACGTTACTCTTAACAAAACCAAACGACAGGTTGTTCCCATTAGGAACCTTATGTTTAAAATACAGGCATTATGTTTACTGCCAGGTTGCCAGCAACAGATGATAGCTGTTCATTTTGGAGATAAGTTGTGGTAAGCAGATGTGTATTAAACTCATGCCAGAGCTTGGAAATAACACGTTAGAATGAAAGTATTATTACATTTGTTACTTTTGGGGGCCAGTGCCAGAAAAGAGGCTTTTAAATTTTTAATGTTTATAATGCCAATCTGGGCACTTCCTATACAGAGGGTACATATCATTGCACATTCTCATTTTCAAAAATGAAAGGGACCTATACTTCTCTTCCACAGTTAAATTCATGCCGATAGTCCGACCTTGGTCCTCTAAATAGATTTGGACTGTAGTAGCCAAAAGCCTTTGTTACAATTGGCAAAAGCATGTGGCATTTTCAGGGGTCCTGGGAGTTAATACTCTAAGGTCACCAACATTGAAAAATGTTGTTCTGTTAAAGTACATATTGACCATTTCCAGTTGCATTTTGCCAGCACAACACTATGAGAAGGGCAGATCAAAAGTAAAGATCAAAACCGATTTGGCCTTGGAGATCCTGCTACCCAATCCAAGCTGGCTTCTGAAGTCATAGTAGTCAATTTCTGTTGCACCCAAATCTGCTCAAAAGCACTGTTAACAGCTGTTCAGTTTTCCATAGCTATTTTTTTTTTAAAAAAAATCTTATTTGGGGGGGAAACTATAAAAACCAGCAGGCTTTCTGCAACATGATGCTGGGATGATTTGCAGGGTGTCTCACCTAAATACTTTTCTAAACTGGAGAAGGGAGAGGTAACTGGCCACGCCACAGGTGGCTGCAGTATTACCTGTTGGAATAAAATGAACACACAATGAAATAATTACTGATGATAAAATAAAAAGAAGCCTATTGGTGTAAGCAGGGTTTTTTCTTCTTCCCCATAGTAAAGGAGCTGTGCAGGCCAGCTACTGGACTGGCAAACACAAACAGGCAAGCTGCCATATTATAGAATTTATTTTGTTCTGGCCAGTTCAACGGTACTGCAACCCAATATAAATTTAGTTCTAGATGGAAGGAATAGTCCTTTCTTTTTTGTTATGTGGAATGACATACCCCTTCTGCAGAGGGCAAGGGCAACTGACACTTCAATTACCATGTTAATAATTTAACAGGTTAAATGTTTTTGCTTTTCAGTGTAAATTCCAACAAATTAATTGTCCAGTTTCTAACACGTCTACTGATTAAGTTTTAAACCTGTTGTTCCAAGCTCTGTTCATGCTATCAAATGATTTAGTCCCTCTCATCTGATCAATAGATTTGCTTACTTGCTTTTTTTGATATGAGTGCCACAAGAACATGTGCTTGCATGTATTTTGTTGCCAATTATATTATAATTCTGCATGTAATCTCCTGTATAATTTAAGTAAAAATGTTGTAAATAAATCCAGATAATCGTTGAGGCAATTGATAAGTGCCTACCCCTTGTAGGGAACAAGATAATTCAAAACAGATACTGTCCTTAAAATAGCTGATGCAGAGAATAGGAAATGATCCAAATAATATAAGAACTATTACAGTGAACTCTTCCGTGCCAACTGAATTTCTAGGTACTTATAACACTTGTGTATCATACTTGAGCATCACTGATTTTTAGAAAATATTTTATCTCAATCAGTTGTTTCTAAAATCTTTGTAAACAACTTCCCAAATTTTGTGTTTAGATCCCAGATTGGCAGACATTTCAGAGCCTTTTGCTTTGATTGAGAGATGTTTGCCACACACACACACTGTCAACAGTATCACTCTTGAACAGCACTTAACTATTCTGTCCTTGAAGTTGCTTCTGAAAACCTAACATGTTTTCACTCTATCACTCATGGGCCAGTGCCCAGTGATGCTAGTGCAAGGTGTGTTGCACCGACAGAAATGAATATCTTTTGTTTTAGTGCAAGGGAAGGATTGATCCAGCACACTTTTTCATTGAATAGTGGGGTTGCCCAGTGTGGTCCACATCATATGCACTGTTTTTTGTGCTCATTCTTGCTCAGCCCTAAAACCCAATGCAAGCATACTAGTTGAAGAGTTTTGTGCTTTTTTGTTCTTCTAGCACCATATTGGGTATGGGCTGTGATGTGAAAAACATTCTCATTTTTTTAAAGGGATATTATGCGTGTTCAAATTCATGTGTCCACCTAATATGACACTCCTTTGAACTGAAGTGCAACGATTGGTTCAATAGAGTACTCTTTCTTCTTAGTCTTCGCACAGGGATACATTCACTTGATGGTGCTGGCCATTGCACAGAACAAGTTTCTGATTGGTTCTGTCATTAAAACAATTTGAAGTCAACCAGTCAAAACTTGTTCAGTGCAAAAGACCAGTTTGTCCCCTTGGGCTACTTATACTACCCTTCCCCCCCCCCAACATGAAATGACACTACCCTTTAAACCAAGCTTATGTGTTCCTGAGATCCAGCAAGCCAAAAGCACTCCAGCAAACTGGCCCTCCAGTTCGGTGTTGCCACCTGTTTGGAACTAACGGGTTGCACTGAACTGGTTGGCTCTGTGTTTGGCTTGGCTTGTTGCAGATTGTGCAAGCTTGGCTTGGACTAAACCAGGGTCCTCAGACTTTAAGATTTTTTTAAAAAAAATGCAGCCAAATTAAGCTTCAGTATTCTGAAACAAAGAAAAAAGTAGTGACCTTTTTTTCTGAACGATGCAGCACTAAACCAGCAAGAGCAAAGATGGGTGACATCTTTTTTCTACTGAGGACCACATTCTCTTGAAGGTGTTCTGCTGGGGGGCCACATGTAGGCAGCAGGCAGGGACAAAGCAAAGAAATAAAGTAGCTCCCCTCTCTCTCCTCACCTCTCTTTCTTTCTCTGTCTCTCCCTCCTTCTCTCCCTTTCCCCCACCTAGTGACCCAAACAGATCACTTAGCAGAGGGCTTTTGAAAATAGGTCAGTGACCACATGAGATTAGACTGTGGGGTGGTTTTGAAACAAATGAGCAGGATATAAGTTTGGGTGAAAAAAATATTATGCTTAGGACTCTGGACCAGGCTAAGTGAGATTTGCAGACTCTTCCTTGCAGTTCTGCTCTCACACCCTGATTGCTGTCCACTGTTCTTGGGCATTCTTCTCTCTTGCGTGTGATTTCTGAGCACGTGGCATGCACAATTTGTATATCTTACCTTCAGAGGCTTTCATTCATTGCGGAACACCACCTTGGTGGTAATCTGAATATTAAAACTTACTTGTGTCCTGTTGGCCTTGTCTGATTTGGTAGTTAATCTGAAGCAACTATTGCCTGCAGTGTCTTTCTTTTTTTAAAGCATGAATTGAAAAAAAAGGGCGGCTACAATGCCCACCTTTCAGATAAAAGTTTGAAACTGATCCCTTTTTGCTATCCCCAGTGCTTCTACTGCCTCCCAGTCGATAGTGTACATACCGCAAGATATTGTTCGAGCAAAGGAGATTATTGCACAGATCAATACCCTGAAAACTCAAGTGAGTTACTATGCAGAAAGACTCTCCAGAGCAGCTAAGGACAGATCGGCCAATGGGCTTGAAAGAACACTTGCCATTCTGGCAGATAAGGTATGGAATAGGATCAGCCGTCCCTTTGGCCCATTTTCGTTCCTCCCAAATTAACTGAGAATATCTCCTTGAATATCCTGCTTTAATATTATGATGGAACTATAAGGCAACATATCAAGCCATTCTTACTATAAGAGACCTCCTTGCCCTGGAGGCTTCCATAAGCCTAGTGAGTGTTCTGAGGAAGTTCTGACGACCTTTTTCTTATGATTATTTGAGTTACCTTCAGTGGCCAGTATTTTCAACACATGTGATGTCAATGTATACATTTATCTGATTTTTTTTTTAAAAGGCCATGTTGTTATACAATGCAACTTGCTCTAAATCCTACCGCTAGTGTGGGCCAGAAAGAAATTACAAAATGGAAGTGACTGCAGTTCCATTGAGATTTTTTTCACCTCTGTCTGCTCTGTCACCAAAATGTGGTATCTGTGGCCCATGTGTGAAATCCAGTCTTGGATATCTTGGTGATAATATGGCAAATAAAAGGCTGTTCTTCGAAGTGTCAGTTAAAATAGGTTGATTAAAATGTTCAGTAGGAAGGTCTATGGCATCAGTCTTGTGTCTGGATATCATGTGAGCCTGAGTAATGCTCGTAGTGTCAGTGCAAACATTATCAGGACAATAAGCCCCATGGTACAGTGGTTAAACTGCAGTACTGCGGTCAAGCCTCTGCTCACGAGCAGAGTTCAGTTCTGATGGGTCCGGATAGCCAGCTCAAGGTTGACTCAGCCTTCCATCCTTCTGAAGTCAGTAAAATGAGTACCCAGCTTGCTGGTGGGCAAGTTGCTGTTTGCATAATTATGTTGTAAACTGCCCAGAGAATACTCTAGCATTGTGGGGTAGTATGTAAGTCAAAACAACAAACAACAATGCTCCCTGTCTTCCATCTAGTTAGCCAAGTGGGTTAAACATGATATTGCTCTAAAATAAATGCAAGCCTAGATAAAGTTCACGATGAAAAAACAGACAGAGAAACTGTTGAAAAATAAACAAAACTTATGAATATTGTGTGCAGTTTTCACTTTTTCCCCCTAGACACGGCAGCTTGTCACCGTCTGTGATTGCAAGTTGCTGGCAAATTCAATACATGCACTGAATGCCGCAAGACCAGATTATATCGCCTCAAAGGCCTCTCCGACCTCCACAGAGGAAGAACAAGTGGTGCTAAGGAATGACCAAGACACACTGGTGGCCAGGTGGACAGGAAGAAATAGCCGATCTTCTCTGCAAGTGGACTGGCACGAAGAAGAATGGGTAAGGTTCTTTTTTGAACTTTAGGGTTTGATTCCTATGTTGCTGCAGTTCCAGCTTCAAAAGCCTTGTGGAGAATACAGTGGTGCCTCGACTTACGGAATTAATCCGTATTGGAACGGTGGCCGCAACTCGAAATTTTCGTAAGTCGAAGCACCATTTCCCATTGAAATGCATGGGAACGGGATTAATCCGTTCCAGCATTTCAAAAAAATACCAAAAAAATATAAATAAATAAAAATAAAACACTGCAAGCCCCTGGGGCTGCAAAAAACAAAACAAACATTAAGCATAACCCCACCAGCCCAATCCCACCCTGCAAAAGCCACCCAAAACAGTTTAAAAAATTCAAAAAGTAGCGCCTTACCTCACCACGAAGCCTCCTCTGAAGCCTCCCGGCCATGCTCAGCCGCACGGGCTCCACCGCCGCCGAAACCGTGGTCGGCGGGAGCCCTCCGGGAGCCCACCTTGCCTTTCTCCACCGCAACAGCCTTCTTTTGCTGAGAGGGTCCCTGGGAGGCCCTGGAAAGCTTCAAGCCAGGGCACCCTTGCTTCAAAAGCATCCCGGGCAAAAAAGGAGGCTGAATTCGGCCCGCCAAACTTTCCCCTCTCGAGCCTCGCCTCGCGGGCTGCGTGACAGAGCCTGAGCTGCCTTAAAAGCTTGAAATCTTATGAGGGAGACGGAAGAGAAGGGGGGGGGGAGAGGCCGCCGCCACCTTGCTCAAGCACTGACTTTGGGTTACAGAGACCCCCGCCCCTCAACTTGAGGCTGCCCGCGGCCTTGAGGGTTGCAGCAAGTTTTCGAGCCCGGCCCGGCCTCTCCAGAGCCGCCCGGCTCCTTCTCTCTCTTGCTGTACAACCCAAACTACTCTTCTGGCAGGAGCAACAGCAAGGGAGAGGCGGGTGACTTGCTGGCGCGCAGAGAGACAGGCCGAAAGGGGAGCGGGAGTAGGGAGGAAGAAGCAGGTAAGCCTGACGTAAGCTTGGGAAGCCTGCAGCGGCGGCGGGGAAGGTCGGGAGGTCTCTGGCGGCGGTTGTCACAGCGGTGGGGAAGCCCGGGAAGACTCCGGTGGCGGCGGCGGCGGGTAAGCCCAGGAGGCTGAGCCCAGCCGGGATGGTCCGGCGGCTCGCCTCCCGGGGGCGGTGGCAGCAGCGGTGGAAGCCCAGGAGGCTGAGCCTCCCTTTTCCTAACCGTTGGGTCGAAGAAGCAGCCTCTTCGCCACCAACGGTTTGAATTTCCCGCCCTTTTCCCCTGCCTTTTTTTTTTTTTTTTGTACCTCGAAGTTCCGGCCGCAAGTCAAAGCAAAATTTTGCGGCCGGAGCTTTTCGTAAGTCGAAATTTTCGTTAGTCGGGACGTCTGTAAGTCGAGGCACCACTGTACAGCTTCAGTGAGAATACAGCTTGTTGGGTGATAGACTGTAGAAGATTTTTTGAAGCTGCTTGTCCAAAAAAGTGATGGAAAAACAACAATGTAGCAGTACCTCTCTCATTTCTCTTCATTTTACATGGGTGTTTCTCTCTCTCTCTCTGTTCTATTACCAAAATTTGATTTCTGCAGCCCATACATGAAATTCTAGGGTTTTCTCCAAATATTTGTAAAAATGTGATTCTCTGTTTGAAATTGCTTCCAAAATTGAGTGGTAAGGTTAATGCTCATATGATATCTGAACATTTTCTATAGATTTTTCAAAATCTCTGTGGCTGTAGCAGCTTTGATAAAGACCATTCAGCTGAGCTACAGTTAGCTTCATAATATTGATTAATTTGCATTTAATAAAAGATTTATTTACTAATAAAAATAGTCCTAAGGAGGCTATTCTCTGATTAGCTTTTCCAGCAAAATGCAACTGACCTGTGACAGCTTAGTTTTTGTTGGTATGAAATAGTTTCTTTTCCCCCATGATTTTCTCTAAATACTTATGAAATGTGTTTCCCTCTCTCCATTTGAAATTGCATGTAAAAATGGATCCATAAGCTCGATGTGATTTTTCATACCTCCACAGAGTTATGTTCTTTATTGGGAAGCACAACTTCACTAACAGCATGCAGTGGGTGAATGAAACTGCAGTTCTGTCCTCTTGGAAAATGATGTTGGATTCTCTCTTCCCCCCATATTGCTAAGTTCCAATGGCTGGAATAGACTTTGAAGGACTCTTTATCCAGTACATATCTCAACTTCTTTTTAGGGCATGCTGATAAAATTTGCTACCATGGGTCAGTGCTAACTTCTATAGAACACACATTAATTTGAAAGATGGTTGCTTCTCCTATGCCTTAATTTAAAAAAAAGTCATAAAAACATTGATTCATATGTTTGTTTTTCATTTTCAGGAAAAGGTCTGGATAAATGTGGACAAAAGTCTTGAATGCATTATCCAGAGAGTAGATAAACTTCTCCTGAAAGAACGATTACAGAGTGATAGCTGTGAAGATGTTTTCCAATGTGACACCACCAGTTCTAGCAAGAAAGGTAAACGGGGTGCCCGTGCATACTGGATAAAGCCAAATGCCACCTTAAATGCCACCTCAGCATCTTCATCACCCCCACCATCGTCATCATTGTCATCATCATCTCCATCCATTCCATCCTGTGCATGCCATTCTCCCCAAATCACAAGTGCGTATGATTGCCATGGTTTCTTCCTGTTGCTTTATTGCTCTGCTTTGCAATATTTCTTAGCTTTGTCTTCATCTTGCGCCATTCAAGTTCTTTTTTCCTTAATCAATATGACGGGAGCCTTTCACAGATTATAGCACTATTGTGGGAGCTGTTTTTCTGTGGCTCTTCTTCAGCTGCTGCTATGACAAATCAAGGCCTTGCACCGTGTAGTCATAGAACACAGAGCACCAGCCCTTCCTGTGGATGTTACAGGTGTGTGCTCAGCTGGCAGCCTGTTACCAAATCAGAGTAATGGATCAAACAGGCAGGTGCTCTGCCTTAGAAGATAGCAGAGGGCTCAGACAACATTGTTCTGGACATATTGGAACACTGGAAGGTACATCAGTTGAATTCAACCTAATGTGACAAAGCAGTGACAATGTGAGATGGATCAGAATGCTCCTAAATGCTGTCTGAAGATTGTTTTTATTAGCATTTCCTTGATTTCTGAATGCTGCTGATTAGATAGTGAAAGGCACAGTAAAAACTGCTCATGTCTGATCCCCTTTTTCCTCTAAGCATTGGTGGCTTATGATGCAAGCAGGGTATGTGTGTGTGCATGCACATGCACGTATGTGTGTATGTGTGCACTTGTGTTCACACTTCATCCCATCATTTCAGAGTGATGGGCCTCCCTCTGTTTGGATCTCGGGCCACCTGTGACTTTTGGGGCACAGTGATCATCTGTCCAGATGTAGATTGTAGAAAGTTTTCAGTCCTTGCACCATAACTGATCTGTTTCTACAAGCATTTGAGAAGGGGGTGCAGATTCTCATATTTATCATTCATTGAATCAGTTTAATTTTATATAGCAATTTCCCTAAGGGCTCCAAGCACTTTGTTTTTGAAAACCTAAAACGTGAGGTGGTGTTTTCTTCCCCATGGTACAGGTGGATGGGTAAAAAGGCTCAGCTGAGTGGGGCTGGTTTCAAGCTACCCAAAAAAGTATCTAGCTGAGTAGAGATGTTCATCAGGAACCTCCTAGATCTTTACCACTGTATTGCATTATCATTCAGGGCATCGGGTGTGCTATTTCTGCACTTCTGGTTGCCACTGTTGATAAATGTAGGGCCTGTGAACTTCTTCCATCTGAGCGGGCTGCTTCTGTTTCTCCCAGTTGATGTCAGGGTGTTCTTTGTAGGGCCATGTACCTCTATTTGGGTGTGAAGGCAGTGGATCTTAGGATACCTCTCACACACAGTGAGGAACGTGTGAAGCCACAGCTAGCCATATCTTTAGGTGACAGTGTTTGGTCTTCAAGTACTGTAAATGTGGCCCACCTGATGTTCTTGACATGAAACTCCCATCAGCCCTAGCCAGCATGGCCACTGATGAGGAATTATGGGAGTTCCCATCCAAAATATCTGAAGGGACACCGTTGCCCATCCATGTTTTAGGCCTTGCATATCCTTTTGTGTTTTGGCTTGCTTTTTTTGTAAAAAGAAAGGGTAAATGAGATTGTGATGCTAGGCTGGCTTGTGTATTCCATGTCCAATGCTGTCTCTAGAGTCAGCCACAATTTGCTGAACCCTATTTTAGTGAATCCAGGAGAAATTTTTGAAATTTAAATCCCCACAAAATCCATCTGCTGACATTAAAAGCACCCCTGTTGCCAAGATGAAGATTTTATCAGCATAACTGCAAAATAAGAGAACAGTGCAGCAAAGAAATAGCTCCTGAATCTGGCACTGGAGCTAAAAGGTGAAAAAAGCCACTCTTACAATGCTGAATATAATCCAAATAGACCTAGAGCATTATCTACAGTACCCATTGATTTTCAAGGCAAGTGTTACCTAAAAACTACAAAAGATTTTTGGAGTAATATGCCGTTCAGATTTTAGGTGCAGTTCTAACGAGCCTGAAAGCCAAGTCAAAAGTTGTTTTTGACAATTAACCTGTATGTTAACACAAACAATTTACATCAGGGGTGGGCCACTGTTATCCCTCCAGATAGTGTTCAGCCACAGCTCCCGGCGTTCTGCATCATTGGCTATAGTGTCTGGAGATGATAGTGGAGATGTAGCTCAACAATGTCTGGAGGGATACAAGCTGCCAATCATTGGTTTACCTGCTTATGTTAGAAGAAGAAACTTGTATTTCTGCTTTGTGGGGTGGGGTGACTTGAAACAGGGAATTCCTGCTCATAGAAGATAATCTGTGGAGTTCCCTAAATTCCTTCCCCCAAAGTAAGCAGTTAAATGAATAAATAACCTGCTAAAGAGTGAGGCATGATGGAGCTCTTAAGTACAAGTTCAGTTACATATTAATCAAGTAGCAACCTCGATGAACATTTCAAAAAGAAACTAACCAAACAACCCAGAATTTTTTTTTTGTATTTCTGTAGAGAAAATGCTCTATTGAAAGGGGAGAACATTTTGGTAACAGAAGACAAAGAGAGGGATGTTCACACATGATGCTAGTTGTGTGTGTCACCTACATATATATGCATCTTCTAAACATAGTCTGATTATTTTCTAGATGTGTGTACACTAATATTTAAAGATGCATGTGCATTTTATATGATGTGCCTGTGCAATACGTTTGTTACAGAAACACAAGTAGAACACTAGGATGTCTCTAGGAAAATTGTAAATGGTGGAGCCATCCTGCCAAATCATAGCTCATGATCTACAGAGAGATGTGTCAAAATTGAATTATTCCTTAGCATAAAAGTGAGAAATTGCTGCATTCCATGTGCTTACATGACATTTCAAAATAATTGTTAAAACAATCTGATTCAGAAACTGATTGAAAGTATCTTTCTCGCTCTGTCTCTTCATTACACTTCCTATTTTGTGTGTTCGTGATTTCACAGTCATTTCACAGCTGATATTTTTGTAGTGCAATAGTTTAAAAGTAAAATTTTATCTCATAATGTTAGATAACTGAAATGTTATCTTTTAATGTGTGAAGTCCAGAACTTAAATGTTTGTGATGTGTTGAGCCTTCAGACTTCTACCTATTTAGTCATTTATTCCACATGTACAAGCTGAGTGTGTGTTGATCGCTATGAAATGACTTAGTTAATGCAAAAACTAATGATGCTTCTACTGTCTGCAGATACACAACTGAATTTTAAAAACTGTATTTCACGGGAGGAGTATGTAAGAATGTGGGCAAAATCTTCTGGGCCAATGGATGACTAAAAACAAAAAGTACTACCATCTTCTATGTCATTTGGGGGTTGAAGAAATAAATTTAACCTAATCCATCCACTGTCTGTTTTATAGCATTGTACTGTTGAGAAAAGCATAGCATTTTTTTAAAATGTGGGAAACAGTCTCTGTGAATCCATGTAATATTTCCTGATACTTATTGGCTGAGAACCATTGAAATTATGAATCAACATGTTTCCATGTCTACTGTTGCATTCAGTTCAAGATGTGTTGTGTCACTTTTATGTTAACATGTATGGGAGTGAAATATACTTTGAGATTAAACAGGTTCATATGCAGTCAGAGTAGTGTTAAAATTGGAAATAGTTCCATGTACAGCATTGCTGCAAATAGAATGTAATTTAACTACATTATTTATAAAATACCTGGTGTTGCACTTGGTGCTATACTAGTTAAAAATAAAACAACCCTCTGCCAGTGGCATATCAGCTAAAGCACAGATGGGCAAATTGTGGCCCTGGAGACTCATGTAGTCCCCAACCCTCTTCTAGGAGCAAATAAATTGCAAATTAAAGTTGCTGCTGTAAAATAATAACTCCACATCTTGTCCTTCCTCCTTGCTGGTAATGTCTTCCCAACCTCTGCCTGGATGTCCTGCAGTACCAGGTTTATCACCCTTGCCACCACCAGCCAGTGACATTGAAGTGGACACAAGGACAATTGTAGTGCAGTGGCCTTGGATCGTAACAGTTGTGTCACTGAAGGGAAGGAGGAGCAGAAAATGGAGGCTTACTGTTTTTTGAGTGCAGCCATATCTCTGCTGTCATATATAGTTCCAGCCAGACCCTCATTCCTCCTTTCCCTGGGAAAACAAAAACAAACCTGAGAATTTTGTGGCCAAAGGCAAATGTCAACCGGAAGACAAAATGCATTAGACAAAATTGCTGTGCACTTATGTAGGCATCTGTTAGCTTTGTGTAAATTTAATTTCCTTGATATAAAGGGAACATTATCATAAATCCAGTTTTTCTGACCTAAGCTCCATGTTGTAACTGTGGAGGAACCGTGTGCTATACAGATGTAAGTTCTGTAGGAGTAGGGACCTTCTGTCTTTAAAACGCTCCAACCATCTCCCATATAGACTGTTCTGATTGAGTTTTGGTCGTGTTTAGGGAGGGACAGAGCAGATTTGAAGAGCCTCCTCTTAACTGTCAGCAAATTACTCTTTAATATGAATGAAATAATTATTAGATCTTATTATTTGAGAAAGGAAAAGCCTATGTTGTAGTAATCTAGCCTTCATATGAATCAGTCCCAAGTTTATATTATAAATAGTTTTGGAAAATGTCATGAAAGTTTTGGCCAAATAAATTGAGCCAAGGAGAGGAAATAGGGTAAGTGTGCTGAGAGTCAAGGTCCCAGTTTGCTTTGGACCAGGATAGGAAACAGTCCAGAAGCACATTGTGTACGTGGCATCAGTCAGAGCTTGGAAAATTTACCCTTTTTTGGGGATCAATTCCCAGAATCTAAAAAAGGGGTTATAAGATTTTGTTTTTTTAAGTAACTTTTTCAATCTGTGGCACAAATGCATGCCAGTTTTTCTATCGGTTCCCCTTTTTTTCAGGTGTCCTCACTTGTCCAATAAATAGCTGTTTAGTCTGGTATGAAAAAGACTGACATTGCATACCCAAAAAGCAGTTTCTCTTTTTGACAGTTTCTGTTCCTGAGCTCTGAGTGCTTTATTTTTTTAATAGGGAAGTTTAAAACATACCCTGCTGCTTTGATGGGAAGAGGTACTAAAAGACAGAAGCGAAGATGTTGACATGGATTCATAGTACCCTGTTCTGTTTACAGAGGTAGCCCAAAGACATTTTGGTGCCTGAAGGAAAGAACTAGTGGCTCATTCTTCTTCCATGTACAAAATCTGATTGCACTGGAAGTGGAATCTTTCTTAAACACTGACAATGGGACAGGTGTCTCACACTGCATCCCAGGGCAGGCGATTTGCTTGGTCCACCAGCATCTAGCTCCCACTTCACCATCTCTTTTGCTTGAGGTGCCTGCTCTCCTCTGCCTAATAATAAGGCCGGCTTCCCATGATTAGTGAAAAGTCAGTGAAACATGATCTTCTGGTTGTAATATCATCTCTATAAATATGGAGAATAGGATTCTGCCATGCTTTAGGTTTGGTGGCTTCTGAAAACATCACTTGAAGATTTCTAAAATACTATAATGAACCTCATACAAATCTGAACTTGTCAGAATAAATGTTTCTGAGGGTGTTGCTTTCAGTCTGTGCTTCCTGATGAGCTTTCCTGTAGAACGCCTATGTTTGAAAACATGTTGTATTCACACTTTTCAAAGGTACATGTTAAGTATCATAGGTGTACATGAAAAAAAATGTCATGTGTACGTTAGGGTTACTTGGTGCACCCTAAAACTGTTGGTGTTTTGCAATTTTACTGAGCTGCTTTTAATGCAAGCCATTAAACTGGTGGTTCTCAAACTATGTGGTCTGTGGCTTGCAAACTGATGTGGCCAGTGGACCACAGGGAGCTGCTATGATATCCCAGCATACTACTCCCTTCTCCTCCTAGTTATCAAAGACAAAAAAGAAAAGAAAAAGAAAAGACCATAAGGTGGGCTACTTTACCAAGCAAAACACAAGTAAATATAGAGTATTTTATGCTAGAATAACTCAGAGGAGAGACAGTCCCTGCCACAGTCTATATTGGGCCGCTTTGCCAACCAAGCCAAAGAAATGTTTGAGAATGCTTGTTTGCTGAGCATTTCAGTTGCTTATGTTTAAAATGTGTTGCTTCCCCTTAATCATGCATGTTACACCTCCATTTTTGTGCAGATTGCAGTCCCACTCCCGAAGAGTCCAGCCCAGGTACGTGTGGGAGAGTTGCCCTCCCTCCATTCATACTTCTGGAAAGCTGCAAAAGAAGAAGGAGGATGGAATTGTTGTTATTATTCTATTATTTGTTTGCTTGTTTGTTTTGCGTTGAGCACAAAGAATTTTTGGTCTTGCTAAGGTGTGTAGTATTACATTGATGAAGGTACTTTTGCCAACTTAGAGGTAGGAAACAAGAAGGGGATTACTGAGGGAAATTTATTTCCAAGCCTTTCTTGACAAATGAATTTTGACAAATAAAAGTGACACGAGAGGGAGCTTTGAGGAAGCCATTTATAAATGTTCTGAATGAAGAAGCAGTATGCATAGCTACTGCTTGTGGTCATTATGCCTAGTGGTGTGCCTCTGTGTGTGTGGTTATAGGTTGCTGATATCACTGAATGTAGCCCTTGAGGTAACTGCCCCTCCATAGGGTCACAGGTGCCGTGAGATAAGTTTTATATGGCTACTATATGGCTGCCATCCATCTAAATCTAATTTTTAAGAAGCATATGGTCTGTAGACCAAGAACTAAAAACTGCTTGCTGTGTTAATATATTGGCAGTACTTTTTAAAGAAAATTCTGGGATACTTTCTTGAGTACTAGGAAAATAATTGTTGTCCCTCCCCCCACAACCCTGAAAGGTACACAAGGTTGAGAACAAGGTGACATTGCGTGATAACAGCTAGAATCCTATTACATGTTTTCCCTGAAATAACTCCATTGGTGTAAATTTCAGCAGCAAATTTCCATGAAGTTGTGTAGGTGTCTGCTGTTGCACATTGAGTCATGCAACTTGTATCTGATCGCAGCCTCCTACACTGACATCTGAACTTGCAGTAATTCATCGTTTAAATTTACATTGTTGGGGTTAGCCAGCAGGCATTGGTATCAGGATTTTGTCCTATGGGTTTCATGACTGAGAGGGGACTTCAACCTATACCAGACCCAATATTAATTCCTTGCTCCACACTGATTTCACAGGAATATTCTTGTTTTGGCTGTCTTGAGACATAGATCACCCTGTAACTTTTCAGAAGGTCTGAGAACAACTGTGCATGTTTATTAATCAGTCACACTAAATTCAGGTGTTGCTCCTATCTTAGTGGAAGCAATGAATCAGTGGGACTTGTAAGTGTTGGTGTAACAACTATTCATTCTGTAGGTTTTCTCTAGTTGGAACTAAACCAGAAATTGATTCAGATTTAGGATTCGTACAATGTCGAGTGGAGAGGGTTGTTTCTCAGAAATTCCATTTGTTTCAACTACATATCCAGATACTTACTACCATTTTTCTGGGGGGTGAGGTTTTGTCCATTTATCTATTTCCAAGCTATATTTATCACTTTCTGTACACTGGAAATAACAGTGCCTGAAGAACTATTCTCTGGCATATTCTTTTGTTTTTAAAAAGGAAATTTGGTCTATGAGAAGTTCCTCAGAGCAAACATATCAAAGAATAATCTTAATTTTTAACTGTGCAATTGTTTTGGAAAAACTGCATAATAAGGACAGCATTTCTGTTGTTAAACGAATCCAAATGTGTGCTGAGCCAAATAACTTTCTAGCATCTGTTTAGTATGATTATTTCCATGTTCAGACACAGATTTGAAACACCGCATCACTGTTTTTATCCTTTCTATTTTGAAAAAATAAAACAAATCCACAATTGTCCATGGCTTGGATGTCTGTCAAAAAACTAAAGAGTATTTTTCCATTGAAAAAACAATCACACACAAACAGATTAAGCTGTACTTCCAAGAAAGATCTGGTGGGATTTTATTCTTTTAATACTGTAATTACAGATTTCCTGCATGTTGCTTTGTATAGAGACACAGTGGTTTGGTTTCTAGGTGGAAAAGACAAAGGTGGACATTCTTCTCTTTAACATTTGACTTTATGTATTACAAAGCTTCCAAAGCAAAAAGTACATCCTGTAATGCAGAATAATAAGTTAGTTATCTGACTGTAGAACTAGAGGTTGGGAGTTTGATTTCCCCCCTGTGCCTCCAGGGAGAAGAGCCAGCCTGTGTGGCCTTGGGCAAGCTGCACAGTCCCAAGGCACCCCCAGAAGAAGAGAATGGAAAACCACCTCTGAGTGGTCTTTACCTAGAAATCCCTGGAAAGAGTTGCCCTCAGTCAGAATTGACTTGATGGCATAGGATTATTGTTAATGCAAATAGAGTAATTGTTTTATTGGACACAGTTTCTATAGGGTTAAAGAGTAGGGGATTTCTTCGGTCAGAAGCCTTTCTAGCAATGCTGCCTAGCAGCAAGGGAATAATAAATTTAAAATCCCTAAGTGCATAACATATGCTTATCATCTTTCCATGTTTGTTAACTCAGATAAAATTGAGTAATTAGACAGAAGCTCAGAAGGTGGTTTAGGTATGGTAATGGATAAGCTGTCTGGATAGCTCAGTGAATCTGGTATCTGGCTGCAGAGCCACAAGCTGGGAGTTTGATTCCCAAGTGTGCCTCCTGCAAGTAGAGCCAGCCTGTGTGGCTTTGGGCAAGCTGCATAGCCCCAGGATGCCCCCAGACAAAGGGAATGGCAAACCACTTCTGAATACTCTTTACCTAGAGAATCCTGGAGAGGGTTGCCATAAGTCAGAATTGACTTGATGAGACACAATTATTAATGGATACGCTGCACAGTCCCACAGTGCAACCAGAAGAAGGGGCTGATAAACAACTTCTGGGTGCTTTATAACTAGGAAACTCTTGATAAGTTTGGCCATAGGTCAGAATTAACTTGGCATTGCACACTCACACACGCACACCCCCCAACAGAATAATAAGTACAGAAGATAATATGTTCTTAAGCTATATTGTAGATCTGACTTTTGTATTTTTATTTAAACAGCAATAATTGGCCATGTTTACCCATATTAGACTGCATGTGTTTCTGTGGTATCTTTCTAATGGCCCATTGTATATGCCTACTTTACATAAATGAGTTGTTAATCTCTGTTATTCGTGGAAGGGAAAATATGACTTTTTCTAGAGAAGATTTGTGGACTCTTGTGAAACCCAGTATTTGCTTCTGAGATGTTTGTGTTGTATTGATTTCTAAGGGAAGTTCAGTAGATCATTATTTAAAGAGGCCATCTGAGGGAGATAAGCATTTGAAATAAGATATCCAAATTACAGTCTTGATAGTGTTTGACTTTGCCAAGTCCGGATGTCACACCCTTCAAGAGCGTTGAATAATGAACTTATGATTCCTCTTTCTTGTCTTAGTGCAAGTGTTCCTACCCGTCCTTGGCAACATTAACCATGGAGTCTCCAAATCTACTTCAGACCTTTATTTTGAATTGTGGTTTGAAATCTAATTTTAGTTAGCATACGCCATGTCTATCATCCACGTAGATACATTTGCTGCACTATGTTTAATACTGACTAGGGAGAAGGAAGAAACTCACAATTCGTATGCCCAGTCTCTTAACTATAGCTGAGAAACCTGCAACCTTGACATCTGTAGCAACCCTTGATTTACATTCAAAAGTAAAAGTATTTATTTTCATTGTTCTCTCTTTCTTTTTCAAAACTTTAGGTGAATGGAGTGAGGCTCTTTACCCACTGTTGACAACACTCACAGATTGTGTGGCCATGATGAGTGACAAGGCAAAGAAAGCGATGGTCTTTCTCTTGATGCAAGATAGCGCCCCTACAATAGCTCTCTGCTTGAGCCTTCAGTACCGGAGGGATGTTGTCTTTTGCCAAACTGTAAGAAATGAAGTGGAGTTGATATTGTTAGACTCCAGAGGGAGAAATATTATACTCTGCTGAGTGCGATTCAGTAGCTTTTCCAGTTGCAAGATTTCTTGCACCTAGATAGCATGCTCACAATTGTCTGATAGTATCTTGTCTGGATTACTGTAATATATTATAGGTGAGGCTGCATTTAAACTCTTTGGAAACCTGTACTTGGCACAGGATAGTACAGATAGATTACTGACTAGCACTGGATGTATGGAACATATCTCACTAATCTTTGAACAATTGTGCTGGCCTTTGGTCCATTTCTAAGCATAATACAGAGTGCTGTGGTGACTTTTAAACAACTTTATGATGTGGGATCCTTCTGCATTGAGGACTGCTTGCTCCCACATTAATCTGCCGGGTTGTTTAGATCTTCCTCAGATGCCCTACTTTGAATCCTCCTGTTGTTACAAGGGGTATGGCAGGTAGTAATCTATTAGAGCAGTGATCCCCAACCTTGGGCCTCCAGATGTTCTTGGACTACAACTCCCAGAAGCCTTCACCACCTACTCTGCTGGCCAGGATTTCTGGGAGTTGAAGTCCAAGAACATCTGGAGGCCCAAGGTTGGGGACCACTGTATTAGAGCCCCTTGTCAGTAACAACGCCCCATCTTTAGAACACCCTGCCTTGGGTTGCTCGCCTAACACTGATCCAACCTTCTGTCAACCTTTGCCCAGGGTCTTCAAACGATGTTTTCATAACAGAACTTGGGCTTAATGTTTATTTGACTTTCACCATTGTCTGCACACATTACCTGTGTTATTCACCATATTCCTGCCAACCTAGCAGTTCGAAAGCATGTAAAAATGCGAGTAGATAAATAGGTACCACCACGGTGGGAAGGTAATGGCGTTCTGTGTCTAGTCGCGCTGGCCACGTGACCACGGAAACTGTCTACGGACAAACGCTGGCTCTACGGCTTGGAGACGGGGCTGAGCACCGCGCCCTAGAGTCGGACACGACTGGACTAAATGTCAAGGGGAACCTTTACCTTTACCTATTCACCATATTTAGTTTTATATTGGGAGAGAGGATAGCTACTGTAGTTATTCTTCAGAGTGAAGGAGTGGGAGATAAATATGTGAAATGAAGTCTTGATTTACTCACTGCCCTGGACTTCAAATGAAGTAAATTAGGCCTTCCTCTTCTGCATCTACTACAGCTATGTCAGCCTTACTGGTGGGGATGAAACATAGCAGGATGAATATAAAGGAAACATGCAATGTCCCCAACAATGTGAGAAATTATGCTTCTATTTGTATCTTCCAGTGGAACAACAATTATTAGTAACTCTAGGAGCCACCCTACTGGGTGTTTGCTCTGTCATGAGGATGCTGAGCAGCTTCGGCAAGACCCTTAAATCACCTCATGTCTGTATTCTCTTGTGCAGCTTACAGCACTTATCTGTGGCTTCATCATCAAGCTGAGGAACTGCCTGCATGATAATGGATTTCTGAGGCAACTCTACACCATTGGCCTGCTGGCACAGTTTGAAAGCCTTTTGAGCACCTATGGTAAAAACCACTGCATGGGGCAAGCATGCAATATCTTTTATGATATAGTGAATTCCCCTCAATGCAGCACACTAGTAACGTGCTATGTAGACGATTAGACCTGTCTTATTATTTGTCAACAAAAGGGAGTTTAAAGCAGATCTACAAAGTAAATTTATATTCTAAACTAGTACAAAAAATGATGTATAACTAAAAGCAGAAGAATTTGTTTTTATGTTCATAAACTTGGTCCAAACCCAGAATTTGTACAGCTAGTTTTGTATGACTTCTAAGGTTTTCTGAAGTAAAAACAGAGCAGCTGCCAATTTGTCATATATCAAACCAGTTATTAAAACATTTCAAAATAGCCACATACTCCTGCTCTGGATTATTATTATTTTTTTAATTATAAATCTTGTTGGAAATTGAGTGAATTGCCAAATTGCATTAGGAATTATAATTATACTTTCTTCACCATTTGAAGGAGCACTCCTTCTATATACAAGATCATCATAATGTCTAGTTAGAATTTTACCTCAGTTTCCCATGAAACTCTCTTCCCTCGCAGTCCCCCTCAGCACAAACCATCACATTCTATCGATTTCTCTGACAGTCAGAAGTCTTTGGGTACTGGCAGAGAGTGATTGGAAAACCAGCTTATGTCTGCCATGTTCCAAAGGTAGATATTTAAATCCAAATGCTGAGCACAGCAAGTCTGATAGCGAAACAGCATTGTCTTAAAACTAATTGAAAAGGTGAAGGTTGGAGAAGCATATTCCTTTGAAATAAATTAATGCCACTTCAACATATGTTACAAAGTTTTGTTAAAAGTATTTCCTAACATAAAATTTCAAATACAAAATGTATTTTAGGTCATAAAATTAAGTTCTGATTATTTTTTAAAAATTGCATCTCAGTAAAATTATCATTTAATAAGCAAAGGAAACGTTAATTAAAAATACCTTTCACATGTCCTAAGGCTTAGGATAAGAATATAAGACATATAGCCATATCTAGGGGGGCATTAAATGGTCATATTTTCTTTTCTTAGTAAAACACAGGCAGTAGATACTAAGCCCTTGAGTCACATGTATAAATTCTTTTGCAGCCCAAAATGAAATTGGGAGCATTTTGGTGCATAAGAAGAGTCAGTACATATAAGAGCTATGCAAAATTATAGAATGTTATGTGTGCAAGTGATGTGTGAATATGGCTACAGGTGTTCAGCCTTGTAAGTGTTTTTTGTTTGTTTGTTTTTACAATCCTATTCACACTTTTTTCATTTAGGTGAAGAGCTGGCAATGCTGGAAGATATGAGTTTGGGGATAATGGACTTGAGGAATGTAACGTTTAAAGTAACTCAGGCCATGTCGAATGCCTCTACTGACATGCTGCCAGTCATAACCGGAAATCGGTAAGAACAAAAGGGGAGGGAACAGGGAAGAGACGTTGTGAAAGTAAATCCTGAGAAATATAGCATGGAATGATGCATGTCCTGTACAGGACAAGGTTCTGAAGCTGGTTTTTTGTAGATGCTAAGCCAGTAGAAAAATGCCCCAAATTCCAAATTCCTTTATTTTTTAGCGTATGTATTAGCATCTCTGAGGTGAATTTTCAAGAAAAATTAGTTTAATCAAATTTGGGTGGGGTTGGGTAATATATAGCCCAGTGAGTTAGGTAGAGCTAGAGTTGGGGGTTCAGTTCCTCACTGTGGCTCCCAGGAAAAGAGCCAGCCTCTATAGCCTTGGGCAAGCTGCCCAGTCCTAGGGTATATAATTCACTGAAACTATATATTTTCTCACCTGGGAAGTCCGTGTTGATGGGACCAATCCTTTACTGATAAGACTCATGTCCCAAGCTTTGATAAAGAAAGTGAAATGGGGTATTCTTGCAAGCAGCCTGGTTAGCTGGGACTATCTAAAGTTTCAACAAAGGAACTGAAGCCATTTTCCAAGGAAATTATGTTACAAAGGAAAGTGTGAGACTTAAAATCTTGATTAGAGCCTTCTAAAGCATAAGAATTAGATCATACAAGCTGGACATGTTTGAGCAAGATCTCTCTGCTTCCTGTTGGATTTGAGTATTTGCATTGAATGTATTCTGTATTGACTGAAGTTTTGTCAAGGGTAATTTAAGACCATATAGTTACCGTGAATAATTCATATTTAGTCAGTCTACACGGGTTTTTCTTTGGTTACCTGGGTAAGCACCATGTTTCTCTTGCTTTGGATGGATACAATCCTAGAGTCTGACAAAGGTAGACTACTGAGTCTACATAGAAAATCCTGGAAAGGGTAAGTTGGAATCAACTTGACAGCATGTGATTATTAACGTATGCAAGATGGAGATGAGTGGTCCTTCTTCAATATTATTTTGACAGAAAAGGTGCAGTTCTTCATATGGAAGCATAGGATGTTGCCATGTGGCTTTTCTATGAGAAAATGAGTTGGTAATTTCCTGCCCCAGAACTTAATTTTACTGTTTGTTTCAGTTTTCAGGGGAAACATTGCCTTTGGGATCTGTCCTCTTCCTTCCTTCATAACATTGCAAATTAAAAACATTTCCTTTCTACGCATTCCCTGAGAGGGGAACACGCTAGCCCCCTTTCAGATGACTAATATTGGCAGGGGGGAAAAAAAGCATGAGGAAGGGGATTGTGGTAGGATTGTGGTGGCAAGCTGTTAAAGTATAAATCCAGTGTATTTATCATTAGGTGGAGTCTCTATTCTTAGGTGGAATATAGCATCCACCTCAGGAGATTTTGCTTCTCCCCACCTCCATGGTGAAGACATACTGTTTCAGGACAGAAATTGGCACAGCTTCCTGTTTTTTGATGTGAAGAGCTTGATATAAACTTTCTACAGAAAGCTTTTTCTTGAGACTAGATATGGAAACTAGACTTTGGACTTTGAATTCAGTAAGATCTTGTCAAAGCAGTGAGATAAGATAATGACACCACCTGCAGGACACACTGACATTTTCCGTCATTAAATTAATCTAGTTGTTCTAGAAACATGAGAGAGATGAACATATTAGCAAACCATATGAAGCCAAGAACCTTGGCTTAATAAGACAGGATATTCATCAACGGTGTGGCAAGCGCATGCATCCCATTTGCTTCTGCTTTGCTTTAACAAGTAAACAAGCCAGGAGGGGCAGTTTCCCTTTATGTCCGAATCTGGGATTTTGGTACAGCCTGGCAAAAAAACGACAGGATCATCAGACAGCTTTAAACAATGGTATCATGAGATTACGATACCTGAGTTTGGCTGGAGCATGAAGCTATACTTTCCTGCTTTGTTCATCTGCTCACACAAAGAAAGGAGCAGAACAGGAGGAAATAGGCAGGGTGCACCAGCAGTCTGCCTCTACAGATCACTTCTTTATTAAGCCAGAATTTGCGGTTTGATATGATGTGTGAATCAGGTCTTTAGTCCACATTTCCACTTCTTTCCAGACTGCATCAAGCACTTGCTTAAAAGATGGTAACTAACAGCTTTGAGTTTAATTGATAACGTTGGTAACTTCCTGAACAGTCACAAGTTTCTCCCCCGTTAACATAATTTTTCTTTCTTTTTTTTTTAAAAAGCCTTTCTCATCTGTTGCTTGTTTAACTTTATTTTTTCTGCTTCAAATTAGTGATGGGTTTAATGTGAGAATTCCATTGCCAAGTACCTTGTTCGATGCATTGCCCCGTGAGATTCAGAGTGGCATGCTGCTGAGAGTTCAGCCTGTTCTTTTCAATGTGGGGATCAATGAACAACAAACCTTAGCAGAGAAGTAAGTATATGTATACATCTCTCTCTCTCTCTCTCTCTCTCTTTCTCTCTTTCTCTCTTTGTTGTGTATATGGCTGAGAACCATCACTCTTCATCAGTGTGTGGAAAACATACCTTTTTGGTTTGCATCTTCCATAATCATCCAGCTGAAGAGTTCTGGGATATGTAGTCCATTAAAATAGACTTTCTGGGCTCCGTTTCCCATATCTTCATAGATTTGAAGGAATGTTTGAGCTGTACCTTATTTTAAAGGGGAAAAAAAAATTAAAAAAGAGAGGGAAAAGAAACAACAAACAAAATATAGTCACTGAAATATTTAGGGTTTTGCTCTTTCTCTCTTTTTCTCTGTCCCTCTTCCTCCTTTCTCTCTCTCTCTCCGCCATGTTCCCCCTTTAATTTTGTCAGAGTGTTGAAAACAGACTACGTGGCTATCTATTTGGACCATTCTTAAAAGATTCCTTTTATTTTGTTTTGTTTTTAAGATTTGGAGATACCTCATTACAAGAAATGATTAACATGGAAAGCTTAGTACGCTTGAATTCCTATTTTGAACAGTTCAAAGAAGTTTTGCCCGAAGACTGTAAGTGTCAAACGCTCATGTCTAATATGGTTAGATTTCAATTTGACAGTTTGTTTGTATTTAGTGAATTTGCACAAATAGCGAAAGTTCAACAGCTGGTTTCATCCAGGTGCATTGGGAGTGTTCTCTGATTTCAACAAATGTTTTTCAGCAAGACAGGGTGACATCAAAAGATCTTGCTACCTATGGAATAGTTACGATTTTTCTGCTGATCTGAAGCAGATTTCCATTTAAATGTTGGATATCATCTGAAATTATTAAATTAAAATATGAGTTGTAATTCTGTGTTCTTATAATTTGGTTTAGTTGAAAAATTGGCAGTGTGCTGGATGCAAATTGAATGTATCAGCAGTATACCAGTGGCCAGAATCCTGTTAGCAATGTCCAAATTGCATAAGTTGTGGAGCCAAATTGCCATTTCATACCATGCAATTTTGGGCAATTTTTGTAGTCCATACATTCCCAAGGTTGCCAAAGGCAGAAATTCGGCCTCTACACACGCTAAAGTTGCCCACTACAGCTCTAATTTGAATGATGTCTTAGAGATTAATCACATTAACAGTAATCAATGTTGAGATGGGTGCCTACTAGTAGTAAAAAACCAAGATGGATGTTTCTAAACCTGACATATTGTTGTTCTCATACATAAAATGCTCTTATTCTATCTTTCCGTGTCTCTATTTCTCTTAAGGTCTACCTCGCTCCCGTAGTCAAACGTGCCTGCCTGAACTGCTGCGGTTCCTTGGACAGAATGTACATGCAAGGAAAAATAAGAATGTTGATATTCTTTGGCAAGCTGCTGAGGTATTTATGATGGTTACCTCTTTCATTCAACCATTTTTGCAGAACCAACCTCAAGCTGTGCTATTCACCAGATCGTCAAGACTTGCCCCTTGTGAAAAGCCAATCTTGTGTGAGCATGCAGGATATTGGACAACTGCTGCCACATGATGTGTTTCTTGAGCTAGGGATGCCTGGGAGCGCTGAGGCTGTCGGAGCTGTTTCTCTTCCTTGTCTGTGTTCTGAAAGCCTGGAAAGAACAGTTGAACACGGGGCTGGAATTTGGCTTGGCGGGGACCCTTCTAGGAGAAACGCAATACTGCCTTGGTCATGTGTCTTCTCTGTGTTGCCAACCAAGTTGTGGATGTGGCCCTAGAAGAAGGGAATGCATTTGGTGCCGTGATAATTGATGGCAGAAAGTGGAACCACAAAGAGCATTGTGGGTTCCAGAGCTTGGAAATGACTGTTTAAAAGTAATGAGCTACCATTACAGGTCTAAGACATAATTATAGATTTTTGAAGTAGCATTTTATTTACCTGTTTAAGAAAAGTAATGAAGAGAGATCTCTGAATTTTTTCAAGCCTCAGTCAAATGCTCCAGGCTGCTGGCCAGTAGTACAAAATGCGCTCTTCCCCCGTTCTTTAATTGGTACAGCTACGCCTGCAGCAGAGAATGAGGCAGCCGCATAAACCAGTGCTTGAACCATGGGATGTTCTTTCTCCATTATTTAA
Source organism: Intellagama lesueurii (assembly GCA_037013535.1). Classification (NCBI taxonomy): domain Eukaryota; kingdom Metazoa; phylum Chordata; class Lepidosauria; order Squamata; family Agamidae; genus Intellagama; species Intellagama lesueurii. Next base: position 94,313,782 of record JBAJHW010000003.1, on the reverse strand, counting down.
TGTGGCTACATCTCTAGAACTATGAAAAGAACTGATAGGTACTGTTACCCTGCAGAAGAAGAGTGAATTTCTCCCTCACTGAGTTAGAGTCATACTGTAATGTCCTTGTACGTATGTAATTGGGGGAAAGGACTGCATTACAAGTAATTAGTAGTTCATAGTTATAACTTCTGTTACCCTGGCTAGATCTTGGCCTTGGTCTTGGAGGAATGGAACAATGAAGAAGCCCACTGCAGGGGACGCAAGAGTTTCCTGGTTGCTTTTTTTGGAGGATGGGAAGGTTTGCAGCTCTGCTCCCTCCACTGGGCTTGGAGAAGAGCCCCCCTGTCCATTTCTTTCCTTCCACTATCATGGCTTTCGGCAGGACAGAATCTCTGGTGTGCCAAGGGACACTGTTCCCTCAGGAGTGTGTGATGACAGTGGAGGAGAGAGAGAATGACCCTAGGTGAACTGAGCAGTTGTGGGCAGCCTCTCATCCCTGAAAAATTCATTTGTAACACTGGGATGTTGATAAATGCCACTTCATGTCTTCCCTGTTGACATTTCTGAAAAACCTACAGTATGTGAGATAAGAAATTTCTTTCTCAATTCTTCATTAATCTTGCAAATGGATGTTAATTATAATTCAGACCTTAGTCCTCCGCCCTCACCTCATTTCTAATGCCTATAAGGCCATTCCCTTCATAGTTCTGTTGTTGGCTCTTTTCTTTTCTTTCTGTTTCACCAAGAGACTAACCAATAGCTTCCGTCCTTAGATTTGCCGCAGACTAAATGGTGTTCGGTTTACAAGCTGTAAAAGTGCCAAGGATAGGACTGCCATGTCAGTGACTCTGGAGCAGTGTCTGATATTGCAGCATGAACACGGAATGGCTCCACAGGTCTTCACACAAGCCCTAGAGTGCATGAGGAGGTAAGGCTTGGTCTGCTCACTGGCCACTTGTTTCTAACCCTGGAGCCATGTAAACTGCAGATGGATGGGTCTCCCCATCTTAGATGGGGATAGTTATGTAACAAATATAACTATCAAGGAACATGAAAGATATGGACTGTGACTGCCTGGCATGCTTTTTTTTCCCCCACGGAGGGTTGCCACATTTGTGTAAGGAAAATGTAGGGTTGTTTTTTTTTTTTTTTGAGAAAAACAGTTCTTCAAAAGAGGAAAACATTTTGTTTTGTTCTCAACACTTTGGTGGTGAATAACTGAGGTGCAAATACAAGAATGGAAGAGCACGCCATCTTTGCTGCTCTGCCAGTTTGAGAGTTTTGAAACCGTGTCAGAACTTTGCTCGCTGTTCTTCTTGGTTCCTTAGAGATGATCAGCATTAATTACACACTCTGTGAAGGATACGCATCTGCAGGTTGCATTGGTTGGCTATGCTTCCTCAGGCAACAGAGTTTGCTCCTTCAGCAAATTGTCATTTCGAATGTTTCATGATGCAGCAATCCAAGTCCATCACAACCTGTCAATGTCCTCATATCTGTTTTCTGAAGCAGTAGACCTGTTTGCAAAATTCAGTTGTTTTTCTTTCTTTTAAAATATTAGGAATTTGTGTACTGTTGTTCAATACATTGTTTCAAGCACTGCTGGAAAGCTACAATTTTGCATACCAAAAGAAAAAGAAAGGATAAGAAAACTAGTTTTAGTTATTTTATTTTATTGACGTAGTTTAACACTACTGTGGAGTCCTGTTTTTAACATTCACTCTTGCTGAATGTGCTGTACTGTGTGTCTTCTCACCAAATTTTCAAAAGTGTTGAATTATCTTATCCTTTCTGTATGTTTTTGCTATTTGACCCTTTCTAAATCTTCAATGTTGTATTTCCTTTTAAATAGTGTCTTTACTTCAGCAGAAGTTGCTTTCTAAATACTCCCTAAGATCTTGTATGTGAACCACAGAATTCCATAAAATGGAACTGACCTAGAATACCCTGATGCAGTATTACACCAGGTGCCTTATGAAAAATAACTTGTATCTAAATATGAATGATAAAACCTGTTCAGATAAACACCCATTTATTTTAACAGTATTCCATCATTTTCCTTCTGATGATACGTGTTACATTTTTAATGAAAGTAGATCCAAGCTGGTAAAACTTTAATCACTTGATTAAAGATCAGTTGAGTTCACTTGGTATTTTTAGCACAATCCCAGTCTGGAAGAGAAGTGCCTTCTCATGTTTTTCTTTTAAATAAAGAGAAAATGAGAAGGAAGGAGAGCAGTAACAGCACGTAAGAACCTCTAATTTGTTTTTTGTTGTTTTGCTTTAGTTTTTTAATTTGCAGGTAACAAAACTGGAACAAAATAAATTCTGTGCTTTGGCATTCTCTTTCCGTCTGGAAGAGTTGAATCCTAACCTAAGCACATACAAATGAGCTGGCAGAACCAAGCTTTCTCCTTCCCATGTCAGACCCTTCCCAGCCCCCAAACATAAGGGACCCTGCTCTGTGGGTATACTGGGGAAATGTAATGAGGAGCGTTCTCCCCAAATTTGGCAGAGATGTCTTCTGTGAATGGAGCCCATCCATTCACAGAAGACAGATCCTGTATCAAACCCATACGAATTCAATAAAATAGGGGCCTTTATTTTCACGGGCTTGGATCTAAAGGGAGTCCTACAGTAGCCAACAGTAACTTCCCCTGTAGTATTTTCATTAATTGCTCTTAGTAAATTTATATTCAAACAATAGCTAGTTGATAGTTTGAACTATGTGGAAGCAAAATTAACCAGTGTTACTTGAAATGACCTTTGAAAAGTAGTCAGAATGTTTCTTTTTTCCTGAGAGGTGTATATTTCTGTACAAATACCTCAAACCAATGCTCCCTTTTTTTGCATATGATGGGAAACTTCCAGAAGTCCAGGAGCTGCAAGCACCCACCTCTGGACCTTGGAGGGCTACACCAACAACAGTTCCTTTTAAAAGGGTGTGGTTTTTAAGTCAAAACAAGTCCTCTCTTGCCCTCTTTTATTAATTTGTTTATAAATGGGATGGGGGAGGGGAGGGGAGGGGGAGGCCGTAAAGCAGGTACATGATGTGCTGTTGGAATAATTTTCATATGAATCAATGAGTTGATTACATTAGATGCTAACATAACTTCTTCCTGGGTGGCAAGTTTACATGTCTACTTCCTACAGATATCATATCTGGATTAAGGCAGATAATCCCCTTTTGCAAGAGCAGCAATTACACTACTAAATTAACGGCAATAACAGCTCTTGTGAAAAATTTATTGCAATATTATTAGGAAATTCTATCCCAAATTCTAAGTACATGGAATGGTAGTGGCAGCAGCTGCGAATGATGACCATGATGATTCATTTTATGCAGCACCTTTTTATAAAATATTCTAAAAGATTCAAGACAATCTACAGTGTATATAAAAGTTAAGAACAAGGATAGGATAAACAATACTTGAATGTACTTAAAGTTATTTCCCAGTATACAATGCAATCCAGAGTCCAGCTTCCCATTCTTGTCCACTTAGGAGGTCTTAAAATGTTGAAAAATTGCTTCCCACACTCCCTAAAAAGGGCACAAGGGGAATTTTTCCATTAATTTCCCAAAAAATATATTACTCAATATAGTGGGGTAGGGATATAACCAGTGAAGGTTTGTGTGGTATAAACGTAGGACACAGGAAACCTACATACATTAAAAACCCTATTAGGTTGCCATCAGTTAGATGCAACTTAACAGGACATAATAACAGGGAGAGAGGGGGCCCATATTATTGAGGAACAGAAGCTGGGGCCCTTGGGAGCTACCTACAGCCCATGAATTAACCTTGTCCACATCTGCTGTCGATTATTGTACATACTAAAGCCACAAGTGGTACCATTCCCTCGGGATCTTGAAAGTGTCAAATAATAAGGCAGTGAGTAAGGCCAGAACTAACCTGTTTTGAGGCTAAGTAATTTTAAGCTCCTGCATTTGGTAGCTAGCATATTCAAATAAAGTCAGTACAACGTGCATTGAAGAATTATTGAAAGGGTCAAATGCTACAATGGTTATTCATGTTCAGTTTTGCTTTTCAGCGCTCCATATATTTTTTTTGCAGCATGTGGAAGCATGGCAGAGCAGCATGGACCATTGCTTGGCCAAATAAGAAAATGAACATGGAAAACCATTCTTATTCAACCTACATGTATTTATTTTCAGTAGACTACAGTATTCTTTCTTATTTTCTCTTTTATTCTCTTTCTCTCTCCTTTATTCTGTAATTGTGCCTTTTATTATTATTATTATTATTATTTAAAAATTGGCACATCTCCCTCTTTTTTTAACCTAACACGTTCTACTTTCTGTTGTGGCTTTTTCAAACATTTCTTTTCCTCTTCTTGATTTGACTTTGCTTTATTTTGCCACCTTGTTCCTTCCTTTTCTTCTGTTTTTTTATACATCCGTTGCATGTCTGTGGTTTTTTTCCCTGTTTTTTTCCTTTCTCCCCAAACTTCTTCCTTTTCACAGTATTGGAACACGGGAGGTAGTCACCCAGAAGAACTTGTGTGGCCTGGTGCCCATCCGGGATTTCAGGCTAGACCCCAGTCTACTCTACTCTATTCCTTTACTAGCATTGAGCCCCAATTTACTGATTGTGTGGCTATTTCTGAGCATTGCATACCTGGTGGCCAGATTACGTTGCAAGTGAAGACGAGTTATAAAGCTAAAATTCAATGACGTGCCAGAAATATTTATTGCCACCTGGTACCTCTTGGTCAAAGGAATGTCTCATAGCATCGTCTGCCAAGAATTATGATTATTATTATGCCTTACAATTTTGTGTTTCTATTGTACTAAACTTGTAAATACACATCAAATTATTTTATGAAAAGGAATTGTATTGAACGCTTAAAACTGTTGTTACGCTTTCAGTGCTTGTAACATAGTCGGACAGCGGCCTGTTAGCTGACCAGAAGATTTATTTCTCTCACCAAATATTTTTCAGGCATCTAAATCTTGAGTTTCTTTCTTTCTCTCTAGAGACATACAGTTTTGTTTCACATGTTTCATGTATTCCAGAGAAAGGAACTCTGTCTAAAAAAAAATTTGTATCTTTTTTGTATATTCTTAAAAATGTGTCTATCTTGCCTTTCATATTTACATGATACGCAAACAGAAAAAGTGGGAGTTTATAACACATTGATCTGAACAAATTTACTTACGCACCTTTTAACTTTAATTTTGAAACATTACATTAATATTGCTTAAATGCAATAATTAGAGTTTAAAACCATGTATGTGTTCCTTTCTCATAGTTAAATCTGTTCTAACATATTATATTAACTTTAACAAATGAACTAACTTGAACAGCAGTATACTGCATGCAATATAGTTTCAGTATATTTATATATCTACTTTTTTATTGTATCGAAAAGGGAAGAGTGTGCAGAAAGAGTAGCTTACTAATCACCTGTGATTCCATTTAAATCTTCTTTGGAAGAATTATTTTTATATTCTGTGTGTTGCTGCCATATCTTAATTAATATTGATGTTAAATATTGCCATAAAAGATGCACTAAGCTCACTGTTAAACTTTAAATCTTTAAATGTTTGATAGATGCGAACTACATCAGTGACTATTCCCTGGGAAATTATTCTAAAATTGCAATGAGCAACAGAAAAGTAGCACTCAGTTTCCACTATTTTTAATTTTATTTACTGAAATGTGCACATATCTGCATTCAGACAGTATTTATAATTTTAACACATATTTAGATAAAGTCATTTAAATTTATTAAAAAGCAGTGACAAGGCACAGAGGGGGGAAAAATCTCAATTTTCTGCTTTTTTGTGCTATAGGTTTTTTTCACTAATACACTGCTCAATTAATTTTGACTGCTGGCATAAAAACTGATGCAGTCTATTGCTATTTATGGAGTGATGTCTCTGTTACCAAAATGGCACAGAAGCGACTTCCCTAATAGCTACATGTTATGCTGCCCAAATAATATTTGTACGGAGCAGTGAGGTGATACTCGCATTGCTTCTCTCTGAATGGCAAATTTCTTGCGTACTTCCTACTGATAGCACCGTATCTGAATTAAGGCGTTTGCAGGGGCAGCAGTTAGACACACCAAAATTCATGGCAACAGCAGATCTTGAGATAAATTTATTACAGTATTATTGTGAGATTTTACCAAAATCTAATCATACGGAATGGGCATGATGGCTGCCGGCGATGGGCACAATGGACCCTTTGATGTGAGGCATATTTTTAAAAGATTCAAGTCTATCTGCAGTGTTAAATTATGCAAAAGATAAAAGCAAGGACAAGCTAAACAATACATTTCTAACACAATCAAGGTTATCGCCCCATAATGCAGTGCTATCCAGAGCCCACCTTCCTGTTCATGTCCAGCAGGAGCACATCCCCAAGGCATGGGAAGTGTCTCCATTATATTCATTGAGCCTGATCTCTAAAACAGAAACAAGGAACACACAGGGCTCTGGATCACATATATTGCTTAAAGTAATATGTACAGTACATAGGAGGAACTGATCCCAGTTTTGTAAATAGCTACTTGTCTGCAATTTCTCATTGACTGCAGCAGATGAACATATCCTGATCATCAGTTGGAGTAGCTGTTAATAATGTGCCTTTAAATGATTAAAGCAGACAGACAGACTAGTCCATTGTTGGAACTTTTTTGCAAAATGTGGCTAACCTGTCCTCTTTTTCTTGGATATGGGACATAATGGCGGTGGCTCCTACTTACGCAGAGCTTTGTGTATTCATTCGAGCCCAGAAGAAATTAGGATTGCAGCCAATAAGCTCATCCTGGCATATAAAGTCCGTTGGGTGTGCTAAATAAAAAAAAATACAAGTATACCTTTTCACTGTAAGGCTGCTAAATCAAAATGTATGTAAGTTATCCACAGACATAAAACACTTCGCTTTGGTATATCTTTGTACTTCGACATGCACAGAAGGACACTGAGTGGTATCAACTGTAAATACTTCAAAGTTTCAATACAGTGCTTTGGAGGAAGGGCAAATAACATCCCTCACCCATGAAGTGAATCTACAGAAAAATGTATGTGATGGAATACCAACAAAGTTAATGATGCCATTTAGTCCCTGTTGTGTATAAATATAATCCACAAGAGAAATCCTGTTAATTTCCATAAGAGAGTTAAATGTCCGCTTAATGCTGCCTTGAGATACACATTTTTTTACAGATATGGTGTATCTGAATCTTGCCTTCTGCTGATAACAGCATAAATTATTATAAATCAACACCCATTTACAAGGCACCTTGGAAACAAAGCTACTACAGTACAGTTTAACAAGGAGCATGTTAAATGTTGCTGTCCTTAGTTGTTATAATGTGAATAAATTGTCTCTCAGCCATACATGTTTGTGTACTCTTGTCTTACACTTGTGTTCCAGCATGAAGCCACTTTCATTTTTCTTTGTTTTCTTCTGTGTTCAAAGGAGCCAAAGAAAGAAAATGGGAAAAATCTATTTTGATGGTCTAAGTAAATTCATGTGTAGCTAAATGATGTGCTTCCTTATAGAGTTGGTTTGAATGCTGTCTGTTTTCGTAGCACCTAATGGCCTTTGCAGTAGATTTCAGGATTATATTTTAAAAGTGCAATACTGTTTGGAAGCAGGCTCTAAATGTTAAGGTAGCCTCTGCTGTAGCATTGTCTTTATACAGAGATGGGAAATGTTACCAGAAAGTCATGTTCCTCACCACCCCACTGCAGTTGTTATCCTGCCAGTCTTAGCCTATGACTAAAGGAGCAGGCCAGTATGGTTATTCACCCTTTTCCTGGCTCTCCTCCAATTTCTCACTGAAATTTTCCCTTCCTTCCCCCTTCAAGGGTGTTTCTGTATAACAGGGTTAACTCCGATTCCCATAATAACTAAGGTTTGAAGCTAGTTTACATTCTTTGGTTAAGAGAAAACCTGCTGAGTTGTGGTTAGCATGACTCGAGCCATGAAGGAAAGGAAGTCAATTTTTGGATGAAAGAGAGGAGGAGATAGGAGTATATAAGCCATAACCCACTCTCTGTTTTCTAAGTTAGACAACTAAAAGCATTATACCTTCATAGGTGAATATGAGGAAACCTGAAATCTTTCTAGGTCGTGATTGATGGCTATAGCTTCAAAGGTATTTTTCAAGTAACCAAATAGAGTCCAAGTTTCAGGAACTGTGATTTCGTTAATTGAATTTGAGTTACTTCATTTTGTTGTTATTGAAAAGCATTTACTTAGAAAGAATAGTGTTTTCTTTCAGCATTAATAATGTGTTTCTGGGCAATTTGTGCCATGAAATACTAGAGGACATCGCTGTGATAAAGGTTTCTTAAAATTAGGTTCACCGTTGCTTTTTAAGAGTTGCAAAACTAAAAACATAGCATGCTTTTATTTCATGTGCATCCTTGTTTAGTGATCCATTGCTTTCAATAACTACAGTGGCGAATTATTGAAGCGCTCATTCAAGTATTTGAATGCAACAAAATAGCCAGCTAAATGTCATGGTAGTTAAAATGTTCGGGCTTTCTGTTTTTGTTTTTGTTTTCTTTCATTTTTTGGTTTTACTGCTGTCATTTTTTTGTGCTTGTCTTTTTTTTTTCCCCAGTGAGGGTTGTCGACGAGAAAATACAATGAAGAATGTTGGATGTCGCAAGTATGCGTTTAATTCCCTGCAGCTGAAGGCTTTCCCCAAGTTTTACAGGCCTCCTGAAGGAACTTATGGAAAAGTTGAATCATAAGATTACCATGTCTTGTAATTAGCTGTTCTGTTAAAATACGTGAATACACTTGACTTTAGTATATGGACTTGGACAACAATGTCAGAAACAATTTTTGTATGTTTCACTAGGTAATGCTGAGCATGTAATTTTGTTAAATTGGATTCCATAGGAGGAAATATTCTTTGTTGATCCTTATAATAATGTGATGATTGCTTATGTAACTAGCCATCCGTGTATGTAAAATGCCCGAATATATTATACCACCAATTTCTTACCTTTATGCCTAAAAAAGAAAGATAACTCATTGACTGCTGAGGATTTATGAATGATATTTCGGCAGCTGCTTCACTCATTTTTTTTATATGGATTTGATTTGAAATCAAGATTTTCATAATACTTTTTAAAACATCAGGACTGTAAATAGTAAATAAATTGGATATAAGGCATTACAAGAGGATGAGGAAGTAACACTCAAATTGGAAGATCAGAGCGGCACATAAAATATGATGCCAAGAGCCTAACTTATTTTACTGGGATTTGTCATACACACAAGGCCAGGAACTGACATAAGGCCAAGTTCTACTTGCTTCAGAGACTGGATTGGACCCACAATCCTTTTTGTTGACTTTAAATATGTATTTATGTTTCACACCTTTTGTTGTCTTGTGCTAAGAAGCAGAGGTCTGAACGCTAAGTGGCATGGGCACTACAGGATCAGCACCATGCTCCAGTTTCTTCCCAACCCCCAAGTCCTTGGAGCTCCCCAGAAATCAGCTCTGGAACGTTTTCCAGCTCTCCAGAGCAGGCTTTGGTGTGAACGCAGGGCTCTGTAGTTGAGATGAGATCCCCCCTCCCACTTTTGCTGGAGTCCGCTATTCTGTCAAGAGAAGTTTAGTGTTGGATTCTGCTGAATACTTGCACAGCCCAAGCAAGGGCTAGCTGAACATGACAAAACACTCCATGTGACTAGTAACACATGAGAGCTCAGATGGCACTTTAGTTATGTACTTTTATCTGTATTACTAATCGGATTAGGCCTGCATTCTTATCTTTACTTTGAAATGCCAATGAGGATTGCCTAGGCACAGTCACCTGCATATCTACATCATGGTATCTTTCTAATTAGAGATGGGCACGAACCGCCAGTTTGGTGGATGGCTGAATCGGTGTTCTGCAGTTCAGTGCCCCAACTCCTCCCGCAGATGCCTACTCAGAAGCAGCGCCCTGGCTTCCCTGCCCCTCCTCCTCCAGGCACTGCCTCTGAGTGGGCACCCACTGGTTCAGCCATCCACCAAACTGGCACGAACTGCCCAACTCATCTTCATTTCAAGTCCCTGTCTGTTTGTATCACCTGTGTGTATTGGTCACTTTATTGCACACTGGTGTTTAGTGCAAGCCAATGTATGCAAAAAGTAGTTCCTCTGTTTTCATGATGAATAGAATCTTATTCAATATTTTGTGCACAACATTACCATTCCATCTGTACAAGGCATCTTCCAAGTAGCTAAGATGCCTACTGGATTAGCAGCCTGGTTTTCTGCAGATTTTATGTGTTTTAGTCTCCAGAATAAGTCGTTTTTTTATTTTTCTGTTCTTTCCCCCACTTCAAGCATTTTCAATTAAACTGAATATTATTAAACACAAAAGACAGGACTTTTAGAATATTTATGCAAAAACCAACTGTTTTGAAATTAATGTCTTCAAATTACAGGATTAGTCAATGATTTTCTGTCATTTCACACTAGTTGAGTGTTTGTTTGTTTTGTCCCATAGTCAGCCTCCATTTTCTCACGTGGCATGGAGCAGGAAACTGAAAAAATGTTTGATGAACAGTAGCACTGTTTCTTATAATTCATCTAAATCCTAAAGCCTAATGCATTCAATTTGTGATAAATATTTAAATGTGGTGGTTTTAGTACATTGGCCCAATATGAATAGAACACTTAATTGTAGTTTAGATTGTGTGAATAAGGTTTTGCACTAACTTATTTTCTCTCTGGAATGGTTTCAAGGAGACAAGAAGCCTCTATTTCCTGTTTTAACGAGCCATGTTTTTTCATTATTTCTGAAAACAAAAACAGGGGTTAGCTTACACTTTGGTATTTTGAAACAAGCCGGGATCTAATCTCAGCTCGTTTCAACAAGCATTAGTTTAAATTAACTGTAGAGTTCCCTGTATTAATGTTATATAAAACTCAAAAGCATGCTTCCAGTCTCCACCCAAAGAGAAGATGGCAGCGTGTGGCCCTGAGGCATGCTCCTGCTCCTACTGTTCCTGCTCTTGCTCATTCATATAATGTTCAGCCATGCGTCCACATTACATCTGAATTGGGCTATTGACCTCAAATGAGAGACAAACACCACGCAGCAAAGTCAGTCTGTACAGAATGACATTGGATCGTCACGAATTACAGTCCATGAAGCCTGTTTACAGGAGATTAATATGCTCTTCACATGACCACAAATACGTGATTTAACAACTTTTTTTTAAAAAGAGACAATTTTGAAGAAAAGTCTTTGAAAGTGTCATTTTTGAATACCTAGAGCTGGATTCAACACTGTCACAACACTCATGCAACTCCTGGAACTTCTTCACCTTTAAACTCCACTTGGTATCAGTGGATTTATTTATAACTGCTCAACATCATAGGCCTTTGAAGGGCAATGGGAAATGCGGTTTAGTTATTCTCAACAAAATAAGACTCTGATATATGTATGCCATTTGCTAAGAGAATTACACTCCTTCCTGGTTTTTATAGCCAGTCTTTAATTTCTTGAAGGTTTTCAGTGTTTACTTTAGCTCCACGTTTGTTTGTTTTAACCAATTGCTTTTAGAAATTTAATGGTATAACTGCATTGTTACACTTGGCAATTGTGATTTTGTTGAATTAGGTTTTTTAAAAACTTATTGTTACAATGTTTTTATGCAGCCTCAAAGTTACAAATGTTGTAACTTGTTTAATCTCAGAACTCTGTACCAAATACAATTTTCTGGATTGTGTTAAAAACTGAACTGTTGGAAAAGTTCCTGGTATAGCAGATGAGTGACCTTATTTAGTCTTTGCTCACCAAATATAATACTTAAATTTGTAACCCTAAAATTATATGTCTAACTTTTGCTTTTTCATATCTTTCTGGAGAGAAGGGCCAGTGAGTTGTTAGACATGATGATGTTTGTTGCAAGCAGGGGTGGACAACTTCTGCAGGTCAAGGGTGAATTTTCCACCCTTGGGACACGCTACTGGCCACACCGTTCTCTCCCACCCAAACTGGAAGTGACTGAGAAAAGAGGGCAAACCAAACAGAACGGCCCAACTCACATTTTGTTAAAACAAGGCTGGGGGGGTAATGGTATAATACACCTTGTTTTAAAGGTATATATCACTTCCTAAATCCTTTCCAAAATATGAGTCACTCTGCTTTAAGGAGGGATTCCCCCCCCCCCCAGTAGTGGTGGGGAGCTGTAAAAACAGGTAGAGGCTGCATGCTTCACATGTTGTCCACCCATGATGGTAAATGGTTTGATCTTAAAATATCTTGCCATTGAATGTACAAAATATTGCCAAGGTGACATCACATGTCACATCCTCCTTGCCCTGTTTCAGCCCACCCTTGCAGACATGGAAGATGGAGGGTTCTACTGCCTACTAGTGTTTCCCTGTTCTTTTAATGGGAAAAGGAAGCTGCACAGGCAAAAAGAAGCTACACTTTCCATGGGACTACATACCAAGCCTAGACACACTAGAGAGCTTCTGAAAACAAATGGAAATCCAAACACATTGCTAAGCGTGCTGGCAAAGACGTAGGTTAGATTCACCAATGTGAAGTTGTGGTTAAAAGCTGAACGGAGACATGGACAAGCAACGTTCTTGTTCCCACCGGGTAACCATGGGACAGTCATAGTTTCTCAGACTGTCCTACTTCACAGAGTGAGGTGAAGATAAAGAGAGACAGTGTAGTCCATTGGAGGAAAAACAGGGTATAAATGCAACTAATGGGTAATAAAAAATGAGGATCAGGTTTTTGTAGTTATATCTTCTCTAAATCACAGTAAGCATTTATTTTACATTCCTACTCCGATTACCTACTAAAAATGGTCTTGTTTTTATAGAGTTGTGTTCACTTAGGTGAGGCTCTGGTAACAGAAGTGTACATCTAGCATTGTGGTACTTCTCTGAATAGTTCCCAAATTCTTCATGTATGTGGGGGGTGTTTTCTGCTTCCCTCCCCTCATTCTCAGAGTGGCAGGACACCAAACTACCATCATGCGTGGGCAGGCAGAGTAAGTGCGTCCTGTGCTGATCTCTTTCTTTTTGGCTACCTGGCAATGGCGTAGGCTGACCTCATCCAGCGAATCTTTTATACAGACAACGTGACATGCAAAAAAAGAGATGCGCCTCCACAAAGGACTGACTTAATGGGACTTGATCAGAAATGGGGAATTGTGAAACCAGACATCCATATTGGAAATGTTGTGTGGGGTAAAGGTTTTGTATTACATTTTGTTTTGTTCTGTTTTGCACAGAAAAATCATTCATAAGGATTCCTGTTACAAGACGCTCCAGCTGATGTTCTTTTAAAATGCATTTATAAAATGAAACCCATGAAAGGGTATGAAAGAAATTGCTGCCAAGTATGTTCTGTGAAAGCAGCCACAACACACACACGCCCTTGGGTTTCATGTATACATGTAGCGATATTGTAAAACGGAGCACAGTTTTGTCCCGGCACCATTGTATTTGCCAAGCTTTGTGCATTGCAATTTTATTATTTATTTGTTTGGGGCAGTATTAATATGCCATCCGCAACATATGGTTACTGTTTTTTATCGTCTTAATTCATCAATCCATGTATGCTGTAAATGTGCTAGTCTTTAGGAATCTAAAAGTAAATAAATAAATAACTGACAAGAATGTTGAGATGACTTTTTTAAAAACAAAAACGAGCGATACGGAGACTTTTCAGAAATGACGTTGTGTATTTCGTTATACGTTGCAGTTTTAACCAGCTTGAAGTTGTTTTTGTTCTTTTAGAATGAAAACCAATAAATTCAAATAATATCACAAAATGTGAAAACTAATTCAAGAACAGCAGAAAATAATTACCAAAAAAACAACAACTCATCACCGAACTCAACTGTTACAGACCTTAAAACTCTAGGAATGTTACAGAGATCCCCACACCTCTAATATTGTTGTTTAGCCCAGTGCTCTTTACAGATACCAGAAAGAAATTTTAAGATAAAAGGTGTAAGAATTATTAGAGTTGCATATGTAGCTTGTGGGTGGGGGGAAGAGTTTGTATTTCTCAGAGTGGATCCTTTGCCCATTCCACATGGCAAACTGTGTTTGAAACAGAGGAGACTGTCAAGAGCATTGTGTGGTACAACGTCAGGCTCTGCTGTTCAGAGTGGAGTGGGAAAGCCAGACATCCCACTGGGGGTATTCAAGCTCTTGGCCCTTGCATACTTTTATGATTGATTTATATAGTGCTTTTTGTGTGCATGAATCTGTAGTGTTGTTGAAGACAAAACTCTGGCTGTACAGGCTTACCGTCTAGAACCGAACTTGAGAAACAGGGAGGAGAGGCAAAATAGACATCGGTCAAAACCACACTATTGCAATAAACTGGGAAAGTGTAGTTGCTGCAAGTTAGCCTGCAAGCAGGTGTGATTCCAGTTATAACACACACCCAAGTCATAGTACATTTTTCTGTTTTAATCTGGCATATTGATACACATGGTGGAAGATGCTATGTTGTGGGTAGGTGTGCCCAGTGTCGTCATGGACATGTCAGGGCCAGGTGCATCATGTGATGGGAATGTTGTGCCCCACTCCTGCTGTCCCTCCAGGGTCACGAATCTTCAGATGTACGATTTTAAATGCGAGTTGAAAAAATGAATTGGTCCTCCACAGGTATGAACAGAGGGGCAAAGGAGAAAGCAGGGACAGGCATATAAGGCAGCCAAGGGAGGAGCAAGGGGGTGGAGGAGGGGCAGGCAGACAGCTGGCAGGGAAAAAGGGGCAATCCTGTACCACCCAAAGCTGCAGTATATCCATAAAAAAAATTAAACCAGAGCAGAAAGGAACCAAATTGGGTGCCATTTTGAACTGTTGTACAATCTGGCATCATGTGCTATGACAGGAGTCACTGTGGATTTGATCAGTTTTCATGGGGAGTGTAGTTTTGACCATAGAAAGGAAAAGAACATGTCATTGTTTCAGCTGTACGTATATGATTGCTTGGATAAAATGGGTTTTAAGGAAAGAGCTAAAGGAAGGAAAAGAGGTAGCAGTACTCAGGTGTTTCTGGGAACCCGTTTCAAACATGCAGAGGTAAAGAGTCCAAGTATGAAATGGTTTGCTTCACTCGTTTCCAGGCAATAACATAGAGGAAGATGTAAGATTTTTCTGCCTTTTTACTAATAAACTTTGCTTGGTGTGACTGATAAAGAACATTTCAGTGAAAGAGAAAAGTCGGAAGCATCCAGTCACAGGAAGCTTGCTTCACGCAGTTTGACCTTATAGAGGTAAATATTAACCTACATGTTAGATAAAAAATGTATTAATTTGGGTCAAGTTCCATTAGAAGGCAACAAACAGCAGATTGTGAGAAAAATTCAGAACTTAACAGGTAAGGTAACACATGTAGGTGCCGCTGTGGGGGAGGGTGAATTACAAATCGTTATGGGGAAAGCAATGAAGAAATACTATTACCTTTAGCAAAATGTTGATTTCACAGGGCCACACATAGCTGTGAAGAGCTCATGTCCAGCTGTATACCTCTTGAGTAGAAAGTCTGAGATTTCACTGTTATTTTCACTGTCCTCAACTGCTGATACTCTGAGAGTGAAATACAAAGAATTAATACAATTAAAAAGCTACTTTTAAAAAATAACATCTGAAGCTCGGGGCTCAAAAAGGTAAGGGACCTTACTTAACTACATGTAATTCAATGCTGCTGCTTGGGTTTCACAACCTGGAATGTGTGTGTGAACGTAGCAGTTTATTACTAATCTATCATTATTGATTAAAACTCTGTTACTACAGCATGATTTCCCTAACTAAAAATCTGTAATATGAGGTCAAAATTGATAGAACTGACAGGCCCCCTTCGCACATAATGAATTTGAGAATTATCTCTACGCATTATTATCCCATGTATGATGAGTTTACAAAGACTGCATGTATGAAATAATACAAGGATTTAACTGGACTTAACAGAGATATTTTGCACTTCTTTTGCAAAAGGAGAAGGAGAGAAGGAAAACAAGCAGTTTACAAAATCAAAATCAAATCCATTAAATAAAAATTAGCTATAACTAATAAGTATAAGGTTATAATTAAAGATAACCATCAGGACAGGGAATGCCAGGCGTGCACGCACGCACGCACACACACACACACAAAATCTGAAAACATTTAACACTGGAATAATTCAAATAGGGTAACCACGGCCAAATCAGCATCATCTGAATGGCCGTCTCTGCAAGACAGAACTCTTCACCTCACCATCATTTTATTTGCTTCCAGTTATCATTCCATTATCAGCTGCCTTGCATCTTTGGAACTCTGTGCACCTATTAGGCATATTTTAGGGAAGAGGTTCTTAGTCATCCCATGTTCTTTCCATTACATGTTACTCAGAGCAGCTGCACCAGGAAGAGCTTTACCTTCAAGAAGGTCCAGCCTGCCACTACCTCCAGTGTTACTATGACTAAGCAGCAGAAGATTGCTTCGTGCTTAATCCTTGGGGAGAGTTGGGATGCTGACCAGCAAGCCAGCAAAGCTGCTGGTGTGTGCGCTCTGCCTGGGGTACCAGGGAGCTTGAGATAGCATTTTGTGTTTCTACTATTGCACATGCCAAAAATCCCTTATCTTTCACTCCCCCTTTTAAAAATCTTTGCACCAAGGACTTAGAGGAGCACACGGCAGTAGAGGAGAGGCAGTAGAGGAGACTGTCTAAAAAGAAATGGTTTAGTGTGGCATGGCCATGGGGGAGGCGGGAAGAGGAAGCCTCAGAAGCACAAGGGCCTTTAAGAATGATGAGTTTAGGTGAAGTGGCCATGCCTGCACTCTCAGGGCTGAGCACCAGTTGTCTCATTCTGCTTATAGCCCTGGGGAACCAAGGTGGGTTAGGAGAGGAATTGTTGCATTTGCATCTGTTTATGAGGAAATGAAACATTGTGCTGCATTGAAATCAGCTAGATATATTTAACTGGTTTGCCCATTAAAATGACCCTAAAAAACAGGGGTGCAACATTTGCACTCCACCAGATGATGTTGAACTTCAGCTCTCATTATCCTCACCCATTGGCTAGTGATGATGGGGAGGCACAATCCAGCAACACCTGGAGATCTACACGTGTGCCACCATTCCTGCCTTAGTGATTATGTTAAAGACATGGGAGAGGACTCCATCTATGGCAACGGGATGCCATTTGTTTTTCTAGGGAATTGAGTCTTCAAAGCTTCCTTGCAGGCAATGGTGTTGCTTCACTGTTGTAACTATTTCCCCCTTGTTGGGTGGTGATCCTGCCTATGCGGGCAGTGTGCTTGCCCTGCAGCTGTTTGAAGGGCATGGAGTAAATCCTCCTTGGGTGTTCTGTATAAAATAAACAAATGGTTGTAAGTGTTCATTTCTCAGATAAAGAGCAGGATATATAAATATTGCTAAATAAATAGCGGGCCAGAGATAAGTATTTGTAACAAGTGGCTGCTTGTCAGCAAAGGAGACTACCATCACTTCGAGAAAGGTGCAAAATGTTTTGTTATTTCTATTTGGGGCTGTCATTTCATCTCCCCAGAGTCCAGAAAGACACTCTAGTCACACAATCAGAAATAAGAAGATAGTTGTCATGTAGTAATAACAGTATTATCCTTCCCTGCTCCCACCCTGTACATGGTGGTAAGTTACTTAGGCATTAAGAGGGGGGAGGAACTTGCAAAGTGTCAGCTGATTGTGATTGGCCAATCGGCCTTTTAGAGTGATTGGGGGGGGGGGGACGCTCACTACTTTTCAGAGCAGTCTGTGATATTTGCAACAGCCAGGTAAGAGATTTATTTGCACAGTGGCAAAAAAAATATCTGGTTCAGTGCTGTTCCTTTCAGTTATTTTTTCTCACTGAGCAGCTGGCACAAAGATGAATTCAATCAAATGCCCTTTCCCTGCCTTGCACACTTTTCTGAGCTCTCTGGGAAGCTTGTGTTATTGTGATGTTAGGTTGCAGTTAATCATGAAGATTAGATCATCTGCTAATCATGCTGCTTTTAGTTAGTCAGCAGTCAGCCCCTCTGAGTTAAATGGGGTTTAGTTTAGCGAATGTTACGATTCCTTAAAATTGAATGCCAAATATCCCTCATGGTAGCTTCAGGAAGTGAGTTTCAAGTTTCACTCTTTGACACACAGACAGCTCATCAGTCACACTGGTGGGTGTATCAACAGTCCTTCCATGTTCAGCCTGTTCTGAAGAAGGCTAGCATTAGACATGGTCCTGTTGCTGCCTTGGGCTGAGGGTGGGGACCATAGAAGAAAGAGATAGGAGGGGAGTGGGTCTGCTGTCATCTCCATGCCCCAGAGTTTAATCGGAGGTGGAGTGGATTGGATTTACTGATGCTTAGCAGACAGGATTACCCCTATGTCACAGCAGTTCCTTTCATGTCTCGGTTGCATCTCATACAAAAGCTGGTGGTCGCATCTCATGTGAGAGCTGGCTATTTAAATGATGAATGTTACTTTTTCTTAGGCATTTCTGAAATGAAGAAACTTCTCCTAATTGATGTTGATTGTGGCACTGATGATGCTGCAGCTATCATGATGGCTCTAGCCTCTCCTGGTGCTGAAGTCTTGGGAATTACCTGCTGTTATGGAAACTCTCTCTTGGAAAATACATGTAAAAATGTACTCCGTGTGTTATACGTTTGTAACAAACTTGAGGTAATCCTCTGAACAATACTTTGAAAGCATCTCAATTGTTAGCATCATATGTGGTTCATAACATGAGAAATCAACAACTTGATGTTCAAGAGTAGCCGATGGACCAAGTGGGGGCTACACCCCCAAACTGCTGGGTCAATTCCCCCCCCCCCCCGAGTTGTAGCTATGACAGTGAGCCACTTAAGTGCCTATTTTATGCATATTTGTTTGCATGTAAAGTCCATGTTGCAGACAATAGCTGTGTGAATGTACTGTCTTGTCAAAAATTGTGGAAGCGAGTGATTAGCTGCTACCTCTGTGAATAGTCACCCATGCAATTATTATAATCAACCACATGAATTCCTGGATATTCATACAAAAGCACATTTATAGCAGAAATTATTACGAAGTAAGTGGATTCAGGATTTAGTTTAAGGTGGGATCTTTAATGTACTTATTTGGCTCAGTTCGGATCAAAATAGCTTGATTCCCAATATATTTGAGATATTTAAATGCATTTAAGATTGTAGTAAAATAGAGTTGCATGATTTTGTGCTGCTTGAAATCCAAAAAGCTAAGCACAACTTCTGGATTTAAAAGGAGATTTAATTCAATGCCAAGTATTATTAGTAATAGATATGCACATATTAAGCTGGCTGGATAGCTCAGTGGTTTATGTTTCTGGCTGTGGAGCCAGAGGTCAGGAGTTTGATTCCCCACTGTGCTTCCTGCGTGTAGAGCCAGCCGGTGTGGCCTTGGGCAAGCTGCACTGGCTCAGGGCGCCCTCAGAAGAAAGGAATGGTAAACCACTTCTGTGTATTCTCTATCTAGAAATCCCTGGAAAGCATTGCCATAAGTCAGAACTGACTTGATGACATACAATTATTATTCACATATTATTCTCCCAAGCAAGCTTAAATGCCCAGTGATGATGAACTATAAGAGTGAGTGCAGAGGGCATATAGATTACAAGTGGGACCACTCAAATGTTCAGTAGCAGCCAAGATCACAAATTTGAAGAGCAGAAGTGATCTAGAGACCATTATCTGCACTGGGATCATCATGAAGAGTGTGGCCAGCATCAGTTGAAAAAAGAAGGGTGTCACATCCTCCAATTATTCTTTAAGTTCCATATTTGTTTGGGAGGCTTTTACCTACAAAAAGATGCTTTGAACTGTACAGGCTTTTACCCTTCCATATGTTAAACTGAGTGAAATTGTCTTTGTGATAAAAAGAGGACGGCTGAGGAATGATGTCAGTGGAGAAGGGGCAGGAATTCATACCATCTGAGCCAGAATACAAATGTGTTTTTAGGAAGAGTTTAGTTGTTTTATAAATGTGTCTAGAGTGTTCTAACATGAAGGGGTGCTCCTCTGACCATTTCAGATTTAGAAGATTTACTAGTTGACTATAGTCTCAGCAGCTATTTCCCATTATTATTCAATTTCTACAGAATCAAGTGTTGGTGTTTTCTAAATTCCTATTGCATTGACATCATACCTTGTACAGATTCCCATTTATCCTGGTGTTGCTCTTCCAATGCTCGGTGGACCACCTGTGCTGGAATTCTATTATGGAAAGGATGGATTGGGTGACGTTCCAGATCCCAGTGCTCCAGGATTAGACCTTCTGCAGAAAGAACATGCTGTGCATGCAATAATAAGAATAGTCAATGAACGTCCAGGGCAGGTGAGATGATACAGGGATCTTAAATCTGTAATAGGCTAATATTATAACTCTTTCCACAATGACTGGCTGATAATGTCCTTCAGGCATGTCTTTCACTTCCTCCTAGAACATTCTACAGCAGGACCCAAATTCATATGGCAGCATGCACTTCCTATTAAGATCAATGATACCAACTCAAGTATTTCCCTACAGTTTATTAGTAGTTTTATTCCATTTTACAAACAAGAAAAATTGCAAAGACATAGGGTCATAATAACACATAACTATACAGGGATTCTGTATAGTTAGGAATCACTCTTTTTCACAATAGTAAATGAAACATCCATTAGATATCTATGCATACAAATTAGTGTTGAAGGTTGAAGTACGTGTGTGGACAAAGTTACTGCTGCTGCTAAAGCATGCCCTCAGAAGTGGCAAGAACCATGAGGTCCTCTATGTATTGTATAACAAACG
Organism: Intellagama lesueurii; assembly: GCA_037013535.1. Classification (NCBI taxonomy): domain Eukaryota; kingdom Metazoa; phylum Chordata; class Lepidosauria; order Squamata; family Agamidae; genus Intellagama; species Intellagama lesueurii. The sequence goes on along the minus strand of JBAJHW010000003.1, from coordinate 94,293,018 downwards.
GAAATGTCTTGTCCTTATAAAAAGGAAAGACAAGACTTCCAGCTGTTGAAAAGTTTAATATAAAGCCACTGCTATTGTCCATCGGACAGTTTCCACCATGGTTCAGAATGCATAGATCTCCACAGCTTTCAACAATGTCTCCATCACAAAATTGCAGTGCATAGCCAACTCAACTGATGTTTAAAAGTTGTTCCAGTAATACTGTAAAGAGAAATAGCAGATAGTACTGTTTCCTTTTTCTAGCTATTTACTCATAAATAGCTATTGGACCATTATGATCAGAAAATGATTTAAAAGCAAATTTATGAGAAAGTGGACATAGATTAGTAAGCATAGCAGACTTGGTTAGCTTTGGGATAGTATGGCTGCAAGGGAATGTAAAACATGCATCATAACGAGGGCAAAGCAATGCTGCCCCAAATGCAAACAAGGTTTCATTGTGGGCAAGGCCTTAATAACTACTCTAGGAGACCAGCTGGCAAAATATTTTATTTTCAGTGTAGTTTAAAATACACATTTAGTAACTCTGAGCTCATGGTTTTGTTACATTATCATACAGTTTCCAAATGATGAGGAGGAAGAAACTGACTGAGCCTGTAAGAATCATTAAAGCAGAAGAAATGGAGCATATTTAACTACAGAGAGGGTTTTGTTGTGTACTGAATGTTCAGAACAAGTTAATTTGAATTAGAAAATTACTGTGTTATGTCTAATAGGTTTCTCTCGTTGCTACTGGTCCCTTGACAAATTTAGCACTGGCCGTGAAAATGGATCCAACGTTCCCTGAGAAACTTAAAAATGTCATCATCATGGGAGGAAACATGGAAGGTGAGTGATCTGAAAAGGGCTTTTCTGGCATGGTCATATCTGCTTCAATCTTTCGTATTTCACAAGTGATCTATAAAAAAATAATATTTCCCTCAGACTGCCACAGTACACTGATGTTGGAATTATTTATATAAAGTGACAGAAAACATTAATCCCCCCCCAAAAAAAGAGTAGTGCCACCTTAATGACTGTTATATTTCAATATGAGTGTTTGTGGATAACTCCACTGTGTCATCTGAAGAACTGGATTTGTCCAAGAAAGCTCACATTGAAATATAGCAACGTGAAGGTGCCACTATATTTTTCTTTGGATATACCCTGTTTCCCCGAAAATAAGACCTAACCTGAAAATAAGCCCTAGTGTGATTTTTCAGGATGCTCATAATATAAACCCTACCCCAAAAATAAGCCCTAGTTAAGTAAAACCCTGCCCCACCATTGTGCAGCAACCAGAAGAAGATGACATGACTGTATTTGAATAAATGTAGATTGTTGTACATGAAAAAAATAAAACATCCCCTGAAAATAAGCCCTAATGCATTTTTTGGAGCAAAAATTAATATAAGGCCCTGTCTTGTTTTCGGGAAAACACGGTACTTGCAGAAAACTACAACAATATAAAGTGAGGTTGATCTGAGTAACCTGGATCTTATTGGTGTTCAAGTAAGGTTTGCATAACTTGCTGTGGCTATCTGTGACTAACTGATGAGGTGCCAGGGCCCATCTTGATCACATGGCTGGTAACATGCCTGATTGTGCAACTGAGAGCTTGACTACACCATCAGATACTTTGAGATTTGCTCCACTTATACAACAGGTGAATCTGAATTAGGTTTTCCTGCCCACATGACGCAAAGGCTAAACTGAATCTGTCCAGCCCTTTTGACTTGCAAACTGATTGTTTTCGATCCTGGCCAGAGGCTACTACTTTTTTCTTGCCTAAAAGATTCAAAAGGGCCTTTTCCTATGCAGATTGAAGGGTAGCTTGTCTATAGAGAAGGGGGGAAGAGTGGAAGCAGAAGCATCATCAGGGAGAAAAAAGAGTGAGGAGTGGTGTGTGTTTGTGTGTGTGTGGAAAAAAGGGAGCAAAAGCAGGGAGAAAGAGCATGCTTGTGCACACACACACATGCAGCGCTAGTACTCACCTCTCTTTGCAAAGCTTCTGTTCCCCTAAGCCAGTGGTGGCGAACCTTTTTGGGCTCGCGTGCCCAAACTGGGGAAAAAAAACACAAAACCAGCAGGCGGCGTGCCGCAGCAGCGGCGGCAGTGGAGGAACTGGAAGTGGTGGCTGCGGAACCGGAAGTGGCAGTGGAAGGGGGAATCTCGGCACGGAGGTGCCTCGAGACCCCACTCCAGATTCGCCTGCTGAAGCGCCAGCACTGTGGCTGCAGCTGCCTTCTCAGGTTTGGCTGCGCAGGGGTGGGGAGTAGCGATCCGGCGACTTATGGCTCGCGTGCCAGCAGAAAGGGCTCCGCGTGCCAGCTGTGGCACGTGTGCCATAGGTTCGCCATCGCTGCCCTAAGCTGCCAGTTTGTCAATAATTAAAAAGAAAGTTTATGGGGTGCTGAGGTGTTGCCCTAAAAATAAAAAGTGCTTTTTAAAACGTGCCTCGCAAAGTTGCTGAGAAACTGAACATCAGACAGGAGTACGGCTTGATTTTTATTGTTTACAAAATAAGTACAATTGAAAAACTATAGCTTGGGAGATAGTTTACATTACAGCCGGTTTGTTTTGGTACAAAGCTACTGATAAGATAACAAGGCAGGAGTAACTCATTTGGTTTCATGCCAGTTTTCATGAGAAAGAGTAAACAATTATATGATGATGTAATGTGAATGGACAACGAGAAAAGAGAAAAAAGTGAGATGCAGTTTAAAATGCCACTTATGTTGTGTTTTACCTATAATGTTAATTGACAAAGAGATACCACAAAATACATGTGGAAACCTGTGTTAGGCAAAGGAGAATAACAATATATTGTACAATAGAACCTTTTACAGAATATTGTAAAAGGAGAAAAAGATGAATGTTATTTTAAGCTGTTTGTTTAATGATAAGCAAGTAGAGAAGAGAAAGAAATGTATAATTTGTTTTATAAAACTTTAGCCTTATCATTAATAATAATTAAGTGTTCTGAAAAGGGGTAATTTTTATATTACTCTGTAAGCCCATTGATCAGCATAAATATGACCCACATCTCTTGGCACTACCAGCGAACTGTTCCCACTGCACTATGCTAGGGTACCAATAAGCTACATATGCCCTTGGCAGGGTTACTGATAGCTTGTCAGTGATAAGCTACTCCACCGGAATGCTCCCACTGCAATAAGCTAGATAAGCTATGCCACATGGTCACTTTCATAGCAATGTCCTATATGAGTGATGTGCTAGCCTTGGTGATGAGACAAGTTGTTTTGGTTTGATTAAAATTAAATACAGGATGAAATCACATATAGTATTATTGAATGAGACACAATAGGAGGCACATACAGAGCAGACATAAAGCATGGAACTGATATCAGGTGTTCATAAAAAGTGATGTTCTCTATATGTGGTCATGAGGTTGTACATGGGGGGGTTTCTACCTGTGCGCAGATAAGTATGAAGTCGTTCTTAGAAACAAAAGAGATTACTTTGTTCTTGTTGTTCTATTAGGCAGAGGAAATATTACAGTCTGTGGAGAATTCAATTTTGCAACTGATCCAGAAGCTGCCAACATTGTCTTAAACGAATACACCTGCCCAACCTATATTGCAACATGGGAGTTTGTCCTTTCCAATCAGCTCTCCTGGGTAAGATACGATATTTGCAGTCGTCCCCTCCATTGAATAAACTCCATTGAAGCTGATGCGATCGCCCTCTTAGTAGACATAGATTATGCTCTAAAGATCTGTTAATACAGGCTCATTTCTAAACAATTGCTTAGGCATTTGCTAGTGTCATGTTAGGGGAAACATTTCTACTCCTGGTATTTAGGCAACACTAACTTGTTCTGTTAACCAGACTGTATTACATTTCCCATATAGAACCTGTATTTTTGTGTGCTCAGGAAGATTGCACTAATGGTGGAGGGAGAGGTTTAAAAGAAAAGTATGAAGATAAGAAGTCTTTATACAATTTTTGCCTTAGTGAATATTTCAGTAATAACAGTAGATTCATATAAGAGTATAATGCAGGCAATGCAACAAGTAAGAGCATTTCAAAGGCTTTCTAGAATTCTTAAAGAAATTTGTCTTTCAGTCAAAGATTGCATTCAAGTTATGTTATTTATTCCATGAAGGAGAGGATAAATCAAGATGAGGACAAGTCTTCTCATCCTCTAAACTCTCAGTACTATTCCTCATATTTACATTATGAATTGGATATAATCTCTTAATAACGTATAAATATCAGGTTAAAATATTTTGCTTCCCTTCTTTGTTCGGCATTCCCAGACAAGAAACTTCCCTGCACAAGAGGACTTGGGGCTTAGGTCTTCTTAAATGTCCTTCCCAGGAGTGGGCTGTCCTTGAGCTATGTAGTTCCATAAATAACTGCTCCATGCCCCAAAACATTTCCACTCTTCTTCATTTCTTTCAGCATCATAAACAGGAATTATGCCAATGAAATCTTTACTAACTAAACAGTTCTTCAACCACCTCTCTTCTCAATTACAGAAACAAATCAATTTAGAAACAAAATGGTATTTGAATAATGGAGCTAGTTATATGGTTCCTTAAACCCTGACTAAAATCTTGCATTATTCATAACCTAGAGGACAAAACTAAATAAATTTCCTCTTGATAGTTGACAGCCCAAATTTTGGACATCATTTCCATTCTGGAAAAATCTGTTAGAAGATCCATGTAGTTTTTTTAAAATGCCATCCTTATGGTGTCCTGCTGGTGTTTGCTTATTTCTATATCTATTGCAATGGCTAGCTGTGATTGGGTTCTTCAGAAATCGGTGACGGTTCCTTCATTTTGGCGGGAATGAGAGACGGAGGCGACTTTAACTGTTCAACAAATTTTACTTTATTCTCTTCTGTCTCTTGGTTAACATTACTAAACGGGTCAAAACTACTCAACTCAGGTATCGGTCCGTAACTTAACAACTTCGGTTCTGACGCGAACACTCCTTCTCTCACATCGGGGCTGGACCAAAGCATTCTCGGTCTGACATCTGCCGCATCGGGGTACTCCTCACTGCACACACCATCCCACAACACGGATGCCTCGCCCAATCCCCCTCTGGGGGTGGGGTATTGCATAAAGGACCGGGACGGATCACCTTCCTCCCTCCACCTTGGTTTCGGGGGTAAACCACAACTGTCCATTCTAAGGGCTTGACGATCCTCTCTCCACTCCGGGGAGAAGAGGGATCAGGGAGCAATCCTCCACCCGTCTTGAGGTTTGGGAAGTCTTTTAGCAAGTCACAGACCTTATTAGCATGGTCTTCTATCCTGTCTGTCTGTACCGCGTGACCTCTCATGCGCCCATCTTTCTTGCCCACTTCTATTCTAAATTCCCGCTCTTCTCCTCCTCCTTTTATAGCTTCCTCCCATAATATCAGATCTTGCTCCTCCCCTTTGTCTCCCTCCTTCTCCTCCGCCAAACATATCTCTATGACTTTCTTTCCCTCGAATTCATCCTCCTCTATTTTTATGATCTCTCCCTCTACACACTTGGATGTCTCCTCCTTTCTATCATCTGCTGAGGATGGCACACTAGCCTTCTGTCCTTCACACTAGCTCATTGAGTTAGGTAGGCTGAGAGTTCAATTCCCCATTGTACCTCCTAAGAGAAGATCCAGCCCATGTGGTCTTGGGCAAGCTGCACATGCCCCAGGGCATCCCCAGAAGAAGGGAATGGCAAATCACTTCTAAGTACTCTCTACCTAAGAAACCTTGGGAAGGGTCACCATAAGTCAGAATCAACTTGATGGCACACAATTATTATTACTTGCATATTGTAAGAACCCATATTTCCCTCTCAAGGCAGCTGACCTTCCCTCCCTCCCTGCTTCTCCATTTTATCCAGAAGTCAGTTAGGGTGAGAGGGACACTGCCCCAAGTTTACTGAGTGAATTTTGAAACTGACTAAAGATTTGAACTTGGGTCTGTCTCTACATCTACTCTAACACTAACCACTATGTTACACAGTGGCTATGAGTGAATTTCATAATACGTACAGGCTTGCGAACTGCTACTCAGTGGTTTTGCTGTGGTTTCTGACATCTTCTGCTGAAATATTCCTATACGTCTTCAATGTACCAACTCTTTCATGTGCCTGAAATTCCCTTGCAGTTATAGTAAGTATTCTTTATTTGAGCCAAGATAGAGTAGCACTGACATAAGATCTTGCAAATGGTTTACTTGCATTGACTGAGAATATTGCTCCTTTTAATCAGCATATTAATGGGATTCAGGGGTTACCCTGAAAACAAAGTCTAAATGATTTTTAAAAAATTAAAATGAATACATTTTTAAATTAAACTAAATTAACTAATAATTCTGCTGAAAAACATATGTTAATATTTCATTAGACTACAGATCAAACCATAGCCATCTACAATGTAGTAATTAAGTCCTTAATATGGAAATATCACCAGCAGAGAACCTTGACAGAAGTTTATGTTTTCTTTACATTTAGTGAATATATATTTTTTTAATGCAGCAGTTCCCAATCTCAGGTAGCCCAGGTGTTTTTGGACTGCAACTCCTATTTGCTGAAAGAAACCTAATACCCTTGTGGTTTTTCCCATAACTAAAGTCAATAATGATTCTTGCCCCTGTGCGTCCTCAGCTAAACAAAAAATAAGCCTGGGGTCAGTAATACTGGAACTAAACTCTCTTTATATTTACCCTATACTTCATATACAACTCATGGGACCAAATGTCTTTTTTAATAGCCAAGACCATTCTCTACTTTGCAGGAATTCTGCCATGGATGGATTAATCAGAATACCAAGAAAGCCAACTTTATGAAGAAAATATATGCCTACACTTTAGAACAAATAAAGCTGTCCCAGAAAAATTCAGGGAAGAAAGAAGATGAATTTGGCTTTGTTTCTTGTGATTCCTATGCTGTGGCTGCTGCCATTGATGAAAAGTTTATCACGGAAGTCATTGAAATTGGTGTCACTGTTGAGCTCAATGGCTCACTAACCAGAGGAATGATGGTTTTAGATTGGGAAGACAAACTCAAAAAGAAAAACAAAGCTTTTGTATTAAAAAAATGTGACTTAGGGAAGCTCCAGGCACTGATGATGGCAGCTCTAATATAAACCTTTGCTTACTGATGCTGCTCAGTCTTTAACTACTGCAATGCAAGTGGAGGTTTGTATTGGAATAGCGGAAACAGTGTCTGGAATCTGGTTACTGATGTCACTCCTGCGCGCAATGGGAATGACATCAGCAGTAGCAACAGCAAATCACTGCTGAACTGATTAAATGCTTCCTTTGGTGATTTTGAGATGCCCGCAGTTCATACACAATGCAACAAAGTCATATGCACGCTGAAAACAACAAAGGAAGCCTTTCGTCAGTGGTGATTTGCTGAGACTGCTGATGTCATTCCCACTGTGTACATGGAGCTGGGCAAGAAAATTTCAGCCAGAATCTTCTTGTCACTTCTGCTGTACAGTTAGCATTAATTCTCTCATAAATAAAACCTGCAAAAACAAATGATCTAGACTGATTATTGAGAGGGGATATTTCTTTTGTAGGGAGTTGGTTAAGAATTTTGAAAGCATGTGTTATTTAATAGACTGAAAGCATTGTTTAGCTGACTGGGCAAATTCTGATGACAAACTCAGGAAGTATAGAAATGTAGTGTTCATGTTCTGAGATGACGCTGAAGTTGCTTCCTTATTCCCAGTTCCTTGCTGTAAACAAATCTGAATCTTTGAGATGAATAAGGTGCTGGAATTTATATGCTCTTATGCATAAAACTGTGCATTTCCATGATGAGGAAACTCACTCTTTCAAGATTAAAACAAAATTCTTACCAATCAAAATATTCATAGTTGCACAATGCACTATAATTTGTGATGACCCCAGATGACAATCACAAACCAAAGCTAAAGATTTGTTCTGTAGTCACTCTCCAGATAGCCCAGTATCCTGTTAATAGTCTCAACTGACTCCATAGGATTTGCATACACATTGGTTTAACGTTCAGCAATTGTTCTAATGCAGCAGTTCCCAATCTCAGGTAGTCCAGGTGTTTTTGGACTGCAACTCCCAGAAAGCCCAGCCAGCACAGCTGGTAGTGAAAGCTGCTGGATATTGCAGCACAAGAAAACCTGGGTTACCCAAGGTTGGGAACCACTGTTCTAATGGATCCATTCTTGGTTGGAACCTGGAATAGAATACTGACCCTAGTGTTGGCCTAACCCAATGGTTTTCAAATGCTGTTGTTCTCTTTCCTTGGAGAATACCTGAAGCATCCTGTAATATTTCAGAAAGGGGAGGAACAGAAACCTGAGGTGGGTGGTTCCCCCCCCCTTCCAGATAAAACATGGGTAAATTAATGCCTCATTAATCTACACTGGATTTGTAGGAGAGTGAGGGTACTCTCATTGAGCCATCATCTCATTCCTGTTGTGAAGAATGACCCCAACAGAACTAATGCTTTGATCTGAATTTCCCCTATGAACGGCTTTAGGCCAGAGTGATCCCATACTTCTGTTCCTTCAAATGCTGCTGTTGAAATTAGTATCTCAACCCGCAGCACTGCAGCTAGTGTCTTTTCATATTTAACTCTAAAACAAATTATTGCTACCAACTAAGGAAGTGGTAGCAGCAGTGATAGCCAAAATATTTGAGAAACACAGGCCTAACTTGTTCAGCACTGATCTAACTTAACATCTCATTGTCCCATATGCAGTGGTGTAAGATTTTGTGTAACAGTCATCAGATACGCAAGATGTAATGCAAATATAATTTACACTCAAAATACATTGTAGGGCTATAGTGAGGATGGGCTGGCAACTGAGACCCTTCAAATGTTTTTCCGGCTACACTTCCCATCTGCCCTAGCTGGTACAGCCAATAGTGAATGATTATAGCATCCAAAAGATGTCTGGAGGGCCACAGTTGCACAAACCTAAACAATAGGGCACAAAGGGAATCGCAATATGCCAGCACAATCAAATTATACATCTACATGCAAATCTTTATGCTTGCCACAATGACAGCTGTGGTTGAAATGACTGGAAAACACTATGAAATGAGGACAAGTATGTTAATGGTTCATGCATAAGAAAGGGTTATATGGTTGTTCATGGTCCATATTAGGAACAGCCAGCAAGTAACAGCTGGCTGTAAAGATGCATGAGAAATCTGCTGAAATTCTCACCTTGTTGGCTGATCACATTCCAGAGATAAGATCATATTTCCAATTAGTAGCTAAGAAATTACCATCACCCCCACCCAGCTAAAGAATTGTCTTATCTGCCTAGTTTATCTATTGTGGAAGAGATAGAGAAGAAAGCATATTAAATCCACAGCCTTGCAGTTCCCCTTTGGCTTTCTCCTTAGGGCTAGGTGCGCATAGGTGTCTGAAGACATCTGGCACTTTTGTCATAGCACTGGAAGGTCCTGTGATAGAGATGAAAGTCGTTATAAACTTCCTTTTGCTGTATTTCAGGGGTCTCAAACATGCGGCCCGCGGGCCATTTGCGGCCCGCCGGACGATAGTTTGTGGCCCCCGCCTTGCCTGCCCCCCCTGAAGCACCCACGCATCCTCTGCTGTCAAGAGTCAAAAAAAGCCTCGCCTCGCTCGCCGGCTCTCCCCCAAGACAGCGCCTCTTGCACCCTCCATCCGGAACTGCAGCCTGCCAGCCAGCCCGCCTGTCTGCCGGCTGGCAGGCTGCAGTTCCGGATGGAGGGTGCAAGAGGCGCTGTCTTGGGGGAGAGCCGGCGAGCGAGGTGCGCTGCTGGCCCTTTTCCCCGAGCGCCCGAGCCGCCGCCGCGCGATGCCTGAGAGCGGAGCTCGCTCCCGGCCCGTCCTCGAAGAGCGCCTCCAAGCCGCCAACAGCAGCTGCCGCCACCGCCTCTTCCAGGGAAGCAGCTTTCTGGCTCTCTTTCTCGGCACCCCCAGCACCAGCCCGGCCAGCGGCCGCCTCAGCACCCGGCGGTGCTTCCTCCTCCTCCTCGTCCTGCTTCAGCCGCCTCGGCTCTGGAGGCTGCCTGGGCTCGCCTCACAAAGTTTGCTCCTCTGTCATGGTGGGGGTAGCTGCTGCTGCTGAGTGCGCCTTTTTTTGAGGGGGGGCCCTCAGAGGAAGGTTGCTGGACCTCCGTGTGCATGTGTGTTTGTGTGCATGCGCGCACGCACCTGTGGGGCCCCCCGCCCCGTTCTGTTTAATTTCGCGGGTACCGGTGGGGGCTTTTCTCCTTTGGCAAGGCGAATTCTGTGAGGGTTTTTTTTTTAAAAATTTATGTCATGCCCTCCTCCCCCTGGCTAGGCGGTCGCCGGCACTCCCTCCCTTCTCCGCTTCTTCGTCCTGCTGCTGCTGGTGAAGAAGGAGCCGGAGGGGGTCATGGCCAGCGACGAGGGCTCGCGCGCCCCTCCTCCTCCTCGGAGCCCCAGCCGGGCTAAGGAAACTCCTGGGCGGCTTCCTCGGGCTCTTGCTCCGCTTGGCGGAAAATCTGATGCGGCCCAGCCTCACCCAGACTCTGCCTCCAGCGGCCCCCAGGTAAATTGAGTTTGAGACCCCTGCTGTATTTGTTGCATCCTGTAGCTATCACTACATTTAATATAGCATATAGCTGATGGGATACCCTGTCACCTGTGCAGCCTTGGGCAAGCTGCATGGCCTCAGGGCACCATCAGAAGGAGGAGCTGGTGAACCACTTCTGAGTTCTTTATACCTAGAAAACCCTAGGAGGGCTACCTCAGTTTAGAACTGACTTAATGTCATGTTGTCCTCATCATAGTCTTCCACACAAGTAGTTTGATTTCTTCTCAATTACACTTAAGCCTTGAGAAGAAATCAAATTAACTCTGAAAAGGGTTGCCATAATTCAGAATTGACTTGAGAGAACATCATCATCATCTTAGAACTGCAGAGCTGGAAGGGACCCTATGGATCATCAAGTCCAGCCTCTGTCAAAGAAGCACAGTGGAGAATTGAACTCCCAACCTCTGGCTCCACAGCCAGAGACCTGAGCCACTGAACTATCCAGTAGTAATCATCATCATCATCCTTAAATCTTGATGATGAGGCCCCGAGTAGACCGACCTTAGGTTAAAACAGGAAAATTCCTCCCATGCAACTTGAGGGACAGGGTAAAATCCTGCTTCAAAACTCCTCCCCACCCAGACTATGTTGCCATGACCCATTTAGAATACAGACTGTGTGCCAGTTATAGCACATGAATAACTGCATATACTCTGTCAACAAGAAGACTGTAAGTAAGATTCTAAGGTGTGCAGTTTGGAGTGTATCACTCTAATATTATGTCATGAACACTTAAAAGCGTAGATGGGAGAATTGTGGTTGGAGAAAACATGGAGAAATAGCACTTTGGAGAAGGACATGCTAGAAATCAATGCTTCAGCAGACTAGTTTTCCAGAGCCATGACCCAAATCAAGCATTTGACCTAAGCCTTAGGGCTTCCTTCTCTTGAGGAGAACCATACTCTTCATGAGCCTCTTACATCCAAGGAGCCCTTGTATCCGCTACCTCTTACCTAGTAACGCAGCCTGTAGTATTACAGGCAGATTTTAACTAATCAAAATTGATCAGTTTTGAAAATGGAATAAGCTGGAGATGCATACCAAGTTTCAGATGTTTAGGCTTAACACTCTTGGAGCTACAGCAAAGACAGACAAGGATGGACATTCCATTCCTACACACTAAGAAAGCTTCTTGGGGAGGTGTTGTACATCACCTTGTAAAGATGAATCACATGTCCTGATGGCTTCTTTAGTAACCTTTTCTGGATAATATTTTGGCCATGTTTCCATAAGTCACAAGAAGTAGGGGAGGGGGAAAACATGTTGCCTACCAAATTGAGATGGTCTGATATTTAAAAGCTTTGCTGGCATATGTCTTAGGATCAAATTTACAGATTCTCAAAGCATAAGCCAATTTGCTCTAGGAGAGTATAGAAAATCTTTTTGAGAGAAGATAAGGCAACAAGCCAAGTGTCTTTCTCAACTTTCTCAACTTCACTGTTTCCAAGCAGTGAAACTTTGGCAGCTATGAGAGGTATTCGCTTCATACTAATGAGCTTTGGCTAGTGGGTCTGACAAGGGCATTTCACTGAATGAGAGAAGTCAGAAGATCCAGTCAAATATCTCTCTGTTCTACAGTTTGTCTCAATAAGGGTAAACATTAACCTATGTGTAATTATAAAATACATTTGTTCAGGTCAAGTTCCACTGGAAGGCGCAGCAAAGGGCAGGTCTTAAGAATAATTCAACACATCAGATAACAAACAAATGTAAATTCAGTTGTGTCAGGCAGAAGTCAGAAAATTCTGAGGTGGGGTGCATTGAAGAGATCATACTGCCTGTTAGGGTAGTGTTTGCTGCACTGTGCAGCACATATTTGTGAAGTTTTGATGTCTACTGTGGTATCTCCAAATATAAAACTTGCAGCTGAAAGTTGCCATTGTCAGCTGACTTTTTCTTACTCCTTTCCTGTTATGCAGGTGGCAGCACAGTGCATGATATAGCTCAGTCCTTAGCCCAAGGCAGGGACTTCTCTACCCAAAGATAATTTTGCAGGCTCACAGGCTGCATTGAGATTGTATTATTCCGTGAGGGCAGGAATATAGAATTATTGCTTTGGAGGGTCAGAGTCTAGATGAAAAATGAATAGACATAAGTAGGAGAGAAAACAAAGCTTTGTGAACTATGAAATCTGTAGTTTGATAGTGGCTTGGAAAATATAGTAGATCATTAAAAAGCTATAAATCAGGCAAACTTCTGAGTTCTACACAATTCTTCATCAGGCTTCCAAAAATGCAAAATTAAATAACAGAATTTTATAAGTCAGAGCTGTCAAAAGTATCAATTTATACGCTATCCATCTCACTGGGAAGACAAAAGCTTGGCTCCACTTAGACACCCAGAGATCTGCCAGTTGCCTTGGATGAGGCCACAGATCTGTAGTAGGCTTGGAATAGAAAAACACGGGAGTTGGTTTCTGTGTTCATATCAGCAGAACAAGAGGATTAATTTAGGTATCATGGTACATTAAAAAAAATCATTTACACAATCTTCACTGGAATACAGTTTTATTCCTCTTCCCATGACAGCAAAATTTCTCTTTCTGGTGGCCACAGTAGCATTTTGTTTGCAAAAACAAAAGGCAGCTGTACAATCAGTTCAAAGAAAAAAAAATCAATGGATTGGTCAACACTTTCATTGCATCACAATAAAGTTACAAATAAGATCAGTTTTCCTGTTCCACAGAACTTTTTCCAAGGCAAAGATGGCAAAAAATGTGTGGTTCAATTAGGCAGTCCAAAAGTATACTGGCTTGTGATATCAGATCTCCAGGAAAACAAACTTGATTTTTTTGATTCCGCATAAAACAGAGTTGATGGGTTCTCCATCTCTCAGCAGACTAAATTCTGGCTTTTCATATAATCTATTCCTAAATTTTTCTGTAATTTACTGTACAGACTCACATTTTGCAGCAGTACCCATAATGTTCAACTGACATGTCCAGTATGGGACCCTACTGATCACTTCAAAGCCGATCTTGACCTACAACCCCCAGTTACCATTTCGGATGGTGCCACAAAACACAGTTTGTGCGGGGGAAAAGCAGCATAACGACTGCAACACATGAGTATGTGTTTTGAAAAAGACCTCAGACTTCAGGTTTCATGGAAAACATCAAACTCTCTAAACGCAGACCATGGGTCCAAGGAGGACCGTGAGGCACCTAAACCTCACATCCTGAAATACTGGCTTTAGGACCCTCTTATACAGGATATTTTTCCTCCTGGAGGAATTATAAACAGCACTGCCCACAGCCACTTCGCTGTGCCGCACAAAGGTTCTTATCATTTCGCCCCTGCCAATCTCCAAAGCCCAGAAAACCGTCCCACCAGGCAAGCCCACCCTCTCTGTGAATGCAGCCGCAGCCGACGATAAACTGCGCTGTTCTCCCGCTGCAAGAAAGTTCACGGCGGTGGATTATCGAAGCCTCAGGAGTGGGAGGGCTCACCAAGGAACCATCGGCCGTGATTGGCCGTTTGGCCTTTTAGAGTGACGGGAAGAGGGGCTTGTGCCGCACTTTCAGCGAGGAACTGCGACTTTTGCGTCGGCAGGTAAGAGGCTGTCGGGAGCGGAGTTCGTGCCGTCTATTATGAAAGGGGGGTGAGCAGGCGCTCCCCTCTAGCCCCGCCCACCGTCTGCGATAAAGTTGGAAGGCAAACGCGCCCCCTGTGTTGCGTCCGCTCTGGCAGCCGCGCTTGTCTGCTCGCCTGCTCTCTTGCTTTGTCTGGCGGACTGGCGAAATGTACATTTGTTCTCTAAGGATTCTATTTGAAAGGGCGCCGACACTTTCCGAGTCTATCCTGCTAGCCGGGTCCACGGCAGGCACCGTGGGTAGAAAAGCGGTTGTGATAATCTGCACAAATGGGAACAGAGTGTTAATCCCTGAGCTCGACTAAGGGCGTTTGAAAGCTTGTTCGTGGCACCAACGGAAGACAAAAATTGGCACAAGCTGATGCAATACAGCATAAAGATACCTCAGGGTGCGTAGATTGAATGAATCATGTTGCTGCCTGAGGCAGCCATCATAATAAATTAATAAGGTGCCTTCCAGCTCTGCAGTTCTAAGATTATTTTCATTATAATAAATAAGTAGCCGTTTGCAGCAGACTTCAGAGTCATTTCTGCAATTCTGCTTTTTCAAGTTAAGGATGTTGTGTAATACCTACATGTGACAAACAGGAAAAGTGGTATAGCTGTTCTTTTCCATTTGTCTGTAACTACTTCACTACACTTGTTGGTTCTGAAAGTAAAATACAGTAAGCCCAAAGCAGGAAGCAGAATAAGAGCAACAATGCAATAGGGAATTTACCTTAATGGCCACTGATGCACGTACTAACTTAGCATTTGCCGTTCCATTTCCTTTCAAAACAAGATATAGTCAGGAAAATGAGGCAACAAAATTGCACTTGCTGAATTTCTTTGTATCCGTGCAGATTTGATCATAATTTCTGCTAAGCATAGATACTGGGATCTTTTTGGGACTTATCAGGAAAATGATAAGGCCTTTTAAAGAGAAAGGCAGGGCAAAAATATTTTAAATGAATGGATGGATGAATAAGGCAATCCTATAAAAGTGCAATCCTATGCATTTGTGGATTAGAAATAATCTCTATTGAGTTAAATGGGCTTCACCTCAGGTAACTGTGTACAGAATTGTAACTTAAAGGTACATCATGGTGGTGATGGTTGTTGTTTTCTGCCTTTAAGTTGCCTCCAATTTGTGGTGATTCTATGAGTGAGAGATCTCCAAAATGTCCTGTCCTTAATATCTCTTGCAAGATCAACACGGTGTCTTCTTTTAAGGAGTCAATCCAGCTCGTATTTGGTCTTCCTTTTTCCTGCTGCCTTCCACATTTCCCAGCATTATTGTCTTTTACAGAGAATCCTGCCTTCTCAGGCTTGATTTGACTTAGGGCCCACTTGTTTGTCTTTCTGGTGATCCAGGGTGTCTGCAAAGCTTTCCTCCAGCACCAGATTTCACATGAATCTTTTTTTTTTCCTGTCAGCATTCTTTACTGTTCAGCTTTCGCAAACATACATGGTGATCAGAAATACAATGGTGTGGATGATCTTGGTCTTGGTCTCCAGTGACACATCCTTACACTTGATAATCTTTTCTAGTTCATTGCTGCCTTTCTGAGTCTCACTCTTCTGATTTGTTGGCTGCAGTCTCCATTGGGATTAATGATTGAACCAAGGCACACAAAATCTCTATTTTAATTTCTTCATTGTCAACATTAAAGTTGTGTAGTTCTTCTGTAGTCAGGATCTTTGTCTTCTGACTGTTCAACTGCAGTCCTGCTTAGATGGTGAGTCCAAATTTATGACTGGTTGACAGCCATTACATGGTAAGCAACATGTTGACTACCTCCTGTGTTCAGCCTATTGAAAAGAGGATTTGCATTGGTCGTGTTCCTTCTGCAACTCTGGGCTGATGATAGAGAGAGAAGAGGAAAGAGATAGGAGGATAGTTTGTGGCCCTTCCAGCCTAGTACACTCGGGAGTCTTCCAGCCAAGGTGCTGTCCTATTTCACAAATGAAATTCTACTACCATAGCTCCTCTTATTTCTCTAGGTCATATCTCCTACAAAGGTTGTTTATTTAAATGATTAAATGTTATTTCATCATAGGTTTTTCTGAAATGAAGAAACGTCTGCTGGTTGATGTTGATTGTGGCACTGATGATGCTGCAGCTATCATGATGGCTCTAGCCTCTCCTAGTGCTGAAGTCTTGGGAATTACCTGCTGTTATGGAAATTCTCTCTTGGAAAATACATGTAGAAACGTACTCCGTGTGTTACATGTTTGTAACAAGCTTGAGGTAAATTGCTTCTTCCTGCTGAATATTTCAAAAACATTATGAACATTGTGAGGATTACAAAATGAGAAACTAACCTCTTAATCTGTGTATTTGCATGTAAAGCCCATTTTACTTATAATCGCAGAGTGCTTGCCTCTACTTTGCACCAAAAGTGTAGTTGCTATATTTAATTAACGATTAGCTGCTGTCTTCTGTAATATCTGTGGGACTATTATAATCACACCCACAGCCTCTTGGATGTTGTTAAGCTAATGCATATTTCTTTGCAGTGGAATGTTTTATTAAGTAATTCATTTTAGGATTTTATTTAGAGTGAGATCCTTAATCTCATTTGGTTCAGTTCCATTGAATTAATGGAGTACTTAAGATTTTAAAATGTGTTTGGGATCATAATAAATAAACTAAACATGCATTGTATGAACGTATGTTTGTTGAAGACAAAAGGCTAAGCATACTTCCGAGCATGGTTTGAATAGAAGAACCTGGCTCTTCATAAAGAAGTCTGTCTTTCAGAATACCTTGTCTCTGTCTATTTCTATTTTTAAAGGTCCTAATCAGCACTTTGAATTGACAGTTTCATGTCATACTTAGGTTAATGTCCCAGTTTTGATCCTCTAAACCAGTGGTTCCCAACCTTGGGTTCCCAGGTGTTCTTGGACTAAAACTCCAAAAAATCCTGGCCAGCACAGCTAGTGGCAAAAGCTTCTGGGAGTTTATTCCAAGAACATCTGGGGACTCAAGGTTGGGAACCACTGCTCTGAACAGTTTAAGTTTGATACCCACACATCATACAGATCCTTCTTACACAACCTGCAATTGAATTTATAAGCCCTGTCAAGTGACGTCTTCAGTACTAGATGAATGATAGTTTAATCACAATTGGGCTTAAGCGTCACAGCAGCAGATTTACTAGTTGACAAGCATACTTGGGGCAAACTGTACATTACAGACAGCTCTCCATTAGAAGGGGAAATTCTTCAAGTCCTAAGAATGCCTGATTGCCACAGCAAGTGTTAGCAAATTAGCTTGTTTCGCATTTGGTCTTCTGGAGACAAGCATAAGTTTCTATTTGCAAGTATGATTGCTCAACCTTCAAAATATTTCCACTTCCTTTGAACACTGACATTGTTCTCCTTCTAATTATCTGTACTATATAATTTCACCTTCGTATAGTCACAAAATCTATGTGACATCGCTTTTTACAGTTATTTATTCAAAATCAGTTATTGTTCTTGAAGCTTATATGGTTTTGGCATCATGTCTTCTATAGATTCCAGTTTATCCTGGTGCCTCTGCCTCAGTACTTGGTGGACCTGTGCTGGGGGCGTTCTATCATGGGGCAGACGGATTGGGAGATGTTCCAGATCCCAGTGCTCCAGGATTAGACCTTCTCCAAAAAGAACATGCAGTGCTTGCAATAATAAGAATAATCAATGAGCAACCAGGTCAGGTGAGATGACACAGATGTCTTAAGTCTGTAATAGGTGCCCAGTATAATAAGTTAATATCCCCCGCTTTCCAAAATTGCATGCTAACAACCTTTTCCTACAACACATTTAGTTGTTTCCTAGAGAATTTTACTAGCCAGGATTGGCATGGATCTAAATGAATGCACAAACGTTTCTACACTTTTTGTCAACATCAAAGGGCAAACACTGAAGCCAAGTCACCTCTGTCACTTGACCCATTCCACTTTCCATCCAGCAAAATCTACAGCGTATTTACATAGTTCAGAAGTTCATGAACCTCTGCCACTTTCAAGTAAGTTTCTAACACAAGGTGCTAAACATAACCATCTTGAGTAATGTTAACTACGTTGCTCTACTACTACCACAAAGGGAAATAAAAGACAGTTCTGTTATTGTGGCAGCTATCTGTGAATAGGCTATAATTCTAGAAGCTGTAGTCCTCAGGAGTAATTTTTTTTTTTCATAATTTTTTTATTATTATTATAACTCAAACAGACATACAAAACAAACACAGACATATACGCGGGGAGATAATTTCCATATATCCATCTGGTATATAATTCTGACTACATAAACCATATTACCCTACTAACATATTTAGGCCTTATCCATCTGGTATATAATTCTGACTACATAAACCATATTACCCTACTAAACATATTTAAACCATTATTAAGATCAAAAAATGACTTCCTAGCTTTATAATAATTAACATACATACATTATCTAATATATAAACTTAGATCTATATTGATCTTATATTCAAACCATTCTTAACTGCATAGACAGACTATGATTCATATATTACTTGGTGTCTTTATGTTTCTAACTTATCATCAATAACTTCTAAACAATTATAATCAAAATATGTATTCTAATTTAAGCGTTATATGTACTTATCAACCATTTGAGACATTCAGCAAGTAACTTTCCAATTTTTGTTATATTTCTCAGCTCCATGTATAGACCAGGGATTTCTGATTACTTATAGCCTTGAAAATCTAGAATTCATTTCCTGCATTCTTTTTACCAGCTTTGAAGTGCCATCTATGAAATCTCTATAAATTCTTTCACCTGCATACCCCTCTATCCAATACTCATCATAAGCATTCCTAATTTCATCTTAAAGATTGCTTGTCCACCAAAAAACTCCAAGCCAGGTCAAACATTTCTCAGAGATCTCCACTTTTGCAGATAAAAAGATATTGTATACCTAATCTTGTCTATATAATCACCATAATAATTCACACATATTTAATCTATATATGTACCATGGACACAAAAACATCTAATATTATTATTCTTCATCGACCTTTCTAAAATTCATAATTACATATGCTTGTCTACCATTGAGATTCCCACCTGGCCAAAATTGCTCATAATATAATTACTCATATTGCTTTATGTGTGACTATATATCTCTCAAACCAAAATTTTTTTATCATTTAATCAACAGGTTACTTTCTCCCTTTTTTTTTTTTAATCATTTAATCAGCAGGTTACTTTCTCCCTTTTTATTTTTGCTTCTCAGCTCCAGTATCATATTTCCAAGATTCGTCTCTTGCTCCCTTTTTGCCAGTTTTAAAATGCCATCTATGAAATCTCTTTAAGGCATTTTCTATCCGATTTACTAATTTCCTCCCAATATAATCAATGTCTTGATTTTGAAGCAACGCAGATCTATCCGATCTCTGATCATAAATTTCTGCCCCTAAATTCACCCATGCCTTCCCTTTTACATTATTTTCAATCGAAATAATGTCAACATGCTTTCCCCCCTTATCTCCACCCCTCCTTTTCCCATCTTTAAAGATGTCATCAAGGAAAACAGTCTTTCTCTCCCTCTCTGGCGATAGCGGTCGTTCAGTGAATTCAATGTAATCAGTCGGTTTGTCTCCCATCTCCTGCTTCCCAAGAACAATAGTCTGTCCATCTGTCTCCGATGACGGCAGTTCAGTAAGTTCAGTGAAATTGGTCGGTTTGTCTCCTATCTCTGTCTTAATATCCAAGCCAAGAAATGTTGTCTGAATTTCTGCTTTCATTTCTAAAATCTGAGTTCTGAGATGATTGATGAGATTGGATTGAAATTCCTGAAGACAGGCCTCCATTGTAAATTCCAATAATGAGTCTCACCCTCAATCTCCCATCCGTAACCATAAAAGTCAAACAGACTAATTGCTCAGATTCCCCTCATGGATCCTTGGTCAGCCCGAAATTCAAAGTCTTGCGGAGGACACTCTGGTCATAAAAATGACTATTTGATTTATAATCCACCTTTATGGCTCAGAGCAAAGTTCCATAGATTAAATTATTCAGAGATATTCAAGGTTCTCAAGCTTCTAATTTATAAAAAGCCAAATTCTTAGGGAGGGAGGGTTAAGGTGGAAAAGTTAGTTTCACTTTCTCAAGTCTCTCAGTTGTGACGCAGTAAAAAAAGACTCCAACATTGCCAAAGATTCTCTGCTGCTTAGAGATCTATCTTCACAATTAGCTTCCAAGAAAAAACAACAACATCTGATCTGTTACTTGCCATAAAAAATAGCCGTTCAACTTCTGTTCATGTAGTCGGATCATAAATCTTTATATCTCCCCCTTCTCCGGGCAGCTACTCACCAATTCATCATGGCGACTTCATGAGTCAGTTGCGATGAGGAAAAGAAACTCCCGAAAAAAGCAGATTGCAAGTCTGAATTCTCCGGCGTCTCCAGCTTCCCTGCTGCTAGCCCACTTCTCCTGTGGAAAACTTGCCCTCCCTTTCTCGGGGGGTCCGCTGACTCAGAATAAAACCCAGGGGTTCTCAGAGCCCTGAGAATTCCCCTGTTCTCGCTGCCCGTTGCTCCGCCCTTCCCGTGAAGTCCTCAGGAGTAATTTTTGTAAGTTCTGCATAGTTAACCACAGAAAAAACAAGCAGATCATATGCAAGACAAAAAATAATACTACTACTATTGAAAACAGACTAGGTTGCATTGTTGAGACAGCCTTCATATCCATAATATCATTTCAAAAATCACCTTTATTTTCGAAGTTAGGGGGACCAAGCAACAAAACAGTTTGTTTTCAGTATAGTTTGAGCCAGGCACATCTCTGCTTCTTGTTGATGGCACTACTATGTTATAAAGCAGTTTGCAACCAGAGGACAGCATTGCCCAGTCTTTTGCCTTTCCTTGGGAATAATAATGGGATGTGAAGAACCTAGCTCACTTGAGGAAGTTTCGTACAAGGAAAATTAGCTATAAATATTTGGAATATGTTACTTCAGGAAATTATTGTGCATATCTTGTAGGTTTCTCTCGTTGCTACTGGTCCCTTGACAAATTTAGCACTGGCTGTGAAAATGGATCCAACACTTACCGAGAAACTTAAAAATGTCATCATCATGGGAGGAAACATGGAAGGTGAGTGATCTGAAAAGGGCTTGCTGGGCACATGTCCTGTCATTTGGCCCTCAACCAGCATCTCTCCAAAATGGCTTCTGTCTTCATGTACAGTGAAATTTTATAGACATGGGCATGATGGTCACACATGGCAGTGTGCGTGAAGTGCCTGTGCCTGTATAGGCAATGTGTTATTTGCAAAGTGTCCCTCAGAAATGAACTATAGTTTTGTTTTTGTTAGCCATAGGAAATACGAGTGTCTGTGGAGAGTTCAATTTTGTAACTGATCCAGAAGCGGCTTACGTTGTCTTAAACGAGTACACCTGCCCAATTTATATTGCAACATGGGAGTTCACGCTTTCCTGCGCACTCTCTTGGGTAAGATACTGTTTGTAATCCCATAGTCTGCTATCTGCAAGTTACCCCCCATTGAAGTCAGAACGATTTAGCTAGACATAGTGGATTGTGCTGTGAATATCTGGTATTTAACCATTGCTTTTCTGTCCCAGTTGTCATTCAATGAAGTCAGGACTACGCAACCTTGCTCTGCTTTTCCCCACTTTATCCTGGCAGCAAATCTATAAGGTAGGTCAGGCAGAGAATGGCCCAAGGTTAACCAGAGATACAGTTTGGTATCTCAACAACTGCCCAAGCAACCACTAGGTACAAAGTACAGAAATATTTATATTAGAAACTGTCTGCCATAACCCCTGAGGAACTAGGGATCAGTCTGTTTTGGTTTCAGAGGTGCAAGATCCAGCGCCTGGCAGCTGCACAGTAAGTTGGTGAAACATGCTTTCCTCAGTCCACACAGCAATGCTTGTTGAAAAGGAAAGACTTTTTCAGAATGTTCCAAAAGAATACACGTGAGATTCAAAGCTGATTAAGAGAGTCAGCAGAAGGCAAGCTTCAGCTAGAGCACATAGAGAGCACAGGAATCAGAAATAGCCTCTGTGCCGTGATGGGGCTGTTGTATGTGGTGATCTTTTAAAATCTGTTTAAGAACTCTAAATGCACAATCTGGTCACCCACCACCAACCAGTTCTACAAAGCAAAATCCTGTGTGTACAGAGGCACGGTGGAAAGAAAAGAGGAAATGTATTGTAAAATCAAAGGTGGAGCTACTGCTTGTTCGGTTGCATGACTTTGATTGTAATGAAAACTATCCATCATGTATACTTACTTATTTTATAATGTACTATATAATGTTGTATTTGTAGTGTTACATATGTGTGTACACACTCATATTGATTTGGGAGCTTCCCTAAATCCAATACATAATTCATGGATGTTTAAAATATTGCAGTTCTATGTCTGCTTCCTCATTAATTCAGCTGTGCCTGTGGGTTGCCTGGCCACACCCTTTAGTGCACTTGGACTACATGCATACTCTAACTACGATGTTGCAGATGCTTTTACTGGCATTTCATAATACAGGTTTTCAAATAGTTGCTACTTGATTTTATTTATTTGTTTGCATTTCAAAACCTGAGCATGCTTTATCCTATCTGATCTAGGAAGGTGTTTTGACATTGGCAAGTATTATATATCTTCATTTGGGGTCACGAAGAGTCGGACACGACTTAACGACTAAACAACAACATATATCTTCATTAGACAATGTGCAGCATCACCAGTTTGATACACCCAAAATTCCCCAAAGTATTACAGGGTATTTTCTTAATTTAAGCCAATTTGGAACGGGACTGACAAATTTTGTCCAAACTTTACTTCTGTTGACTGCAAATGTTTTTTTCCTTTTTAACAATATATGTCCCCTGGAAATTTAGAGCTCTGCATGTATTTAGACTACAATTCCCAGAATTCCTCAGGCTGCTACTATACTGTAATAATATAGTATTATATTATAGAAACAGCCAGCCTGTGTGGCCTTGGGCAAGTGGCACAGTTCAGAGTGCCCTCAGAAGAAGAGAATGGTAAACCACTTCTGAGTACCTTATGCCTAGAAAAACCTGGCAATGATGCCATAACTCAGAATTGACTTTGCAGCAGACAGTTAATCATTATTAATTAAGGCTAGTATCCTCTTAACAAATAAGAATTAGAAGAATTGTGTAAGTGTTCTCTGTGCTCTTGCAGGTTCCCTGCTGTATACCTGAGATCAGTCACATGACTGGTCACATGATGGGGACCCTGCCAGGGAAGAATCTTTACATGATTGCCCTTCTGCTCTGTGTCTGCTGATGAAGTTACTGGTTCAAGTTCTTCAGCTGTAAATATTGGGGGAAATTGTGGCAATTAGTTACTCATGTTTTCTTTAACTACATTGAATGAGAGTACGCTACACAAAGAAACCTAACATCACCAGGGCATTCCCTCCCCCCCCCCCCCCCCCGGTAATTAAAGGCAGTAAGTAGTGTATTCACAGTTGAATATGCCTAAAACCCAAGGGCAAGAATACTGGAGCAAAGCCCACTTTATACTTATTCTGGACTTTGCACATAATGATGAGGTCAAATGCTTTTCCTTATTAATGGCCCGAACCATTCTTTACTTTGCAGGAATTCTACGATGAATGGATTAATTTGAATACCGAGAAAGCCAAATTTATGAAGAAAATACATGCTCATTCTTTGAGAATCACAAAGTCTTCCCAGGAACATTCAGGCAAGAAAGAATCGGGCTTTGTTTCTTGTGACTCCTACGCCATGGCTGCTGCCATTGATGAGACTTTTGTCACTGAAGCCATAGAAATTGGTGTCAGTGTTGAGCTCAGTGGCTCACTGACCAGAGGAATGATGGTCGTG
Source organism: Intellagama lesueurii (assembly GCA_037013535.1). Taxonomy (NCBI): domain Eukaryota; kingdom Metazoa; phylum Chordata; class Lepidosauria; order Squamata; family Agamidae; genus Intellagama; species Intellagama lesueurii. The sequence continues at coordinate 94,269,035 of JBAJHW010000003.1, read as the reverse complement.
GACTGGAATGACAAACTGAAAAAGAAGAACAAAGCCTTTGTAATGAAAAAATGTGATTTAGGAAAGCTGCAGGCACTGATGATGGCCGCTTTAAAATAAAGATGCTAATCGTGGAGATCTTCCCTGAACTATACATCTACTTTACTACAGATGATCTGACCTTTAGCTGCTGCTGTGCGAACTATGATTTGTAATGCAATAGCTACAGCAGCATCCTGTGCCGTGGAAGCAATGCTGTTTTCATAAGCATTGCCACTCCCACCATATAATTCATATTAAATCTCTCAAATCTGTAGCAATAAGCATCTGTGAATAGTCTGGGCTCACTAAAGAAAAGGAACCCCTTATGTGGGAAAGGGTCTTGATAGCTGCCTAAGGAACTTTAAATGATGTCATCTAATAGGGTGAAATAATTGCTCTGCTAGTCAGTATTAATGTAGCTACAGTATATTGAATAGTCAGAATTTCCATGGGGGAAACTTGGGCAGAATAATCAGGAAGTATTGAAATCTGGTGCATCTCTATTGAGGATAATCCAGAGAAGAATACGCATACTTCCCCCCCATCCCCGTAGTTGATTCAGGTATCTATTAGATCCAATAATATTTTCATCAGCTGAAAGAAAAGTACAACTTAACTACTATAAGCTGGTCTCTGATACCATTACAGCTGTATTTAGTTACAGAAAACAGATGCTGTAAGTCTCTTCAAAAACGACATTAATATGCAATGTCAACATTGAGTTTATCACAGGAATAGAAGGAAGGCAGTTCTTTAATTATTGGCTAACTAAAGCATGTATTTTTCAGAACATAACTCATATAGTCAGTCATGTTAAAGCAAATATGGACCAGGATCCTATTTCTCACACTTGCTGATGTACGTCCATTGGGGTAAATCTCAGGATCGTATTGCCACTAGTAAAGAAATCACTGTCTGTTTTGTTGTTTTGTTTTTTTAACACAAACCAGTTACGTGACAAGAAACACAAGTCTTGACTTCAGGCAATTCGCGGCTGAGCTTTATGCCATTTAACTTATTTATTTATTAAATTTCTGTACTGCCCGATTAGTGAAGGACGCAACTCTGGGTGGTGTACACAATAAAGCAACAAAAACCCATCCTCCCCACCCTCCTGTTACTGTTATAATCAACAGTAACATTAAAAATAACCATAACAATTAAAAATATATATGGCAACAATCAGAAAAACGACACAACTAAAGTGCAAAGTGTTACAGGATTACTAAATCCCTATGTATGGGATTATGGTCTTAAAAGCCATTTTGAAGAGCTCTGTCTTTACTAGGTTTCTGAAAACTTGGAAGGGTGGAGCCTGGTGTACCTCCAGTGGAAGTTTATTTCAGAGGGATAGGGCTACTACTGAGAAGGCACGGTCCTTAGTTGACACCCTTCTGACCTCTTGGTTATGAGCCTGGGAGGAATAAGTGAAATGAGTAGTTGTTTTTTTTAGAGCAGATGTTCCGACAGATATTGAAGTTCCAAACTGTTCAGGGACTTGTAAGTCAAAACTAGCACCTTGAATTGGGCATGGAAACTAAAAGGAAGCCAGTGCAGCCAGGCCAGGATGGGGATAATATGATCAATTTTAATTACTTAAATTAGCCTGGCCACCATATTTAGGACCTGCTGAAGTTTCTGTTCTGTCTTCAAGGGCAGCCCCACATAAAGAACATTACAGTGATCTATTCTTGAGAATACCAATGAATGTACCAGCATTGTTAGGAATTGCCTGTCCAGATAGGCACACAATTGTAAGTAATAAAAGTACAGTGTGTAACATTTCAAAAGTATTTTTAATATATCATGAATATAGAAGATAAAATAATATGCACAAAAGTCTGACAAGATACTTGGGTGTACTCAGTTTTTACAAGATGATACCTTGCACTGTTATTTTCAACCAGTGTTTGCGCCATGCAAAGGGAAGTAAGAGATGTTGGGGTTGGCAGCACTTTTATTCCTCCATGGAGCCAAGGGTTGCTTTAGGGGAGAGTGCTCAAAGCAAAGCAACCCTTTCCAGTGCAGTCAGATGTGATCCTTTCTTGCCGTCTTATTGCGCCTCAATCTACAAGCATGTGTACATCAACAAATGTTTACCAACGGGACAATTACATTCTTTCCAGTTGCATTTGGTGATACATATGGTGTTTAGTTATACATCAGGTGTTCAGTTAGACTAGTGCCAAACCAGCCAGGCCAGTGTTTTTAAAAGATTTTGAACCTGGATGTATTAACTTCTGCCCTCAAGCCAGCACCAATCATTTATTCCACACCCTTGCTTATAGCTACGTACATACAATCACATGCTGCTTACATGCAGTAATCTATGAGTGGGGGAACTAATTCCAACAGCAGCAACAGAAAAGGAATAGACATACGGGATCTCCTCTGCCACCCCTCCACTCCTTAATGCCACTGACAGCAAAATAGGATAGATTAAGCAGTATCTATTTCTGGGATACATTCTTCACAACCACAGTGAACCACAGTTCTGATGATGAAGTTATCTTCTCTGTGAAACAGCATTAAACAGTCCAGAATTTGGCTGGGTGAGGACGAACCACCACCTAACCTGCTTCTCCTTCCCCCTTCTAGATCCACACACATACTCCTTCACATACTCCATGTTCACCAAGGAAAGAGAAAACAGCATTTAAAAACCATTGGGTTAGGGCAAGAGTAGGAGTCCCTTTACATTTCTAGGGATTTGCTAAAGAAGATACATTCAGCTTCAAGATCCTTTTCTCATGGAATGTTTTATATGCATTTTCTACTTTGGTCTGGCCCAATGAGGCTCATTAGCACAGGATTGTATCTGTAGCAAGAAATTCTATGAAGCTGCAACACTTAATAATCACTGCAGCATAGCCCCAGAAAAAAGTAGCCCTGCCGCTGGATCAGAAAGGTTTGGTTTGGTCACGGATTGGGGCAGGCTGGTTCGTGATCTCCTGTACATTGTGTGATCAAGCCATAGTTCACAACAGACTATGGCACATGTTGTCCAAAATACGAGCTAATTCCCTGTCTGATCACACCATCATTTACCTTCATCTTCCACAAGCCATAGTTACTGTTCTCAATAACTAGAATTATCAATGGTAACATAACATGTGAAAATTAATCTCCATGTGATTAAAATAAATGCTGAAAAGTTAGTAAATACTTTGCTTTTTATGTGCCACAAGACTGTTAATTATTACATTATAATTTTGGTGTTTAGTTATATAAGTACACTCAAGAGGAATCAGCATCCGATATTAAGGAACAAGTATGTAAGATTTAATATGACTATGACTTACATTCAGGAGATGCTGATGCAGAGGTAGGCAAGTACAGCCTTCAGGATTTTATTTTAGTATTATTTTAATTCTGACTACAACTCCCACCAGCCCTAGGCAGCACAGCCAGTGATGAGGGCTGATGGAATTTGTAGTCCAAAATATCTGGAGGAACACAGTTTTCCACCCATGGACTATAGCAGAGTACTGTGGTCCTCCAGACCTTTTCGGACTGCCATTCCTAGTCAGCAAAGCCAGTGGGGAAGGATTAAAAGAAGTGCAATCCCAAAACATTTGGGAGATCATATCTGCCAATTCCAAACTACAGAAGAAATTGCAGTATGCCAGAAGAATTAGATTCTTTGCTGTTGGAGATATACCTGAGTAATGTATAGATACATAATCAAAATGTTATGACAGTTTATCTACTGTGCTGTTATAATTCCACCAGTGTGGCATGGAAGATGGGACAGAAGCATGAGCAGGACAGGAAAATATATTTATTTATTTAAATTTATTCTATTTAAAATATTTTTTACCCCACCTTTCTCATTAGAAGGACCCAATATCAGATGAACATCAAGGATTCTCAAAGGCTTTCACGGCTGGGATCCGATGGTTGTTGTGGGTTTTCCGGGCTGTTTGGCAGTGTTCTTAAGGTTTTTCTTCCTAACGTTTCGCCAGTCTCTGTGGCCGGCATCTTCAGAGGACAGGAGTCACAACTCTGTCTGTGCTCTGTTGCAATTTGTTGGATAGTTGAGTATTTATAGCTGTGGGATCAGCTTTTGTCCTTTTCAGGAGATTGGGTGATTATGGTGATCAGCGTGTTCTCCTTCGTGTCCTCTGTGAATACACACTAATGGGCTAATCTGCGCCTGAGCAGAGCAGCCTCCGGAAACTTCCACAGCTTTAAGCACTTAGTGCTGGGACCTCCCCTACACCTGGCTATATAACTCCGCCCCCAGCCCAGTGCTTCAGTTCTTTTTTTGACCGCCGCTGTAGCAGCAGCAGCTTCGTTTGGAACTTCGCATTGGAACTTCGCAAGTAGAAATGATTCTGTTCCTTTCTTTGACCTCCCTTTGTTCTTTCTTCTGTAACAAGTTGATTCTTTTGCCTGGGGATAAGGTATTAGCCGGCATTAGCTGTTCCTTGTAAAACTTTACAAAGCCTTTACAAAGCCGGCTTTGCAGCCCTCAGGGCTTTTCTCTTAAAGACATAAGGTCTCTTTTACCTTCTTTATAAAATTACCCCCAGGCTTAAGAGCAACAGTTTTCTGTCTGTTTGCAATTTCCTCTTCCTAGCAGGTTTGAAGAGGATGGCTTCTGAGCTTTGCCCCGCCTGTCAATGATTCTCCTGACTGAGGTACAGCCTCTCCGGAGTTTGGCATAGAACAGCCCTCTTGTTTCAAGGGGCTCGTTCTTACAGCTGTTTCGCAGTGAGCTGGGCTTCTGCACAGCCTAGGATTGCCCTTGGAAGAAGAAAGGGCCTCCGTAACTCCTGCTCCCCGCTCGTCAGTGGGGTACAGCCTCTTTGGAGGCTGGCGCAGGAACAGCCCTCTTGTTTCAAGGGGCTCGTTCATACAGCTGTTGACCCCGCAGCGAGTTAGGGCTCTGTCGCCCTGTCCCTTGGAGAAGAAAGGGCCTCCTGCAGCGCTGGTCACCTTCCCCGCATGTCAGTGATTCTCCTGACAGGGGAAGAGCCTCTCCGGAGTTTGGCATGGAACAGCCCTCTTGTTTCAAGGGGCTCGTTCTTACAGCTGTTTCGCAGTGAGCTGGGCTTCTGCGCGGCCTAGGATTGCCCTTGGAAGAAGAAAGGGCCTCCGTAGCTCCTGCTCCCCGCTTGTCAGTGGGGTACAGCCTCTTCGGAGGTTGGCGCAGAACAGCCCTCTTGTTTCAAGGGGCTCGTTCATACAGCTGTTAACCTGCAGTGAGTTGGGCATCTGGAGCCCTGCCCTTGAAGAGGAAAGGGCCTCCTGCAGCGCCGGTCGCCTCCCCCACCTGTCAGTGATTCTCCTGACATGGGGCAAAGCCTCTGCGTGTGATTGGCGCACGACAGCCCTCCTTTGTGGGCGCGTTCATGCCGCTGCCGATTCCGGATAGAGCTGCACGCCGAGGCTGTAGATGTTCCGGCAACATGCGGTAAGCCTTGGGGGATGGTATGGGCCCCTTCAGCTCCCGCAGCTAGCCCTACGTGTCAGTGATATGCCTGACTGGGTTAACACCCTTGGGTGGTTTGGCATGAAACAGCCCTCATTTATCAAGGGGCTTGTTCACGCAGCTGCTATTTCCAAAATCAGTTAGGTGCCAAGGCAAGAGCTTTCTGGCAACATTAACAGCCCTAGCTTTGCCTCTGAAAAGGGGGGGGGGCTGCAACTCCCACCGCTAGCCCTGCTAGTCGGTGATATCCCTGGCTGGGGTAGCACCTATTTGGTGGCTGATAATTTGGCACAAAACAGCCCTCTTTATCAATGGGCTGGTTTACGCAGTAGCCTGCGGCCCTGCCTCAGCTGCCGGTGCCAGTATAGGCTCATAGGTAAAGGACTCACAGGAGTCCACCCTAGAACCCTGCCGCTGGTGGGTAAATTTTCCTCAGGTAGGTCCTCTCATGCTGACAAGTTGTGTAGGACCAGTCCCTTTATAGGAGCTATGAGCTCTCTGCCACCGCCACCATCCCGCTCCGCCTGGCATCGTTCTGAGCCACGGGCTATGGAGTGCTGTACGCCTCCACATACGCTTCACTGGTGTAGTGCTCCCTCGAACTCGGCTCCGGCAGCACAGTGTTCGCAGGTTCAACCGAACCTGTTGTTAACCCTTTCGGCTTCTCCGTTCTGGCAACTGTGTTGAGCCTGAGCTTGGTCAGGCTCGTGCTAGGGAAGTCTTCTCCCTTGTTCGTCAGAAGGGCTTACCTTATTCAAGATTGGGAGTCACAGGGGGAGGAAGTTTTCCCAACCAATCTTCCTACACCCCTCTCAGTTGTCACAAAGGGTCACCCTCCTTTCCTATTAACAGATGAGTTCTTTGGCCGCCATGTAGCCACTTACTCCTCTGCCATGGGGGCTTATCTTCACCACTTATGGAGTTTGGTGCTGCCCATTCTGCAGGTAGCTTCTGTGCACCTTTACAGTTCACGCCTCCCACGTCATTAGGAGGCACTGTTGCTGGTGCCTCACGAGCGCACTGCTGCTCGTTACGCCTTTAAGCCAGCATCTAAACAACTGACGGGTCGGGACCTGCCGTTTGTTATTCTTGATAACCTGCTCAAGCTTTAGCCGGCGGCACAGTTATTTGCGGCGTAACAACCGCAAGAGCCTGACGATGGTCCTATCAGCCTAGGGCATCACGGGAATGTCTATGGCCTCAACCCCAAAGTTACCAGCCGCCGCCCCTAGACATGTGGGCAGGCAGTGCCCTGACCGGCAGGATTGCAGGCAGGACCGCAAGACTGAGCGGTCTCTTTACTTCTCTGTCATTGACCAGTTAGTCCGTTTGACTCCTTGTCTTCCCAGCTATGCCACTGAATTCGATGTGCCCCTGTCACAGGCCGTGTTATGGCCGCCTCCACCCCTAACCCCACCCCACCCCAAAAAAACCCAAAAAAAACAAGGATGGAGGCCTCTGGCCCGTCCTTGGGGTTGGAAGCCTGAATTCTTTTATTACTCTGCATAGTTTCCATATGGCTTCCTTGGACTCTGTTATTCACTGGTTACATCCAGGGGGTTGGTTTTTCGTAAGATGCTCCCTTTCATGCGGGCATCTGGTTAGACCGTCATCGCTTTCTCAGGGTTTCACTTGAGGGAATCACTGTTTACCCATGGTTGGATACCTGGCTCCCGGTCGCGGGGTCCAATTCACAGGCTGGTAAGCATACGTCCTTGGCACTGTCCCTTTCGTCAGCGTTAGGACTATAGGTCAACATAGTGAAGTTGACGTTACCACCTACACACTGTGTAAACTGTGTTAATGTGACTTTGGATGCTCTCTTGAAGCAGGCTTTTTCCTCTGCCATCAAGTCTGTGACAATGCATAATTTGTTATGCTCCCTTTTTATTCAGGCGCTTGGTTCCCTACCCTACAGGTCCAGCAACTCCTGGAGCTGATGACATCTACTGCAGATGTGGGACAGCTTGCTCGAACGAGGATGCGGTCCCTTTAAGCCTGGTTTCTCTCACTCTTTCAGATATCTTGCGACCGTCCATCCATGTTGCTCCAGGTGACTCCGGAACACGCTGCTCAACTGGATGGGTGGAAACCCCCTGCCCCCACACCCTACGGACAGGGGGACCCTCTGGTCTCTTGACCCAGTTGGTTCAGTCACTGTTGGATACCAGCCCGCCACACTGCGGGGGGCTTGTCCACGCCACCACGTGGCCCTTCGCCACTGGTTCATGGTAGTAGCCAGCCTGCATATAATTGTGCTGGAGCTCCTGGCACTCACCAATGCATTTTAGGCCTCTGAGTCCCTGCTCCGGGGTCGGGTGGTCCAGGTCGCATTAGGCAATGCCACTGCAGTTTATTATATAAACAAGCAGGGCGGCACTCACTCGTTACGCCTTCTTTTTCACACCATCTACCTTTCGAGATGGTGTTATGCTCGCCACATTTATCGAGTGGCTGTACATTTGGCAGGCGAGAACACTTCCATTGCACTCCATCTCGGCAGACCAGTCCTGCTCTCACGAGCGGGCTCTCGACGATACCATCTTTCGTTGCCTCTGTCGCTGGTGGGGGACTCCAGGCATGGATGCTTTCGCATCTTGAATGGACAAGAAGTGTGCCATGTTCGGCTCCTGAGCCGGTGTCGGCCGCACCTCCCTAGGGGATGCCTTCCTGACCTATTGGTCATGGGGCCTCCTTTACAGATTCAACCTTTTCCCCTTCTTCAAAGGCCTGTTGTTCAAGTCCACCATGAGTGTGCGACCGTCATGCTTGGTCGCCTCGCTAGCCATGGTTCTCGATCCTGCTCCCGGGACCTGCAGAATACATCACACTGCACCTGGTCCCTCACCTACTGCCTCGGGACAGGGGTTGGAGGTTTCATCCGGACCTCGGGTTCCCCTACCTGTCGGCTTGGAGTCTTCCCCGACAGTAATGGACGTGCTCCATCATGCTTGCACACCTTTTACCACCTTGACCTACTCCTTTCATGGGTAGGCGTTCTGTCCCTTTGCATCACGACAACATTGGCCTACTAGGCCAATGTCTCTGGACGCACTCCTTCGGTTTCTCCTTCACTTGTTTGCCTGGGACTGGCCCGTTCTACCTGCACGCTATTTCTCCGTGGCCCGGAGAATATGCGCCCTGCCTATAGACCACTGACACCTCAGTGGTCTTTCCAGTTAATTCTTTGGCAACCCTCCAGGCTGCCTTGCTCCTGGCACTATCCTTAGCTTGCAGGGCCGGCTACACTAAGAGCCGGTCCTCCTTTTCTGCAAAGCATCCTTACGGCCAGGCCTTACCTTCTTGCCTAAGGTATTTTCTGCCTTCCATTTCAACCAACCAGCCTTCCATTTCAACCAACCAGTCCTTCCTGGTCTCTTTCCCACACCATCTTCATTGCTTGAAACAGCTCTGCACGCTCTAGACGTGAAGCGTGCTCTGTCTCACAACGTCTGTCACCTTTGCTGGCTCTCCTTTGGAGTACCGGCTTCCTCTCAGACCACGTCTAGCTGGATGGTCCAGTCCATCCGCCTTCCTTATGATTTGGCAGAGACTCTTCTTCCAAAATCAGTGAGAGCTCACTCTACTGGAGCTGTGGCGTCCTCAATGGCCTTTCTCTATCACGTGGATGTTGCAGATGTCTGCCGTGCTGCCACGTGTGCCACTCCGTCTCCCTTGATCTCGCCCTACCACCTGGTAGTCCGGCCGAATGCTCAGGCTGCAGTAGGGCGAGCTGTCCTGGCTCTGCACTTTCGTGACGTCCCTCCTCCTGGTTGGTCAGCTTGCCAGTCACCCATTAGTGTGTATTCACAGAGGACACGAAGGAGAAAAGAGGTTACCTACCTGTAACTCTGGTTCTTCGAGTAGTCCTCTGTGAATTCACACGTCCCGCCCTCCTCCCCGCTGTCCGTCAAGTGTGCCATGGCATGTTGGGCAGCGGCGGTCGGTTCTTTAAGAACTGAAGCACTGGGCTGGGGGCGGAGTTATATAGCCAGGTGTAGGGGAGGTCCCAGCACTAAGTGCTTAAAGCTGTGGAAGTTTCCGGAGGCTGCTCTGCTCAGGCGCAGATTAACCCATTAGTGTGAATTCACAGAGGACTACTCGAAGAACCAGAGTTACAGGTAGGTAACCTCTTTTTTTGTTGTGGGTGTATTGTTGTGATAAGGGGGAGATATGATCTGTCACTGTGACTGATGGGTGTCGTTACTTGGTCTTTTGTGCGCAGTGATCACTGGTCCTTGTGGCTGGGTAGAGTTCGTTGACCTTTTGCAGGCTGTATTTTTCAGTGCTGGGAGCCAGGCTTTGTTGAGTTTTAGACTATCTTCTTTTTTGTTGAAGCTCTGCTGGTGTTTGTGAATTTCAATGGCTTCCCTGTGCAGTCTAACATAATGATTGCTGGACAGTGATTATTAAGTGTTGCAGCTTCATAGAATTTCTTGCTGCAGATACAGTCCTGTGCTAATGATCCTCATTGGGCCAGACCAAAGTAGAAAATGCATATACAACATTCCATGAGAAAAGGATCTTGATGCTGAATGTATCTTCTTTAGCAAATCCCTAGTAATGAGTACTGGCCAACACCAGCAATCATTATGTTAGACTGCATAAGACCGGATAAGAGGATGGCAGAGAGGATCAGGAGGGTGGAATTGAGCCTTGAGAATTATCTGGGAAGCAAGCCACCCCAATTATATAGTATGGTTTGACTCATGATGGTTCACATTATGGTGAGGAACCAATTCATTGATGAGAAATAAATCCATTGGCATGGAACATTAGAGAAACTGGAGGGGTGGATTTGCTTTACGGAGGATATGACAACATTTCTGCAAATATACTCTAGAAATACTTGTCAGCATTTCACTGATTTATTTATGCCTTGTAGTGGGCTATAGGTACAGCTGGGATAGCTGTGCATTTCTACTCTAGCAGATTATACATTTCCCCTCCTTCACTAATTTTACACATGGGTGCCTAAGACATGGTAGAAGTCTGGCTTCTGAGTTAGAATTCTTTCAAATGGGTAAAGTCACTCCACTGAAGGGGAGGCACAGGGCAAAAAAATATGCTTTGCTATACACAAATATGGTGTCTCAGCCTCCTAAGAAGCTGAGTTTTATTTTGATCTTTTTATTATTTTATTTATTTATTAAATTTATACCCCGCCCATCTAGACCGAAGTCTACTCTGGGCGGCTACATGTGCCTTCTTGTAACTGAACTTTGTCATTCCATAACCTCAAAATGTTTTAATCCATGAGAGGCCAGAGAGTTTCTCCTTCTGTCATGCCTATGTGGCAAGGAAACACAACAATAAAACACCCCAGCAAAACAGACAAACAAATAAACAAATTGCTGGACAGCTCAGTGGTGCTGAGCCAGAGTGCTCTGGCCAGAGTGCTCTGGCTGTGGAGCCAGAGGTTGGGAGTTCGATTCCTCACTGTGCTTCCTTGACAGGGGTTGGACTTGATGATCTATAGGGTACCTTCCTGCTCTGCAGTTCTAAGATGATGATGATGAAAGTAGGTAGGCTAAGGGGGAAACAACAGCAATGCTATGGCTGTTGCAGAGAGGCTTTATCTCCCATGTACGACTCCTCAAATACCTTCAGGGATTTTCTAAGATTAGAGTTCCCTAACCTTGAGTGATCAACCCTGAGTGCTCACTGGAAGGACAGATCCTGAAGCTGAGGCTCCAATACTTTGGCCATCTCATGAGAAGAGAAGACTCCCTGGAAAAGACCCTGATGTTGGGAAAGTGTGAAGGCAAGAGGAGAAGGGGACGACAGAGGACGAGATGGTTGGACCGTGTCATCGAAGCTACCAACATGACTTTGACCCAACTCCGGGAGGCAGTGGAAGACAGGAGGGCCTGGCGTGCTCTGGTCCATGGGGTCACGAGAGTCGGACACGACTTAACGACTAAACAACAACAACAACAACCTTGAGTGATACAGTTACACATACAGGCAAATATCTCAAGGTGCTGTGACTTCAAAGAAAGGGGTTACAAACAGAACATCACCACATACTGTATATTAAAATGGTAGATTGTAGCACAATATGCCATCACACTTGACACTCAACTTCTAGCCACAAGGTGGTGGTGTTGACCTACTGTTGTATCCATGATAAATAAGTCCCTCATGGCAGAGAGAGAGAGAGAAACAATTGAATTCCACTGGTTTGGCGGGTTTCAGGGGCTTCATTTATTTTTGTCATGGTTTCTGGAATGTTTACCTAATCAGATTTTCCTGTTTTATGTGGGCCACAGCAGCTCCTTGAATCTTCCTCAAGAAACTTTGAAATCATGTCACAAATCAGGACCAATAAGCTATAGCCTTAATTTGAAATCCTGCTGATTTGGCAATACTGGGTTGGCATCCGACTAACAGCTTGACTATACAGACAGGCAGCTCATCCTAGGGTTTCTATAGCATGCCCCTGGCAGTTTACGCTGCTTAAATTGTTGTTGTTGTTCACAAAGGGAGGTGTGTTGCAGGAATCCTCACCACACTTGAAATTGCTGTAATTCTCAAGAGCACAGCCTCCCATCCTACTAATACTACTATCTCCCCCACTCTCCCCATCATACATCCTCCATCTATTACTTCAACTTCTTCTCCCCTCTCTTTCTTCTTGGTTATAGTACTGGTTTGACATGTCATCCTAGTGCAGTACAAAAGGGATAGAAGGCTGGCTACTGGTGTGGGTGGGCTGGCTTTGAGGGAAGGATGGCTAAAGCAATGGACAACGGAAAAAGCAAAGTGGCAACAGACAAGGGTTAACACTCCCTTAAGGAAACAATACTGACAAAGTAGGGGAACAAATTCATCTTTCCGTAGCAGAAACTTGGAGAAGTCCTCTTCCAAGTCACTTGCATTTTGGGGAAAGAGAAGCAGGAGCCATAGCCACAGCAGCAGTGGAGGGTGTGGGGAAGAATAAAACCAAGAACTCACATGACAAACCCTTCAGCATTTCAATTTTTGTGTCCTATAGCAGTGGTCCCCAACCTTGGGCCTCCAGATGTTCTTGGGCTACAAGTCCCAGAAGCCTTCACCACCACCTCTACCGGCCAGGATTTCTGGGAGTTGAAGTCCAAGAACATCTGGAGGCCCAAGGTTGAGGACCACTGTCCTATAGGAGTGAAAAGGGACTGGTGGTGGCAGGGACACCAACAGCAGCAACAACACCACAAGCAAGTGCAGAGTGAGTGGAATCTACAGGAAAGAGAGACAGAAAGGGAAACTGGGAAGAAGGAAGTCTAAAGAGTAGCTGGGGAAAGATCTACTGTCACTAATGGGTGGTGTAGTGAGCATCTTCCTTGAATTGACTTACTATTCAACGGGCTGTAAATGGAAGCAGCAGAATGAGATGGGTTGAGATAACTGGAGATAAGAGAGCTTGAGAACGGGTTCCTTGAGAGCAGATGTCTGCCAGTGGAATTGCTGAACCACCACTTGCCTCTGCTGGTTGAATAAAACGCACCAAATACTGATGAAAAAAGACTGAATATATCTACATGATTTTCTGTCATGTAGTTGATGGAAAATACTTCCAATTTAACCACAGAACAATTGAACTGCAGAACAAATAGCATGATAATTTTGCATTATTGTTGAGCCCTTCCTTAGTCATACTCAACTGATTAGCCCATGGCTTACCTTGTCAGCTGATTTTAGTTTAGCACAAATGCTTTTCAAAAACAGATACAATATTGCAGAGGAACATAAGGCTCACTCAGAAGTTTCAATACGACACTTCAGGAGCAAAGGATTGCTACAATACTATTTAAATGTATAAGATTATGTACTCCCAACTTCCCAACTGCATGAAAATGCAGGGGCAGCACTGATCAAAACTGACTTCAATTGAGGGGGAAAATCACAGGAGAGCTCTGCTGTTTTTTATGTCTTAAATTTCATGTAGCACACATATTGGGATGTGGGAAGGGAGAGCATTAGCCACCTTGGGTCCCCTTATCAGGAGCAAAATGGTCTATAAAACAAACAAATAAAGTGTTGCCCATACATGTACCAAAATACTACTGTCCTCCAAAATGTTAGTCACACCTCTACATTCTGAAATGATACAAGTTTCTACAATTCCATTAAAAGGAAGGTTCAGATAGCTTGGAAAAGCAACATTACTAAGCTCTGATTTTAGACCAATTGTATCTACATCTAATCTAAGGATGTGCACCATCCCAAACTACTGAAGCCTCTTCCACTCTGTCTCTCTCTCTCATGTATAACACTATATGCTGTTGAATCAACCACGTACACATTCTAAGTGATCTCAACTAAACCATCTCACCAGGTGCTCCAAACCACTGAACTTTGCTAAGTCCACTGTTATGTACATAGATTAATATACATTATGGGGAACACACACTATAAGTAAGTAAAACAGTGGCATACTGTATGTTCCATGAGACACATATTCTATTTCTCTGCCCCTCCATGATGCTGAATTGTTATACTGTATGTCTGGTAATCCTCCAGTTAATAATTGTAATCTATGTTGTGTAAGAGTAATATATAAAGAAAGGCATTCATTTTGTTTAGCTGTGAGCTATTATTAGAGATATGATTCCACAAGTTCCATAGCATTATTCATAATTAATGCATAACAAAACCCTCATATTTGCATACTTTGCCTTCAGAACTGCAGTTTGTCTGGTGATCGTTCTAAAGGTATAGCTCTGCCTTTATAGCAGCAAGCTATAATGAGTTCAATAAAATACTTAACTGATACACAGGTAGGTACACTAACATATTTAAGTGTGCTTTACTTGTGAATTTCAGTGTGCTTTACTTGCAAGTTCCAGTAACTGCAGGTTTGTTTTGAATGCTCAAATTTATATTCTTGTGCTTTTAGTGAGCAATGCTGCATCCATGTTTTGTACATAAATAAGTCTGCATATATTTTTTTAAAAATGGAAGGAATAATTCTGGGAGACTATTTTTCTTTCAGTAGAGCTTCTGCTAGGCTGCTAAATTACAGTAGCATTTCTACAGCTTCTCATATTGCTTGCTTGTAATCAAGCCTAGTCATAGGAATCCACTCTGGCTGTACCTTCCTCTGCGATTAAATCCAGTGCCAGGGGATACATAACATATCCACAGATGATTTACATAGACCTATTTGCCATCAGACCCATGTACTAATGCTACACTCATTAGTACTGATTTTATTATGTGACCATATGACTTAAACAGTTCAGAAACAAGTACAGTGTGAGAGAGATGTACCAGATACCACATACATATATGAAGTTAACGTTTAGCAGTCACTACTTTTGCTAAGCCTAACTCAGGAGGCAAGGTACACTGAAGTTGCACAGTTGCAGGGGAACAGAAAAGAGGCAGATGGGTCTTTCAGCCTCACAGTGTTTCATAATGCTTTGCTAGGGCTAGTTGCTTGATCGTAGAATCATAGAATTGTAGAGCTGGAAGAAACCTCAAGGATCACAGAGTCCAACCCTCTGCCAAAGTTTGAAATCCACAGCTAAGGCATCCCTGACAGGTGGCCCTCTAACTTCAGCTTAAGAAACTCCAATGAAGGAGAGTCTACCACTTTTCAAGGTAGTCTATTTCACTGTCAAATAATGATTATTATCAGGAAATTCTTCTGAACGTTTGGTTGAAATATCTTTCCTTAGTTATTTTGGGCCATGTTCCGTGGAGCTGTAGAAAACAAGCTTGCTTCACGTTCCATATGACAGTCCTTCAGACATTTGATGGTGGTTATTAAGATTACTTCTTAAGATTACTTCTCAATCTTCTTTAAGCTAAAGATACCTTTCTTTCTGCCCTCTGATTCTCAAAGTCAGCAATCATGACAGGACCTCCTCAGTGATTGCTCCCAAGCTGTGGAACTCCTTTCCAAGGGAGGCTAGGCTGCCTCCTCCCTGCTTGTCCTTGACAGGCAAAAATATATATATTTCTATTTTTATTTAGGCAGGCATTTTGCCACTGATGGGAAATTGTTATTTTAAATGAATGGTGTCCAAAATGTCCCAAACAGCAGTTTTTGCTGAACCAAGTGTAGCTTTAGGTATAAAGAAATTTTAGGCATTGAAACCAGGCCAGATTTCTAATAGTTAATTTGCACTAAACAATGTAGCTTTTTAGAGAGGAACATAAGTGCTGCACTTCTTTTTGTGTTTCTAAAAGTTTTTAAAATCACACAACTCGGTGTTTGTTTTTAATATAATTTACCTAATGGTGTTTTATTATTGTAATTTATTGTGATTTTTAAAAGCTGTATCAGTTTTAAAAATTGATATAGTAAGCTGACTTGGATATTGCACAGGACAATATCCTGAAACTAGTCTCAAGAATTCTCCGGTGCAAATGCTTTGGCTGAACAACAGTCTTCATTTTAGTCAATTATATGTCTACCTTAGCATATGTTAATACCTATCACTCTCAGTTATATTGTAGCTTTGAATGCATTCTCTACTCTGTAGAGAATTATTTCACAGCAAACAAGAGATTTTAGTGTATAGTTGGGAGTACGAGTGAGGATATATCTGCAGCTTCTCTTCAGTGACTCAGCAGAAGGATAGATGTACTGTAGCAGCTGTCACCAAGTCTACTACTAGCAAACTCACTGTAGCTGCTGAGGGGTTTACATGACATGGTTATTTTTATACAATGTTTTCCTGTACAGATAACCTTCACTGCAGTTCACCTTTTTGCAAGTATGAACAGCATTCCCAGGAACAAAAAAGCCTCTGCAGATTGGAAGAAAGTCTGCCCTACAATCCCCATTGTCAAGTCAATTAAACTTTTCTACAAAGGATGTCAGGTCACAGGAAAAAGACATAACACAAGAATGAAAAAAAGCACTGTTTATTTTTCAAATACAACTCAAAGTTGTATTGGTAAGAAAAGCACAAGGAATTGGCTATGCACATTTCAGTTCAACTTAAAAATGCATTCAGGTTTACAAATGTACAAACAGCACATAAAATGTATACTTTGAACAGAATGCTCTTATATTCAGCAATTTTTTCTCCTAATGTTTTTACATTCGTTGAGCCCATGACAAAGACAACCTTATTTTTAAAAAAATATTCTGCATTTTTAGCACAAGGTGCTCTTTAAAATTATGTTTGAGAGCATAATACTAGGGGGGGTAAAAACCATGGTAATTTAAAAAATCACTGAACTTTGGAATTTACCAGGTTTTTTAAAAAACTACAAGGGCAGATGGTAAAATACCAAGGGTGTGGTCACTGATGAAAAATATTTGACCACATATATCTCAGGTTTTCCAAGTTGGCCAGCAATTTCATACTACCATAATTGCAAGACTTTAAGAGAAGCAAGTGATGAAAGTATGACTAGATTTTAATGGTGTGGTTGGATGGGGACAGGAACAAGGGTGGTGGCGGCAGCAAATGGCTTGCAAATTACATTCCAGATGTGTTACAGAATTTACCATGATCAGATCTGGACAACTATCATTTGGTTTTGCTGAGTTTCAGTTTTCAGGTGGGTAATGCACATTAGGCCAAGGATCTGAGCTTCTTCTCCCAATTGCAGGGCTCCAAATTAGCCAAGGATTATACGCTTGTCCCAAGTCTTCAGGACTGTTCACCGTTGGGGCAACTGCAGGTGGTGGAGGGGTACTTTCGTTCCCAAGATCAAGCCCTGGCAATGTGTTAGATGGAGTGTTGAAAGGAAGGGAGTTGTTCAAATTACTTGACCAAATGGAACTGCTGAATGGAGTGGTGGTGGTAGACCACAGGCCACTTGGGTTGCCAAGGATAGACTGCATTATTAAAAACAAAACAAGAATTGCAACACACATGTAATTGCAACTACCAGAAAAATAACAGTCACATACTTCTTTAGTTTTTAGTTAAATATGTACTGAAGATATTTACTGCTACTTCTGCATTTATTCTTAATATTTGTATTTAACTGTCTGGAATTTTAAAAGGGATCATAATAACATTTTATTGGAGCCCCCCCTCCCCCCCCGTTTTGCCTGAAGACCAAACAGAAGAAACTGCCCCCCCTCCCACAAGTTATTACTGATGCTTAAAAAATACAGAAAGATGGGTGGCTGGTTGGATAGAGCCCATAGACTATGCCAGGATTCACAACAAAAGCAGAATGTTGTACTTAAAAGGTTGCTGTTAACCTGAGGCATACTATCGTGCACAATTAGAACTACATTAGTGGGTGGAGCCTGATATGGAAAAGATGGTCAACCTGAACCAGATGGCAGTGTGCTCTCCATTTAAGATTCAAAGTTTGCTGTGATCCTGGATCCAGTTTTACCTCTCAATGGCCAAATGGCATACAGCACCTTTTCCCAACTTAAACCGAAATAACAAGTACTTAGAAAGAAGTTGCCTGCTCATGGTTATCCATGTTTGAGCAACATCTAGCATTGATTTGTGCAATGCATTGAACATAAACTTAATCACATTACTGGATTAAATAGACAGACACACTCCTGAACTCTGGAAATGATCAGCTGAACAGTAATTCATCGCACAGCTTCGATTATCTCGAAAAGAAAATGGAAGAAGGCTTTGGAATTTACTCAGATATGAAGGTCAGACAATAAAGATGATCTATATGGATGTAGAAAGGAATAGTAAACCACTTCTGAGTACTCTATACCTAGAAAGTCCTGGAAAGGGACATCAAAAGTCAGAATTGACTTGTTTACACATACTTATCATATGAAGCCACGAGACTACATTTGGATACAGGAGTTCTATAGTCCTTACTGCAACTGAAATATAAACACCAGCTGAATGCAGATCTTTGCATTTTGGAGAGTTAAACTTAATGTCAGACTCAGTTTTCACTGGTCCACACGCGAGTGACACCTGTTCTTGGAACTCCGTGTATAACCTTTGACAAGTCACAATTTTGCAGCAGCCTCAAATGGAACAATATTCTGTTTTCAGAATTGTGAAGTGAATAAGAAAAGTACCTGTCTCCTCATTCAGAACTATTAAGAAAACATCCCACACACCTGAGCTTACTGCTGTTAGAATAATAATTTACATGGGGACATTTAGTGTAGAACAGCTTCACTTTGAGGACACTCTGCCTCTCACCACAACCCTTATCCTTCAATTAGAACAACATTTATAAGCAGTAAAAAAACTACAGTAAAAAAATAAGCATATACTTACTGAAGTTGTGTGAGTAGGGGATCCTGAACTTGTGGGCCAGGGAGGTATCACATCTGTAGCTGAAGAGTCCCAGATAGATGAAGGAACACTAGTAAACTCACTCCAGTTTCGCTGAGCATCTTGCCCATATGCAGATGATGATAGCCCAAGTTTGCTGAAAACCTCTGGGGGGGGGGGAAACATATCCATATTACACTGTGTCTCCACAGGTTTATAAACAATATCATGATCTGCCATGGATTACATTAATATCTTTGCACTGAGATATGCAAAAGGAGACAGAATTTACATGTGGAACAGATTTTGTCAGATACTGGTCAGATAAGTGAGTTCCAGGTCAGCTCTGCAGTCACTGTTTAGTGCACGGATGGGAACTGTGTAGCTCAGAGATAAAAAACACCTTGCACATTTTTTTCTGCCTCCCTGAAGCTTCCCTGTCAAAACGAAATAAACGAACCGCATAGAAAATGGAGAATGCTACTCCTCAAAATCTCAGGGAGCAGTGATACTTCTTTAAAATAAGTGCCCTTGTTTTGCTCTCGAAACCCTTCATTTTTTTTCCTAGTCACTTTCAGGTCCTTTTTTTAAAAAATTGTGATAAGGCCTGCGGTGGGTCTTGCCTCAAGACTCTCAGAACTTGCTTACCCCTGATTTAGTGCTTAACAACAGAAAACTACTCCTTTACGACAACCAAGTTAGAAAAAAGTTCACAGAGCAATTCAATTTAATAATTCCATATTCTGATTTTTCTTTAAAGACCTGGGAACTGCTAATTCAGCTTTTTAAATGTTTTGCTTTAAATAGTCACATCTTGAAGGACAGTCCTTGGGGTATGAAACCTTGCTTCTAACATTCTCTGTTATGCTGTGACTTGAAACCTTTTGACTCCCAATGCAGTTACAGAGATCCTGCTCATCCCCAGCTTCCAAAGTGGCATTGGGAATGTGGAGCAGAGGATTGTTCCTGGACTAAAACAGAGAAGACCAGGAGATCAAGGACATGGAATCCAAGCTTATACATATGAACAGGAATACCACTAGGATTTTTTTTTAACTGTTGGATAGAGACAATGACCAGCAGCAATTTACAATGCAGATTAAAAGTGGCATTTGTGGGGGTAAACTATCTTGAAACTGGGCAATTTCTCCCCAAACTGAAGCATGAGAACAAGCAGATTATCAGTACAGATAGTCTGAATACCATTCATTGGCTGACATTCTGCTGCTTAGTGTAGCAAATTGCATTAGAACAGGCCCAGTGAGTCATTGGGGATTTGGTGAGTCAGCTCTGTAAATTCCATTGATTCAAATGAGCCTACTCTAATTGTAATTTACTACACTAAGCAACAGGATTTCAGCCATTGTCATGGAAACTCATCCAATTCCTCCTTCTATACAGTTAGAGTGACTTTTAAATTGAAGGAACTTTTCAAGATAAGCTTGTGTTTCTAAAATGGACACTAATGCTAACTTTGGTACCATATTCCACCCAGCAACGTTTACTCCAGCCACCTCATCCTGCTTTTAGGTTCTATCTAGGAGAGAAGGCATTTTGATGCATGGAGGGGGGAAAACCCCAAACGTTAATACTGTAAGAGGTACATACAACCCACAAAATATGTTTTTAGTTCCCTCTAGACAATGAAAGACACTTCTTAGTATGAAGAGGAGCTATTTGTTTGCTAAATGAAACGAAGATCTCTTCATTCCCCTCCCGAACTGTTCCCCCCCCCCTTTGTTTCAAGTGAGCAAGAGTCCACTCTGCTGTATGGCCTTCAATTTTTTTAGGCTACTTTTGCTTCCAAGTTTTTTTAAAAACATTACAATGGGCCACTCACCTCCAGTTAGATTAAAAGAGTTTCCAAATGCTGAAAAAGAATTGACGGGCGTGAAGTCTGGGCTGCTCGGATTGCTTATAGGACTCCACAAACCCGAACTAAATTGAGGAGGAGAAAAGAGGTTTTATGAGGAAAATAACTTCAGTATGAGGAACACCAGAACACAACTAGACCACGGGACTGCTGATAATTATCCAGCACAACAAATATTCTAACACACTATCAATTCACCATAAATTTCTTGCAAAGGAAGTGAGAGGTCATTCCTGTTGTTGTAAAGCCAATCTGGAAACATGCTTTAAGGCTGAACAGTTTGTCCCCCAGATTTAGCAATCTTAAATGAGGTGACAGGAAAAATGTGGTAAAGGACTGTTAAGGTACAGAGGGCAGGACTTTACAGACACATTCTCCTAATCAAGTTCTTGGAAGGAAAGCTGCTATTCTCCTTATCCTTGATAAATTAGTCTTCTGTTTTAAGATCAATTCAAGTTACCTGTCAGAGCCATCACTGTCAACAGCTGTGTGTGAAATGTTCATACAACCAGAGGTCTCAGTTTTAACTGGTGAAGGCTTCGCTGGGCCACTACCACCTGCAACAATGAGTTTTAAATAAGTGAAACATTGCAGTGTTGCAGTTATATATTAAGACAGCAATCACTTTTCTGAACCTGCATGTTACCTGGGCTTTTGTCATAACCAGCAGCTACAGCAGCAAAAGTAGGATTTCCATTCCTGCCAGGGAGAGAGGCTGCCTTTGCCACTTTATGTTTAGCACCACTGAGCAATTTGTTTTTCGGTTCACTAAAAATATGAAAAAGAAAGATGTTCTTTTACAGCTCATCTGTACTGGACTTGGTCACCCCATTTACAGACTAACATTTTGGCAACTGAAATATGACTGTGAGAGGACTAACAATAAGCACCACCTCTGTCCATTTCTCCCAGAATACTGCTTATATATAACTAGTATTGAAGTATGGTTGGAAGGGTGATCCAAACACTGGCTCTCCTGAGGGATGCTAAGGGAGTTTTCTGACAGAAAAGCATTCCTGTTTTCACACTTCATTCTAGCCAAGATTAGTCTGAAGCATGTCTATATAGTGCGAGTTTGGATGATGTGGTTTTACCAGAGAACCAGACCCTGCTTTATTTAATCAATTTAAAATATTTCTAAAATATTCCTCCTTCAAAATTGCAGAGGCTTCTACAATAGACACAATTAAAACTTCTCATGCCAGTATGAATAAATAATAAACATCTACTTTTATAACAAAACAAATAAATCAAGAGATAAAACTGTAATAAATAACGTAGACTGAGCTACACATCCCTTTAATATGCATGGACAAACAATAACATTTAACTTGTTGCCAAAATAACTGCAGGGTCATTGCTAGTCATGCTTCTTTGGAGCCATCATTCCCAAGCTGGAAGACTACCACAGAAAGGGCCTTCTTTTCTGTAACTACACTACTGTTTGAAGGGCTCCTTACTGGGGCCTCCAAGTAAAGATCTGAAGAAATGGCAAGACTGATTTAGCAAGATGCAAGCATCTGAGTCCTAAGTTATGTAAGGGTTTTGAAGCGAACCAGCAGCAGCAACCTGAACTGGCTTCAGAAGTAAGCAGACACTCAATGCAGTCCTTTCAGAATGGCTGTGAGATGAACATCCCTTGCTGTACTGGCAGGTGTAATCCTGGCACATTGACAGGAGTCTATGTTTTATTATTCCAAGGTGGTAGGAACACATACCCTCTAACAAGCTCTCTGAGTTTTGCACCTATCTGAATATCAAACAGTCTAATTTAATCAAATTCATTCTGTTTACTTCTTATGTTTACTATTCCTTTTAATTGTTCTTGACTTCTATTGGCAGATTGAGAAATCTCACCAGATCCTTGGCCAATCATTTATACATCAACCCTCTAAAAACGAGTGTATCTTGGATCTCACCTAACAGACTATTCATGTGTAGAGGGAAGGGAGTTAACACTGACTTAAAACAACAACTGGAACCTAAAATATAAAGTCCTGTGTTAAAAAGTAGTTTATAATGGTAGAAGTTTCTTGCCTCCAGATTTCTAGCTTGGTTACATGTTAACCATCAGAACATACTTGCAATTGTTCACAATACTGCTGTAAGTGTTCCGTGGAACAAAGGCTAATTGCGCAGGGGGTGGAGATGGAGAGGCAGGAATTGGCGAGGTCTGTCGTTGCTTCAGAAAAGCATCTGCACTGAGGGTTTGCAGGGATAGTTTATAAAGGTTGTCAGTAGCTGGGAATAAGAACAAAATAAATCTTAGCAATCACATCAACTTTTCTGGAAAGTACTTATTTTGTCACCCACAAAATCTTCAAATGGTAAACCACAGAATGTTGTAATTCAACAATTTCAAATTGGATGCTTTTTGAATTATTATTATTATTATTATTATTATTATTATTATTATTATTATTATTATTATTATTATTATTATTATTATTATTATTATTATTATTATTATTATTAAGATGTACACACTCCAGTACAGTGCCCGCTAATCTACATATTTTGCATCCCCTAAAATGTCATCCCGTGTAAATCAAGCTTCGTGGAGTTATGCAGCTTCTGCATTTCTAACTTTTAAAATACACTTTTCCCTTCAACTTTTCCCTTGGGTTGGGGGGGGGGGGCAGACCCCAATGTAGTTAAAAATTCATGTATAATTCTTATGCTCCCCATGTAACTACAAAGTATAAACAGCTGATTAATACAGACACATATTGACCTGTGTCGGCCTCCCAGCACATCCCAGCATCCTTCCCAGCTGCCATGTGAAGCCACTATGCCAGGGGAGCATTGGACCAGGAGCTGCCGTACCAACAACAACAGGGGCCTCAGTGAGTCTGAGACCTACTTTTATCAGGCCACTTCCTGGAGACGAATAGCAGCACAGTATTTATTTATTTATTTTTTTAAATGTGTATAACCAAAACCATGCTGTTCGGACACATACAATTCAAGGGAGAAGAGTGATGTCAAACTCTCATTCAGCTATAGCAAACTTTTTTTGCCATGATAGGTGTATGATAGGTAAGTTTTTTGGGAGTTTCCATCCTCCCTAACAACATGGATGGATGGAGAGAGAGAGTTGCCACTGAGCATGAATTACTCTTCCACTGCCCATAAGATTATAAAATCAATGATAAACTAAGTACTCACAGCTGCCTGCCTTGTGAATTGGCACAGAGTCCCACTCTGGTGGTGGAGAGTCTTTCTCCCCTTCTGAGCTGCTGGTATTTCCCAACTCCTGACCAGAGGCACTGGAGAAGAACTTAGCCATTGATGATGGCCTGCTATCCAACAGCTTTGTGTTCATACCTGCATGAAAACCCAACATACGTAGTCAGTGAGACAGGAATTCTTCAAACTCACAAACAGTCAGTGAATTAAAATAAAGTTCCAGATATATTCCTTGGCCAATTTCAGAACTTTCAAAAAATACCTTTTGCTTTCTGGGAGTTTCTTGGTTTGAATCCATTTGTGAATGTATGCTGAGCAGAAAGCTTAGAGGAAAAACCTTTGTGCTGCTTAATTTCCAGTGGTGAAGGACATGACATCTCAAGGGAACTAAAATAGAAGTATGCGCACAGATAGAGTTAGTCTTTGTAGCAGTCTAACAAAGTTTTTACATAGATAGAAGACAAATAACTTTTTCTGATTTCTTACAGTCTGACATCTGTCACTTTAATTAAGTAGCAGAACAAGCAAATTATTTATCTAATATATTACCTATAAAAAACAGGCCAACAAAATTCTTTATAATTAGAAACTTTTCACTTTTCCCAGTTCATACTACTTATCTTTCTCACTGTGCCCATGTACTACCACTTCCTTCTCCTGAACCTTTATCATGGAACAGATCACTACTGCAACCATAGCACATTTCTCTGAGATGACTGGCACTTAAGTCAAAGGAAAAGTGTTGCTGAGAAGTCATTTAGTTAGGAAGATGATGCAATTTAAGCAGTACAATTACTGTTTTGTCTACCTGGATTTCACATCTGTTGGGATCTCTTTCTTGATAACTGGTAGTTTTTTGCTTTTCTGCTTTACTTGCATTTCATTCTCTTGTTTTTCTGATATTGGTTGTCTTCCCTTTTGCTTTTCTGGTTCCTACAAAAAGCCAATCAAGACAGACAATGAATAAATAATTGCACCTCTGAAGTTTTTTTTTTTTTTACAAAGAGACAACATTGATAACAATAGATATTACAGACAACCTCTCCCCTCTTCCCCCACATTGCTATCAAAAAATTTAATAATGTTAATTCGCCAATATGGGTTGCTCCTACATGAATTCCGTCTCACCTGTTGTATTTTGTCAACTTCTAAACAACTTTTCAACTGTAAAGCACATTAGTGTGTGAGTCCTACATATATGATTCTCTGCTGGCCGGACTGTTTAAAAATCTGAGCAGAGCTCTTCCTTGAAATTGCTTAGCTGAAGCCACCACTTCACTTTGGTTGGAATCCTATTTGTATCTATGAAATTATCTTGTAACCAATCCTGGCAAACTGCAGTTGACTGATGAGTGCTCGCTCACTGCTGGTTGCATGCCTGGTCATGTGCCCAGCTGTGCCCTGGCATGGCCCCCCTGTACCTAGTTAATTACCTGCAATTAGCCGCAGAAATCTTGTACAATCTAGTGTCACTAGGAACCTTCTTCAGGACTAACATTCATATCAGCAGAAGAGAACGGACAGTTCCAATAGTGAAGAGATTGGAGAAACTCATAGATGCCTGTTAATGGGCAGCTGCAGTAGTGGAAGGTGACACTGTCAGATCTTTCACATACAATGGAAGTGACACTCAAGCTAGTACTGCACAGAAGGCAGCAATAGTAAAATACTGCTGAATATTTGTTTTACTATTTATTCATTTAAAATATTTTTACACCATCTTTCTCCTTAAGAAGGACCTAAGGCAGCTTACATCATTAGAAGGCAATATTTAAAGCTAAGAACAGTAAGTATACAAATATCAAAAAAGGATCAAATAAAGACCATACTATAAGACAGTGAACAAAAGCAACACCAAAAATGCTTTCAAAGCAGTAAGGCACAACCAACCACTTAAAGACCTCACTCAGGCAGCCAGTCATTAACAGATTATTTTTGACCTTGAAAATTATGATGAGACAATCCAAAATGAAAGAAGAGGGAAACAAGTGCTGGAAAATGAGACTTCCAGGTTGGAAGGCACCCAATCAGCTACTGCAAAAAGCAGAGGACAAATACAAATAGCTCTTTCATTAATGAAGCAACTAGATTAAAGCTAAAAGGATGTCTAGCAGCCGACGTGCACATAGATGAAAGGAAAGTCTGAAGCTGCACGACAAAAATTGGAACATGGTCAAGAGTAGTATGAACCAAGATAAACTAGAAACCATAAATCAAGAAACAGAATGTTTAAACATTGCAACACTTGGTGTGTGAGTGAACTAACGAAGATTGGAATAGGACATTTCCTGTCAGACAATTGCAAAGTCCTTTACTCTGAAAATGACAAAACAAGAAGAAATGGAGTGACTCCGATATTGAGGCAAAATGTTGCAAAGGCAGTTAGGGTCTACAGTGCACAATCTGACCAAATAATACCAATCAGAAATCTTGGAAAACCATATCCATCATTCAAGTCTACTCTCCAGTTACAGGTGTTGAAGAAGAAATTGAAAGCTTTTATTCAAGCATCCAGGAGGAAATTGATGACACACCAAAATAAGACATACTGATAATCATAGGTGACTGCAGTGCAAAAGTAGGAAAGAAAGCAGAATCAAATGCTGTTGGAGAATTTGAATTAGGAGTCAGAAACAAAGCAGGAGAATGACTCACAGAACTCTTTGCAGCCAACAATCTGTTTATTGGAAATACATGCTTTAGGCACCAGACAACTGAATATATAGACATCACCAGATGGCAGTACAGAAATCAAATAAACTACATAACTGGATGTAGTTGCCAAAACAAGACCGCAAGCAGATAATGGTACTGACCATGAACTGTTAATATCAAAAAGTAGAGTAATGCTGAAAAGGAACACATCTAGCCAGGATAAAATAAAGAGAAGGTTGAAACAATATACTGAAGAACTATATAGAAGAGACACAAAAATAGATTTCTTTGAAGAAGGATAATGTTATCTCTTCATTCTATGATGAAGAATATGCTATTTTAGAAAGAGAAGTGAACACTGCTCTCAAAGCACTTGGAAGAAATAAATCACCCGGAGTATCTGGGATACTGATAAAACTATTCCAAACTACAGAGATTGAATCTGTAAAAATCATAACAAGAATATGCCAACAAATGTGAAAGACAAAACAATGGCCCAGAGACTGAAAACATTTAATATGTATTCCAATTGCCAAGAAAGGAGATGCTAAGGAATGCATTGACTAAAGGATCACTGCACTAAATTCTCATGCAGGCAGAGTGATATTCAAATTGTTGCAAGAAAGACTTCTACCATATGTGGAATGAGAAATGCCCGATTCCAAAAAGGAAGAGGCACTAGACTATACCTCACATCACAAATATATGTTGGCTAATGAATTATACCAAATAATTTCAGAAGAAGATTACTCTGTATTTTATAGACTATAGCAAAATCTTTGACTATGTGGATCATGAGAAGCTATGGATTGTATAAAAAGAAAAGGGTGTGCCTCATCACTTCATTGTTCTGATGTGTGACTTATATTGTGGACAAGAAATTACTTTTAAGACAGAATATGGAGAAACAGAATGGTTTCCTATCGGCAAAAGTATCAGACAAGCGTGTATTTTATCTCCCTCTCTATTCAATCCATGTGGAGAACATATCATATGGATGTTCAGATGTTCTGGTTCAGATTCAGATGGAGTGAAAATAAATGGAAGAAACACCAATAATTGAAGATATTCGTATGTCATATTACTAGCAGAAAGAATCAATGACTTAAAACAGCTCCTGACAGAGGCGAAAGAAAATGCAAAAGCAGGACTGTAGTTGAACATTAGGTTGCAAAAATCATGGCTACAGAAGAACTGTGCAATGTTAATGCTGACAATGAAGAAACACAAACTGATAATTAATTTTGTACATCATGCTTCAATCACCAATTGAAATGGAGAGTGTAACCAAGAAGTCTGCAGAAGACAGAGACTCAGAAAGGAGCTATGAAGGAACTAGAAAAGATGAAGTATAAAGAGGTGTCACTGAAGACCAAGGCCAAGATCATCCACATGATTTTATTTCCAGTTTCTATGTATGTATGGGAAAAATGACAGAGGAGAAAGCCAACAGGAATAAAAATAGATGTCTCTGAAATATGGTGCTGGAGGAGAACTTTGGGGATACTATGGACTGCCGGAAAGACAAAGTGCAAGACTGAACTCTCTTTAGAAATCAAAATGACAAAACTGAGGCTGTTGTACTTCGGGCATATTGTAAGAAGATAAGACTTGGTGGAAAAGACAATAATGTTTGGAAAAATTAAAAGCAGCAGGAAAAGAAGACGAAATTTGAGATGCATTGACTCCATCACAGAAACTATAGCTTTGAGTTTGCAGAAGCACAGCTGGGCAGCTGATTGACAGGACATTTTGGAGGCTGCTCATTCATACGGGTTATGTAAGTTGGAGGTGACTTTGATGGCTAGGGATCAGATTTTCATACTTTTTCGATCACAGCACAGTCTGGTG
Organism: Intellagama lesueurii; assembly: GCA_037013535.1. NCBI lineage: Eukaryota > Metazoa > Chordata > Lepidosauria > Squamata > Agamidae > Intellagama > Intellagama lesueurii. The sequence continues at coordinate 94,240,843 of JBAJHW010000003.1, read as the reverse complement.
GGAATACCTAGCTTAAGGCATATCCCAAAAAGCTCTTGGGTGTTTGAAATATATATTCAGAATAACTAAGAAAACATTTCTCAGAAATGTTTTCTCAGTTTGTGAGCTGCGGAGTGTAAGGTGATGGAGGAACTGGCTGGGCCCAGGACTAAGTTCTGTGGGTGCTGCAAAGCATTAGGGGTATTGTATCTCTGTCCATTATGCTCCATAAAGGGTGACTCTCAGGGAACTATAATATAAGGATCTGCACTAGCACCACAATTTGAATTCAGAATTCAAATGCATTAAAGCCCCTTACATTTGGAATTATAAATATTTGGAATTTCCAGATATACGAGGCTCCATTACAGTCATATAGTCATTATTTTCCCCTTTTAAAAAATACAAAGAGGTAAAACATTTTGGGACGTGGTGGTGCTGTGGGTTAAACCGCAGAAGCCTCTGTGCTGCAAGGTCAGAAGACCAGCAGTCGTAAGATCGAATCCACGCGACAGAGTGAGCTCCCGTCGCTTGTCCCAGCTCCTGCCAACCTAGCAGTTCGAAAGCATGCAAATGCGAGTAGATAAATAGGTACCACCATGGTGGGAAGGTAATGGCGTTCTGTGTCTAGTCGCACTGGCCACGTGACCACGGAAACTGTCTACGGACAAAACGCTGGCTCTACGGCTTGGAAACGGGGATGAGCACCGCGCCCTAGAGTCGGACACGACTGGACTAAATGTCAAGGGGAACCTTTAAAACATTTTGAAAGGATTTCCCAGTGTCCTGACACCTTTCCAGCGATTGTGCCAAACAAAAAGAGTGCACACCAACAGCCAACAGTGCCTAGGTATTAGGAAATAACTGTAATGGGTATACTAATTGAAACCTAAACAGTAGGAATGGCAGCAGGAAATGCCAGCAGCATTGGGGAAGCAGTGAGAAGGGAGCAAATACCCTGGGTGACACTAACAGGCAGACTGGAGCAGCAGGTAGCCTGTGGTGGGTAAGAACTGTGCCAACAGCATGGGGCACAGCACAGTGGAGTGAGTACAATCTTGATTAACAGTTGGAAGAATAAAAGAGGCAGGAAGAGACTGCTGCTATTGTACAGCATAGGATTTCCTTATAACTTAGTACAATGCTGCAAAGAGCAGCATTACTACTTAATGGAAGAAATGGCAGTGTTCAACATTCCCTCTAAGTTTCTGTCCTGCTGCGTGGGAACCTCGCTCCATGTGCATGGGGGTGGGCAGGGCTTCATTCAAAACAGGAAGTAAACAAACTGGCTGCCCATGTGCAACCCCAACAGAGCTCTGGGCAAGTGTGTGTGTGTGCACAGCTTAGAGGGAACATTGGTAATGTTATCTCTTCTAGCAAATTAAGTTATTTATTAGTGAATAACTGAACAGCATGATGACACCATACCAAAAATACAGAAGTTGTTACAGTTACTTTTAAAGATCTAGTGGAAATACTGGACTAACAAAACTCTAGTTCATTCTGTTCCTCCCTTTCTATATTTCTGTACCTCTTTCAGAAGTGCTTCTGTGTCTGGGTTGGAGGTTTCTGTGGTAGTTGAAGAACTATCATCATCTGCTAGGGAATCTTTCAGTTCTTCTTCTTGTTGCTTTCCCCTTGCTCTTCGCTCTTTTTCTTCCCTTCTCTTCTGGGGCTTAGGCTTGCGCTGAAATGGTTTCCCTTTCCCTAGGGTGCGAAAAGCAGCTTCTAAGCAGCAACAACAATGATCAGTGTTAACTTTAGTAAGCATCACTCTTTTATCCATATGATTTTCCTGGGCCAAAACCTTCTAGGAACATCAATTTCACCTACTATATTAAAATACGGCTTGAAATTAATGAGACTACAGACTTGTAAGAGGAAAATTCTGATGTATTATGTCTCTGCCAGATGTGCTTTTCACATCAGTCTTTAAAAAAAAGGGGGGGAAGGGGTCAAGATCAAATGCTTACTTGGGTTTCATTTCTCCATGTATAATGTGACTAATATTAGAGCAGGAAAAGGGGACGACCAAATATGAGATGGACTGATTTCCTAAAGGCTTGAGTTTACAAGAGCTGAGCAGGGCTATTGAGGACAGAACATTTTGGAGATTGCTCATTCACTGAGTTGCCAAATGTCACAGGCAACCTGATGGTACATAACAACAAAAAATGTGACTTAATGTTGGCTGGTATTCCATAGTGTAGCACTGCTGCTACAATGGAATTAATGTGACTGGCTATAGAAGAGTTCTTTTTTCAGTTTTGGGGTACATGTGAATGCATACCATTGCACATGAGTTGTATGCACCCTGAATTTTTAAAAAGGAATACTTTAGTTAGTAGCAATCTGCCACAATTAGTTATGTCACTCCCACTGGGCAGATGGAACTACGCCACAGGATACTGGGCATTGTATTCATAGGCTGAAATTCTCTTGCACAGCTCTATCTGTACAATGGGAATGATAGCAGCAGCAGCAAACTGACACTGATTAAAGGCTTCTTTTTGTGATTTTGAGGTGCCTGCAGCTTCCACACAATGCAACAAAGTTGTGTGCACTCTGAAAATGCAAAAGGAAGCCTTTCATCAGCAACAATCTGCCACAACCACTGATGTCATACCTGCTTTCACAGGAGTTACAGAAGTGTATAAATAACAACACAAAAGGTTTCAAGACTCTTCTTTGAAGGAGCCGTTACCTCTTTGAAAACAACAGCAGTGTGCAGTGCAAACAGCTTTTAAATACACATTTGAATATGAGTAGTTTAATGTTGCAACCTATTTCACTGAAAACTGATGCATGTGCTCACCATCCCAGTTTGCACTTGGTTCCATGCACTTTGTACACTCAGGCTTCAAATCAGTAAAGTACTAGTGCTAGTAAGGTAAAACTAGGGGGCTTTTTTCTTCTATCTTTCTTCTTTCTATAATGTGTAGCCCCTATATAGCTACAAGGGGTACAAAAATATATTTTAGAACTATTAATGCTCCGCACCTTGAAGACACTCAGCAATTCCACCGCTCTTTTTCCATCTCAATCCAAGGAGATGGGGATTCTTATTCAAAGTCTTGCATGACAAAAAACAAACAAACAAAAAAAGGCTGGATAACAGTGAACAAAGTGAAATTTAATTGAGACAAGCCAGAAAAATGCGCTTGATTAGTAAGTCCAGCAACAGATATTCAACCTATTTTGGATGGGATTGTGTGTCCCTTCAAAAATCAGGGCAGCAGCATGGGAATGCCCGTGTACCCAGATTGTCTCCTGGATGGTGAGGTGGCAGCTGTAGCCAGAAGACATGGGCATTGTAGTTACACTGCCATTTGATTACTATAAGCAATATTCTTCAAACTACTTCTGAAGAGTATCTGGAACTTTCAGCTGATGCCGAAGGTTTCTACTCCTAAATGACTTAGGGCCATGATGTTTGGTGGACTACCTTCAATGAAAATTTGATATCAATTGGAAATACACAACTGTACGTCCTACAACAAAATGTAAGACACTAATTTGATAGGAATGTCAGACAGAGATGTGCATGTCACTGCTGTAAGCTCTAGAATGCCATGTCTGGGAAACCACAGAACACATTCACCAACAACATTCTGTTCAAGCAAGACCAATGCCTGCTTGAAAGCATGAAAAGGTTGGTACTCATTTTATGCCTTTCGACTGTGAGGTGGTGGTGGGGTACACCTTTATTAGACCATTACAAATTGCAACAAAACACTAGTTTTTGACTTGTCTTCAGGCTGACCACCAGGGGTTTGTGTGTATGGTGCAGGAAAAACAGGAGTTCAAAAAGTTATGGCCACATTTGCAGATTAGGTTTATCTGATTATAGTTCACTGCAAAAAGGGGTGTAGTTTCAAGTTAGAGGTGTAGGTTTCAGATTCCACCTCTGGTGGTGTAAACGGCAATGTCAATTCAATTTGGATTTTGCACAAGAACCACACAGCTTTTTTTCTTTCCTCTTATTTTGCACATTTGTGTTTATGCTTGATTGCTCCAACATTTGCTGATTTACGCATCATTTTCAGAACTCATCTCAGATTGAGAAACAATAGCCAGATGTTTAAGTAATTAATTAAATATAACAATAAAATAATGCGCTATTATAAAACTGAAAGCAACATATCAAAACAAATTCTTCATTAAAGACTTCAAACACTTAGTGAAACAATCTCCACCAGAGCACAGAGTTCTGACTCCTGTGCTCTGAAGATGCTGGCCACAGAGACTGGCGAGACGTTAGGAAGAACAACCTTCAGAACACGGCCAAAGAGCCCGAAAAACCCACAACAACCATCAGATCCCGCCCGTGAAAGCCTTCGAGAATACATTAAATCTCCACATCCTTTCCCAATTATGAATATATATACCATGTATAGGTTTATATATATATATATATGTATAGGCATATGTGTTACATGTACTGTACATATGTAATATGGGAGAGAACCAGTATGATGTAGTGGATAGGGTGTTGGACTAGGATTCAGGAGACCTGGATTAAAATCCCTGCTCAACCATAAAAAGCCATTGGGGCATGGCAATGGTAAACTGCTCCTTGAACATCTCACATACCTTGAAAATCCTATTAAGTCAAATACAGCTTGATGGCATGTAACAACATAACAACATGCATATGTTGTATTTATGTCTACAAATAAATACACATACGATACACACTAAGACACAGGATAGAGACTGAAGCTTCAAACTTTTCATTGCCTTGGGCCCTGCCTTCAATGTAAATGCTGAGTGGAGAACACAGAGGTACAGGAGACAGAAGAAAATATGAAGTTGCAGCTCTTAAAACTGGCATTTCTCTTCATAAGTTCTAGTTTGAAGCTAGCATAGCAAGGTCTCTACTCCTTTCAGTGTCACTGTCTTCCCCACCTGCTGCCCACCTCAATCCTTAATACCAAACACTCTAATAATAGGGGGAAGAGATATCCTATAGGCAGATGTTGTGACGCCCTGGTGGAGGTCACCTGCTCATGGTCTAGTCAAATGGAGGAGAAATTAGACTTTTCCTAACTAATTTCTCTCACTAAGCGGTTATAACTTTATACATCCACATTTAAAACTTTTTTGTTGTTATTGTTAAAATACAGTTAATCAGATTAAACAGTTTATTACCTTTGTTTTTTGCTACTGGAGATGGGGGGTGCTCTGTAAATACATCTGGCGAAGGGGATTCTGGGTGATCAAAGTCTTTGTCCATGGTTTCTATCAGAGTAGCTATGTCAGAGTCCTCTGAGCTGTGCCTTGTGTTCCCGGCACATTCTGAATGGGAAGGAGGATGCAGTGACTGTGGCAGGGAATCTTCATTCTGCTGCTCTTGCTGCTGAGGTACCACTGGTGGCTGTGATAAGGGTTGTTCTAATAAAACTGGAGCATGCTGCTGGTTTGACTGCAGATTTTGTTTTGTACCCCTGGACCTTCTGCTTGCTACATGGTTCTGAGCTGCACCACTGGAGTCCAGGAAGAGAGAATTTGCTCTGTTCGCTGACCCTGTCTGCACAGAAGTCCTATTAGAAATATTTGAATTGCTTTTAAACTTCACATTCTCAACTTCTGCTGAATGTCTATTGCTGTGTAGGGTTACTGTTGAGTTGCACTGCTTATGACTTCCTGCAGTAGAACGTGATGAGGAACCTCCTGATCCATAGATTCCTCTGGAAGAGCTGTGGTTAGAATCTGATCCAAGTGCATTCAAACTGCAAGTAAGAGTAAATACATTTAAATCACACAGGCCAAATACTTTGTACGTGGTTTCGACAAATACAACAAAGTTACAAATTAATTCAGCAAAGCACAATTAACTATTTAGCTATTAAAATTTTTAGGTAATCGACTAAGACTGATGCAATGCAATACAGCATCTGTAGGAAAGTATGTGGCTATCGTAATGCTGGGCCAAGAAATTTAACAGAAAAAACTACCATTTCTACAGAACAGTGCAAGAAGCCTTGCCATCAAGTAACAGATACTATTATTACAGATGTCAAGCTAATGACAGGTACTTGTCTGTAACTGTGATTCTTCGAGTGGTCATCTGTGAATTCATACATACGGGTTATTTCTGCACCTGTGCAAAACTTCTCAGAACATTCCAGAGCCTAAAGAAAACTGTCAGATCAGCTCCCCACACTATGCATGCTCCCATGCTTAACAGTCAGTCCTCTGTTCCCCCCAGTCTGCTGCTGACAAGGAAAAACAGTTGCGTGGCAGACTCAGGGGTAGGTTGTGTGAATTCACAGATGAACACTTGAAGAAGCACAAACATCTAACGACTTCTTTTTCCAGTTCTGTAGTGGGTGATGGAAAAAACATTGGAAGTACCAGTGGCTGGTTACAGTGGAAGTCCAAATCTACTTTAGGTAGAAGAGACATGTTGGGGGAAATGGTAACTATATTCTTACAGAATTGCAGGAAAGGTGTGTCATGCTGGAGAGCACATACTTCACTCACTCTCTGTACTGAGGTTACTGCTACAAGAAATACTGTTTTGTATGTAATTAGTCTTAAGTCTGCAGTAGCCATAGGCTCAAATGGTGGTTGGTTGAGCACTACTGAAAGTAACCACCGTAGAGGTGGCACCTACACATTATTGAAGACATTGTAATCATTGCTGAACCTTTTAAGAGTTGCATTTTTGAAAAACTGAGATGCTTTGGAAGCTGGAGGCTGCTTTGCCACTGTAGCTGATAAACTTTTGAGGAGGAATTTGACAAATGCTTTTCTTCCATATGCAAGAGAAAAAGTAGCATCACATGTAGTGAGGGTGGGAGCCTAGGTTCTTCTACTGAAAGGATGAAAACCTCCATAATTTGTACTTGTAGCTATGTCTGGATGGTTTTCTAGATTCATGGATAATTCTCCTCAGTGTTGGGAGAATGTGCTGTCAACCTCAGCCTGGTTAGGTCTGGATGGTGAACTGTCCCCCTGTTCTGAGATAGTAGGTGTAGGATAACAGGTAGCTGGTAAGCGTCTGCTGTCATTAGCATTAATGTTGTGAACCAGGCCTGGCATGGTCATCATGAAGCTATCCAAAATTAAAAAATAATAATAAAAAAATTGGATTTTTCCTGACAAAGTTTTACTACTAGGAACAGCTGGATTGGGATGGTGAACTGTTAAATAGTCCAGCCCCAGTACCTAACCTCCTTGCAATCAAATCTGTCACAGGCAGTACAGTGATAATTATGATAAATGCCTACGTACCCCCAATCTCCTCCCAGTATTATAACAGAGATATCTGGCTGCAGCTGAAATATTTATTGGAGGAGTTGGGCTCCACATTCCCAAGTGGCATGTTCATACTATCAGGTGATTTCAATGCCAGAATGGGTTCATCATTGCCAAAAGTTGCAGAGTTATGGGCATTGGGGATGATAGCTCTCCAGATCTAAATTATTGGAAATCTAGAGATAAAAAGATAAATAACACAGGTCTAATTTTATTTAGGATAACTTACATGTTTGACCTACAGATCATAGCTTTCAGTGAATGTAACTCAGTCACCCCTTCACCTATTTCTCTGCATATTCAGGTTGTGTCTGCAATTACATCTGTGTTTCAAGAGGGAAGACCCATTTATTTTCTAGGATAACTGTTAATATTAGGGAAGACAGTGACCATCAACTCTTAACAGTGAAACTAGCAGTGGAGTCAGACCTAAGGCAAGCTCCAGGCTCTGATAAATCGTCAGGAGAGAAGTCTGAATTTCATCAAGAAAGAAGACTAAAATGGCAGAAAGTAAATGTGAGCAAAATAAATGCTCTTTACAGTTCAAACAAGGATAAGGCACTACATGATATTATTTCAAAGCCTGATTCTGATGCTGACTCAGTACTGCAAGTGTACCAAGATCTTTGCGAGTATTTGAAACCCCCTCTACTACATAATTCAAGGTCAAATAAAGTAAAACCTCTGAAGATGCTATGGTTTGACAAAAAATGCAGAGTAGCAAGGATGAAGCTGAGAAGGCAGATTCACAGAGTACATCTTACAACTGTTCTCTGAGAACATGGTATTACGTTGAAACTGAGATGTAATTATAAAAAATTGGTCAGAGTAAAGAAATCAGAGTTCCAGGACAAATTTTGGTCAGATCTCAAGCTAGTAGCAACTAGGACAAATATGACCCAGTTTTGGCACTTAGCCGTCGGTAAGCTTAGAGAAACAAAATCAGTATCTGACATTCCCATTACAGCCACAATATGGGAACATCTCTATACAAACCTATTTAAAGAAGACAGAGTGGAAAGAACAATCTGCAAGCAACTTTTGACATCAGTTATCAATGGAATTCCACCATGGCTCCCAGTATCTGCCTTTGAGATAAAATTGCTTATCCAATCACTGAAAAATTACAAGGGACCAAGGGAGGATTTTCTCCCACCTGAGTTATTTAAGACAAACATAGACTGGTGGGCCACATTCATGGGAGGTCTTTTCACACGAATGAACAATATATGATGTGTTCCAAACAATGTAACCTCTAATTTTCGGCACCACAGGGCGGGGCTCTGCCTCTCTCATGCACAACATCACCCCTGCATGAGCACGCGACTCTGCCCCCCTCCCCGCGCAGGGCTCCATTGCAACTGGAACCAAAGGGGCTGAAAATGATCACTGCGCAGAGGAGTAGAAAAGCTGTACGGAGGGAGGCGGAGGCACACGCCTTAGAGGGAACCTTGGTTCCAAAAGGTTGGAAACTAAGTATAATTGTACCAATACATAAGAAAGGGGACCAAAAGAACCCTAAGAATTATAGACCAATCACCCTGATCAACATCCCAGCAAAAATCTATGCCAATTACCTCCTGCAAAAAGCAGAGGAGTGGGCAGAAGAACATGCCTTGCTGGCTGGAGAACAAACAGGATTTAAGAGGGGTAGATCTACACTGGATAATTGTTATATCCTACACCACCTGATAACAAAATACATGAGGGAAAATGGGCAGCTTTATGTTTCCATCATCGACCCCAGTGCAGCCTTTGACTCTATAACAGGAAATGGCTCTGGGAGAAAATGCTTGATGCCAACATTGATTTGAGGCTGTTGATTTTAATAAAAGCACTTTTTTCTGAAACCAGTCTCAGGATCCAAACTGGCGTGACACATGCTCTCTTAGACCAGAAGCCAGAATACAAGGGTGTTCGCCAAGGCAGTATCCTAGCCCCATTTCTTTTCAATTTTTATATAAATGATATTGTCAGAACCCTGCAAAACCAAGACTTCCACATACCCAAAATTTTAGACACATCTGTAAATCTTCTACTCTGTGAAGATGACATGATCTCATTGTCTACTATACAAGTTAGACTGAGAAGACCACTAAGATGATTTAGTTCTTACTATGTAGAAAACAACCTAGTCATTAATAATGCCAAATCCAAAGTTGTAGTCTTTGGTCAAAAGAAAAAAGTACATAAGTGGTACATAAACTCAAAAGAATTAGAGCAAGTAAAATCCTACTGTTACCTAGACATAACATTCTCAGCTATAGGAGCATAGTCCTTACAAATAAAGAGAAGTGAACTGAAAGCAGCTGCAGAGATTGTTGAATTTTACTTAACCAGGCACGCTACACCCAATTTTAAAGATCTTCAAGGCAAAGGTAATACCAATACTAATTTTTGGTGCAGAAATCTGGGGTTTTGCTGACCTCATCAATATTGAGAGAGTTCAAAATCAATTCTTGTGTATGATATTGGGAGCCTCAAAATCTACATCACCCTGCTTAATTAGAGCAGAACTGGATATGGGAACGACTGCTGGTACAATTCACGCCAGAATGGTCAGCTATTGGTGCAAAATTAATCAGATGAAAGAAAGGAGACTTCCTAAGATCTGTTTAGAGGAACAGAGGGTAACTCTCTCTGAACACTGCTGGTTACAGAAATTTTGAAAAATTACTCCCAAAATACTGTTTTTCTGTACAAGCATTTAACCCAAGGAGCAATGATATATAAAATATATTTAGACAAAGAGTACTAGATGTTGAAGCTCAAACTGATCTATTATTAGATCCCTCAAAAATGTTAAATGGTTAGTGGGTATGAAGCATCTGCATCAATGTGAGAAATATCTGTCACATCCTATGAAAAATTGAACTCCGCAAAGCCTTTACCAGATTACATTTTGAACAAATGGAATCAATGACAAAATTTGGGAGATACCAATTCAAGGCAGTGTATCTGTGGGGCATCAGCTGTGGAAGATCTAATTCATTATATTCTCAACTGTTATATACTGACATCACATCAGAGAATGTTATCTAGATCCCTTGCTGAAGAGAAGGAGGTTCTGGGATGTGAATTATAAACTGGACTTTCTGCTTCAAGGGACAAACCAATATGTGACCCAAAACATTGTACTATTTGCAATAAAGGCAGCTAGATGCAGGGAGAAATTTAAGGACTCTGGACTAAAACCAGTACTGAGCTCTGAAAATATAACAGCATGAATGTAATCTAATAAACTCACTAATTTTAGTGTATCTTAATACAATCACAGTCGAATACCACCTGTAACTGATTAATCTATCTCATAAGTAAAGTATTATTTCAAAGATCTAAGTACCAACTTAAAGGTATGTAACATGCATGTATATTTATTATGTCTCTCACCCTAATTTTAGCTGTTTTTACAGTTTATGTCAGTCTGACTGATTGTAGCTGTTCTATCTTGCCATGGTCTTCGACTGGCACAATAAATACTTTATCATACTATTCTGTGCAGGAGGGGAATTGGTGGGAAGAAATGCCTTCTCATAGAGGCATCTCCTAGTGAGTCCTCTCCTCGGCCCACATGGGAGCAGTATTTTTGGCACTTTCCCATTGTTTGTGGTGGCAAATAAATCTATATTTGGATGCCCCCAGTGGTCACAAATCTTGGTGAACACGCTTGTGGTTAGTTCCTACTCATGGTCTTAAGATACCTGGCTGCTCAGGTTGCTGGCTATTTCATTGTTTTTCCCTGCTACATGGATAGCCATTGGGAATATGTGACACAGGACATTCCCAAAACTGGATTGTCAGGTACAACAAAGATATGGAGTGCATTCTGTCCTGTTTGTAGCCACTTGTACTATCTTGCTCATTATCAATGTCTCGAACGCTTTATCACTGCTAGTAATTCTTGCTTGTTTATGTGGAGACCTTTTTCTTTCTTGGAGCAAAGGGCATGAATTTCCTGGTTCTGACAGTGTGGCCCTCAACCCGTCAGACTTGCACTGGTTATTACTTGGATCCTGGGCCTGAGATGCTTCAACAGTCTTCCCATGGTTAGATTGAATTTGTTGGTCCACCACAAGGGGAGACTTGTCCCACTTCCACCTTAACTCTTCACTCCTTTTCTTTGTCTTCTTGGTATTCAAGCCAACAATAAACCAACTCACCAAGGGAAGTGTTTTAAAAATCACTCCACCCCAGCTTATTTTTAAAAGTGTCTTTTTCTCTTACAAAATATACATTGTACTCACAGACCAGAAAGATATAAGTTGGAAAACATTTTAAAATCTTCTTTCAGTGATTGGGAACAGCTCAGTTTAGCTGCTAGACATTCCCTTACACCCCTGGATAGTCAAAGAAGAGTGGTGGAAAGTGACATTCTGTCCCCAGATAGAAGTGAGGCATGGTGCCAAAGCAGTATGGTGGTGGTACATCACCTCCGGTATAACCCACTGGAGTAGTGTGTCTTATGAAGCTTCTTTCAATGTGGAGAGCTCTTCTCTTTCATCTTGGATACTCTGAAGAAGAGGACTGTGAGAATTCCCAGCTTCAAGCTGAGTCACTGGGGTGCAAAAGCTGTGGATTTTCCTGTAACAGGGAAAGCTCACTTAAAGTCTGCTGCATGAGCTGATTTTGCTTTAGGGAGTGGCTGAAAGTCAGAGGTGAGGAGTGAATTTGAGAAACCTCTTCCTCAGAGGCAGAACTAAGTCCTTCTGCTCCTTGGCCTTCAGTTAATGCTGCTGAGGGGAGAGTCGGGATACTGGTGGATGTCCTTCGGTTAGGTGTAGCTGTCTTAGTTCTTTGTTTAGGTTTAGACTTCTTAGCTGTAGAGGTCTCTGGGTCTGTTGACTTTTTCCTTTTCTTTGATATCGAAGATGATGTCAGTTTCAGGGCTAAGGTCAACCTCAGTGTGAAAGACCTATCCTCGAGGTCAAGAGACAGTGTCTTATGAGTGGAATCAGTCTGCAGCGGTGCTTAGTCATCTTGGAGTCTAGTGGTTTACAATTCCATCTGGAGTGACTATATGAGGACCTGCCTAGAAGATGTTTCACATATAGATACCAGAGAAGGGAAGACAAAGAGGACAGATGATGGTGAACAGGTAAGATCTATTTACAACAATGCAATGAAAAAGGCTCCAGAAAATGTTCCAAGATGTTTCTTCAGCAACGGCTGAAAGGGAACTGAGGGCTAACCATTAAATACAGGAACATGCGTACTAAAGGGAGCTGGTTTAATGGTTTTCTTTAGGCTCTGGAATGTTCTGAGGAGGTGCAAAAACATCCCACATATGTGATTCACAGAGACCATGAGGAACAATGAAGTTTACATTCAATCCCAATTCAAAACATTTCAAATAATTACTTACACTACATTCTATCCAGACACCTTTATTAGATTCACTTTTTTCCCCTGTTTCAGATACGTTTTTATCCTTTTTTCTATCCCTTTCTTTGTTTTCTTTGAAATCACTCTAGGTCAAGTTTCAGACTTGATTTATTATACATTAGGACAATGGACAAAATGGTTAAACACAAATGATTTTTGGCAGGTAAAATCTAAAATTAAGATGTACATAGATCATTAATTGGTGTTCTCCCCATGTATTTTTCATTCAAACTGCTCTGAAGTACCAAAAAACAATAAAGGAACCACAGCTATTTTAGATTTACCACAATATAACATATATGTACAGATAGGGTTTTTTTTTAAAGTTTTCTTGCATTTGATGTTTTAATTTTAAAATTATGACCCATGGATTGCCATGCATTTACACAGCATGGCATATGAATCTGCAGTAGAATTTTAAATTCAATAGACATTTTTGCTTCACTTATGATCCACTCAAGTTATTGCAAGTCTAGTGATTTCCTTCACAAATGTAATCTATACAAATGAAAAAAATATATAAATATATAAATATCCAATTCATAAGTAAAGGCTTACTTTCCATCAGATGAAATTCCAACTATTCTCCTGAGATCAAATGGCCTTCCCATATCAAAGGGAGGATTGGATGCCTCAAAGGACAGTCGTCTTCTGAATGGCTCCCAAATTCCTTGAGCTTCTAAGTAGGCTGTTCCAATTACCAAAAGGAAGAGCACACTGCAAAGAACAAGCATACATAGCTTTACCATCTTAACACTTAGAAACTGGAGACACAAGGAAAGCCCACTCTTGCTGATAAGCCAAGAGCTTAACCCTCACTTACACAAATCACAAAAATAACCATGGTGGCAGAGAGATAAGCAGGTTCAACAGCATCTACACATTATATAATTAATTTGTGCATGAACACCTGTCACTGGATATACAATTAAAACAAGAGAGGGAAGACTAAAATATTGTAGGAAAAAATAACAAAATAAATGCAGCTTGTGAGTCACTAGGCCTAGGGTTCAGGCAAGCTGCTCAGAAAACTGAAGGGTGGGTACTCTAGGCAATGAAACTATATCACTTAGCAAGTAGTGCCTGCGTTTAGGATCTATTTCTCACAGAATTTTTCCTGTTAATTGTGTCTGCAGGTTTAAAAGAAACCAAATCTCCCAACCTCTTCCTAATTTCATTTGTACAAAGTTCTTAATAAAATCTTGAAAAGTATAAAAAGTGCTTAATAATAAGTATAAGACATCTATGTGCTCAGTTTCTAACATCAGTTACAATCTACTTTGTACACACCCCTCCAACAGGATTTAGCATTGCTGCTGGTATACCATGTGTTGTAACTGTCAACGCATTGTTATGTCTATGATATTTCGGGAGATTTTATTTATTAGAATCCAAGAGAGACTGTTGCTTATTATATAGTTCCAGGCTACTACTCAATTACATTAAAAACTGCCTGTTATGAGGATACATTTGTAGGCTCAGAAACTGCAGCATATCATAGAGATCTACAAGAGCCAGTATAGTCTAACTGGTACAGTGTTGGACTTCAACTCAGGAGACCTGGGTTCATATCTCAGCTCAGCCATGGAAACTCACTAAGGGTGTTAATAGTAGTACTACTCCTTAAATACCTTGAAACCCCTACAAAGATTGCTGTAAGTTCGATGTGACTTCATGGCACATACATAACATACAGAGAAACAGAAACAAAATCCAAGGAACTTATGCACAGTACCTCATTATTCCTGAGACTACTACGTACAGTGCCAGTTCCCAGTTAGGTCTGGGTAAGGCTTCTGCACAAGTTGCTAACATATGATAGGGAAGGGATGCATTTAATATGAATATAAATTCAGAGCCTCCTGCTGTGGTTAGCTTCAGTTCACGAATAACTCTGGAAGTAGTGAAATCTGGTGTAAACCTGTTAAGAGTACAGAACAATTGTTATGTTTAGCTGTGTCATACCATTTACATCAAGAAACAAGAGCAAGCTTAAAAGTTCAAGTTAAATTACAGGCATACAAGACTTAATATCAGCTTCTATAACCAAATAGGCATCTACGATAGTATAAGATATTTCTTGAATTCAGGTTAGAATTAGTAAACATCTTGAAAGTGGAAATGGGAGGCATGTGATTTTTTTTATGTTTCAATATCTTTTTCTCACTGAAAACATTTTGAGCTGGGGAACATCCTTCTGAACACTGAGTCCACCTTAGATTAATTTTCCTTCAGTTCCCACTATTCCACCTTCTCACTGAAGCAAACCTCAGTGAAGTTTAACTGAAAACTGTTTCTAACAAGATATAATGTGCTTTGGGAACACCCATTAGAGACCATGAGAAATTCAACATCCACAGATCCTGTGGTCCACCTAAGCCCTAACAGACATAGTGAATTCTTCAGGAGTCTTTGCAATGTGCCACCACCACACAGGTTTAGGGGAAAACTGGGAGAGATAGTGGGGGCCCAGAGGGAGGCTTTTAGGCTTAATCCTCCTCTCTGTCATCACAGAATTAAAATGTGAAACATGTATAAGAAAAACAGGTTTTTATTTAATCTGATTTTGAAAATACATTTACTGAACACACCTCTCTGTCAGGATTGGACCAAGTATCAAGATAAATGGAATAATGCATGCCTATCATTCAAAATGTACATACACTTTACTATACTGACACTTGATTTTGAAGTCTACAATGATCAGTTCATTCAGCGATTACTTGATATTATAGGAAAGGATCACAAAGCTCACCTTTGTATCAGACTCACTATATCAAGGGAACACTCTCCATATCAAAATAAATACTGGTAATAGAACAAATCTCTAATGTGTATTTTAATTCATAAGTTTAAAACTGGTAACAGAAGTATTTGCCATATATGTATCAGATCAGAAAATTTCAGTAAGTAAGAGCCTCAACAGTGAAGATTACTGGCTGGGAACCAAAGAGATTTGGAATTTCCCCATTAATGTCCATGAAAATTTAAGATTCCCCACAGCCCTCAGCAGCTGTCCTACCACACTGAAAACTGCTTCAGTAATGGAGATTAAACTTTAGGAACAATTTATAATATGACATGAGAATATCTATTCAAAAAGAAAGACTCCTGCTGGGTATATGCAATAATCAATATATATAATGTCAAGTTATACTGGAGTGTTCTCTAACATAATAGAAAATGTAAAATACAAGTGGGAGCTGCAACAAAATATTGTACAGAGTATCTTCTGTTAAGGACTCCTGCCACTTCATTATTTTGTTCATTCAATCTGTTTTATCCCTCTGCTTAGCAAGTTAATATTACAAGGTCAGTTGGCAATAGTGTCCTTTTACCAATATCTGATGTTCTTCTATGTTTGCTCCTAATTCCCCCTTGTAGTTGGTTGTTTGGTGATGTTTTGGCTATATAAGAGCAACTACTCACACACGTAAGCACAATATTAGTATACAGACTGAATTTACCAAACACTGTTATAAAATGAACTATGGAATCAGTTCAGTTCCAGTTACTCTGAAACACACTAGCATGGAATTTGTTTAATGAAAAAATAGTCTTCTAAAGAGTTCTGTGATTTTTTTTTTTCTGGCTTGAGTTTTATGCCATGCTCAAAAGAGTTTCAGAACACTCTGCAGATGCAAACAATGCAATGAAATTTGGACAATCTGTTCATGAAATTGTTTTACATGTACTTGAATTAACTGTACACACGGACTACATCTTTCTCCAGAAATTAGTGAAAATATTCTGTCAAAAACATGATGCAGTCTGCCTTGTTTCTGTATCTCTCCATCACCTTGCTGCTAAATCTGGTAGCAGAGTGCTCCCCTACATGCCTTATTCTAATAACAACAAAATGTTTTATTCTGCTGCCACTACATATCAGCAGAGATGTTGTACCCAACAGGTTTAGGCAGGGGCTAGCTCCTGGCCCCACCAAAGTTGTCCAACCCAATAAGGTAATATTCTTTGGACAGAAACCATATGATCTTTGGTGATCACTGTAAAAAAATGGTTATTATTTTTGAGAATGATCAGCATGCTCTTAATTTAGTGCTATTAGGAACTCAAAAGGTATACATGAGGTAAATATATCTGTAGTATTATAAGACAGAAACTCCCAACATTTGGAGTGCTGAAAGAGAAGCTGAAGGAGGAACAATAAATGAAGGGTACTGTGAAAGAGCTAGCCATGTTGTGCAACATAGATAACATGGAAGGAGAGGACAAGGAAATGACTTGCTGGAGAATACAGTTGCCAGTCCTGAATGTATCATATATATTATCACATTTCCCATAGTTTTGTAAACCACTCTACTATGCAGACAGGTATGGAAATACTATTTTCTAGTACTTTTTATACATAAAACTACAGAAACACCAGACAATCCCTTCTCTTTTAAGTTGAAGGTGGTGCCAGCCATCAACATAAGTAAACTTACAATATGACTAAGTCTTTAGAGGCATTGGCGTTTAGTGCAAATTCTTGACAGTTAACTACTTTAAATCCATATCCTTCACACGAATATCCACTGATTTCCTGGGATTTTATATTAAGTTGAAGCTGCCCTGTATTCTCCACTTTGAATGTTCTTTTCAGAGTAAAATTTGGTTCCTTTAATTTAATTTCTAAAGGAAAGAGAATAAAGCAAATATTAGATTAATATAATGCAACAACTACCTAACAAAGAAAGATATTAGCATATAGTTGAACTGTTTTTTTCTAAAGCCAATATGGGTACTTTCGCTTCTTTTCCATTCTTGCTTTTAAAGAATAAAATAAGAGATACTGTATGTATAGTTTTTTTCACTCACATAATTTTGCATGGGTTCTGATGCTTGGTTTCAGCAAATCTGTTCCCATAGAATACTCACTTTCAGTACAGTCTTTTAATAATGCTTCAGTGATTTTAAACCGTAAAGAACTTCCCAGTCCAGACAGTTTGCCTGCAATCCTCATGCTCTCAGTTGTTCCTTGTCCTTTCACCATTAGAGCTTCTATTACTGTCAGATTATTTCTGTTGAGAAAAAAGAATCTGCCTGAAATTATACACTCTGTCTTTAACTCTATATTTTACCTAACCTTACATTGCCCATGACAGATAATACTACATTAGATAAAAGCCATCCCCCTTACTTTCCTCAAATTATTAACATCCAAAACAAACATCTGTGTTCAAAGAAATGCGCATGATTTTGTTTCACCATGTTTTCTGAACAGTAGCACCTACTGTAGGACAAGGCACTTCTGAAAATGTATAGGTCTCAGAGAAGCCTGTGATACTACACTGGGGCCTATTACCCCAAGAAATCTCTTAAAACTGCCACTGGTTACCAGAAATCCTTGCTGCTGTTACACAGTGTCAAGTCACTTCTGGCTTATGTTGACCCTATGAATCAGTTACCACAAAATTGTCACTAACTGTGGCCCAGGTATTGCAAAATAAAGGCCATGGCTTCTTTTCTTGAGTCCATGCATCTGATGTTTGATCTTTTCCCTTTCACCCTGCCTTGACATTTTCCTAGCATAACTGTCTTTTCCAGTAAGCTCTGTTTTCTCACGATATGTCTGAAATGCAATGACACATCTTAAAAAACTTCTTTTGACTCCAGCCCAAATACTACTAAACATCATTATCCATTTTAATCACACTAAGCTTTTAATAAACCTAAGGTTTTCTCACAAAAATAAAAAAGGTTATGACAGAATTGATATGATTCAGAAAAAAACAATTAGTCAAAAGTGAGGTAATAATTTTTCTCTCTGTTCTATAATGATGTGGCCACCAACATTCTCTCGAAGCTGTGTGCATGCACAAAGATCTATCGAGGCTGTGCACCAGGAGCCAGAGTTTGCACCTGTTACGTTCCGGTTTTCGCTGGAACCTTGCCCATGCACACAGGGCGAGGCTCCCATGCAGCAGGGCCAAAAATCAACGGGAACATTGGTGGCCATCGTGGCAGAACTTGTGCCAGCAAGTTTGCTGTAGACGGGAGCCATGGCTATTGCTAAAACTAGTAAGTGTGGCTGCATAGAGACTATGAAGAAAAAAATGGTACTTCCACTTGTAGTCATACACTTATCAATGTACATTTGTCCAATCATAGTACCTTGAAAAGAATCGCCATGGCCAAAAAACTCAGTGTGAAGTAGTCCAGTTAACATGTTGATGTACTTGTTCATACATTCTTTCCCTCTATACAGTAATACACGTATAAATTAAATATAATTCTAAACAGACTGCTATCACATTTCTGACTCAGAACATATTACCTTATGATTGGGTAAGTTGAATTAAGAGTTTGTGGCAGCAGTAATGAGGTGACTGACAGTGTAGCCAGCTATGTGGCCTGGCCACACATCTCATTTGGATGAACATATACATACATAAGATATATCCTGCTATACTGCATCTTGAAAGCTACCAGACAATATGTATTGTGGATACTCAGAAAAGTGTAGCACTGCATTCAAATCATATACTTCTACTTAGTCAATTTAGAAAACATACTGTACCTGATAATTATTAATGATGAAACTGTTTTATTAAGGACTGGAGTAAATTTTACTTTTACTGATTTTCTTTCTCCAGGCTTTAAAATTACATTTAAAACTGATTGCCGCGACAACCCTTCTGTAAATCCTGTAGAGCTCTGCAATCCCTGACCCTTGAAGGAGAAAAAGTAAACCAAATTTGGAAGTTAGGAAGTCTGTACCTGGATGGTAGTTTTACAAAATGTGGCATATTAATTTGCATTTTAATTATAAGAAAAGCAACAGTATACATCTTATTGGGGAGAGGAATTTGCAGGACTCCACCTCTCATCAGCCCCAGACATATTATCCAACAGAGCAACAATTTTATGTGTGTAGGGAGGGGCTAAGACAGCAGAGAGCAGTCTTTCTGTGAAACAGTTTGCTTCCTCCTAGACAAAGTTGGAGAGGGCCCAATGTCTGGATCATTAGCTATCAACAGGTAAGGAGAAAAGTAAAAATAACCTGAGGATTTGTTACTTCAGTCTAAAACAAAAGCTCTTTGTAGGGAGATAAAGAGGCTAAATCCAAAAACAAGATAAAGATCACAATTCAAATTGTATCCAATGGTACAAGTGGAATACAGGAAAAGCAATTTCACACACTACGATGTTCCACTCCACACCAGAAGATGTGCACAAACAGCTCTGGACAGATGTTCACTACAAGCCCTGTCTGTGGCTTAGACTGGACAAAATATCAAACCATGTTTAGACATACATGTACACACAAAAGCCTCCTTCTCATTCCTGCACATGCTCCATTTCAATGAAGAACCTCCTTTTATTACAAATCATAATTTACTGATTCAAACTCAGCAGCAAACCACAGTTTGTGCCTTTTCTTTAAACAAGGATTACAGACTATGGTCTGCTGGACAGGGACAAACCACAGGGTTTAATACAGACACCACATTTTGTAAACAGAAGGGCTCCTCTCCTGCATTTCTTTCAGCACAGTGATCCTGTTGGGGGAAGGGAAAGGGAAGGAAAGAATACCCCTGGTCCACAGTTGCCGGCATTCTTCGAAAACTCTGGATCTTGCTTGCTTCAGGCTGTATCATGAATTAATAGTGGAACTAGAAGTGTAAGCAGGGATTCCATATATTTATACCACATCACTTCAAGATTATGTTTTGGGTGAAACGTATCAGAATCAGGCTTAAGAACAAAGATTACTTACACAGTTCCTAGATACCTGAAATTCTAGAGACCTCATATTGAAGTTTGCTGGCTTACTCAAGTTGAATCTAAAGGAGAAACACAGATGCATTTATGAATTTGGAGAAATGTGCTGCATAAACAAATTCTATTCATATTCCATGGATTTCTGTCTTAGAACTATTTGTGCTTTTGTGGGGAAATGCCCGTTTCACTTACTACACATATCTTGGGAATACTAAGTGTAACACAGAAAAAACAAGACAAAGTACATGATATGACACAGCAGACATATTTCAAAGTTAGGTCATCAGTCAGGTGGAATGTGGTGTGTAAGGAGCCTATTTTAAGAATAACCCAGGAATATTTGTGATGAACCTTGAATATCAGTTTATCTCCTCACTATGACTTACCGGTCTAGTAACTTGTCTACAAAGACTGAGGGATTGGAATACAGTGATATTGGAAGAAACTGAACAAAAACAGGAACATCTGCGGGATTTTCTAGTAGAATTTCTTCTTCCTAATGGAAGAAGTTCAGATTCAGATTTATTGTTCCAAAATAATAAATACAGGAAATCATATTCCAAGAATAAGGTTTGTTTTGTTGCTACTACATTAACTATGTCTGAACTCA
The DNA here is from genome assembly GCA_037013535.1 of Intellagama lesueurii. Classification (NCBI taxonomy): domain Eukaryota; kingdom Metazoa; phylum Chordata; class Lepidosauria; order Squamata; family Agamidae; genus Intellagama; species Intellagama lesueurii. Next base: position 94,219,884 of record JBAJHW010000003.1, on the reverse strand, counting down.
CAGATGAACTGTTTGTGTTGGTAAGTGAAAAATCCAAATGTCGTGATGAGACAAGTAAAGAGGGCCAGGCCAATTCTGCTGTGATTCTGGATGCAACAGCTTTCTGAAGATCTGTGTCCACTTCAAATATTGCATTTAAGCTGGGGACAAATATAAGTAAGTATTAAGAAAAATGTTTACAGCTCTGGAAAAAACCCACTTCATGAGATTTGCATATATGTAGAACTACAGCTGGCTAGTTTCGCAGAGCTACATTAGAAGTTTTTAAAGAGAAATTGGACTCTGCATCCATACTTTCTGTGGAGAATGTGTAACAGCCAAAAAAAGGAAAAAGAAAAAGAAAAAAAGCACAACATTAATAATTTGGCTGCAATGATCCTACAAAATAATGCCATTGTCAGGAGTACAGAAACAGTTAATGTTATTATTTAGAGTATTCATGGGTATAAAGAGGTTATTAGATTGAACTGATTTGCTGTCCATATGTGCAAATACACATTTGTATGAAAGGACCACCATTAACTGCCTTCCTCACCATACTATACCACTGTTGCAAATTCTTCTAAGATTATGAAGCCTAAGGGATCCTGTACTTAACAAATCATTAGGAGACTACTATTGCAATTCAGATATTTATGGTAGCACAGGACCTATTTAAGCAAGCAAAAATTCATTATTCAAACTACACACCTCACATTTGACTATCTGAACAATTTGAAGTGGAATATAAAAGAGAAAGAATAACACTTGTGAAGGAATGAACCTGAGTAGGAACGTGTGTCCCTCCAAATGCTGTTGAACTACAACTCCAATCAATTCTGAACACTGGCCAAACTGGCCAGGATGGATCATAGTTGTAAGTACAACAACTTTGGGCGGGCTACATGTTCACCTCTCTGGTAGAAACAAAGCCAACTTCTGCTGTTATCTCAAGCTTCTTTATAAACTTGCTAGCTGCATTTGGGAACTTCTGAATTACACCACTATTTAATGTTAAGAAATGCTTATTGTTTGAAATTTCCATATTTCTTTAAATATCAATTATCAACTAGAAAGCTCTTCTTTTTTAAAATAACCTTACCGACTGCCTGAGTGATCTTTTATTCCAATCCATTCTTTGAATAAATTATCATGTAAGTCCCAATCTGAATCCCATGCATCCTCTTGCATAGATATACTGTGCTGTAACTTTGATTCAGCTAGAAAAAGAGATAATCACAACATCATTTAAACATCTTCAATATTTAGAAAACTATGTTTCACATTTGAAACTAAAACTACTTACATTTGCTCAGAAAAGGCAATCCCACATAACAGTGATTTCCACATTGTAAACCAGGATCAAAATAAATATTTGCTACCTGAAAAATAAATGCAACAAGACAAACAAGAATAAAATAAACATCTCTTGAGACAGAAAAACCGTGAAAAATAATTACTTAGAGGGAAACTGTAAGCTGCTCAAATGTCAGATGTGGCAACTGTGATCCTCTTCCCACCCCATTCTACATACAGAAAGCTTCATCGACATACCCATCAGAAATGTATCTGGAAAGAGAATGCTTTGAATCCTGATACCTTAGTTTCTTCAATAAGTCCTCAAGTATGCCAGCCCTATTATTTCCCTTTCACTGACCAAAAACAAGAGGTGAAAAATGACAACTAATGGTGAGGATAAAGATAATTAAAAACCATTTTAGTTCAGTGAATGAGCAGGACTTAGAAACTGTTGATAGATCCCCCATGGAATCTCCACACTGTACTGCCCGTATCAGGTGAACTGCATGATGTGCAAACCTTTGATTTTTTTCCTGGTTCCAAATCTTCCTTGTTACTTCGTAATCTTTTGTAATAAAACCGAATATCTTCTGACAGTGAGCGGATTTGCTGTATTTTCACCTTCTGTGAGAAAGAGCTCATAATACTTAAACTCTGATGAACTATCTTGCCCTAAAAAAAGGAAGAAAATACTGAATTGTTTTCTATATATATATTTGTGCCCATGACTACAGAGATCTAAGAAAACCTATGAATACAGACTAAAAATTTTAAGTTTTAGTGTTTACTTACCTAAAAAACAATATTTCCTTCTAACTACCTTATTCCGTTCAATCTATTCCAGACATTTGCAAAATACTACTCTCTTCAAGGAATTCCCATTCAAATGCTCCAAAAATCAACCAGCAAGTGTTTTGTTTTCTAATTTTGTTTTCAATGAGCTCAAAAACTGAGTATCCTTAATTTATTTATTGTGATACAGATTTCATACATCTGTAACAGGTAATTGCTGTAGATGGTCTCAACTACTCTAAAAAAATTGTACTGAGTAGAGAACAAGGATTACTTAATGTATATATATCTACACTTTTTACACCAACAAGTCTATGTAACATAGCAGCCAAACTCCTCTGGAAAAAAAAAAGTCTCATGTTTCAACAGCAGTTGCTCACAAATTTAGATATCTGAACTGATGGAGTTAACACATGCCAGCACTAAGACCAATTCAATTACCTTGTGAATAAGTAGCAATGATAAAGGTTGAGGGAACATCTTAAGCTCAATGAAAACCAAGACAAATTCAGATCAAATTGCTTTGGTGATAGCATGAAGCACCAAGTGAAATCTTCTAGTGGGGTGAACATTTTTTGTGTGTGAAGTCACTTCCCTCTCCAAAAGTAATGTTAAAAAAGCAAGAAGAACAATAGGATATGTTTTCATTAAGTTTTCTTACGGGAAAGGAAGGTGGAAGAAGAATGTGTTTCGGGGAGCATGTCAATGAGCCTACAGCAATTACAGCCTTCACAGGAATTGTTAAGATCTGCAGAGAAAGGAAAAAAGCAGCTTAAATATTCACATTTTATTTTATTTAACTAATTTCATTTTGTTTTTGCTCCTAGCGCACTTCTACAAATATTTATTTTATTTTTTAAAAATAGCATATTTTATAAGCTGAGCAGAGAACTACAAACTTCCCTGAACTTTTCAGACAAAGCATCTGCAAGCCTATATGCTGAGAATGAGAAATATGATCAGAGTAATAAAGGTAATTATTATTGAAAAAATACATTGTCTGGCTTCTATAATCAAATTTATGTCAAGAAGTGATAAAGAAGCCTAACTATTTCTGTTTATATAACCTTTTAAAAACTTTTGTCACATATTACTGCTGAAGTAGTTTGGCATCATTTACGCCTTCAAACTGAGTGTAGAACATGTCAAATTACTATCATTTAGTTCTTACAAAACAAGCATCACTCACAGAATTCCTTGCATGCTACAGGTAGATATTCTCAAACACACTGGCAAATATCAAACATATTAGCCAATGGTACACACATATACAAGTTCAAAATTACTGTAATAGGTAACATTTAGCTGTTTTTTGCAACCTCCTTCTTTCTTACTTTTACACACATTATTTTTAGGACCAACACAGTTCAAAAGTACCTCATAATCTGTTGTGATTTGTACAGCCCCATCATGAATCCCTTCAAGTTCTTTTGGCAATAACTGTACTCTGAATACAGTGTATGAACCAGGCATTAATGTTACCTATAACAGAAACATATTTATTTCCTTTGCATAAATCTCACATTTTCCCAACACACACAGAGAAAATTGATTACATCAACTATTAACCGAAATTCGTATTACATCTTTCTTTTATGCAGTAAATGCCTTCCAATTCTTGTGTTGCAGAGGCAGGTCCCCACTATTAGTTCATTAAAAATACATCTATATAAATGGAAAAGCCAAGATTACATACAAGTGCTTCTCACATTATAGAAAAATAGATGCATGTTTACACACTGTTACATCTTACTGTCTTAATTTTTACTTAGGAATAGGAGTTCATCTTTTGTCTATATGTTACACACAACTAGAGACACCAAGAAAAAGCATGACTTACTGAAGTTTGATCCAACGCACTGGCTTTTTCCAAATCTGGAAGACTTGCAATAATTGTAGTTCTGTTACCTTTTTCAGCAGCTAGGAGTTCTATGGTCAAACCGTCACCTATGACATGCCAGCTTTTTATAGCAAGCTTGAAAAGGACAGAATAGTTTTAGTAACAGACTCTTACCATCTAAGAAAATGCAAAAAAAATGAATGTATCTTACCTGAATTGGATTGCTGTTAATGATTGCTAACAGAATGCTACTAGTTTCTGTAGCACTCAGTATACCAAAATCTATTATCTGTTCATCATGTTTTGGGGACAATACAAAATACTAGAAAAAGAGAAGAGCATTAACTGCATTAAAATTCGTCATATAATCAGACATATCATCACTTTTTCTAACAAACTGACTGCCACCCCCCAATCCACTCCACACTAGTTATGATGGTTCTTTAAGAACAGGATAAGCAACATCCTGGCATCAGGGACTACAGCAGACACTGTGAAAGAAAGCGGGGGCTGTATCACTGTCGAACTTGCCACCACCACAGTTTAGGCCACAATTCAGCTGCAACTGCTAGAACAGCCAATATCTGAAAGGATTTACGTTTAAACCAAACTAGCAGGCAACTAGGGGCTGCCCTACTATCAGGCAAGAAAAGGTGCTACTTCAGGGAACTGGCCTTGGAGGTCATAAAAGATGACAGAGTAAAGGCCGTTTAGATTGCCAATCTGAACATCAAAATGTCTTGGGTCAACCCTTAGACAGTAAGGATGACTGAGATTTAGGGAGGAAAAAACATTTAAATTTTGGGCTTAGTTCTGGTAAAGGCATTTTGAACCAGTTTCACATAGGTTCAGATACAAAAATATTAATGGTAAACTGTTAAAATGCAATGTAATTCCTATAAAACACAAGTAATAGTATATTTATTCAACACTCTTTGTATGCATGTAAGATAGACCTATCATAATTTTTAAAGAACAGAATTATTTTCATTTATAAGACTAATCTCACGCTGGCCAACTTTGGTGGGCCAAAGGCTGATTCTCATTCTCCCCTGGCTCTGTCACAGGCTGCGTCACAGGCATCAACAATCAAAATTACAAGAGACAACAAGCCATTTGCTAAAGTGATAACTGAAAAAAAAAATATCCAGAAAAGGACTAAAAAAAATATGTGGCTCTTGTTTTGAGAAGACCCAAGCAGATAGCAGAATAAATTCAGAAACATTTATTTTGACAAAAATACAGATACAGTCAACTGTATTCACCTTTGGTAAATCTTGACTCTTAGAAGCCTTATACTGAGAAACAGCTCTATGTTATAATCTGTACTAGTAAGCTATTGCAATAATTCTATATATATATGTTTTAAAAAATAAATTGACTTTTTATTTTATTTCAACAAAGAAAAACAATTTGGGGTTAAAAGACACAAGGGAGGTACAAGATAAAACATACTTCCCACCAACCCACCCTTTTCTTTTGTGACTTTCCGAGAACTATAAGGCTACTTGTTTATGTTTGTTTGATAAGCTCCACAGCTGAAAGAGAGACGTATGACCTTTCTTTTCACCCCAAGAAGAGTCTACTTACCCTGAATGTCTGATTACTGGGTTACTTATTTTGAACAGCTACTTGTCATATATTTAGGTATCCAGGTTTGGATTTGACTTGAAAGCAATTTAATCATGAATTTGGATTGAGTTACTTACTTGAATATATATAATGGAAAAATACAAAGAAACTCTATTCTACATATTTTACTTTTAAAAATGGGAAAATGGGAGATACTTACATCTAAAAATCCAGTGTAAACTCTCACAGGTAGATGAAATTTGGAGGCATTAGTAATGAGTAAAATATTGTCATCAATGTGAAGAGATGACAAAGAAGCCACAAAATAAAGTGTGAAAATATATCTGGATTCATTTGGTGGAATTAAGACTGGTTTGCTGAAGTTGTGGACCTAGTTGAATAAATAAGACCCAAGTTAATAGTGCATACAAGTTCAATAATGCTGAGTAGCACGGAAATGTCTTGTAAAGTAAATGAGCTTACTTTAAATATTGCTTTGAGTTCTTCTGGTAGAACTATATCATGAACAAAGACTGCAAAATTGAATGTATTTGTTAAATAGATTGGTCTTTCCACAGAGTCTGCTGGACTGTCGCGTATATGAAACAAGGTAGCTGCATGATCAAATCCTAGGTATCTATTAAAAAATAAGAAAAATAAGATGGCGCTTTGCATGATTATCTATAATAAAAACCAGTATACAATACTCAATATCCTCCTGAACAAAACTAGCTAAGCAATACATCAAGAGACATCATTTTTCTGGATTATTTACCAATTTATCAACACTTTTTATACTTACAGTAAAGTGGCACACATCCATTCCTGATTTCAGCCATAACTAAGTTCAACTTGACCCAACAGAAACTGGTCTGTCCCTGTGTTCCAGGAGAGGGCAATATAGGTGGGTATGGTAGTCAAATTTTCACCCTAGCATTCACCATGGACTGCATAAGCCCAGAAGGAGTAAATAAATAAAGGGGGCGGGGCGGGCAGACAGAAACATGCAAATAGCCATGGCCACTTGTTTTGAATTGTTGGGGTGCTAAGGAGGCCCTCTAACTGCTTTCTGTCCCATCAACATATATTGAAAAAACTAGAAATACAATCCATTAAAATTTGCCAACTATTTCTTGCAAACATATTCTTTTGTTTCCTCCTAAATTTGGTACTTTGCAATATTTGTAGTTCCTGCTAATTGTTGACTGAACTCCAACTTCTATCAGATATGCTTTTCTTTGCTGCTTATCCAGAAACACAAAATTCAGCCTATTAAAATCAATTGTTTTATCTGTGATAACTCGCTTGCCCCAGTGTAGTATTGCAGCTTGTTTTCTAAAACTGGAGATGGCTAGAATTTATAATATGGAGAAAAAGATGTAAGTAATCCGTAAGAATTAGCAAACTGCTGAAAAATGATCTTTGTAACCTGATTACGTCCACAGATATAATATATGGGTGCAAGCTTAGAGCATCGAGCTATGATATGAATTATTTGTTTAGATCACTGTATATCTACCAGCTCACAATTCCAAAAGAATATATTAATACTTTGGGTGCCCAGCTATTAATACTAGTAATTTTTCCGTTTGCATTGCTTTCTGTACTGAATACTATTTTCACTCTACAAAACATTTGCTCCTGAATAATGACTTAAGTTCCTTGTAGTTTATATGGAGAAGTGAATAAACTGCACATTAGTGAGCACAGTTACTGCCCTTTGAGAATTTGCCTCTTTTCATGTGGGCAATAGTAGATTTATTAACATCAAAATTCATCTTGATATCTGTAAGACTCAACAATGTTTAGAAACTATTCAATTTATCAGGAAAGCTTGCAAATAATTTAAAATTGTTGATATACACTAAGTGTGAAACATCAACTCAATTTCTTTGATGATTAGGCTTGTAGCCTTTAGCATAACCACTGAGCCATCTGTTTTTTTTTAAACTTTTAATCTTTATTGCATTTAAAAAAGAAATTATAAAAATAAGTAAATAATTATCACAATATTAGCACATAACCACAATAACTTTCTATTATCTCTTTCGCAAAACAGTAAGTCTTTAACATTTTTACTTCCTTATTTTCCACCAGACATTTATTATCTTCGCAATCTTAATAATACCTTTCTTAATTCTTATTTTATATCCATATTAACAATCTGCTTTACTTTGTTTTTACTTCTGTTGAGAGCAGTTCTGCTTCTAATTTAAGCCTAAGTCACTTGGTACAGGTTTGGAATCTTTCTTCCATTTCTCTCTGAGATAATTTTTTACTTTCCCCCATTGAGATTCGTGCTCCATTCTACTCTTTCCTTTCAATGAGTCTGTTAGTTTGTCCATTAATATTAGTTCCTGTAATTTTATTAAACAATCCTCCACTGAAGGTTCCTCCTTGTCTTTCCATTGTTTTGCCACTTGAATTCTGGCTGCGCCTAATATGTATAAACAAATTTTTGTCTCTTGTCTCGAGTTTAACTTTACCATATTGAACAAATAAGTTTCAGGTTTCATCTCCATTTTTATTTTTAAATCTATGGTGATTATTTTTTCTATTTCTTTCCAAAATTTCCTAATAAATTTACAACCCCACCACATATGATATAGCGTTCCTTTTATTGTCTTGCATCTCCAACATTTATCTTTCTCATTTTTCTTCACCGTTGCCAATTTCTCTGGTGTCATATACCATCTATATAATATTTTCATATAATTTTCTTTCAAATTTGTACTTATTAATAGTTTTTGGTTATCATTCCATGCTCTAAACCAATCCTCTGTTTGAATTGTTCTACCTAATTCCTGCATCCATTTTATCATATTTTCTTTAATTACTTCCTGTTCCATATTTCTTTCCAATAATAGTTTATACAACTTTGCGATTTGGTGATTTTCTTTTCCCCATATTATCTTGTCTAGTTCCGTAAGTTCTTTAACCAATCCTATTAATTTATTATCCATGTTCATTCTTTCTGATAGCTGTCTGTGTGGAAACCACTGGCATATTATTCCTACTTGATTCATTTCTTGTCTTGTTCCTTAATCTTAGTTGTCCATCATCTTCCTCTTTGAGTAGATCTTTATATGTTAACCATTTATCATTCTTTATGTCAACTTCCTTTGAGAGAGCTTCATGGGGCGACATCCACATTGGAATCCCACGATAAAATTTCCCTTTATATTTCTCCCATACTCTTATTAATGCTTTTCTTATTATATTATTATCAAAAGCTTTGTTCACTTTCTTTTTTCCATACCATAAGTATGCATGAAGTCCATATTTAAAATCTCTTGCTTTCTAGTATTAATATTTTTTCATCCTCCAGTCTTATCCACTCTCTTAACCATTGTGGTGCTGCCGCCTCATAATATAATTGGAGGTTTGGGAGACCCCATCCTCCTCTCGTCTTGTCGTCTTGCAAGTATTTCAATTTTATTCTTGGTTTTCTCCCCTGCCAAATAAAATTTGAGAGTTGTTTTCTCCACAGATGAAATCGTTTGTTATTTATTATTATCGGGATATTCTGAAATAGGAATATGAATATAGGTAATACCATCATTTTGATAATTGCTATTCTGCCCATCAATGAGATTTTTAAGTCTTTCCATCTCTCTAAATTTTTCTTAATTTCTTTCCCTTTCTTCTCATAATTTTGTTCAAATAAGTCCTTTGTCTTTTTAGTTATTGTTATACCCAGGTATCGTACTTTATTCACTACTTTATAACCTGTCTTAATTTCTAATTCTTTCTCTTCTTTTCCTGTCATATTTTTTGTCAGTATATTAGTTTTTCCTTCATTTATAATTAAACCTGCTCGTTCTCCAAAGTCACTGATTATTTCTTTAAGTTTCGTAATACTACATGATGGGTCTTCCAGAAAGATTACCATGTCATCCGCGAAGGCTCTTACTTTAAAGTGTTGCTTCTCAATTTTTAAACCTTTAATTTGTTCCTCTTTTCTTATTTTCCTTAGTAGTACCTCCAACTGTTGTGAACAACATATTGCCTCTTGTACTTCCATTGTCGATATTGTGCATTTAATCTAATTCTCTGGTCATCATTTAGTTTAGGTAGGTCCTCACTGTTTAAGTATATTTGATTATCTTCTTTTTTCCTTAAATTATTTTCTTTAAAAAGTTCCTCATAGTATTTTTCAAATGTATCCCTTATAATCTTTGGGTCGGAAAATATTTCCTCTCCCTTTCTGATTTCTCTTATTATATTTTGTTCTCTTTTTTTCTGTACTTGGTAAGCTAACCATTTACTTGGTTTATTTCCTTGTTCGTAGAATTTTTGTTTAGTAAAGTTTATTTTTTTCTCTATCTCTCCTAGGATGAGTTCCGACAGCTGATTCTGTAGGTTTTTTTATCTCTTTTAAAATTTCTTTTTTCCTGGAATTTTCGGTAATCTCTAGTTCTTAATTTTTTCTAAAAGTTTTTCTTGCCTTTGTTTTCTCTTTTTAATTACTTCCCAGTTTTTTTTCATTATTAATTCACGTAGGACTGATTTTCATGTCTCTCAAACTGTTTTTATTTTTGTCTCCTTGTTCATATTTTGTTTAAAGTATTCCTTCAATTCGATCCTCAACCATTCTAAAATTTCTTCCTCTTTTAGTACGTTTTCATTCAATCTCCATGAGTACTCTTTTCTTTCCTTTTTCATAACCAATCTTATAGGATTATGATCTGCACATGGTTTTGGTAAGATTTTTACTTCTTGGATCCAATTAAGGAATATTTTATTTGTTAGAATCAGATCAATTCTTGATAATGATTTATGCCTACCTGAATAAAAAGTGTATTCTATGGTATCTCCATGTCTTATTCTCCAAATATCCTCTAATGTGAAAACATCCAACATGTCAAAAAAACCTTTTGGTAGTTTCCCCTGATTCTCTTTTATTTTATTTTCTGATTTCCGATCAGCTTTAGGATTTATTACTCCACTGAGCCATCTGTTGTTGTTACATGCCATCAAGTCACCTCTGACTTATAGTAGCCCTTGTTGTTGTTGTTTAGTCGTTAAGTCGTGTCCGACTCTTCGTGATCCCATGGACCAGAGCACGCCAGGCCCTCCTGTCTTCCACTGCCTCCCGGAGTTTGGTCAAATTCATGTTGGTAGCTTCAATGACACTGTCCAACCATCTCCTCCTCTGTCGTCCCCTTCTCCTCTTGCCCTCACACTTTCCCAATATCAGGGTCTTTTCCAGGGAGTCTTCTCTTCTCATGAGATGGCCAAAGTATTGGAGCCTCAGCTTCAGGATCTGTCCTTCCAGTGAAAGATCCTGATAGTAGCCCTATGTATCCCCATAGTAGCCCTATGAATATGCAATCTCCAAAATTTCAAGGTTCTCAGCTGCCCTGCTGAGCTCTTGTAAACTCAAGCCTGTTGCTTCCTTCAGGGAGCCAGTCCATCTCATATTTGATCTTCTTCCTGCTGCCTTCCACCTTTCCCAGCATTATTGTCTTTTCCAGAGAATCCTGCCTTCTCACGATGTGCCCAAAGTAGGACAGCTGCAGTTTCAACATGTTTGCTTCTAGAGATAGTTCAGTCTTGATTTGATCTAGAACCCACTTGTTTGTTTTTCTGGCAGTTCAGGATATCCACAAAGCTCTCCTCCAGCATCAGATTTTAAATGAATCAGGTTTTTTCCTGTAAGCTTTCTTAACTGTACAGCTTTCACACCCATACATGGTAAACGGAAATACAAGAATGTGGATGATCTAGGTCTTGGTCTCCAGTGAAACATTCTTACACTTGATCATCTTTTCTAATTCCTTCAAAGAATACTAAAAGAATTAAGCCACCAGGACAGGGGATTTTAAGCATGGCAGAACCACAAAGGGCTTCAAAGAATCACCCTGAAAAATATATCCTTTAATAACAATATTATTAGAGAGAAGGTCTCTGCACTTTCATGTTATTGTCTACTTTGTCATCGGATAGCAAAATAATAATTTTATTATATGTTTTGAATATCCTCAAACTTTCAAGAAATCTTGAGTGGAGCACAAAATCAAATTCCTTTTTTGTAATTTTACCCATTAAAGCAAAAGTTAGAACCAGCACTTCAGAATAGTTAGCATATAGTTGCTCTATTTAAACAAAAGTATTTGCTATGAAGGGTAGTGTTAAACTCTCTGTCTCCCCCTCAGTCTGGGCCTTTATGTCCAAGAGCGAAAGGACAGAAGTTCTGTGCAGCCTTTATATAAGTACCAATATGTTACACAAGCTAGGATATTATCCCCCCGCAGAACGGACTCTTCTGAAATAATTTCTACTTCTTACAAGCAGGTATACGAGCGGGTAGTTATATATCTATGAAAATGATCTGCAAGTTAATAAATGTAAGGTAAAGGTTTAATATATTTCAATGCAAGCTTACCCATCTAATACTTCTGCTTGATATGGAATTTCAAGTTTTGAGTAACTCTTCTCTTTTGCTTTAACTGTTATTTTTCCTGAAAACTGTGGAGGTCGTTTTGCTTTTGATGCTGTATTTATATACATACACAAACACATGAATAAAAAGAAACAGTGTTACTATACAGAAACAAATACAACTGACATACCGCTATTTCACCCCAGTGAAACTATCCACATTTTAAAAATGATTTTCAATAGTGTTTACTGAATGTAAGCATGTTGCTCTATAATACATAGAACAAAAGGGAACAATAGAACAGTGTACAATTGCTATCAATAGTAATCACATAATATTGCCACAACAAATTTAATCTGTGGGAAGGATTCAAGGAGGAATTTAGTAAAACTAAAATAATTAAAGTTCTGGTTGATTAAGAACTATTGTATTCCATTTTGATCACTTAAATGTTTTATAACCAAAAAAAAAAAAAAGGTAATATTTTAATATGCAACCACGGTTTGGTTCAAATACTGGAGCACAATTCTTCTTTAAGGGGTGGGGTAGGAAACACTCTTTCATTTTATTTCAACAGAAAAATGAGATAGGATCATCAGTGAAATAATTCTCTCTCTACTCTCCGTGCATTGGTGCTGAATAGTAAGAATAAACATTAAGATTGCTACAAAATTAGCTAAAGTGGAACAAAAAGGGAATGGTACTTTTTTAAAAAATGGTTGAAATCCTATCAGTGGAGCTGTGCAAGAAACAAGGATGTCATAATCACCTGTGACTATGCCACAGATGTTTGAGGGCAATAAACTTCCTGGAGGCCCCTAGCCAACCTCTGGAGGTCCTTTGACCTGGGGCAGCCTTCAGGGCCTGTAGAATGGGAAGAGGAATGATTTAAAAGCAGAAAATCAATATTATTGGTCCCAGTCCTGCTGCTGAGACTACCAGAAGCAATTTGCCACCTTTAAATTGTACCAGCTTCTGTTCCTTGGCTCCCAAAGGCTACTTTAATTCAGAGGAGATCCCTAGGGATACACAAAACCTGGGAAGGACTCTAGGAAGCTTTTTGTTGCCCTGAAACGGCTACAGCATAGTCGGAGTAGGTGACATAATCCTCGCTGTACAGTGTAAAGTGCAAACAAGACTTCAACCAGTGTTTCCATGTGTGTGTACAAATACATACACAACCACGTTTCTATTATTGAAATTATTGTAACTACTAACTTGTCACGTTCCCACGTGGCTCCTGCTTGTTTCACCAAACTAAGAGCTCACGCTATGGGTCTTTCAGCTGCCACCAGTTGATTACATCAACATTGTTTATTATTAATAATAGAAGTCCAGGCAAGGTGTCATTTTTAAAAGAACCAAATAGAAATTGTTTATTGTTACAGATGATGATAGTTCAAGCAATGTTGTTAACTCTTAACAAACATCCTCCTTCATCCACTCTCAACCACCTCTCCCGCCCAAACTCCAAAACTCTCTCAACTCTTCTTTTCCCCCTCCTCCTGCTGAGTCTCTTATATCTTGTGACTCTGCCCCTCCAGCACTCCCATTGGTCTATGCAGATATCACATTAATATTCATGACCTGGGCGGATGCCACAACTACTAACTACTAATTTTAAAAGAAAAGCAAATATAGATGCAAAAGTTGCTGATTAGCTCAGCCATATTAATAAAAAAAATCCATCTCCTGTATGATAATTATATCTTTTTCAAAACAAGTTGTGCTTGGTTGTGAAATGAAACTGTTTGGCACCAATACTACTTACCATCAAAACTAATACTTGCAACTTTGGTATATTTACTTTCAGAAGCTCGCAATGTAATTGGCTTGAAATGTACTGTGATAGCTTCATTTTGTGGTGTTGGTCTAACACTCTGAAAAACAGAACAGTTATTTAGCAGCATATCAACTGATAAACAAGCTACTCTAAAACTGTTGTGTTCTGTATGAAATAATGATCTCAAAATGTACTCAAGCTTCTTGGAACACAGGATAAGGAACATGTGGCCTTTCAAATGTTGCTGGATTCCATCTCCCGTTAGCACCAGCCAATCATAAGGCATGATGAGATGTGCAATCAAGCAGTAACTGGAGAGCTGTATACTTCTGAACCATGTTGAAACAGAAGGAACTTGTCATAGAACTGTAAGTCAGGACCAGAGATATGGGCCATATCACTAGTTTTTGTTGTCTTTCTCAGAATCTCACCAGTACTGTCACTCCAAAATTCCATCAGTATAGTCACTCTAGTTATGCACTGGGTAGTAAAATATCTCTTTCCCATATGCTTTGCTGCCATTTCCACACACTCTCCCCCATGTATATATTTTTGTATCCATTGTTTCCTTGGGGACTAATTTTTCAAATGTACAAGTTTTTCACTGACTTTATCTCCCAAACACATAACAGGCTTCAGAAATATATAGATTTTTCATTGGGCATAATTTTCAAATGTACATATTTTTGTAAAATTGCATGTCAAAACAAATTTTTGACTGCCCATATTTTTCAAGTGTATGCACAGTCTTTCACACATTCTCCCCCATCTAAGCACATCATGCGCTTCAGAAATGTACAGACTCCTGAAGCACGCTGCACTCTGCACCACTGTAGTCTTGGGAAACACAAAGTGGAATTGGATTTCTGGAGGACGATGCAAACCTAAACTGAATTCTTCTCCATCCATAAGCAATGTCCCCCTCAAGTACCATTCACAGCAGAAACACAAATACAAAATTCCACATTTACTATGCCTACTTGATGTTACTTTTTCAACTGTAACTTCTTTTATTAGAAAATATGGTGGAGTGCTCGATTCTGCCTAAGATTCTGTAGCTGGTTGAAAATGTCTGATCACTTACAGAATTCTTTTCAAATTATAGTACTTGAGATTGTACCATACCACAGAGAACATCAACTGTTTTAAGACTTGCATTTGCATCATTTAAATGTTATTTTAATCTTCAGTATCTGCAATTCTACACCAGAAGAAAAACTAAACAGCTGAATGCACATAACATAGCATTATCTATCAGCAACGCAAAGACACAGAAACCGCAGAAACACCTGCAACCATCTCTTTTGCATGTTGTCTAACTGTGGTCAACAAACTTCTCTTAAAGCATGAAAAAACTGGTTAATACTATGATGGAAATCTATTTCACACTGAAGTTCTAAATGAACAATTTCCACATAGATATATAGATCTCTTGTATACTGTATTACCAAGCAATTGAAAGCTTAAAGTATTATGGACAAACACCAGTGTTGCTTGCCCACAAATAGAGAGAGCACAGTTGGGGGAACAGACAAGAGATTATTTCTTCCTGCTGTTCCTGAAATTTCATGTGGCATCCTCCCATAGCAAATATGCAATAGCATAAGGGGGAGAAGAGGAAGACCTATTGCTGAAGCAAAAGTCAGTTTATGCAATATTAAATTTTTCCTTACAACAGAGAGATCAGCTGTGTTATCGTACAACACATGGTAAAAGTTAAACACCGACAATGCAACTGTGAAGTAGATGTAAAATGTTCTTATGTAGAAACAGAAAGGTTATAAAGAGCTTTATGACACTTTAATATTAGAAACTATTGTTTATTTTTTAAAAATTACACAACATTCCACTGGCTTGCAAAATGAGAAATGAATGAAGGTTTTTATTACTGTAATAATTGGCAATAATACCATTAAAGTGTCTTAAAGAAATTTATTTCTTAAGAGTATCTGGATTAGATTTCTGCTAAATATAGTCTTGGCCTTTTCTATGACATTGAGTGTGAAGTTTGAAGCCAATTTCTCCCTTGCTTTTAAGCTCTGTTAGAACAAACTCCAGGAGATATCACTCTCTCTGCTCCTTTACCACAACCCTATGTTTACAAAATATTTAGAAGATGTTTAATAATATCTGACTCTTCCCTAGACCATTCTAAATCTAAAATGGGAGCAGAAATCAGAACAAAGAAAAAACAACAGCAGAAATTTGTAGCATGAGTCAATTATTCTTTTACCAAAAAATGAAGACAAAACGTCAGAGAAAAAAAGTTGTAAAATAACACAGCTGAGAGGGTTTGTTGCATCACCCCCTTCTCAGCAATTCAACACATGCTGCCTTTGTTATCAATGGGTAGAGGGAGGCTATCAAGCAGAAGTATCTCCTGTGTCTTCCTGCTGCAGTGCTGAATTAGTATTTCCATTTTTTGTTCGCTTACAGGAGGCTATCTTTTGGTTACTAACCCAACAGTATGGGGTTGGAAAGCTATCGCTAAACTAAACCATGTTTTTCTCACTGTGTCCCAGAAAGAGCAGAAACAAGCTGTATCCATAAGGTCATCAAAGTATGCAACTCTAGAGACAGAGTTGGTTTAAATTAGTGCTCTTCAGTACAGCTTATGATGTATGTACGATACTTTTTAAAAGAAAATACTTAACAAAAACGGCAGAATTTGTTTAAGTCTGAGCCCAGGAAAGCCATAGGCTATCTCTGTACGAGAACAAGTCTTCATTCTGCTAGTGATGTTAGCAAGTTAGAGGGCTGCTGTCTAAAGATGATGAAGAACTTTAAATATACACCTGTGATCCTGAGTAAAAAAACTGCAAGGATGCAAGTTACAGATGGAAAGCTAGGGAGTTTCAGCTGAGTCTAAATATGCAATCTTCTCCCATTACTCTATCCACACTGGCTGGAACTCCTCTCACACAGAGGGTGTGCTGTCTAAAGGTGACGGAAGCTACAGTCCAAAAACATATGGAAGGCTGCACATTTCCATCACTGCTGTAAAAGGGCACTGGCAGAACATGTCATGAGAAAAGGAAATCTTAACAAGAAAGCATACACTTGAGTCAGATTGCAGTGAAGAGTGGGAGGGAAAAGAAGAGGACAAACTAACAGAATTCTGTCCTGATACTGAGTGTGCTCAAGTTACTGATGCATAGGAAAACTGAAAATGATCATGAGACTGTGAAATTAAAGAGGCAGTACTTACTGTTATCGGCACGTCCTTTGTTCCTGAATTTAACAAGTGTAGATTTAAAATTTTTGGCAAATCTGTTGGAACCCAATAAAAAAGCCATTAAGACGCAAAAGTGCAAAAAAGGGATAATGTTTTAATCACATTAGGTTCTTGATATTTACTACAATTATCCAATGCTGACAAATTATAGTGTAATTGTCCAAGTTTGAGAATGAAAACTAATCAAGACTTGAAGAAAACCATGCCTGCAAATAGAAGTAAATGCAATAAAAATGTTTTGAGGCTTGAATTTATAGCAGTTTCTTAATTATGTTGGAAATTGTATAAGGCATCACTGGTATGCTCATATATGATAAGTTTACAATCAAGGCAGACAGATACTCCAGATGGGAAGTAACAAAAATCAGTTCACAGGGACAAGAATTCATTCTAGCCTAACAACTGGCATAGGAGGAGCATAGCTATAGCAATAATGCCCTATATGGCTTGGGTCCAGGTTATTTGAAGGATTCCGTCACTCCATATGAGCCTTCTCGGCTTTTAAGACTTTCTGGGGAGGCCCTCCTCTCGGTTCTACCATCTTCCCAAGCTCACTTGATGGGGAGACAAGAGAGGGCCTTTTTCAGTGGCTGCTCCCAGGCTTTGGAATGTGCTGCCCAAAGAAGCAAAGTCCTTCCTCTTCGGGCAGGCCTTAAAGCAGTAAGTTATCTCAGGAATGCTGGTTTTTTAACTTACAGGTTTTTAATGTTTTTAAATTGTATTTATACTTGATTGTTTTAATTTTAATGTATATTTAATTGTTTTTTGATTGTGATATTTATATAGTGTTTTAAACCTTATTTTACCTGTTGTGAGCCGCCTTGGGTCTCCTGTGGGGAGAATGGCGGCATATAAATAATTGATATAAATAAATATAAATGTATTGATTATGCATTCACTGGGACAAGATACAGTTTTGGAGTGTGCCTACTGGAAGCCCTTTTCATGTTTCAAAAATTCAGTCATTTAATTTTATCTTCAATATTTGTTTTGTTACATACCACAGGCAAAACGTAGCAAAAAATATGGTAAAGTAATACTATACAAAATAGTATGGAAATATATATAAATATGCTTCCCCATATCCCCAGTTCCTTATATGTAAAGTCTACAGAAAAACTTCCAGAAGTTCTTATAAACTCCTTTTAAAAATGAGTCACTTCTACATATTCTGAAATTATTCCTGTACATTCCAATGTAAGACTTACCTTGTGTTCTTAATGTACCAAAATCTAGCATTTCTGTTGATGAATAAATTCCTGGGGCTTTAAGAGAGGATAGAACAACATGAGTATTTGTTTCTGTTTCAGCAGAAAAATAATATGGAGCTGATTAAACATGACATTTTTACAAACCTGTTGTGACTTCTACCTCTACTGGAAGAATAATGAACTCTGTGCTATCTGAAGCATTTGTTTTTATTCGAATGAAGGCTGTGTAATTATCTGCTTCTCTTGAAGAAAAACTGGCTCTCATAACTCCTTTTGTTTCATAAGGGGGGATTTCCTATTAAAATAGGCAATTGTACAATATTACAAACTCAACTGAATGAAAGATCTACAAAACTATTTATAAAACAGTTGAAATATACAATGTAGCACAAGCATCTTTAAGTAATAAGAGAAGTTAATACGAGAAATTCCCTGGGAAAAGCTGAAATAAAAGTATCCCATGAACATTTTCATGAACAGATCATCAATAGAACTGCTACTAAAAAGCAATCTGACAAGGGAAAACATTAAGGAGTCAGTACATACTCTGATTTATATTTAATATTTGTTGCAGAAGGCATTAATATATACAATCTAATAATAGTATAAGGAAATCTAAATGTGAAGTTGAGAAATACAGTTGAGAAAAAAATCTTAGGAGAATGCAATTACAATTTATGAACATTTCTCATCACAAAGACAAGAACTAAGATTCAAGATTCCTCTAACATTTGTATGTTACACAAATAATAATCTGTGGTATATCCTCAATTCAAATCTATTTATAACCTGTGATATATTGTGCAGATATAATATTCAGTGAAACTCAGAGCTTTGAATATTAGGTTTGAAAATTAGCTTGGTTAGTGTTGCTAAAACATTTATACTTGTTGAATTAGCATTATTAATTTATTACTTAAATCATAATTCGGAAGTAAAGAGTAGGATTCACAGGGCTCTTAAACTGTGTTGCCCAAACTGCCCCCCCCCCCCGGCAGACTACAAATCCTCTGAAAACTAAGGTTAGGGTTTTCTAAAACACGGGATCTACTCTACAAAGAGAGACCTATGCCCCACCATAACCTTGCATTTACATATAATTCTTTATACTACTTTCATGGCACAATGCTAGAAAAGCTATTGCAGAAGGCACAGTGAGTGTTGAATCCACTCTCCTGAACACTAATTTCAGTCTGCAGCCACCCATTTTCTATCACACCCAGCACCTAAACAGAGCAATCATACAACTGATGTCTAATCTCCCTTCAATCATGCAATTTGACAAACGCTTTTAGGAATATAGATTGAAGCAAAATCAATTTCTTGAGTCAGATTTGAGGGAGGGGGAGTGGAAGACTAAGCTTTGACAATTTGCATTATTTATAAGTGGTCAAAAAATTATTGGCTCTGTACAGAACAAAGTTTCCAAAGCTGGGGTTTCAGATGCTTTTGCACTGTATGTCCAAGATAGTCTGAACATTGCCATTGTTGACTGGGATTTCTAGGAGTCTGGAGAAACTTAAGTCCCAATAACCTTGATTTTGAGGCCGTTGTAGATGGGGGTGGTACCATTTCTCTTTACTTATAAGGTTTTGAAATATGAATATATAGAGACCACAAAGAACCAATATTTCATTAGACGTGTGAATGTGCTTTCTCTTTCAGGAGGAAGAGTGTGTGCATATATGTGCACTCAGAGACTAGAGCAATTAATAACAATGTTTAACTACTTTTAATGTTACCTCTAAACCATTGTTTTAAAAACATTACATTTGTTGGTGGCATTTTGCCCCATTTGACCAAAAAATGTAAAAAATACATTATACACTTTTGTTTCTTAGAACAAGAAAGTAAAATATATGATAGGACTCACATGCAGTTCTATGCTATCAAACATGAAATAAAATGACACTGAATGGCTTACTCAGAAGTAACAGAAAGTAACTGCTATGTGTTCTTATATACCATCAATCTGATTTTTGCCTATTAAATAAAAGCTGTAAGTGGGTTGTCCCCTCCTGTTACAGAATTTTTTAAAGTTTTTAATAAGTGTCGTCTTATACTGCACCTCTACAAAGTGATGGCACATTCTTATTCTACACTGCTGAAATATACTCTATAATTATATCCCCCTCTAGTAATTCACAGAAGGTGTGTACATGTAAGAGAGGGATCCTATGATCTACTGAGGATAGGAATACAGGTATCTGACTGATGAAAGCTTACCACAATATATGAGTTTTAAAGATGCCTTTGAACTGTTTTTAAAGCAAACAAACAACTCAGTATAACATTAGTAATGTTACATTATGTATTGTCAAGTTGGAACTGATTTCTAGTGACCCTAATAGGGGTTTCAAGCTAAGTGAGATATTTAAAGAGTTGTTTTACTAGTTCCACACCTGAGTCCTAATCCATCACTCTATCCACAATACCACACTGAGAATCTAACATTAGTAATACTCACCCATAATTTTCTTGTACCCCCTTGTTGCCCAGTCGGAAGCTCTAGGTGGAGATCACCTCCACTTGAATACATTTCTACTACCTGCAAGAATAGCCAAACATGAAAATAAAAATGTAATTATTAATCAAGTTATAACTAAGTTCAAATAAGACATACTGAAGTAAAATGGATAGTCTACATCGAGGTTCAGGTCACATCATGGAACCGAAACGGCATTGGTTGCCCTTCAAGATGGAGGCAGATGGGGGAATATAACCCTACTAGTCCTCATGGATCTTTCTTTTGTCTTTGATATAATCAATCATGGTATCCTCCTGGGATGTTTACAGAGTTTGGGACTTGGGGGGCTCCATTTTTTGGTGGTTCTAGTATTTTCTCAAAGGCTGATCACAGATAGTACAGCGGGGGGGGGGGACACTGTCCACTCCTTGGGACCTCACAGGGTCCCCACAATGATTAGCTGTCTTCCTAACATTCTTTAATATCTATATGAAGCCACTGGGAGAAGTCATACAGAGATTTGGAGTTTGTTGTCATCAGTATGTGGATAACACAGAGCTCTATCTCTCCTTTTCTTCATCTGCACGTGATGACGTGCAGTTTCTTGAATGCTACCTGGAGTCAACGATGGATTGGACGACAGCCAATAAACTGAAACTGAATCCAGATAAGATGGAGATCCTACTGTTGCAAGGACAACTGGACTGGTTAGAGAGATATTTACCTGGCCTTGGTAGGGTTAAACTCTCCCTGAAAGATCAGGTTCGCAGCTTGGAAGTAATCTTGGAGCCAGCTCTCTATGGAGGCACAAGAGCCTTATGGCGCAGTGGATAAACTGCTGTACTGCAGCCAAAACTGTGCTCACAACCTAGGGTTCAATCCCAGGTAGCCGGCTCAAGGTTGACTCAGCTTTCTATCCTTCCGAGGTCGGTAAAATGAGTACCCAGCTTGCAGGGGGGGGGGCAATGTGTAGCCTGCATAATTAACTTGTAAACCGCCCAAGGAGTGCTTGAAGCACTATAGGGCGGTATATAAGCAGCACGCTTTGCTTTTGCTTTGCTTCTGATTTCAATGGTGTCTTTTATTAATTTCAGTTGATTGCCCAGCTGCACCCTCATCTGGATAAGAAATGCCTAACTACAGTGGTTCATGCATTGGTAATCTCTAAAACAGACAACCGTAGGGTTGCCCTTGAAGTCAGTATGGAAACTTCAGCTGGTCCAAAATGCAGCAGCCAGACTGATTACAGGTACCAGCTTATATTAACAAATATTCATAGTCATGGTATGCCTTTATTGGCTCCCTGTTAATTTCCATGCTCAATTTAAGGTGCTAGTTATAACCTATAAAATCCTTAACAGGTTAGGATCTCAACACTTGACAGAATGTCTCTGCCATAAAACAGTTAACTGTCCCACCTGCTCCTTGCAGTTCTTGATGTTGAGAACTGTAACACTTAAGGAGACAAAAAAAAAAAAAAGGCAACACTAGGAACAGGGCTTTCTTGGTTGTGACCCCCTTCTGTCTGGAATATGTTTTCTACACAGATTCTCCAGGCACCATCCTGGAAGCTAATTTTTTAGGAAGCTAATCAAGACTGTATTATATAAAGTTGTCTTCTGCTGATGTGAATATGTTCCTGAGATGTTTAAGTGGATTTAAATTTGTGTATTTTTATTTAAAGGTATTTATATTAAATAAACAGTAAAATAGTAGTTAAATAAATAAATAAATAAATAAAGTTCCACATGCAAAACATCCTAATAAATAATAATCATGTGCCGTCAAGTCAATTGTGATGTAGGGTGATCCCTTTCAGGGTTTTCCAGGTACAGAACACTCAGAAGAGTTTTACCATTCCCTTCTTCTGGGGGTGCCTTGGGACTGTGCAGCTTGTTCAAGACCACAGAAGCTGGATCTACTCATAGGAGGCAGTGGGGAATCAAACTGCCAACCTCTGGCTCTGCAGCCAGATTCTTAAAACACTGAGCTATCCAGCCAGCTAAAGTATATTAAATGTACAGTGGTGCCTCGACTTACAAACTTAATCCGTATTGGAATGATGTTCTTAAGTCGAAACGTTTGTAAGTCGAATCAGCATTTCCCATAGGAATGCATTGAAAACCGATTAATCCATTCTAGCTGTTTTTTGTTCTTATGTCGAGGCATGGTTTGTAAGTCGAAGCATTCGTTCCCATAGGAACTAATGCAAAAGCGTTTAATCCGTCCTCTACCACTAGGGGGAGAATTTTTTTTTTAAACCTAAGATGACCTAAGGTTAAAAAAAGGGCAGGAAAGGAGGGAGGGAGGGAACGAACAGCTTTTAAACAAAACACCTTTAAAACCAAGCAGCTTTAAACCAAACCAAGCACCTTTTAAACCAATTTTTGCATTTTGAAATTACAGTACCAGGCAGTCCAAAGTGCATTTCCCGCTTTTTCCGCTTTTTTTTGTTCGTAAGTCGAAGCTCCGTTTGCAAGTCGAAGCAAAATTATGTGAACGGAGCTGTTCGTAAGTCGAATTGTTCGTATGTAGGGACGTTCGTAAGTCGAGGCACCACTGTATAACTAAATTATGACCACTAAGGCAAATATTTTAAATTCAGTTAATTGTATGGATAATACTGAAAGCTGGCAAAAAAGGGATGAGATTAAAGTTTCCTAGAGGCATCTGAAGTACTTTTAATATTAAAACATTTAAGGAGTAATTATAAACATGAAAGCATCCTTACTCACCTGCAAAGGTTCACTATGGGGGTTGTGTATATTTATTATAGGAGAAAAACTGCTATTCACAGGAACTTTTGCCCCAATAAAAGGACGTAGCCTGTAGGGGTTTGGTACTCCTACACCAAACACCTGTTCAAAGGGGGAAAGAAAAAGAAAAGGGGGAGAGAGAAAGAAAAAGAAAACTTTCAATATTCCCATGTGTGTATTCCTGTTTTGCTTTCTATCTTTAAAACCTGCTCAGCTGTAAACAGCAAAGAAAATTTCTCTAGACAAAGATTACCTTTATTCTAAACTGATTTCAGGCAATATTTAATATCCTTAGGCACAAGAAAACACTGAAGTTTTCTTGCTTTCAACATGTGCACATCTACTAACTAAGCTTTTATCAGAATACAATTCTTGCTTTATACCTCGATTTAAATTTTGTAGTACGGTATACAGAACTTTCACATTACCTATCCGTATGATTTACGCATTGGCTGCACTTAAATTATCATGATTATGCACATAAAATTTTTATGTGCAGCCGATTTTCCAGATTATCTGAAGCTATTTTATATTAATCAATCCTGTTTTCACTTCTTTAGTTCCACTTTTTATTTTCAGCAATAATTTTTCATGTAGAATTGATTTTTTTTTAAACTTTAATTGATTCAACTGATTCAGGAAATCTTCAATCAGACTGAGTACTTCCTGGTATTTAACTGAAAATTAAACTGGAATTATTTGGTCCAGCTGAAAGCTCTGTCAATTTAGCCAGGCAATTAAGACAACACGTACATAAAAATTACAGCCTAAAACAATATTAAGCCAATAAAAAGTATAAACTAGCAGACTGTGCCACAAACTTCTTTGCCGTGGGTGGCTTTTCTGCAGTGTGGATGGTGATGTAGCCTCTGTCCTGCCAGCGATAGTAGAATTTGGCCCTTAACCCAGCCAAGCCTCCCCATGCTGTCCTTGTATGCAGTAAAAAGTTCCTGGCAACTATGTTCTTGCAAAAGCTAGTTTTGTTGTTTAAGTGCTCTCTTTCCCTTAAATTTTTAACACTATGAAATACTGAAAAACTAATACATTAATTGCAATTCTGCTATCAATCTTCATGTTTATCATCAATATTGTCCCTCTTAAATCAACAGCAAACAGAAGTTATAGTAGTGTTTTAAAGGTAAGAATGGATTTACTATTATCTAAGATAACTTCACAAGCTGAAAGCTTAGCATTTGCCCAGTTCTTTGCTTATTTCTAAGTTGCAAGATGACACACAAAGAATACTATAAAAAATTATACTCTCAAATGCAGAATATATGCATAGTTTACTTTATGGTATACCGTATTTTACCGTGTATACGACGCCCCTATGTATAAAACGCCCCCCACTTTTTTAACCCAAAATTTCTTTCATTTCAAGAAAGTGTAGGGGGAAAACGAGCAAGGGGGTGCACGGAGCATCACTTCCCAGTAAGAGCACACCACATGAACTCTGAAGCCTTTTTTGGCTTGAGGGCTGTAGGCGAGCGGGTTGGCTGGGACAAGCGGTCATTTAAGGCAGAAAGGAGGCAGCCAAGACGTGTGATGGTCCCTTTCCTGTGGACGAGCGCCTGGCAGGGCTTCTCATGTCTGGAGAGGGAAAAGCCGAAAGGGAAGACAAACCCACCTCCGTCGCGTCAGCTAGCGAGGGAATGACTCCGTGTATAAAACGACCCTCAATTTCCCCTCTAAATATTTTAGGAAAAAGTGTCATTTTATACACGGAAAAATACGGTAATTATAGCATCATCAAACCCTATAAGCAAATTGCAGCTGAGCAACATCTTATTTTATGTACAGGTATAATTTTAGACTGCCATTTACAATTGTTAATTTCAATAGAAATATTTTGCCTTTGAGGGCATGGGAGGATAGCAGTCCTCAGAGGTGCTTTGTATTGAACCAAAGTACATGTATTGAACCTGACACATTATTCACATTAGTATTTACTTCTTACACAATTCTTAAAGAAGTGTAAAAATGAAATTTTCTATTACCTGATAAGTAAATACTCCATGATTAGACGTATTAATAAATAATGTGTTTTCTACATTTCCCACCATTCTTGCAAGAAAAACTACATCAAATGATGTGTTCCCTCCTGGAAGGATTTTCTGAAAAATAAACAGCAGACATAACATTAAATGCTATTCATCTGGAAAGTATAATATTTCAAGAATGCAGCTTGTATTCAAAAGGAGGCAAATGTTGAAAATGACATTAAAAGCTGTCTGTGAAAATGATACATGCGCAAACTAACCACATGGTATAGTAGAGTGTGCTGAACTGTTCTCAAAGTTTATTTATTTATTCATTCATTTATTTTGTATCATTTATATGCTGCCTTTCTCACGGTGAGGGGACTCAAGGCAGCTCACAATGTCAGAACAAGCAGTACTAAAAGTACAATAAATAACAGGTTAAAAAGCAATTTATAATAATAATTAAAACCGATTAAATATTTTAAAACATTGAAAAAAAATTAAAAGCACCTTTAAAAGTAAAGACCAGGATCCAGGAACTTAACTATAGTTATTGAAAGATACCGTAAGAGGGAGGGAGCTAACTTCACCTTCTCAAGGGAGAGCGTCTACAACCTGGGAGAAGCCACTGAGAAAGCCTTCTCTCGTGTCCCCATCAAACATGCCTGAATGGCAAAGGGATGAAGAGAAGGGGCTTTTCTGCAGATTTTAAGGGCCTTTTAAAATTATTTTTCTAGGACTATAAACTAAAACATCAATACTGATGCTAGTCTTTACTTTCAATAGCTAATCACAGTATATCATCAATGCAGACATTACATTCATTATTATATGATCATTATATTATTTTGCCATGTTTTGAGGGTCCTCATATACTCCCATTAAAAAAACCTTTTAATATGAGAGGGCTCAAGGTGGGTGCAACTTTAATGTTTTTTTTTAATTTAAATCAGTTTTTTCCATAAAAACACACACATTGTAGTGACTTTCACAGTACATAACCATTGCATAAAATAATAAAAATGAAACTTAGCTCCTTTAATCTCACCCCTTTGTTGAGGTTGGGGGACTAAAGAAAAGGCCATCGGCCTGCTGAGACTGTCCTGCTATATATAATCACAACATAGTTCTGAGCATTTTGGGAGTGTCGCTCAGGTGGAACTAGATGGAATATTGAACAGGTTCTTTACTTTTTATTTTTTGTTTGTTCATTATGTGCAGGTAGAACTTCCGTATTAACTAAATCTTGCATTAAGCCAGATCCGGCAGCAGCTATAGTTAAATGACAGAATTTTCATAGGTAAAAACAGGAAGTTTCAAGCACTTATAAATTCTTAATTTTAAACAATATTAAATGCATTACCAATTGGCTGTCTCATTTGCTCCACTGTCATTATAAAACTTCTCTATGGAATCCAAGAGCAAAACAAATTCGTACATTTACCCTCCAAAATAAAATATGTACTTTCAGAGTTTTGCTCAATCTACTCTTGCTAAGGGAGCAGGAGGGATAATCTAACCAGAATGTAAAGCATAAAAAAGCTTGGGTTGAAGTTGACAACACACAGTCCATCTGCAGTATCAGAACATGCATTTTTATTAGTACATGTTCTAGTTCCAACCAAAGACAAAGAAATTTCCATAATAAGAGACTTTATTAAATGTAACCGATTCCTTCAGAGAAGATGTGTGGTTAGATACCTCCTTTGCTGCTATTCAGAGGGCTCTGAAGTTACTTTCCATATAGTCCTACTCTCCTACATATGCAAAATTGTATTATCCAGAAGATTCATGTGGTAAAAAAGAATATGCTGACCCTTGCTGATTAAAATAAAGTTCCAGAACAGGATAAAGAAAAAGAACAATTACCATGTCAGCTTTTGCTTAAAGCCATTTTGTAATCCAGACAAGTTGTGAGAAGAGAAAACAGTGATTAAAATTACTTTGCAGCTATTTTCTTTGGAAACTCATTGTAAGATGCAATCTTATTTACAGACTTTTTCATTACTTCGCTTGGGTACTTTGGTTTTTAAAAATATACATGAGCATTCTGTTGAAACAATGCTAAATATTAGTTATTTTAGGAGCTCTAAAAGTTGCAGAATACCATCCTGCAACATGTTGACAGAATCCTATTGGAATTTTGTTGTAGTACAAGAAAAATTACATAAGCTGTGATAGAGAATTGCGGCCAATTAATGAAGTGCCAGTCACATGTCTGGTTGCATGCCATATGCCATCAGGTGACCAACAACATGTTAATAAACTGCAATTTGCCACTGTGTCGCATGCAAATTTCACTTGTTCCGGACTAAAAGCCCAGAAAGATTTTCTGGTCCCTGGTTACTGCAAAAAGACTCTTGCCAAGATAAAATTCATCAGTTAATCTCTGTATTAGTTTGGAAGAATTTTCCAAACATCATTTTTCTCCTCTAGCTATACTAGTTATTTCATAATTGCATGGGGGAAGCAAAAAAATGATCCTTTTTTGTTGTTTAGCATTCAAGCTGGATGATAAAAAAAAATCCTCGGAGTAATATGAAAGCTCACACATTACTTTGTACACTGCTGTTCTGTTCTTGTGTGGAATGGGTTCTTCTAGTGGAGCAAAGCAAAGCAAAGCAAGAAGCAAAGCAAAGGAGCTACTTCATCACAGAATAATAGAATCGTCGTAGGGTTGGAAGGGACCTTGGAGGACTTCTAGTCCAACCCCCTGTCTAAGGCAGGAGACCTCACACCATCCCGGACAGATGGCTGTCCAATCTTTTCTTGAAAACCTCCAGCAATGGGGCACCCACAACATGGGGAGGCAAGCTGTTCCACTGCTGAATGGCTCTCACCGTCAGGAAATTACTCCTTATTTCCAGGTTGGATCTCCCTCTAATGAGTTTCCACCCATTGGTTCTTGTCCTACCCTCAGGCGCAATGGAGAAGAAGTCGATGCCCTCTTTCCTGTGGTAACCCTTCAGATATTGGAAGACTGCTTTCATGTCTCCCCTCAGTCTTCTCTTTGTTAAGCTAAACATACCTAGTTCTTTTAGCCATTCTTCATAGGATTTAGCCTCCAGTCCCTTTATCATCTTTGTTGCTCTTCTCTGCACCCCTTCCAGAGCCTCAGCGTTTTTTTTGTATTGTGGTGACCAGAACTGGACACAGCACTCCAAGTACGGCCTCATCAGTGCGGTATAGAGTGGTACTATCACTTCCCGTGATCTTGATGCTATGCCCCTGTTGATGCAGTCTAGGACTGTGTTGGCTTTCTTGGCAGCTGCAGCACACTCCTGACTCATCCTTAGGCGGTGGTCCACCAGGACACCTAAATCCCTCTCACAGGTACTACTGTCGAGCCAGGTACTACCTATCCTGTACCTGTGCA
Organism: Intellagama lesueurii; assembly: GCA_037013535.1. Lineage (NCBI taxonomy): Eukaryota > Metazoa > Chordata > Lepidosauria > Squamata > Agamidae > Intellagama > Intellagama lesueurii. The sequence goes on along the minus strand of JBAJHW010000003.1, from coordinate 94,191,207 downwards.
TCTGGTTTCTCCTGCCTAAGTGCAGGACCTTACTTTTCCCACCACTGAACTGTATCTTATTGGATAGGGCCCAATTTTCAAGTCTGTCTAGATTCTTCTGAATGTTGAGTCTATCATCAAAAGTATTAGCAATTCCCCCCAGCTTTGTGTCATAAGCAAATTTGATGAGTACTCCCTCAATCCCCTCATCCAGGTCATTTATGACGATGTTGAAGAGCACTGGGCCCAAGACAGAACCTTGAGGGACCCCATTGCACACTTCTCTCCACGTAGACGTGGTTCCATTGAGGACCACACGTTGAGTGCGGTTGGTCAGCCAGCTGCAAATCCATCTGGTAGTTGTGCTGTCTATCCCACTTTGTTCTATCTTACTTCTGCCTTCCTCACTGACTGGACATGTTTTCTGGGCTATAATTATTTTCTACACTCCTGAAAATGTCAAATATGTATACTTACACTGTCAGCACTTGACTAATGATCACAGTAACATTAGAATATACCAGGTTTTATACACTATATAGCTCCAGCTATCAGAATTTAATTAAACCAAATAAAACTGAAGCACAATAAAGAAGCAGTTACTGTTATCATCTGGTGACTTCAACTCTTAATTGTTCTTAAGATCATTGGAAGAGTGGAACAAAAATTCTAAGATGGTCTCTTAAGGACCACCAAGGCTCTTTTTAGGTGAATGATGGTTTCCAAAATTTATTTTAAAGGCAATCTGCAATTCTTGTTTGCCAAATGATCACTTCTTGATTTCCAAAATTTAAAAAGCCATATAAAACCACAGTTAAGCCTCCTTAATCATGGTTTGATGTAATATGTGAGTTGAATACAGTAGGATATCTGTAACCGGGGGGGGGGGGGGGGGGGTTAGTTCTACAATCTACCATGGATGCCTGAAACAGCAATTACAAGAAAACCCTATATAAAACATACAATGGGACAGGACAAAAGCCACAAGGGGCCACCCTTATATGTTGTATATAGGGCCACAGCAAACCATGGGTAAGTGGAACCATGGATACTGATCCCACTAATATGGGGGTCCTACTGTAATCCTCTTACAACATGTTTATACATTTTCACTTTACTGGACACATGCATCTTAATTTATTTTAACTGGTAATAAGTAATTTTGAATGTTATACAGCAGCACTTATTTTAACACTTTAACATGGGCTTTAACATTTTGCAAGCAGCCACTTGTCATTGGTAAGCCACTGTTTCTTCTGAATGCAAACTTTACCTTATCTAGTGCCCCTGCCACCATGTGATAAAAGCAGGCAAGGGTATTTTTTTGCTAAATATTGGTGCTTAGCTGCAAGACTGCCTTGCTGTATATGAACTCAGCATGATAAAGGTTAGAATGGAATGCATTTGCAAAATCAGGGGAATTTAAACTGACTGAGTTTTGTTAATACTTCTGTTAAAGTTACAAGTCATCAAATCTCTAAAGGAACATTTACGCATGTGTGAAGGGAATGAACTATCTCCTAGAGAACACCTCCCCCCACATTTCCTTTTTGTATAATTACTTCAAAGTGAGTTGTAGTACATGCTGTCATGTTAGCTCCCATTGAACAAGAGGTTGTTTTGGTCAAGGAAACAATCTTTAAAGGAAAATTTGTTAGGCTAGAGTGCAACAGGTTTGCAAAATAACATTAATTTCTAAAGGCACAGCTGACTCACCCTGTTTTGAAAAAAAGATGCATGAAAATGTGAGGTTGTTGCAGATATCGATACTAATATAATAGTTTCTTCTGTACTGGGATTATGTAAGTAAACTTTTTCCATTTTTGGCATCCCAACTGGCCTGCATAACAAGAGCAGAAAAGGCATTTAGAATACTTCGTCAGGATCTTTATGCTTTTATGGTTGTAGAGAAGATGATTCAAGATAAGGGGAATGTAAAGACATTTTTTCTTGTGCATTCTACTTCTTTGAAAATGTGTTTCGTTTAACTGTTTGCATTATTACTTCATGGCAAGCAAACAAAATTCATCCCATGACTCATGATGCAACAGCCAATCCTTCGATAACCAGAGAGGACTTAGTTTAGGTTCGTGTTCGCAACTATATCTCCTGTATAACCTTTGCTTAGAGATTGCAGATAATCTTATTTATAAAATTATTTGTATCATGCTTTTTGTTACATCTGCCATGTCAGACCCTAACCAAAATGACTCAACTAAATTTCCTCTTGGTTTTAAGAACAGACAGGTGGAGGGTGGACTGGTTCTCAGTTTTTATGTATATCTTGATTCTCAAATAAGGTCCTGTCAAGCTATGCATAAAAATTGGGTTTAGTACTGCTTTCACATGCACTTGTGGGCCTATAGAAAAGTTTCATTTAAAAGCAAGTGACTTTGCATAACTATAAGGATTATCAGGCCTCCCTTTCCTTATGAAAGATTTCCAATCACACAGACCTAGAAAGATTTGCAATCACACAGACCTAGAAAATGTTAAACTATAACCAGACACATACAACTGAATTAACTGCTAACCAAGTTATTTATATCTGGGGAGGGGAGAGGAATTAAGTGCAGCAACCTGAAGACTGACAGATACACAGGGATGACTTGTCAACAGAAAAAGTAAACAACTAAGACTGACCTTCAGTAATTTTTCTGAACATAAATAATTCAAATAAATCCAGCAACAGTTATTTAAAGGTGACTACGGCAATGTAGAGAATGTGATCTCTCTTTTAATTAATCTCAAATTCTTGTCTCATCTCAACATGCTGCTCACACACTTTCTTCTAATATTCTATCTCATATAGATGCAAATCTTACAAATACCAACACTGTGTGTCTCCCCAAGACAAAAAAGACATCTATTTGTGGATGTTGAAGATCGGATTTCTCCTGACTCTCCCCTGACACAATTTGAAGAAAATTCCAAGGACTATAAGCCCTGAATGAAAAAACACGTTCTACTACTAAATGTTTAAAATTTACTATAAATAACTAAGTAAATTATATACAAGGAAAAAAAATCTATTACTTTAAAAAAGATTGTGCTCAGAGTGTCAGATGAAATGAAATTGAGAGAAGTAGTGCTGGAGCATGCCCTGTAGAGTACAGTGGGGAAAGGTACCCACGATCAGAAGACCTAAGTCTTGAGGATTCTGAATGATGCAGCTGCAGACCCATTGGTATGAATGCACAGCAAACACAATGACCCTTAAAAAAATATAACTGTAGGGAAAAAAACAGTCTTGTTTGTATTGTCTCATTAAGCCACCTTTCCCCTCATCTATTCTTTCCTCTAGAGATGGAAGATGGAGCAATAAGAAAGAAAGTCACAGGGCAGAGAGGTCACTAAAGTGAGAAGAGGAAGAGACAAGAATCACGTAAAGTCTTAATTCTAAGACTAATATACAAAAGAATTTGAATCCTATAGAGAACAGTTAATGTTTGGTGTCTTAGAATAAATATGGATATATGGTGTGGAAAGCATCATATACCTTTATTAAAAGTTGTGTTCCAGATTTTAGCATCACTAGGATCAAATGCAACAGCTTTGCACAGATGGCACCTCTTCTTCTGTCCACAAACAGCTATAATTATGATGTATCAACTGCATTCTGTATAACTTTGTGCATAATAGACTAACAATTGTGCCCTCAATTGCTGACAATAATAGAAAATAGTATTTTTTCCTGACCAAAGAATCTGTTCCTCAGAAACTCCAACTTATACTTTATTTATTCATATCAGACAATAATATTAAGTTTTGAATTAATAAAGAGAATATGAACCTAATATACATATTGCATGAAGCACTAGATAGCTAATCATCTGGACCTTTAACATCAAGACAGCATCAGGTTTGATTTTGAATGCATAGGTTCTTCATACAACTGTTAACAGATGGGCACATTATTTAGGTAAAAACTGAAGTGCTCCCAACTTACTGTTCATGGAAATCGAGCATCGGTGGTTCAAACCGAATAGGTCTACAATTCCCTCGATACATAGAAACACTGTCAGGAAACATGAGAAGAGAAGAAATGAAGATGTTACCCTATTTTTAATTCACGTTCAAATTTTAAGCCATACATTTTTCAAGTAATAGTGCAGAAGTTCATAAGCCATTTGCACTCATTTGAATTGCCATAGTCTGGAAGACTTGGCAATAACAGGGGAACGTATCACAAGTCCAAGGAGTGTTGTTCAGGTGAGTAAAACTGGATTTAATGTATTAAGTTTGTTGCTGCTAACACAGTTCCACTGAAAGCAATTCTACTAAATTTCAATAATACAGTCTGTTTAATCAGGGAATAAGTTGCACTGAACCCACTGGAGCTTACTTCTAATAGACATGTAAGGAATACATGGTTAGTCACAGAAAACATTATCTTCATTGGATCCTAGAATCATGATATGGTATTAGATGGTAAACTGGTTTTGAAAGAGGGCTTTCCCTTTTGTGTTAAACCACAGAGCTGATAAACAAAAAACAAAAATTTAAAAAAATCCAAAAACAAAACATAAAATTTTTCACTGTGCACATCTCTACATAGCGGCTGAAACCCAGCAATAAGATGCATCTAGAGTAGGCCCATTGAATCAGTGGGGATTTGATGAGTAAACTCCTCCCATAAGTTCCACTGAGTCTATGGGTCTACTCTAATTGAGACCTGCTACTGGAGTTCAGCCACTATGTAAGACAAGCTTTGAATTAACTTCTTCCAAACAAGTGCGCCCATGAATCTCTGCAATACAGGAATATCTATATCATCAGTGCACAGCTCAGTTAACCGTTCCCGGTACCTTCATTTTCCTCCTAAATTCTAAAACATGTAATTTGTACATTAACAAATTGTCTCCAAACATTTACAAGCATTCATATAACCTTCCAAGCAAATTTAACTCTTGATTTTGATTTTTAATGGTGCATATATTAAAATGGCACATTTAAAAAAGCTTTTCCACCCACTAATTAAACATGCAAATCAAATTCTAGTTAATGAAAAATCTATCTAAAACCTCACAACAATTATTTCTGCTTTATAGAATTTTATGTGGTAAACACAGGCATCTGCCAAAAAAGTCTACTGTCAAAAGCTTCCGACATAAACAATTAGGAGACCTTTAGGAGGACAAGCCAGGCCTTTATCTTTTGTGAAGTGGAATTTGTAAACTGGTATTTTTGTCATCTTTGTCCCACACACAATCTAAAACTCTCTTGTGCTATCATAGGAAATGGAAACGTGTATTTAAATTCTATTGGGTAATGTGGTGTGCTTTCCTCCACCCCTTCTGTTGGGAAGAGGGTTGTATTCCAGAACTCAACGTTATGTTCCTTATATTCTTTGGAAATAAAGTACTGAATGAAGAAGCCACATGGCTGTTTCTTTCCCATTCCATTCTGACTTCCTGGCAGTCTGAATTCAGGAGCCACTACCATTGTATCCCGCCTAATTTTCTGACTCATTCCTTTAACCCAAATTTTATACATTCTTTCCTTGATAGAAAGTTCTATAGAATTTGAAAGCTTGCCTTACTCATAACATTTTATTGATCCAATGAGAACTTAATCCAAAACTCTAGTTACAAAAACAAAACACAGGATTGCAAGCAACCTGAATTTAATTGTGCAGCTCTAACCTGACAGACACAACAGCATCACTACATACTTTCAAGGGTCTGCGAAGTGATGAGTATAACATGAACATCACTTCAAAATTTTAATGACTGCTAAGAGGTGTGAATATCTGGGGAAATTAGCAAGGCTCAACTCTTAATAGATCCAATTACAGCTGCCTGCTGTGAATGTATATTCAGCTTCTTAATACTCAGACTCACTAGTTATAAAAAGAACTGTATGAAATAATTCTAAAGATAATTTCAACCACTTCTAACAAGCACTTGAAACTGCAACTATTTACACAAACCTCAAACCACAAAAACAGTAACATGGCAACTATGAGAAGTTATTCCATAGGTTATGCACATGTCACTATGTATCTTCAGTAAAAATATAAACCAGTTAGTTATTTGGCCCAAACAAAAATTAACATACCTATAAAGATACTGACAATTCCACTCAAGATTCCTATACCACTTCTGAATTGTAAATCTTAATGGGTGGCTAGAAGTAGTGATATACAAACGTGCCTTGTTTTATAGTAAGTATAAGAAGTATCTCATCCTTAGTGGCTGTAAGAGACTTGGAATTTTATCTCTCACATATTAGGCAAACAGATGAAAGGATATGGCACCAACCTTGAAATCAGGACCTTTTCATTGCAATAAAGAAACAGGACCAAATTATATGGAAGCTTTCTGATTGTTGTTGTTGTTTAGTCGTTAAGTCGTGTCCGACTCTTCGTGACCCCATGGACCAGAGCATGCCAGGCCCTCCTGTCTTCCACTGCCTCCTGGAGTTTGGTCAAATTCATGTTGGTAGCTTCAATGACACTGTCCATCTATCTCGTCCTCTGTTGTCCCCTTCTCCTCTTGCCTTCACACTTTCCCAGCATCAGGGTCTTTTCCAGGGAGTCTTCTCATGAGATGGCCAAAGTATTGGAGCCTCAGCTTCAGGATCTGTCCTTCCAGTGAGCACTCAGGGTTGATTTCCTTCAGAACGGATAGGTTTGATCTCCTTGCAGTCCAGGGGACTCTCAAGTGTCTCCTCCAGCACCACAATTCAAAAGCATCAATTCTTCGGCGGTCAGCTTTCTTTATGGTCCACTTCCATACATCGCTACTGGAAAAACCATAGCTTTGACTATGCGGACCTTTGTCGGCAAGGTGATGTCTCTGCTTTTTAAGATGCTGTCTAGGTTTGTCATCGCTTTCCTCCCAAGAAGCAGGCGTCTTTTAATTTCGTGGCTGCTGTCACCATCTGCAGTGATCATGGAGCCCAAGAAGGTAAAATCTGTCACTGCCTCCATATCTTCCCCTTCTATTTGCCAGGAGGTGATGGGACCAGTGGCCATGATCTTCGTTTTTTTGATGTTGAGCTTCAGACCATTTTTTGCGCTCTTCTCTTTCACCCTCATTAAGAGGTTCTTTAATTCCTCCTCACTTTCTGCCATCAGAGTGGTATCATCTGCATATCTGAGGTTGTTGAATTTCTTCCGGCAATCTTAATTCCGGTTTGGGATTCCTCCAGTCCTGCCTTTTGCATGATGTATTCTGCATATAAGTTAAATAAGCAGGGAGACAATATACAGCCTTGTCGTACTCCTTTCCCAATTTTGAACCAATCAGTTGTTCCATATCCAGTTCTAACTGTTGCTTCCTGTCCCACATATAGATTTTTCAGGAGGTAGATAAGGTGGTCAGGCACTCCCATTTCTTTAAGAACTTGCCATAGTTTGCTGTGGTCCACACAGTCAAAGGCTTTTGCGTAGTACAATAAAGCAGAAGTAGATGTTTTTCTGGAACTCTCTGGCTTTCTCCATAATCCAGCGCATGTTAGCAATTTGGTCTCTAGTTCCTCTGCCCCTTCGAAATCCAGCTTGTACTTCTGGGAGTTCTCGGTCCACATACTGCTGAAGCCTACCCTTGGAGGATTTTGAGCATAACCTTGCTAGTGTGTGAAATGAGTGCAATTGTACGGTAGTTGGAGCATTCTTTGGCACTGCCCTTCTTTGGGATTGGGATGTAGATTGATCTTTTCCAATCCTCTGGCCACTGCTGAGTTTTCCAAACTTGCTGGCATATTGAGTGTAGCACCTTAACAGCATCATCTTTTAAGATTTTAAATAGTTCAACTGGAATGCCATCACCTCCACTGGCCTTGTTGTTAGCCATGCTTTCTAAGGCCCACTTGACTTCACTCTCCAGGATGTCTGGCTCAAGGTCACGCAACCACACTATCTGGGTTGTCCGGGACATCCAGATCTTTCTGGTATAATTCCTTTGTGTATTCTTGCCACCTCTTCTTGATGTCTTCTGCTTCTGTTAGGTCCCTACCATTTTTGTCCTTTATCATGTCCATCTTTGCACAAAATGTTCCTTTAATATCTCCAATTTTCTTGAACAGATCTCTGGTTTTCCCCTTTCTATTATTTTCCTCTATTTCTTTGCACTGTTCATTTAAGAAGGCCCTCTTGTCTTTCCTTGCTATTCTTTGGAAGTCTGTGTGGCGTTTCGCACCTCGAGACCCCTGCCTGACTCCCCAAACACAGAGCACACGAAGGCAAACCAATACTCCTTTTCACCCGCTGCCACCAGTTGATCACTAAATCAACATACTTTACTTATGGAAGGATGAAGATGAAGGTCCAAACCTCACTGTCTTTTAAATAAAACAAGTTTATTGATTACAGATGTTTGATAATTAATCATAAGTAACTTCTACAGGTTTATTTATCATCAATCTCAACCTTCTATTTGTTATAACAGTATTTATTCACTCTTCTCACTAATCACACCTCAGATCTCCCAAATACCACACTCTATCTCCCTCCTGACTCTCTCACTCTGACGGACGGCCCTTTCACTCTCCGACTCCGTCTCTTTATTACATATCTCTTGGCTCCGCCTCTCAGCAACATTAGCCTGCAACATGAATATGCATGACTACTTAACATAATAAGGGTGAACGCTACAGTCTGCGTTCAATTTTCTGTAACTTTCCCTATCTCCCTTGCATTTTGTTTCCCTTCTCTTCTCTGCTATTTGTAAGGCCTCGTTGGACAGCCACTTTGCTTTCTTGCATTTCTTTTTCTTCGGGATGGTTTTTGTTGCTGCCTCCTGTACAATGTTTCGAGCCTCCATCCATAGTTCTTCAGGCACTCTGTCCAACAAATCTAGTTCCTTAAATCTGTTCTTCACTTCCACTGTGTATTCATAAGGGATTTGGTTTATATTATACCTGACTAACCCAGTGGTTTTTCCTACTTTCTTCAGTTTAAGCTTGAATTTTGCTATAAGAAGCTGATGGTCAGAGCCACAATCAGCTCCAGGTCTTGTTTTTGCTGACTGTATAGAGCTTCTCCATCTTTGGCTGCGGAGAACATAATCAATCTGATTTCGGTATTGCCCATCTGGTGATGTCCATGTGTAGAGTCGCCTCTTGTGTTGTTGGAAAAGAGTGTTTGTGATGACCAGCTTGTTCTCTTGACAAAACTCTATTAGCCTTTGCCCTGCTTCATTTTGAACTCCAAGGCCAAACTTACCTGTTGTTCCTTTTATCTCTTGACTCCCTACTTTAGCATTCCAGTCCCCTAGAATGAGAAGAACATCTTTCTTTGGTGTCAGTTCTAGAAGGTGTTGTAAGTCTTCATAGAATTGGTCAATTTCAGCCTCTTCAGCATCGGTGGTTGGTGCATACACTTGGATTACTGTGATGCTGAAAGGTCTGCCTTGGATTCGTATTGAAATCATTCTATCATTTTTGAGATTGTATCCCAGTACAGCTTTTCCCACTCTTTTGTTGACTATGAGGGCTACTCCATTTCTTCTACGGGATTCTTGCCCACAATAGTAGATATGGTAATCGTCTGAATTGAATTCGCCCATTCCCATCCATTTTAGTTCACTGACACCCAGGATGTCAATGTTTATTCTTGCCATCTCCTGTTTGACCACATCCAGCTTACCAAGGTTCATAGATCTTACATTCCAGGTTCCTATGCAATATTTTTCTTTGCAGCATCGGACTTTCCTTTCACTTCCACGCACGTCCGCAGCTGAGCGTCCTTTCGGCTTTGGCCCAACCACTTCATTAGCTCTGGCGCTACTTGTACTTGTCCTCCGCTCTTCCTCAGTAGCATGTTGGACACCTTCTGACCTGAGGGGCTCATCTTCCAGCATCATATCTTTTAGCCTTTTGTTTCTGTCCATGGAGTTTTCTTAGCAAAGATACTGGAGTGGCTTGCCAGTTCCTGCTCCAGGTGGATCGCGTTTAGTCAGAACTCTCCACTATGACCTGTCCGTCTTGGGTGTCCCTGCACGGCATAGCCCATAGCTTCTCTGAATTACTCAAGCCCCTTCGCCACGACAAGGCAGCAATCCGTGAAGGGGCTTTCTGATAGTGTACAGTTAAGCCAGTACTGCGTTTCCCCGAAAATAAGACAGGGTTTTGTATTAATTTTTGCTCCAAAAAACGCATTAGGGCTTATTTTCAGGGGATGTTTTATTTTTTTACGTACAACAATCTACCGTGTTTCCCCGAAAATAAGACAGGGTCTTATATTAATTTTTGCTCCAAAAAACGCATTAGGGCTTATTTTCAGGGGATGTTTTATTCTTTTTCATGTATCTTCTTCACAATGTTGGAAGGCAGGGTTTCACTTAACTGGGGCTTATTTTGGGGGTAGGGCTTATATTATGAGCATCCTGAAAAATCATACTAGGGCTTATTTTCAGGTTAGGTCTTATTTTCAGGGAAACAGGATACATTTATTCAAATACAGTCACGTCATCTTCTGGTTGCTGCACAATGGTGGAGGGCGGGGTTTCACTGAAGTAGGGCTTATTTTTGGGGTAGGGCTTATATTATGAGCATCCTGAAAAGTCATACTAGGTCTTATTTTCAGGTTAGGTCTTATTTTCAGGGAAACAGGGTATTTCCATGTGCCATTAAGAAAATAGAGTGGATACAAAAATGCAACAATATATTCAGGAAAAAGCAGGAAAAGTCCACATGGTTGTGGAAACAATACAAGTGCAGGAGCAGGTGATATCTTTAATCGACCATTAAGAATAGAAAATAAAAGCAACAACAAACAAACAGTGAGCTTTTAATGATAAATCTTCTTCTTCAAGGCAGCGCATCAAGTTCTTGTGGGTAGTTCCAAACTAGTCAACTAGTCACCACATGGCATTTTTCAGCATGAAACCATACTTTCTCCCCAGAACATTCTGACATCTTAACTGGTTGTTTTTATTGTCTGTGACATATTAATGTTGATAACCACAAGATGTGTTATTTTTTCTGCTTACTTTTAATTGTACAAAATCATATAAGGAAGAAGATGAAAACAAAAGAGTAACCAAAATGTAAACATCAACTAAAAAAATAGAAGCTGAGCACTAGAAAACAAATTTACACACAGGACTAAATTATTAGTCCCAACTAGAGCAGGTCCACTGAATAAATAAAGCTTATTAAGTCAACACCAATGAGAGTCACACTGATTCACTGGATCTATCCTTGTTAGAACAAATATAGAGATTCAGCACATGAAATTCCAATCAAAGGTGATGAAACAGCCAAAAAGACACCCATACAAAGCTGATATCTGTATACCACATATTCTAATGATGAAACATACCCATGTACAGGGCTTGAAAATTTTTAGAATGTCTCACCAGTCAGTCAAAAATTTCACCAGTCAGCATGACCGGACTATAGCCTTGCAATTTATGTTTAAACTTCAATTTAGATTTAAACTAGGCACTTTCTACGTAACAATGTGTACAAACCCAAAATAAATATACCCTCAAACTTGGGTTGCTTTATTACCTGCGTGCCTGTGGGGGGTAATGAAGCTTGTATTTTGAATGCCTTTCTTTTGAATGTCTCCAGCAAAAATAAAACTGAAAGCAAAAGCGCCCGGCCTCTTAAGGAGCCAGGTCGTTCGGTTAAAATTTGGAGCAGGGAATCTCCATATTCCCCAGCATGGGACTACTCTACATTCTCCTGCAGAACTATATATCTATATGCCGCTCAAACTCTCTTCTCCCGAGAAGAGGGCTGTTTTTCCTTTTGCAATGGAAAGGGGGAGGGGAGGACTGCAGGATCAGAGAGAGAGAGAGAGAGGAGAGAGAGAGAGAGAGAGAGAGAGAGAGAGGGGGACTGAGGGTAAAGAGGCAAGGAGGGAGGGACCGAGGGAGCTGTGGCTCGTCAAGCAGCGTTTTTTCACTCGTCACAGACGAGTGGATGAGTGGATTTTTCAAGCCCTGCGCATGTAAGTTGATTGAGAGGTGGGCATTTCTTTCTTATATTGTAATATAAGTCCTTTGGCCACCAGAAGTCTATGAGAATCCATTGTGCTGGCCCAGTAAACAGTTTAAGATCAGGGGATACCTGGAACTTTCAAAGATTGTTCCAATGCAAAATACATATCAGTAATAACTTTCCCCTTAAAAGAAGATACAACTGAACAAAAACAGATACTGGTGAAAATCTTACAGGACATTCCAATATGTGCAAGAAGAATCATGGAAGTTACTGAAGCTAACAGACAGGGTGCCAGGTACATGCCAGATGCACTATCGGATGCGCCATCATGTCAATTAGCTGTGGTAACTTCCAAGATTACACTTCTGTGTGCATAAAGGTTTAACAAGATTTTCGCCAATATGTTCAAAAGACGCAGGGTTATAATGTCAGAAGTTATCAGACTTATTCAAATTGTTGCTGAAAATATCTTGTGGTGTTTAGTGTAGACGAAAATAAATTTTTAAGAAGTAAGTTGCAGATCCACAGATACTATAGGTATAGAAACAAAAGCCACAGTCCATTTATTTGTCAAAGTACTACCCAGTATTTCATTCCATTCATTCCTAAAGTCCTGGACATCTTATACAGTCAACCCTCGACTTACGAACAGCCCTAGTTACAAACATTTCGACTTACGAACCGCTCTGATAGAAAAATATAGCCTCGACTTGCAAACTTTGCTTCGAGTTACGAACCAAAAAAAAAACGCACGGGAGGCGGGGAAAGCGCGAAATTTGAACTTTCAAGGTGTTCTGTTGAAAAGGTGTCTGTTCCCTCCTTCCCTCCCTCTTTTTTCCCCTCTTTTTTTAACCTAAGTCATCTTAGGTTAAAAGGAAAAAAAAGGAAAAAAATCTGCCCCTAGTGGTAGGAACGGATTAACCGGCTTTGCATTAGTTCCTATGGGAACTAATGCTTCGACTTACAAACCGCCCCTCGACCTAAGAACCAAAAACAGCCGGAACGGATTAATTGGTTTTCAATGTATTCCTATGGGAAATGCTGATTCGACTTACGAACTTTTCGACTTAAGAACGTCCTTCCGGAACGGATTAAGTTCGTAAGTCGAGGGTTGACTGTATACTAATCAAAATCATTAAAATAAACCCAAACCCCACACTGTGAGGGGGTGTTTTATGCACCGATTCATTGAAGACTTCTAAAAATGAAGAAAAAGCTGCAGCACTATATCTAGATATCAATACACAGCACAACAATAAACACTGTCATTCATACACTGCATTCACATGCTGCATTTCTGTATTTTTGTGCACTGGTAAATCATACCTAACTTTCAACCCAGAAAATTAGGAAAAAATCATCAACTTAACTATTTAATTAGTGTACAGTGTAAACCAACTTATCAGCCAATACCTTCCACATATTTTTTTTAAATTTTAAAACAGAATCAACCCAAAACGGAAATTAGAATTAAAAAAAAAATCAAACTGCAATCCTGTCCTGACTATACACCAAAGTTCTTTAACTGAAAAATTAATCAGGGATGGATGATATGGAGAGATTAGGGAGTAAGAACCGTTCTTACTGTAGACCATTTAACCAACTACATAAAGGCATCAAGTACAATAGCTTCAATAAAAATGCTAACACTTTCATCACAAACCATTCCCATTAAAAACAACATTATATTTATTTAATTTCTACCCCATGTTTCTCCCTGTAAAGGGACTCAAGATAGCTTACTGATGCCTTTAAAACACAAATATTAAAAGAATTACATATGAAAATCACATAAATAAAAACAATTAAACATTGATTGTTAAAAGGTACAAAATAAAATCCTGTTAAAATCACTTTAAAAACACATTTAAAAAGGTGAAGTGGTGACTCTCTGCTTAAAATCCTTTCCTGAGCAGCAGTTTACATATTAAAACTTTCCTGCCTGAAAAAGAAAGTTCTGTCTGTCAGGAGAAGAACAGCATGGTGGTCTCCTGTGACTGAAGGTTCCATGGCCTGGGAGAACACTCTCTCCCATGTCCACATTAAGATTGCTTGTGAAGGCACTCGGAGCAAGAGGAAGGCTTCCCTTGAAGATCTTAAAACCCAGGATGGCTGATATGGAGACACATGGTACCTCAATTAGCCAGGACCCAAGGTTTTTTTTAGGTATTATAGTTTAAAGCAAGCTCTTAAAGAGTTGCACTTGGAAATACATTGGAAGCTACTATAATGAGGAGTTTCTGTTCTTCTTGTAACTGGCTCCAGTCAAGAGTCTAGCTGCACCATATTGGATCTGCTGAATATTTTCCACAGGCAACCCCATGTTGAGTATGTCAGAGGAATCCAAATGAAATGTAACTAAGGCATATTTTAATTGCATTTTAATTGTTTTGTCTTTTTATTGTATTTTAAATGTTGTAAGCCGCCCAGAGACCTCTGGGTAGTGTGGGCGGCATATAAGCTAAATAAATAAATAAATAAATAAATAAATAATAAAATGTGTCAGACCTTTCAATAAAGGTGCGTCAGACCTTTCAATAAAGGTCACATATCAGCCTCTTTACTACACTAAACAACTGGATTTCAGCCAATACAGTGGACCCTCGACTTACGGAATTAATCCGTATTGGAACGGTGGCTGCAGGTCGAAAAGTCTGTAGGTCGAGGTTCCATTGACCTACAATGCATTGAAAACCGATTAATCCGTAACCGGCCGTTTTTGGCCCATTTTGTTTGATTTTCCGGTCTGTAGGTCGATTCTTCGGCCGCAAGTCGAACCTAAATTTTGCGGCCAGAGAAGTCTGTAACTCGAAAAGTCTGCAGGTCGAGCCATCTGTAAGTCGAGGGTCCACTGTATGTGCAACCCTTTAAACCCAGCTCTTCAAACTTAGGAGAAACAACAATTAAAATTATACATCACTGGTACCTAACACCATTTAAACTGGCACATAAAGAATCTACACATTTTTGCTAAAGAGATTGACATGAACCTGGAACTTTCCATCATACGTTGTTGATATACCACTTGGTGGCTAGTTTTGGTCCCTGATAAGTATCAAATTAGAGTCAACAAATCTCTTTTGATACATTGCTGATTCTGCTTAATCAATTTGCAGTTGAGAACATAAAGCTGTTACACAAAAATTCAGTAACATTTCTGGCCCAACAACAGACAGATTGTAAAGAACTGTATTTATTGTGATATACTATCCTTTTTAAAGGTGAACTGACATACAAAAATGCATGGGGTGTGTGGGAAAGCTGCTCTCTAACTCAGTTTTACAGAAAGTCACCTGTCAGGTAAAATGGGAGCTTGTGGGAAAAAGGCTTTCATAAACAAACACATGACAGTGCCAAACATCGTCATTAGAACTGTGTTCCATTCTCCTTACAGGAGACAAAGCACCTCTTTTCTTTCCTAATTTTCTATGATATAAAGGAAGCAGTCGATTAGATCCCTATTTATAAAAGGGATTTTGTAGGAGAAGACAAAGGTGATGTGCAAGGGTCAAACAAATTAGTAAATCCCTTCTGGGTGCTCTGACCAGGATGAGGATCTTGCAGTTGTGTTGGACAGCGTGACAGGCTAAGGGAATCCAGGCTGCCCTTTGCAAAGATGGCAGCTGCAGCTTCCCTACCCTATATGAAGCCACAGCCGCCATCTTTGCAAAGGGCAGCCAGTTTTCCTTTTTACACGCCGTGGCTGCGGAGACCTGATGGAGACCTCGGCAGCGGCAGCGACGATTACGGTAAGGGCGTGTCGGCGGGGGTGATGGTGGAGGGGGGCGGTGCCAGTGCGGCGGTAGCGGGGGTGGCGGTGGCAGCGGGTGGGCAGGGGCGTTGTGTTTTTTTAATACCCCCCCCCCACGAATCGACGAATATATTCATTATTTGTCGCTTCATGGGGCAACTTTGTGCTTCGTGAGTTGTCAACTTCTGACGACTCACAAAGCGGGACAACTCACCAAAATGGTGAGTCGTCCCCATCTCTAGCATCAAAAGACAAGAAACAGCTTGTAATAGTTTAACATTCAAAGATTTGATCCAACATTGTGAAGGGGTTTGTCTTTAGCAGGGATCTGTGGACCCAATTCCAAAATGACAACAGGAGACTCTTCTTGCTTAAATGAAACATCTTTATTAGGCACAAAGAGTGCCTTTTCAACTATAACGTTGAACAGTTCAACATCCCAGTTTCCCATATGTTCCCCAACAGTCAACATCTCTTCTGACTTCCACCTGACATGTCCTAATGAGATTAACAAGGGCCTCCCGTGTCTCTCACACCTTGGGATTGCCTCAATGTCCCTGGCGCTGACTCTCACAGTGGAGGTCTTGGGCACACTTCCCTTTGGGATCCTGATGGCATTGCAGACAATTCCTGGAAGTCTATTTCTGAGCTGGCTATTTGGAAGAGGGTTTACTCTCCCTCACTGCTTCTCTCTTAGCCTTTTCCCATGTCTTCTTCTCCTACCTTTCCCTCTTTCCCAAAAGGGTGGTTTCCTTGGGGTCTGGTGCGTTCCTTGGAGGGCCATCTTGCAGGCCAGGTATTACCCAATGCACCTCTTTGGGTCTCTGGGTCTATCCATATCACCCACTTCCAGCCTTCAGGGAGTTCATCGACCTGATTAACCTTAAACCCCACGCCATGCCCTCTCATCTATATTGCTCCATCCTTTATGTCTCCTTTTTCTAGTCTTGGTTCATCTCAGAATTCTCTCCTTTCAGCTAGCCTCCCTCACTCTCCTATTTCTTCTTCGGCAATCACTGCTTCCTCCTCCTCTCTCCCTTTAGTCTCCTGGTCACCCTCTTTTATCTCCTCCCTCCTGCCTGGCCCTTCCCTTCCTTGGCACTCTGTTTCCATGCAGTCAGTGAGGTTTTCCTCTTTGTTTTCAGCAGGCTTTTCTATTTTTGTATTCCTGCCTCTACAGGAATGCTTGAGACCTTGTAGTCCTCTGCTGTTATGGGTGGGGATGGCACACTGACAGAGGTTGCTAGCCATCCTGTTCTCCTCACAAACATTATTTTTTATTTTGGGTCCTTGAGCCAAAACAAACCAAGGAATTGATTAATTGATCACTTACCGCTCACCGTGTACAGCCATTGTTGTTCACATCGCGCAAATTGTGAAAGTAGCCTGGTCGGTGCTTTCCTGCCTCCCTGCACCGCTGACCACTCAGCAGCTGAGTGGGGAGATTTGTCATCCTGCCTCCTTGCCTGAGTGGTTGGCTGTCCAGGGAAGCGCCAACTGGGCTACTTCTGTGATTGGCGCAATGCAAACAACAATAGCCATGGGCAGCAAGCAGTAAGTGGACTGGCTGGTTCTGGGGGGAGGGTCCAAACAGCCGAGGCACCTGTGGTGCTGATATTTGTATTCGCCTCCTCTAGGAGACGAATACAAATATCCCGTGTCCACTTGTATGTACTGAAAGTCTCTCTTCACCTAATAAAAACTTTTATAATTTCCTATGAAAGTGATAAAACCTGCGTAAGTATTTCACATTCATATTGGTCAGGTTACTTTTACTGCTTCCAAAATTCTTAAAGGGCCAACTCACATGATCTCTTAAGATGGCATCTTAAAGTCTTAGGCCTGTGCATAGAGCAGGTACATATTCATCTGGTGGGAAAGGTATCAGCAACTGAACTATAATGACCATTCTAGACACGTATCTTCAAGATATCCAAATATCACTGTTCGACATTCTGGACATCTGGACATAAAAACTGGGTAGAAATCAGTTTGAGAAATAGGAGTATTCCCATGGATTAAACTAGTAGTATTTATGGATCACTTAAATTGTTTCTGTCTATGGAAGGAATTCAATCAATGGAAGGATTCCACTAACATCAGGTAAAGGTAGATGACTTTTGCTACTCCCTTTAGCTGAAATCAGCTGCAGAAGCGGGGGTCATCCAAAGAATACAGACAGTGGAACAGGAAGCTGGAGTAGGAATTGGCAAAAATCACTCCAATCTTTTTCTGTTAGAAGAATGTTTTCCTACATCAATCCATGAATGGAAGAACTCCTATTTGCTGATGGGAACTACTGGATAATATCCATAATGATTTTACAGCATTCATATCAATACATTAAAGCAAGAGGAAGGATAATTCTAAGCATTGTTTGGAATTAAATGAAACAATTGCAGTTTGGAAAACATCTTACCTTTTCTGTTGGTACGAACTGAGGCCAATAGCTGTCTCAGTCTGAAAAGAAAAGAATTGCAAACTTCAGAAGCAAGATATGTTCTTGCCAAAGAGTTACTAATAAGTGATCAAAAAATCCCGAAAATGGAAATTAAATACATCCTGCATATCAAATTCATCTCTTAAATATTAGCTTTCCCAGGATGAGAAGCTCACAACTGAAGAATCTTGCAATACACATTATTTTCCAGCTCAGTGTATGCCGATTTACATGAGGATCCTATACAAGTTTACTTAAAGAAATATACCATTGTAGAGCTAGAAGGGATCCCAAAGGTCATTGAATCCAATCTTCTGCCATCACTCTGTGCTTTATTAGGTATCTGACTGCAGAACCAGAGGCTGGAAGTTTGGTTTCCTATTGTGTATCCCAGAAGAGCCAGCCTATGCGACCTTAAGCAAAAATTGCACAGTTCCTGGGTGCCTGTAGAAGGCAAACTACTTCTGTGTATTCTCTACTGAGAAAACCCTGAAAAGGGTTTCTGTGAGTCAGAATTGATTTGAAGACATGCAATTATTAATTAATATGCAGTAAGTGACTTACATCTTATATAAAGATCTTTCAGGTAGAACAATGTACAAAATGACTGCCATATAATGGTATATGACTCAACAAGTAGTAACTTGCAGTGATCAGAAAACTAATTTTAGAATTAAAGCTTTTAGAAGATATTTGTAGGAACTGACTCTATTAGCCATGTTTTGTAAACACTGGCGAATGGATCAATGGTGTATTTGTTAGAGCAAAAACATAGCAGAAGCTTACATAAACATATGGGCAAGCATCCTAATGGGGAAAACTATATGCTTAAGGGCAGTAATGAAAGTGATTTCTCCCTTTTGCCTGCCAACTACTGTCTGATCATATGGATGACCAGGCACATCATTATTTACCCTATGATCAAACAAGGGGGATGGGGTAATGGTCTGCTAACAAGACAGATTCACTTGCACAATCGCCCTCACACGATCACACAGGGCAATAGAATTCTGATCATGGAAAATTAATCCCAACTGGATGGTTCTACCACATTTTAATGTCTGAAGTATGCTAAGTAAGAGTTAGATATCTGGCTACAGACTCAGAAGTTAAATCCCTCACTATGTCTCTTAGGAGAAGAGCCAGCTTGTGCAGACTTAGGAAAGCTGCACAGTGTCATGGTGCTCCCAGAAGCAGGGAATGGTATTAATTCTGAATAGCTAATTGCTTTTTTAAACCATACTGAATCAACACAGAATGATAAAGCAATCTAAATAATCAGCATAACTTAATTATTACATATCTAAGCCAGAACAAATGATGCAGCACCTTCCATAATAACTTACTTGTTACACTTCTCTACTATACTGCAACACAGAAAACACACAATAAAAAGATACTTGCTAACTTACCAATTAGTCACAAGTAGAGACGGGCATGAACCACAGTTTGGCAGTTTGGCCCAGTTTGGTGCTGTGCTTGCACAGGTGTTCCATGGGCACTGCACACTCCCCCCTCCCATCTCCACTGTGCGCATGCCAATTCCCTAAGCAATGTGCGCTTCCCTCCCTGCCTCCTCTATGTGGCTGCCCACTCACCAATTGCAGCACAAGCTTTCCTCCTTTGTCTCCTCTGGAGGATGCTCACTCAGATGATGAGGTGTGACAGGGAAGCCTACAACTCTGAGTGGGCAGTCGCTGGAGGAAGGAAGCATGCAGAGCCATTGGCGAGTGGGCAGTTGTGCTGAGGAGGCAGGCAGGGAAGCGCACCTCGCCCAGGGAATGGGCGAGCTTGCAGACAAGGCACGACAGGGGAGTGCACAGCGCCTGTGGAACACCTGTGGGGGCGTGGTGCCAAACTGGGCTGAATCACTGAACTGTGGTTCGTTTCCATCTCTAATCACAAATCAAAACAGTCACAAAGACATCCAACTTCAACAGTGCTGGGGTTAGGGGCACCAGACCCGTGTAGTTCAAAATTAGTGTATAACTCTTATGTCTCCAACAGCATAACTAGAGACAACAGTTCTCTCTACCGGGGTTCTCTTCCATAGTGATGAAAATCATTTCCAGACAATATCGTGCATAATGATGGTTGAATTAGAGATACTGTGTTTGGGGGCAAGTAGACCATTTTGAAGCCTTCAATGCTGAACTTGTGGGGTTTGGGGTGGCCAGGGACACAGCATTCATTTATTGAAAAAAATCTGTATAACTAAAACTGGTCTGCTTGGACCCATGACATTCAAGGGAGAAGTGTAGTAGTTAGAACCAGCATTTCAGATTGTTCTTGGAAACCAAGAAGCAGCTAAGAGAAATCTTCTAGTACTTGAGTAATGTGATCTGAAGCTAACCTAAACGGCAGCATTTCAGATACTACACATTTGACTTCTCTTGCAAGGACATTCATTCTGATGCTAATGAACTTTTACTTTAAATATAAGTTTAATGTTGGCCAGGGTGTGTTTTAAAAACCAGTAAGATAATAGTGCACTAGAACAAGAACTGATGCTGTTTTCTTGCAGTTCACTTATTTAAAATATTTTTAGCTCGCTTTTCTCCTTAAAAGAACCCAAGGTGGTTTACATCATTAAAAAGACAATATTTAAAAGCTAAAAACAGTAAGCACACAAGTGTTTAAAAAGAATTAAACAAGTATTATATTAAAAACAGTAAATAAAATCAATACTAAAAACACACTTAAAAGCAACAGAGAAAATTGAAGATGACTATCAGAACAAGCACTATATATGGGAATACTATATAAGAACAGATTAAACAGACTAGAGGTAGCGGAACAGACTGATACACCAGTCAAGCTTAGACGAGAATGAATCCAAGTAATCTTGTAATATGAGAATTAACCATATTTTCCTGAATTGTACAAGGAACATGCCATCTTCAGAAAATCTACTCAACAATATTGATTTTGACAATTATGAATAGACTATGCTACAGTAATTCAAACCCATTTTTTCAAAAGGACTTGGCAGATTTTTTTAAAATTAATTTTTATTCATTTTCAATGGAAATAGGATTGGGGTTGGGAGTAGGGGGGTAAGGGGAATGGAAAGGTAAAATTCCAGAGAGCAAGAATATTTTTTACCACCGCTCATACAATTATACTAAGAGGAAGATCACAAAAACAATTTAGCAATTTACCAGTTTCTATTCATACTCTTTTTTTTAATCTATACTTTCCAATCCATATTTCGAGTCCAACTATAAAACTGTTCTGTTTTTGAGATGTTTTTGAGATGAACTTTCACTCAGTGCTTCTGTTAGTACAGTGATCCCCAACCTTTTTCGGTCCACGGACCGGCTGGGGAAGGCGGGGCACCCCCCGCGCTCGTGCGCATGTGTGAACAAGTGTGCTCTCCCTCTCGCACGAGCGCGCCTGTGCGAGCGCCGCACCACCGTTTGTCTGGGCACACTTGCGCTTGTGCGCATGCGCAAACGGCGGCACGGTGCTCGCACGGGCGTGCTGGAGCGTGCGCGCAGGCGCAAACGGGCTGTGCGGGGGTGAGTGCGTGCGGGGTGGGGTGGGGCGGGAGGTCTGTCTTGGCGGCCTGGTCCGGCTCAGGCCACGGACCGGCACCGGGCCGCGGACTGGGGGTTGGGGACCTCTGTGTTAGTACATCCATCTCTGCCACTTTTCTATCAATTCCTCTAGGGACGGTATTTCTTCTTTTCTCCAGTATTTCCCATATAGTATCCTAGCTGCGGTAATTACGTGTATTATCAAATATCTCATTTCTTTATCTACAATATCAGGCATAATATTCAATAAAAACAATTCCGGTTTAAATGGTATCGCACAAGATATAATTTCTTTGTAACATTTCATGTATTGATCTCCATTAATTTTTTGTTTCCTTACATGTCCACCAGATTTGATAAAAAGTACCCTCCTGCATTTACATTTCCAACACTTGTTGGAAACATTTTCATATATTTTAGACAGTTTGGCTGGAGTCATATGCCATCTATAAAACATCTTATATATTTTTCTTTAAAATTTACTGATTTTGTAAGTTTAATATTAATGTAACTTTTTGCAGCATATTCTTCCAATTTAAGGAATCTTGGTAAGTATTTCCTACTGCGCACAACAGTCCAATGGCACATGACAGGAAATGCCTACACCAACTTTTTAACTTGTACTAAATAACTGTTAAAAGTCATGCTGATGGTGTTACACTGGCAGGCTTCACTAAGAAGATTCTGGCTAGTGCTGTTATGTGCCATCAAGTTGTTTTCCACTTACAGGTACCCTAACAGAATTTTGGTTGTATGTCAGATGCTCAAGGAGTGGTTTACCACTGCTTCTCTCCAGTGAGTTTCTACAGCTAAGTATGGGTGCTACTGGTGTTCTAGTTTAAAAATATATATATGAGGAATTTGGTTATTCCTTTTGCTAACAGAGCACAAGCAGAAAGACAAAAGGGTGGAGAGATATAGCCTAGTGTCACCAACTCTCCTTAGGATACAAAGTCTTGCCCCTCTGTAGCTAAAAGTGATCTCTCCTGATGCATCTTAAAAAGAGTGAAGTTCACTCACAAATATCTGCTGTAGTTACTTATAATCAGAAGAAAAAGAACAAACATGGAGATGTTTTTCAAAAAGTGGTCAGGGAAGCAAAGGAGCAAACAACAAAGGAACCAGAAAAACAAACAGGAAAAACTGACTGATCCAATGACAAGAGGCAGGAAAAAGTCTACCAATCAAATTAGTGGCAAGCAGTTGAAAAAAAAAAGCATGCCCCTCCCACTCATATGCAGCATTGAATCATGCAAGAGTGAAATTTTCCCAAGAAATTCCAACCCAGGTCTCCTGAGTCTTAGTCTGACACTTTACCCAGTACACCACAATGTCTCTAAGACCATCAGAAATTCAACATCTGTATTGAATTGTTCTTGCACATTAAACATTAATAAATATACTAAAGCAATGGTTCCCAACATTGGACCCCAGATGTTCTTGGACTAAAACTCCCTTCAACATTAGCCATACAGACCAGAATTTCTGGGAGTTGTAGTCCAAGAACATCTGATGACTCAAGTTTGGGAAGCACTGTACTAAAGGATAGCATTGACATGACTTCTCAAGTTCTACTCTATTCTCTTACTCATTATAAGTGGAAAGGGAAATATTCTTTGGTTTTGTATTTTAGCTTTTTGTAAATATTTTCAAGGTAAACTATCAGAATTGGTCACTCAAGGGAACCAAGAAGTATCTTCCCATATTCCTCCTGTCTTCTGGCAACATTAATATAGGATGTTTACAACACAACAGCAAAATCCTGCTCACACTGGAGTGAATGTGCTGGGGATTATACCCGCCAACAAGGAACTGTGCAATTCAACTATACAATCGGTCACACATCCCCAGAGTGGTCAGGAGTAGAGATGGGGGTATTCGTATACAAATATGAATACCCCCACACAGGTGGACATAGTCCACTGTGCGGGAACCCGTCCACTGCCACCGCCGGCTCTGCACTCCCTTCCAATCACTCTGGAGCTCGCGGTCAACTAGCCACACCTGGCAGAAGGCGGGAAGATGAGCCTCCCTACCAGGCTGTCGAGTGGCTAGTCAACTGCAAGCTCTGGAGCGATTGGAAGGGAGTGCGGAGCCGGCGGCAGCAGCGAACAGATGTGTGGACGGTCCGGCCTCAGGGGGCCGGACCCTCATTATGTCCACCTGTGTGGGGGTATTCGTATATTCTATAGTCAGGAGTACAACATGCAAACCGAAGTGCTTTGTGGATAGTACCTCCGGCTTGCCACTTTTGCTACTACCATGGGCACAATTTGAGTTTGCCCATGTAGTTATGCAACTGGAATTTGGCCAATGCCACTAGAGAACAATAACAAAAAAACAAAAACAGAAAAACAACAACACTGCCCTGAAGCAATGAGTAAGGCAAGAGTTCCTTTTAAAAAGTAACCATCCACATTCTAGCATTTTTTGCCAATACAACACGGAGGCTCTCACTTCTAACTACAAAAACATTGTTTTTGAACATGGATATGTGATTGTTATGCTAGTGCAAAGTTGAGCACTGTATGGGAATTACAATGCTGTATCTTAAAGAACCTTTTTATGTTTTAAAATGCTTAATCAAATAAGTATGTTCCAAAGACACCTGCCATTCTAGTCCTTTGCCAATTCCTATTTTTTCTAGTTTCCTCTTTATTTTAATGAATACAGTCCTTGTTTTTGGTAAACAGTATGATAGTTTATCTTTTAACTTGAGTGAACAGTGAGTAAAGATCTTCCTCTAAGGAAACAATGTAGAACAGGTCTGCAGCTTGTGCATTTAATTTTTCCATGAAAAATATAGATTACTTGATACCCTTGAGGAGAATGAAGTCTTGTAAACATATTACTCACTATTAAAAAGCAGGGATAGTCATACTGGCACAAACCAATCCGAAAATCCAAATTAAGGTGATACCTTTATTAGGCTGATAAAAAGGGAACCAAAAATGTACAAAAGCACTGCAAAAATATTATAGATTACATGCTGTTGTCACTGGTCCACCATGACAAATTTACAGTTCCAACAGGCTTAATTTGCTCATGTACATTACCTATCACTAGAGAACAAAGATGCATCATTTGAGATATATGTTAGGATGTGTCTTTAAATCTTGAACACTGGGAGAAAAATAAAAATCTTACATCTCGAGCGACAACTACTCTACATTATTGCTGGACACAGTCCATAAGTATCTCAAATCCAGAAACATACTAAATCATACTGTTGAAGTAGGTATTAGCTATAAGATACTCAAATTTCACTCTGCTGCCAATTATATACACTATGTTCTAAAAAAAAAGAAAGAGAAATGTCAACATGCTGTCTACACAAAACTGTTGAAATCCTTTACTGAAATTAAACAACACAAAAACAAACTGAGCTTTTAGGTAGAATACTGCTAGATATACCACCTTTGTTTACAAATGTCATACAGCCAAATTCAACATTCTTCTCAGATGCTATGAATTCCATAATCTCAGTAGTGTATGCAGTCACTAGCAAAGCTTATGTAAGAAACTCTTCAAGCATGATTATGTACACAGGCTCCCAACGAGCTGTGCTTTTTAATTTTGAATGCAAGCTCAGAGACCAGACCATGGACCAATAAAGAAATTTATCTCAAAATAGCTTAGAAAAATTTCAGTTCTCATTTTTCAAATTCCATCACTAATATACACTGAACGGTGCTAAAGTTTCTCAGTGTTCTATAAACAACTATTCAAAATAGCTAATATGTGCTTTTAACACAGAATTTGGTAGTTGGTTTACTAATTGAAATTGAGCAAATGTAAGAAAAAAGCTGATTTACCATATATGGAATCAATGAAAAGCCTACAGAGAGATTAGTAATTCCCTTCTCTCAAAGTGGTAAAAGCCATGTTCCTACAAGACACTGAGTGCAAAAAAATCAAAAATTCTTAGTAACAAATAGTGGCTGAAATCTTCTTATGCAACTTCACACTGTGCAAGTAGGATGATGTTATTATCTGGTGTGCAGGATATTTAATTTACATTAATTGAATGTTTTCTATCCTCTACCCCTCTTTCAGGTTCCAAGGTACCAGAAGTCCCTGTTGCTTTTGAGAAGCCTTTGAGAGTCTCAGGACAGGAAGTTTAATAGTCAAAACTGCCAGCAGTGGTCCATTTCTGGCACCAGCAATCCAGAAGAAATTTGACTATTAAAGGCTTTCCTGCCCCGCCCCTGGCAACCAAAGGCTCCCTCGAGGCAAAAGGGAGCCCGAGGGAGCCTTGAAACCTGGAAGGGGGGTTAGGAAGGTTTAAATTAATTTAAATTAAATACCCCACTCACCAGATTATGACAACATTTGGTTTATGTGGCATAAGTTACACCAACTGGATTCCATCCAATCACAAATTTAATAAGCTGATTCTGACAGTGACTGCACTAAGGAAAGACATAAAGCAAGTGCTCAGTGAAGACTGGGACAAAAGGTGGACTGAGTAATTTCTAAGGAATGTTGAATTAAAGCTCTGTCTCAGGGTCAAGGGCTAATTCTGACATAATGATGGACTGTAAAACTGCAATGTCCAAAGTCAGAAGTTTATCTGAGCGTCATTAAATGCTCGTGCTATTATTCATGGCCAGAAGTCTACCTATAATTTTGCTCAGTTAATGGTCTATCACAAATTGAATAAGGAATATAAAAACATAATTTGCACATGTGTTATAGCAGTAGAAATTTAGTCATCTGGCTGGATAGCTCAGTGAATTAAGTAACTGCCTGTGCAGCCAGAGATTGGGAGTTCGATTCCCCATTGTGTTCCCTGATAGAAGAGCCAGCCCAATACCATTAAGTATTTTTTGCTTGTATCTAAACTCCTAAGGATGTTTTGGAACAATGAAAATTGATGAATTTATGGGTACTTGTGATATTATCTCAACATCAGGTGATATTTATATGAAAGCATAAATATGCTTGGGCACTGGGCGTATCATATTTGTAAGATCAGAAGTTCACACCTACATATCTCTGAGATGCAGCAATGCTATACATGATTCTAAGCATATTGACATTGAAAAATCCTGAAATCTTTATAACAAACATTCTGAGAATTTAAAAACATTTCAGCTGTGGGGTAGATTTGGATATGCAATTCAATCACTCCTGCCTGGTTCTTCCTGCAAGTTAGAACAAGTCAATAAACTGTATACTCTTTGTGATTTAAATGACATGCCAATAAGAAACTCTGGTCTCTCCCCACAGCAAGCCGTAGTCACATGCCATAGTTTATTCTTGGTTTATGACTCTTGCTTGTTGGCAGACGAACAAATCAGAGTTCCTAGTTCATGAGTCAAAAAAACAATATTACGGAGGAAGCCTCTGTATTTTGTTTAGATAATCCTGCTTGCTGTGGAAGCAGCGGGACAGCAAGCACAAGTGTTGTGCTAACAACAGACAAAGATAAGCCTCTTGAAGCCCACATTATTGTTATTTGCAAATGAGGCGTATGTGTAATAGATGTATCAAAGCCAACATTTTATTGAAATTCTATATTTACTATAAAACTGTGAAATGTCTAAAGATTTTTACCTAATCAATAACTGACAACTAACTGGTGTGTCTTTTGCTGAAGAGCATCAATACAGTATTAAACTTATACAAAAGTTTCCTAAATACTAGAACTAGAATCAGAAAATACTTGGAAAGTAATTAAATGCTTACAGCCTTTTCATCTATATTTCTGATATGTGAAAACCACAACCAACATTTTTACCATGATTAGCATTTCTAGCACAAAGTCATAACTAACATTTTTAGCAATTTGTAAATTCAGTTGGACTGTTAACTGGAACTATGGACCGATACCAGAGATATTATCAGAGAAAAACTAAAGAAAATTGTTCCTGTAGTCAAAAGAAAAGAATAGATGGATGACTGATGAAACTCTTAAAATTGTTAAGAACAGATGAGAAGTGAACGTAAAGCAGGACAGAAATAGATTCAGAATTCTATATGCAGTTTTTCACCAACAGTCACATTTCAGCAACCATCAAGAAAAAAAACTATTACAAAAATCAGAGGTTTTTGTGGTAACATTCAAGGAATCAAAGGGAAATTTAAACTAAGATTATATAATCTCATCAAAATAAAATAAAGAGAAGATGCAAAAATTATATAGAAGAGCTATACAGAAGAGCTAAACGGCTTGGGCCCTGGATACCTGAAGGACTGCCTCCTTCCATATGAACCTACCCGGCAGTTAAGATCTAGCCAGGGGGCCCTTTTGAAAGAGCCGTCCCTCAAGGAGGTAAGAGGGATGGCTTGTAGACAAAGGGCCTTTTCGGCAGCTGCCCCCAGACTATGGAATGCCCTCCCGACTGAGATTCGTCTGGCGCCAACACTGATGACATTTCAGCGCCAGGTCAAAACCTTCCTGTTCCAGAAGGCTTTTAATTGAAATAATATCAACTGTGGATCCTGATGGCAATTTTTAGAGTATATATTTTAATTGCATTTTAATTGTTTTGTCTTGTTATTGTATTTTAATTGTTGTAAGCCGTCCAGAGACCTTGGGTAGTGTGGGCGGCATATAAGTTAAATAAATAAATAAATAAGTGGTGCAAGGATTACATATTACTCTGAGGAAGACTCCTATAATCAAGAATTTACAATTTTATAAAGTGAAGTGGAAGCAGCCTCCAAAGTATATGGAAGAAATAAATCAACAGGAATAGATAAGACATGAATAGAACTAATTCCATTTACAAATATGGAGTCTATCAAAAAGCTAACAGGGATATGTCAACAAATATGGAAAGTAAAACAAAAGGCCATATGCTAGAAATATTCTTAGAAGCTAAGAAGGAACTGAAAAAACATTTAAGGAGATCAAGACCAAGCTTATCCATACTAGGGTACTCCCAATTACTATATAAATTGTATAAGCTGAGGAAAGCAGATAGGAAAAAAATTGATTCATTTGAAATGTGGAATCAGAGGACAGCTTTACAGATACCATGAATGGCCAAAAGACAAATTAGTGAGTGCTAGATCAGATAATTAAATTAAGGATATTGTATTTTGGACATGCCATAAGAAGACAAGTCTCAATGGAAATGCCCATAATGCTACAAGAAGAGTGGGACAGCAGGAAAAGAGGAAGATCAACCATGGACTGACTAAATAAGGAAGCTACAGCCATGAGTTTGCAAGCCCTGATAACAACTTTAATGACAGGTCCTCTGAGAGATCACTAATTTTCAACACTGCTGTAAGTTGGAAGTTTTATAGCACATAAGGACAAGTTGCTTACCTGTATTTGTAGTTATTCGAGTGGTCATCTGTCACAGAGACCAGAAAGAATAACAGCAATACTAAATACCTGGCTATATATCTCCGTGGGACAGGCATCTGGTTGTGGAGTCAGGTTGGGAGTTCAATTCCCCACCAACGCCTCCAGGGAAAACAGCCAGTCTGTGTGGCCTTCAGCAAGGTGCACAGTCCTAGTTTGCTTCCAGAAGGGAATGGTAAGCCACTTCTGAGTACTCTCTACCTAGAAAACCCTGAAAAGAGTTGCCATAAGTCAGAATTGACTTGATGGCACATTATTATTAAACACTAAATATCAAAGACAATGCCTATACTGAAATTAAATGTACACCAAGGTGCCCAATGCCACTCACACACACCAGGGTGGAAGTGGCCAGGTGGACCTCAGACTCTCAATACTATTTAAAAACTGGTCTTCATTAGGGTAGGGAGACAGGGTACAACATCAGATTGATTATCTTGTATCTCCTCTCCCTTGACAGTCCTCAGGTAGGCTTAGTTGTCTTCACTGGATCCCCACAGTCTTCAGTCCAGGGCTGGAGTCAACAGCAGATCACTGACCTCACCCAGCTCACACCCTTTAGGGAGGACTGACAATGCCAGGCTGACAGAGGTCCCTGAGCACCAGCAACTTGTCACATTTCTAGAGAACCTGCTATAACTGCTGGTTCTGCCTCTGCCAGCACTGCTTCTGGGCTGGGATAAGCCTGGTGGGTTGGGGCTTGGCTGGGCACCTGTGCTCTCATTGTGGGGGCCCAGATGAGGCAACAATTGGCATTCCTCTTCTGTATCTTTTATCCAAGGTGAAGCAAACCATTTGCCAGTCCATGGGAGTAGCAGTGGCTGGTCTTCAGCAAGCGAGCAGAAGACTGGAGATTGTTCTTCTGAGGCCTCAGCCCCCAGTCCCTGATGCCTGTCAAGGATAGAAAGTCCTTCCCCTCCTCCTCTCCCCTGAAACCTGACTCTGCCATCCTGTCCCAGGTTCCACCCCATCTTCCAAGAATGGCTCATCAATTTTTGGATTCCCATCTGGGGCCTGCTCCTGCCTTCCATGCCCTCCAGGCCCTGCCACTGTGGTCTTCAAGAAATCCAGAGGGCCCTCATAGGGGGACAAGTTCAAGGCAGATGGTCTGCTGGTGACCACTAGAGTGTCCCCCTCACAACCAGTTTCTGAAGAACATTGAAAGAACTATGCTGGTAATACCACTGTTTGGACAGAGATATGTATTTGTTTCACAGAAATAGTGGCCATTCTGTGCTAAAAATTAAGCCATTTGCAAGAAGCCATGGAAGTCACAAAGAAAAGTCTTACCTTACATACACACAAACCATTGATGTGCCTAACACAGTCTTTGGATCATGGCTTATACACTGTAGTTTCAACCATATCCTAAGGCTTACACTATGGATACTAGTGTATCCATATTAGAAGTCCAGTTTCAGGTTGTCCCAGAACATCCATCAAGCACTACCTATTTCTGTGTATCATCCAGCCTTTCTACTTGGCACTTAAAATAGCAATCTGAAGCACTTATATTTGGAAATGAATGTACTAACTATTTTAGATTTCACCTTTTAAGTGACAAGCTGATGTGCATTTTGATTGATCTCACCTTTTGCCTTTAACTGTTCCAAGTATTCTCTGTCCACATCTACTTGGGCAGAAATAAACACTTGGTATGACAAAGAAAGGGAAGGCAAGCAGAAACACCCACAACAGAATGTAATGAGAAAGAGGCAGCTTTTATCTCCTGAGGCTAAAGATGTAGAACCTACATGAGAAAGAACTGTGGTATAATTGTATAGGGCCTTTGCCAAGCATGTATTCAGTAATTGCTGGCCTTATCAGACAGAGTGGACAGAAATAAACAATTTTCTTAATAAATGTTAAAACTTTCATCTACAAGTCTAATCGATAGCAGACTATTAATACTTAATAGAGTCTAATTAGGTTGTCACCTAACTTTGAAATTCAGAGTTTCAGTGTTATTCCAACTTGGAGAAGAAAGAAAACCCTATAATGCATATATACTGATCCAATGTCCAAACAATTATCTGGAAACTGATATCTGTGGTGGCAACATGTTCAAATATAGAGACAGTAGTAGCACCTTCAGTATAATCATTCTTGGTTTAAAAGGGTATCTGAATTTTATATGAACAAAACTTGAAAATCTACATTTATCTCATTGAACTGAATATGACCATCTAACAAACATCAAGTTGGAAGGCTGCATTTTTACATAAAATAAACTATATTGGAAATTATTTTTACTTACAAAGTTATACATGTATATCACAACAGTCATGCAATTTATTACTGCCAACTACCTACCAAATTCCAACACAGGACAGGCACTAGATATAACTGCTTATTTTTGAAGAAGACCATTTCCATCAGATTCACCGTGTGAGTGGGGTTGGGTGAGCACTTAAGGTTGAGCAGTAGCACATAGATGGACATGCAGGTGACTAATTAGCCTAATATGAACATGGAAGATACGGAAACAGTGGGGACAGGATAGCTGATTCTCAGTTTGTAGGGCTGTTGAGATGTTGCATCCTTAATTTCTCTCTTCCTTTGCACATACTTGATTCTTTTTATTTCAAATTCTTTAGCCCCTTGTTTGTCAGTATTTCACCAGACATTTTGGTCTTGAGTGGGAACTTCCCAATTGACATGGTCAAAATTAAATTCTTTCAATGTTATCTTTAATGTATATTTGAATACTTTCTTTTGTCTACCACACTTGCAACAATCTCTCTATGGAAAATATATTTTGGGACAGAGTTTGACATTCTGATGACATGGCCAGCCCACTGATGTTGTGATTGTTTCGAGGTTTTAAAAATGCTTGTCATCTGTATTTGATCCAAGATTTCAATGTCGAGGAGTTTATTCTTCCACTGATATTAAGAATTCTCCAAAGACAGGTAAGATTATTATAAAGACGATCCTGTATTTCACCAGGATCATCCACTTAGCCATCTGAATGATCTTTTCCCCCCTCAAATTGCTTCAGCTCCAAACCTCTGAAACCAAGCAGTATGAAGCTTCCATCTCCTAAGTGAACATGACTTTGTCCAGCAACTACCTACTTCTGGAAAGTTAGAAATATGTCTTACAGGCCCTCCCAATGCATGTTTACTCAGAAGTAAATCCGACTGTGTTCCATTATTTAAAGCAGCCATTCTCAGCCTTTCTTTGGACATGGCCATGAACAAATACGAAGAAATATAGACCAAATCATGATTGTATAAGTTGCACTATGAACCTTGTATGGTGATGTGTGAGGAACTGTTTCCAGTCTGTGGCCCCCTTCAAATGTGCCAGGGCCCCCCTCGGGGACATATGGGCCCCATAGAGAATGGCTGCTTTAAAGTATACATAGGACAATAGCCTTCAAGTAAAATGATTTACTCAGAATTCTTTCAAATACACATATAAAACACTATAGAACTAAATGAATAAACAGTAAAGCAGGTTATTAAAAGCAATATAAGCAACAGTAAGATTTATTTCTATTTAATGGAAAGTACTTACCTGTAATAAACCTCCTTCATCAAAGCGCAGTACTTCTATTATGCTATCTGATTGGATAAAAGCTGAAAAACAAGAGAGGCACAAATGAAAATTCTCGTTCAAATCAATGCAATGTGCTCAGTACCCTGTTTCCCTGAAAATAAGACCTAACCTGAAAATAAACCCTAGTATGATTTTTCAGGATGCTCGTAATATAAGCCCTACCCCAAAAATAAGCCCCAGTTAAGTGAAACCCCGCCCTCCACCATTGTGCAGCAACCAGAAGATGACATGAGTGTATTTGAATAAATGTAGATTGTTGTCCATGAAAAAAATAAAACATCCCCTGAAAATAAGCCCTAATGCATTTTTGGAGCAAAAATTAATATAAAACCCTGTCTGTCTTATTTTCAGGGAAACACGGTATCTGTGATGCTGCCATTTCACCTCACCCCTACCTCTCCACATTTAAAATCAGAATTTAAGATCTTAATTTTACATTAATATCATAAATCAGCCCTGCAGACTTAAGCAAAAAGTCTACCTAGTTCAGTCAGCTGAG
This sequence comes from Intellagama lesueurii, assembly GCA_037013535.1. NCBI lineage: Eukaryota > Metazoa > Chordata > Lepidosauria > Squamata > Agamidae > Intellagama > Intellagama lesueurii. The sequence continues at coordinate 94,158,216 of JBAJHW010000003.1, read as the reverse complement.
GCCAGATGGAAGCTCGTTAACAAGATTTGACCAAATATCATCATCATCATCTTAGAACTGCAGAGTTGAAAGCTGACCCTATGGATCATCAAATCCAGTCCCTGTCAGGGAAGCACAGTCGGGAATCAAACTTCCAACCTCTTGCTCCAATGCTAGATACCTAAACCACTGAGTGATCCAATACAATGCTTTATTTGAATTGTACAGATAATCACCAAAATTCTGGGGTGTAGTTATGATGGTGAAAGGGCAATGATGTAACTCACAAATATATAGGTTCCCCATTGCAAACCAGGCAAACAGCTTCCTGTATGACCAGGAATCCAACTGGGGATTCTTTCATCAGCAGCAATTTGCTGCTACAAAGCACATCGGAATAATTATGCAAAATGATTTTAGCCACTGTAAGCAACCTCAAGTGAAAACTCTATCTCAAGAGCAGGAAAATATATGAACTGAAATGTAAGTTCTCCAAAAGTTAAGCATTAGTTGTGTCCCCGTCACATGGCTTTCAGCTGTGGCTACAACAGAAGAGGATGTGCTCCCAAAGTTGTGAAAAAGGCTCCATGGCTTGCATCCTGACATTGCCTTGGTAATGCTTCCAGGCACTGACAGGGTCATTATGTAGCATCTCTTACCAATACTTCTGGAATTCAAAGATGAAAGGAGAGCCAGTGTTGACCTCTAATGACGTAACATATAGCCCACCCCAGTGCTATCCAGATGCATTGAACTAAAACTCCCAAATCTCATAGCCAGTTTTGGACTATTTAATTATTTGATCAAGTTGACACGTCTAAGAGAGATAAGGATTGTCTCCGTTTTAATAAAAATATGAAACTGTCTCTAAAACACTTAACTTAGTTATGGACTAGTTTACATAATGTTAAGCCATATGACTACAATTAATGGACAATGCCACTGTAAAATTATGTTTACCTGTAGTAGGCATCCTTCAGTCTCGAGAGACTATGGTAACATGCTCTGTATGGAGGACTTGGAACAGTGTCTAGTGTGGCTGAGAAGTCCAATTCGAGAGTGACAATCCCTTCCACACTGAAGACAAATACAATCTGTCCCCTGTCCAGTTCCCTGATTTTGCTGGTTTCGGGACTGCCTCTTTGCCTCGGCCTGCTGAACAAGGGTCTCTTCAAATTGGGAGAGGCCATGCTGCACCGCCTGCCTCCAGGCTGAACGCTCAGATGTCAAAGTTTCCCATCTGTTGAGGTCCATTCCTAAGGCCTTCAGATCCCGCTTGCAGATATCCTTGTATCGCAGCTGTGGTCTCCCTCTGGGGTGCTTTCGCTGCACTAATTCTCCATACAGGAGATCTTTTGGAATCCAACCATCAGCCATTCTCACGACATGCCCGAGCCAACGTAGATGTCACTGTTTCAGTAATGTATTCATGCTAAAAATTCCAGCTCGTTCTAGGACTACTCTATTTGGAACTTTGTCCTGCCAGGTGATACCAAAAATGCTTCAGAGACAACGCATATGGAATGTGTTCAACTTCCTCTCTTGCCGTGCACAAAGGGTCCAGGACTCACTGCAGTACAGGAGTGTACTCAGGACACAGGCTCTATTGACCTGGATCTTGGTATATGCCATCAGCTTCTTATTAAGCCATACTCTCTTTGTGAGTCTAGAGAACATGGTAGCTGCTTTGCCAATGCGTTTATCCAGCTCGACATCTAGGGAGAGAGTGTCAGAGATCGTTGAGCCAAGGTACACAAAGTCATGAACAACCTCCAATTCTTGTGTGGAGATGGTAATGGAGGGAGGTGAGTCTACGCCCTGGCCCATGACTTGTGTTTTCTTCAGGCTGATTGTTAATCCAAAGTCTTGCTAAAACGATTCATGAGTTGTTGGAGGTCTTCAGCAGAATGGGCAACAACAGCTGCATCATCGGCAAAGAGGAAGTCCCGCATCATCGGCAAAGCTGGAGTCTTCGCTCTCAATCTAGAGAGATTAAAGAGCTTTCCATCTGATCTAGTCCAGAGATAGACAACTTCTGTTGCAGTTCCAAGAGCGTGCTTGAGCATGACAGAAAAAAGATCCCAAACAGAGTTGGCACGAGGACGCAGCCCTGTTTCACTCCGCTTCGGATGTCAAAGGGATCTGATGTTGAGCCATCAAAAACTACAGTGCCCTTCATTTCCTCATGAAAGGACCTGATGATGTTAAGGAGTCGAGGTGGACATCCAATCTTGGAAGTATTTTAAAAAGGCCGTCCCTGCTAACCAAATCAAAGGCCTTTGTAAGATCTATGAACGCCACAAACAGTGGCTGTCGTTGTTCCCTACATTTCTCTTGCAACTGTCTGAGGGAAAATACCATGTCAATGGTGGATCTATTAGCTCGAAATCCACACTGTGATTCTGGATAGACTCTGTCTGCAAGCACCTGGAGTCTCTTCAGCACAACATGGGCAAGCAGCTTCCCTACAACGCTGAGAAGGTAGTTATTGCAGTCGCCCCTGTCGCCTTTGTTCTTATACAATGTGACAATGTTTGCATCCTTCATGTCCTGTGGTACTCCACATTCCCTCCAGCAAAGGCAAAAGATTTCATACAGCTCAGTGGTGATTATCTCTTTACAGCACTTCAGCAGGGATGTTATCCTTCCCAGGTGCCTTGCCGGAGGCGAGGAAATCCAAGGCCGCTTTTATTTCTGCTAGTTGGTTCGCTGTCCAACTCTTCCAAGACAGGCAGGCACTCGATGTTATTTAATGCCTCTTCGGTTACTACATTCTCTCTGGAATATAGCTCAGAGTAGTGCTGCACCCAGCGTTCCATCTGCTGTGCTTGGTCCTGGATGATCACACCTGTAGCAGTCTTCGAAGGAGCAGATTTCTTCTGTATTGGACCTAAAGCCTTCTTGATACCGTCATACATTCCCTTGATGTTACCTGTGTCTGCTGCTATCTGTATCTGAGAGCAGAGCTGAAGTCAATAATCGTTAGAACATCTCCTGGCAGTCTCCACTTTTCTCTGATCACGAGTCTTGCTGATGTCAATACGTGGTCTTCCTTCCTTTTTCGTGTGATACAATCTCTTTATTCGCAGTTTTACTCTGCTACACAACAGGGAGTCATCAGTATCGCAATCAGCACCCTGATAACTGTGTGTGATCGTAATACTAGGAAGGCTAGAGCATCTAGTGAGGATCAAATTGAGCTGATGCCAATGCTTCGATCTTGGATGTCTCCAGGAAACTCTGTGTTGAAGCTTCGTATTAAAGAACGTGTTGCTGACACAAAGACCATAGTAACAGCAAAACTCCAGCAAGTATTGGCCATTTTCGTTCATCTTCCCAATGCCAAAACAGCCTAGACAAGTGGGCCAAGAATTGTGATCAGCATCAACTCTAGCATTAAAGTCTCCGAGAATGAACAGCGGCTCTCTTTCGGGGATTTTTTTTTATAGTAGCTGCCAGATCGTCGTAGAATTTGTCTTTGACTTCTGTTGTAGACGACAGTGTTGGTGCATATGCACTAATGAGGGTGACTGGTCCCGCTGATGAGTGGAGCTGCAGAGACAGGATTCTTTCACTCCCCACAGTAGGTGGAACAATGGATCTCAGCAGAGTATTTCTGACCGCAAAGCCATATTCCCTGGTCTCATTCAATGGTTTTCCCTGCCAGAAGAATGAGAATTTTTTTTCTTTGACAGATCCCATGTCTGGCAATCTCGTCTCTTGCAGGGCAACAATGTCCATCTGCAGCCTACTCAGTTCCACGTCGATGACAGCTGTCTTGCGTGCGTCGTCTATTTCCTGCAGGTCATCAGAAAAGCCAGGGGTCATTGTCCGAACATTCCAGGTGTCCAACTTTAGGGCAGAAGTTTACTTATGATTATTGCATGGTGCAGGGTTATCGATCTGCTTGTCGGCTTTCACCCTAAATCCCACACACCCCGTGAGGTTAACAGACTGTGGCGAGGCAGCACCATACTGGCTGGGGACTGCCCAGCTTAAGGTGGGTGGTAGCTACCTAGTGAGGTGCAATGACCTCTCCCACCGTCGGAAGTAGCCCCTGGTGTCACACTCTACTCCAATTGAGCAAAGACTTATAACCGGTAACTGCTACTTCCTGCGTTATTTCGACACTGGATGCAAAGCTGGAGTGTCCTCTCCAGAGCACGAAGCCTGAGTAAAATAATATGGAGGATAGACTGTTACCCAAGCAGAAAATCCCCCCTCTCCACGTCACGGAAATAGTCCAATGGAAAGGCAACAGCCAATACAACTGGTTTCAGCGATGTTGCAGGAGTTGCCAGAACATCACGAACTGCCTCCAGGACTCCGGCTCCAGATTTTGCTTCAAGGTTAACTCCTGAAGCCTTTTCCATCAATGGATATAGCCACAAGGCAGTGGAAGTTTGAAATCGGTGTTTTCCTTCTCCTAGATGGGCTGCCTTCCAAGGCTAACGAGCCCCACCTACCCGGGTGCATAGATTACTGTGTTTTTGGGTACGGAAAGGAGTATAAAAGGGGTGGAAAAGGAAAGGGGGAGGAAAGGAGTTTAGAAGGGGTGGAAAAGGAAAAGGGAGAGGAAAAGAGTTTAGAAGGGGTGGACAAGCAATGGGGGTGGAAAGGAGTTTAGAAGGGGTAGAAAGGGAAAGAGGGAGGAAAGGAGTTTAAAAGAGGTGGAAAAGGAAAGGGGGAGGAAAGGAGTTTAGAAGGGGTGGAAAAGGAAAGGGGGGGAAAGGAGTTTAGAAGGGGTGGAAAAGGCATCACTTCCTGAATTTCTCCCAGAGACTCTTTAACTTAAATGCAATGCAGTAATTTCTACCAGCAAACTTCAGAAAGCCTTGAAGCCTTCTTGCAAGCTCATTTTCAACAGAAACTAATGCAGAAAACGACATCCTTCGTGAACTGTTTTGAATACAGCAAAAGAGAACCCATGTGCATGTTTTATGTATCCTAGTGCCACAAGATCCATATTTAAATGCTATTTTCATAAAAGTAAATACAGAAACCATATACACTGCAGAGCATTTACTGTGGTATAGTGCCAGTTCTTCAAATGTTAGAGCAAGAGAACAGTAACCTCTAAAGGAAAGCTTTCTAGCATCTGTGATTCAGTTGTATACAGCTGTTGAACACAGATGTTCCCTTTCTGTTATGATGGGTAATAGCTTTATGCCTGAATAAGGTAGCTCACAATAAATTTGAAATGAAATTAAAAACAAAACTGCTATTAATAAAATTACTGAAAAAAGATCAGAGTAAAATAGTTTTCAAAAGTTAAATGACATTATTAGCTAAATTATGAAGTGGCTGCATCTGCACATCACGGTAAAGTCATAATTTACTTATCCATAAATTGCCCTGCATTCCACTCCTGCTGCTTGGCTTGCTGCAATGACAAGGAAGAAGAGTGGATCAAAAGTGAAACTACTCATAAGAAACTTTATCTGTTCTCTCTGCTCATTCTCTTTTGAAACTGCCTTTCTCTACCTAAGCTTGCTCTCTCTCTCCCCCAGTCTTACTTCATTTTCAGAATCTAAAAGATAAAATATAACATTCCAGTTCCTCACCTTGCTCTAGGCTTTCAGCATCAACATATGTCTTTGTATTTTGCTTCTGCGTGCTCATTATTCTATTTCAACCTCTCCTGACTTTACAGGATGTGGATGTGGTGGCAGATCTCAGGCTGCCTTGAAATAGATTCCCAAGAGTCTCTGACTCTCCAATGTCCAACAATAGCAACAGCTTCAAATCATCCTCTCTAAATCTGGTTGGCGAAAAAACTGGAATCAGGACTTGCAGCTGCTGTGAAAAGAGTTGGGAATTTGTTTCCCAACAAATAGTTGGTAGTGTTCACAAGCTCTTCTGCTGAGAATGTTTTCAGAAGTACTGTGCTTCTTAATTCTTAGTTTAATTCACTTATCAGAGCAATTATTTTGCACTTGGCTACAGTCAGTGAACCTCATCTAAAATGAAAATGAAACAAGAAAACAGCACTGCCCTACAAACCTGCAGTTTGTCCATATCTTTTAGGACCAAAAGTATCCCATTGAAGATCATAGCTTGTCCCAACACCTAGCAAAGCTAAGCCCTTTCTTCTGACACTATCTCTTACCCATTCATTAATAGTTTTGCTTCTATAGCAGGCTGTGTGCATAAATTGATAGCATTTCTGAAAGTGTTACCTTAGACGAGGTTCTGAATATCAGCATGTTTACTCTGGAAGTCGTTTCCTAGTTATTTAAATTTGTTTTCCAAGACATCATGATCATTGTCAAATACTGCTGGTGCTATGTGTGCTACAATCTAGACAGTATATGATGCTGCCACTTTCATAACAGCCAAGTTGATGGGACAAACATTGAAAAACATATTTATTACTTGTGGACAGATAACAAATTGACTCAAAGTGGAAAGGACTTGTAGCTTGCTATGTGGGTTAAACCTCTATTTTCTTTACTTGGTCTCTTTTCTCCATAGTCAAACTCTACCAAAGACAGGGCAGGATGGGTTTTTTTCCCGACCATCAGACTGATAACTGGATTGTAATATTCCAGTGTATTCCATTACTATAGTCAGTACATTCAGCACTGTCCCTCAGAAACTATAATAATGTGGACTTTAAAACCATGAACACATGACCTTTCTGTTATAGTAAGAGGGTTTCCCAAATAAGGCATTCAGTGAGGCACTCAATAAGGCATGTAATAAGGACATCCCAAAAGAATGCCACAATGCCTCATAGTATCTTAGACCAATGCAATGGCAACCAAGCTTGAAATAGCTATTGGAACAATTCAAAATTAATCCTGAATGTTTCATATCTGAAGTCAGCAGCTGCACAATTTCAAAAATCCATTTTTCTACAATTAGTTTTCTTCAGTAAGAATGCATTAATTTACTACTTTCTCAGTATATTTGTTTTGAATCTTTTCTCTTCCTGTCAAAAGACAGGTTACTTACCTGTAACCATGGTTCTTCAAGTGGACCTCTGTGAATTCACACAATAGGGTTTTATCAGCGCCTGCGCTGGTCTCTCGGAATCTTCTAGAGCTTTTGAATAAAAGTTACAAAGTTTAAGTTGCCCCTACCACGCATGCTCCACCCGCCTCAGCCCTCAGTTCCATTTATCCGCCACAAGAGCCTGAGCTCACTCTAGACAGAATCAGTCCAGATATAGCTAGTGACGGACAGTGGGGAGGCTGGGCGGGATGTGTGAATTCACAGAGGTCCACTTGAAGAACCATGGTTACAGGTAAGTAACCTGTCTTTCTTCATCGTGGCCTCTGTGAATGCACACAATAGGGTGACTAGCAAGCTCACTTACCGGAAGGAGGGACGTCACTGAAGAATGGACGTCAACACCGCTCTCCCAAAACTCGTCTCCTTCTTAGCCCTAAGGTCAAGTCTGTAATGTGTTACAAATGTAGACACATTGGACCAGGTAGCTGCTCTACAGATGTCTGGGACATCGACACCACGCAGCAGGGCCGTAGATGTTGCCACAGCTCTGGTGGAGTGTGCCTTGAGACCTTCAGGAGGCGTTTTGCCCTGCAGTTCATAGGCAAGGGAGATAGTGGAGACAAGCCATCTGGAGAGGGTAGACGAAGAAGCAGGAGAGCCTTTGTGTTGTCCATGAAAACATAAGAACAGTCTTTGAGCCGCACGAAAATCTTTAGTCCGTGACACATAATATGACAAGGCTCTTTTTACATCCAACGAGTGGAGCATGCGTTCAATATCCGATGTAGGATTCGTAAACAAAGTAGGCAATATAAGGGGTTGATTAAGATGGAATTCAGAGACAACCTTAGGTAGGAAAGATATGTCCGGGTATAAGGTGACCTTATCTTTGAAGAATTGAAGATAAGGAGGATCAGATCGCAGGGCAGCTAATTCGCTTGCTCTTCTGGCCGATGTAATGGCAACTAGGAACAACGTCTTGAAAGACAGCAGACGAATGTCACAAGAGGCCATAGGCTCAAATGGGTGGCGCGTAAGCGCATGGAGGACCACTTGCAGAGACCACTGAGGTATCGGGGGTTTTGTAGGTGGTCTAAGGTTGGAAAGACCCTTCAAAAAGGATTTGAGGGTAGGATGGGAGAAGAATCTGGCAGAGTCCGATTCACGAGGTTGAAAAGACACGATTGCTGAAATGTAAACTCTGAGGGTGGATAGTGCTAAACCAGAATCAAACAGGTACCGAAGGTATTGCAGTAAGGTGGATAACGATACAGGGCACGTCTGGAAGTGATTTGATCTTGCAAATTTGAGGAAATTCCTCCATTTATACTTGTAGAGGAGATTGGTAGATGGTTTTCTTGCCTTGTCTAAAATCTCCTTGATCGATGGGTTATCATCCAGGCCGTCAAGTGTAGTGATTCGAGGTCTGGATGTAAAACTTGTCCTAAGTCCTGGGTTAGGAGATGAGGGACGCTCGGGAGCTTCATGACATCTATTGCCATCATCCTGAGAGTTGAAAACCAAGGTTGACAAGGCCACCATGGTGCAACGAAAATTGCGCTGGACTTCATCTGTCGAGCCCTGACCAGTGTCCTCTGTATGAGTGGTATTGGCGGGAACAGGTAGAGTAAATCTCTCTCCCATGGTATCATGAACGCATCTCTCAAGGAGTGCGTGCCTCTTCCCGCACGGGAGGCGTATGTCGTGCATTTCTTGTTGGTTTCGGAGGCAAACATGTCTATGACCGGAGTGCCCCATCTGCTGCATAGGAGATGAAAGATCTTGTTGTCCAGCTCCCATTCGTGGGTGTGCGTTGCAAGACGGCTCAATCTGTCCGCCAGCTGGTTGTCTGTGGTGGAGATATGTAGTGCAATTGGGTACACATGATGTTGGTAGCACCATTCCCAAAGGTGTACTGAGAGGAAAAGTAGGGACACGGAGCGTGTCCCTCCTTGCTTGTTGATGTAGTACATGGTCGTGGTGTTGTCCGTTATCACTTGTACACCACGACCCTGCACTAGAGGAAGGAACGCCTTGAACGCCTTCATCACAGCAAGCATCTCCAGATGGTTGATGTGTAGATGTGTTTCTTGAGTAGACCACCGGGCATGAATCTGGTGGGACCCGCAGTGGGCTCCCCAACCTATGGGGCTCGCGTCCGTGGTGACTTGGACAGTCAATTGTAGTGGACAAAAAGGTCTGCCTAGTAGGAGATTTGGGCTGAATGTCCACCATCGCAGCTGTTTCACCAGCTCCACTGTAACCGACAAGCGCTTTCGAGGAGCATCTTGAATGGGGTCGAAAAGAGACAGAAACCATGCCTGGAGAGATCTCATTTTCAGGCGAGCGTGCGCTAATGCCGATGTCGTAGAGGCCATCAGTCCCAAGAGATGTTGGGCATGCCTTGCTGATATGGTGCAGTGTGGTCGAAACCGTTGAACCACCGTTTTGATTTTCCTTATACGGTCTGGGGGTAGGAATATTCTTGCCTTGAGAGAATTTATCCTGCCCCCTATGTAGTCGACTGTCTGTGATGGTCGAAGGTGGGACTTCTTGTGGTTGACCGCTAGTCCCAGGCAATTCAGCGTGCGAAGAACGAACTCGGTGTCTTGGAGAGCTTTCTGCTCTGACGGAGACACTATCAGCCAGTCGTCTATGTAGGGAAATATCTGTATATTGTGGAGTCGAAGTTAGGCTGCCACAGGTGCAATGCACTTTGTGAATGTTCTCGGAGCCGTTGATAGTCCGAAGGGAAGAGCACGGAACTGGAATATGGTGTTCTGAAACACAAATCTGAGGTACTTTCTGTGCTGTGGGTGGATGGTGACATGAAAGTAAGCGTCTTTGAGGTCTATAACCACAAACCAGTCCCTTTTCTTTAACAGGTGCAGAATGGTCTCCAATGTGACCATCCGGAAACGTCGAGGACGAAGGTACTTGTTTAGTTCTCTGAGGTCTAGAATGGGCCTTATACCGCCATCCTTTTTTGGCACAGCGAAATATCGGGAGTAGAATCCTCTTGCTAAGTCCCGCATAGGCACTGTTTGAATGGCATGTTTTCGTAGAAGAGTGAGAATCTCTTCTTCTAGAACAGGATCGAAGGATGTGAGCTTGACTTGTCCTAGAGGAGGAAATTCTGTAAATTCCAGACGGTAGCCGAATTGAATAATGTTTAAGACCCAAGCATCTTTTGTGATTTCTATCCAGTTGTGAAGATATGGGGAGAGTCGAGTGATGGAGCCGTGATCTGGTGGGTGCAAGTCAAAGGTACTGTTTGGACTTCTTAGTTGGCGGTTTGTATGATTGGCGACGCTGTGATGTAGACTGTGGTCGGAATGTGGAAGTAGAGGAAGAGGCCTGGAAGGATCTGTTCTGATTCTGGTTCTTGAATGGTCGGTACAACTGTGTGGCATGTTGTTGGTATTGTTGTTGTTGTGTGTATGGTTTGCGCCACTGATATTTGTTTTTTGGTTGTTGTTGAATAGCATATGATTTTGCTGTCTTCTTTATTTTATGCAGATTTTCGAGGTTATCGTCCGTTTTTTCGTTGAACAGACCCTTGGCGTCAAAAGGTAGGTCTTCCACACGGGTTTTCACGTCTTCTATAATGCCTGAAAACCGAAGCCAGGCATGTCGCCTCAACGACACGGCAGACATCAGTGTCCTAGCAGCAGCATCTGCTGAGTGACGGGCAGCTAAGCGTTGGTGCTTAGAAACTGTCAATGCCTCTGCATAGGTATTCAAGAAGCCCTGTCTGGTGTCATCTGGGGCTGCCTGAAGTGCAGGAAGTATTCTCGTCCAGAGCTGTCTTTGATAAGCCCCCATTGCCGTTTGATAATTGGTGACACGGAGCAAAAAGGTCGTGAGGGAATAGATTTTTCTTCCTAACACATCCAGTTTGCGTCCTTCTCTGTTGGTGGGAGTGACGTGTGATCTTGTAGAGGGTCTCGAAGAACTAGATTCTACAATCAAAGAATTTGGTACTGGATGTTTGGTCAGGAAGGTCGTGTCTTTGCCATGTATGCGGTATAAGTTCTCTGTTCTGCGGGATACTGGAGCAGAGGTAGATGGTTTATCCCAGCACTCTTTAATAATGTCCATGATAGCTGAAATGAATCCTAAGCTGAGTGGGGGGGTCCTTTCTTGATTAATATCCCCGAAGATGAGATCATCTGATGGAGGGGGTGTTTCAAGTGTTTGTATTTTCAAAGTTTTTGCCATTCTTGAAATCATTTGCACGTACGAGGAGAAATCTTCAGAAGGAGAGGATGGATGTGGATCCCCAGCATCCGAGTCTAATGGATCTCCTCCCACAGGTGTTCTCCCCGATGCATCAGAAAGAGCGTCATGTCCCTGGTACGAATCGTCTGAGGAAAGAGATTCGTCCCCATCAGTAGACAACAGGTGTGCATCTGCTTTACGCTTTCTGCTCTCTGATTCAGAATTTGGAGGTATCGACGTTGAGTGGGTTCTTTTATGTGGAGTCTTCGACGTCGATAAGGGTTTAACAGTTTTCGTCTTGATTCTCCCTGAATGTTTCGAAACATGAACCGTATCGACGTCGACATGTTTTCGGTGTCGACGTCGAGGAGGGGAAGAAGAGGAAGAAGCAGAAGAAGAGGTAACATACACATATTTAATCTTCTTCCTTCTAACATAGTCGCCTTCGCTCGACGTCGAGTCGGAATCCGAATCTTCTCTTCGACGTCGGCGTCGAGATCTTCCATGGTCAATGTCGACATAGTCACGTTTGTCGTATTTCGATCTATGTCGACGTCGAGAAGATCGAGGCAGGACTATCACCTCTTGCCGAGCTTTTCCGCGTCGATCCGGTAAGACATGTTTAGTTTTAGATGTCTTCTTTCGGGGTGGAGAAGGTTCCCTCGATACAGAAGACACCGGCGTCGAAGGTGCCGGAGAAGCCCGCCCGGTTGAAACAGGGCTTAGAGGGGCAATAGCCTGGCTAGTTACGGTGTGGACTAGCCGGCTCGGTGTCGGAGACCGACAAGTTCGCTCAGATGCGATAGGGGAGGCAATTGCCCGCCGAGATGGAAGGGATTCGGCGACCTCCGAAAGGGATTCTCGATCCCTAGACGAGTCCTCCAGAATCGGGGAGGGTAACGATGTCGAGATCGGAGGAAGATGTTTTTGAAGGTCTTTGGTCTTATCCCTTTTGCTTGTCGACTTCGTTTGCTTTGTAGGGTCTTTTGAAGACGACGTCGACGAAGTTTTCGACGCGGAGGTAAGTTTTTTCGCCGTCTTTTTTGGAGGTTTTTCCACAGCCTTAGATGGGGGTGCTGGGGTTGGTGAGGCAATGCGAACCTCAGAGCGAGGGGTAGCGGATGCATTAGAGGCGGTTTCCATGTCGGAGGGTCTGGATGCCGACAACGTTTTGTCCCAAAGGAACAATTTCAAACGTTGTTCACGCGCCTTAAGGGCGGCCTTGGTGAAGCTTTTGCAATGTTTGCAAGAGTGGGGACGATGAGATTCTCCCAAGCAAAAAAGGCAATAGTCGTGTCCGTCGGAGAATGGTAACTTACGGGAGCACGACTTGCACCTGCTAAAAGGTCCTGATCGGGACATAAAGCAGGAAAAAGGGGGAAAAAGACTCACAGTAAAGAAGATAGATGGTTTCCGGCGATGATTGAATTAGGAAGAGATGATTTAGGAGCAGAGCGGCAAACCGCAAGAGCGGAAGGCTGCAATCAAGGAGCGCGGCCGTAAAAAGCGCGGGAAACACAACCAATTCGCAGTCCAAAGAGTAATCCAAGACAGTCCGATGATCAAGGGGCAACAGAGTAAATTCAAAGTCCAAAGGCAGTCCGATTTTCAAGCCGATTTTCAGTCAAAATATTCGTAATTACAGAGCTCTAACCGAGAGGTTCCAGTGCGCGAAGGCGGTAAAATGGAACTGAGGGCTGAGGTGGGTGGAGCATGCGTGGTAGGGGCAACTTAAACTTTGTAACTTTTATTCAAAAGCTCTAGAAGATTCCGAGAGACCAGCGCAGGCGCTGATAAAACCCTATTGTGTGCATTCACAGAGGCCACGATGAAGAACTGACAGGTTTCTACAAATTCCACAACTTCCCATTTACACCCCCCATCTATTAAACAAACTTTAAAAGGCAGGTATTTAATGTCACCCAACAATTTAAGTCTTTAATTTTATTTCCCAATAAGAAAAAGAGGGGTGGGGGACAGAGAAAGAGAATGAGTAACTTACAGTGGTGCCTTGACTTACGAAAGTCCTGACATACGACCATTTCGAGTTACGATCAGCTCCGGCCGCAAAATTTTGCTTCAACTTGCGGCCGGAGCTTCCAGTTACGAACAGAAAAAGGCAGGGAAAAAAGGCGGGGAATTCAAATTGCTAACCATTGGTAGGCGAAGAGGCTGCTTCTTTGTAGCTCTTTCGCCCCAACAGTTAGAGTGAGTGTGATCGGAGGAGGCTTCGGACTGCCTGGTAAGCTAAGGTGCTCCTTTCTGCTTTTTAAAAACTGTTCTGGGTGGGTTTTGCAGCGTGGTTTTGGGCTGGGTGGTGGGATTATGTTTCTATGCTGTGATGGGTCTTGCAGGATTTGTTTGTTTTTTGGTGGTTTTTTCCCCCCATTTCCGATGGGTCTTGCGGGGTTTGTTTGCTTTCTGCTTTGCTTTTTTTGCATTTCCGATGGGTCTTGCACGGTTTGTTTGCTTTCTGCTTTGCTTTTTTTGCATTTCCGAAGGGTCTTGCACGGTTTGTTTGGTGTTTTTTTCCCCCTCTTCGGCCGGAACGGATTAATCGTGTTTCCGATGGGTCTTACAGTGTTTTGTTTTGGTTTTTTGTGATTTTTTTCTTCGGCCGGAACAGAGTAATTGCATTTCAATGCATTCCTATGGGAAATGGTGCTTCGACTTACGACCATTTTGTTGGAAAAAAGGCTTTGAGACACAGACAAAATATGAATAATAATCTTTATCTGGTTCTCTTAGGAAAAGGGACAGGACATCCTAAGAAAACAAGAAATACTAAAACTGCATTACAAAACATACCAAACAGTAAAGGGAAAAAGGCGGCGGCAGCTCAGGCAACACCCACAAACTTAGGCAAGCACACACGGTCTCTGCCTCGCTCTGTCAGTCAGCACCATCGAAGGAGGTTGAGGTGTGAGTGGTGAGGTAAAGAGAGAGAGACAAGGCTTTATAGAGCCTAATTGATTATAAGGGACAGGTGAGGTCTTTAAGGATATTAACCCAATGTGGGTAGAATGTTAGATCTTGTAATATACCAATACATTTCGAGTTACGACCGGAGTTCCGGAACCAATTAAGTTCGTAAGTCGAGGCACCGCTGTATTTGTAATTTGTAGGATGTAACATATGCATCTTTGAATGAAGGCAGTAAAGTTTTGTTCTCACTCACTAGATGAAGCAATAGCTGCAAGTTCTAGGTAGGCATACATCTTAATTACTAGCAAAATAATATACCTATATACCACCTTTTGAAGAAATGTTCTTGAAGTATCTCACCCTGTAAAATCATGTATTGTGAAGGGGAGATAGGAAAAAGAGAGAAAGAACAGAGTGAGCCGTCCCCTCGAATAGAGACGTCGGAGAAAGAGGGAGAGATAAGAGGGAGAAAGATAATAGAAAGGGAAGAATTGATTGTAGAAGAAAGAGAAGGAAAAGAATCAAAAGGGAAAGAGGAAAAGGTCGAAATCTATTTGGTAGAGGAAGGAAAAGGGAAAAAGGAGGAGGAGTTAATTCTGCCAGTGTGGGAAGAGGATATAAAAGATCAAAGGGGGAGGAGAGTTTCCAGTATACCAAGAAAGTAGACGACAAGGGAGGAAGAAAGGGAGAGAGAAACTAAAGACGATGAGCTCAGATACGGGAAAACGTGCGGGTTATTGGATGATTTTCCTAACTTAAAAGTGGGAGGATTACTGCCAGACCCGGAGTTAAAGAAGGAGAAAGGATCGGTAACGGAGACGCAAGAATGGACAGTTGTGGTCTTTCCCCGAGGACAAGGTCACTGGAGGAAGGTAATCAGACCGGATCCAACCTTCAATCAACCACTGCAAGAGGGAGATTGGGCCAGACATCCTTGTTGCGGGATGATATGTGTGGTGCGGAGTGCTCCATTGAGGAAGCCTACAGACCGGGAGCGGTTTGGACCAGTCCTTCAATAAACTTTCCCAATTTACAATCGGGATTTTCATCATCATATTATGGACAATTACCTGATCTTAGTTGTTTTGATCCTATAGACGTTGTTGTGGAATCACCAAATGTTAAAGCAAATAAACCTGTTGATCTTTCAAAAGAGACTCAGTGGTTATTTCCCGCCAAAAAAGAGGAACTGCTCCAAACTTCTAACGAACCCAATCACATATATTCTCAAAGAAACAAAGTATGCTTTTGCATACTGTGTGACTGAGTTCATAGAGACATTCAGCAACTATTGGGGTGGGGGTGAGGCCAGTGTTTGAGCAATATGCTGAACAGATTAATGGGCACGTATACTGGTGAGTGAGGTTGCCCCTTTAGCAAGGTATACTGCTACTGTTCAACAGCTACTACTCAGTTAACACATCACTTCCTGCCTTCATGTGTTCTTATGGGACATGTACTATTGATTTTCATTACATTGCAAGATAGACAGTGAACCCAAAGATAGTCAGAAGAAAAGCAGTGAAAACCCCATGTAAAATGAGAATTTTATTTCCCTTTGCCAGATCATATGACAACTGTTTGGACTTAGCTTCAGCCAGTTTGCTCCTACATCCATCATGTGAGACACCGAGTAAGCATGAAAATTTAAGGATCTATGTCTCATGGGAAGGCAGTTACTTGAACACTAAATGCAGGTTACTTCAAGTCCCAAATTATTTCATAAAGGAGTAAAAAATTGTGAATCCTTTTAAGGAGAAAGACTGGATACAGTGTGGGATGCCACAAAAAGAAAATGGCGATTACATTTTAATAAGAAATTTAACCCTGTGGTTCGTTAGTAAGATCAAAAATCTGACCTAGTTAATATCTTCACTAGTCTCACAAAATAATGGGTCCTCCAGACTTTGTCAATCTGGATGTTACAAAACTTTGCATGTGGGGACAAGTAGAAAAGTTAAAAAATCATCTTGGCCAGATGTCACAACCATGGGATCTGTTGTTACTTTAGTCTCAAAATGGACACTGCAGGTTTTAAGAGGAAGTTTGAGGCATAGCATTACAACTCATAAAAGCTGGAGATTAAGTTCAAATTTAGTAGAACTCAAGAGTAGATTTAACAGCTCCCATAGTTGTGCTACTTCAATCCCACACTGTCCAGTGAGAACACATCCATAATGCCTTCATTCAAACATACAATTACCCTGAATTCCAAAGAAAGGTGACAAGGAAGCCTACACTATCAAATTCAATATTCAGAGAAAGTCCCAAATTTGTAGCAATTCATAACAGTCTCTGAAATTCATTCAGAGATCATATCTGGTGTAAATGTTCTAGAGACAAAAGGCTAAATGTTTAATGTTTTCACAAGACAGGAACACTGCCGATACAAATCATTAGTACCGTAGCTATGACATAGCATGCACTAAGCCATCAAAGTACTAGTCCAACATACAATGAGCGTGAATAATATACAAGCCCTCAGTTCAGTTCTGAAGCCTCTCTCTAAGCGACATCCAAATAACTTTTATATTTTGCCCAGTCCCAGTCCTTAGCCCTAACTGTAATATTAGCACAACAGAACAGAATTGATGGAATAATAATGAAACTTTATGCCATGTACTGAAAGTGAAAAGAGTAGTGGTGCACTGGTATCTTGGTATCCAAGATTTAGGTTAGAATCCTATACACTTTCCTTAGAGTGAGCCACGTAAGTTCAAACAGGGTCACATTTGAACAAACATATCTAAGACTGTTCTGTAAGAATTATTTCACAGACAGAAGATTCCATACCAGGTTTTTCAAAATGAGAAAGAAGAATGAACCCTTCATGGAAAGCAATGGATCTAGAAATTGATCTCCTAATAGACAAAAGAAAACTTGAATTGGCTTTCAAATAAAAATCCTTCTAAATTTTGCTCTGGACTCAACACGTAAGCTCTATTCATGTATTTGTCTGAATACATGGGTTCAGCTCTAATGCATTAACTGGCCTCTAATGCACAATGCAGGCTCTTATTGAATTGAGCACCATACCACACATTATTAACTACCCAGAAGTTAATCAGACTTTGTTAATGCTCAGCACGAACGTCTGAAGAGGAGTCTGTAAACACAGTCGGCTGGATGTAGTTGCAGAACTCTGAGGGCCAAGAGTTCCTGATTATAGGAGCTCCACAGGCACATTCAGATAACCATGCTTACAACTCCTCTTCGAACCTTTGCACTGAACCTGTGGACTTCTGACTGAAAGAAAGGTGATAGGGTAGGGTTTATGTGCATCTCCACCACAATTAAAGACTGACCTAGTCATTCAGACAAATGCCTGATTAGAGCTATAGAGAAGGGAGGGGACAAATAAATGTTAAAAAAAGAAGTGTTGGAATTGGGAATAATAGAAGCAATCCACAGTAACTGCATTTCTACTGAGCCTCTTCTCTATTATACATTTTCTTCCCAGTTAGTTTGGCTGTACACCGGTTTTTGCTCTTTTCTCTGTTATCTGAATGCCTGACAGTATACATAGAAAAAGACACTGCATGTAAACCTTTGCTTTTCAGCTATACACAAGACTGAACACTCTAATTCAATACAAACAACAAGGTTTTCAAACTGTGTTAATACAAAGTTACCATGTCTTACTTTTTTAAAGTAACCAGAAGCTGTCAGTTGTATATTGTGTACCTTTTGATTTAGAAGTATTTATCAATTAATTCAGTGAGGCTTAATTGCACAAAAAGTTGGAGATGCATAAATATTAAAAACATTAAAGAGTAAGGAAAATTAATCATAAAATAGTATTGTTCAGGCATAATTAATTAGCAGAGAACAATAAGACATAGGAACATCGGAGAAACCAGTTCCTACCCTGACTTAGCTATGAAGGCTACTGTAGGCCAGTCACTTGCTCTCTGCTTAATGTACCTTATGCTGCTCTTGGGAAAATAGGATGGGACAGCATAGAATCATGTACACATACTTGAGTTCCATGGTGCTGTGAAAGGCAATGTTATTTATTTATTTATTTTGTATCACATCCATCTAGTAACAGAGCACTACTCTGGGCAGCTAGCAGCAGGAGCAGCAACAACAACAGCAACAACAATCTTTCCACAACATAAACCCATGAATCATTTAAAAACAACAACAATGAAAAGAACATCTAGGCAATGGCTAACAAAGTTCAGATTAAAACAGTTTGGTCCACGAGAATATGACAGGGGGAGGATGTTACCAAAGGCCTCTTTGGAAAGCCCAGCCTTCACACATTTCCTGAAGGCCTCTCTAGGGATGACCACTCACACCCTCAAAGCATGAGTAGATCTGATGGCCCAGGTATATGTAACATACATATATATATATATATATATACACACACACACACACACACACATACAGAGAGAGAGAGAGCAAGCATACTGTTGCATACTGAGTTGCACAACTACAGAGATTTCTTAGTTTACGGAGATTTGCGTCTAAAATTTACAGTTTATATAACTGCACAAGAAGATTTCAGTCACTGTTTAGTAAAACATGTTCAATATTATTGTGCAATAAAATGAAACCAAGAACAATTCAACTGAAATGAAAAGTGAAAACAAAGAACAATTGTGGTAAAATCAAGAAAAGTGGGACAAAAGAAGGCAAAAACAATCAACATTTTACAAATATTTTTACATACGATTTAGATATTTATTGCACTTGAGGACAATGTTCTGCATTCTAAAACATAGTATAGTCATGGACATCCTGTAGGAACTCTAACAGCAAACAGAACTAGGAAAAGGGATATCATTAAATTTTTACCAGACTACGGTGTTACAGCTTGGATTGCAAGATGAGTTAGCATAAGTGTGGCGTTTGCCCTTGTGGCCCCTGCTTGTCTTTCCCTCACAAAGGCTCACGTCGTGTTTTCTTCTCACTGCCACCAGTGGATTACCTCAATCCACAATATAAATGACGTTTGTCAGAACACTTGTCTTGTGAACAGAAACAGAACTTATTTATTGAAGTGAAGCAGATTGAATAATAACAGAAGTTTCTCAGATACACATTATACATAAGCAAATCATCAACAGTCCTCTCAGTACATACGTCTTTTCTCTTGCTATATCATTACCACCTTCTCTACCTATTTTCCTAACCAGCTCCATCTCTCTCAGTATCTGTTCCCCCTCTCTCTGACTAACCAGCCCTATCTCTATCAGTATCTCATTCCAATCTCTATCTGACTCCTCCTTCTCCCGCCAAGCCTCATGTAGCTGCTGATTCCGCCTCTCTAGCCCTCTCATAGGTTCATGCAAATCAGCCCATGAATATGAATGACATGAGTGCCGTGGGCGGTCGCCACAATAAGCCATCAAGTTTCCCACACTCTCTTCCTCTTTGCAGTCTCATGAAAAGCATAGGCATATGATAGACCACAGGGACCACTAGGAGAAGAGGCCACAAACATTTGACTTTTATGAACGTCTTTGAGCTAACTTACCTTAGGATCCATAGCTATAGGCCTAAATCCAACTGCAAGTCCCAATTAGTGTCAAGCCACTTAATTAGCTGCTGAGTGATAAATCAACACTTACATAAATCCCATTAATTTAATGGGTCAACGTATTTGGGACTAGTGACTGGATTCACACCATGATGTTTAGATTTATGTCAGATTTGGTTTCCCACTGTTTATTTCATTTATTATTAAAATATTCACATAGAAATGCATAGTTGCATTTCTACTATCACACCCAGGGATAAAAACAACAATTATGCTTTTATCTACATACAGTATATCACAGAAGTGAGTACACCCCCTCACATTTCATAAATATTTTAGTATATCTTTTCATGTGACAACACAGAAGAAATGACACTTGGCTACAATGTAAAGCAGTGAGTATACAGCTGGTGTAACAGTGTAAATGTGCAGTCCCCTCAAAATAACGCAACACACAGCCATTAATGTCTAAACCGCTGGCAACAAAAGTGAGTACACCCCTAAGTGACAATGTCCAAATTGGGCCCAATTAGCCGTTTTCCCTCCCTGGTGTCATGAGACCTGCTAGTTTCACAAGTCTCAGGTGTGAAGGGGGAGCAGGTGTAATCACTCTCACTCTCTCAGACTGGTCACTGGAAGTTCTACATGGCACCTCATGGCAATGAACTATCTGAGGATCTGAAAAAACAAATTGTTGCTCTACATAATGATGGCCTAGGCTATAAGAAGATTGCCAAAACCCTGAAACTGAGCTGCAGCACGGTGGCCAAGACCATACAGCGGTTTAACAGAATAGGTTCCACTCAGAACACGCCTCGCCATGGTCAACCAAAGAAGTTGAGTGCCCGTGCTCAGCGTCATATCCAGAGGTTGGCTTTGGGAAATAGATGTATGAGTGCTGCCAGCATTGCTGCAGAGGTTGAAGGGGTGGGGGTGGGGTCAGCCTGTCAGTGCTCAGACCATACGCCGCACACTGCATCAAATTGGTCTCCAGGGCTGTCGTCCCAGAAGGAAGCCTCTTCTAAAGATGATGCACAAGAAAGCCCGCTTATGGTTTGCTGCAGACAAGCAGACTAAGGACATGGATTTCTGGAACCATGTCCTGTGGTCTGATGAGACCAAGATAAACTTATTTGGTTCAGATGGTGTCAAGCGTGTGTGGCAGCAACCAGGTGAGGAGTACAAAGACAAGTGTGTCGTGCCTACAGTCAAGTATGGTGGTGGGAATGTCATGGTCTGGGGCTGCATGAGTGCTTCTGGCACTGGGGAGCTACAGTTCATTGAGGGAACCATGAATGCCAACATGTACTGTGACATACTGAAGCACAGCATGATCCCCTCCCTTTGGAGACTGGGCCACAGGGCAGTATTCCAACATGATAACGACCTCAAACACACTTCCAAAACAATCACTGCCTTGCTAAAGAAGCTGAGGGTAAGGGTGACGGACTGGCCAAGCATGTCTCCAGACCTAAACCCTACTGAGCATCTGTGGGGCATTCTGAAATGGAAGGTGGAGGTGCGCAAGGTCTCTAACATCCACCAGCTCTGTGATGTCATCATGGAGGAGTGGAAGAGGACTCCAGTAGCAACCTGTGAAGCTCTGGTGAACTCTATGCCCAAGAGGGTTAAGGCAGTGCTGGAAAATAATGGTGGCCACACAAAATATTGACACTTTGTGCCCAATTTGGACATTGTCACTTAGGGGTGTACTCACTTTTGTTGCCAGCGGTTTAGACATTAATGGCTGTGTGTTGCGTTATTTTGAGGGGACTGCACATTTACACTGTTATACCAGCTGTATACTCACTGCTTTACATTGTAGCCAAGTGTCATTTCTTCAGTGTCATCACACGAAAAGATATACTAAAATATTTATGAAATGTGGGGGGGGTGTACTCACTTCTGTGATATACTGTATGAAAACTCAGACATTTTAGGGTTTTCAACATGCATTGCCTAGATTCTTTATTAATGATGATGATAATGATGATGATAATCTTCGAACTGCAGAGTTGGAACCCTATGGATCATCGAGTTCATCCCCTTTCAAGGAGGCACAGTGGGGAATCAAATTCCTAACCTCTGGCTCTACAACCAGACACCTAAACCACTGACCTATCCAGCATTTCATGAGATTAGGACAGTATCCCTTTTGAAAAAGGCCATTCTTTGCAAATAATTTTGCGTATGAAGTGTTAAACAAGCCTTACGCCTCCCCGCTCCCACAAAGCTGTGCTCATGAAATTCCCATGTCACCAGACTATGAGGTGATCTTAAGTAAACACTATATAAACAAGGATCACACAAGAATTACTTGTGAACTACTGTGTTTCCCCGAAAATAAGACAGGGTCTTATTTAAAGACCCTGTCTTTAAATTAAAAAAATATTAATTTTTGCTCCAGAAAACGCATTAGGGCTTATTTTCAGGGGATGTTTTTTTTTTCATGTACAACAATCTACATTTATTCAAAGACAGTCATGTCATCTTCTTCTGGTTGCTGCACAATGGTGGAGGGTGGGATTTCACTTAACTGGGTCTTATTTTTGGGGTAAGGCTTATATTACGAGCATCCTGAAAAATCACACTAGGGCTTACTTTCAGGTTAGGTCTTATTTTTGGGGAAACAGGGTAGCACTATTTAAACAAGGCTTAACAGGTAACTATGGCTTGTGTAAGATATAGCTTAACAGGTAACTATCTCCTTAACCACAAATGTTAATAGAAAATAACATTTGAAAAATAGGTAATACTAGATTGGATTTGGACTCGGAATAGACCAAATGAAATCAAAGCAAGTTAGTTATAATTAACTGAAGTCTCACTGATTCCAACCTATTTAATCTAAGTATGACTAAGTCACAAATTTCACTATCAGTGCTATTTTTAAAGAGAGTATATAATACGTAACAAGAATACTTTAATAAAAATAGGAATTCAAAAGTTTTACACAGAAAGCTGTCTGAAGAACAAGCACTGAAAATTGTATAGTTATTTTTGAACACTAATAATTGAACTGTTCTTTGCTGCCACCATGATGTTTGCTTAAAATCGCTTCCAAAACCAGCCTTGGAAATCTGTACTAGCATTAGGAGACCTTACACTTAATAAGGTGGTCTGAATACAGATTGGAAGAATCCAAGACACATTACATTATTTCATTAAAAATGGATATGCCATGTTCAACAGTTACATTTAGTGAGTTTTCTTCCTTTCAAAAACTACTGTTGACAATATAGCAGGGGTCTCCAATATAGCAGGGTGAGGGCCACACCATATATTTTCAACATTTTTGAGGGCCGAAGGAACGTCCATGCGCACGTGGCTGCACAGACGCATGCACGCCAGCACAGACACCCCACCGCACACATGCACCCCCCCATGCGCACAGGCTGAAGGGAATGGGTCAGATAAAACGGGCAAGGCGGGTCGTAGTTTGGAGACCCCTGCAATAGAGTAATGACACAGGTGAATCTTCTTTACAGATCCTATCTGTAGGTTTAACCATTGGTTTCAGACAATGAGGAATGTGAAAGGGAGTGACTGGATGCCAAAGGCGGATGTCTGCAGGAGTCTCCAACAATACCATTAAAGTAAGATAGGTCTAACACAGCATATGGATTTCCAGTCCATTCTTGAGAAAGCTGTAAGCTTCATCTAGAACAGTGGTTCCCAACCTTGGGTAATCCAGGTTTTCTTGGAGTGCAACTCCCAGAAACTACAGCCAGGACAGCTAGTGATGAAGGCTTACAGAAGCTGCACTCCAAGAATGTCTGGGTTACCCAAGGTTGGGAACCACTGCTCCAAAACTTTCCCTGCTAAGAGGTAGATGGGTTAGTCCGGAAATTTTCTATATAATTAAGCAGCTTTCTATTCCAGATACTTCAGATCTTCCTATTTTTGTGAAAATATGTTTTATGGTACAGCAGCATCTGGGATACATTGCACTGCACAGTATTTCCTCTGAAATCTCATCTTCTGCGAAGGTACACTTTACTCATTAAATGGCGTAGTGACGAAAACCCAGGTTTATTTGAAACACAAGTTGCAAGTACTGCAGATTTGCAAATACATGTTTGCAAGGTCAATCACCCAATCCCAGTTTGGATTACCTAGTTACCAGGACTCTTTCGTTTCTAATATTCCATGTGAAAGTAGAGGGAAGCAAGAAGTGACCAACCTGTATTTTTCTGACCAGACTAGTTTTTATTCTATTAAAATGTTCCTCCTTTACCTCTCTTCCCACTCCAGATATAGCTTCTCCTTTCACTCTTTTCTACTAGGAACAAGAAAATAGTACTAGAGTAATATGCTGCATTTAGCATCATTATACTGGCTGTAAAGAAGCAGCAAGAAAAGGGGTAAATAGGCTCTGTACTTCCCACCTGGCTGGTTGGCCTGAGGGCAAATACTATTCCATAAAAACAACCAGGCAAGTGGCAAACTTGGGTATTTGCACTGCAAATCCAGCAAAACAAAAACAACTCCCCCCAAAAAAATTTTTTAACTCACTAGGCACAGCACAGACAGTGGATCTATATGCACTTGTCTGCCAAAACCACAGATAAAATTTTCACACATTCTGTAAAACTGAAAAACTAAACCAAAGTTTGTTTCAGATTTTAAAAAGCAAGTGAAAGTGATCCAATTTCAATACAATTCATGTGTTTCAGAATATCTCATACTTTTAAAGAAAATGTGAGAAGAAAGAGTTGAATGCAATATGTGAGTAGATGTCTGCACCTAATCTAAGGACATCTTAGGGTCCCAAGATTGCTGTCATGTATTCATGAAACACCTATGTACAGATAAAAAAAAAGTTCACTAAAACTAGAAAATAAAACTCCTAATCATGACTTCAGCAGAAACATGTTTGAATCAATTAAGAGATTCAATCAGTTGTCAATTCTAAAACCTAAAATATATTAATAAAGCATACATTTTGGCTGCCTTTCATATCACATAGTTCAGAAAAATTCAGTACTGCACTGAACAAAAGATTCTTTCATCCAGTCTAGTTTATCAACTAGTATAGTTGGACCAAGTATATTATTTGTATAATAAAAGAACTGAGATCAAACAAGTTAGACAACTTTCTGAAGTGGTAGAACTTTCCTAAAAGCTTGTACTTTCATGCAATATAAAAACACTAAACCGCAAAATAGATGGCTCTCATGAAGTCACCAAAGGTAGCAGGCTTTACTCAAACATTAAACTGAAAGAGATAAGCTTCCAAACATCAAGCAATGCCTTGTAAGACAACAAGCAAGCTATTAGTAAAAGTTGGAATAGTAACATACAGGCTTTAGTTGAATTATCTAATTAGAATAAAACAGCAGCAATATCACTTCTTAAGTATTCCAATGAAGAGAACAGGGACTAGTGATGAAATCCAAAAGCTCAACACCCATGTAAAAGGATCTGGGTGAGACCCCAAAAGTTATACTGAGTAGGCGCATAAGGTGGCAAGCAGAGGGACCAAGATCATTGGCTATAGAGCTTGCCTCAGATGAACAGACACACCGGAGAGGCAGTACATAGCTACTCAAATGCAGACACATATGCAATTTCACCAACAAGCACTCTATAATAATAAAACACTATGTCAAAATTATCAGAACAAAATATTCTGCTCTCCTTCTGCTATACACTAAAGAACAATTTCAAATAGCATGCCTGAGTACTACTGCAGAATTACAGAACAGACTATACGGATGTTATCAAAAACTACCAATGACACTGCAAGACTAACTGCTGATCATGCAAATTCTGTGCTACACACGAAGGGACTTTTGTAAATGGGGTGAAGCAGCAAAATCGCCACACAGAGTATCTGCAGACAAACCATTAGAAGTATAAAGGCTTTTATATTTGGGCTCTGTAAACTGTGCAACCAGAATGGAAACTTTATCACTTTATTACATTTTGCTAATGTTTAAGCACCTCAGTCAATACTGATTTCAACTCATTTAGGTCAAAGCTTCCATGTCAAGCTAAAGTTATGAAACTGGGTTTTCAGAAATTTTACCTGGTACTGCACAATACAAGAAGGCATTGTTAAATGAAGATACTTTTAAGGAATACAGCTTGCATCTAGTGATCCAATTTCAATGCAATTCACATCTATGGATTCCAGAAAACCTCATACTTTCAAAGAGAATGTTAGAAGAAAAGGTCTTTGGCCATAATATTGTTGAATGCAATTATTTCATATGCCCTCTCTGCTGGGTCACCTGCTATCATTTTCCTTCTGTCACTAGAAGTTCTGGCTTAAAGCCACTTCTCTGTTGCCCTTCATAATGTCAGAGCAATCAGCTGTCCAAAGACCACTGCTTAACTTTTTTTTTTTTGGCCCTGAATGGATACATTACAGAAAGAGAAATAAAACCTCAAATAAGTATTCATAAATAAGGATTTATTAAAAGTATAACCTTGCCTGCCATGTTTTTATAAATGATTTTAGGGCATTGTAAATGAATCTGAAGATTAAAATAAAATAAAAATACTGAAGTTATACATTTCCAGGGAGTAGCTGTGTTTGTTGCATTGTTGCAGCAAAACAGCAACAATAAAAAGTCCACTAACCAGTTTAAGTCCATACATTTTTGTGGGCTGCAGTCCACTTTCCCAGATACAATATATGTCCCTGATGATTATAAAAACATGCTGAGCAACTTGCATGTATCCATAAATTTCCAGAGTGTGTCAGTCTAAGATCAAGGGATACTAGTCCTGCTTTCTTTTACTCCTGGGGCATCAGCACAAAAATCCAATGCCTATTTATAAGAGCTACCACACGTTTCTGTATTTTCAATACAGGGCTCTACTGAAGTTCCTTTTTAAAAAAAATTGTCCCACTACAAGAAGATAGACATGACAGTCATCCCCACTACCATACATATACAGTATAAGCTTTAAAAGATGTTTAAAAGTATTTTTAAACTGTCCAACTATTGAGAAGCATCCATTTGAAGAAAGTACCATTCACTGGCACAAAGGACAATCTGACAGCTCATGTGCCGGCCAATATATTTCAGACAAGTTTTTGTTTTTAAAGGCCAAGACCACCCTCAGCCATGGATGGCAGAGTAACCACTCTTGCTTTGTGGAATCTAGCTCAGCGGGAAAGAGTGGACTATCGTCCTGTTCCCAAGTTCGAGGCAAAACAAAGAGGACGACAAAATCAACTTCACTCCATTAACACATTCATCTGGGATGAGCAAGACTAAGCAAGCCGAGGTTCAGCAGTCATCCCCGCCCTACCCTGCCCGAAAGCCAGGCCCTGAGGTGGCAGGTCCCTCGCCCCAAGTGGAGCACTCGCGAACAGGGCTGGCCGGTGAGAGGGCTGCTCGGGAACAAGGCGGAAGAAGAGCACAAAGGAAAGGATGGGAAATATCCCATCGAGGTTTTCAGAGACACCCCCCCCACACACACACACAGAAGGAGAAAGGGGGAAACAGACGTATAGGCCGGTGGCTTAAAGCACAGTAGAGAAACAGTCGTAAACTCTATCTCCTCTCATTTCCTTTTGAACTGGAGAGGAGGGAAAGGCCATTAAAACATTAACAGTAATACTCCATTAATGCTGCGCCTCAAGAAATGTCGGGGAAATGGCCAAGATATTCCTGAGGGTAACCGGGAAGAGAGTAGGGAAGAATGACCGGAGAAAAGGAGTCTATTAACCCTCTGAGAGACTGCCGGGAACTGAGCGCACCAGGCATTTAAACATGGGAGTTGGGGCGGCGGGTGAAGAATACGAAGAAGCCGAGGTGGCCTTGAGGGCGACACACGAGGGGGTCGTTATGACGACCACGGGCGACGTGCCTGTGAAATGCCTGCCGCCGCCTGGGGGTAATTAAGAAACAGCGCCCGCGAGGGTGGCACCGCTCGTTTGCTCGCTTGCTCGCTCGCTCCTTCCTTGTCTCCTCACCTTCTTTCTCGGCCCGGGCCGCATTCAGAAGCACCGCGACTAGTAACCGCAACGCAGCTCCGAGCCAAGGGGCCGCCGTTCTTGGGCTCTGGGATTCAGCGAAAGAAAAGCCCGAGAGACGAGAAGTCGCTTCCCGTTTCAACGCTGCCGCCATCACGCTGCGGCTGCTGCTACTACTGCTACTCTGCTGCTGCCGCCGCCGCCGCTACTCCTCCTCCGACCGCCTCAGCTGCTACTGCGAGATTCCGTATCCGTCTGAGGGGCCCTGTTTGGCCCGTAAGGGTGCGCGAGGCGGTGCTCGCCGCGTTTCTCTCTCTCTCTCCCTCCCCCCTCCCTCCTTCTCTCTTCGTCAGGGCGCGCGCGAGAGACAACCGCGGTAGTGGCGCGAGCACCCCGCGCGCGCACATCGCACACGCGTACATACGCCTGCCTGCCTGCCTGCCTCCCACCCTCGCGCAGTCACCTTAGGGTGAGGGGGCGTGGCCCGGGCTCGAGTCACTCGCACACCCCTCTCCGGCAGCCGGAAATAACAACATTTTTTTTTTCAAAGAGTGTGGACGTTTGCTTAACCATCTTGGTTAAGGGCATGGGCGTTCCGTATGTTTTCATAAAGCGCCAGGAAGGGGGCGTCGAAAAGAAAAAAGGGGGTGGGGTAAGCTTTTCTGCCATCTTTGGTAAGGGCATGACAATTCTTTTTTTTTTTTTCCATGCCGAGCTCATAGGGAAGGGGCGTGTTCGGGCTCACTTTATAATCTTTAAAGAGGCGAGAGCGAGGAAGTGCCGCCACGTTTCGTAAGGGCAAAGAAATCTCAAAGAACTATATGGACCTGGCTTCTTTTGAGTCTCAATCAGTCCTTTTTAAGCTTGATTGAAGATTCCTGCTTTAACGCCCTGTAGAAATTAAATGATTTCCAATATATTTATGAGTGGATTATTAGATTGAAAAAAATGGTAAAACAGTAATTTGGGTGGTAGGAAGCTTGGGGAAGGAGCCTCCTGGTGTAATGGTTAAACTGCAGTACTGTAGTCAAGCCTCTCCTCATGAGCTGAGCTCGATCCTGGTTAGCTCAACCTTCCATCCTTCTGAGATTGGTAAACTGGGTACCTAGTTCGCGGGGAGGGGGGAGGAACGTGTAGCCTGTATCATTAAATTGTAAGCCACCCAGAGAGTGCTTTAAGCGCTTTGGGGCAGTATATAAGCAATACATTTTGCTTTTGCTTTTTGTTTTAATTCATGTGTGTTTTGATTCTATGGTCTTCTACAATTTTCTGAACCCTTTTTTTCTCCTGCTTCCCTTCTGGGGGAGGAGGTTGTGGGACCAGCATTGTGCAGGGTTACCTGTTCTCAAAGTACAGTACTGTAATCCTGTAAGGTGAGAAATCAACCTGGAAAGGTACTGGTATTTGTTTTTGCAAATGAACACAAACAAATATCTAGTTGTATTTGAAAGGTATACAGCTTGATTCTGGACATTTGTCCTTCGAAATAACTCCTGTTGAGCTTAGTTGGCTATACTCCCTCTGAAAAATGTATTTAGGATATAAAATGTGTAGTGGAAACTTACAGACTAACCCATTTTAGTTGACATGGAGTTTTTGTGGACTGCCACATGTCAGATACACTTCAATTGGCAGGTTATCATATACATAATTGGTTGGAGGGGGGATTTTAATCTATACGCTCGGGGATGGAAGTGCAATAAATCTCTAAGAGATAATCATCGTTTTGGCGAGCATTAACAAACAGTGGAAAGGTAAGAACACAAATCTTTGTGAGCTGATCAACACACATTGTGAGAGTAAAAGCCTTTGTCTTTATGTAACCTTCAGTACAGAAAAGCAAACATCTTCATAGAGTATGGGACCAGGACATCAGAGATGTGGGTTCAAATCCCTGCTTGGCCAAGGAAACTCAGTGGTGGGTAGGAAATGTAAACCAGTCTTTGTACATCTCACATGCATTACCTAACATGGTTACTGTATATCTGGATTGGCACAAAGGTGCCTAACAACAAAGTCTTTTATTTTATCTCTTCTGGATTTCCTATCATTCAGCTTCCTATCATTCATGACCCTGGATTCTACTATTATAAGAAAAGCAGAAAATTCTCTTCTTTTCTGCTTTCTCCACAGCATGCATACAGTTATATACCTCTATCATGATTTTCCTTATTTTTCCTTAATTTAAACTAAACAGCCCTAAACACTACAGTCGTACTTTGTGTGGGAGTTTCTTCAGCTCATTAATCATTCTGGCTGTATTTTACAGGCCCCCTTTCATGTCTATAATACTTATTTTAAAGTGCAGCACCCATAACTGTACAGCATTCCAAGTCTGGTTGTATTGCAGATTTGTGTAAGAGCAGTATAATACTGGCAGTTTTATTTTTGATTCATTGCATAATGGTCCCCCACCACAGTAGAATATTCCTTTCAGAGCAGCTGTACACCAGACCGGCATTTTACTGAGCTATTCATCACAACCCTAAGATCTCATTCTTTGTTCAGTTGCTGGCAGCTTAGATCCTATGAGTGAATATTCCAGTAAATTCCATTCTACTAAATTTGATGGGGCGTATGTCCCAGTAAGTAGGCGTGGGCTGCAATTCTGAACACACCTGGGGGTAAACACAACTGAAAACAATGGAGCTGACTTTTGAGTGAATATGCATAGGATTCCACAGTTAAGATGGTGGCCTTCCCATAACGGAGCTGAAAGGGACATAAATATGATGTAGCTTGTCACTCTGTCTTAAGGAAATATACATTTCCATTAACCCTCAAAAGTATTGGTCAGATGCCCTCCAAGCATGGGGCATCTGTGAGTAGATGAAGGCTGTCTATCCTTCTGACTGATATGTCTAATATTAGATTAATATTCTGCCTATCTGTCTCCCGTTCTTCCTTTCTTAACTCTTTCAGGAGCAGGTACCCTGTTGCTTCTCTCCCATGTGCCTTTCTATTTAGTTAGAATTAGGCTTCTGTCTCTTAAATGTACATTTCTTAATAAAGGTTAGCTGTTCATCTTTAACTACTTCTAACTCCTTTATTGTGGGATTAACAGTCCATGTGTCTGCACAGTGCTTACTCTGCTAATGAGTATGTGTTAGCTAACAGAGCCACTTTTTGTTGTGAATGCTCGCAAGGTGAGAAACAAAAAACTATTAAGAAAATTGTGAGCATTCACAACAAAAAATGGCCCTGACAAACAATAACTTTATTATGGGTAAGTTCTCAATCAACAGAGCATCAGAGAAAATATGAAAACTATTTATGGACAGCATTAACTTTCTCAGGAGAAGTTATGAGCTCATGTTTAACACTAAAGTTGCTATATAGAAGAGACGACCAACTGTGGCTCAGGAATGATGCATGACTCTTAAGCATTGCACTTAACTTCCCAGGCTCCTAGTATCCATTCTGAAATGCTTTCTTTGATTTATTTTTAAATAAAGTTTTATTAGTTTTTCAATCTATCTACATTCAGTTTGTGCCTGTTAAACATCGTGTCACATGGGTTGCTTATAATTATTTGTTTTTTTGCGTCTTGGTGTCTTCCTGGTTGTCCCTTCAAAATCTTTACATTTTTTTAAACATTGAACCAATCATGTATATATTTTAGTGTACAATATTGACTACTATCATAATATTGCTCTCATAGTATACAAGTTCTCAAAATCCTCTAATAAAGTACCTAATACCAACAATTCGGGTTTCAAATTTATATAATTTGAGGCAATTTAACTGACCAACTTTGTATTTTATACCAATAATAGCTAAATAGGTTCCTAACACATAATAAATGTTATCTAAAGCATTTTATATAGATTTTCTTTATATAATTGTTTAGCCATTTCTTTCTCCACATTTTCTGTCATGTCTATATCAATATCATATCTAATATATGTTAATTAAGTACTATTTGTTTTACCTCTTTCTTATGTCTAGCTTCAATTTATCTTTAAGAACCACCTTGCTATGCCTTAACCCTGATTAATGATCCCTGATTTCAATTTGATTCCCTTTTCTAATATATAAGATATGTATTTATTTATTTATTTTATTTAACTTATATGCCACCCACTCTACCCAAAGGTCTCTGGGCGGCTTACAACAATTAAAATACAATAAAAAAGATAAAACAATTAAAATACAATTAAAATTTAATTTAATTTAATTTAATTTGTACGATCAACAGATCAGATGTGAATAACACAGAACAACTGCATAAGAATAAAAAGATCTAATCCTCTAGATATATACATGTATGTATGCATATATGAATATGTATGCATTGGGGGTGGGGTTATGCTCCTAACAATTATTTATGGAATTTGTTTCCCTAAGATTCTGCCGCACATAATGTATATTATAGTTGTATTGATTCTGTTTATTCTTATGCAGTTGTTCTGTGTTATTCACATCTGATCTGTTGATCGTACAAATAAAATAAAATTAACTTGAAATTAAATTAAATTAAATATATACTCTAAAAATTGCCATCAGGACCCACAGTTGATATTATTTCAATTAAAAGCCTTCTGGAACAGGAAGGTTTTGACCTGGCGCTGAAATGTCATCAGCGTCGGCACCAGACGAATCTCAATTTGGATGGCATTCCGTAGTCTGGGAGCAGCTGCCGAAAAGGCCCTTTGTCTACAAGCCATCCCACTTACCTCCTTGAGGGACGGCTCTTTCAAAAGGGCCCCCTGGCTAGATCTTAACTGCTGGGTAGGTTCATATGGAAGGAGGCGGTCCTTCAGGTACAGTCAACCCTCGACTTACGAACTTAATCCGTTCCGGAAGGACGTTCGTACATCGAAAAGTTTGTAAGTCGAAGTACCATTTCCCATTGAAATGCATGGGAACGGAATTAATCCGTTCCAGCATTTCAAAAAAATACCAAAATAAAAATAAAAAGAGCAAGTCCCACGCTGGGACTGCAAAAAACAAACCACACACACACACACACAAACCACAGAAACATAACCCCCCAGTCCAAACCCACCCTCCAAAACCCACACAGAAAAGTTTTTTTAAAAGGACTTACCAGTCCGAAGCCTGCCGGTGCTCCGCTGCCTCCTCCGCGGCCGGGGCGAGAGGCCAAGCGCCCGGCCAGCTCTAGCCTCCCAGCGCTCCGCTGCCTCTGCCGCGGCCAGGGCGAGAGGCCAAGCGCCCGGCCAGCTCTAGCCTCCCGGCGCTGGGTGAGCGCTGCCTCCAATCGCGGCAGCGGGCGACTCCAGGGAGGTCTCCAATGGCAGCGGGGAAGCTCCCAGGGCTTCTCCGCCGCCATCGGAGAACTCCCGGGGGGCCCCCGCCACCGCGATCGGCGCCTCCAGGCTTTCCCGGGGAGTAGACCGGGCCTACTGGGGGAAGCCCTCCCCTGGTAGGCCCGGTCTACTCCCCGGGAAAGCCTGAAGGCGCTGATCGTGGTGGCGGGGGACCCCCGGGAGGTCTCCGATGGCGGCGGAGAAGCCCTGGGAGCTTCCCCGCCACCATGGGAGACCTCCCTGGGGGTCCCCGCCGCTGCGATCGGTGCCTTCGGAGGTCTCAAACGGCTTTCCCCCCGACATCGGAGGAAGCCGTTTGAGAGCTCCGAAGGCAAAAAGGCAGGGAGAAAGGGCGGGAAATTCGAATTTCCAGCCCTTTCTCCCTGCCTTCGGAGCTCTCAAAGGGCTTCCTCCGATGTCGGGGGAAAGCCCTTTGAGACCTCTGAAGCCAAAAAGGCAGGGAGAAAGGGCGGGAAATTTGAATTTCCAGCCCTTTCACCCTGCCTTTTTGGCTTCGGAGCTCTCAAACGGCTTCCTCCGATGTCGGGGGGAAAGCCCTTTGAGAGCTCCGAAGGCGCCGATCGCGGCGGCAGGGACCCCCAGGGAGGTCTCCCATGGTGGCAGAGAAGCCCTGGGAGACCTCCCTGGCGGTCCCCGCCACCGCGATCGGCACCTTCGGAGGTCTCAAAGGGCTTTCCCCCCGACATCGGAGGAAGCCGTTTGAGAGCTCCGAAGGCAAAAAGGCAGGGCGAAAGGGCTGGAAATTCGAATTTCCCGCCCTTTCTCCCTGCCTTTTTGCCTTCGGAGCTCTCAAACGGCTTCCTCCGATGTCGGGGGGAAAGCCCTTTGAGACCTCCGAAGGCACCGATCGCTCCGTTGGCATTGACTTGCGAATGGAGCCTCGTTCGTAGGTCGAGGCTCAGTTCGCAAGTCGATGTCAATTTTTTCCAACGGAGCCGTTCGTAAGTCGAAATGTTCGTAACTAGGGCCGTTCGTAAGTCGAGGGTTGACTGTATCCAGGGCCCAAGCCGTTTAGGGCTTTATATGTCAAAACAAGCACTTTGAATTGGGCCCGGGCAGCAACTGGTAGCCAATGTAATTTAAACAGAATTGGCTTGATATGTCCCCTAGCGGCCCCACCACTCACCAGCTGCGCAGCTCGATTCTGGACCAGTTGCAGTCGCCGGACTGTCTTCAAAGGCAGCCCCACGTAGAGCGCATTGCAGTTATCTATACGAGATGTTACCAGTGCGTGTGTAACTGTCATGAGACTCCGCTCGTCCAGGTAGGGCCGTAGCTGGTACAATTTCCGCAGCTGAAGGAAGGCGCCCCTGGCCACCGAGTCCACCTGGGCTTCCAGAGTTAGACTGGGGTCCAGGAGCACCCCCAGGCTGCAGACCCTGTCCCTTAGGGGGAGTGTAACCCCATTCAGGGCAGGGAAATGGCCCTCCAGCCTGTCCGGCGAAGCACCCACTAACAGCACTTCCATCTTGTCTGGATTGAGTTTCAATTTATTAACCCTCATCCAGTCCATTATCAGGTCCAGACACGAGTTCAGCACAGAAACCGCCTCACCTGGATTGGTGGAAAACGAGAGGTAGAGCTGAGTGTCGTCAGCATATTGCTGACTCCTCAGCCCAAACCTCCTGATGACCTCTCCCAGCGGTTCCATGTAGATGTTAAACAGCATGGGGGACAGTATCGAGCCCTGAGGAACTCCATAACATAAACGCCATGGGACAGAGCAACTGTCCCCCAGCACCACCCTCTGGACACAGTCAGCTAGGAAGGAGCGGAACCACCGTAAAGCGGTGCCCCCAACTCCCAACCCAGCCAGCCTATCCAGAAGGACACCATGGTCGATGGTGTCGAAAGCCACTGAGAGGTCCAGGAGCATCAACAGGGTCACACTCCCCCTGTCTCTCTCCCGGCAAAGGTCATCGTACAGGGCGACCAAGGCAGTCTCCGTACCAAAACCCGGCGTGAAATCCGATTGAAATGGATCCAGAAAAT
This sequence comes from Intellagama lesueurii, assembly GCA_037013535.1. NCBI lineage: Eukaryota > Metazoa > Chordata > Lepidosauria > Squamata > Agamidae > Intellagama > Intellagama lesueurii. The sequence continues at coordinate 94,123,427 of JBAJHW010000003.1, read as the reverse complement.
CCATATGATATGTCCCCTTACAATTCCAGAAGTTAGGTGTATATACATGTTTTCAATGTTGAAGGCCACCTTAATGTTTTTTTTTACCTTTGCATCTTTCTAAGTAACTCCTTCTCTTATTTGTCTTTCCCCAATTCTTATTCCTATATCTCTAAATATTGCAGTCTCTTGTACCATCTGTGGTCATTTTTTGCACTTGATCTATCTCCAATAGATCTTCCAGGCTATTTTTAATAAAATCTGCTGGTTCTCTCCCTTTATCTTCCCTCAGCACACCTAAGATTCTCCTTGGCTCCAGGGTTAGAATTAGATCTCCTAAATTTCCTCCACTAATTCCCTCCAGCCCCTCCTTTGATTGGCATACATCATCCACCACCTTCTCATTTCCTTGTTTGTTATTCCCTATCTCCTGTTGACTATAGTCTTTCTTTAACTGATCATTGAATAATTTCACCTCTTCGTTGTGGGATCTCACTATTTCTAAAATTGTTTGAAGAGTAGATTTTGTTTCATCCCCAAAATTTTCTTGTTGTAGCATTATGTCCCAGATATCAAATGATTGTATTCCAAGTGAAGGTTGTCCAGTTGCTTAGTAGTAATCAGTCCAATTCCATTAATACTTGCTTCCATAGGTCCATTTTAATAGATTGGTCATCTTTAGGGTTAAACTTGAATCCAGTCTCAGACATGTAGGGTTTCCCTTGCTTGTAAACTGAAGGACACATGCTCATCAAATAGTTCCCTCGATTTTTGTATTCATAGCCTGATGTCTTTTGTAATCCAGCCCCAGAAGCAGCCCATTCCTGTATTAATTCTATCCAGGCTTGTGCTCCAATCAAATTCAGAGCTCAAGATACAGTTTAAAAAAAAAATCCACTTTTGCAGAATTAGGCTTTCGAGGGTTAATTTGTCTGTATTTCAGTCAGTCCTCGGAGAAAAAAAAAGTCAGAATCTCCATAAAGTCTTCAAGGTCAATATTCTGGGCTTTTTGCCAACGCTGTAGATAGCTGTAAATAGCTGTAGCCATAACATAACCAGTTTAACTCCAGAGTTGTTTAATAATTTTAGGAGAAAGATTTCTTAAGTTTCTAACGCCAGAGTAGTACCAAACTTCCTTCCTTGAAGTATAATTAAATGTCTAATTAGTGTCCAATTTATTTTCTTTGCTTTTCTTTGCGTCTCTTCCCCTGTCCAGATTTACCGCTGCTCTTTAAGTGGTGAGGCTAAGGGACACTTTTCTGTTATAGGGATTGTCTCGTCCAGGGATGGTAATAAAATAGAATAGTTATAAATATTTCTCACCCAATGATAATGATGTTAATTAGCTGGTTTATCGCTTCTCAATTGCCGGCTGCCGACGACTTGCAAGCGAGCTTTTCAGCTGCTTGTTTCCGCCTGCTGGTTGATTGGGGAGTTTCCCGGATCAAACAGGGGTAACCGCCATTGCCCCTGTGATCAACAGGCGTCTCCCCCATTTCACCACCTCTTTGGGGTGGTTTTAACCCCCTTGGGGGTCCCAAACAGGTCGGAATTCAGCCCAGGGGACGGAGCTCCATCCTCCTGCTGCTGTCTCGTCACAGTGTCAAGCCAGAAGTCCCCCATTCTGAAATGCTGATGGACCAGGCAGTTCCTGTTGCCTGCAACCATTTGGGCTATAGGTATCACCCGGGGCAAAGGGTGGATTAATCCATCTCTTTCTTTTCAGGGCATTTGACCACAAAGGGGATTAATTTACACTTTTTACAGGACTCCTCCCCCTCTAATGGTCATGTCTAGCAAGGAGAGTAAGTTAATGCATACACAATAGTTACTGGAGCATGTGATGGCTTCTCAGCTTCAAGAGTTTCTGGATGAAATGGATACTGTAGATCCTCTAGCTTCAGACCTGGTTATGTGATAGAAGCTGCTTTGGAGGATGCCTTACACCTGGAACTGGACTGGGGAGTGTGTCTTTGTTTGTTCTGCATGACCTCTCGGTGTGTTTTGATATCATCAAACATGATATCCATTATATGTTCCTGGGACTGGACTTGGAGATGCTGTTCTACAGTGTCTCCAGGCCTTCATGGAGGACAGAACTAAGAAGCTGGTGCTGAGGGACTCCTATTCCACACCCTGGCTGTTGGCCTGTGTCATCCCTCAGGGTTCTGTTTGGTCTCCTATGTTATTTAACAGCTACATGAAACCACTGGGAGAGGTTGTCCAGAGGTTTGAGGTTTCATATCATTATTATGCAGATGACACCTAACTCTATCTCTCCTTTCCATCTCGGGAAGCTGTTTTGATTGTAAGGCAGTCTTCTGTCAGTAATACAGTGGATGAGGGCTTAATCCAGACAAGTCAGAGATGCTCTTAGTCATTTGAAAGGCAAATCAGAGAATAGGTATCTAGCCTGTGCTGGATGGGGTTACACTCTCCCTGAAAAGACAGTGTGCAGCTTGAGTATATTGCTGGATGCTCAGGTCTTGGCGGTGGCCAAGAGTACATTTACACAGTTAAAGCTAGTGTGCCAATTGCACCGGTTCCTGGAGAGGTCTGATCTGGCCAAGGTGACCCTTGCCTTAGTTAGATCTTTTTTAGATTACTGTAATGTGCACTACATGAGCCTGCCTTTGGAAAGTGTTCAGAAACTTCAACAGATCCAAAATGTTGCCGCCAGATTGTGAACTGGAGCTGGTTACAGGGATTACGTAAACCTCTCTGTTACAGATACTCCACAAGCTGCTGGTCTGTTTGTGGGCACAATTCAAACTTGGCTTTTACCTATAAAGTCCTAAGCAACCTGGGTCTGAGCCATGTGAAAGACTGCCTCTCTCTCCATGAGCCTGCCCAGGTTTTAAGATAATCAGGGGAGGTGTTTCTCTCAGGGAGGTATTTCTTCACAGGTGCATTTGGGGAGGAGAGAGCCTTCTTTGTTGCTCTTCTCAAAATGTGGAATTCCCTCCCACAAGGACATCAAGCTGACCCCTTCTTTGCTGTCCTTCTACTGTACAGGCAGGCAAAGACTTTTTTTTGTCAAGCACATTTTTTTTCAGTAACTCTCTTTTTTTTTAAACAAAAACAAAAAGGACTGTTGTGTTTTTGTTATTTTTTTAATGGCTGAAATCCACTCATGTAAAGTTATGCCATGCAAATCTGATGATGTCATCAGCCATGACCATATTTTGGTAACTGGAAGTTGACTCCCCCCTCTCAAATTCCTGAGCTCTCTTAGGATTCCTTTGGTCCTGAGGAAGCCTTTGGGTGCCACAGGTTGGGGGAAGGCCTTAAACGTCCTAAAAGCACTGCTACCAGTCATGCTGTAGCTGTTGGGACAAGTGGTGGTAATCCTTATGCATTTAAATTTGCCACTGTCACGCTGACCCCAAAATCTTCCCCAGGACCAAGGAGATCAATCCTAAGGGAGCTAGAAACATATGTGCAGGGGAGGGGGATAGGTCACTTTTTGTTACCAAAATAGGGCTGTGGCTGTTGATGTTATCAGATTTACACGCCATAGTTTCTTGTAGTGGATTTAAACTATTGTGTTTTTAGAATTGTATTAAACTGTTTTTATCCACAAATTTTAATATGATATCTGTTATCATTATCTTTTTAAATATTGTAATTTATTGTGTGGGGGTGCTTTTAATATTGTTTGTTTTAATATTGTAAGCCACATTTTAAAGTTGCATTTCAAAAACAATCAGGTAGCAGGGTAAAGAAATGTTCCTGTAATCATATAAACGTCTCATATTTTCTCCAGCAAGTTCAACACAGCATGCATCGTTCACCGACCCATTTTACCCTCGCCACTCACTGAGGTGGATTAGATGGATCAATTTCTCCCAGTTCTCTCAGTGTACCTTACGATGAAGAGGCGATTTCAGTGTTGAAAGTTGACCCTGACACTTTAACCACTATACTGTACCACATGGCTGGTGGCCATGCTGGCAGAGAGCTGTTATCAAAACCATAACTTTCTCCGGCTCTGTCCTATATATCTTTGGATAGCTAGCAATATTATATATACCAACACACATAAATTCCATATGGAGGGAAGAAACAGCAAGCTAAAAAGCATACTGAAATAATGGTTGATATTATTACATTTGTAGTAAATGTAATCCCTTTCCTTCAGGGAGATCAAGGTACATATACTTATTGTCATTTTCTTGGTATAGAAGCCTGGTGAAAAGAAGTCAACTGCTACCTGTATTTTATAGGGTGAGGACTGCTGAAGCTGAAAGAATAGAACAGTAGTATAAGATCAGCTACCATGGCAGATATTTTGAGGTTTAACTTGCATTTTTAAAAAAATCTGCGGGCAAGTGGAAACTCTTGGAGATCTGCTGCAGATCACCTAACGATGTATCAGCCCTCTTACTTCTGTTGTACACAATACTGGGCTATATGAATAAAGCGAATGGCCTGTGTTTGTTCTTTTAAACTGTTTTTTAATCAAAAGCAACATAAATATTAGTGTCTTTTTTTGTCAGTCTTTAAATATTTCAGTTTCCGAAATCAGTATTTTTGTTGGTCCAGTAAAGATATTGTCCATCTGCATTTTTTAATTTTTTTTGATACTTGATTACACAATTTCTAAAATTATATTCTGTTATGTGCCTTCAAGTCAGAACCGACATATAGCAACCCTAATAGGGCTTTCAAGGTAAGTTAAATATTTAAGAGGTGGTTTTTCCCCATCCCCATCAGGTTTCCATGGCTGAGTGGAAATTCGAACCCAGAGCCCTGAGTCCTGGTTTGTTACTCTATCCACTACATCATGCTGGGCCTATAGACCTCCGTATATGTTTTAGTTTTCTGTAGTTCTCCCACTAAACTGTGTAGTTAGCATTTCTGTCGAGATCTCATTTCTGATTCATAGACTCTCAACTCTCCTGTTAATTCTTACTGCTCTCGGGTGTGGGACGTGCCACTATTTGTGTCTTATCAACATCCTACAAAGCATAAATACTGTAGTGGCATGGGTCTGTCTGATTCTACTCAGAGCCATAGACTTTATTACTTAACTCAATTGTCCTTAATGCCCCAAAGCATTACCTGTGATTCCTCAGGGAGGAAGCAATTCAAGTCTTCCCAAGGTGTGAAGTAAACATATCTCCATGCATGATTATCTATTTCTTTGAAATTCAAAGCTTTTTCAATTGTCCTACAACATCCTACTTACCTGAATCATCTGCTGGGAAATGGCAGAACACAGGGCTAACAAGACTTCAGACTTGTTAGATTTACTTTGCTTTGCATTTTTAAAAACAGAACCTCAAAAACAAAGAACTACATAGATTCGGATGCAAAAGAAATATAGATTAAAGGACAATGTACCTCTAAACACATTTCTAATCCTAGGATTTCTTTTTAGTATCAGAACCTAAGTGAATTTATACAAAAGCCCACCCTGGGTTGCTACAAGCTTTCCTCATTTCAGCAGCCTAACTAGGGCAGGAAAAATCATTTTGCTGTTGAACAATTGGGAAACTAAGTCCTTACACATTTATTGCGTATCATCCAGAAATCCACTAGTAAATCCCAATTCAGAACCTTGGATGAACAGAGCTAGGTGGGCTGGGTGGATGAAATTTAAGAACAACCTGCTGGAAGAGACCATCTATTCGAGCATCCTTTCATCTGTCTGCATCGGTTATAAAAAGCCCGCAAGCCAGGTATAAGGGTAACTTGGTTTCCTTGAAATAAAAGGGAGCCGTGTGGTCAAGACAAAATACAAATGCAAGAGTAGGTGATACCTTTATAGACCACTTAAAAAAAAATCATACAACCTGTGAACTTTCATGGACCAGGACCACTTTGTCAGATGTGCACTAGCGAGAAGAACTGAATGTCCAAAAGTTCATGGCAAGATGGATTTTGCTGCAGGCCTGTGTCTCTTTGTTTGAAGAACTGGGGTGTAATATCTAATCCACAGCTGCCTTAGCTGTAACTTTAAAACAACAGCCCTAATGCAGCCTGCATCTTTCCTGATTTACATCTAAGAAAGACGTGCCTGGCAAAATTCATCATGCAAAGAACTTTTGGACTTTACATCTAAGAGTAGCTTTCCTGGCAAAATATAAAGGTACTGCCTACCTGAATTTGCCATTTTCTTCAAGAGTTGGTATGTGTGGCATATTGTCTGTGATACTGGAGACAATGTATAACCATCATGGCTAGCAACCATTGATAGGCTTATCCTCCAAGAATTTATCCAATGCTCTTCTAAAACAGTCCACATCTCTACATCTTGTGAGGATGAATTTAATAGTTTTGCTGTGCATTGTGGGAAGAATGGGATTCTGCCAGTTTAGGAAGACATCAGCCACAATCCATTTTAAAAACAAAGAATATGCCTAGCCTAAACCCAAGTTCTTATTCTTTAAATGTAAGCTTTCACAAATAAAAATGTCTAGGTTTTTACACAACAAAATAAAATTAGTTACAGCAGACCAGTGTTCTAGTTTGAGCAGCACGCTGTTTGGTCTCACCCTGACTGATTGCATTCACAGGTAGGGCTTCCGCCACTGAGCGACTTCTGTGGTTTGCAGATGTTGCCGTCTAGTCAACACATTCTATTTCTTACACTTCCTGCCACAAACAGATGCAGCAACGTGCTGACTTGTTTTAATTTTTACCATCATCTTGCTGCTTTTCTCTGCTACAATAAACAAAGCAGGAAGTTGGTGGGGGTGGGAGTGAGGAGAAAGGAGGATACATAAACCACAGTGACACTGAGATAGAAGCTAGAGCTTGGAAAAGTTACTTTCGTGATCTACAACTTCCAGAATCTGGAGGATCCTGGGAGCTGTACTCCAGAATAATGATACACACAGAGGAAGCTGTTTTACCTTAGTGTATCTGGCTCATGCCTATCTACACTGACTAAGAGCAACCCCCAGAAAGGGCTTTTCCCCTTTCTGGGGGAAAGATGAGATGCCCGGGATTGAACCTAAAGCTGCATGCACTGGAAGCAGACTATTGCCCAGACTATATCCGTGGCAATTGGTGCTCATTGTGGTTTGTGGGGCAGAAGGCACAGCAGGTGATTGGCTGAGAGAGAGTGACAGGTACTGCCAAGGGCAAAATGGGTATTCATTCTCTCTCTCTTCCCTCCACCCACAGAGAGGCAGGCAGGGAGGTATTCAGGCACTGCCTAACCCCAACCCATTCTATTCTTTCCACAACTTGGCTGAGGAGCAGGAAAATGCAACCTTGCCTCCAATTGGAAATGCTGTCCCCTGCTGCCGCTTCCCTCTTCTCTCCCTACCTCCACTTTTCAGACAGATGGAGAGACCAGGAGCAAGAGGAGAACACAAAGGGGGGCTCTGATGCTTTGCCTTTGAAAAGGAGGCGGGAGATAGTTGGCTGGTGGTACCCTAAGCCAGGGCAGTGCCCCATTTACCCTAATGCAGAGGTTCACAACCTTGGGCCCTCAAGTGTTCTTGGGTTACAACAACTCCTAGAAATCCTGATCAGCTTCGCTAGTGGTGTAGACTTCTGGGAGTTTTACTCCAATGACATTTGGGGACCCAAGATTTGGGAACTGCTCTAATGGACCAGGCTGCACTGGTTTGTAATCATTCTTTAAACCAATTAGCTTCCAAAGGCCAAATTATACACGCCAGTAGCCATTTTATGTTTGTCTAAACACAGAAATGGCTGGATCATATCTAAAAAAGAAAGTGAGGGTCTCGTAGCTGTAATTGTGCACTTTAATTTTCAAATGGAATCACCGCTCACAAATTCTAGTGGAGACTGTACGTGTGTATTAAATATGCCAGAACTTGGAAATGTAACTTGTTTCAGGACCAACTTTGTTATAAATTTGTACAATGTTGTATCAGCTTTACCTACTCTCATCTCACAAGGTCCAGATGTGATGTGGAGTGTCCTGATTTCCAAATTACAAACAGGTGACTGGCTCCCACTAAACTAATTAATACACCCAACAGCATTGTTATGTAGATCCTGTCTGAATCATTATGAAACAGTGACATTGTACAGGATTGGCAACAACAGTGTGTGCTCACCCCCACCCCAAATTAACGTGAAGGAGGGATAGGTTTAACCAAAATGGTGATGGTAGAGTTGCTGCATCCCCCTTCCATACTTGTTGCAATTATGGTTTTTCCTTCCGCCCCTCCCCTCCCTCCCCTACTGCTATGTGCAACTTTAAAACCTGCATGAACAATACATTTCATGTTTCCTGTCTAGTATGGCCTGCTTTCACTAGTTCACTGGGGCCCAATCAGCCCTCTGGGTTCTGGAAATCAAGACATTCCCAATCACAATTCGTTCTCATGTGATGAGTGTAGGTAAAAGTGGATACCACACTGCACAAACTTGTAACAAAATTAATATAGCTCACAAACGTTTGTCTGTGGAAAGTAACCAAAGAAAAATATAAAAGCAGGTCCAGTAACCTAGTCTCCTAGTAAAACAAAGCCTAGTTATGACCAAACCCACATAACTGTGGGCAAAATTTCTAAAGAAGGGAGAATGCAGGGCGGGTACTATCTCTCGTTTAAAATGCTGATGTGGCACCTTAATTCATTTGTTTGCTTAGCATATGTTTGGGTCCTTAGGAAATGTGACTCATTGCAAAGGAACTTTCATACTTCACAGTGCTTGAGATTAAAAGAAAAAAAAAAAGCACTTTCGTCAATGTGAATCAGTCTAGGATCCACCCCCACATTAGATTCTTTCTCTCTCTTTCTCTCTCTTTCTCTCTCAATCTCTCTCTCTCCCCGCCCCTCTCAGGCTCTTGACTTTTTTGCAGTGAATTGGTTCATATCAGCTCAGATGGTGTGATTGCTTGTCCTATTATACAGCATACAGTTTGATCCTTCTGTAGACATTTTATTTCAAGCCATTCCACCTGGCTGCACCAGCAGTGAGGCATTGCAATGGGCCTATTCAGATTGGAAACTGGCTGCCACTTGAATCTCCTCCTCCCCAAACCTGCTCCCTTGGTCTGTTTCTTTTCCCCTTGCCTTCCCACGCTGTTTCCTTTTTTTTTTAAAGGCTTGGTGATGTGCTAGGACACCTAGAAGACCAAAGGAAAAAAAGAGTGAGAAGTCAGCAGAGGGAATGAGGAAATTGTTGATCACTACTTCTTTACAGCTTGCTAAGGTAGCTCTGCTGTAGCCATGCCTTCTGCAAATCTGGATGCCCACAGCAGAGCTATCTTAAGTTGTAAAGAAGGCTGACTTCAAGCAGAGGATTGTTCTATAACAGCTATTAAAATAGCGAGCTGCCTTTCATACAGAAAGCAAATTTCCCTATCCTGTAATGCTGACAAAGAGTACCTGACCATCTCTGTGTTGACTATGATAAACACACTCAGGTGATGGTGAGTAATCATGCTCAAATGGGTTCTTTCTGAGAAGGAAGAGGAATACCAGTGGCATTGCTGCCACCATCACTACCATGGGCAGCGCCACCAGTAGCAACATGACATTGCCTTTCACGCTATCAGGAAATTCCAGAGCAGAGATAAAATTCTAAGCTAGAAGAAACCCCATTAAAATAAGTACACACAATGAGCAAATAAAGAGGCTCACGGATCAAAGTCAGAATTTGAGGGCTGCCAAGCACAGACCTTTGAATATGAATAGAATGTGGGCATTCTTTTGTGCCATGTTATTGACTGAAACAGGAAGCCATTGGTTGATCTGTATAAAGAGGAGGCTGGTGAGGGACTTAAATGCTGGGGCTGCCATGGTAACAAACATGATGTGGAGGGTTCTCATGTACTGTATTTCCCTGGGAGGATTTCCAACTTACCTTTTTCTAAACGCTCTAATAAACCCTCACTGTTTTCAGAACTGGAACCCACAGACATGTGCTGAAGCAACTGCTATCCCATGCCATCGTATGCCACAATTAATGCCACCCCTCCTATCATATATGCATATGAAAGTTAAAATCTGGAAAAAAAGAGAGTTAAAAATAGACCATGGTATTCTGCAATGCCCAAGAAGTCTTATGATAATGCCTCCGATAACAATTGAGAGAAGTTGTGTAATGTCCCGGGATGTCCATTGTCAGCAGGACCGTTGCACCTTGTGTTGTGAGCTGTTTGTGCCTCTGACAAACTGGTTTTCAGATGAAGACCTGACCAAACACTGGTATGATTGTATGACGTCAGTTTCAATGGCAGACAAAGTGGTGTGATCTTTGTTTAATTCAGCCTAGGGCTAACATCTTGGAACACACCTGCCTGCTTTTTGTTGCATCAGAGCAGGACTGGGAACTGATCCAGGTACAGCTTAAACGGCCCTAATAAGGCAAATCTCTTTGGACTGCAATCCAGGGACTGCAAACTCACAATGCCTAAAAGCATATCTTACCATCATTCTTTCAACATTTTCTCTGCTACTGTCAGTGTTAGGAAGAAACATCCATTGAATCACTTCTATGGAAATGTATGCAGGAATGCTTATAGATGTGTAGGAAAAACTATGTACACTTGTTTAAGATTTAATGTTTTTTATCTTAAATGTTAAAAAAAATATTTTTAAGGGGGAAACAAAAACAGCATGCTCATATGAGCACATGAATAATATGAAGACTGCACAATTTTACAACACATACATACCCTGTTTCCCCGAAAATAAGACCTAACCTGAAAATAAGCCCTAGTATAATTTTTCAGGATGCTCGTAATATAAGCCCTACCCCCAAAATAAGCCCTAGTTAAGTGAAATCCCGCCCTCCACCATTGTGCAGCAACCAGAAGAAGATGACATGACTGTATTTGAATAAATATAGATCGTTGTACATGAAAAAAGTAAAACATCTCCTGAAAATAAGCCCTTATGCGTTTTTTGGAGCAAACATATAAGACCCTGTCTTATTTTCGGGGAAACACGTTAAAATGCCCTCAATCCATTCCAGTCTGGGTTTAGGCCATGGCATGGCATGGAGACGGCATTGGTCACCCTGCATGATGACCTTCAGAGGGAGGCCAACAGGTAAAATGTCCCTGGTTGTCGTCCTTGACTTCTCAGCTGCCTTCGATACTGTCGACCACAGTATCCTCCTGGGGAAGCTCTCAGGACTAGGGATAGGTGGCTTGGCTTTGTCCTGGCTCCAATCCTTCCTGGAGGGCCACCCCCAGAGAGTGCATCTTGGGGAGATGGTCTCCATCCCTTGGACTCTCAATTGCAGAGTCCCTCAGCGGTCGATCATCTCCCCGTTGTTGTTTAATATCTATATGAGGCCACCAGGGGAAGTCATCTGGAGATTCAGAGTGGCGTGTCACCAATATGCTGATGACACGCAGCTCTATCTCTCCTTCCACCCTTCTGCAGTGGATGCCGTTCCATCCCTTGAGCGCTACCTGGCTGTGGTACTGGAGTGGATGAGGGCTAACAGATTGAGGCTGAATCCAGACAAGATGGAGGCCTTTCGGGGGAGGTGCCCACCTGCCTGCGGAGTGGGTGCCTCCCTCTCTTTTTTGGGGGGGCTACTTTCTCCACTAAGGATGAGGTTCACAGCTTGAGTATACTTCTGGACCCAGCACTATCAATGGAGTCCCAGATAACGTCTGTGGTCTGCTCCATCCATTTCCATCTGAGGTGGATTGCCCAGCTGCGTCCCTACCTTGACACTGGGTCCCTCACCACTTTGGTCCATGCACTGGTGTCGCGCACCCCCAGTGTCCCTAGTTTGTTTCCCTCAAACCGAGGTCCACCTTTGGACACGACTTGCTTAATTCTCCATACACCAACTGCCACCAGTGGATCTCTATCCACACTTTACCAAAGATGTTGCATAGACACGTGTTGTTAAATATAACTGATTATTTATTGTTTAGTTGTTGAATCACATAAGTATATTAATAGATGTTGTATTATGTTGCACTCATTACTTGGATATTACACACGTTTCTTTATTTGTATTACTTTTCATATAAATCACTGTTAATCACTGGAATACTATCTGATGACTGTCTATTTATTTTACTTCTATCTTTTAACTATTCTTTAATCCATAAACCAACTATACCACACCAACTTTCCAATCTCTCTCATAAACCTCTCTAAACCTCCTCTCTCCTTCTCTCTCAGTTTCCAACTGTCTCTCTGACTCCGCCCTCCTGTCCTCTCATAGGCTCCAGCTCTAGAGCTCCACATGACGGACAGGTGGGACATGGGCATTCCGCCACAACTGGTAATCTCAAGATTAGACTATTGCAATACTCTCTATGTGGAGCTACCTATGAGGCTCTCATGGAAACTTCAACAGGTCAAGAACACGGCGGCCAGACTATTAAGTAGAGTGAATAAATATCAACATATCAATCCAACTCTGGCCGCCTTATACTGGTTACCTGTCTGTTTCCGTGCCAGCTTCAAGGTGTTAGTTTTAACCTATAAAGCCCTAAATGGTTTGAGACCTCACTGTCTGGCAGAACTCCTACTTCCAACAAGATCTGCCCATCTTACAAGAACATCCTAAGCCAGCTGGGTGAGGATGCTAACCCTGAGAGAGGCCTGGAGGGAAAAGATGAGAAACCAGGCTTTCTCAGCGGTTGCTCCTCGGCTGTGGAATGAACTGCCTGCTGCAATTCACTTGGCAGCTTTGCTGGCAATATTTAAAAAGTCACTAAAAACCTGGCTATTTAGGCAGGCATTCAAAAACATCATACATATGTACCTGCTAACTCAGCTGAGTCTAATTAGCCTGTCTGACCAATGTCCGCCATCTTAAATGTTTTAAATGTTTTAATGTTTTGAATGTTTTTAAATGTTTTATTTGGTGTATTTTTGTGCTTGGAGTTTATTGCTTATTTGTATTTTAATATATACATTTTTTGCTATGTTAAATTATACTTGGTGGTATTTATATGTTGTAAACCGCTCGGCCAGATGGGCAGTATAAAAATGGAATGAATGAATGAATGAAGTAAAATAGGCATTTTCATTATGTTTACATATAATATGGCTCATCTCCACCCGCATATCATTTGCAAGGAAAGCATTCCTAGCTTGGAAGGTCTAAGCTTTTGACAAATCAGTCCATTAGACAAGAAGCACATGTGGGTAGTTCTTTTAAAGCTCAGGTTCTTCTTCTTACAGGAAGCTGCATGTTTTGCATGCTTGCTCTCACTGGTAGTCTTGGAAACAATGTGATCTAAGAGTGATCAGTATTGTCTAAGTAGAATCAACAGGTGACTCATTTGAAAACCATCCACATTTAATTGTGCATGCTCCAAGGAGCATGTTGTGGTGTAACGCTATTTGGTAGAGTCACCAAACAGATTTTATCATACAGTTTGCATTGTTTTCATGTGCATAAGCATTGCTATGAGAAGGTTTAAACCAGCTGGACAAAATATCTTGCTATTAATCAGTAGGAATGTTTGAACAGCAGTCGAAGTATGCTTCCTCTGAATTGTTGACCTCTGTACAGTTATCTCAGCTATATTCTTTGTACAGTTATGAATGACTTTTCCCCCCAGCAGAAATGTACCTATTGGTAGAAAATAAACAAGTACATGAGTAAGAAATGAGAAATCTAATTATAAAGTTGTGTTTGTTTACTTACTTATTTAAAACATTTACATGCTGCATTTCTCGTCAAGAGGACCCAAGGTGGCTTACAATAGTAAAATGAATAATATAAAAACTGGTGGAGGAGGAACAGAAACACAGCCCTCCCTCTTAGGCAGTCATTTGCTGAGGAAAGGTCTTTGCTGGCTTGTGAAATGACAACACAGTGGAGACTAGCCTGGCCTCCCATGGGAGGGAGTTCTACAGCTTGGGAGCAGTGACAGAAAAGGCTCTCTTTGGTGTCCCCACTGAATGCACCTGTTAGGGTGGCAGAGAAAAGCCACTCCTGATGATTTTAAAATCCAGGTAGGCTCATATAGGGAGATGTAGTCTTCCAGCTAGCTTGTAGCCAAGTCGTTTATTTTAGCATTGCCGACTTCCCTTTCTGGGTACTACTTTCTGACCAGCCACATCCACTATGGGAGTTATTTTGTGAATGAGCAACCCCTCCTCTATATGGCAGCCATTTTAGGATGCTACCCATGATACTTGAGAAGCCCAAATACTCCCGTGCTCCTAAAAGTCTCTGTTCTAGTATATTGAGTGTAAGTGGCTCCCTAGGACTTCAGACAGCAGTCTTTTCTTCTCTAGTTAAAGATACCTCGGACTGAACTTTATATATTGAAAGCATATGTTATGTCACTAGCTATTTTTTATTTATTTTTTTGCAGTGGGACACATTAAAACATCAGGCCTGCCGAATCAATATAAAGAAAGGCGCCAGGCAAGCAGGCCAGTTCATCCAAAGGAGGAGGTGCCTGCGATTTTCACTTTGTAGATATAGTTTGTCCCATCCATCCAACCCAGAGTTCAAATAATGTGAACAAGCTTCAAAGAATGCACATAGTACACAATGACACTCAAATATAAATAACAACTGCAGTGTCACTGTGATTGCAGCCAAAATTATCTTACTGCTGCTGAAGTCAGCTGTGGACAGTCCAAAGAGTTTGTGGTGAATGATTATCAATATCAAGGCCTGTGCTTTTACGTTCTTTCCATTCTCATTGCTCTTTATTATATTCAGAATGCTCTTCCCTGGCAGCTGTATGTCACCATCTGGAAATCATGCTGGAAAACTCACTCTGGCTATGAAATCTGAGACTTGAGTCATATGGCTAATTCCTAGGGCAGAGTCTGGCAACCTGGCACTCTAGAAGAGTCATAACTAGCCATGTTGGCAGTTAGGGTGAGTGGTACCATCTCCCACCCACTCCATCATGAATCGTGGACACAAGCCCTCCTCCATGAAAAAGGAGAAGAATATAGTGTCCCCCACCCCACCCCACCCCACCCCACCCCACAAAGAAAGAGAAGGTTGACACTTTCCAAAACAAAAAGGAAAAAAAAGAGGAAATGAATAAGGGCAGAATGTATTGCCTTTAATTTTCCTAACACTGACCAGTAGACTTACCTCTAGATTTCAGTGTCCCCTACATTTTGGAGCCATGGGGCAAAGCCCCAGTTGCTCCACCCTAGTCACAGCTCTGCTTAAGGGCTATGGGTGGCTTATGCCTGGAGCAGCCCATTCTGTGAAAGTTTGGCCTGAAATGCCTACATTCTGCCCCTCACTAATATGACTTCAAAACGTCTCTATAAGCTATCAGGTGAAATGGGTGGAGCCACCCACCTTTTCCATTGGCCCACCCCCTGTCAACATACAGCCCAGATGAATTACCCCCAATGGCATATGGCTCTTGACTTTAAAGGAATGGGGAATCTTTTTCCCCCAAAAAGTTCCTTTGAATTCAAAGAGGCTTTCCTTCTGAGTAGTCATGTATAGGTTTCCCTCTTTTTTTCTCATACAGTTACTTATTCCCAACTGAAATAAATCCTAAGTAATTTATGTAATTTTATTTACTCACACTCATTCCTTTCACACTTGCCTCTTCCACTCCTGCCCCTCACTCTGCAGGTTAACCTCATCTGTTTTGCTGTTGAAATTTAAATTGGGGTAGGACAGGACCTTCTGTTTTGCCTGTGTTAACTCTGAATAACAGCATGTACACTGGTGGTGCTGTGTAAATAAGAAAAGATATGCCGTGGCTAAGATAAATGAGATGAGATCTGTAAAAGAGTTGATAATTTCTGTAGCACTTCTTGGTGCATAATTTTAAAAAAACCACCGTCAGAATATTAACGTTCAGCTTGCTTTTGCCATTACATTCTGTCTTGTCAGGTTTCCTGCAAACACACACAAATGACTTAGCTCTCCTTTGGAAGTCATGTTCCTTCTTGACTGTTACCTGTTAGATAGATTGCAGTGTCATCCGTTGTGCTGATTCATTGAGCAAACAGTGCCATTTGCCCAGGAGGAAAGCACTATACAACTGGAATTTCAACATTCGAGTGCAAGGCATAATTCTGAGCAGGCAGTTGGGCAATATGATCCCTTGTTTCAGGAGGGATGATGTAATCCAGGGTTATACACATAGCATGATGACCAACATGAAGTCACATTGTGTTGATGACAAATGAAGCAAAGGATGTTTGCTGGAAGCCGGATTGTTACAAATCACAGGAGTGTCAGACATTACTGTATAACCATTCCTCGACCATAAATGTCTCATTTAATGTGAGTGCGCAATCCTAGCAAATGAACCGTCAGCTGCAGCATTAAATAACTTCCCATCATTATGGGCGATCAGTTATTATGGAAAGAGCTGCAGTAAGTTGTGATGGATGGAATGTGAGGGTTGGGAAGGAACAACGGTCATTGCTAAAACAATTAGATATATTTGATGTAATGGTAATTATACATGTGCTGTTAGTTCTTAAGGCATGGCATTTGTTGATCATGTTATGGGATCAGAACCTCAACCTTGCAATAAACTTATTTTTTTCTTTTGTTTTTTCTTAATTTTTTGTTAATGATAAAAGCACACAGTGTCAAAACAACCACAACATGAATATTGTTCATTCTGCTTTTTTGGTGGAGGGAGTGATTATCTCCACAATTAATACTATCCTGGGCAAAAAGAAGCGGTCACATATTAGCTGTGTTGTGTGTAGTCTGTGGCTGTAACCAGACAAATATCAGAATGGGCACCAAATACTGACATTCTCAGTTGCAGGCCATTATGCTGTGAAAATAAGCTGAAAAGTAAAGGGCAAAGCTGTGTAACAGGTAGGAATTGAACCAGCCTGTGCAGTGATATCTCGACTGCCACATGTCTGAGTGACCTGAAATATGTGCAGACTCAGCAGCATCTACTTGGTGCCTAACCACTTTCCCTTTAACCTATATTTTCAATCCAAATTAATTAGAATGCAGAAACAATGCAGTTATTACTACTTTTCCTGTTATTTTCAATGAGGTGTGGTAGACCACTTGAATGCTTATGAAGACCATACTTCAAGAGCACTGCAGCTTTGTTCCAGAGTTGCCTGGTGTACATCTCAATGAATTGGATGTAACCCAAGTGCAGAAGGATGATGCACTTTAAAACTCTGCTCCAAGAAATTAGGAAACAGTGACAATCACAACCCAAGTTCCAAGTTCAAGTTTATTGTATTAGCTAAAAGCTGTCCCAATTGTTTAAAATACAAATATAATCAAATAAAATCATGATAAAATCAGACATATAAAACAATAAGAGACAATCACAACCCAGTGACTCTGGATCACCTCCCATATATAGAGTCTGCCTAGCAGGCGTCCTAAAAAGTCTCTCTTTCAATGTAACTGTTGTACACCAAGAAAAGCTTTTCTCAAAGTAACAGTAGGTTTTGATAGAGAGTTGCATGTGTGTTGATGATAAAAGTGGATACCTCTCTCACCCTAACTGTATGATGGTTAAAGCACAGATTATGACTTCAGCATTTGGTGTCATTTTTTATTTCTTCGTGCTGGCCACAGTTGAAAAGCATACATTAGTCAGTAAGAGACATTTAAGTGACTCTAAGTGACAGATCTTGGACTCTCCACAGTTCAGGGTAACATGACTCAGATATAGGAATCATCCTCCTCAAAGAGTGGAATGGTTTACCTCACAGCCCATACATGCAAGAAGCATGTATGAAGCGTATGGGAGATTGTTGCTGATCAGCACTGCCCTTGCCACTAATGTGCACCACAACCACATTCTGCCACATCTCCATATGAAGGAAATGGTTCCCCATCATCCATGTGTTTGGATAAGTGTGAAAGAACTTGTTGTGTATATTGAAGTATGCATGTAGGGCTCCTCCCATATGAGGGATGCATTGAGCCAGAGTCTTTCTACTTCAGTCTAGTTGAATGAGCAGATGAGCAGTCTGTGGAATAGCAGGTAATGGCTGGGGTGGGGGGGGGCATGCCTATTCTGTATGGGAGGGCATGACTTTGAAATCTCCACCAAGTGTTTTTTCACTACTTTCGTGGGAAAGGGGATTTGTATTAGCTTCTGTTTTGTCACTCTGCCAATATTACACATGCACACTTCCCCACCCGAAAGAGTTAGAAAGTGCCTACAGAGACCACCATCGTTCAGTGTTCTCTGAATCCATTTTGGCATCTGCATTTCTATCTCTCCTCTGCCTCTCTAGTTGGACAGTGAGATCAGAAGCATCTGCTTCTATTTCCAGGTTACCACAGAGTATTATACATATGTTTGGGTAAATGGTGTGAGATTGTAATCAGTGAGTGGTGGGCAGAAATGAAGTGCAAAAGGTACTAACAGTGATCCTTACCTTAACAGTTGTTATTGTTATGTGCTGTCAAGTTGGAACTGAATTATAGCAACCCTAACAGGACTTTCAAGGTAAACAAGATATTTCAGGAGTGGTTTTACCAGCTCCACTCCCGCTGGTGAGTGGCCGAGCAGGGATTAAAACCCAGTCCTCCTGAATCCTAGTTCATAGTTCTATCCACTACATTACACTGAGTATCCACTTTGATCTTAGCTCTTAACAATTACTACCTGGGTGGTAACCCAGACATTCTTGCATTCATCATCTGCTAACAAATGTAGTGATATAAAAGCCTTTGTCCTTATTCAACCCACAGGAGATAGAGTCTGTTGATTAATTCTTGTTCAGTTGTTTTCCGTTGGGATATGTTTCCGAAGTTCTTTTGTTCAAAGATGGCCACATTGAGGACAAAGTCAGAGTGACCTGAGAGAATGAAATGTGCCCCCCCTTTTGTTCTAAAGTAGCTGTTTCTGATGTCAGAGTGCATCCATTTATTCTTCTGCACAGAGACCAGCTTCTTCTCCTATGTATAATGCAGTAGGGCATTGCGGCTAATTATGGTATATGTTACACTGGGGAATGAGAAGATACATGGCTCTCTGATGTTGTGGGTGGCATTATTAGGTCTTGCAATAGTGTTGCCAGAGTTGACATGAACATATAATTGGCACTTGTGTCTGCAGCAGTTTCTGGTGTCTGTTTCTGTGCTATGAGGTCTGTTGCTGAGTAACATCTTAAACTTGGCTGGTTGTCTATAAACACATAGTGGCCTACCATATAAGACCTGTGAGAGGGATGTGTCACTTACCAAGCTTTTTTGTGGATTGTGTCTCATGTTGCATCTGAAGAAGTGAGCTACAGTCCACAAAACCATAAGCCATGCCAAAGAAAAGGTGCCACAAGACTGTTTGTTGTTTTTTAATGGAGGTATAAGAACTGGTTAAGTGATCCATATTAACTACAGAGCTCAGCCTTCTGGAAGGAAAAAAAGGCTGGGCAATTCACCCTAATTGGAAGTAAAAATTAAAGCTGCTGCAAATATTTTAGCTACTTCCTCTGTCTCCATAATAGGGTACAAGAAGGCCTGCTGACTACATTAACACTTTATTTTAACTGTGCTACTGCTAACTTATAGAACATCAGAGAAAATACATTAAAATATGTGTGATATAATGGTTAGATAGGAAGAGACTTGGGAGAATTCAGGTTCAAGTCCCTTCTCAGCCATAAAACTTACATAATGGTCTTGGTCTGGTCACTTTGTCTTAGCTTGGCCTAACGCTCAGGGCTGTTGCAAAAAATGAAGTGAGGAAGAGGCACACTGCCTTGAGCACATTAAAGGAAGGGTGATACATACATACATACATACATACATACATACATACATACATACATACATACAACTAAAATCCTGTTGTTTAGCATAGTAAATCGTGCTAGAGTAGGCCAATTGAATCAGTTTGGTGAGTCGATACTTCCATAAGTTTCATTGATTCAAATGGGAGTACTCTAACTGCAACTTACTGTGACACGGTAAGCTGTAACTAGAGTAAGTAACTCTGTTTGGTAAATTGGCTGATTCGGTAAGTCAACTCCTCTATAAGTTCTATTAGAATCAATGGAACTTATGGAGGAACTAACTGACTGAGTCTCCATTAATTCAATGAGCCTTTTCTAGTGTGATTTATTATACTAAGCAGGATTTTGGCCACTAATTATCAAATATTTACATACATATATTTGGTCTGTACAGCATTTAAATACAAAATGTAATAGTATAGATTGACCAACAATAATTTGCCCCTTGAGCTATTCCTCCATAAGAATTCTGACAGACTGTAAAGTCTTTGTGATCAAGACATTTCTATCACTTGTGCACAGTTTTACACAAAATAATATTACCGTAATTACTTACCACACAAAGGAAATCTCAAGTATTTGCTTGCAATAAAATGCTACCCAAGAGGGGGACACAATTGTGTCCAGAATGAGTGACCATCTTAACTTGGTGGATTCTGGTGAGCAGCAGTGATGTTGGGCACTTTAAGAAAGACTTGAATCTCTGAAGCCTAGGTGGCAGTGGCTGGCAAAAACATTATCTAATGTCTTGTGGCTCTTTGAGGACAAATATATTTATTAAGCTTCTGTGAACTAGATTTTATTTCATAAAGTGTGAAGTGTTATCCTCATCACAGGAAAAAAAATCTCTCCAAATATAGTTTAAATGGTAATGAATTTCATAAGGATCATCTGTGACAATTCAGTTAAGGATGTACAAATGAAATGCAAGGAGCCCTCACAACAACAGCAATTGCTGATAATACAACTGCCTCATCATTACTTATGGCCCATCTGATGAAGTGGGCTAAAGTTTGGGAAAGCTTATGCGGAACAAGTGTAAATCTTCGGAGTGCCCCAAGACACTTTTGTTATCTTATCATGGCTAAGTCGCCAATAGTAAATCATTGAACTGAAAATACAAAAACTCTTGATTCTCTTTCTATGGGCTTGAAAAGAGAAGTTGGATTAGATCCAGACTCACCTACATATGAATTCAAAATTACCAGCTTCCGGCTGAAGTGTCTCTTGGAAAGCGTTTCATTGAAGAGACTCTGAAGCCTTAAGAGATTGAGAGGTGGATGGCTGGTGTCAGGCTTGGGTGGAGCTGGGGAGGAGGTGGTACCTTGCCCTCCTCAGCAGCCTCAATAAGGCCTCTACTCTGTCCCTGCTGCCCATGATAGCACTTGTTGTCATCCAAGGAGAGCAAATCTATCTGGCAGTTTTTTAAAAAAATTGAATTGACATTTTTTGGACCTAACAGTCTATACCTGGGGCATGAACTTCACTTTAAAATAGAGTCCTGCATACCAGCACACTGTAAGGAGATGGGCCAGGATAGTGGGATGCAAGAATGTTGATGCCTCTTTAGTCTTGAACAGGAGGGAAGACGTCCAAATGATGCAAGTCTTCTGTATCAATAAAAATGGTATTGCCAGTCAGGTTCATTCCATGTCATACACAGCAGCTATGTGGACTGGCAGGAAATTGGCACAGAGGAGACATTCCACATGTCTGCTCAGAGACAGACAGAAGTACAAAACAGAAGGCACCCAGCTCCCCAAAGTAAAGCTGCCTGGGCATGCCTTGAATAAGGGACAGCAGCTGTTCAGTTTTTTGTTTACTTTCTCCTCCCAGGAAGGAAGCTCCCACATTTCGCTCATGGCATGGTTTCCTCCGTGTAAAACAGCAGTTCCTTCAGAGACTCCACATCCTGGATGGTGTACAGGAGAAAAAGATCCATGGGATGCACTGGTGTTTGACTTGATGTGAAATAAGTGGCTTATTTTTCCTCTCTTTCCAAAGAACTCCACTGATCCAGCCAGAATGTTCTGTCCAGTCTTAGTTGACCTTATTATGGAACAATTCCCTGAAAGTAGCATTTTTCCAGCTGTGGACTGGCTATGCTGACTGGGAGATTTGAGGGGTGTATGTAACTGTTCCCAGCTCTATAAATAAATCTCTTCTATGCTGGACACCTGTTAGGCAATGAATACTTGGACAGCCTCCCCAACTCATGGCCTGTCCAGACATGGGAATTTGGAGCTGTCTGGTTCGTGCTTAAAAGGTTCTTATCTTCAGTGTGATGTATTTAATCTCTCACTTGAGCGATCCTTCTGTTCACACTGGAGATGTTTATTCTCCTGAGAGAAGGATCCACAGAACTCTTTGGATTGCTGACTTACTCGTGTGTAAGTGTAGCTAGTTTACTCATGAGTAAGTGTTCCCAGTTAATTGTTAGTAAGAAGCAGTAGGAAAGGACATTAGTGGCAGGCAAGCTCACAGTGGCAGTACCTGCAGAAGAGGAAAGCATTGGAGTGAAGGCTGGGGAGACAGAATGGAAGTAAACCTCTCCTTTTCCTGCCTTTCTTCTCAGCTGGGGCTCTGCTGGAGCTGTGTTCCATTGTGGAGGCAGATTCCATGGAGTCAACATATACCTATTCCCCACCTTTTCTCACAGCTGTCATTCAGCCAGCTGCAGTGGCTTTCCTCCCCCCCCTCCTTTTTTTTTTTGTTAAATAAGTGACATATTGAAAGAGCAATGCATCAACCTAGCATGGTATTTAAATTGTGCTGTGTCAGCTAGGGAATTTTTTTTAAAAAAAGAAGACAAAACAGAGGAGGGGATTTTTACCATCCTCCATTTTAATGTTACAACCCACCTATTCCATCACAGGGTTGTTTCCTCAGGTAATGCCACTCACAGCTCCATTTGGAGGTAAACTAGCCATCTGCACAGGCTGCACAATGGGATAAATTAGGAGGGCATCAAATCATGCCAAAAAAGAGAAGCCTCTAGCCCTGTATAAGAAAGGTGTGGGAAGGCTCTTAAAGGAGCATTGAAGTAAAACAGAAAAACCAAAAAACAAACTTCAGACATGTTCCAACGACACCTTTGTGCAATCGAGCCCAGGCAAGGGGCCAAAAAAGATGGTGAAGAAAGCACCTTTTTCACAGAGAGCCGATGTGCCAGACAAGGACAAGGGTGGCCTCTGCACTCAGACAGCTTGGGTAGCAGCAGTGCTGCTGCTTTTGTGGTTAGGAAAGAGATTGATGAAGAGCACCAGGCATTGCCTTCCATAGCCATACCATGCAGCTCCATCCTATTCAAGGAAGGGTTGACCTCCAGCCTCCATTCCCAGCAAATCTCTCCTGTGCAAAGCAGCATTGTGGTTGGTGGGAACTCCCCTTCAAGTACATGCACATCTGGTGTGGGGCCTCCCACCTTCAAAATAAGAGATTTTAACTTGAATATCCATGTAGGAGATCTTTGGATACTGTATTGGCCCCACCAATCTAGAATTAGGAACAAAACCTTCAGATACACTATATTGGATGTTGAACATGTTGAAAATGACTTCGATCTGCTAGAGATCTTGAATATCATCTTGGAATCCCCCCCCCCCAATTTGAATATGATTTCTTTCTGCAAATTAAGGAAGTGGCCATGGGGTGTGTACTGCTGTCCCCAGTATTGCCCCCACCAATGTCCAAGAAGACAGCTTTAAATTCTTTGTTTTATATGTGACTACAAAGACAGGTGAGGAGGCAATTTCCAAAGATCTCCAATGACAGGAAATGGCATGGATATTCAGGTTAAAATCTCTTACTCTGAATGGTTTGAAATAATAATATTGACTATACATGCTTTTTATGCATTTGGAATAAGGAATGTTTGTACCTTTTGAACCGTATATGTACTGCTTCTTTAAAATCCTCTACTGAAGTTGTTCAACAGCTGCAATGAAGTGCTCTGAGGGTATTTGAGAGTAGGTGTGAACTGCTGTCAGGTGAGAGTTTTTTCTCCCAGGAAATCTGTATTGATGGGAACAGTGAGTATGTGATGGCAAGGTTGTAATAAAGGGATCCTGTTTGGGGTTTTCTGGAAGTCTGTATTTTTATGTTTTAGATCCTTGACTGATAAGACTCATGTCTCAAGCTTTGATAAAGGAAGTGAAACTGGGTTTTCATGTCATGCAAGCAGCCTGGTTAGCTGGGACTCTAAAATTTCAGCAAAGGAACTGAAGCCATTTTCCAAGGAAATTCTCTTACAAAAGAAAGTGTGGGACTTAAAATCTTGATTGGAATCTCTTAAAGCCTAAGAATTGGATCATACAAGCTGAACATGTTAGAGCAAGATCTCTTGGCTTCCTGATAGATATGAGTATTTGCATCTACTGTATTGACTGAAATTTTGTCAATATTTAAAGTGATATGGTACTTTAAGAATATGTAGTGACTGTAAATAATTCACATTTAGTCAGTCTGCAGGGGTTTTTCTTTGGTTACCTGAGTAAGCACTGTGTTTCTCTTGCTTTGGGTGATCACTATTAATTCTGGCAACGTGGGGGGGGGGATGCAGCTAGAGGGGCAGGGGTGATTTGTGTCACATGCTTCTGAAATTGTGACTACCAGAGTCCCCTTAGTCTTCTCCTGTTTCTTTCATTCTTCAAACTGCTACTCCAAGATTGTGCTCACTCACTTGACTGTGCTGTGCCCCATGCTGTCAGCACAGTTCCCACCCACCACAGGCTATTTGCTGCTCCAGTCTGCTTGTCAGTGCTGTCCAGAGTATTTGCCAGCTCCCTAGTATGACCTGGTCTCTGTTTTCCCAGTGCTGCTGACATTTTCTGCTGGTATTCCCACAGTTCAAGGTTTGATCAATAGGCCCATTACATTCATTTCCTAATACCTAAGCACTGTTGGCTGTTGGTGTGTACTCTTTCTGTTTCGCACAATCACTGGGAAAGTGTCAGAGGACACAGGGAACTCCTTTAAAATGGATTTGCATGTTTGTAATTTTTTTAAAGGGGAAATAATGATTATATAATGTTATTTAGGATGAGTGTACTGATTTTTTTTAAAGAGGAAAATAATGACTACATAGTATTAATAATGGATTTCTGGATACCTGGAAATTCCAAATTTTTAAAATTCTGATTTCTCAATCTGATGGGCTCTAATTCTGAATTCCAATTCCAAATCCTGAATCATAATTTTGGTTCTAGTACACATCCCTATTTGTAAATCACTTCTGAGTATACGTAGAAAACCCTGGAATGGGTCACCATAGATCAGAATCAACTTATTATTTCTCTAGCTTGTAGGTGGAATGAATGAAAATGCTCATTGCAGACTTATTGGGAAACAATATTAATGGGAATCATCATAATAATATTATAATCTAGTTTTCAGAACCAGGGTGGCATCCATAGGTCTCCTCCTTTTATCTTCACCGCCACCAACTGAGATATGTTAAACTGGGGACTCATGGCTAGCCTGGATCCCCCAGCTAAGTCCAGCACTCTATCCAGTACTGTCAAAGACTAATTCAAAAAACATGTTCTGGGGTGGATGTGTAATAGCCAATGAAGATTTGAGCTTTGGAAAAGTACTCTTCCAAGCTCCCATCCCGATGCTGAGCAATGTTTAAATAAAACCTCCAAATGCCTGTTGTTGTCTTCAAAAAAACCCCAGTATTTGGGACAAAATGACAAATACAAATATTGGTGTGCTTTCCCCCTCTCTAAATTACTTTTCAATGTACCTGTAATTTACACCTTGTAGTTCTGCATTTTCAAGATTATAAAGAATCTCTATAATGAAATGGCCTCTCCCTCTTCCCTTATTTCGGGCTGTGTTGCAGCTAATTTTATGCCTCCAGGAGGACACCGAACATTCAGTTCTTGCTTTTAAAAATGATATAATGGGGAACTATTTGATGGCTGAGTATTAGATGCCTTTTCTTTCCCTCTGGGGAATGCCTGTGTAATCAAGGAAGACTTATTATGTCTAGGCTAGCCTCTAAAAGCTACACCGTCTGCAAATATATGGGAGGGGGGAAGAGTGATTAGCAATAGTTGTCAAGTAAGAAACAAGCACTGCACATATTTAAACTCTTACCAGGAGATTTTATCCAGACTGTTTGTGGCCGTGGCACAGCAGTGGATTCTGTGGGCCATTTCTCAGGATACCTCCACAATCCCAAAAGGCTTGATGGCTCTTCTCAGTTCAGTTCAATTAATGCCGTGAATTTATGTTCTCATGATTTAGAAACAGTAGTTTGACCCTGTGGATGATTTCTGCATTTCTGTTCCATATTGACAGAACTGGAAAGGCTGCTGCCAGCTGCTGATGATATATGCTGACAGAACTAGTTTAAAACCATATGTGACAAGAGATGAGGCAATTCCTGCATGCTTTAATGGAAAGTGAAGGAAATGAGTAACGGAGGAGAAGGGGAAGGTGGCAATTATCCCTGTTATGGAATCATTTTGATGTGTGAATTTTGATGTATTTTGCAAAATTATTGTTCAAACTTTTGACTATTGGAATGTGAAGTATCTTTCCATGTTATTTTTCTATTGAAACATTTTTGAAAAATGTAGTAGTCTGAAGCTTTAAATTAGAAAGCAGCTTCACTGCAAGCTATTAAAGGACCAGTTGAGGTGGGGCAAGAGGGAGGGAGGGAGGGGGGCTGTGGGCTGGAATGGGACTTGCATCACAAACAAGAATGAGGATGAACTTCCAATTTAATTTCTGATTTAATCCACAGTCCCTGTGTGAGCACTCATTGTGATTGCAGGTGTAATACAGGGTGCAAATCAAATAGCAGCAAAGCTGAATCATTCCAATTCGGTTCTCCAATGTAGTTGCACCCTCAGGCCAGGCCAGGCCTTTGTCTATAGAGAAAGGAATTACTGTAAATTGATACTTGTGACACCTCTGTCCTATATAGCATATGCAAACTCCTTTGATTTCAAGAGCAATGATACTTGATCCAAGTTTTGGACTATTTATTTTAACCTCAAATTGTATATCTTCTTTGCCTGATGAAGACTTTTGGAGAACACAACAGCTTGCCTTGTTTAGGACTTTTTAATGATCCAGTCAAGGTGTTAGCCAACACAGACTTTTGTTATCTTCCATTTCTATGAACTGATATCAGAATTACTATCAATTTCTATGTTATTTATTCCTAAAAGAGGTGGAACAACTTTGAGCTGAAGGCAAGGTTGTAGCTGTATGAGGTTCAGAGTTACCTCTTTCCCATCATGGGTTTTACTGATGAATCCTTTTCGTACCTTAACTTCTACCCCAAATATACACAAGAGGTGAACTTGATGAAAACAGCTCCTTAAGGATGAAAACAGTTGTTTACATGGACTAAGTCCATGTAAACAAGACTAAGTCCATGTAAACAAGACTTTTTCTCTCTCAGATAGCGATTGAATGGACTAGTAAAGGTTGTGTAACTGAGCACAGGATTGCGTTGCAGATCTGCTATTTGCAGATATTACCTAAGCTACTATTCCATTTCAGCTTTTCCATACAGTTAACAATGTGCTATATAGACAGTGTTGTGGCTAGCAGGATAATGTTGTAGTGTTTACTTGGGGTGAAATAGAAATATAAGATGTATCTGCTCATGTACTGAGTGGGGGAAATTTTTAAATATTTGGGAATTCTCTGCTTTTTTGTAACATAGGAACACATAAACACCAGTGTGTATGTGTATGGTATATGTACAGAGTTGATATATACTGAATAGCTTCAGGGCAAGAGAAAAATCTGTAGAAGCTGTCGTATAAACAAACAGGAAACAATCCACCTCAACAAAGCACATTGGATCATCAGCATCTTCCAGACAGCTAGATTTCTACAGAACTCGCACCTGCTCATAAAGGAGGGAGAGCTGTCATTTAAGCCTCTCTCCTAAAGGAAGAGGTTCTGCAGGCTACAGTGGGCATGCCACTCAAAGTTTCCCTCCAGTAAACATATTCCTGGGCTTGGCATGTTCTCCCAAAAGCTAGTCCTACTGGCAGGGATGGGGAGGGGTTAGGGTAGGTGAATAAAGCCACACCTTTTACCCCACAATTGCCACTCCAAACTGTTTTGTTGGATTAAAAAAAAACCATAAATTGAGATTGCAAGTGTGGCGGAATGCCCATGTCCCACCTGTCCATCACGTGTAGCTCTAGAGCTGGAGCCTATGAGAGGACAGGAGGGGGGAGTCAGTTAAACAGTTAGAGACAGTTGGTAACTGAGAGAGGAAGTTTTTGGGAGAGTTTTAAGAGAGAGATTGGAAAGTTGGTGTGGTACTGTTGGTTTATGAATTAAAGAATAGATAAAAGATAGAAGTAAAATAAATAGACAGTCATATAATAGTATTCCAGTGATTCACAGTGATTTATATGGAAAGTACTACCAATAAAGATGCGTGTCTAATGTCCAAGTAATGAGTGAAACATCATACAACATCTATTAATATACTTATGTGATTCTACAACTAAACAATAAATAATCTGTTATATTTGACAACACGTGTCCAGGAAGCATTATTGGTAACGTGTGGATAAAGATCCACTGGTGGCAGTTGGTGTAAGGAAAATAAAGAACGTCGTGCCCAAAGGTGGGACCTGGGTTTGAGGGAAACAAACTAGGGACACTGGGGGTGCACGACAGCAAGCTTTCAGAAAGTGGCAAGATCAAATGGTAGAACTGCAGCCTCTGTGAATGACAGCCTTAACAAAAATGTTGCCTCAACGCAAAGCACAGTGTTCACCATTCTTTTCTGTGAAGGAGATGACATGGAAGCCTCTCATCAACCATTACTACAGGGTGGCTAAAGCCACGATATCATTTTTTAAAAATGGCTTTATATCACCCTTAAAATGGTAAGGATAACACAGACACAAGCTTTTCTCCACATCCACCTGACTGAATGATACATATGTAGAGGTGGGGAATCTTTAGTCTCTAAGGCCAGAATCCAATTATTTTTCCCATGCATGGTAACACAATTTTAGTTCCACAGCTATGGGCACCGTACCCTATGTGTATAAACCTGTGATCTATTGTACTCCAAGGGTTTGTGTGGATTGTAACACAAAAGTTCACACTGAAAGAAACCTGTTTTAATTTTTTAAATGCCACACTTATTATGTTTGCTTTGTTTCATTTGGCTCACAGAGAAGCAGACAAATAAAACAACTTCCACTCTGACGCTTTCCAGGCAATATTTGTGTGAATAGCTCCTAAGCGTTTAATAATATATCCATTCTGGGGATGGAGGAAAGATGTGCTTACAAAATGTCCATCATCTAGCTATTAAGCACAGAAAGCCCAGTCTTACAGAGAAGAGTTTCCTTGTGATGCTGTCTGTGTGCAGGGCTGGCCCTACCATTAGGAAGAGGGGACCACTCAGGCAGCAGATTTGGGATGTAATGAACAGACAGCAAAACGTTATTTAGTTTTTTATTGTTCATTTTTTTCATACTGCAACAGGAGGGGATGTCTGGCCTCCAGAGCCGTATTAACCCATGGCTGGGACCCTAGGCTTTCAGATATTTCAGCTCCCCTCCCAAAGTGCCTTTAACCATTGGAGCCCTAGGGTGTCTCAGCAAAACCAAAACCTGACAGGCCCCTAATCCCTGCAGGGCCCCTGGGCTTCAGCCTAGTCAGCCTTATGAATAATACAGCCTTGCCCACCTCCCTTGATTTGGATGGGTGGTGGGAACAGTATGTCGCTCTGCCTCAAGCAGCAAAATGTTTTGGGATCGTGGTATGCATGGGTGCACAACTAGATAGAAACTGGGCTCTGGTTATTATAGTCAATTGCACTCTTAAGCAACAGACTATCCAAAGCTTTTCCCAACCCCTGTGCCTCCAGAAATTTAGTGCTAAAGTTATTTAGTGCACGGGACAACATTTGTGAAACCTTGCAAAACCCCATGTGGTTCGTCTTCATTCTAATTAAGATAGCACCTTTTGGAGTTTTCCTTTTACCACGTTGCTGTTGGCCATAAAATCCACACAGCACTAACACAGAACCCTGCTTTATATGCTTGTGACATCTTTGTCTTAAAGGCTGAATATTATGGGACTGATTTTTTTTCCCCTGGTAGGGTTTCCCATTTGAGGAGAGGCAAAAATGCATCGGGTGACATTCCCCTCCCCTCTCCAGGAGCAGAGAGGTGTCCTGAGGACCAAAGCTCTTAAATTTGTAAGCACACCTTTGTTTCTTCCCCCTTAGCGAATGAGTCACAAATTAAGCGGCGCACCGCCGAGGAACAGGCTCCAGTGGGCTGGCAGGACTCTCCTTTGGATGCAGGTCCGGCAACAGACACGTTGGGTAGCCATCTGTCGAGAGCGCTTTAGCTGTGAGAGTCCTGCCTCAGCAGGGGGTTATTGACAAAATGGCTCTTGGATCCTGTTGCAAATCTACAATTCTATGATTCTAACTTTAGCATCTGGACCAAACTCAAAGACTCTCATCCCGTCTAAAAATAAAGGGGAAATCTGTTGCCAACACTGAGTATTTTCGTAGCCCACGGAGGGGATTAAATAGGGGCAATGCACTTTGCACACGAGCGGTGCGTCTTTCATAACACTTCCCGCGTTCAGGGACGACTTTGCCAGTCAAGTGCTAAAAAAGTAAGCCCCGCAGGCGCTCTACAACAAAGCAGGCAAACGTCACGGAAGAGAGGCTGCTCTCTGTCTCTCCCCCCCCCCCCCCCCCGCGCTCGTCTGGCTTTAGACGCCCTGAAACCCTCGCTGGACAAGACGGCTCCTCCCTTCGGGGCGGTCCCGGACAACCTCTGCCCTCGCCGCCAGCCCAGGCTTAGCAACCGAGCCGTCTCCAGCGTCAACAAAAGCGAGGTGGCGGGAGTTGCAGCAGCAGCAGCAGCGACCAGATCCGGGACAGGCCCGTCGAACTCGCTGCCCCTGTCCGTCACAATGGGATGGAAGCGGCCGGGCGGCTCCAACCAGGTGAGACGGGCAGCCTGCAGGGGGCGCACTGGAGTGCTAACAACTTGCACTGAGGATTCCCGTCCTAACCAGCGGAAGGCGACTCGCCCAGGGCAGTTAATTCTGCGCCCCCCCCCCCCCCGGAGCCTGACTTTCCCTTTACTACTGCTGGTATCTGTGCACCGCTGCAAGCGACCTGTTTGATCCCAACATCGAAAATGAGTGAGATCCCTGTTGTACTTGCTATTATTAGCGTTAGCGGTAGTAGTAACAGTTTCCCACTAATTGTCCTTCATCTCCTTTTAAAAAAATATGCAGGCACTCTGCACACGATCAAAGAACAATGCCAAGGCATTGTAAAAGCAATCCATCTGCCACCCGTGCAAACGCTAGTGTGCCACAAAGAGAGAACAGGGGCGCGACCGAGCAGTTCAACAGTTAATGCCCCCCCCCTCGCCCGCCCTGGACTTAAGTGCCAGACGTGGAAGGGATCTGCAGCTTTAAGCACTGCACGAAGAAAAAAAACTTTGGGGAGCTGCGGTTTCGTCCAGTGTAGTTCTGAAGTCCCAGAGCAGATGCTTTGATAGGAAAACTTTTCCAGTTGCATAGAAATGTATGTTGTTTGCCCCTAGCAGGAATGGGCAGCCTGTGGGCTTCTTAAGGTCTTGGCTTACAACTTCCATCATTCCCATATAGCCAATAGTGAAATATACTGGGAACTCCAGTCCAACATCATCTGGAGGGTCACAGATCAGGGCTTTTGTGGTCCTCCCGATGTTTTTGAATGTAATCCTTTATCCTTGTCTCTGCATTTGCCCCCATGTCCTTGTTCTAGAAGGACTCTTGGAGAAACTTCCATGCCATGTTATTTTCAGTTTCTTAGGAAACAAATCCAGTTAAAGAGCAGGATCCTTTCTGTTTAATGCATTGTCTTGTCACATCGTTACTGTGCATTGCACAAAACTGTTGCTGCTTTAAATTTTTATGAGTTAAGGCAGCAGTCGGTGAAAAGTTTGCTACTGATGTGGGCACATCTAAGTGGTTATGTGGGGAATCCGTGGACCCATGACTTCCCATATAGTTCTTTCTGATGAGCAAGTAGTACCTAGGTTAAAATCCAACATAGAACTTTTCATACATATGATCATTAATATTTCTTACATTTTCTTACAATTGCATCTATAAAATCACTCATCTAATTTCAGCCTCTTTTTCTGTGATTGTTGCTGTTCAGATCTTAAAATCTCAAAAGCATATGGTGGTCACTATACAGAAATGATACTCCAAGTTATGAGTACTTTGTAGTTCTTATGTACACTTAGTTCAGAGTAGCCTCCACTAAAAGTGTAATCTTACATGTGTCTATTTAGAAGTGAATTCTGTGAGGCTCAACCCAGTTCTCACATTCTGAAGACCCGACATTCAGAGTATGAGGGAGAGTCTGTGCACTTGTGGGGACGCTGTGGTTGGAGAGGATTTCTGCAACCCCGTCCCTCTCCCCTATATTGAGTTCTCATACGCTATTTGTAATGGATGGGACTGATTTCTTAATAAATGTCTATACAAAACATGCAGCAGTCCAGGGAACCGTGCAGCCTGAGAGGAGGCTATTTTAATAGTGGGGTGTACATTAAAAAATTATATTTACCTAAAAAAGCCATCCTTTATGAAAACAGTAGAGTACCTTGGCGGCTCTTGAAAGCTTTGGTGGACTAACAAGGCTGGCCTAAGAATTTTGCTGCCTGAGGAAAAGCATAAGGTGAGCCTCTCCCATCCCACATAGAGAGGCTGACTGGATAGGCAGTTAATATTATTTAAACAGTGCCGTAATGTACTTTTACTGAAGGCAATAGGCTGAGGAAATAAAGGGAAACCTGGAGGACACACACAGCTCTATCCTTCATTGCTCTCTCTGCCACTTTCCATCCCTCCGGAT
Organism: Intellagama lesueurii; assembly: GCA_037013535.1. NCBI lineage: Eukaryota > Metazoa > Chordata > Lepidosauria > Squamata > Agamidae > Intellagama > Intellagama lesueurii. The sequence goes on along the minus strand of JBAJHW010000003.1, from coordinate 94,090,961 downwards.
CTGCAGTCTGACAACAGGTGCCTCGCTCTGCCTAACCAAGGGTTGGGCAACAGACAGTCCTTAAGTTGTACACGGACCCAAGGGGCCTAAATGTGCTAGAACTAGAGCCCATTTTACCAAAAACAGGATACCATAGTGACACTGAGACCATAATAGATTTGCGAGTCTTTAAAGTACTCCAGTGCAAAGATTTTTGCCACAGCAGGTCTGCTTATGTTCCCTTTGTGAAGAGATGTTGACCTATAATATTCCTGCTGGGAGAAAATGCAGAAAGGACTTGACCTTATGGACAAAGGTTTGGACTAGTTTAATTTTGGATCCATTCCAGCCCTGTGATGGGATAATTGTGCCATGAATGTGGTTGTCCTCCTTCATAAGTTAGAGGCAAAAAGCTGTTGCATGGGCTACCTAAGTTTCCATGTTTTGATTGGACTCTTGCCAGTTTTTGGCCTTGAATCTGTAGCCTTCTGAGCTTCCCGAGAAGTCCATGCATTTGTTATATGGCACATGGTTTTCTTTGCACAAATGGCTGCATCTGTTAAAATCTGAAAATTCACACAAGCTAAGGCTCAGATGATGTGCTTATGTGTCCTCCCAAAATGAAGGAGAAAAGCTGGGTGGGTGAACTCTTTTTGAACTTTTCAAGTGAAGTTACAGTGACCTTAAGAGAACCTTTAATTACGATTTCTCTATGTTGCTTGGCCTTCCCTACATTTAAGTTGATTTTGTTTTTTATTTAGGGTTTCTAATAATCACAATATTCTATTAATAATTCTAATAATCAAAGTCAGAGATAGTATTATATTCAACTGTCCAACAACATCTAACACAATATGTTCCTGGTGGACAATGTACCATGGTATGTTCGTTCTCCCTCACAGAAATGTGCAGCAAAAATAAGTTGAAAGGTCTGTGGTTGGCATCCAGACTTGGAAGAAGCAAGCACTGAGAAGTAAGGGAAGGAAACCAGAGAGAAAGCTGTTGGGTGCATGTATCTGGGCCTGTGGTGTAATGGGGAATGTTACACACATAAGCACCTTGACACTGAGCTAATGAATGCCAGCACCAGGTGGAGATGGGTACCCAAGTTTTAAAGTTACCTCACACAAGAATCAAATGATCTCCTCCTTCAGTGCAGCTTAGCCTGAGACTTGTCTCTCAGCCTGGAGAGCAGAGAGGCGCTGCAGTTTCTTGAGACTTCATCTGACATCCTGAAATCTGAAAATCCTATGCAGGTGGGAGGGACTGGGTAGCATGCACCAACACACTGTTCGTTACATAATCCAGCATCTCTGCTTCCTTGTGGGTTCTTATCCCTTGTGAGTGACTGCTATCCATCACAACACCCTTTCATACTATAAACCATCATTTTCCTTTGTTTTCTCATTTTTGTGAGACTTGCTCTTAGAATTTTCATTTGACAGTCTGGGTGGTGAAGGCTGATGAGTAATGGTTTGTCCAGAAGTCACTTAGGGCTTCTTTTCAGAAAATGAATTATAATGAAGGCCTGCTTGGATTTTCAAGTAGGCTTTAATTATGTTTAAGTTTTTCTTAGTAGTGTGATAATCTAATGGATATAAATAGCTGAGACTGATCTCAGGTTTTTGGTAGGCGTAAATGCTGCAGTTGACCTGCATCTGGGATCATTAGAGTTTATAATACAAAGAACATAGCCATACTTAGCACTTATATAGCACTTGACAGCAGTGAAAACATTTCATGCATGTTATGGGAGAAGAACTAAGTTTTGTGTTGAGATTTTGTAATGTTGGTTGCAACCAGGGTGGATTTGATTTAAATCAAATCAATTTAAATTTGATTTTTATAATTATTTAAATAAAAAAAATCAATTAATTTTTTTTAAAACATCATTGATTTTTATCCACTCTGTTCCCAACCCACCACTGTGCTCAGTGATTGACAATGGTTCATATTACGTGTTACCAGTATTTAGAGATAAACTTCTGTCTCCTAAGAAGCAGAATACACAACTTGTTACTGTTTACTGCAGTCAAAAGGCAAGTATTTGCACAAACTCTCCAGTGTGTGCATACATTTAGATCATTTAAAAGTGTTTACAGTTGCCCAAGTAACTATTATGATAATGAATTAATGATTTACTATATAACTAAAAAGATAGGACATAAATGGAATGTTTCTCAGCCTGAGTGAATCAGAAAAACAAAACAAAGCCAACCTAAAATTCTAAGATAAAACTGCTGAAGGGAAGGCTCCTAATTTCTGTTCTCTTGACTGTGGTCAACGTACTTCTGGAAGACTTCCCTAGAAGGTGATATAGGCAGCTTGAGGCAGGATAGGTGTTGACTCCCCTTGAAATTTGGGGTTGTGGTGGGCGGGAGGTGCTTGCCACCTCAGTCCATGAGCTGGTCCAGATGGTGGGGTAGAGTCTGTGATTCCCAAAGAAAGAATGGGGGAAAGGGTGTGGCTGTTTCTGCTGAGGAACAGGGGAATCTCCTCAAATTAAGAGAAATATTGATTGATTGATTGATTGATTGATTGATTGATTTTTACCCCACCTTTCTCCTTAAAAAGACCCAAGGTGGCTTACAACAATTAAAAGGCAATATTTAAAAGCTAAAAACAGTAAGTATATAAATATTAAATAGAATTAAACAAGTATTATATTTAAAATGGTCAATAAAATCAAGAGAATAGCTTAGAAATGCATTTTATGAGTCTATACTTCCTCACGAACTAACATACAGAACTGTAGCTAAGTTGAAATGCACAGGATTGGCCTGGAATGGTAGCATCTGCCTTTCTCCTGTGAAGACACCCTCCCTGTAAATCCCATTCTTATGTACACTGCACCCATGGTACATGCCTGGAGTTTTTGTCTGCTGCTTCTTTTTTATGTCTCCTTGAGTGAAAGTTGAAGTGTGGGTTGGGGGACACAGTGTCAAACAGCAGAGGAAAAAAGGACAGAAAAGTCTGTTGATGGGTAAGAGAAAATTTTATTACTATTCACATATACTGACACTTTACGGGTAACTTTCCTTCTTCACAAGCTGAAAGTATAGGATGCATAGCATCTGCTAGAGATCCAGTAGCAACTACTACCAGCTGTTTATATGCATAATTCTAACCCAGCTTTGTGAAGGATGGTATTTTTTTTTTAAAAGTAAGTAGATATATGAATTTCTTTAGAGCACTAAGATTCTAATAAAAAACATTGTTGGAGCTAATATATTTGTCCTGTTTCTGAACTATAGGGTCTGCCCTCATTATAGCTTTGGATGGTATCAATATAACAAAAAAAATCTTTTTATTTATGTTTTAAGGGGAACACCAAAGGAAGCCAAAAGTCAGCATTAGAATGACTGGCACCATGGGTAAACGGCTTATGTGGAGTGCACGTGAGTATTTTAAGATGACATTTCTCTAAATAATTTGCAGCTGAAAGGTCTCCTGAACATATTTCAATAGAAAATTCATATTTTTGACAAGCGAGATAGTTTTGTCTGGAAAAAAATAGTTGTCTCTATTATTTAGCGAATACATATCTGTCATTATTCCCTGGGGTATCCAGATAAAAAGGAAGAGATAGCAGCTTTAATAAACAGCAAAAAATATCTGTGCTTTGTGTTGGTAAGAATGAAACTGAACTGATATTAGGTGGGATGCCATGGATTGTTCATGAACATTCCAATTAGTCCCTGAGTGAAGCTTTAGGCAACATGATTTTTTGCAATCCAGTCTATGTGAAGGAGGGGAAGATTGTCTATTCGTCTGAGATTAAAAGTTCATGTCGTCCTGAAGGACAGGGTGAATTCTGTTAAAGGTTAAAGAAAGACAAGTCAAATAGAGGGTCCCGTATGATAGGAAAGAACCAGCATGTCCAGAGATGGTATGGCTGACAGAAATGAGCAGATAAGGTGGTATTCTAGAGCTAGAAGCTAATGGAAGAGAAAACAGAAAAGGAGAATTGGATATATATGGGCAGAAGAAACAAATAGTTGTGGGAAAGAGACAATAAAAATGTCTCCTCAAAACATCTCATCTTACTCATAGTATGGGAGATCAAGAGAGATGTTGTGAGTTAGTGTGAAAGACAAAAATACAGCAGAATCGAGGGGTTAAAAAAAGTAGTACAAAATGGACAGTGGGACCAGAGGAAAGAAGGAAAGAAGGGTGGGCTGTGGGCTGGAATGTGAATCACATCACATCCAGTGTGAACAGTGAAATCCCAAATCCATCTGCAGCCCCTATGTGAGCACTGACTGTGATTTCAAACGTAATATAGGCCGCAAATCAGTGTAATCACACCCTCACTGAACCACACTGAAATCTGCTCAAGTACATCATATGTTTATATCATTTCCATAGCTATTGCTAGGTAGAAATTACTTCTGATAGGAACATTCTCCTCAATTCATGTTAGGGCTTCAAAGAGTAATACAGCAGCCTCTATGGTTTAGTGAGCCGTTGAATCATAAGTTTTGGAGGGCATCTTGTAGGTCAGAGGTCATCAACCCCCGGTCCGCGGCCCATTGCCGGTCCGTGGCTTAAGCCCCACCGGGCCGCCAAGACATACCTCCCCCCCCCGCACGCACTCACCCCTGCAAAGGTTGTTTGCGCCTGCGCAGATGGCGGCGCAGCCTCCCGGAGCCTGGCTAGAAAGCTAGCAGCGCGGAGGGACCCAGCGGCTGAAGATAGGAGCCCGGGAAATTCAAATGGCCTCCCCACGGGGCTCTGTCTCCAGCTGCGGGATCGCTCCGTGCTGCTGCCTTTCCAGCCTGGCTGGAAAGTCAGCAGCAGGGAGAGACCCTCAGGCAGGAGCCCGGTGGGGAGGTGTTTTGATTTTCCCGGGCTCTGTCTTCAGCCTCGGGATCGCTCCGTGCTGCTGCCTTTCCAGCCTGGCTGGAAAGTCAGCAGCAGGGAGAGACCCTCAGGCAGGAGCCCGGTGGGGAGGTGTTTTGATTTTCCCGGGCTCTGTCTTCAGCCTCGGGATCGCTCCGTGCTGCTGCCTTTCCAGCCTGGCTGGAAAGTCAGCAGCAGGGAGAGACCCTCAGGCAGGAGCCCGGTGGGGAGGTGTTTTGATTTTCCCGGGCTCTGTCTTCAGCCTCGGGATCGCTCCGTGCTGCTGCCTTTCCAGCCTGGCTGGAAAGTCAGCAGCAGGGAGAGACCCTCAGGCAGGAGCCCGGTGGGGAGGTGTTTTGATTTCCCCGGGCTCTGTCTCCAGCCTCGGGATCGCTCCGTGCTGCTGCCTTTCCAGCCTGCGCACCCGTGCACCCACCCCACCCCTGCGCGCGGGCGCATGCTTGAAGGGGTGAGGGAGTGCGTACCGGCGGCGGCAGCCTGGGAGTCTGAGCATGGCCGGGGGGCTCCCTCTGGCCGCTCGCCTCCCAGCAGGCTCCAAAGAGGCCGGGGTCGGCACTCCTCGCTGCCCTGAGCAGGCCGATGCCGCCGCTGGTGCCTCCAGCTCCGGAACCAGCGGCTGCATTTGAATTTCCCGCGGAGGGCGGCGAGGAGCCCCGCCCCCAGCCTCGTTGGAGCCCGTCGGGAGGCGAGCGGCCAGAGGGAGCCCCCCGGCCACGCTCAGACTCCCAGGCTGCCGCCGCTGGCACGCACTCCCTCACCCCTTCAAGCATGCGCCCGCGCGCAGGGGTGGGGTGGGTGCACGGGTGGGCAGGCGCTCCTGTGCATGCGCGAAGCGGTGGGGGAAAGTGCGCGCGTGCGCTCCCCAACCACTTCGCGCGTGCGTCGGAGAGCAGAAGCGCGAGGGGCCGCCCCACCTCCCTCAGAGGCTCCGCCGGTCCGCACTACAGAAAAGGTTGGGGAACACTGTTGTAGGTCACCTAGTTTGCTCAACAGTTTGATTCAGGAAACCCAGAGGTTGTACAAACACACCTCAAGTAACTGCCCAGCCTCAGTCTGAAGATCACCACGGAAGAACCACCAACCCACTCCTTAAATAGAAAGTATGAAGGAAAAGGCCAATGGTTTTCTGACACTCCCGGTGTTTCTGTGTTGGAAGAGGTGCCTACTTACAAGAGGTGGATGAAAAGTTTGTGGCCTAATTCTAAACCCAGCTCTCTTCTTTGAGGACAGAAAGGAACACTAAATCTGCCCTCTGAAGAAATGCCCTCATTAGCATGTCTAAAAATGAGGAGTTGTAAGAACACAGTAAAATAACTTCAGATGTAATAGTTGGGGACAGTAAGCTGAGTTAATTAGTTCTGCTATGAACCTAACTTATGATTTTTCCCTCTTAACAGAACTTACAAGTGAGGAAAAGCCTTCAAAAAATCATGAAAAACCCAAGTCACTTGTTGCCTTCAGTCAAAACTTGGAAGCAAAAGGAAGGAGAGATCTTGGCATTCAGTGGGATTTAGATGTGCAGCCTCTCCTTTCTTCTGCTAAATGGCTTCAGATCCATGGGCTCAAGAGAAACAAGTTGACTTCTTCTCAGATTTTGTCTCAGATCGGATTTCAGCAGAAAGAAGGTAAGATGTCACAAACCAAATCACTGTGGTGGACCTTTTTTTTGGCCCAGAATGCAGCCTGATCCTTTAGGTGTGGGGTTCCTGTGTCTTGCATCATTCCTAATCAGGCAAATGGTTGTACTGGATCAGGTACTTAATGTTCCAAAACTTGATACATGTAAAACATCTTTCTGTTCTAGATTATGTGCCTGTTTTGGGGAAGCTTGTAGCTTCCAGATATGCGAATGAGTTGTATCGTCAATTCAAGACAGGACCAAATGGCAAGCTGTATAAAGTAAGTGTGACAGATTTGTATTGAGCTGGAGTAATAACTTATTTCTTTTCAAAAAATAATATTATATTGTCAGAAAGAGATCGCTGGAGTACAATAATTCTCTGCTGTCAGCCCTTAAAGGAAAAAAATGATTTTACTTGATATTCTTTGCAGCTTGAACCACAGAATTTAGATTTGACCAGTCTGTTGATACGGGACATAGGAAGGACCTTTTGTAAACTAAGAATGGAAAGTAACAATAAAGAGCCTAGGCGATATGGATTGGGAGAGCGGAGATGTCAGGTGACAGGCACTGAAGGCATTTGACAGAAAAGCACGATCCAAGGGCTTTCTTTGCATGTACAGTATATATCACAGGCAAGAAGGGCAGGGCTCCGGCTCTGCCTTCCTGTCGTTGCTCTTTCCACACTAAAGCACTGTGTCTGAAGAGAAAGCACTGTTGTTGCCACGGAGGCTCCACGCATGAGCAGGAATGAGGAAAAAATCAGAGTTCTGGTACATGTGCAGAGCCTTGAGCAATGGAACCAGGTCTTCTTTTCAGACACAGCAGTTTTGTGTGAGGAAAGTGACAGTGGGGGAGGGGAGGACTACAGTGTCCTCCCCTCTTTCTTTGTATGTGAAAGATCACGTCTGAATGAGACTATGTTGTTTTCCAAATCAGGACTACCTCTTTGACTCCCACAGTTTCAAAAGACTGATAAAGGAAAAACCATCCCCCCCTCACTCCCAAATATCCTAACTCCAGACAGAGCTTGGAAAGGCAGAGCTTGGATTTCTGTAGTTCCTATGTTGCACTCTCTCTCTCTCTCTCTCTGTGATGTGCCATCAAGTTGCACCAACATACGGTTAGTGCTTTTACCATTGCCACCCTCCAGTGAGTTTCTGCAGCTAAGCAGGAATTTGAATCCAGGTCTCTAGTCCATCACTGTATCCACTACACCATACTGGCTCTTGTGTGTAGTATGTAGTAGAGTGTAGTCCACACTAATGTTGGATTACAACTTCCAGAATCCTCCAGCCAGACTACAGCTCCCGGAATTCTTTACCTAGCATGTTGAGTGTTCAAATCTCTCTCTTGTTTTTACTGAATTCAGTGCAGAATAATAGCTTCTGTTTTGCCCTCTGATTTAATGGAAGACAAAACCCAGCTAATTTGGACAAATGTTAACAAAATGATACATGTCTCTGTTTTACTCAAAGAGTGGTGAGCCCTTAGGGAACCTGTTTCTGGAATGAAATCTTCCAGGATCCCAATCTTTTGGCCTTTCTAGCTAAGCTGGATGGGAGTTGTAGTTCATCAACATTTGGAAGCCCACCATGCTGCATTTAGTAATCTGTTAAGTAGATGTGTCAGATTTTCAGAGTGGTCTGAGTGCTTTGAGGCACCTAAAGATGGGACAGCCTCTGTACTGTCCGAAATGTTGCACAGTGTTTTAATATTTATTTCTTTGTGCTCAATTTAATTTAAATATAGCTGACAGCCAATAAAGATCTGCTCTTTCATTTTGTGGAGTGCCTTACTGGAGCTATTGAACTATACAAACAAAGAATGGAATGGCTAACCACAGAAAGTCGGCAAATATTTGGAGTGATTCAGGAACAAAGTATCACCATAGTTCTGGATTTTGGTGCTGCTTCTCAAGCGGAGTTTGCTCTGTGCCGAGAAGCACTTTCTATGGTCTTCAAACAGCAGGTGGCCCAAATAGCCAAATTTAACCTCATTTGGTAAGTTCTTTTACACATTAATGATGAGATTTGCTTTAATTCCTGAATCTGTAACCACGGCGGCAGATAAATGTGGAAATGCATTAAAAATACTTGGCTGGTGAAAATAATTGTACTTTGCTTGCAGGGACTTTTATGCCATTTCTGATTTGAATCTATGCATAGGAAGTCTCCTGTTCACATCCATGTAGCAGGAATAGAGAGCTTCGAGTGGATGAAGTCTAGAGCCAGAGCCAACAAAATGGGCATAGACAGAGGCAAAAGTGGGTGGCAACTGAGGCATTGTGTAGCTCTTTCTCTCCCTGTACTATTCCATCTTTACCTCTCATGTGCACACAAACACAAATGCACGAAGAAGAGGATTCCCAGAAGAATTAGATCACACTGAGGGCTGTGTAAATCTGCATCAAAAATCTTAGGTTCCGCACTTAAGGAGGGAAGAGTGTCATCAGAGTTCTGTTAGTGTAGATCTACACTCTACAGTTTGTGTCAGGTTGATACCTTTTTAATTGCCATGGCTCTTTCCTAAGGAATCCTGTAGCTTGGTTAATGTAGTTGAAATGATTTGCTGTACTTCAGAGGACTGCTCTCAGAGGTCTCTAGTAGCACCACACTAAATTTAAAACACAGCGTTACACAGAGTGAGGCTGTGAAAGCTACAGTGGTGTCAGGTTGCTATAACAGTGTGTCATAGATACATTCCTAGCTTTTTGTCAATGGCAAAGAGTGTACTTCGCACCATTTATCTCTTTCTTCCCTCACTCCAAGTATTACATGCCATTTTGTGTTCAGAAATCTCTCCATCACAAATCTTGGTTGGCTAACTAGGGAGAGCAGAATGAGCGGACTCCTCCTGTTTGTTCAGAAAATCCAGGCAATACTGTGAGAATGTTTTCCCTGAATGTAGAGGATATTTTCTGTGACTGGTCTGACTTATCCCCAGTTTGGGATTTATATGCCCTGTGAGAAGTCACAGAGGAATATTTCTTGGGCTATGCTGATGCTTAAGAACTTGGGCTAATCAACCAGAATGGTCCTGTCATTAGCAGCCACGCTCAGCTCTTGCAAACTACAGGTTGTAGTTTATTTCCCTGAATCAACCCATCTCATAATATTTGGTTTTCTTCTTTTCAAATTTTCCTAGCATTATTGTTTTTCTCGTCTCTCATGGTGTGCCCAATGTACGGTTGCCTCTGTTGAGCCAATTTGTTTGGCTTCTAGAGAGAGTCCAGGCTTGATTTGCTTTAGTCTTTTGCCTCGTCACTGATTTTAGTGGGACGGGGCTGAGCAACTGAAAAGACTTGCATAGTGCCATCTGTTGTGAATAGAGCCTTAAATGGCTGGGTTTTCTACAAAACAAACTCTGCTTTCTGTCAGGTTCCATGTATGTGGCAAGAATTCATCCATTTCCATGTGCATGTGTCATTTAAAAATGACTGCACTTACCCAATTTCAAATGGCAACATCACCATGTTTTACGTATCTGAATTCCAAAACGAAAGTGTGAATTTGCTTTGACTTCATATGACCAGAGAAAGGATTGCTATATATGTTCTTCAGTGTAATAATTTTTTTTAAAAAAAATGTCTCTTTACGTCCTTCTTGCTATTTGTTGTGCATTATTTCTTGTTTTTTCTTCCTGAAGTATGTGAATTTGGACATATGGCTTCAGTACATCTCAGTTTGCATGCATTAAGTCATACTAGACCAATGAAATTTGCCACTTTCTAACCAGTATACTGCCTGCCTAATTGTTGTCATGGAATCTGTCACAACAATTAGGCAATCAATATTGTTATGTAACATGACAGCTAGCATTCAGTCACTGTGACTTTTGAAGCTGTTTGTTCAAACTGATACCGTGTTTTGAAGCATTAGAGGCGCAGGCCAAAGAAGGGTGATGAAATTTATGTGCAATGTAGATGTCATAAATTAGTTGCTTGCCAGATTGCTAGTGCTGTGGCCAAAAGGCTGTTTTGTAATTTATGCTAGCCTAAGTGGGATGTTGTCAGTGGTGGGGGAGATTGTTGGTGATTTAAGAGCTCCTGCTTTGATCCTGGGGCTCACACGACTTGTGAACAATTAGTCATATTGCATGCAAGCTGGGCAAGCTCTGGGCTTGAGTCAGGACTCTTTAATTACCAACAGTCTTCCTTTGCCAGTGGCATCCTAACTCTTGGCTGGCATACAGTGGTGCCTCGACTTACAACCATCTTGACTTGCAACCAATTTGAATTACAACCAGCTCCGGTTGCAACATTTTGCTTTGACTTGCAACTGGCACTTTGAGATACAACTGGAAAAAAAGCCTCTTTTCCCTTGTTCCCTCCCTCCCTCCTTTCCTGCCCTTTTTTTAACCTTAGAGGTCATCTTAGGTTAAAAAAACAGTCTCCCCCTAGTGGACGGATTAACCGCTTTTGCATTACAGTGATGCCTCGACTTATGACCGTCCTGACTTGCGACCAAATCGAGTTATGACCAGCTCTGGTTACAAAATTTTGGTTTGACTTGCGACCGGAGCTTTGAGATACGATCAGAAAAAAGGTGGGGAAAAAGGCGGGGAATTTAAACTGCTAACCGTTGGTCGGCGAAGAGGCTGCTTCTTTGTAGCTCCTTCGCCCCAGTGGTTAGAGAGTGTGCGTTCGGAGGAGGCTTCGGACTGCCTGGTACTGCTGGAACGGGTTTGTTTGATTCTGGGGGGGTTATGTTTCTGTGCTTTGATGGGTCTTGCAGTATAGCATTTTTAGTCCCTGCTGGAATGGGTTTTTTGTTTTGTTTTAGACTCCAAACTCTCCCCCCCCCCCCCATTGTCTTCTCTCTCTCTATCCTCTCTCTTTTTGTGCCTAAAAGCACAAACCTTTGTCTGAGGGGTCTGTGTACCCCAGTGATGATCTTCTTTCTTCCTCTTTTCCCCATTGTTCCCTCCCTCCCTCCTTTCCTGCCCTTTTTTTAACCTTTAAAAACATCCGGAACGGATTAATCGCGTTTCAATGTATTCCTATGGGAAATGGTGCTTTGAATTACAACCAACTTGAGTTACAACCGTCATCCCGGAACAAATTAAGTTCGCAACTCAAGGCACCACTGTAATTTACATAACTGGATTTGACCAATAATATTTCCCTTCATCTGCCCTCTCAGTAGTTAATACAACTGTTGAACTCTGATCCAAAGCAAACTATTTTTTCCTAATGCATTGAAATAGGACTCTTTTGTCCTCCAGATGCACTTTTTGCGGCAAAGTTTGCAAAGAAGTAAACCTGGAATAATGTATAGTCCTTCTAGGGTAGACCGAGGCAGCTTCACTGCACCCAGGGACCAATTTTCTATACCTGGAATGCCTCCAGGCTGCACAGAGTACTAAACATGTAAAAACAAGAAAAAATGAAACTGAAACTCACCAGTAATCCACTTCTGGTTTAAAAAAAAAGGGGGGAAATAGGTTAAACAATGCAAAGGTGCTATGCCATCTGTTTAAAAGGTGAATTGCTGCTCCTGAATGCTTCAATACATTCATATCAGACAAAAACAAAAGAAAAAAAATTTAAAAGGTAAAAATGTTGTGGCACCTTAAAGACTAACGTATATTTTTAATGTGAGGTTTTGTGGATCAAATCCACTTCATCAGACATAACAGTGAGATTACATGAGATCTCCACTGTATCTGGTATGTTGTTTTTCTGGGAAGAATCTTTCTGGAGGGTGGGGAGGACTAGTCTCATGGGGCTGAGCCCCCCAAAAGAACTTTGGAGGGTTATGTACAGCTATATTTTGCCCATCCATGTTCTAGGATATCACTTGGAACAGCTGTACGCCAATGTCCTAATCCAATTGCGAGTCTCAACTAGAGTACACCCACGGAATCATTTGCTAAATAAGAGTCAACACTTTTGTAGCTTCCATTGATTCAATGGGTCTACTCTAGTTGGGGGCTAACAATTGAATTCAGGTCAGTGTCTTAGAAAAACAAGCAAACAAATGCCTGGGGCAGAAAAATTCCCCAAACATTATAAATTTTTTGGCATCAAGTTTTTGGGACAAAAGGGTTCCTAAGACTTTTGGGGGAGAACCATGATGCAGAAAATCTGAATGGAAGTACTGTGGTTGGTACAAACAGTGATGTTTCACTGGAACAGGGGACTCTTGAATATACTGGGTTAGGAAAAAAACAAAACAGAACACCAAGAATAATTCTTATATTTCACCTCATGTTTTCTGGCTTTGGGTGTACTGTCTTATAGCCAGGAATTTTCAGCAGGTAGATGAAAAATCAGTGATGTAAGGTTTTTAATGGAGTTAGATACAAAACTATTTAGTTTTCTTTATGGCAGGGTGGCTCTATATGTCAAATCTCACCCTTTGAGGGATGCATGGCCTTTGAGGGCAAAAGAACAATGTGGAAAGTATGACATTTTGGCTAGGAGGCCACTATGTGTAGACTATGGGCCTTGGCAGTCCATCTTGGGTCCATAAGAACTCTGAGGTGACCCCATTTTGACAGCTGTCTGGGAACAAGGTCTTTAGCCCAAAGTTCTTTGATCTGCGTGGAGCCTTAAATCCCTCTTCCTTTCTCACAGACAGCTGCCAGACGGGAAAAAGGAACAGGACGTTGTCGCTTACTGTGTATCAAAGTGATTTGTTGTGAGAAAGTGCACAGACATCTCCTATACATTTGGCATTTAGATCGTATGTCTGTCTAGATACTGGATAAGGTTCCTTTCTCCTCTGATCTTAAGAATTCCCAAAGCTGAAATTCAGATGGGGTGGGGGCAGGAGGCTAAATGTGCATGACTTCCTCTTAATTCACAAGTGTTACATTGTGAGAGGATATAGCATTACCTCTGAGGATTTGAACTCCCTCTCCATTACAGGGGAGCTCAAGATCTCGTGAAGTGGCAGGAGAAAGCTGTTCCTGTGACGGAGGACTCCATAGAAGCTGCCATCGAGTGGCTCTGGGGGATGGACCATGGGCCAGCTGTTTGCCCCACTGGCCCCACAGAAGCTATCTTGGAGGCCTTGTTTGATGAGACGGTAATCACACACATGTTTCCAAGAGTCTTCAATTATGACTAAGGATATCCTTAGTCACTTGATGGATTGCCAAGTGTTACAGGGATGAATTATGAAGGGGCTAAAGGCTAATAAAAGAACACGGGAGCTCTTTGGGAGGAAATTCGTTCAAGCTGAGCTGGAGGCTGGTGCTTTCTAGTATCATATGTACACGACAGAATTGTGCTCTGAAAGCAGAAGCTTTGTTTCTGACTTCCCACAGAGCAAGAGGGAAATAAAAGGTTTCATGGCTCTGGGGAGGGCAGCATATCTTGGTTCATTAAGGAGGGATATGTGTGTTCCTCTTCCCTGCACAGGCACCTTCTTCAGGCAAACAAACAGTGAAATCAGAAAGTCATTATTAAAATCTCTTTTGCCCAGGCAAATCAGGAAGCCATGATTCCCCGCTTAATCATGAAGCCGTGATTCCCTGCTTTGGCAGCAGGGAGTGGGGCAGGATATTAAACGTAGTTTGATTTACTGGCTTTAGTATTATGGTTAATTATAGACTTCCTTGTTAGATCATTGTGTACCATGAAAGAAGAAACAAAGGGGTTGTTTGCATAAGCCAAAGACAACGACTTCATCATCATCTTGCAACTGCAGAGCAGGAAGGGACCCTATGGATCATTGAGTCCAGCCCCTGTCAAGGAGACCCAGTGGAGGAATCAAACTCCCAACCTCTGGCTCTGCAGCCAGAAACCTAAGCCACTGAGCTATTCAGCAGTTTACTTGTGCAGACTTGACTAAATAAGCCAGGATAGGATTGTTCAAACATGGCCAGTTGGTTTGATTTCCCTCTAAAGTATATGTCTCGTGTTATATATTTTTCGAGAAAGGAGCCTTGTACAACATGCCCAGGTATATCTGAGAAAAACCACACAAATATATAAACTATACTTTTAATGTTGCATTTGGAGGTGTCAGTGCTTAGCCAGTTGGTGGTTATAAGGCAAGAGCTGTGTCAGAGCTGAAGGATACACACACAGACATGGCAGGAAGCTCTTGTTGCCCAAATAAAATCACGGGTCAGACAGAAAGGTCATCATTGCCCTTCCGGTTTGGAAATTTCAGTGGCTGGGCTGGGCTGACAGGGCCAGTACAGAACCTATGAGCGTTCTGTCAAGATTTTCTGAGATGAAGTTCCGTAGCTCAGCGTATGAGTTAGATGTATGCAGTTCACTATTATACCCATGGAATCTCTTGCCATGGGTAACATGCCCAACCATAAAGGAAAACACCACTGGCTTTATGGGGATGTCATGGATTTCATATTGCCTGCGTAATCCCAAGTTTGAACTCAACCTGCTGAGGGGCTAAAGAGGACCATGGAACATTCAGTCCTCTGACGTCAGTTCTCAGAAACTCCAACAATCATGGCCAGTGGTTAAGGACTATAGAAATTGAAGCCCCAAACATGTAGAGGGCTAAACGTTTCCCCTTGCTGTTATAGGAGGTGACAGGCAATTAAATGTATGGTATAATATTAGAGGAGCTGAGTAAGGACAAAGGTTGGGATCTGTAGAGATATAGAAATGTTGGGTAGAAAATGTTCTAGCCACTGCTGATATTAAGCCCACCAGTCTTCCAAGTGATGAATCTAAAGGCTCTTAAGCTTAGTAGCTGTACTGCTTCAGACTACAGGTAGGATGTTGCCAGACTGAATGTACCTCCCTCCATCCCAAATAATTTTCTGCATGTGGACAATGGCCAGAATCCTATTGGGATTTTACTCTGGAGTAAGAGAAATAGCACCAGTCATAGCAACAAATTGCAGCTAATTAACAAGATGCTGGTTGCACGACTGACCGTGTGACTAGCAGATACCCAACAGGCACCCAGCACCTTGCTAATTAGCTGTAATTTGTTGCTGTGACTGATGTGATTTCACTTACTCCAGAATAAAATTCCAATAGATTTTTGGCCAATAAATCACTGTGAGAACATGTAATTAAGCTGTTGTCATTGATGGAATATTAATAACTGAATACATCTTCTGCAGTTTCCATTTATTGATGGAGGGACGTCCTGACTTGAGTGAAGTGAAATTATTTCCCCATTTTTAAAAATGTTTTCTCCTCTGCCCTGCCATGTTTAATGTCCTGTTATGGGTAAGCATTGTGGTTATGTAATGCTGAAGACTGAGTAAAAATACATGAACTGTGCAGATGGTCAGGAATAATAGAGAGAAATGCCTACGGAAAGTGAAATAGGCTGAGAATTGGAAAAAGGTGGAAGTACTTAGCTTTCCGATCAAACATTCCTTAGAAGATATGTGCACACGTTGCATGTCGGCTTGTGTTCTTCAGAAGATTTTGTTCCAGCTTGGAAATAGCTACAGGTTACAGCACTAGCATATGTGATGTGAATTTCTGTTGGCACAGCACCACAAATGTCAAAGGGAATGGCCTCTTATTCATTACAAAATAGAACCAGCCATTCCTAGTTTGGTAGGTACTAGGTTCTTCCCTAATGTGACACATCCAGAGACCCTTATTGAGGTGAATCCCAAAGGATGACTGACAAGCACTGATGATATTGATACAGAGCCCCTGTTTGGGGGGGAAGGACTGGATGTATTTGCTATAAGGGATCTGTTCCCTGCAAACCAAGCAATGTTTTCATGAGGCCTGTGCTGATCTCCTCCATTGCTGATGAACGGAGTGAGATCACATGGTATGGGCCACACAGGAAAGAGCAACAATGTCAGGCAGCATGGCTAACCTTGTCCTGTATTGACAATTTACTACACCCTGCAGTGCTTGAGTAAGAAGGTGAGAAGAAAAGCCCTTCTAGATCAAATGAAGTGTACCTCTAGTCTTGCACCCCGGTTGACACACACTCATCAAAGGGGGAAGGGCAAAGCTGAGATCTGTGTGGACTCCCCAGTTGTTGCTGGGTTGCAACTCCCATCAGTCCTGCCTTGTGTTGGCAATCGTGAGGGATGGGGGGAGTCCCAGTCCAACAACATATGGAGGGTCCCCATCCTTGACGTAAGGGTGTTCGCCCTCTCCCAATGAGGCATCCTGCCTCTAAATCTGGAGACAGGCAGCATGTACATAACCTTTACTATTAAAATGAGTGCATTGCTTAGTGGTAGAGCAGAAGCTTTGCATACAAAAAGTCCCAGATTCAATCCCTGGCATCTTCATGAGGGGCTGCGACACAAATCTTGTACTGACAACCCTGGAGATCTACTGCCAGTCAGCATCGAGGGTCTTGGGCTAGATGACATGAGGGTGTGACAAGGAGACTTCTTATTTCTTGTCTGGCAAGGGAGCTGATATATAAATGTGCATTTAGGATGACCTGAAGCACCACATAGCTGGTTTCGTAGAATATGAACAGGGCTTGGGTGTTGCTATCCTGCAGGTCAAAGTGGTGCTTTAAACTGGTACCTTTAGCTTTTGCTTAGGTGTTGTGATAACAAGCTTGTGCATGTCTTGTCTCAGAAATTGCTGACAAGAGTTTTGCCTTGTTAGCATCTTCCAACCAGCATGACACTGTGTGTGTGTGTGTGTTGTGTGTGCGTGTTCTGTGAGGGAAAGGAAGGTATCCCCAAATCCCTGATATGGAGCTCATTGTGTACCCTGCTGGGCTGGAGGCTTAATTCTGATTTCTCTCCTTATGATTTGTCCATTATAGACAGAAGCTGTGTACTATTTTGTTGTGGGTGACATGCCAGAATGCATGAAGCACTTGCTCCTACAGAAGATCTCAAGAAGCCCATGTCCTGTCCACTCTGTCTCTTTTAATGCTAGGGAAGAAGAAACAATAAATTTCTTAAAGGAACTGAGCCAAGTGACCAGTGGCAGGTATGAGGTAAATGATTTCAGTACTACAAACCGATTTTGAGAATGGGTTTATCAGTCCTTGTGACGGCTTTCTTCTTCGTCCATGCTTTGTCCACATTTTGTTCATACAGATACATTTTGACAGCATTAGATCAAGGGGGAGGGTCCCTCACCCCATAATTTCAGGGTGTGTGTGCCCCCTGCTCCAGTCACAGGCTACTCAGAGTACAAACTACTGATGACAAGGAACAGCTTGGTAGAAGAGCTTGGAAACATTTCTATTTTAACCAACAACTCCCAGAATTCTCCAGCCAGGGTAGCCAGTGATCCTGCTTGCTGGGGGATTCTGAAAGTTTTTGTCCCAAATGGAAATATTTCCTAGTTGTGCTCAGTAGTCTTGTGTTCGTGGAAGCCATAATGGTGCTTAAAATGCTGAGGCTTCAAATTTTATTTGACTTGCAATCAAAACAATAACCAATAACCAGAAAAAAGTATAGCCCTAAAGCACCAATTTGTGACTGGTGTGACATCCCACCCTCCGGTGATGTTAGGGGGTACCTGTGCTCCCGGCTTAGAGCAATTTAGCAATTATTCCTTCTTTTTTAGTAAGCTCTTGTAACAGCTTTCCCCAATCGACTGCCTTCTGGATGTGTTAGACTACAACTCCCATCATTCCCAGCTGGTGGTGAAGGAAGTGGTAGCCCAACCTATATAGAAGGCAATAGGGCAGAGAGGGCTTCATCAGAACTGTAGTTTGAGAAGGTCACCCTAGAAATATCTGGAGAATTCTCAACATCTTGTTTAAAAGGACTGTTCCAATATTACGAATTTGGCATGTAGGAAGAGCAGATGATCCCATTGTGATCTTTAAAGTGTATTTTGAGCTGCTATAATGCTTCCTAGGATGTCCTCCCAATATACACAAGATACAATAAATAAAATAAAAATGCATCTTCATATGTGGCGTTCTGAATGACCACTGTTTTGACATTCTTATTTTGAAAACATTGTACCACATCATGTCTTGAGTTTTATAAGATCATGATAGGGCTTGTGTCTGAAAATCAACTGAAATGATTGGAATTATTCATTACATTTTAATCCTTCCAAGATTATCAGATCATAGTGGAATTAGACATGGTTCTTCTTCCCCAAGCCTGTAAGGAAGGCTCAGTCTGTAAAATGACTGAGAGTGGTTCACCCAAGGTGATTCAGAGGACTTCAGTGCTAAATGGGGCTGTGAATTAGTATGGCATTTGTTTTGATCCTTTTCAGTATTTGTATGCTCACTGTTGTTAGCTTTAATATTGTATTTTAATGATGTAAATTGCCTTGGGTCCTTTTTGAGGAGAAAGGTGGGGTAAAAATGTTTCAAATAAATAAATAAATAAATAATGTTGCTCTCCTTGGCTTTAGCCTGACACTCTTTAACCATGACACCGCTCTGGATCCATCTTTATCACCTCAATTTACAGATTAACATTCTTTATCCTTCAGATTCCATGCGTTTGCTGAGAGAACTGACTATGTAGACATGATGGATCCTTCAGTAACTGATGAAGAGGAGAAACGTTTACCTACCCAGAACTCAAGAAAACTGAAAGGAAATCTGCCTTTAGGTAAAACACAAAAGAATGCCAGTTTTGTTTGTTCTTGTTAGAATTTTCAATACATTATTTTTACTTGAAGAGAAATTGCAAAGGGATGAGCAGATGGAATACTTCCTTAAAAAGTCAAGAGTGGATGCTAAGTTATCCTAGAAAGGTGAGCTTTCAAATAGTCGAATGCTTTTCATCGGCCTGGACACTGCAGAGCTTGAGGTCTGTGTGGCGGAGGGGGGGAGGGGGGAGGGGACTGAAACGCATCCTGGTTAGATGTTGAAAGCTGGCTGGATAGCTCTGCTGGTGGCTGGCAGTTTGACTCCCCATTGTTTGTGCCTCCTTGTTTTCTTTCCTTTTATATGGTGCAGAGCAACATCCCTATATGTCTGTCTTCAGAGAGCAGAAAACAGAGGAGGGAGGAAAGGTGGCTAACAGAGAAACAATAGGAAAGAAGGGGAGTCTCAGGAGTCTGAGACGTGGAGAAAATAAACTCTGTAGTTAAGATAGTAGCAAGTATTTGTTTGTTTGTTTAATTTAAATATTTGTACCCCACCTTTTTCCTTAAAAGGATCCAAGGTGGTTTACAACAATTAAAAGACAATATTTAAAACCTAAAAACAGTGAGTATATAAAAATTAAAAAGGATTAAACATGTATTATATTTAAAAATCTTTTAGCCTTTTGTTTCTGTCCATGGGGTTTTCTTGGCAAAGATACTGGAGTGGCTTGCCAGTTCCTGCTCCAGGTGGATCGCATTTAGTCAGAACTCTCCACTATGACCTGTCCGTCTTGGGTGGCCCAGCACGGCATAGCCCATAGCTTCTCTGAATTACTCAAGCCCCTTCGCCACGACAAGGCAGCAATCCATAAAGGGAATTCCATTCTGAAGGAAATCAACCCTGAGTGCCCACTGGAAGGACAGATCCTGAAGCTGAGGCTCCAATACTTTGGCCATCTCATGAGAAGAGAAGACTCCCTGGAAAAGACCCTGATGTTGGGAAAGTGTGAAGGCAAGAGGAGAAGGGGACGACAGAAGACGAGATGGTTGGACAGTGTCATCGAAGCAACCAACATGAATTTGACCCAACTCCGAGAGGCAGTGGAAGACAGGAGGGCCTGGCGTGCTCTGGTCCATGGGGTCACGAAGAGTCGGACACGACTTAACGACTAAACAACAACATATTTTAAAATGGTCAATAAAATTAATACTAAAAACACATTTAAAAACACATTAAAAAAGAACAACCCATTTAAAAAACCCTCTCAGTCTGCCAGTCACTAAGGAAAAGCCTGCCTGAAGAGAAAGGTCTTTGCCTGATGCAGAAGGACAGCAAAGATGAGGCCAGCTTAGCTTTTCATGGGAGGGAGTTCCAGGGTCTGGGAGCAGCGACAGAGAAGACCCTCTCCCATGTCTCCACCAAGTACACCTGTGACGGGTGGTAGGACCGAGAAAAAGGCCTCCCCTGTTGATCTGAATTCCTGGATAGGCTTACAGAGGGAGATGTGGTCTTTTAGATAGCTTGGGCCTAAGCCGTTTAGGGCTGTATAGTTTAAAACCAGCACTTTGAATTATGCTCAGAAATGGATCGGCAGCCAGTGGAGCTGCTGTAACAGGGGAGTTATATGTTCCCTGTAACCAACCCCTTTAGCAATCTGGCTGCAGCATTATGGACCCGCTGAAGTTCCTGAACATTTTCCAAAGGCAACCCCACATGCAGTGTGTTACAGTAATCCAGCTGAGATGTAACTAGGGCAAGTGTTACCGTGGCCAGATCAGACCTCTCAAGAAATGGGCATGCTCTCCACTGACACCCAGTGTTAAAGAAGAAGCTTGCAGGGTTGTATTTCTGCCCCCCACCCCAACAGAAGTCTCATGAAGTTCTCAGGAGCGTTTTGGGAAAGGACAGATCAGTGATCCAAGGAAGGAAGAAGTGAAACCTGCTTTTCACAAGATATGAAAAGGGAAGAACAGGGGGGAAAGTGCTTCGTGGAAGTGGGTTTTTAGTGAATCACATCCCTTAGGCACCCATGTAAGGGTGTTGTGGGGTAGAGGAGGACTAGAATTCCTCTCAGCTCTGTCCAGTTTGGAGGGATGAGGTTTGTCCCCATCTCAGCAATATTGAGACTGCATGAGAAGCAGTAGCATAAAGTTGGGAGAAAAAGGTACCATACTGATGTTTCTGAAAAAGTAGATAATAATCCATGAGTGCTCATCCTAAAAAAAAGAAACAGGTTACCCAGGGTGGGTTTGATTTGAATCAAATTGATTTAATCTGACAAAATGATTTAAATCATGATTCAAACCACAATTTAAATTTTTAAAAAATTTGATTTTTTTGACAATTTAAATAAAAATAGATTTTTAAAATTTAAATCATGATTTAAATCAATTTGATTTTTAAAATCAAATTGGTTTTTAACCACTCTGCAGTAAGCCTTACTTTGCAGTTTCTGCTGTACATAGTGAAACTGTTGTGACAAACAATGCGTGCATCAATTCTGAAATGAAATTTAGAAGTGCTCTAATTTAATCTAGAAGGCAAACAGAGTAGAAGACAGTATACAACCAGCCTATGCAATAATAATGTGATGGAGGACAGTTGTACACAGTGTTGAACACTCTTATTGTGTAGGAGGAAAATATTACTTCGTGTTATTTCAGAACCACTTTTAGTTTATTTGCTCTGGACACCCCCTCCCCCATTTCCTGTATTTTAGAGAAGAGTGAAACAGTGGTTTTTCTATTTGATTTTTCTTTCTTTCTTTTTCTTTCTTTCTTTCTTTCTTTTTTACTAAATTTAAGTATGAGAGAAAGTGAAAAGTGGTGGTGGGAGCAAACAGAGCATGTGTTTCAGAACCATGCATTTTTGTTTACTGTGGCAGGTGTGTTCTAAAGCAGCATACAAATATCACAGAAGAGTTTGGTAGTTTACAAAGGATAATCAGACAAATTATATATTTTAATAGAAAAAGAATGAATTGCTGGGCAGGAGGGCAGCTTGTGACTGAGAAAGGGCTAATATATAATATATATATTAGCTAATATATATTAGTGTCTGCATGATGTACAAGGCTGATTCAAATTGATCCAGCCTATTTAATGCCAAAGCACCTTTTTTCCTCTGCCTCTAGAGCAGGGGTCCCCAACCCCCGGTCCATGGCCTTGCCAGGACTGGGCCGTGGAGACAAATCTCCTGGTCCCCCGCATGCACAGATGCATTCACGGCCCCTCCCATGCATGCGTGGCCCCTCCCACGCATGCGTGGCCCCTCCCACGCATGCATGGCCCCTCCCATGCATGCACAGATGCCCCCCTGCCCCCCCGCATGCTAAACTGGTCCGTGGAGGCAAAAAGGTTGGGGACCACTGCTCTAGAGGGCTTCAACTTCTTCATGACGGGAAGATTTGATTGTATTTTTTCTCCTGCAGATGTTCCTGTGAAGATGGGGCATGTCTTTGGGTAGCAGTTGGGGTGCCTCACTATGAGGGAAAACAGTTGGAGCTTTGAAATCCATGTGTGCGCATAGAACACATACAACACATTGGATTCCCCTGCTCCACAAACTGTTCCAAGTGTTTTGACAGAAGTTCAGATGGCAAGAGAGAGCGAAGGCATTCAGCCTGCAAATAGGGAGGAGGGGGAATCCCAGTGTGTGTTTGTGTGTCCCAGCTGTTTTCCCTTGCGGGACATTTTCTGACATTATTTGAAATGTGCGCACACACACACCACATTGGGATTTCCCCACCCTCATAATTCACATCATGGAATAGGTCAATAACAGGATGATCATCAGTCACTACCTCCCCTCACTTTCCCAGCTCTAGTTTTCTCACACACAACTATTAAAGGATTGCAGAGGCTTGACCAGAGGAAGGAAGGGAAGAAAAGGGTGGCGGTGGCTGTGAGTTGGAATGCTACTCCCATCACAACAAGTATGAACAGTGAACTCTCATATCAATCTGCAGCCCCTGTGTGAGCACTGATTGTGATTTCAGATACAATACAGGCTACGAATCAAATTACAGCAAAGAGGAAATGTTCCGATTGAGCTCTCCAGTGTAGTCACAGCCTGAGTTACAGAACGGAGATACAGAAGCATGAGACTGCACCCAGTCTCATCTGATTCTGGAAGCTAAGCAGGGTAGGGTCTGGTTAGTACTTCGATAAGTGACCACGAGGGAACACCAAGGATCTCCGGCTGGCACTGAGAAAAAACCCCCGGAGAGCTTCTGCCACTCAGAGGTGACAGTACTAGGCTAGATGGACCAATCAGGACAGGGTAGCTTGCTGTGCTCCTGTGGGGGTCCTTGCCTTGTTTGTGGGTAGCAGTTCTTGAGCGGATGTTTTCAGTCACTCTTATAGGATGTCATGGGGAGGAAACAAAGAGAGAGCCCCCACGCTTGTGGAATCCCATCTCCAAGGGAACTCTGCTTGTTTTCTTCTGGCCTTTTATATGGGGGCTAAATAATTTCATCAAGTTTTTAAAATGATTAATCTTATTGCTGACCCTTTATATATATGTGTGTGTGTTTTTGCCATAACTGGATGGTACTTGTTTGTTACGTACATGCAGTTGTTTTGGTTTTTAATGCTTTCATTGCTAACTTGCCTTAAATGGCAGTGTCAAAATGGCTTAAATCAATTTTAATGCCTTTCAAACTATTTAGGATCAAAGAAAGCATATCCAGTTGAGCTCCCCGTGGAGAGGAATATATAGTGCAGAGTTTGGAAATTTAGGGGGGGGGGGGGTTTTGGACTACAGTTCTCCGAATCCTGCAACCATCGTTGCCACTCACCATGCTGGCCAGGGAATTCAGGAAGCTGTAGTCACCAGAAATACCTTTTCCAGGAGCTGAATCCTAGAAAGTAGACATACTATTTTAAAATATATAAAACATAGACATTAAAAGGCATTGCAGTATTTCCCCATTTTCTTGGAAGGATTCCTTGTCCATTATTCAAAGGTCATTTAGAACTGTGAAATTTCTAAGAAGGATTACTTTCTGATTCCTCTTTAATTAATTCTGATTCAGCAGCAGTTTAATGGTTGTGCCTGTCTTTCACATAGCCTCACTGCAAGGTTACATTGTGAGAGGGAATCTTTCTTTTCCCTCTCTGTACACATCCTGTTTATATTTCAATAGATGGACTTGGAGCTGCTGCTCTTAAAACTATGCCAGTGCCTTTCTTGAAGTGATTGACCTGCAGGGTGATTTTAATCAGCCCAGGAAGTGCTATAATCTCCTAAAATTTCTGTGTAGGCTGCACGTAATTGCTTGTTCAGAACAGCATTTACACATTAAAATGGGAACAGAATTATTCTTGGACATTTGCCTAGTATTATCATTGGGATTATGGCATCATACTCAGACTGTTAGAAGGCTCCAGGGTGGTTTCTGATAGAGAAAGAGAGTCGTTTTAGCAACAGAAAACATACTGGCGTAATTGATTTGCTTTGTTTATTTCTAAATCAGTTCACAAGGACTATACATTCTATACACCCTAATCCAAAACCTGATTTCTAGTGTTTCTGTGAAACAAATCATGGGAGGCAGTAGATGTGTCCAAACTAGAGAGAACACCTAGCATATTTAATGTTTTCACATTGATTAAAGATATAGAGGAAAACCAGTGTGGTGTAGTAGCTAGAGTATCAGATGAGGACTCTGGTAACCTAGGTTTAGATCTGCTTTGGCCATGGAAACTCACTGGAGGAATAGTGGTGGTAAGCTAGTGCTTGAACATCTAGCTATTAGGTCACCATAACTCAGAAGCAGCTTGGCAGCACGTAAGAATGACACAGAGAACTTCTGTTTCCATGGTCCTTGACAGTTTTAGAAAGTGGTACAACAGTACATTGGCATGAAAACAATGGAGGTACCAGATCTGACAGCTTTATGTGGCCATGGGTCCACAGAGACTGGAAACTGCCAGGTACAGGCCAGAATCCTGCTGGGGAAACTTGGAGCACAAGGGCAATTGTGCGGTCATACTCTCCTCTTTGACAGGTAGGGTTTCATGCACCTGGTCATGCACTGCTTGCAAAATTGGGTGCATGACCTGTTGTGCGAAGGACAGCCTGTCAGAGAGATGAAAAAGTTCCACACCTGCCCTGATGTGTATGTTCTTTTGCAACAGGATTTCAGCCTCAGGGAATTGGAATCCAGTGTTGGTCTGCTTGAGTCTTTCTGGGCTTTACTCATCATATTTATTTGAACATATATTGGAGTGATGGGGTGAGTAACTGAAATGAAGACGCTGGAATGAAAAAGGCTGATGCCAAACTGCAGCATTACCTGGAATTGAGGTAGCAGTGGAAAGAGATTTGCAAGCTGACCACTTCTTGCCTGCTTGCCTCCCTGCCTCACTCCCCCAATAATACACGGGCTGGTTCTAGAGTGAGATAGGCAACCTAGGGACCTTTAGATGTTTTGGACTACAACTCCTGTATCATTGCCCTGTTAGCGGGGGCATATCAGAGAAACAATCCAAAGCATTTCACGGGTACCAGGTTGACTGTCTCTCCGTTTGCATTGTTGGAATAGTGTTGTCACGGTGTTGGTCTTGCAGATGCAGTTGGCTATGCAGAGCCAATTTAAATGCAATATATAGGTGGGCAGGTTAGAGGTAGATGTGTGCAGGGCAAATTTAGATTGAATGCACAATCCCAGGTCATATGCAAGGCACGTAGTATTTAAAATTTTTGTGTCATGTATGTGGTTTCCATTTTGTACAGTGATCCTGGCATTTGGCTTGCAGCTTGGGTTGAGAGTTACTCCCCCACTCCTTTAACATGAGGGTAAGGTGCTTTTCAAAAGCCTCTTCCTGATTTTATCAGCATGAAGGGGGATTGCCTCTGCCCTGTGTACATGATCCATAATACCTCCCTCTTCCCTCCAATAGCCACAAACCAACAGCCTTTCCTTCCCACCATTCCTCCTCCCAACTGTACATCTGGAAGCTACTTTGATGCTGCGGGTTCCTTGGCAGATATATTTTATGCCAGAACCTCATCACAGGAACCCCGTGTGAAGTGCAGGCAAACACTTTGAACAGCCTTGCAGAACTAGTTGTCTGCTAAGCTGAATGCATCTCTTTGCTGCCTGCCTGGAGTTGTAAACCTAAGTTGGGGTGTTGGACACCTTATAAACCACAGCTCATGTTTACTGTAGTATGTCTGTATGCACGGATCTCAGGGTGGAAAGAGGGCCATTCACTCGGTGATACGTTCCATTCAGAAGATCCCCGGTTCTATTTCTGTCATCTTTAGAGAGGCAGGGAAGTTTGCTGTCTGAAACCCATGGAGAGCTGCTACATAGATGGACCAGTGTTCTGACTTAGATGAGGGAAACTTGCTGGGAGACTTTTCTGACAGGAACCTTCAGCTCTGTTGTTGACCTTGCCATGCTCACATACGTATGGTAAGAAAGCGAGGTTCTTGACAAGTGCTGGTTTTGCCTCCATCTGCTACTGCCTGAAAGTGTCCCTTCCCATCCTCTTCAGAAAGGCCTTCAAGTGTATGCTTTTATTTCCAATCCGTTTCAGCAAAAACCAGCCCAAACGTAACTGATGTCCACCAAGGATATGCAGTAAAATGTAAGTCTAGTACTGCACACGACATGTTCTGCATCTTTGGGTGACTGAGCAGTTTATTATGTCAGCAGTGAAGAGGTTAAACCATTGTTTTGCATGCACAATTTATTTTGAGCAGTGGTTTGGTGTGTTTATTGCTGGTGGGAATTTCCAGATGTCTTCTTTTTCTCACTCTACAGGTGGTTCTGTGCTGTATTTATCACATTTATTTCCGAGTTCTGATGACATTTAGCTTAGCTCATGGTTTTCCCCATCTTTCCCTATGTTTCAGCTCCATTGCCTTCTTAGGCATCTGTGGGCTGGACTTATTTGCCTTTTGTTTTACAGTTGGATGTGTCTTTGGTAATCATTCTGCCAACATATGCTATGGCAGGTGCCCTGTGGGTGTGGTTTCCCCCCTTGCTTTCCTCAGAACCTTCTCATGTATCTTGTATCAATTTCCAGTTGCCTGAGTGCTCCTTCTCTGATGAGGAAATTTCAAAAGTTACATGGTAACATGAAGGAGAACGATTCTTTGTTGGTTGCTAACCTTTCAATTGTTCATCTAGCAATATAACACCTTCCAGTGGTGGAGTATGGAGGTTGTTGTTGTTTTTTTACTTACAAAGAATTTCACATGGGAAACTGATGCTTCTGGAATATGTATCCTGGAATACTTTTAAAGCCACAGCAGCAGTTTAGAGTAGGCTGGCTGGGAGCAGTGATCTTCTAACTGCCAGTGTAACACTAGATAGTAAATGTGTAAAATAACAATTAAAATCCAACGTCTGTGCAACCCCTCATGTGCAACCCCTCATTTGTCAGAGAAGGCTTAGGACTGTGGAATGGTAAAAACCTCTTCCCTCCCCTACTCCCAAGCAGGACATTTTTTAAATTGCAAAATGGAGCTGAGCAGAAATTAAAAGTGAATAGTCAGAGCTGGATGTTAAGAAGGGAGGAAATATGAGTGTGGAAAAGCCAGGACAGCTGTCATCATTGATTTCTATTCTGAAGGGACTCAGTAGTAGCAGAAAAGGGACGATTGGATTCAGACACAATAACCATCCTAAAGTGGGAGAAGGTGATGCATTCGCACATGCCAAAAGGGGGGAAAAAAGGCTAAAACCCGCCCCTCCTATAAGACCTCTAAGTTACAAAGGTCCAAAGGACATACGTTTTTCCCTTTTTCTGTCTGTGGGCCTAATCACACAGACCATTTGAATTGTTACTTTTTCCTCCTTTTTTATATTGATATGTTTGTATATGTAGTCATATGATATATATATACTGCTGGGCCTGTTCACATGGCTGTCAGTTCAGTTGGCATATTTCTTGCTATTTGTACCACTTCTGTAGGCTACACATGCTGTCTCATATAGATCAATTCATTTGTTGTCCTGTTTCTGGGTCCTCCCTGCCCTAAAATTTTCTTTTTTCTTTTTTTTAATAATTTGTAAGTATATCACTATTGTATATCACTATTTTCCTGTCACTTCCAGCTGTTAGGCGATGCACATCCTGGTGGTATATGTCACCTGCAGCCCTTCCTTCCTTACCTTTTAAATGTTCACTTCCCAGTTCCTTTTCCATTTTTCTTCCTCCCTTTCCTTTTTTCCTCCCTTTCCTTTTCTCCTCCTCCCCTTTTCCCTTCCTTCCTTTACTCACTTGTACCCTTTTCCTTATTTTCATGCATATCACTTCCTCTCAGTTCTTGACTTTTATTTTTCTTTTCCTCTTTTAACAGAGTCAGGAGGAGGAAGCGGGTTTTAAATGACTTGCAAAGTATTGTGAAGAGCAGGGTTTTTTTTTTAAAAGAGAGATTAATGCAACACCCCTTTCTTTCTCCCTTCAAACAATTTCAAGCAAGAAACAGCCCTTTCTTTGCTCAAGCCTTCTTTCCCCTTTCCTTTCTTAAACTTGCAAGGTGGGTGGGGGGACAGGCTGTCTCCTTTTGAACAATATATTTGTGCTGTTGCTGCTGCAGCAAAAACTTTCCATGGATAGTACAGTAAGTGATTTATTGATAAGCATTAATTTTTTTTAAGGGTACAAGTGTAGTGGCCATGCAGTTACCATGGTGCCCAAAAAACAACCTGTTCTCAAAGTAAATAAATCAAGAACAATGTTCACATGCATTGAAATGATAAGGATTGAAGCAATACAGGGATTGGTACATTTTAAAACAACCATGCCGGTGAGGTGGGAAAAAACCAATTGGCTAGCCACATGAATCGATGTTACCCATGTGTCATGTGAACTGATATTTATAAAACAATTTAAATAACAGCAGAATGAATATAACTGGAGTTCTTTTGGCAAGTATGATGAAGCCCTGTCTCTCTCTCTCTCTCTCTCTGAGAGTTAAAGCTCTAATATACACTCTGTAGTTTTCAAAGATCCTGCAGTGGGTAGTCACAGGAAGAGCCAGTTCTGGGCATTTTAACAGCCATGGGTTGAGTTTGGTTTAGTTCAATGTGGAAAATTAGAACTGACATTCATGTGACTGCATCCTCAGGCAAAAATGCAGCAAGCATTCTGCTTGTAAAGCACACCCTTAAGCATACTTCTGAGGAAATGTGCTTCTGAGAAAATACACTTGGACTGGATGTGAAAGCCCACAAGTTGGTATGTGTTCTTCCAAAACCAGGATAACAAACATTGTGGGTTTCCACCTCTTCTTGGAAGTAAGGTGGTGGCATATGCATGTTCAGTAGTTTGATATCCAACATATTAGAAGCTTACTGTTTTCTGCCTTGGTTCACATTGCTGGCTAGGTAGCCTGGTGTAATTAAGCTTGTTGATGGATGAAGTACAATGTAAGATAATTAGTAACATTACAGCTGACTATTTTCGGTCATATTATCTGTTTCCAAATAATAAATGGCATATTTTAAATACTTGTTGAGGGACAGCCATAATGTCCATCAATGGCATAGTCTTTATAAACTCACTCTTAGCCAAAAGACTGAGAAAGAATGAAGTAACTTTAGTTAGTTGTTGTGGGTTTTTCGGGCTGTTTGGCTGTGTTCTGGAGGTTTTTCTTCCTAACGTTTCACCAGTCTCTGTGGCCAGCATCTTCAGAGGACAGGAGATAGAACTCTGTCTGTGTTCTTGTGTAGTGTGTGGGATTGTTGAGTATTTGTAGCTGAGGGATCAGGTTTTTGTTCTTTTCAGGAGATTGGGTGTTTCCTGTGATCAGGGTGTTTTTTGTTATGGGTGTTTTGTTGTGCTAAGGGGGGAGATTATCTGTCACTGTGATTGATGGGTGTCATTAGCTAGTCTTGTGTGTGCAATGATCACCTGATCCCACAGCTACAAATACTCAACAATCCCACACACTACATCAGAACACAGACAGAGTTCTAGCTCCTGTCCTCTGAAGATGCCGGCCACAGAGACACAGGTTGTCTCATGCCACTGGCCATGCTGGCTACAGCTGAGAGGAATTAAAGTCCCAACAGCATTTGGTTGGGTCTTAGGTTCCCAAGTGTTTGGTTGGGTAGTGAGCACATCAATCCTAAAGGAGGTAAGTGAAGTGGCTGATGATTAACCATTTCCAAAGCACTACCAGATCACATTGATCACAGGGTGGTATGTTCCAGAGAGGTATTTGATTAGTCTTCCCAGCGGCACCAATATTCCCTTAGTAGTTTCATTGTGGAAGAAATTATGCATATTGTTTTAGGCTGTTGTAGGGAATGGACTCATTCCTGAAACCCCACAAAGGCAAAGAGGGCTTTTAGATTGAGGTTGTCATTGACCTACACTTGTAAATCCCTGAGTAGGAGCTGTTCCCACCAGAAACTCCACTGGCTATAGATTTATACCCATAGAGCTTTCCCTTTGTATTCTGTGAGGCACTACACAAGATTTTCCTCCCTGCCCTCACATGAGAGCTCTTCTTCACTGGCTGAAGGGACTTCTGTCCCACCCTAACCTCCTTCAAATAGGCACATCTGTTTTGTTGTTGTTTTGGAGAAGTCAGAATCAGGGAGTTGTTGTCCACAATAATAACTACCCAAAATCAGATTAGAGTTGCTGTCCGATGTAGTTGCTTCCTGTGGATGTTGCTTTGACGTTGTGGAAGTGACAGACAAGCTTAAGTGCTTATCTGACCCCTTCAGCAGCATGTGTGCTGTTCATGGCCTTTACAATTCACTGAAAAACTATTAATTTTTTTTATTTCTAAAACTCATTTTACTTTATACTTCCTCCAGAAGATTAAAGTGAGTATAGATCTCTCTGTCCAAAAATTATATGAAGCCAACTCCATTAGGAAATCATAATACAGAACATTTTTTGCAATATATTTTTAGGGTACTATTAAAGCTCCAGTAATCCCAAAATGGTATTATTTGGGAGGCATTTGATGAGAAAATTTTTTTTTCTCATTCCAGAGGTGAAAGCTGAAATTATGGTGTTTAAAACAAGTTTTTTTTAAAAAAAGGGCAAAAATACATTGCATTCTCATATACTTCAGTGTTTAAAATGCATTACTCACAGATTCTTAATACAGTGCAGTAAATGAAATAATTACCTGAAGTAGATTGGGCTTAGCCAGTCAGTTCACAGTGGATATCTCCTCTTTTCCTCTGTTTTAGTATTTTTTGGTTAGATGTTCACTGATTCTAATCTGGAGGTTTCCTTTTATTTTCACACCTCCTTTTAAACTCATGGGTTTAGCATGGCCATAAAATGATGGAATAAAATATAAGACAGGTTTGCTATACCTCTGATAATTCCTTAGAAGGGAAAGTTTCAGCAGGTGGAAGCAACACCTTCTGAAATTTCTTCCTCCACACAACTGTTAAAAGATACAGGAACCATTGCCTCTTTTTCATTTGGTCATAGTACATATTCAGATCGCAGGATAAGCCAAGGAACTATGAGAACTTTGGTTTATTAGACAAAAACAGAGTGTGGGTACCTGCTGCCTGGTCACCCTGGCTTATAGTGGAATACATAAACAAACCAGGTTTAGTCTGCAGTTTATTTACTGTCATATCCAGCCCACCCCAACTAGTCAGAGGAATAAACCATAGAACACATCTTGGATGCTTGGCTTGGCTAGTTAAGTTAAATAGTTACTAGCTTGCTTTTCTCCTTATATAAAAGAAAGAAAAGTCCCAGGAGGTGGCAGTATACAATAACACATTAAAATGGTACAATAACAGGACAGCCAGAGAGATTGTAAGTGGTGTCATTGTTTCTAGTAGAACTGTACTGGAGTGTATGCAAAATATCCATATGTCATTGCTGTTGAAAAATGTGTGCAAAAATTTGTTTGAGATGCATCTTTCTTTAAATGACGGCTGGAACCCTTTCCTATCAGATTTGTGGCATATGGCTCTTTTGCTGTATGGGAAAGGGGGTGGGAAGGGAGCGCTTAAAGTTGTTCACAGCAACTGTGGAGTTACTGCAGGGAGGCATGTACATGTTTTATATTCTAAAGGGGTAGCTGCACTGGTTGGTTGCTGCAGAACCCATAAGGAGCCTGGTGGCAGCACAAAGACCATCAGATTTGCTATGAAATATGGGTCTGCGGTGGATGGTTCACTCTTCATAAGCTACTGACTGCAAGTGTCCCTAGGGAGAGTATGTACTTCTGCCTGCTCTCTGTGTGCAGACACAGTGTGTTTCTCTGTAGGATGCCTGTTGATTAGGCCTCAGCGATCCAGTCTCTTTTCCTTGTGACAACATCTCTAGGTGCAAATAGGCATGAATGGCAATTCTTCACTTATGTAAAAAAGAACGAGGCAGGGAAGGTACTTTTAAGAGACTCATTGGAAGAAAGAGGGTCTAAGCATGTTCTTTCTTTCTGGTAGTCCTAGTCCCTAAAAACCATCCGTGCTTCTAACTGGTGCACTTTTCTTACTCTACTCACAACCTTGCAAGTTAGATTTAAAAGGTAAAGTAATGAATGTCACTTACAACTCCATGGCCCCTGATGTAGCTAGTTGCCGTTGTAGTTAATTAAAAAAAGTAAATCTTGATTTCCTGTTTCTCCAAAGCAGTTATTTGCTTTTAGTTACTTTTCAAAAGATCTGAATACTACAAGCTATTTTTGTGAAACAAAACACATGCCCTTCCTGTCCACTTAATTGTTGGTTCATTACTCTGAACAAGCCATGAGGTAAAAGCAGAAGGTACAGAGTGAATCCAGACATTTATAATGACAACAGTAACAGAAAGCTACAATTATACGATAAAAGGATGTGGCTTCTCACTGAGTTATAGCTGTAATGTAATGTCATTCTGGAGAAGAGAAATTAACTCTAAGTAACTAGTTATGTACAACTAGTTACTCCTAGCTCTGATTTTACCTCAGCATGTCAGTATTTTAGTTTATGCTTTTTGTCAGAGCATGGTGGTTGGTGGAACGTCTGTAAGTGGAATAACTCTTTCATTCACAGAAGAGAAAGAGATATAGTGGAGGTTCCTGCCATAGGAAACGGTGGAGGAGGTGGCATTTTTATTGCTCTTTCCCCCTTCAACCCATACCACATCTCACATTAGACGATCCCTCAGTACCACAGAGCCTGTTTTCATGGATAAAATGGGCTGCTGGGAAAATTCATATTTTTAAAAAACAGAAGACTTTGGGTCTGATTTGCAGAAACATGGTGTGCTAAAATCTGTTTGAAATAGTTTTATTTGCCTTCAGCAGTATAAAAGGAGTTGCTTCCCCAGCAATTTAATAGCCATGTTTGTGGAATATGAAAGCATTTCATGAAGGAAAATTCTTGGAGCAAAAGAAGTGTAGTGATTGCTCTTAACTACTCTGTGATTATCAAATGCAAAAACATTCAGCAAGCATGAGTGCCCGAATACATTTTGCCAGGGTAGCAAAATCTCACCTCCAGTTGTGTACCTCTCATGTTTCTCCCAATATAGGAACAGGCGTCAGAGAAGATGTCTACCTGATCTGGAAGGAGCTAGAGGAAGCCAGGAACACATTGATACAAGTTCAGAGAATTCTGATAGAGTTTGAACAATCTGAATCTGTTCCAGGTATTTATAAACATGTATTTAATTACTCTGATCATTCCAGTAGCTTGCTCATATTTTTGTAGCATTTTTGGACATTCTGTTTCATTGCAGACTCTTCTGCATAAGGATCACCATAAGGAGGAGTTTCCAGGAAGGCAATCCATTACTTGACACTGTCAATTATGAACTTCATTTTCAGTTATCCATGTAGCGCCATTTGACCCAGAAGATTTGGGTTCAAATACAAGGTCAATCCTTTCTGGCAGTGACAAATAAGCATGGGATTTTTGGACTACAGATCCCATAGTTCTCCTTTCTGGAAGTTCCACCTGAGAGACCCACACATTTACAGATGTCTAAATGTAGCTCACCTGGAGAAAAAGCCCAGCTGGGAAAGCTTTGAGGCCTAGCTCGTCCCTAGCTTCCTATGCAGAAAGGAAGCTCCCAGATAACAGTGGGGCTTCCTTTCTGCATAAGATGTTAGGGCAGAGCTAGGCCTATGCCAGGCTACAAAGCCTTCCCAGCTAGGCCTTTTTTCCAGGTGAGCCACACTTAGGTGTCTGTAGGTGTAGATCTGTCAGGTAGAATTCCTAGAGTTGAGAATTATGGAATTTGTAGTCCAAATATTCCATAGCCAGTGACAAATTTAAAGTTAATGTATTATATCAGACTCATTTTCTGTTGGCAAAGCACAATGTCACCAATTTCCAGAATGTCTAAAGGCAATGTACCCTGAAGAAAGAAATTCTGGTAGCAGGACATTACATTTTTCCAAGATGGAGTTCTTCAAAGAGTTCTAGACAGTGCTGGCCTTCCCTTAAAGATTTTGATTCATAGGTTTGAGGTGTTCATAAATCCATCAGGATTCCTTGAGATCCAGTTGTCCTTAGTGATGTCCTTAGTGACTATTTGCCAGTCAACAGTGTCTTCCTAATCAGTGATGTACTGTCTATCGAGGGTTAGAAATAGAATAAAGCCTTGTGTGCTGGCAGAAGTCATCTTGCAGTAGTAGAACACCCTTCTGCTAGCTGAGAGATCTGCAGTCATAACTGTTCTGCTGGCTAAGGTCTGCCAGCAGAAGAGGAAGGAGCAAGGGAAAACCAGCTTATGCTAAATCCAAAACTTCTCCATACAGTCTTACAGTTACTATGCGAGCACAAAGTTAGGGTGTGGTGATGGTAGTCCTACCGTGTTTCCCCGAAAATAAGACAGGGTCGTATATTAATTTTTGCTCCGAAAAATGCAGTAGGGCTTATTTTCAGGGGATGTTTTATTTTTTCCATGTACAACAATCTACATTTATTCAAATACAGTCATGTCATCTTCTTCTGGTGGCTGCACAATGGTGGAGGGCGGGGTTTCACTTAACTAGGGCTTATTTTGGGGGTAGGGCTTATATTACAAGCATCCTGAAAAATCATACTAAGGCTTATTTTCAGGTCAGGTCTTATTTTCGGGGAAACAGGGTAAGTAATTTCCAACTGTCTTGGATTTAAAAGATCTTGGATTTTTAGTGTCAGCTCAGCTGGGCTGGTTAGGATTTCATTCTCAGGCTGTAGTTTGCCAACTACAACCTTTCCAGAATAATGATAGCCTGACATCTCTCAATTAACCTCTCAACTGGGTTACAATAATGTGCTACATGTAAGCTTGCCACTGAAGACAGCCCAGAAACTTCTAATAATATGTGAATATGGCAACTAATTTGAACCAGCTGTGGTATCATCTCCACTGGCTTCTGGTTCATTGGCCAAATTCAGATTGCTCAGTTTGGTTTAGTGCTATAGTGTCTCCATGACTGTCTACTCCCATATCAAAGGCTCTTCCCTGAGTGCACTCAGATACTGTATTTTGGCCAGTGACAACTTGTGAGTGGGCCTTTTCTGTGGTGGTTCCCAAGTAATGAAATGCCCTCTTGAGAGAGATCTATCTGATGGCAATCTCAATTTTTTTGTCCAACAAAAAAACATTTTATTCTTATAGGTATTTTAAGTAGTGTTTTAAGTTGTATTTTAAACTGTCTTTCTCTGTACTTATTATTTCTGTCATATATATCTTGGGTTTTGAAATGTGCTGTTTCTGTCATTGCTTTTAACTTAGATTTTTAAATGATTCTTTCCCTTGTTTTTGTTGTTATGTATCTTGTCTTGAAGGCTTTGGTTAAGGGGAGCTCAGAAATGAAATAAAGGGGGAAAAACATATTAAGAAACTTTGTAGCCTTATTGGGCAAAATACAAATTTGCAGCGCACTT
Organism: Intellagama lesueurii; assembly: GCA_037013535.1. Lineage (NCBI taxonomy): Eukaryota > Metazoa > Chordata > Lepidosauria > Squamata > Agamidae > Intellagama > Intellagama lesueurii. The sequence continues at coordinate 94,055,236 of JBAJHW010000003.1, read as the reverse complement.
TGACTTTAGAGGGGCATTACCTTAAATCACAGTTCCAGAGTGTGTACAGTGGTACCTTGGTTTACGAATTTAATGCGTTCTCTGGGATGTTTCGTATTCCCATAGGAACGCATGCACGGGGACGGTGCTACAAACCTCCCAGGTGCAATGCATCCTGGTGAAACTTGCTTTATATTGTGAAAAAAATTCGTAAACTGAGGCATTATTTTCAATGGATTTTCATTTGTAAACCGAAAATTACGTTAACCGAGGTGTTCGTAAACCGAGGTACCACTGTATTTGGAAATCTCTGTTTAGACAGCAGTGTCCAGAAATTTTGACATAGTTCAGTAAAAATCAGGAAAACTGAAGCAGCACCCTCTCCCCACAAGTGTCTTGCAAATTACAGCGACCTCCATCTAAGAAGCTACACCTGGGCCCCAACAGTGGCTATGAGACTTTGGGACTTTAATATAAGCATATAATTTTGGAGCTGCCCGTGAGAACTTGGTGCACAGCCTGAGGAAGATGAATTATCATCAAAAGCTCCCTGTTTGTTTTTTGCTTTGTTTTGTTATGTTTTTTTTTAGTGGTCCAATAAAGATATCACCTGTTTGTGCATTTGTAAAAAAATTGAGTTTGGTTTCTTCTTAAAAGAATCATTTCCTTTTGGATGATTGATAAGAGCCACTTTTGCAAGGTAAAGAGGCAAAAAAAAAAAAGGGTATGGATTTGTCATCTGTCAATTGTCACATACTCACTTGTTCACATTTTTACATCAGCCACCAAAACTGACTATTCAGGATGTGTGCCAAATGCAAAGGATTATGTGAATTCCAAGAAATGGCTGCAAAAGAATGGATTAAAAGCACAGAAGCTGACCATCTCCAAAGCATTTGGTGATTGCTCGTTTCGTCATGCAGATGGGATTGTGGACATAAAAACCAAGCCACAGGATGAATCTTTCCAAACTGATGCTGTAGGTAACTTGCACATTTGAGTCTGTGTATTTTCTTTTGTCCACAGTTTTATCCCATAGGCTTTAGACAGGTGCTGATTATACACTAAATTACACATCAGTTGTGTGTGTGTGAATGAGTGAATGTTGTAGTGTGATTGGCCTCTGACCTCTTGCTAGATTTGTTTGTTTTGTTTGTTTATTATAATGGGCAAGTATTCTATAGCACTCATCTGATCTTAGGCAAGGTAATGCCATTTTGCTGAAAAAAGAAAAAACAACCCAACCCCCAAACCCAAAAGCTTTCTGAGTGAATCAGGAAATACTGTTTGAATATCTCTGAGGAAATATCATCTCCCCAAAAGAAGGCATTGAATTGGATCCAGACACAAGTTAGTTGAACTGAATTCATATTTAAATCAATGGCATTTAAGTTATGATTCACTTGTCCTATTGATTTCAGTCGGTTCCACTTAGTCTGGACCCAGCCCATTTTGTTGGCATCCCTTGGGGAATCTGTATGGACTTAATAGATCTTCCTTCAGGTTGAGGGTTTCTTGTCATTGTGTTATGCATTCAAGGATGCATCCTCTTTTGGTCTGGTTTTGTTGGATATAGGCAATTCCATCTTGATTTGCCCTGCCTCCTTTAGATCTTATGCTCAAAAGGTATCAAATTTATAAGAATAAAAGGTTAATTACAGTCTTCAGGAAGAGTCTTGTGGGTCAGAATGTGAGACTGAATGCAAGGGTACAATTTAGGAGCAAATAGCTCATTCCAGTTTCCAGTAGGAAGAATACAAAGAACATGGCAGTGACCTATGTTGTGACTCACTTCTCTTCAACAATGCCTCTTGTTGTTTTTCCATATTACTCAATTGATTTGATGAAAGAGGTGATATAACCTTCAAATTTAGGATGATTGGGCAGCGGTGGCCCAAACAGGATTGCAGGCCAAAAGCATTGTGAAGACTTTCCCTGGAGGCATAAGATCAGAGCTTGGAAATGTTACTGGCCATGCTGCCTGAGAGGTTCTGGGATGTCTGAACTCAAAAACTATTTTCTCCAAGATCAGAATAAGAAGTTTCATAGGTTCTCACCCTACTAGGTCCAACTGGGAAAGCTTGGGTGTTGAACTGAACACAAGCCCCTCTGTTGTGTGTGTTCGTTTCTAACCATGCTAGAAGAGCATGAAAATGTCATTCTTCTCCAGACAGCTAATAGACTGGATAAACAGAATGTCCAAACATTATTTCTACACTGGTTCTTCCATATAAATTCAGTTTAATGTGTGAATTCTTCATTACAATCTTTTGATCTTTTAGGAGTCCAACAAGAAGATAATCCATGCTAAATACTGTGACAAATTTTTACATACAGTTTTGGAAGATGGGTCTACAATCCACATATATTTGGAAGATGATAGATGCAAGCAGTATGAAGAGCAAATGAAGAGTGCTCTTGATCAAATGGAAAGAAGGTTAGCTTTCTTGATAATGAAATATTTTTTTGAAATCCAGTTCCTTGTAATCAGAAAAATATCCTGTGTATTACTGTGTTCAAATATTGTCCAAAATCTTGTTGCATCGTTACCCTGGTGGAAATGGTGTAACTTGTAGAGGCAAATTGCAGGGGGCCACTGCTGGCATCCTGAGCTGGCCATCTGCCCTCACCCCACAGTCCTTTGGGAGACCAAGAAGGATGACCACTCCCAGGCACCTGGAAGGCATTGGGGAGGGAAGACAGGAGTTTGCTGAGGAGCTTGGTAATGGGATATACCTGGGGAAGATGAAGGAGAAGCTGCCAGAGGGGATAAAGGAGGAAGGAGGGAAGGAGGGAAGGAGAAAAGGGAAGAGAAAGAAGAAGAATTGACATCCTCTGGAGTGCTCGGGACCTGTGAGTAAACCTCATAAGTGACTTGGAGGGAAGCAGTGGAAGAGTGGGGCCTTCTTTTTTATGCCTCTGTCTTGAGAGGTGAAGTTCAGCTGGAAGGAAGACCTTTGGCAAGAAGCCCCAAAGGGAGTCCCAGTAGTTAAGGAAAGGGACCATGGAAGAGGGCCCCATCATTGTCCTGCTGGAGAGACTAGTGGTGCCCATGTTGACCAACTGAGGCAGCCGTGGTGCTGATGGTACACATGTCAGGGTGAGAGACAGCAAAGGCTCTGGGAAGAGCAAAGGAGCTCACCCAGATTCCTCTCACCCAGCTATACAGGCCGTCCCTAAAGGGTCTGTGACCAGCCCCTGGACTGATACTCCCAACCTGTTTCTCCATGCTGGGACTGCAGAGGTCCCCAGAGAGTTTAATTGGGGTCCAGACTGAAAAGACAGTACCTGTGTGGCTAGTGCAGAGTCTGTGGGTGATAGCGGTGTTGGTTGAAGCAATACAACCTGTTTCTAGTTATACCGGCAGTCTGGAGCCAAAGGAATTCCTGCCTGGGGACCCTGCAGCTGCCAATATGGGGGGGGGGGGCAGCACTCAGATTAATGAGTACTGGCTTAGATTTCTCTTTGTGCACCAGCCATATGGTATGGTGTGTGACCAGGAATCTGCCTGAAGACTCATTCCTTAGTAGCAGTTTGCCACTTAAAGTTATGCCATTATCCCTTTGCCATTGGATTGTAGCCATTGTTGTACACAAATCGTTTGATTAGTACCTGAGAAAATGTTATAGAAATAATGGTAAATGCAGCATTAAACTGGGTGTTCTAGTTGAGATGTTGACCAGCTATACTTATTCCTTCATAAAGAGCATAGAATTTCATTTAAATTCATGTGAAGTTCATATAATTGATCTTTAAATATGTTCCTTAAAATTATCACTTACCCCACCGTACATTCATAACTGAATCCAAGTATATATAGATCCCACCTTCCATTTGAGCTGCTCCACACTGTCTTGAATCTTTAACAGACTGTGCATGCAAGCTGGCCAAGATGTTGGTGTTAACAACCTGTGTGTTGTGACAAGTCTCATTTTAACACAATTGGCATGGTCCAGGGCTGCTGGAATGATGCACACCAGAGGAACTGGGGAGGGGGAAATCCCCTCAGCTGCTCTCCATGGCCTCTAAAACCTGCCCATTTTGGGAGGTGCAGAGGGTTGTGGGAGTGAGGGATGAGGAAGAAGGTTCTGAGTTCAGCCAGCAGAATATTGCGTTTAGCACACTGACTTCCTCATCCTGAAATGTTAACTGAAGGGAAGAGAGAAAATGTGAAATGTGGAAATGATGCTATATTTGGGCATAATAGCAAAACTGGAAAGTTGTGTTGCTGGGTCAGGTCAAACAGAGGCATTATAATACATAAAATATTTTCTGAACAGAGAAAGTTGTCCTTGTTGTAGCTTTTGGTAGTTGTTCTTATAGATTCCTGCTTTCTGCTCAGTTTATACTTTGGAATTATCACTTAGAACAGTGGTTTCCAATATTGGGTAACCTAAGTGTTCTTGGACTGCAATTCCCAGAAACTCCAGCCAGTAGAGCTGGCGGTGAAGGCTTTTGGGAGTTGCAGTCCAAGAACACCTGGGTTACTCAAGGTTGAGAACCACCAACTCAGAAGTATAAAAGAGCAACTGCTAATTTTTCAGTGGGAGCCACTTATACATATACTCTCTGTGTGTGTGTGTGTGTGTTTATGTCTCTCCTACTTTTGAAAGTAATAAAGTTGATTGTTTTGTTTCTAAGTCTGTGTTCTGTTTTGCGACTCCCCAGCCAGTGAGCTGGGACAAGTCTTCCCCTACAAACCATTCAATGTTCCTTTTGAAAAAAAGAGATTTTTCAGTTAAAGAGAAAGATCCATGAGTAGGTCATCAGGCAGACTGTGAAATCATATGGAAATTATGATTTATTATTATTTATATAGAGAGATGAGCACAAACTGCCAGTTCGGTAGTTTGTGCTAGTCTGGCAGATAGCTGAACAGATGTTCTGGAGTTCAGCATCCTGTCCTCTCCACTGGGCACCCACTCAGAGGCAGCGCCTGGAGGAGGCAGGGCAGGGAAGCCGTGGCACTGCTTCTGAGAGGGTGGAGCACAGAACTGCGAAACACCTGTTTGGCCATTCGACAAACCAACATGAACCACCGAACTGGTGGTTCATGCCCATCTTTATGTATTAAATTTTTTTATCCCACTTTTACTCCATGGAGCCGAAGGAGGAACACATGGTTCCCTAAACCCATGTTACTCATATGATAGTTTTTTTGACATAGATAAGGCTGAGAAATTGTAACCAGCTCACACTGAATCGGTGAGTTTAATGCCTGTGTGAAAATTTAGTGTCTCTGTGTGTCCCTGGTCCAAGTCCAGTACTCAAATCAATGTGCCACATTGATTCTGCTATTACAATGGGAGGAGGGGTAACAGACACTCTACAATCCTGATATGGGACGGAGGTCATAACCCCCATCATGTTGGAGTTTTTACTTCCAGTACTCCCAAACAACAACCTTTTGTATTTAAAAGTTGTTTTTCATAGTAGCCCGTTGTTCTCAAACTGTGACTTAACTATCGCCTACTTGCTTGCTGTAGTAGACGAGTGAAGTTCTTTCTACAAGCCCAGGGGAGTGAAGAAACAGCCGAGTGAGCATTTCACACAGTTCTTTTTGTGCCTTTCATTTCATGTTAGAAGTGTTTTTGTGTAGACTGCAGGAACTGAAGAAAGGCAGCCGAGCGCTCTTTGGGGAAATCACAGAAGACTGTATCTATATTCTCATTGATACCTCTCAGTCTATGAAAGACAAACTGCCTGTGGTAAAACAGAAAATATTTCAGCTCTTGCGGGTGAGTGATATTTATGATTCCTGACAGAAACAGTTGGGACCCAAGAGAAACACATAGACCGATATTATGTGTTTTCCCTGCTCAAAACAGAGCATATGGCCTCAAACCAAGGCCAAGCTAGGGTTCTTCTACCTGGGCACTGCCTGCAGTGATTGGCAGCAGCTTTCAAGGGTTTAAGAATGGTGTCTCTCCTCAGCTGGGAGTGCCAGGGGTGCAAAGCGTGTGCTCTACTGATCCCTTGCTACCATTGAGCCACACCCCTCCCCCGCCCCAAATGCAGATGCTTTCTCCACGTTTTGGGGTGGTGGCTGTATTATGAAGTGGATAATATACCTAGTATTTATACAGGGGCGTGAGGCAGAATGACGGTCTCCACAATTAAACACTTCAAACACTTCAACCTCCTTATTATGACCGTAGGTTAGCTGTGCAGTCCCCACAATCTGATTCTTCCTGTGACCTCTGGAACCAGGGGTGGGGAAAATTTCCACGCACTACATTTTTTATATATATATATTTGTTTGTTTGTTTGTTTTGCTTTCACAGTCCCTTTTGTGCCCTCTAGATGGGTATGGGAGGCATGTTTACCGTAGCTGGCCCCTAGCACCCCTGTCCCACAAATACTGTGAATTTTTAAAAATTGGGCATCAGGGGGCTCTTTTAAAAACACTTTTCAAAATAAAAATATATCAGGGTGGGCAGGATGTGGAAGTAAGAATGGCCCTCCAAAGTGTAAGGAGAGACATGTGTGACCCTTGGATCTCTGGAGGTTGCCTACCCCTGATGGGGAAACTTTGGCCCTCCAGATCTTTTGGTCTACCATCTCCACCAGCCGACAGTGAGGCTAGGTGGGAGTTGTGGTGCCAAAAATCCAGAGGCCAAAGGTTCTCCACTGGTATTTTAGAAGAAATGGAATGTACTCCTGTAGTGACTGCTTTTGAAAGATAGATAGATATATATAAAATGGAAAAAAGTGGAACATTACAGGAATTCAATGGAACATTTTTTTTGCAGGAACAACTACAGCATAAGGCCAAATTTAATCTTGTCAGATTTGACGGTGAGGTGGTACCTTGGAAAGACAAACTTGCTAAAGTTAATGAATGTGATTTGGAGGACGCCTTAATTTGGGTAAAAGAACTGGAGGTAAGTATAGAAAAGAACTTAAAGGTAGCTTTGCTGGATTGTTTCTGGAACCTCTGTGTGATGATTTGTTATACCAGAGCTCTGTATTACAGGAATCCTTGAAAGTAATGAGAGGCATCTTAGAGTTTTTGCATATATATCAGTTTTTGCATATTCTGTGATTGTTATTGGAATGTAGTACTCATGCTTGCTAGTATGCACGACTGAATCTGTTCAAATTTCTAGCCCATAGTCACATTCACATGTGCATGCAAGTTACCTGGGAAAGGTCTGTTTTGGATGACACATGCCTATTCCAGCAAATGGTGGTCTTCTGGACATTCTGTCTCCTTCAGCATGCATTCTCATTGCCTCTTGTGAGTGCCACATTACAAGGCTCATGGGTTGCTGCTGTTAATTGCATTTTAATTCTGCCCTTCTTCCAAGGAGTTCAGGATGATGTGCATGGGATCTCTCCATTTTATCTTTCCAATAATGAGGTGAAGTAGATTATAGGGCTTGACTGCTTGGCTCAATTGGAATGGGCTGGAGTGGGCTAAACAGGGTTGCTTAAGTTTGCAGAGAGGTCCGGTGTGATCTTTGCGTCTACATGGCATACACACCTCAAATAACCCTATTTGGCCCACTGCCCTTAAGAAAACAATGAAAAGAAACCTCCCTTCTCTTTCCTCATTCTAGGGGGAAGCTTTCAGTTTTTTTCTTCTAAAAGGTATAGCACATCAGTGCTGTCCTAGTAGTTTCATTTTTTAAACTTTTTCTTCCTCTCCTTTGCCCCCTCTATGGAGAAGCAGATGAACTCTTTAATTTCCCAATATTGTGAAGTGGCTAAGCTGTCTTCTTAAGCCACTTCATGATATTGGGAAATTGAAAGAAGAAGGGAAATTTAAAGCAGCAAGCTCCAATTTAGTTCAGTCCTGTTGGTTGCATGTCTAGGAAACAAATCAAATTAGAGCAATCCTACCTGCACCTAAAACACAGTCCCTGACTGGCACTTACATAATCTGGTCTCTGGCAAAAGCAATGGACCAACCTGTCTCTACAGTGGGACAAATGCCCATGTAGTCACCCTTATAGTGAAAGACAGAGACTGGCCCAAGATCATCTAGGGACCTTTGTGGCTGAACCCAAGGTCCCCCAAATTCTGCACCAGCACTGCAGCCATGGTACCATGCTGGATCACCTGTCTCTTTTCCTCACAAGTCCAATTTAACATAAAACTTCTTAGACAGTGGAAACTAGAGGTGTGCAGATTTCTATTTTTGAACTACACCTTCCAGACTTCTCCTGGGAGCATCATCTGGAAATTGTAATCTAAAACCAGAAATCTCTCAAATCAGAATAAAGTTTCTTGGAATCAGGAAACTAGATTTCTATTTTCCCATCTTGAATCATATTGTATTTGTTGTTAAATTGTTGTTTGATATATTAGATTATTTTTAGTCTTTTTTAATGTTAGCCGCCCAGAGTAGACGTTGTCTAAATGGGCGGGATATAAATTTAATAAATAAATAAATAAATAAATAGTTGGAGTGCAAACTGTGTTCTGATCCTGGTTAGTAGAACAGTCAAACCACAATTACTAATTCTTGTGTAATAGAAAACTGTGGCTTAAATAAAATGTCTTGTATTAATTCAGCTTCATGGGGTGAGGACTGTCATGCCTTGTTGGACCAAGAATGTGGAGTCTGAATTGGACTTCTGAGCCACTGAAACCTTGTAGTGTTTTGTGTGAAAATGCTTTTAGTTTTAGCCAAAGTATGGAAAAGTTCCTTTTTGGACTACCAGAATCCCCTAATGAACAAAACCATTGACCATATTGACTAGGGGACTCAGGGGCTTGTTGTAAAAAAAAAAAGTAACTTCCGCAAGCTTTGCTTTAGCCTGTTTCCTAAGGCTTAAAGCAGGGGTCTATTAGAAACACAGAAACCTTTGTGGGAATGTCTTTGAATCAAGAATGCACCTTTTCCTTTAGCATTCCATGGGAGAGGCCTGTGGATGTCACCCTGCCAGGCAGCAACAGGATGTTCAAGTTCCATAGCCTAACCTTAGCGTTTCTGTTGCCTGAAACGCCCATGTTTTTCATACTTTATGGCCAAGTTAAAATATGCATTTTTGACGTAATGTTCTTGTACAGAAAGGATAGGGGACCTTTCCCCTTTTGAGGTCCTCATTGCCTTAGCTGAAAATTTATTGGGGGTCTCCCTTTCAGAAACAGGTGGGGACAGAGCAAAAAGTATGTGGAATTATGGAGGTGAGAACACTTGCTTTTGGTCAGTGTGTAGCAACAGAACTTTTGCATAAGATCATCAGGAGAGGCCTTCCTCTCAGTCCCGCAATCTTCGCAGGTACATTTGGTGGGCACACAGAAGAGGGTCTTCTCTGTTGTTGCCCCCGGACTTTGGAACTCCCTCCCACATGAGGCCAGGGGTGAAAAGAAAGAAAGAAAAACATTATTGTTGTGTTTTCTGTGTGGGGTTTCCTCCAGAGCATTGTAGTGGAGAAATACTGGAGGCCGGAGTAAATAGTATTTAGTGGTGAGAGAAGCTATGAGCTGGGAGAATCTGTAAGTCTGGACTGAGAGGCCTGGAGGTCTGAATTTGTCTCATGGGGTATATGTTCTCAAGTCCTGTTGTAGAAGAAAAGGAAGTACTTAGGAGTATATTTAGCCAGTTCCTCTGTGGCAAAGTGGCATCTGTACCTGGCACCAATGGAGTTGTATGCCAATGTGCTCCACTTAATCCAAACAACTAGCAGCCTTCCTTTTAAAGGTCTTTCCCTGCCGATCCAAGAGTTCACATTAATGAGTTTGTACTACATTTCATACAGTGCCATCTGTTTTGATGTAAAACTCATCTAGATAAATCTTAGTTTTACTTAAAGAATCACTGAATCCTAAACTCCAGTTAACTTCTGTTTCACCCTTGTCCATCTTGTGATTTAGACTAAACAAAGACTGGACTAGCCATTATGTGGAATAAATTGCTTGGTTCTTCACACCAGTATACTTGACAAATCAATTTGACAGCCCATTCTGTAAATTTAGCAGCACTAACGTTTCAATTTCCCCCTATTGCTTTCCCACTGACTGATTAGGTTGGAAGTTCCACAAACACTCTGAAAGCACTTCAGATTGCCTTTTCTGATACTGAGACTCAAGCCATTTACCTTCTTACTGATGGGAGGCCTGATCAGGTATCTATGGAATAAGTAAAGCATGTCAGGGTGGCATGATGATGTAACACTGGCCATATGACAAAGCAGAGCCTTGAGACAAGAGGGTCCAACAGGGATGACTCAACTGAGCTGACAGTTCAAGGAAGTCACGTGCCTTTGTCTCCTCCCCATCTTTTGTTCCAGTCACACACGGGGACCATGAGAGATTGGGAGGAGGACATGGTGGTGGTGGAGTAACAGAAGGAAGCATGGTCTTTCCACCCCCGAAGTAGGAATTTCAAAATACTGGTGGGTGGGGGCTGGAAGAAGTGTGGCTGTGAATCTTGGACAAACAGTGATGAGTGATCACAATAGTAGGGTGGTGGTGATGACTATGGGTCACAAACCACAATGGATTTTGGTTGGTTAATGGTGGGAATGGGAAGCCTCAAAGATTAAGTTCCTGGAGGAGATTTAGAGAGGAAGAAGCAGGGGCAGCTTTGTGGTAGGTGTTCGAGGAGAAATAGCTAGGAGAGCTTAAATGGAGGTCACTTGGGCAGTGTGAAGAAGATGCAATACAGAAATAGCACTGGGGAATATATGGAAGAGAGAGGGTATAACAGTAGCTCCTCCTAACCAGTATTACCTGATGGCTTGTCTAAATGGTGGTTTGCTAATCTCTCTGTTTAGCACCTTGTGGAACACAACTAGTTGTTCAGGTAATTAACTGTCCTGGAGTCAGAGGGGAATATTTTCCTCTGGGAAACCACCATAGTGGGTGTGGAAAGCCAACCATCATTCTGTTAGCCAGACAGACCAGACAGGACCAGGTCAGTCTGAAGCTTCTCGGATGCCTGGGCTATTGGCAAGAGTATTGAAATAGGAAATAGGAATGAGACCCTTTAATGCCTACAATTGTATTGCTAAATGTCTGCAAAAGGAAATTCAGCTCCTTCTATTTTTAAATGGGCTTCAGCAGTCCCAGGCATTAACGGGTAACAACAGTCATTACTAGAGGTTTTTGTGCCTCTTGAGTTATATGTGACATTAGATAATATAGTTTGAAGCCACAGGGAAGCATGCCTTAGTTACATCCTATTTAGATTATTGTTAACATTGTACGTGAGGCTGCCTTTGGAAAATTTTGCAGAACTTCAGCAGGTCCTAGATGCTGTGGCCAGATGTGGTCTCAGGGAAGACCAAAATTCCTTTGCATGACCACTTCATTGCCTACCAGCCTGTTTCCAGATACTAATTGAAGTGCTGTTTTTGACCTATAAAGCCCAACACAGCTTGAGTCCAGGCTCTGTGAGGAACTGCATCTCCCCAAATGAGCTGGAGGCCGTTCCCTTTGTCTAGTCATCTGCATGGTAGGAACTGGTGATGATGACATAAGAGAGGACTTTTTCAACTGCTGCTCCCAGGTGGTGGTATTTCCTTCCAAGGGAGGCCAGATTGGACGTGTCTCTATTGTCCTTCCACCAGCAGGCAAAGGTCTTTTTTTGGGGAGGGCAGGTTTTCAAAAACCAACTGGCTGCCAGAGAAGGAGCATTAATAGATGGGGCTGTACTTCTTCACCTTTTTCTGATGTGCTCTTAAAAACCTTTACATTCTTTATTTTTTAATTCAGGGGAAGTTTTAATATGATAATATGTTTAATTTTTTTTTTTAATATTGTAATTTATTGGATTTTTAGCTGCATTTGTCAGCCATAAAAGCTCCTTTATTGGAGGAAAAATAAATTAAAACTTAATAAATGATTGAAAGTAATCAATATTTTCTGCAGTATTTAGTTGCTGACTATCTTTATATTAACACACCTTGTTTCCTCTTTCTGTGTCTTTGCAGCCCCCCAGTAGAATTTTAGCCCAGCTTGATTTTCAGCAGAATATTCCAATTCACACTATTTCCTTTAACTGTGATGATACCGGAGCGAATAAATTCTTACATGAGCTGGCCAGTAAGACAGGTGGACGGTTTCATTACTACCATATTTGTCTGAGAGAGCCTGATGCTCCAAAACCTTTTGAGGCAAGTCTTTAAAAGTTATTCTCAAAGTATTAAGCGTGTTCCTCGTTTACACCAAGAGGCCTTAGAATCTAACATCAGATGAAGGCAGTCTATGCACAATGTTCTTTAGAAGGTGTCTGTGTAAATTCCATTCCTGCATGCAAAGCAAAATGGACACCTGTTAGAACAGTGATCCCAAACCTTGAGCCTCCAGATGTTCTTAGACTACAACTCCCAGAAGCCTTCACCACCACCTCTGCTGGCCAGGATTTCTGGGAGTTGAAGTCCAAGAACATCTGCTTGGGGAACACTGTGTTAGAAGGTGAGATGGAAGATCAACTGACTGAGTACTTCTGCCATGTTTTAGACACTGTGGGATAACCTTTTAAGTCCTCATTACTGACATCTGGATGTCAGGGTAAGAACTTCCTCTTTTAGCAGATTTTGACTTCTTAATTTTTATTTTTGCCTTTACTCTTACTGTTTAAGCTCTGTTACTGCCTCTTAACATTCTAATGCTTGACATGATTTCAGCTGATTTATTTGTTTGGTTATTGAAAGGAAACCTTGTGATTTGTGTTGTTTTAGTTTCATGCATTTGTAAACTGCCCTAGGACGTTTACTAGTTGTGTTGTACATAATAGAAAGTAAATCAGTCTTCCTTTGTGTACAGTAGCGTGATTTAGTGTTGGTTCCAGATTTATAGCAGAATGCTCTTGGTGGGGTTGCTCTCTCCCTCTTGGCCCAGCTGGCACCACTGCTCAGGAGGGGTATGGGTGAAGGTGAGTGGAGGTTGCTGCTGTTCTTTTCCTTGCTTTTGTCACACAACTCACATGCTTGTAGAGGGAAGATGGAAGGGGCAGAAGGAGCAGGGGAAGAGGTCCGAGGGGCTTTGAGAGCCAACAATGATCTCCCTTTTGTGGTATGAACCTTGGAAAGCCCCTAACAATGCCAACTCTTCCTGATCCTGTGTAATATCTAGCCAGTGTATACCAAATGGTGAAAGGAGAAGCAGATTTGCTACTTATTAATACCTTTGCATTAATTAAGTAGCCTTGATGTATTATGTGTTTGCATATGTTTTTGTCCTGCTAGACAAATTGAACCTAGCTAGCAATGAAAAGCAGTGTGGCTCTTGTATCTTTTGCTCTCTGGTGGATATTTCTTATGGGAGACACTGATGTTTGTACCTCCATAACATTTACGAGGCAGATCACAGTGCAATAAAAGCCTCATTTGCAAGTGCTGTGCACGTACATGTGTACAGATTTTAATAACTGTGTTCTGATTTCAGTCTGCAAAGAAAACACTTGCACGTGAAGCAAATGGACTTATATCCAAATCAAATTTGCAAAACTGATGAGCTTTATTTAAACTCTTGAGGCAAGTCTGATTGCTTAGTGTGACATTTAAAAGGACATTTTCCATATTTCATTTCACCTCTTTTACTGTTATGAAGAATGAACCGTGCTGCGGTAACAGATTTATGTTTTTCCCTTTAAGTTCTCTGGCCTACGACTAACGTGGTCCAACTGGAAGGGGGTGCCTCATTTCACCGTCATGCCCCCTTGGCCAAACCATGGATTGCTGGTGCTTCTTGAAGACTATTAGCCATAGAAAATGGAGGGGCTGTGTGTCAGAAATAGGTGCATCTAGTAGAGTGCTTTGAACTATGTATTAGTAAAAGAAAGAGGCATAAAGAATAGTGAATAATGAATAATGAATAAGCATACTTCAATGCTATTGCTGTCAAATTTACCAGAAAATGTAGTTCCAAGATTTGTCACTGCATTGGGTTGTTAAATCAGTAGTTCATTAACAGTTAAAAGTCATCCATTTTCAGCTAAGGACTTTCCAATTTGGCATGTTTGTTTCAGTGAACTCTTAAGTTGATCAAAACTGCATTTGAAGGAGATGCTTCGGTGTTGATACTAAGATGCAGAATTAGATGTAAAATTTAATGAACAGCAGAAAAATAGCAGAAGATGAAATAAACACCAAAAATACAAAAATAAGATTTAGGAAGCACTTCAATGAACCAAGGTTTGACACACTCTGAAAATAAACCCCTTTCTTTCAAAGGTATAGCTCAAGTTCATTATCTGGTTTACAACTGGTTTATTTCAGTCGTAAAATTTTATTTCAGTGACCAATTATTTTTCATTTTGACAGTGTGAGGATATATATCTGCTTAGAAAAGAGATTGAACAAGGAGAAAGGGAGCTGAAGAAAATACAAACATTTCGCACTGACAATGTATTGATGGACTTGTTTGATGGAGCAAAAGAACTTCACGATAAGTATGTATACAGACAAACTTCCCTTTTTACATCACACTTTGCCTATTACATGTTTTGTCTTGGGTGAACGTGAGGATGAAAAGGTCTGACATATGAGCAGAGGTGTTTTATTTTGAATGGAAAGGGCTTGGGGAAAATATTAATGCTACTGAAATACAATTCCTCCTTTTTTACTAGGGGGAAAAATCAGAAAGACTGTTGCTTCTGTCCCTGTTATTATCTGTCAGTATCCACATTGTAAAAGAGTAAAGAATTAAAAAATGTAGTGTAGCAAAATATGAAGAAGTCTTCAATTTAGAGCTCAATCTGATGTTCCTGTCTATAAATACATTATTGTTAAGTTCATATTCTTATTCCCTCCAGTTTTCTACTTTTTTTCCCCTTGATGTATTCTGCGAGACCGTCTGCTGCTTGGTTAATTTCTCACTGGCTGCCATTTTCCAGGGCACCACATATATTCATATGTAGCTTGAGGAGTGGTACAAAAAGGTTTTCTTGTTCAACCAGTCAAAGGATTCTGCTGCCAAAAAGCAGAAAGCCCCATGTCCAAATAATAAAAATTTGCATGTGTATCTGCCCTCAGTTGTCCTGTTCACTGAGGCATTTCGGTTCATGTGCACATGTGTGCGTGCGCCCCACTGTTTTGTTAACGTTCAGTGTGTTCCAAGTTGGAACTGCCTCAAGACTGATGGCCAAAGCACACATTCAGAGAAATCTGTTTCTGGGAATGTTTCCTAAAGAAGCAAAAGAGGCATAATTGTGAAAACACATTGAAAGGAGTAGCACATGTGTCATTGGGATTATACCTGGAATGTAAACAACAACTTTTTCATGTATAACAAAGCAGATCAAATTGCTTAAGAGAGAACCATGTGAGAACAGGAAAAATGCATTTCTCTGACCATATATTTGACCCTGAAGCACATGGAAAGACAATGCCAGGAAGGATGCTCCCACCAGAACACAGTAAAGTCAGATTTCTTGGGTTCCAAAGGGGTTTATTTGTGTTCACTTATTATGTGCTTTCTCTGAAGCAGATAATTCTTCTTGTGATGTTAATTCACCCAGATTTTTGCACCTCTTTCTGAGCATCATGTACATTTTCCCACCAAAATCATACCAAATACAAACATGAGCTGTGTGTGTTGGGATTTCACACTTCTCAAAATATTTTCTCCCCGATGTGGGTGGGTGCACTTTTGCACAGATGGTGACTTGTCTGTTTCTTAAACAGACATCGCAGACAGGCTTTCATTGTAGTCCCACAAGTTGAGGGGCTGAACCCCCCATCTCCCGATAGGCCATACTGTGCCTCTGAAGAACCTGCATCAGCTTCACCACAGCTTGGTATGGATGGATGTCAGGCACGATCTGAAAGCCCAACCAGAAAGAAGAAAGTTTTATATGCAGGTAAAAGTGATTGTGAAAACTATTGAGTAAAAATGTCCCATTTCTAATACGTACTGGACCCAGGTTGCTTCCTATATCACTATATTTAACACCAATGATGCACTAGATTTAAGTCCTGTGAATTTCAGTCTACCATGGGAAGAGAAGAAAAGAAGAGGGGGGGATTTTGTAACTTAATGTAACTTAATCATGCCAAAACAGTTTCTCATGTTCCTCTGATTATTGTGGTGGTTCCTTTTCCTTAATGAGTATAATTCTGCTTAAAATGCTTGATCCTCCCTCCCTCAAATTAAGCTGTTACCTGGAGAATGTTATATACACTTTGCTTTCTCTTAGCTGGGACTTTTATGCTTGCTTGGACTAAACTATAAAAGAGGTCTTTCTTAGCTGTAAATTTCCTGTTGATGGACACTTGGAAGTAGATCCCACTGAATTCAATGGGGCTTATTCCTAGATGAATCTTCATAAGAGTTCACCTGAAATCCAAACTTTCTGATTTCTAACAATTGATTCAAAATAAATGTATAGAAAATTTGTGGGGTACAGCCAGAGCCCTATCCAGACAGTGGTTGAACTACCTGAATTCAGTATGCCAAGTGGGGATGTTCATCATACTTCTTCCATTATTGTTTTCCTCAAGGCGATGAGTCTGAAGAGTAAAGGTCCCTCTTCCTGTGGAGTATCTCCACATGAGCAAATAATCTTTGAAAACAAGGGTCTTCCTTGTAGGGAGAGCCTTCATGTGAACAGGGACCTCTTTTCTTTTCTTTAGAAGCATCATTTTCTATACAAGAAAGGAAAGGCAAGGAAAAAGGGCTGTGGAGAGAACGGAGCTGAACACTTTCCACTCTTCATGTTGAATCTAACTATATAAGTAATGTAGGAACAGGTCTCAGATGAGATTGCTATTGTGCCATTGGCAATTGCTTTGCCAAAATAATGTGGAAAAATTATTTCCTTTCTGTTTTCATTGGTAACCCTCCTGCTATTTCTTCCACCATTTTAATTTCCGCAAAAATGGTATTATGGAAGTAAAAATGGAAACCCTGCACAATGCCTTGTGAAAGCGAGTGTTGGGACGGAGCCATCCCTAATGAAGATCCCTTCACTTTGTGTCTCAAGATCTGTTGTCTTTTTGTCATATGATTCAGTTCCAAAAAGCTAGAGTTCTCTTATCCTGGAGCGCAAATGTTGTAACAAACAGTTTGAAGTACAAATTCAAAGCTTTTGAGTGCCATCCCTGCTTTACTCTGAAACTTGTAACATCTTTAACTGAGAATTATAATATATAGCTAATATGCTTGGAAAATACATAAAGCCCAAAGTAAAACAGTAGTCTAAAATTGCTAGCTGCGACTAGAAAATACCCATCGCATCAGTTGCTCAGTGCTATGTCAAAGGATAGAATAAATCCCATTGATTCAGTGGATCTACTCCAGTTGGGACTAGGAGCTGGATTTAAGCCAGTGTATTTGGAAGACTGTAGAAATTGAATTCTGGAAACTGTATGTTTACCTATGGGATCAGACTGAGGTCCCTTTCTGCTTAGAAGGCTGTATTAAAAGCAACTTGACATCTTGAAAATCTGAGCAGTTTTTCAATTTACTACCATTCATTTGGATTTCTCTCTCTCTCTCTCTCTCCCTCTCTCTCTCTCTCTCTGTGAAAATCTTTCTACAGAACAAACAAAGAGCAGTATGCTTAGAACTTTACGGTATGCAGCAAAACCTTCTGAACAAAGTCAAAATGGAAGAGTTTCACCTGAAAGAAAAGGTAAGCTGTGTAGGGAGGATAATAATTTTTTTTCTATACTCTTGCATTTTAAACTCCTTTTTACTCACCATATACTGACTCTTAGGCTACCGTTCTCCTTTGCACACATTATCCTCTCTGTACATGTTGGCTGGGCTTAACTGGACACTAAGCTGCACTCAGGAGTCCCAAGAAAATTAAATCCTTTCATCATTATTTGGTTCCTGAACTCACTATAATGCAGATGAGAACTGGGGAAAGTGCACATGATCCACACTTCGTGATGCCCATATCTGCACCTGCAGATTTCAAGAGGTTTGGTGTTGTACCGTGTACCTCAGATCTGTATGAGGTGGACAGTGCTCTGTATCTGCTTCATGTTTGTCTGAACTCTAGGCAAGATTGGGATAGTATTGGTGGTATGTGAGTTGCCAGGAATGTGCGGTTTTCCTTTGCCAACAAAGTGTTTCTAAATAGGAGCCCTTGTTGCCATGTGATTTCTCCTGCAGCTCTGTGGGAGTAAAAATATGGTCTGGGTATAGAAAGAGACTCATTACATCGTGGTGGTAGAGGAATGAGATCTGCTAGCAACCTGAGCACACACATTGTATTTACAAATAAACCCTGCTGTGATGTTTTTCTTGTTTGTTTATATTTTGCATTTTATCTCCCTGACCCCAAAGAGAATGCCCCAATCTATGTGTTTCCCTCCATTTTACCCTCAACAATTCTGTCAGGTTGTTTATACTGTGAGAAGGACACACTTGTGTGGAGATTTGAGCCTGAAATGGACTGTGGAAGACCCATCCCTGACCACAACACCATACTGGCTCTCTAGTAGGGCTGTAGCTTTAATTTGCTATGGTAGCATCAAGGCTGTGCCCCAGAAAGTCCCTAGTTCAAGCCCTGCTTCTGCCATGAACTCCACAGGTGGCTTTTGAAAAGCCACAGTCTCTCAGCCTCTGGCTCTGTCCCTTTTCTCATCTGAAGTATGTAGACTTTAATAATAGTCATCTATGTTGAGATGTTCAGTAAGGATTACTGAAAGTGAGTGTAGTTCCCTGGAGTATTTCCAAGTGAATTGCTCCAAGGAGCACCAATGTCTAGAGCAGGGGTGGACAACTGTGGCCTTCTCTAGCTGGTGATGATGATGATGATGATGATGATGATTATTATTGAAGTAATCACCTAATTACCATATTTTTTCATTTATAAGGCGACCCGATGTATAAGACGACCCCCCCCCTTTTCTAACCCCAAATTTGAAAAATTGATCCTTGCTTTTCCCTTCCTTTTGCTAAGCCACGGGGCTTAGCAAAAGAAAGGGGAAAGTAGGGATCAAAGGGCTGCACGATCACTGAGCCTGCAACCAGCGGTGGAGGCAGCAGGAGGCGGAGACTGAGGCAAAGAAGCAGCTGGGCTCGGCCGCCTCTCACTGCTGCCCATTGACTGCTGCTGCTGCCGCCCGATCGCAAGTAGACGATCGCTGGAGGGGGTGATTGGGTGGCGGCAGCAGCACAGCCCTGAGTGGCGGCCGAGCCCGGCTGCTTCTTTGCCTCAGTCTCCGCCTCCTGCTGCTGCCTTCCATGTATAAAACGACCCTCAATTTTTTCTCTAATTATTTTAGGAAAAAGTGTTGTTTTATACACGGAAAAATATGGTACTTTTGACATCTTGAATTAGATTATTATTGTAGTCTTTATTTTATTGTTTTTATTTTTATGGTGGTGCTGTGGGTTAAACTGCAGAAGCCTCTGTGCTGCAAGGTCAGAAGACCAGCCGTCGTAAGATCGAATCCACGCGACGGAGTGAGCTCCCGTCGCTTGTCCCAGCTCCTGCCAACCTAGCAGTTCAAAAGCATGTAAAAATACGAGTAGATAAATAGGTACCACCTCGGTGAGAAGGTTACGGCATTCCGTGTCTAGTCGCGCTGGCCACGTGACCACGGAAACTGTCTTCAGACAAAAACGCTGGCTCTATGACTTGGAAACGGGGATGAGCACCACGCCCTAGAGTCGGACATGACTGGACTAAATGTCAAGAGGAACCTTTACCTATTATTGTTAGCCACCCAGAGTAGACTTTGGTCTAGATGGGCGGGGTATAAACAAACAAACAAACAAATTAATGGTTGTTGCGGGTTTTCCGGGCTGTTTCGTCGTGTTCTTAAGGTTTTTCTTCCTAACGTTTCACCAGTCTCTGTGGCCGGCATCTTCAGAGGACAGGAGTCAGAACTCTGTCTGTGCTCTGTTGCAGTTTGTTGAATAGTTGAGTATGTGGGATCAGCTTTTGTCCTTTTCAGGAGATTGGGTGATTATGGTGATCAGCGTGTTTTTGTTGTGGGTGTATTGTTGTGATAAGGGGGAGAGATGATCTGTCACTGTGATTGATGGGTGTCGTTACTTGGTCTTTTGTGTGCAGTGATCACTGGTCCTTGTGGCTGGGTAGAGTTCGTTGACCTTTTGCAGGCTGTATTTTTCAGTGCTGGGAGCCAGGCTTTGTTGAGTTTTAGACTATCTTCTTTTTTGTTGAAGCTCTACTGGTGTTTGTGGATTTCAATGGCTTCCCTGTGCAGTCTAACATAATGATTGCTGGTGTTGTCCAGTACTTCAGTGTTTTGAAATAGAATTTTATGTCCAGCTTGTTTTAGGGCATGTTCAGCTACTGCCGATTTTTCCGGTCGTTTTAGTCTGTAGTGTCTCTCATGTTCTTTGATTCTGATGTGGATGCTGCGTTTTGTGGTTCCAATATATACCTGGTGTTGTTTTCTTGGTTTGATGGCTCTTGTGATTTCATTCTTGGAATAGCCATTTGCCTGTAGGGCCCAATTCAGATGGTTGAGTTCGGTGCTGAGAAATTGAGCTTCACAGTTCCGATTTGCACGGTCTACCAGTGTTTTGATTATGCCTCTTTTTTGTTGTGGGTGGTGGTTGGAGTTTTTGCGTAGGTACTGGTTTGTGTGGGTGGGTTTTCTGTAGACCTTGTGTCCCAAGAATGAAATCACAAGAGCCATCAAACCAAGAAAACAACACCAAACTGAAGAGGAAAAACAGCCACCCACAAATAAACTATTTCTGCCATACATCAAAGGGGTCATGGACCGCATGGGGAAACCTTTGAAAAAACACAACCTACAAACAGTATTCAGGCCCACCACAAAAATACAACAAATGTTACAGTCAGCAAAGGACAAAAGGGACCCCCTCACCATTGCAGGAGTATACCGGATACCTTGCAGTTGTGGCCAGGAACCACAAAATGCAGCATCCACATCAGAATCAAAGAACATGAGAGACACTGCAGACTAAAACGACCGGAAAAATCGGCAGTAGCTGAACATGCCCTAAAACAAGCTGGACATGAAATTCTATTTCAAAATACTGAAGTACTGGACAACACCAGCAATCATTATGTTAGACTGCACAGGGAAGCCATTGAAATCCACAAACACCAACAGAGCTTCAACAAACAAGAAGAAAGTCTAAAACTCAACAAAGCCTGGCTCCCAGCACTGAAAAATACAGCCTGCAAAAGGTCAACGAACTCTACCCAGCCACAAGGACCAGTGATCACTGCACACAAAAGACCAGCTAATGACACTCATCAATCACAGTGACAGATCATCTCTCCCCCTTATCACAACAATACACCCACAACAAAAACACGCTGATCACCATAATCACCCAATCTCTTGAAAAGGACAAAAGCTGATCCCACAGCTATAAATACTCAACTATTCAACAAACTGCAACAGAGCACAGAGAGAGTTCTGACTCCTGTCTTCTGAAGATGCCGGCCACAGAGACTGGCGAAATGTTAGGAAGAAAAACCTTAAGAACACGACGAAACAGCCCGGAAAACCCTCAACAACCATCGGATCCCGGCCGTGAAAGCCTTCGAGAAAACAAATTAACAACAAGAACAACAACAGCAACAACATATTATATATTATATAATTATATTATATACTATTATTATTATTCCCACAATCCATCACTATTATGCTAGGTGGAATAAAATTTTTTTCTCATTGACACAGTTGCCCTTCTCTGTTTTACAGTATATGCCCATGCCAAAATTTCTCTTTCTGTCTCTTCCTCTCTCTCCCTTTCTGCTCATTTATATTCTGTTGCCCTTTGTGAGGAATTACTCAAAGCTGCAGAGAGATAAGGCTGAACGAGGTGTGTAATATCCTCCCAAGGTTCCAATATAGTCTCCCCAACCCAGCAACCCACTTGTTCTGTCTCTCAAGGTTTTGGCCTTGTTGTCTCAGGCTGTCTATAGGCCTTCCTGTCTGCTTACTTTCAGTTTTTGACTCATTTTTATGCCGGTTCTCTTTCTGGTTCCATTCTGCTGAGATATGCCTGCAGTATGATGTGTTCTGAGTGCTGTGTTTCAGTGCTGCCATGTGCTAAACTCTATAATAACCTTGTTTCTTTTAATTTCTCTCACAGAGCAGAAGACACAAAAAGCTGACAAAAAGATGGATAAAGAGTAAGTATATATAAGATGAGAGAGACCCTCGTTGATATAAATATATATATACACACACAATTGAGTTGATCACTGTGTCTCATTTTCTTTCTTTTAAAAAAGCCTTTTAGATATCTCTTCAGCTCATTGGCTAAAGACTTATGGATTAGTTGCTAGGCGACTCACTGTAATGGATGCCTTAGCTCCAACAGCTGTTCCGCGCACAACGAAATACATTCCAATTCTAGACAAGCATGTTGTTTCAAAAGTATTTGATGATGTAAGTCTCTTTTATACTGTTTCTGGGGAAACTCTGGCTTTACAACTGTTTCTGGATTCATGTGTTCAACTAATTGTATTCTCAATTGTTCCAGTCATAATGCACACTTAGAGCTCTGTTAAATAGCTCCTTGATTTTGGGGTCAAAAGCTACCACTGGAGGTTCTAAACAAAAATTATTCATGAGAATATTCTTCCGAACATATCAAGTTGCCACTATTTTCGCCATCTGCTTTTGCTTTGGTGTGATTTGTTTTCTCAACTGTCTGTAATCTCAGACAGTTAAGGATCACATAATGTTGTTGTTCTTTGTTGTTTCGACTTATATACCGCCCCATAGTGCTAGAGCACTCTCTGGTGGTTTACAACATAATTCTGCAAACAACAACTTGCCCCCCAGCAACCTGGGTATTCATTTTACCAGCCTTGGAAGGATGGAAGACTGAGTCAGCCTTGAGCCAGCTACCTGAACCTGTCAAGATCGAATTCAGGTGATGAGTAGAGTCTTGACTGCAGTACTGCAATTTAACCACTGTGCCACGGGGCTTATAGTGAATAAGATGATGCCAAGATGCTACATAGCCAGTGATATTTGACTATATGATGAGGGCTGATGAAGACAGTGGGGAGAGTACATGGACCTTTCTAACTTAACATTTTCATTTTTGAAAATTTCTCTAAATGTTGTGTGTGTGTATGTGTTTTGATGCTGCCAAAATTAATCATTTAATAGTTTCAGTTTAATTATACAGAACATATGGCAGTCCTGATAATGTAATTATTCTCTGAAAAATCAAGTACTTGTAGCTGCTTGAAGGATTGATAAAATAAATTCTGGGCTGATATTTTCCTCCATTTCATAGCCCCATCTGCAGGTAAACAGTTGAGAGCAGGGTGTATAGGCAGACATACTAAATCTTTTTCCAGTTTATCTGTGCTGGTAGATGTCATTTTGTTTTCCTTGGAATGACACAATGTCAGTCCAAGGGGACATTTTGGCTACAAGAGAGCAGCCAGATGAGTGCCACTGAGTTTGTGTCACTGCCTTGAAAATGCTTAAGAGAGAAGACTGTTTTGTCTTACCTCAGGTTTCTATAATAAGGGTTGGGGGCAATTGCAGTCACTCAGGAGGCAAATAAATAAATGTGTGATGTTTACTTCACTTTAGAACTTCAGTGTATTAATTAAATTTAACTAATTATTATTAGCTAAATATCAAGCATACAGACCACACAGAAATAATTCTAATTTAATTACAAATATCACACAGCTGTGGATTAGAAGGTGGCAATCACTTTCATGATTCTGCAAGCTGGTTTTGCTGTCCTCTGTTGCCAAATCTCACTAATCCTTACTGGCTAAAGCCTATTTTTTCCTGTCTCGTCCTCTTTCTGTTCACCACTCTGCTACTTTCCCCAATGTTCCTTCTCAGAACAATGTTAGAACACAACAGAGCTGTATCTACTGCCCACGGTTTTTGCACAAATCAAAGATATATCTGGCAACATTCTAAGAAATGGTGGTACTTTAAGATATTCAGTGGAGGGACTTCTGTAGGTACTCCTATCTTTTGCACTTTGGCAGGTGGCTACCAAGGCCTTGGTGGTGGTGATTACCAAAGTTTACTGTTCCCAGAGAGGCTCAAATGGTGGCCACTTTATTGTCATGTTAGCGCTAGGTAATTATTTTTATTTTCTCAATTTTTAAGATCTTCTGTGACATTGTTATCGTTTTGTGGTGCTTGAGTTTTATTGTCTTTAATGTACAATTATTTCTAGTTATATTGCATTTTTTTAACTGATTTTTTTGAAGTTGAAAACCATTCTACGAATTTTATGAAAGGACAGTGTATACTACATTTATACTACATTTGTGTGTGTAAGTTGTGATGGCAGTGGAGGTTATACACACATAATGTTTTGCTATTTTATTGCTCAGCCTACTTTGATTCCGTCACTGTATGTATTTGGAATATTATGTTTTGAATATTTCCTTCTTTTCTTATGCTGCAGGTTCTCCCTTTTGCTCATGTGAGCAACGATAAGAAATTTGTCACACTGATTAATCCTCAGGCAGTGGATCTCGATGCCTATAAGAAGAAGCTGAAAGAAGCAATAAAAATATACGAAAGGCAAGTCTGGTCAGCAGGAAAAAAAACACCCACCCCCATTTAGAGAGGCAGCCCTCCTCTGGGCCAAGAAAACTCTTCCACATCACACCTCATGTCAGGGGGAGTTTTGGTTGTACATGCTACCCATAGACACTGGGCTTGTTCAAGAGGAAGGAACAGATGGAAGAAACAGAACTGGGAAAATCCAGGGAAAGGGAAGTAGGAGGAATTGACTTGAGACTGTAGTATAATGTCATGTGGATGTGTTGAACTGATCTCATTCAATGGGCAACAGAATCCCCTCTTAAGCAAAAACACATTGTATGTCTGAATAGGCCCAAAGAGTGATGGGATGAATTATTTGTGGGAAAGCTCCATCATCCATAGGAAATAGTATGGCAGGACACACCAAGAGGAGAGTGGAGGGAGAAAAAGGGGAGGGGAGGAGTAATTGAACAGCCAGTATCTCCAAACTGTGGTCCCATTTCATGGAATAAGCCAATCAGTGTATATTTTTTTCTGTGGCAGTGCTCTCATTGAACTTGGCTAAAACCAGAATGTGATAGAAGCATGCAAATGAAATGCTTTGTTAAAAGGCATTTGCAAGGTCAGGACATTAATAGACATTGTATGAGATTAATTTACTGTTAATACACAGTAATACTTATTCATTAATTCATATATGTTTTCCTCCCTGAATTTTGAAATCTCAGTTTCACAGTGAGAAATATTCTTTTTCTTTCATTACAAAGTCCTCATCTCACAATAATAAGGTCAAATAGATTTCTATTAACTGAACAGAGCCAGTATCCCTCAGTACCCCAGAGCCTCGTGGTGCAGTGGTTAAACTGCTGTACTGCAGCTAAAAAAACTGTGCTCACGACCCGGGGTTCAATCCCAGGTAGCCGGCTCAAGGTTGACTCAGCCTTCTATCCTTCCGAGGTCGGTAAAATGAGTACCCAGCTTGCTGGGGGGGCAATGTGTAGCCTGCATAATTAACTTGTAAACCCCCCAGAGAGTGCTTGAAGCGCTATGGGGCGGAATATAAGCAGCACACTTTGCTTTTGCTTTTTTATGGAGATTATTCAGGTTACCTTGTGGGGTAGTTTTATAGATTAGCTCATCTTCCTGCCCCAAAATTGCATGATATTTTTGAAACAGTTGCAATTTTCCCTACTGAGATCTCAAGATGGTGAAATATGAAGACGCCAAGTCTCAGTATGGAGTAGTTTATGAATGACCAAGCAATAACTCTGAATTTCAATGCCACATTTGTTCAGACTTGTCTGCTATGCCATGTTTGGTGTATTCTATTTCTGGGAATCAAATTTACACGGGTAGCAGCACAAGTTTCTGAAGTGGGATTGGTTAAAAACCCATTTGGCACCTGCTAAATTGTGCAATTTTTATTTACACACAAAAGCTTTATAACACACACACACACACATACACACACAGTGCATGACATAAACTTCTGCTTTCCTGATTGATAATCTAAATGGTGTTAGCATAAAATGCAGCAGAAGCAAAATATGGTGATCGCAATAATTTCTAAAAGGAAAATACGTTTCTGTTGGGTGATAAATGACCCCTCCCCACAAAAAAAGAGATCTTGAAACTGGAAATAATTATTATGTGGAGTAATTACAGGCATAGGAATACGAGCAGGTGCTTAACTGACAGTCTGTGCCTGTCAGAAACAAACAACCCAGCATTCTCAAATTTTTATGCTTGTGAATAAATTAAGGGTTTTGAGTATGTGAGACACAAATTATCCTGAAGTGTTTATGCCTCTGAATGCATAAGAGCCTCTGGCATGTTTTGGTAACTCTAGCTGCGCCCTGCCAAAGGGGCACATCTGTGGTTCAAAGAGAGATGGGTTTAGTCCAGAGCTTCTGCCAAATTCCATCAGGGGAAGTGTTACTGCATCTGTGGGCTTTGGCACCTAACCAGAATTTCCGTGTAGAAACAAACCACCAGAAAGCTTTTTAGAAAACTAAAATCCATTCTGCAGGTTGTGGTTCTTCATATCCCTTCCTTGGAATTCCTATAGAATGACTGGAACTTGCTGATTAACCTGTTGCATGGTTGTATTTGCTCAGCAGCTGTTAAAATTAAGGCAATGTCTGTTAGTAGACACCAGTTTGCTGTCAGCAAGATGGACTCAGAGGAGGAAGGCTGGAGGCAGAATATGTGTCTTCTATGCAAGGGGTCCCAATTTCCATTCTGGTGTATCTGGTTGAATATTCAGCAGGCAATTGAAAAATCTCTCCCTGCAGGATTGGAGAGCAGGAACTTTGCCACTCAGAATGGATATTAGGACTCAAGAATCGTAGCCTTCCTCAGTATAAGGCAGCCTCAAAAGTTAATTCCATTAAGTATTCTGCATGTTAGCATGTCTTGTTTATTTGGAATGTATTCTGGGTGCCATGGCCAGGATTCTATCTGGAACAAACCACTCACACAGTGTAGGTTTGACCTTTAGAGAGGTTCAGTAATTTGATGCACAAGCCTTAACTTAGCCAACTTCACTGAGGAACTCCTTTTGCATAAAGGTAACATTCACACACACAGGAGGTCCCTCTATATAGCACTGGCAGGGCATCAGTTTCTACTGGTGGTGAACAGGATTCTGGCCTCTGCATTCTAAACATTGTTTCAACAATAGGCATTTGTTCATTCACTAACAGCTGAATATGGTCAGAGCAACAAAGCATCTGAAACCAAAAATCCAGTTTATAGAGACAGTCTGGGTTCAGTGGAATAAAAGTGAATTGTAGCTAAAATCCATTGAAATTAAAAGAACCAAAGCACTCTAGTCCCACTGATACCAAAGCAGGGCTTAGTTGTGGCTAGCAGACTCTCAGTTTTACTCACTGTTTTCCATATGTTATGGTGTGTTGCCTCATGGAGGCACATAAATATAAAGGGATATAAAACCTACACTCTTCCTTGGCCTTTTCTCTGATCACAAAGTATTATGATGCTAGTTTTAGGATAAACTGATTGAGTTTCTAATCTGTGCAGAACCAATGCAGTGTTTTACGGACAAGCTCCTCTAGAGTTCTTGAGTGCTCTGATTCTCCTTTTATCACAGCTATATTTGTCATCTGTGGGACTATGGAGCAGAAGCATCCATGTTAGGACCGGTGGGTTTGATGGCAATGCAGAGAGGGAAACAGAAAAGCTATTCAATCTGTGCTTACCCAGTCTTGAGCTGAAGAGCCAGCCTACAGCCTTACAGGTGTGAAGGCTCATCTATATCAGGGATTCCCAACCTCGGGTCCCCAGATGTTGTTGGACTAAAACTCCCAGAAGCCTTCACCACTAGCTGTGCTGGCCAGGGTTTCTGGGAGTTGTAGTCCAAGAACAGCTGAGGATCCAAGGTTGGGAAACACTTATCTAGAACCCTGATGCCCCTTGTATCATCTAATCCCTTCTGCTTTGGTAGCTGCAGGATTTTTTCCCAATGAACTGCAATGGTGGCACTGCTGTGCATCAAGCGCTGCTTCCTCTCCCTTCAGCAAGCTGCCATGGTGGAGCACAGCACTCTTCCTCACCTGAAGCCCTCAAGGTGTTTTGGACTGCAGCTGCTATGTCAGTGGTCATGGTGCTATAGTCCCAAACATCTGGAGAGCAGTAGGTTGAGGAAAGCTGGAACAGAGATTAAGATGCTTGACATTTTCTACTGGAATCCTTTATTTGAAATCCTTGCAGCCTTTTAAAGTATTTAGCACTGTAGTTGCATTAGTCTGCACCATCTGTGGCAAGAGTCCTGTGGTACCACACACAACCCTCATGGAGAGGAAAGAACTTGAACTCTACATAACATGAAATGAGTTATTGATGCATTTTAGTGGCTATAGCTACAAATACTATGTTTCAAGTGTCTTTGTCAGCCTTATCCAATCTGGCATCTTCCAGAAATGCTAGGCTACAACTCCCATGCCTTCCAGTTGCGTTGACTTGGGATAATGGGAGTAGAAGCCCAATCCATTCAGAGGGCACCAAGTTGGATGAGAGTTTCTGGAACTACTGGCTGCAATTCAAAGACCTTCCTAGGCTAGTGGGAGACTCATCTGTTGTTGTGTTGCAGAGGTGGAGTGGTTAATCGCCCCACTTCCAGTTGAAACGCTGGTGTAGAGCATGAATGGATCCTCTAGAACAGTGTATAAATCAGATGGGGAATCAGTTCCCTCTGCTTGCTCATTTTTCATGCCTTATCAAGCTTCAGTGTTTCAGAAATTAATATGCTGTTACTTTGGAAGATGAGTGACCTTTGCTTTCAGGAAGTAGCTTTGAACTTCATGGTGGGCAGACGAAGACAGCTTCACACTTGTATCCTCTCGGAATGTCAATTGTTTCAGTTTCCTTTTAGTTCAGGGTCTCCCATTTTATTCAGTATCATGTTAATATGATGGGCGCTGACTTCACTCTTGGAAATGTTTGTGTTTCCATTAACAGGCGCCTGGATCAAATTATTTGGAGAGCATTACCAGAAGAGGAAAAAGAGAAGTAAGAGGTGGCCTTCTTAGCTTTCCAACTCAAAGTTTTCATTTTATAAAAATGCTGACAGAAAGAGAGCCATAATGCTGAACTCCTTGGGAAATACCTTTTCAGGATTAAGCATGATATTTGCTGCTTTTTTATACGTGATTCCCAAATGCATGCGGGGTTGAGAGGTAACATGAAATGTTTCGCCAGAGTGTCTCTGCATCACACAAATAGGTTTGCTCCTGTGCAGACTGGAAAGGCATGAGCTGGGCCTTTTGGATATGTGCAGTGAGGGTGGACAGGAAAGCTGTTGCCCAGGAGCTTGGGAGAGCTCTACAAGAGTGTGTGCAGGTGTAGACCCGTATGTATGAATGCTCAGGTGGGTGTCTGAAGAACCATAGTTATAGGTGAGGAAGCTGTTCTGATATGAACGCTCCACCTACATTGCGTCAGTCAATGATTCTGGTTTTCACATGTGCAAGGCATCCTAAAATATTGCATCTGTTGGATGACAGAAATGCCATCCCTCTTGCAGAACCTGGAAATAATGCATCTAACCTGCCTGGAAGGTGCATGCAGATAATTTGTGGAATATGCAAAGTTTAGGCTAAATAGCTTAATTATACTCAGGAGGGAAAAGTCCAAGAGCTGTTGTGTCTGCATTTACATAATGATTTAATTGAGGAGCCAGTCCAGTGTCAACAAGCTCCGGGGAACAGAGGGAAGCCTGTTGGGACCTTGGGTCATTTGAGCCTTGCTGAGCTGACAGTTGCAGTGTCTCCTTCACATTGTCCACAGCGGTGGAGCTAGGGTGCACCAAGGGTAGGCTAGCCACTCCTTTTGTCAGCAGCCTGCTGTGATGGGAAAAGTAATAAGATGCTTGGTTTCTGCTAACTGAGATCTGCCATTTATGAGTCATGGAGCTTTACAATGAGATCCAGAAGTGGTGCTTCAGCAGCAGCTTAGAGCAAAAACGGTAAAGCCTTATAGCACCAGAAAGACTAACCATATTCCTAAGATTGTTTTCCCAGAAGTAACTCCCTAGCAAAAATGACTTCTTGTTACATGCCATCAAGTGGCTTCTAATTTATGGTGGCCCTGTGACTCCAGCATGAGTGCCTTGGAAATTGGTATTCTTGCTTTTCCTTGAGTCTCCAGTAGTCTTCTATTCAGATACTGGTGGGGTTCAACATTCCCTTAGCTTCAGGTATATCTCAGTGTCTAGTGCCACCTAATCATTCACTGGACTCAAAATAATTATTTGACTTCCATCGCTGAATGTGGAGTAGTGAATGAGAATTTTAAAAAAAGCAACATGGATGGGATTTGCTTTAATCAATGGTATTTTAGATTGAGAAGGAACATATTTCCCCATATTAAGTTAGCTTTGGATCTCTGTGTCTTTCCTCTGAATTGCTGGGAAACTGCATCATAAATAGTGAAGAGTCTTGTGGCACCTTAAAGACAAACAAGTTTGGCATCAGCTTTCATGGATTGCACCTGGCTGCTTAGTTCCCCTTCTTCAGAGGAAATTCTTGGAAATTAGTAATGTCAGCTTTCTCAAGATTATTCCATGTTTGATAGAAGTACCTCTTCTCACGAAGCAACTAGTTCATGCTGGTCTGGGTGTCTGGTCTTCGGGTGGCATAAATAAGGACAATTGTGGTTTGATGGATCAAGCCAAAAAACCATCTAAACTAACATTCTGCATTGAAATGGTGGCCAGCTTTGTGCCTTTGAGCAGCTCACACAGCACATGAAAGGGAACCTACCTCTGTAACATGTTGGCATAATTGGTATTCAGAGGTATATCAGTTCTGAATGGGCAGGTTCTATTGTGGCTAATTCAATGACTTCCATTAATCAGTCTAATCTGTTTTAAAGATGCTGTGAAGCTTGGGATATATATTTTTTGCATCACAGGAACTTTTTTGGACTACAGCTCCCAGAATCCCAATGCCAGAATGGCACTGGCTCTTCCAGCTGTGGGATTCTAGTAGCTGCAGTCCAAAAGAGCCATGTCTTCCATCGATTGCTGTTTAAAGGAGGCTGCTTTTTGCTCTTCCAATGGCCCCAAAATTGCAGTGATGTAGGTGCCCTTTACTTGCTGCAAAACTTTTCAGGTGCTGGATCTGGGTGCCCATAGTGCATGTAGTTGACATGATATGGGGATCAGAATCCAAATGCAATAACTTTGTTCTTAGATTTGGACAGGATCAGCCAGTATCGTATGTGGAACATAAGGAATCTTTGCTAGAAGTTTTAGAAAATGCAGGTTGGCCCGTTGCCTACGAGGATGTGATGTTATTGGAAGATGAGATTTTGATGGGACTAACATACCTACAACAGGCCATTGAACTTCAACAAGCCTCTAGAGAGGAACCCCAGAGAATCTGCCCACTTCGGATCAGTCCCCCTAAAGAGGTAGGTGCTGATAACAACTACCACCGCCTTTGAATTGCATCATCAAGCCCTATGGATCATCAAACCACTGAGACAAGGTGACTTTCTAAGGCAGCCTCCCTAAAACTGGTGACCTCTGTATATATTGGACTGCATGATTGATTGGGGGCTTAGTTGTAGCCCAACATATCTGGAGGTCACCAAGTTGTGGAAGGGCGTCCTGAGACTATCAAATATGCTTCATACATGTGGATTTAAATCCCATATCATATTGTATAGACATAATGGCAGAGGGCATAAAGTTGCCAGTTCTTGCCACAGAGTAGCACCTGTTGAAGGATGTATTACATATTGTATTGTAACCTTGTATAGCAAGGTTCTTCTCCTGCCGGGTGCTTTCCTCCTGAAATTTCACTGCACCCCAAGCTTGCAGTCCTTCTAGGTATACCAAATCGGTTTGTTCTACAGAGCTCTCAGTAGCACTTTGAAAGTTAGAAGGGGACATCAGAGCTTTGTTAACACCTGGCTGCAGTGTCATATACACAGCTACGTGTAGATAGAATTCGTCTGAGTAATTTCTTTTGGCACACATGACTTGTGCAGATGTATCGATTCACAGCACTGAATATCTCACGACCTCTTAGTTCAGGAGCCTGATTGCAAGCCTGCTGTTTCTACTGAATAAAGGACACCTGAAACCAAACTTTATCAAAGAAATAAATGAAGACACATTTGCTTAATGTTTCTTTCCTACAAAGTTTCATTGTGTTGGATTTAAGCAAATGTGCAAGTCTACCTTTTAATAAAGTAAGAATGTCAACTTTGTTGGTGGAGAGGAGAAAAATGACACTTGTTGTTGTTATGTACCGTCAAGTCACTTCCAACTTATGGTGACCCTATGAGCAAGTGCTATCCAAAATGTCCTGCTCTCTACAACCTGCTCAGCTCATGCAAATTCAAGCTTGTGGTTCCTTTAGGGAGTCAGTTCATCTTGTATTTGGTCTTCCTCTTTTCCTGATGCCTTCCACCTTTCCCAGCATTATTTTCTTTTCTGAGGAATCTTGCCTTCTCATGTTGTGTCCAAAGTAGAACAGCCTCAGTCTCAACATTTTTGCCTCCAGAGATAGTTCAGGCATGATCTAGGACCAACTTGATCATCTTTCTGGCAGTCTTGAGTATCCAGCACCACATTTCAAACAAATCAGGGAAGAAAAATGCAATAGATTTAGGGATAAAATGTATACTTGATTAAATATATAGCATGCCAATAAAGAACTCTTTCATTTTTGCTGCAGCTGGCTAGGTAGCTCAGTGAGTTAGGTATCTGGCTGCAGAGGTTGGGGGTTCAATTCCCCTCTGTGTCTCCTAGAGGGAAAGCTAGCCCGTGGAGCCTTGGACAAGCTGTCCCAGGGTGCTTGCCAGACAAAGGGAAAGGGAAACCACTTATGAGTACTATATACCTGGAAAACCCTGGAAATAGTTGCTGCAAGTTGGAATCGACTTGATGACATCTTATTATTATTCAGCAGATGTAACCCTGATCTGGACTGAACACAGGTGACTGAGGTTTAGATTTTCTCCCCAACAAGTTTTTATTTAACAGTGTACATCTTGCACCCTTCTTTTCTGCAACAGGCTAAAAAAGGGGGATGGTAACAGTATTGGTGCCAACTGAGTATTTTCTTTCCCTTTTAAATACTCCTGTACCACCACCACTACTAAAAATTGACCAAACTGATTATGAAAACACAGGACCCCCTGGAAAAGACAAGGCTAGGAAAAGTGCAGGATAGTTGGAGATGTGGAAGACCTAACATGAGATGGATGGACTCAATAAAGGAAGCCACTGGCCTTGAGTTTGAAAGACTTCATTGGGTCACCAGAAGCTGGAAGTGACTGAATAAGCACATAAGGGCCACCCACTACTACGTCTGGTCCAGATAACAGTGAGGGTTTATATGTATGTTAAAAAAAGAAAGGGATTTTAAAATGTATTTAACAGAGTGTAGCTTAAAATCAGCCAGCAATTGGATTGACTTTAAATACCATTCAATCAAAGGAAATGGGCACCTTTTATTTTGAGAGGAAATGATGCTGTGTGCATTGATTGACTGATGTAATCTGTAATTGAAATGGACAGTTGATAAATGAAAACTTCTGCCAAGTAGGATTATGCTAAATCAACCATTCAGTCAGAGAAACAAAAAAATTATTGAGAAGAGCATTATTAAAATGCTAATAGGGTTTCTCCTCCTTTTCCTCCTCCTCCTCCTTTTTGGTTTAATGAGGTATTTGGCAAGTAGGGAAAGCTGGCTGGATAGCTCAATGGTTTAGGAATCTGAGTACTCTCTACCCGGAAAACCCTGGAAAAGGGTTGCCATAAGTCAGAAATGGACTAGATGGCATGCAATTATTACTATTGGGAAGTAGAATATTGGCATATTTCAGTGATGTTGGACAGGGTGCCTGTCATCAGTGTGATTT
Source organism: Intellagama lesueurii (assembly GCA_037013535.1). Lineage (NCBI taxonomy): Eukaryota > Metazoa > Chordata > Lepidosauria > Squamata > Agamidae > Intellagama > Intellagama lesueurii. The sequence goes on along the minus strand of JBAJHW010000003.1, from coordinate 94,021,505 downwards.
CTAAGTAGGTATGTCTTCAGATCACACACACACACACAATAAAGCTCTTGTTTTTGCTACTCTTGAACAGGGAATTGTTTATATTCAAATGGGAAAGGCTTTAAACACAGGTCCTATCTTAGTTGTGAAATTTACTTAGTTGTGGAATTTACTCCAAAATTCTGCACACATTTAATTGAATGGAGCTTATTTCCCAGTAAGCACTCACTGTATTACCTAGGAATTATCAATGTCAGTGTGAAGAAATGTATGAATAGGACACAAGAGCTTAACTGATTGAGTTCATTTAGGGTACCTCTGAGCAAAATTCTGCCTGTCAGGTTAAAAGGAATCAACCATCTTCCTCCATTTCTCCCTCTTCCGGATGTGTTAGACACTTGGCTTAAAACTTCCTTAGGGATTATGGGAGGACACATCTGAAAGGCACTAAACTGTGGAAGGTTGGTATCTTATTTATAAAGGAAAGGCATCGGACTGCTGAACCTTGTAAATAAAAGTGTGATTTTAGGAGCTGCCACCATATGCTAAAATTTTGTAAAGATTCTCTAGTGTTAGGACTGCAGTCTTCCTTAGTAGCATCTTCCTGATCCCTCAGCACAGCCACTAGCAGGGATGTTGATAACTCTTTGGGACAGAGTCCCAAGTCCAAGTGCGAGTCTTGGGAATCCAAGTCTGAGTGTGAGTCTTGGGACAGCAGGTAGTGGCAGTGGCAACAGCAGCAGGTAGGTTAATGGTGGCGGCAGCGGGGGCCCCATAAAGACTTGACAACATGACTCGGACAGATGGGTCCAAGTCATGAGTCAAGTCCTGAGTTCCCCCAGAAAGTCTCGAGTCGAGTCCAAGTCAAGTCACCAGTGCAACTTGAGTCAGACTAGAGAGTGAGTTGCAACTTGCGCGTCCCCTTCCCTGGCCACCAGTATGTCACAAAACATTTATCACAAGGTGCCTTCCACTTTAAGGACAGATCGACATGACAGCACCTTGCTTGCCTCATGCTCAGTCTGCCTGTGATCCTCCTGAAAGCACTCTTGCTCTTCTGAATAGTAGGGCCAGATTTGAATAGGAAACTCCCCTTCTCCCACAATGTAGGTCTACATAATCACTACCTGTGTGTTGCTTCAGAGAATAAGGATTTCACACCTGAGATAAGACACTGGAACTGATCACTCCAGACATTAAGTCTCCCAAACTTTGGGGTGAGGCACCCCAGCCCACCCTGGTGCATGAGCTGCTCTGGAGCTCAAGGTTCCTGAAAATGTTATCTCTCTTCAGTTCTGTTACCTGGAAAATACAAATTTTACATTAGTGTCTGTCTTCATAAATAGTCCATATGAGCTCTATATGCTAGTTCATATACAGTGAATGAGGACTAAAAATACTGAGCATAATGTCTGAAGCCCTTGGGACTCCCTAAAATCTAACAGATACATTTCTTCTTTGACAGAATTAAATGAATAAGGCTGCTGAGAACAACTGTCTTCCTCTGACATTAGTTTGTACTTTCTCTGAGTAGCAGCAGAAATATTGGCATGTTTGCTGGCTCATTCTGGGTATCTTCCTCCCCGCCCTGTTGTCCTGACATACCAACATATGCTAGGCACCATGATGTGATTAACACTGTGCAATCACTTATCCTGAGACAACCTGCTTTAGCAGTCTAATCAGAGCACCATCTCCAGTAATTGCTAATCTGCAGCTGTAAAGGTTTATGAGCAAGTGGCAGCAATGCAGGCAGTGTTCAAAATTGTGTTGGACCCCATGTAGAAATAAAATGTTTGAAAACAGGAATAGGTCTTAATTCTCATAATTTAGCGCTCCTCAATAAATGGGCAGATAACATGTCTTTTCCTTGACATGTTAATGCTAAGAAAAGGAGTTGTTAAAACAGATGATTAGTAATAATAATCATGTGCCATCAAGTCAATTCTGACTTTTGGCAATCCTTTTCAGGGATTTCCAGGTACAAAATACTCAGAAGTAGTTTTCTATTCCCTTCTTCTGGAGGGACCCTGGGACTGTGCAGGTTGCCCAAGGCCACACAGGTTGGCTCTACTTGCAGGAGGCACACTGGGGAATCAAACTCCCAACCTCCAGCTCCACAGCTAGATACCTAACCCACTGAGCTTTGTCCAGCCAGCTAAACAGATCATTAGAAGTCAGTAATTTCTTTTGCATTATAGGGGATAGATATGATATATTCTTGATAGTAATATATTTTTAAGAAAAGCAATTTCTAAAAGCACTGGTCATTTTTTACCCCTTCAATGGAAACAGTAGTCCTTATTTCTTATTGATATTTTGTTGTTCAAATCTGATGCCAAATTAATAAAGATAGCAAATATTTCCAGGAGCAGCTTTATTGGGTCTGTTCATTCTGTGTACAAATAGCTGTGAACATCTAGTAGGCATTTACAAAGAGCTCTGGAGGCTTTAAAATGTTCTTTTCAGGATGCCCAGTGTGGTGTAGTGGATAGAGTGATGGACTAGGATTTAGGAGGCCTGGGTTCTAATCCCCACCCAGATATGTAATCTCACTGGGTATGGAACTGGTAAAACAACTCCAATATCTCACTTACCTTGAAATCCTATTAGAGTCACTATAAGTCTGTTCTGATTTGATGGCACAGAACAACAACAAGTAAACAGAAAGGTATAGGGCCATTACTGATATGAAGAAGACGAAAGGTACGGCTCATGTTTTAGACAAATGGTCTAATATGTGTTTGCTTTTACTTGGAAAATGAAATATTTTCATAACTAAAATTCTAGGAACTGTAGGAGGAAAAATAATTAGCATATACAGATCATGTTTTTGAGCATCCAATGCAGTTTACATATATTGGCTGAAATCCTGTTGCTTAGTGTAGTAAGTCACAACAGGAGTAGGCCCATTGCATCAATGGAACTTATGGAGGAGCTGACTCACCAAATCCCTGCTGATTCAGTTGGCCTGCTCTAGCTGTGATTTACTACACAGCTCAGTGGTTGAGGTCTCTGGCTGCGGAGCCAGAGGTTGGGAGTTCCATTCCCCACTGTGCCTCCTTGAGAGGGGCTAGACTCGATTATCCATAGGGTCCCTTCCAGCTCTGCAGTTCAAAGGTTATTATTGTTACATTAAGCAACAGGATTCCAGGCATTATCTCAGAGATGAGCAGGCTGCACTGATAAGAAAGCTGCATAGGTTGCAGGCTCTTATTCCAGTATATGATCACCTTAAATGAGGATCCAAGTATTTCCTGCTTCTCTGCAAGGACCAATGTCCTGTTTAAGCTACATAAGCCTGCTCATGCCTAGAGTGGAAAATACTTGGAAGTGTGATTCAGAGTGTACGAAGGTAGGAAACCACTACCCAACCCTCAGCAAAATTCCTTGATGCCTCCAGTCGGGGTCTTTCTCAGATCTTTCTGAGCAATTTGTTATTAAAGATGATGGAGATTTGCCACTGAAAAATCTACACATACCTATTCAGATATATCTTCCATTGAGTTGGTGACGTCAGCTCCCAGGGAAGTGGACATACGATTGTAGTATGAACCAGGTGTTTCGTACATGCAAAGCACCACTGAGAATTCATGTTTAAGGCTGGAAATATTTTTTGTTATCTAGGAGCAAAAATCTCCTTAAGTACTTGGTTTCATACATATTTCCCTGTGGTCGGTCCGTTGTTTTTTCCTGATACTTCCATCAATGATAGCTATCTCAACATATGGCTAAAATAAAATCTACTTTTTGTGTGTGTTTGTGTGTGTGTAACCTAGAAATGTCCATCAAAGTTGCAGGCAAAGAAACAGCAGAAAGGAAAAACGTTTGATGCTCTCAAAGGCCGAAAGGTCATTGCAAGATCGGAAAGCACTGGATTTTACTATCCAGGTAAATACCTGCATGGTAGTTGTTTGGTAGTTCTGCATGGATTCTTTTTGTCTAAAGTTCTAGTAGAGAATGATAAATAGTTTAAGAAGCCCATTTTCAAAGATCTTATGTGTGCCTGTTTGATTAGGAGGAACCAAATAGGGGCCAGCCCCATCACCAAATATCAAATGTAGCCAGCATTTCTGAAAATGCACATACACATTTACATTGAGACTAGATGTGACACCCAGACTCCCTTCCAAATATTAGAACTGTTGGTACATTTTTGAGTTTCTCTCTCCAGGTAACAGCTGAAGTCTTATAGGCTAAGGTAGATTTACCTTTACTCTACCATCAACTTCCCTCACAAAGAGGAAAACAGTCTACTTTTAGATTAAGACTTCATATGCTTCTTTCATACTGCTGTCAGAAGAAGAATAAATACCCACAGGATTCTGTACAGTGTTCCTTTTCAAAATTTCTTGTTCCCCACCACTAATAAATATGAGACAGTCTTAATAACTATAGGTCCTTACTGAATTAATCTGAACATAGATTAATGGAGGTGTTCAGGAGAACACATTGATCTAGGTCTCAAGCTGTTCAATCACCACTGGCTGCAGCCCTAGTTCCTGTGCACATGGTGAGCATGAGGAAGGGTCTTTGGTGCATTCCATTGTATGTGTGTGGAGCAATGAGCTGTTCCCACTGTCTGCAATGGTGTTTTCTATATGCACATCGGTATGTGTGCAGTGCCCATTTTCATACTGGCCATACATGTAGCTTTCCACCGCTCCCTCAGAAATTGGCATGTGAAAGGACCTTATAAAAATGCACTTCAAGTTGTGGTCAATGGTAAGGCCCAAAATAATGAATGCATGACAGTCTCCTTTCACAGAGTCAGACCATTTGCCCATGTACCCCAGTATAGTCCACTTTTGAGGGACAGCAGTTTTCTGGCACATTTGTCTGAAGTATAGGCCTTCTCCAGTTCCAATTTGTAAAGTAGAGATGTTGATAACTGAATATTCCACTTTCTTTATTCATAGCATGTGCTTTCCCATTGAATCTCCTTACCAACTGCATGTTAAAGGACATAGGGATTCCCCCCCCCCCCCCCATGAACTGTATAATAATCTGGATCATGGAATTTCTCTCTCCATCTGATGTCTTTGTTTTAGGAACAGTAATAAGAAGCATCACTCCTTTTTATGCCCTTGTGGATTTTGTAAATAGGCACTCGGAAATTGTACCCTTGAAGTTCCTTATGCCTGTGGGGGGTGCAATGCCTTGTCCATCTTTGCAGGTAAGTAATTCAGTGTTTCTTAAGATCGTTTCCATTCTCTTTGACATCTAGTCAGGTATCTGTAAGGTGTTTCTTAATGGGACATATTCCTTATTTTAGCACGTCTGATGTGTTTGGTACATTTGGATGTAAAAAGGACCACAGCTGGCTAACATTGAGGTCCTGTGTTCGTGCGGAGATTTCCTGTTGAGTATCTAACGGTGAAAGTGAATGTGTGACATCCTGTAGGATCTAGCTGTAAGATTCTGCCATGGTGGATGCATATCACTGTGAATTGTAGCCATGATTTTTTTTTTTCAGGAAATTTTTTTCCTGTGAAGTAGAGAGGGGCTGAGGTCCTTGCATTCTTGAGGTCCCCACTGTTTGTCCTGGAAGGAAGCACTATTTGTTATTCCTGTGTGTACTCAGAGTAGTGTACTTGTACTTGCAAAGTAGTCTGAGATGGGGATGTTGTATATACTCAGAGGTGCCTTTCATTTATGACATAATGGCTGAAATCCTGTTATTAATATAGTAAATCACACTAGAGTAGGCCCGCTGAATCAGTGAGGATTTGGTGAGACAAATCTATTGTAAGTTCCCATTAATTCAAATGAGCCTATTGTGGTTGCAACTTACTACATTAAAGTAGATCTGCTAAGTGACAGGATTCCAGCCTATTTCAAGCACCCATTTCTTTACAAACGGCCTGTTTAATGAAGGGGAAGACATGTTGTTAAGGTCCAAACTAAATGCTACATGAAGTCATATTTGAGTGCAATTTACAAATCTGTTTTATTTTAGCTGAAATAGCAACCATGGGAAAAGTGGTTGATCAGGGTTTCGTCCATAGTGCCCAATGAGAAAGGATTTAGAACTACAGGCACTACCCACAATCTCCCCCCCCCCCCCCCGCCCAAGTGAGCCTGTGTGGATGTTAATGCCAGCGTTCTTCCCAGGGCCAGTAGTAGCAGGGATGGAGGAAGAGAACTTCACATTGAACATGGTGGAGAGAGAGAGAGGGGGGGGGGGGGGGGAGAGAGAGAATGAGGTGCAACCTCTCTTTGTTGCATGATGTAGTTCCAGAGCTGATCCCCTCTCCTCACATTCCTGCAGCCGCTCCTGCAACAAACAAGGACAGGAACTGTGTTTTTGCATTTTGAATTTCATCTAGTTTGGCCCTAAATGGCAATTTCTGAAAATATAGACAGCCTGTTGCTTCTAAATACAAGGATACTCGGTTTTAAACAAATTTTGGGCTTGGCAGTCACCTGTTCAGTCCATAAACCACCCACGATTAAGGGAAGCAGGGAGCAGGCTGAAAGACCAAGCATCTTTGCAAATGATTTCATTTCCCATCATCTAGCATTGGCCTCACTGCATTGTTTTTGGGAAACGTTTTTGCATTTATTTATTTATTTATTTATTTATTTAACTTATATGCTGCCCACACTACCCAAAGGTCTCTGGGCGGCTTACAACAATTAAAATACAATAAAAAGATAAAGCAATTAAAATACAATTAAAATATATACTCTAAAAATTGCCACAGGACCCACAGTTGATATTATTTCAATTAAAAGCCTTCTGGAACAGGAAGGTTTTGACCTGGCGCCGAAATGTCATCAGCGTCGGCGCCAGACGAATCTCATTTGGGAGGGCGTTCCATAGTCTGGTGGCAGCTGCCGAAAAGGCCCTTTGTCTACAAGCCATCCCTCTTACTTCCTTGAGGGACGGCTCTTTCAAAAGGGCCCCCTGGCTAGATCTTAACTGCCGGGTAGGTTCATTTATGGCAGTGAAGCAGTGAAAATGCATTTATGAGATTAAATGGTAAAATTTACACTGTCCTCTCTATTTCTATAAAGATGGCAAGACCTTGTGAAAGTTAAAATTTGAAATGGATGCTCTCAACCAAACTTCTTTTTCTGCTTCTGCAGGTTGGAGACTATGTATTTGTCAGAGTTAGGAAACAGTTTGGGGAAGAATATTATGTACCTGGTATTGTCGTAGCAACACCACATAAAGCTGATTTAGATGATAAACTCTACACCATTTTGAAATACAACAACAAAAAGGTAAGCGGGCATTCAGTAGATTGACCTGTAAAACAGCCACACGTTTTTCACACTTAACACCAATAACATTTTTGGGGAGAGGAAGAGAACAGCTAGAAAGGGACATTTTGTCTCTATTCTGGTCTATGTAACAGGGGGGAAAAAACCTAACAGTTAGTCTAAAAACATATATGATTAATCATATGAAGTAATTGCTGTCATTTATGGGCCCTGCAAAAGTTTTGTCACTACTGAGGACTAGACAATGTCACTAATGCTTCTCAGCATCATGAGAATAGCATGAGACATTTTTACTCCCAGTACCTTAAATTGGCTGGGTTTTTTTTAAAAAAAGTATCCAAATGACAAAAACCAGTAAGATTTTTGGGATAATTCTAGTCCTAGCCAGGTTGTTATCTGTTAAAAAGAAATCACCCACATTGTACATGGACAGTGGCTGAAACCTAGGGACATCTCAGACATTCCGGTGACAATGTAATAGAATGCCTTACAAAGTAGATTTAGTTCTGTCTAGATCTGGCAATCCAGTATGACTTGTAGAAGGCTAAAATGTCCTGTCCTAGTAGATGAGAGTTAAGCTTTACCCTTCACAAACTATCAATCTACATTCCTTTGAACTGTTTCTTCAAAACATTCTGCTATATATTCTGCTTTTCTCCATTGTGCCTAATTTTTTACAGCATTACAATTAATTTGAACAGTTGGTTTTATTGTTTAGAAGTCAAAGGGTTCAGGGGTCATTTTGTTATTGCAGGAACACTGTGTACGAAATGGGCTTATTAAAATCAGTCATAGAAGGTATACGTGTTCTTGTTGCTACATAAACATGACGCGGATGATGGATTACTTCATGTGAGTACAACATAATCCTTTTATTTTATAAATATATAAATAGCCCCCAAGTTGCTATTTGCACTGGAAGGGAAGCACCCATTGTTATTTCTACTGCAAACAACAGGCAAGGGATTGTTTTGATTGGGACCACAATGGGGGGAAGGGTTAAATTTTTCTTTCCTTCTTCCTTGTGGCCCCACTGCTTTCTGAGCACCACCTGCACTGCAATGCGGTCCACCTGTATTTACATAGAAAAGTAAAAGTTGTCTTTGTGTTCCCATAAAATTATGAGTGAGGTGTCAAACTCATTGTAATTAACACCTGCCACAAAACACAGAAATTGACCCCAGTGTAAAGGGCAGGATCCAGCAGTGTGTGCGCAGAAGAGATCCTGGCAGAGGATCTGCCAGGATCTCTTCTGCTCTGTGAATAATTGTGCAAGAACAACCATAGCGTAACAGCTTGCGCCAGCAAGTCTTTTTATATGTTGACAAATCTAAAATCTTTGCAAGATGGTATTACAGGAAAATATGTCTTTGATGACCACGGGTCTCTTGCTTGTCAGCTTGTGCTAAAGATTCTGGAATGGTAGGTCCATAACATCTACCTGCTCTGAATTAAACTCCTGCTTTTAATCCTAGACCAAATGTAAAGGTTGTGAAGCACTTCCACAAAGCACTCCCTGCTGATGAGAAAGAGAGAAAAACTATTGCTGTGGGAGGGGACTGGAAGAAAAGGAACAGAAAAAGAAGCTTGAAGAGCAAGAAAGAGCCTTACAAAGCATGGGAATCATCTGATTCTGATGAGATGCTGTTTGTCCCTAGAAGGACAATGAAACGGAGAGAAAATAGTTCATCGCCACCCCCCTCGTTCTAAAGAAGGCACCGAAGGTACCATCAGTAAGCTTGAGAAAGAGTGTGGTGAGGTGGTAAAATCAGATACGTCTGGTACACAGCACTCAAATTAGATCTACTGATGCCCCGTTCTGTTTTTACTGCACCTCTGACTGGCTAATTATGTATTTAGGATTCTGTCAGTTCACTTGGTGAACTGTTTTGCAGCCCAGAAAGTCTGATTATCCAGATCTTGTTTTTTTTTTTAAATTTTGTTTTAAATATATGCAATCTGGCCAGACAGTTGTTTTTTAAACATTTGAGATCATATTCCCCTTCTGTCTTGTTCGTTTTGATAAAGCCAAGCATTTTCTTAAGGCCACAATTATTATCCCCAATAATTTGTGATGACCTGTGATCTATTTCCCAGTTTCTTCTTCTTTTTCCTTCTTCTAAATTTGGAAGCTACCATGAGAATGTCTCTGATTTGGTGGACAAAGCAGAACTGGAGGAAAGGGGTATTTTACTCCTCACTATCTATAGTGTTAGAATATGATTGGAACTGTGATTATGTGGTCTACTGTGTTTTATGTAAACTGTTAGCTGTCCAGGGTCTTTGTGAGAAAGAATGGATATAAATGCACAACTACATGCATACCTGTGTGAACATGGAATATGTAGCTGTTTTCCTCTTGTGTGAGAATAGCCCTCGGAAGTTTGTATGAATCTGTTGATGAGAAAGATGAACCAGAGTTTGGGTGCTAAGTGTTCTTTTGTAAATCTTGGTTTTCTGTTGCTGTGATGCCATTCAGCTGTCAGTAATTTTTAAATATAGGCACTTATCATGACAATTCTCATAGTTCAAAAATGAAGGCATCTCTCTAAGAGGGTAACTACATGGGCATTCAGCCTATTGTTTGGTCTGCTGTGGAGATGGGATCATCTGCTTTTTTTTTTTTTTTTTTTTGCTGATAATCAGATGACATAATTGCCAGAGTGAACCGGCTTACCCCCAGAGCATTCCTACTCACACCTTTCTGGCTCCCTGTCAGGGGCTACTGTTTTCTAGGTGTGGGTAGGATTGCTCTGTTTTGGTTCAGTTCTAGTATGTATGATTGCTGGGATCAAACCAAAGTGGCTGGCTGGCTGTTCCTCTAGAGAAGCCACTTAACTGGAAACTTCTGAGCTCTCCTTTGGATGGGAAAAGTGATGTTCTGGATTTCTTTTTAATTGTTGCTAAGGTAGCAGAGTTTTTTTAAAATACTAACGAAGAATCACTGATTCACTATATTAGTTAACAACCATTAAAAGTAAATGGTAAGCTTTTTTTCTTTTCTTTTGGTCTCCATTCCCTTCCAAAGGCAAGGAGGATTTAAAGAGAAAGCTTCCCATTTCTTAATTGAATGGGAAGCTTTCCCTTTGAATCTTCACCTTTCCTTTTAAAGTGAAAGAATATCTTGATTGTGCTAAATAGGTTGCTTGAAGTGTGGTGTGGTTTCCTGATCTGAAACCACCTGATCCTTGTACAATGCTCCTTTGTTTGACCTTAACCAACCTGAAGTGACCCTATTTAGCTTGCTTCTGCCTGCTCCAGTTTGACCATCTAGCCAAGCCAAACCATTTCTGGCAATTTTCATCTCCACTAGGAGGAGGTCCTTTGTGAATCGAACAGTCTTTCTCAAATTCCTCCTCATGGTTTGTGATAAGAACCTTTTTACTCATCAAAGAGTTCTGTTGATACCTTGAAAATACTTCATTGGATAGGCAGGTGCACAAAAGCAGCGGATATCAGAGCTTGGGAAAGGCGCTCTTGTATTTTTAGACTAAAATTTGTGGAATCCTCTAGCTGACATGGCCACTGGCTGACTGAGTATCTGACAATGCATTGATACCTGTTATTGTAATTTGCTTGTAATAATCCATACTATGGTGTGATAAAGTGACTGTATGAAACTCAAACTACATGTACTTGATGGTTGGTCTCCCAGATTCACCCAGTGTGCCTTTATATGGAATATACTTTGTATAAATAATTTCGAAAGTACCACTTCTAAATATTTTGTGGATGTACTGATCAGTCTAGATTTTAAGACACTAACTCCAAAATACAATGGACTCTTGTTTAAAGTAGGCATCTTGATTACATATATACAGCTGAATGATTTCTCATCTTTCTAAAAGTAATGTCTAGCAAATTTTAGTTGGAATTGTTTTCCTTGCATTGTTCCATCTCCCTTCTTTTTGCTGCTTCTAGGATTCCCCTGTTCCTCTACCGTGCTTACAGTTGTTGGTATAATTTTTGCCTAGTAGCATATGTATACATTGTGAAGCATAATTTCAATAAAAAGATGAGTAAACATTCCATTAAATATCCATTGGCATGATTACTTTTCAGCAAATTTTGTGTGCAAGTGTGTGTGGCTCTGCTTAATAGAATTCCAAATGCCTTGACTTCCCTTTCCTCTGATGCTCAGCTATTAACTTCTCCTTGAAGTATCGACTTGTAATTTTTTTTTGAGCATTTTTATTATTGAAAGCCAGTGAAGCTCCCAGTCATGGACACTAAAAGGAGAAAAAGATGCATGTTCTAGAAATATAAGATAGAGGGAAATATTCTACAGCTAACATCTGAGACCGTTGTTTCAAGTCAGGTTTAGCAAAGTCATGTTAGCCTGTGACCCACCCCCACCCCCACATCCTCCAAAAGAAAGGCTAGAGCCTTCCTGTAGACACATGGACACATGTGGGAAACAGTACAATTGCTGTTTCTGTTAATTTGGTAGAGAACCATTGTTTGCAAAGAAAAAGAGCTGTTGAATAAATCCATCCCAATTCCTAGGGGCCAGTCTCATTTCTTGCCAGAGATATTGTATAGCTGTTGGATGAGTTGATAACACACTGATCACATTGATAATCAAGCATTCCTATCTGCTGGTCATGGCTTGTTAAATGGGCAGATGCTTCAGGTTCATTTAGGCATGCCATTTGTGGCAGCTGCAATGCAGTCAAAGCCCTGATGTTTTATTTATTTAGAGCATAAAACAGGATCTGGCTTGTCCAGATATATGCCTCCCCTCCTTGGAAGCCTGTCTCTGCATTCCCAGAAATTTTGAAAAACAACATTAAGATTTTTTTTTTAAGTGGATGCAAGTCTATAATGAGAGGATTGCATGGATAATTGCGAGTAATGCTATTTTGGGTTGGCACAGTTTCTATCAGTGCCTGTAGTGTATAGAAGCACAGTAATTCTCTGAAAGATGGTGCTCATGTCATTGTCTTGTAACATAAGTCATTGCGGAAAGGCACACAGGTTTCTGTTTGTAGAATCATACATTTTATGCTATTCTTTAGCACTATCTTAATATTATGACCTTTGTCCTTTGCATGCTATACTTTATAACCATAAAGTAATAATTATTATTATTTATGTGCCATCGATTATAAAGTAGCCTTTATTAAAACTAATGATATTTTATACATGGAGGTTTTCTGAGATTTTAAACTATGCTGTCATATGCTGTTTCTCATGCTCTCCTTGTGCATTTACACATAAATGTGCTCTCCTTATAAAAATAGAAACAGTGCAATTACAGTTTGAAGAATTTTTAAAAAGCACTACTCATATATAAGACCAGCTTTTAATAGAGGCTATTTTGTAGCAGTGAATCTGCATAAAGCTCTTCAGAATTCATTGTGAAGCTATTTTTTTGGCAATGGAGTTCAATTTTTTGCATCAGTTCATGGTAGATTTTAAGAGTGGGGCAGTTCTACCAGTTGAAGAGAGGTCTCTTTCACATCTGGGCTCACAGGCGCACAGACCCGCTGTGCAGTCTTTTGTGTGTGTGTGTTTATGTGTGTACTCAGAAGTAAGACCCACTGAGTTCAGTGTGGCTTACTCCCAGTTGAATGTATAAAGAGCTGCAACTTCAGTGTGACTTAAAAATATATTTATTTTTTTTATTGCTGCTAATGTACTCTGCTGCTTTTGTATGCCTAATAGTATACGATCTGCCTTATTTCATCTCGTGAAAACCTTCATCTTGTCTCCTAACCTCTTGCTTGCTAGTGCCTGCTTACTGTGGTCCTCCATGCCGAAGTTCTTCTAGAGGTAGAAAGCAGCGGCTTTCTTCACATGGTTCCGAGCACAGGCTACCTAAGAATCAACGTGGCTCTCGCTGCCTTTCTGCACGCCAAAACAGTGTCCCTCAACCGGTTAGCCACACTTTCAGCAGCAGTAGTAGCAGCAGCCACAGCAACAGCTCCCTTTCAAGCATTGAGAAGGTGGAGGAGCTGGCCAGACGGCTTCAGCAGTACCACATAGCGCAAAGGAAAGCTCGCCCTTCCAGCTGCAAATAAAGAACACTGCAAGTTGTACATAAGGAGTGGAGAGTGGTCACCCCTTACAAAACTGTATTATATCAATGCTAAATAAACAATTTAATTTGATACTAAATTTTTAATATTAAAATTGTACAGCATTACAAGATCTTTGTAAGAGGATCGTTTAAAATCTGGCTGTGTTGTAAAAATGTGCCTTGTGTACAAGACACCCTAGCACATGCCTAAAAGCTACATAGATTGTCTCAATCTATCTGTCACCAGGCTAGATTATAAGAATATTATGGTCCTATTCGGGCTTTTAAAAACACACGTTGTCCACACTCAAGGAGCGTATTCTAACCCTGCCCTTCCATCATGATGTTGCTCATACAAAAGCAACTCTTTGAAGAAGACAGCCTGCTGTAGTTTCTGACATGTCAGCTGGAATGTGAGAAGCTCTGGGCTAGCATATGTGGAGGAGTGCTCATATTTCTTAAATGCCTGAATAGGGCTTATTGTTCCCTCTGTTTCCAGTGTTCAGGCATGAGTGCCTTAATTTATGTAGCCGGAACAGTACTAGCTATGCATAGCAGAGAGCGATGAGCAGGATTGAGGAAACCCAAGGTTTGCAGATGTACACAGTATCCTTTTTTTAAAAAAAAAAGTGCCTGGGGAGAGGACTCAAAACAGTTTGATGTGGGGATAACTGAATGGAGCATTGAGAAGCAAGCATGCACTGTGAACAGTTTTTACAAGTTCCATTTATTATTTGGTTTTCCACATGCTCCTCCTTAAATAGCCAAGATAGCACCACCCATGTCCAAGATGGAAGTGGCAGCATGCATGGGAGAACCCAAGGTATATGAAAAAGCAGGTGTGACTCAAGTAACATATTGTACAAGAAAGCATGGGGAGCCACTGGACCACTGGACAGGAGCACTCCACATTGCAAAGTATTGTCACAGACTCTCATTTGGGCCTGCCATTGTGTCATACATGTACACCTCTTAAGTCTCCTGAACAGTTTGTCTTTTTCTACTCATAGCAATGGAAGTAAAAAAAAGGCAAAGGAAGCACAGCCTTTTAGCAAATATGTGGAGTAGAGAAAAGTTCCTTTTAAATAAGGGGTTTGGGGAGTTGTGGTCCAAAAAAAGGAATGTTTCCCAGTTCTTCAAATAAAGATGAAGAAAGGCACATAAACATAAAAGCTGCTCTGCATTAGCAGCATACGTCATTTGTAAAAGCATAGGAGCCCTGTCATGGCTGGGGGTGGGAGATGGAGGATGCAAGGTTCAAGGGGAAAAGAAAGTGGCCCACTCTCAGCTGAGAGGAAGAAAAGGAAGCTGGGGCTTGCATTCACCCAGACATTTCATGGCCACCTTCCAGCACATATTCTTGCTATTTAGTGTCTATTCCAGCTATTGCCATGTGTTGTTGCTGTGTTGGCAATAGAGCAATGGGAGTTCACACAAGTGGTCATGTGCCTTTCCAAGGAGATGTTTAATGGTAAGGCAAATTCTTTGGTGACGAATAGAATCCTTATTGCTTTCCTGAATGTTCCTCTTGTCCTTCTACTCCTTGCTATTTCCTTCATCCCATGCATCTATCCACCCTGCCGCACAGCGTGCTGTTTCTCTCTCATCAGCAAACAAATCTTAGGAACCAAACAAGGCATAGAAACACAAGCTCAGCATATAATACAGAAGGTTTGTTATCTGAACTCAAATCAGTAATCCTGAGGTCAGACACTCCTCTCCAAACTCCAGTTTTGGTTAATAGTCATTACGGAATGTTTCAAGGGCAATATATGATTTTTTAAAAAGCAAGTTCATTCAGTATTAAGGGTAATATAGGTGATTCTCAGTGACAGTAACCTTTGGTTCTTCCATTTAGACATTCCAACTTCTCTAGGTATTAATGTGTGACGTCCATCCAAGGTTACTCAGCATAGATTCTCTATTTGCTCAAGTGTACACCTGTGATATTCAATGTGTTTAGCAGTGTTTTTTTAATGCACTGACTTGGTCTCACTGGGCAATCTGGCCCTGGGACCTATGCACATCTCCACAACTCTCTTAATGGCTGGACCTTTTTGGGATTCCCAGTTAGTGTGATCAGAGAATAATAAAATGGTAGATTCCCCTATACTCTTTTGATTCTTTTTAAAAGGTGAAAACTTTACCTTCTGTGATGGGAGCAACCCCACCAGGAGGCTCTAGACCTTCATAGGCTTATGTTTGCTCAAAGAACAATCTCACCTGTGAACTGGTAAGACTGACTGCATACACCTGGAATAACTTTTCTTCCATGTAATAAATTGTATGTACAAATGTACATCCTACAAGCAGCTGTTGACTATGACCACTTCCCTCTGAAAAATACCTGCCATCCCCAAGTGGCCAAGAAGTGCTCTGTTTCAAAATGATGCAGCTACTAACGTGGAATCAGGAGCTGGAAATGTTAGACTTTCTGGATTCCAAAACCCATCATTCCTTGACTAGCATGGCTAGAGGAGAATTCTGGGAATCGTAGTCTAAAAAGTAAGATTTCTGAGTTCTGATTCCACATGAGTTATGTCATTGTAAAATAGCACTCTTAATTGGCTGCTTGGCGACTTGAATCTGGAAAGCTTCGAGGACGCTGTGGACTTCATAATTCCTTGCATGCAGAAGTGCTGTGTGGGTTAAATAACAGGTGAGGGACAAATTGAAGCATGTCTAGCCTTCTGATTTCCTTCTGATCACTACTGCAGTGTCCATTTGACTTCCACACGGAGCTGGAAATCACCATTTCCACCTTACTGTTCTGAGCTGCACTACAAAGTTTTCAGCTTTCAGCTTTGTTGACTAGCTAAAAGTCTTTTTCCCTGGCAGGATCATGGCTATGTAAAGTACAGCACTAGACTGGCAAAGTTCCTCTTCCTAGAGGCAATGACACTGCAGTCTCCCTATTGACTGTCTAAGAGGCATCACCAGATTAGTACTCATCTCTTGTCAAAGTCCTGCTAATCTTCAATTCTATGGAATAAATAAAAAGGAGGTAGGCTAATGTTGTCCATGCATTTAAATGGGATAATAAAGGCTCAATGAGGAAAATGGGAATAAATTACATTCACACAAAGAGCGAAGGGACACATCAAGAACTGAATAGTTATTGTATCATCTAAAACAGTCTTTATTCATTCACTGATTCATTCATTTTAAGACTTCATAAGCTGCAGTTCCATCCAAAAAGATAGGTGTATATTTGATTTGAAATCTCAAACACTAAATAAAAGTAGAATAAAATTGGGAGTGATAAAACAATTTAATCACATAAACCACGATATTTTTTAAATATCTGGGCAAAAAAGATGGGGTTATTGTGGTGTTGGAAAGAATACAGTGTCAGTGCCAGTCATACTTTCCTTGAGAAAATAAGGACCCCTCTATATAACATTTTTAAATGATTTTTTAAAATGGATGACTGCTCATCCAAATAGTAGTGCACAAAGAGAGGCCTCCTCTAGTGATCTTAATTCAAAGTGAGTTTTATATGGGAGGAGGAGCTCCTTCAGTTTAGGCCCCAGGTTACCTTATATATGATTTCAGAGCTTTTGAACTGGTCTTGGCAGCAAATAGTAACCTTCAGAACTGATATAACCTATGTCCATCTGATCAGAGATGGGCATTTGGGCCCGCTGGATAGTTTTGACTTCCAGTGTCCATGGAAGCACCACAGTTAAGCTACCTCTGTCTAGGAAAAAATGTTGCTGATGAAGAAAACAGAGATAATAAATTGTGCTCAGAGCTTTTAATGGTTCTTCTGAGTTGAAGAACTCTCCCCAGTTGAATACCTGCTGCTTCAGGAGAACCATGGCCTCACATAGAACAAATAATACTCCAGCTTCCTAGATTTGGAAACGACCAACCTGCAGTATTTCGTCAACTAATGTCTTATTTAGTTTTTTGGCCCAGTATATTACTTATTCCATTAATTCCACAGCCTCACCCAATTCTGATAACAAAGAGAAATAGTGCATACTCCAAATCCCTGGATGACTTTACACAGCAGCTTCATAAAGATGTTCAAAAGTTCTAGTGACTCTTGTGGGACCACACAGCTCAAATGCTCCCTTGCGCTAATTTCTGGAGAGGAGCCTTCAGGTAAAAACCTGAACGTTATCACTTTGTCTCCCACCTCCAATTCACAAGGCTGCCCTAGGAAGATATCATGGGCAGCAGTAGTGCAAATAAAATAAAGGAGAATCAAGAAAACTAATTATCAGGACAGCCAAGATTTTTTTAGTTTATCATCATCAAACACAGACTCCCATAATCAGCATGCAAACATTGCCTAGGGAGGAAGATGGAGTCCTTATGGATGAAAAACAACAGTACATTCTTGGCTCTCTCATGTGGTTTCTGCAGGGCTGTTTGTTAATGCACCTGATGAAACAGCCAGGGACAAATACTGGAATCTCGACCAGGGGTTGAGGTGCTCACACACTTTGCCTACTTGTGTGTACCACCTTCAAACAACCCCCCCCCCCCCCCCGTATCCCTGCACTAAGTTTGGGGTTACCAAGTAAACTTGTGAGCATGGACTTTTTCTCTCAGATACTCCCTATTACCAACCCAGACAGATAGGCAGCATTAACGTTGCTGCTGTAATTTTGTGACAGCTGAGCATTGATGTCATGCTGGCCTTTAAACCCCCCCCCCCCCAAAAAAAACAGCCTTGTTTATTTTAGTACAGTATATCAACCATATGAAATAGCACTGACTTGTGGTATAGGTGGGTATAAAATCTTGTGACTCACTCTATAAAAAGATAAGCAGGGTTTGTAAATTATTATTTTTTAACCAGAAAGGAATAAAATGTTCCATGAACAGGTAAAGATAAAATGTGAAAACTGTTTCAACTATTATAGCTTTTTTGGTATATAATCAGAAGGCTTTGCTGTTCTTTATAAAATTCAGAAACTTTCACTGTTATTTCCTCTGTATAATTCTTCCATTTGATGCTGAACGTAGTGTGGACACCCAATTGGCATAGCTCAATGCAGCCCAGAACTTCTGAGCTCAAGTGATCTGCCAGCCTCAGCCTCCCAAGTAGTTGGATTACAGGCTTGTGCCACTGCACCTGGCTATTCTCTGAAGGCAGATAAGAGAATTCCCCAGCTGATTTATTCCTTGAATAAAATCGAGTTGTATCTCAGATGGCTCATCCGTATCTGGTCTTCTGTTGGAGTTTGAACCCGGGACTTAGGGGAACTGTTCTCAAACTTTGGGTAACACTTTGACATAAATTCTAATAAGACCACATTTTGTTCATACCATCATCACAAACAGACCACATTCATCTTTCTTCCCAAACTCAACTTACAATTCTAACTTAACTCCCAACTCTGACTAACATTCTACACACACATATAAAACAAAACCTCTCCAGCTAGAAACAATACAGACCAATTAGCTTACAGTACCATTTGCTAACATTCTTTCATACCTCTCAGCTGTCTTAATGGCAGTTCCTGGAACACATAATCCCATACAACTGTCAATCAACTCCAGTCATTTACTATGCATGCAAATGCAAACCTTTACATAAAATGTATATACCAGAAATTGAGGAGAATCAACAGGAGAACACTCTTCAACAAAGGTCATGGGCCCTGTGGCACAGTAGTTAAACTGCAGTACTGCAGCCAAGCCTCTGCTTATGACCCGAGTTTGATCCTGACAGGCTCAAAGTTGACTTAGCCTTCTATCCTTCCGAGGTTGATAAAATGAGTACATACCAAGCTCAGTGGGGCGAGGGGGGATATGTAGTGTGCATAATTAGATTGTTAATTGCCCAGAGAGTGCTCTTGTACAGTAGTACAAGCAGTATATAAGTCAAATCAATCAATCAATCAATCAATCTGTAAGGATGACCAAAATGTTTTAGTGTCTGCCACCAAATGCAGACATTCAAAAGCAGCACCAAAATATTGCTTGGTGAAGAAAATGGATTCCTTATAAATAAAACCCAACAAAATATTGCTGGCACTCTAGTTGATTTTTAGTTTGCTTTTAAATCAGTGGATCCTTTTCCATGTTGTCCATCTAAAGAGGGGCTTGTGTGTTATGGAACATTACATTTGCAGACTAGTGCGTCCTGATAGCACAGAGCTCCTCCCCCAGGTCCCCCAATTGTTCACATATTGAGAATATGGATGTCTGTGCCAGGAAAGCCTTCACACATAGATTACCATTGGACCAGGATCCCTATAGGATTGGGGCCCTTGAGCATGGGGAGGCCTATGTACATAGAAGTGCATGGGCATAGGCTTCCCTGATGCAGATATCTATGTTCAGTCCATGAATATTGGCATGTGGGGGTGGGGGAAGAGGCATATGGCTGCTTCCTCTCCATTGTATGTACTCTCGCATACACATGGATAGATGTAAACATCAAGATGGCTTGTTTTGTGAGAGTTTCACAGCTGAGCAAAGAAATGAACCTGGTTTTCCCATATGTAAACTAAAAGCCACTGAATTCTGAGTGTGGTGTAGTAGGGCTTCCCCCTACCTATGGGATTATGTGTTCCAGGAACTGCCATTAAGACAGCTGAGAAGTATGAAAGAATGTTAGCAAATGGTACCGTAAGCTAATTGGTCTGTATTGTTTCTAGCTGGAGTGGTTTTGTTTTATATGTGTGTGTAGAATGTTAGTCAGAGTTGGGAGTTAAGTTAGAATTGTAAGTTGAGTTTGGGAAGAAGTAGTGACAGACCAGGACTCTGGAGAACAGGGTTCAAATCCCCACTTGGCCATGGAAACTCACTGGCAGAGTGGAAATGGTTAAATCACTCCTTATATATCTAACTTACCTTTAAAGCCCTATATAAGTCAGTTCCAATGTGATGGCACAGAACACACACACAACCATAGGTAGGGGGAAAAAGTCTCACTACCTGAAACAGTGATGGGAATAAAAATAAACCAGTATCATGCAGTAGCTAGAGGAGGCCTGCAAAAACCTACAGTCCAGCAGCATAGAGAGAGGCCATTAGCCATGAATCAAAAGTTCAATCTCTTTTTTTCCTGTCTGCCTAGCATTATGAAGAAAGGGGAACAAACTGCTTAGCCACCTGAAAGGAGTGGTTGGGGTGGGCTTCCATCAGCATAAGAGTCCACAGGTTATAGAGACCAGGGCTAGAAAATAAACCTGCCATCAAATTATATTTGGGGTTGTGTGGCTTTGAGCAGCCCTTGGAAACTTTACTTCTTTGAACTTCAGCTCCTCCATCTCCCTCGCCCTACAGGCTGGGAAAACTGAGAGCTGCTATTCAAAAAGATAATTTTCAAGCTGTTTGCTTTGGACAAGTGAGTATCTTTCACATGGACTTCCTCCCACCTGTAAAATGGGTATAATAGCAATTTCAAAAGCCAGTCGCCCTGATCCACAGGGGGGTCTACAGGCATAGGAGTTACAGCCTTTCTTACTCATTCAAAAGATTACGCTTATCACACAGTACATCAGATCCTTCCAAGAGCACATCAAATTCTCGGTTGGAATTAGAAACTAAAAAAGAAAATTGTAAAATCAAAGTATAATTATTTGTGGATAAGCCTGTGAAAGGAAGAAAAGAACACTTGCTCACAAGGAAATGCATGAGAAAGAGTTGGCAATCACAACCAATATTGTAAATGCAGTGTTTCTCTGTCCTCAGAGCATTTCTTTTAGAATTTAATGCACGGAATATTTCCCTTAGAAGCCTTCTCACACTTCAAAATACCATTGCATATATCCTGACGCAAGGAATTTTACCATTATTCATCCATTCTTCAGAAGAATAACGTTCTGTTTTATAATAACTTGGTTCCTGGGCCTGCTTGATGCACTACTAAACTGCCATGACTGTGGTTAGAATGTTTTATTTCCTAACTCTGAGGTGGATTGGGTCTGAATATCTATCTATTCAGGAAATATTTTTATGTTAATCTGCTTGTCAGCTACATTCATCAGCCCATAAGCAATTTTCCCTTATCTGTAGAGGTGCCTGCATTTAGCTTGTCGAGGGCCTCTCTTTTATGTTTTGGGAGGAAGGAAGGGAAAGTGGATTGTATTAAGTCAGAGAGATGGTTAACTCTTGCCACTGTGATCGGTACAATATTTTTTTCTGCTTTTTGTTTTCTCTGCTGGCTCCCCTGCTATTGTATCCAGGGTTTATTGTAACCATGGAACATTTACCTTCAGGGCAGCTTGTTATCTGAAAATTAACAGTTTTGTAGAGCAACAGTGCGTATAGCTACTCACCGATTGTTCTGCAAAGCATTTTTTTAAAAATGTTTGCCATTTCCATTGTCATGTTGGCTTATGAACTAGAGAGAGGCACCAGCTGTTTTACCTGTTTGATACCTCAATAGACCATGTGTCAGAGCTAGAGATGGAGATGAAGCACCAAAATGGCCCTTCGTCTTGGCTCGTGGGTTGTCAAACCTGATGACCCACGAACCACGAATTGCCCCCGAGTGACGCGACGAACAACTAATCAATTCGTCATTTGTTGGGTCTTTTTTTTTTTTTTGCTTTCCCTCCTCTTGCTATGCCCTGGGGCATAGCAAAAGGAGGGAAAGCAGGGATCAAAGCGATTGCGCAGCTGCAGGATTACTTTGATCTCTTTCTCCCTCCTCTTGCTAAGCCCCCGAAGGGAAAACCCCTCTCTGCTTATGCCTCCGAGAAACAGCTGATCCAGGGGGGCATAGGCAGATAGGGAACGAAGGGATGAATATAAAAGGGTTATATTTGTTGCTTCCTATTCGTTGGTGTCTCTGGACCCTAAGAATATGAAGCAATGAATATCTGATGAATCAGGGATATTTAACCAATCTTGTGATTCGTTTTTATATTCGTCCCCATGTCTAGTCAGAGCCTAAACAGGTCTCTTTCTGATGCATGATCATGCTGGCTGTGGGATTTAGATAGTGTCAGACCATGCCCCCCCCCAAAAAGAAAACATTCCCAGGCTCCAAAGAATATTGCCCTGCAATCTATGCATCACCCTGTCTCAATTAGTTTTCCACTTTTGATCATTCCTTTTATTGTGAAAAGTAATACTTATTTTCTCCACTCATTGAGCTTTTTAAAAAGTGCAATGGGAGGGTAATCTGGCACAAGTTTACTCAGATATTAGCTCCAGAGGGACTTAACCTCAGGGTAGGTATATATCAGATCATAATACATTACCTGTCTTTCTTCTGGGAACTGTAGCTGTAGTTGTTCCATGTCTTTCAAAGAGTTGCCATGCTGAGCAGACAATGCCGGGCATTGCAGTCCATAAAAGTAGCTTTTCCAAGCTGTGCTCTAATGATAACATTAAAAACGAGCTCTGTAGGGACAGGAGATCATGCAGGCCAGTCAACCGCAGAAGAAAGCTGGCACTTGCTGTAGTATTAACTCAACACTGTGGATTCCCCTCCCTCTTTTCCCCATCTTTTCTTTTCGTATTATCTGGGAACACTTACTTTGAAGATTTTTGATGCCTATGGCATTTTGATTAGCACGTTGAAACAAAAGTGACTTCTGAAAGTCAGGATGCTAAGAAAAAATTTACTCATCTTAATTGTATCTCATTATAATTTAACTTTTTCTCACATCTAGTTATGATCAATGAGCAAGCTACAGTAAATAACTCCCCAAAACATGTGCTATAAATTTTTCTAATGGTAAATTGAATTTCTCACATAATACAATTAAAACTGTTATGGTCTGTTTTGATCTAGAAAGGGATGACCTTCATGGCTTCAGAAAGAATCAGATCACTGAACTTCATTGATTGTTACATGCATATTAACTTTCAAGGTTCTGGCAGAGGGTAGTTTTATTTAGCACAGAGTGTAACTTGGTGGAGCCAACCCAAATTCATTGATATCAGGGATTGATAATCTATAGCTTTCTAGATGTGGATTAACTACAATTTCTATCATCCCCATCCAGTATGGCCAATGACCAGGGATGATGGTGATTGATTGTTGTCCAACATCTCTGATTTCAATGACCCATGCACATAGCTTACAACACAATCTTATGGATGTTTACTTGGAAGTATACCCTATTATGTTCATAATGGCTTAATATGTTGTTATGTGCTGTGAATTCAGAACCAACTTATAATAATAGGGCGTTCAAAGTAAGTGAGATATTTAACATTTTACCAGTTCCACTTCCCCAGTGAGCTTCCATGGCTAAATGAGGATTTGAACCCAGGCCTTCTGAGTCCTAGTTTGTCACTCTATCCAGTGCACCACACTGTGTAGCCTCATTATGACATTACATACAAAATGTGGCAAAATACTAGAAGCGAACTGCAGCCAAGTGGACTCCACTGAAGACTGTGTGATTAGAGAGGGGAAAAGTGGTGGAGAAAGTTAGCTTGGATCACCTAAAGGGTTCCCAATTTTTGTTTCTCTGATCTATCTCTTCTTTGTTTACAGCTGATATTCTCAAGGTGACTTCACTTCCTCTTTCCCTCAGTCTGCTCTCTGTATCATTCCATAGATATATAGCTAAATGTAGTGGCTTCTCTTTATCTCTGTATCTCCAGATGCACTTCCTCTGATAAATATTATTTGTTTTTGTTTTTTCATGTAAAGTGGTCTTTGCCACATATTCCAGGCACCAGCTTCTGTGCATATCCAAAACAAACTAGCTAGACTGTGGAATCTCCTTTGTGTTTTTCACTAGAACCCTAAGATCCACTAAGTGATACCTGGTAGGAAAACCATGTAAATGGAATTAAATAATTTGGAATCCAAGGATGTGATTTTTGCTCACAAGAACTAAACTCACAGTTGTTCTTAAAAAAAAAAAAATCCATTCCTAATATTCCTAAGAGTTTGGAGTAATTTTGTTGATGCTATTGTTAAAGTATGGATATTTCAAATCTTTGCTCATCTACTGCAAATAACCCAGAAATCCACCCATAGATCCAGATCTATCTTCTGCCCATATCCATTCCTGATGTATCATGCTGGATTCCAGATGCACAACTAAGAAGGTCCAAACTTAGACAGGTAAAATGTGTTCTATCATTGTCTGAATTATCCTGTCTGTCATGGCATTTCCCAAACATGGCTAAAGGAAAAGAAAACAGGGTACCAAAATTTTATTTTCTCTTTATATTAGCTGCGTTAGTATGTAAAATTGGTACTTTTGCCACGTTAATTAGACACTGTGTGCTTCTATGAAGGAAAGACGCACAACATCAACTTCTAACTGTCAATTAGTCCTTCTGGAAGTGCTGACAACAACCAGGGCTGATGGTTCTTTTCTCTATAAGTAATTACTGATGCAAATTAATATACTTACCACAAACTGTGGAAGCTTTGTTAAAATGAGCAGTTCTGATAAAATTCCAGCAGGCAGGTTGTTTGACTATGAGGAAAAAAAAAACATGATTCAGTTATTTAGGTTTTCTGATTATTATTTTCCGTGTGTCAAGATGTTAGTTATGAAGCCTGAGTTCAAAAAGAGACTAAGAGCACAATTTAACAACACCTCCCTTGCAGTGAACTGTTGAGGGAAGAAATGGTGCAGCAATCAAGAAGAGAGAGCTAATTAAGAAAATAATAATCATCCCCACCCAAAACTCCTTATAGATAGTGTGAATTATTCTTCTTATTTAATGCCATCAGCAGATTTTATAGATAAGGTGTTTTGGGAACAGTAATTCAGAAAAGTAAAATTTCCACGCAAAAAAACGTATCACATTGCAATGTTAAGCACAGTTACACACATTTACCTAGGACTAAGCCCCTCTGAATTCAAGGGGACTTACTTCTGAGTAGACATGAATAGAATTGCAATGTAGTTCCACTTTTAAATGACTGAATATCAAATTCCATTTTCAGAGATTCAACACTCCTCTTATGACAATTTCATTCAGACTTGGACATGGATTAGATTTAGTTTGTGTATAAAGGCATGAATCATCTCTTGAAAATCCAGAACTGATTTTCAAGTAGTGTCCACCACAGGCCTGAGGTCAATGAATCCGTCACAGCACATTTGAGTGAAGTACGTGATGAAGATTATGAAATCTCCTTCCTTCTTATTGCTAGCTTTCTAGCAATAGTTCTTCACCAGGAATCTAACAAACACCAGAACTATGGAAGAATCTAATCCATGGTTGGCTCTATTACATATTTCAAAATAAAGTTTAGACCAGGCTTTATGGAGGTTTTGTTTACAGAAGTAGAAATCCAAGATTTCTCATGTGCCTTCAATTGCTCTATTATATGATGGAGAGAACTATTTGCATTCCATATCAGGGCCAGCTGTTCAATTTGGCATAATAATGTGGCCAATTCAGGAAGCAGGTTTGGAGGTAAGTGGGTCATGAAAGGGCAGCAAATTGTTAATCACTGCATTTATTATGATTGTAATTTTGGACACTTTTGAGGGTTTTTTTTTCAAATTGAGCTCTGGAATAATTTGATTGGGTTAGGGTATCACACTTTTGGCTTGGGAAGTGGGGAGACTGCTTATTGCTTTGCCTCAGGCAGCAAAATGTCTTGAGCTAGCTTTCCTTACTACACACAGCAGAAAAATACTGCAGGGAACCATCATGAACACCTAGAGTGTTTTTCCATTCATGTCATACGTTAACAAGCTAAGACAGAGCTATAGGTGAGGTGAACAGGCACCAAGGAGAGGGCCTTTCTAGTGGTGGCACGCCAGTGGTGGAATACACTCTGAAGGGCTTGCCTGTTACCTACATTGCAGTCTTTTCAGCACAGGTGAAACCACGTTTATTTTCTCAGTCTTGTTAATTACAGTGCTTTTGAAATTCCTTACACTACCATTCTTTTCTGTCACTGGTTTTATTTTGTTTCTATTCTGCTGTATATATTTTAACATTTTACAATATGGTTTTTTAATACTCTTTTAATACTTCATGTTTTTCATTTTTATTTTTCAGCTACCCAAAGAATGCTTTGTGTTGCTGAGTCATATAGAAATAAATCTGTAAGTAGGTAAAGGAGAAAAGCTGAGTCCAGTGGCTGAATCTGTCTCTTGATGTTGGGTACTCATGCTTTGTGTGATTATAAAATAATTGCTAAG
Organism: Intellagama lesueurii; assembly: GCA_037013535.1. Lineage (NCBI taxonomy): Eukaryota > Metazoa > Chordata > Lepidosauria > Squamata > Agamidae > Intellagama > Intellagama lesueurii. Next base: position 93,995,219 of record JBAJHW010000003.1, on the reverse strand, counting down.
CTGGTGATTGCTGCCTTAAATATTCAGCTCTTGAACCAGAAGGATTTGGTTTCAGATCAGGCCAAGTCTGAATCCATTACTCTAGCTGTCACTTTGAGTTGTGGGACCGAGTATCTGTCTAGCTGTGCTGGAAATTACTATGCATGGAATCTGAGAAACTTTGATTCTTTGCACGAGTTTTTTATCTAGTTTTTATTGCCTCAGAAAGAGAAGCCAAGATAGTTGGGTCTTTGTTGGCTTTTGTGAGGTAGAATGACATGAGTCTAAAGGATGGGTGGCAGACTTGTGGCTCTCTAGATATTTCTGGACATTGACTCTCATTGGGCCTAGCCAGTGTACCAAATGATCAGGCATGAGTACCTATTCTACAGAGATTAGTTACAGAGAATATTAGAGGTTACAGAAAAGAAATCTGAGTATCATGTAAAAGCGAAGTGGTTATGGTTTCTTGATGGCTGAAGTGCAAAGCACAGGAAAGAATGGAAAATCATCTGACTGTTTCACAGCTGAAATCCTGCTGCCTAAATGTAGTAGGTTACAACTAGATTAGGCCTATTGAATAAGTGGGGATTTGGTGAGTCAATTCCTTTGTAAGTTCCACTGATTCAGTGGGCCTACTCTGGTTGCAACTTACTATGCTAAGCAACTGGATTTTATCCATAGGGTCTGAGGAAGAACTTGTTGAGAAATTCTGAAAACTGAATTCCAGATACATTCCTTTCCCCCACATTATCAAACTTAGTTTATCACCAGAATTATGAATGTAGGTCATAAGCTTAGTAGAAGTATGGTGTTACTCAAAAGAAATGTTCTTCTGATCTCCCAGAAGTTTTGCACACCCTGAAAGAATGAGTTGAAGTCATGACATGGATAGTGTTGGGATTTGGAATTAGGACTCTTGACCAGAAATACCTTATTAGAGGATCTTTATCTCTACCACTTTCCTACTCACCTCTTGCTCCTTTTTAATTTCTGACATGTGAAGAACAGAGAGCCATGGCCAAATTCAAATGTGAAGAAGGATAGACTGCTATGGATAATGAGTTACTATGCTGCCTGGAGAACTATCAAAGGATGTGGGTGGGGAAAATCAGAGCAATCACAAAAGAAGTAGGATACTAATCAACGATTAACTGGCACAGAAAAGTACATGAACTCTTAAACAATAAGCAACCCCCTGAAAGTTGGGTTTGCAGTCTTTATGAAGTTAAGTAGCCTGAGTTTTGTATTTGCTTTGACAGCATGTATTTTCTTTTTAAAATTATACCTCACATTTTACTGTGAAGAAACCATGCTGTTCCCAATAGATAAACTTTAAGAAGTACTGGAGTGTAATAGGAAAACCCTCTCTGGTGGTGGAAGAACTCTTTCTTTACTTCCTGCCCCACCCTGAAATGACCAGGCCCAGGTTTGTTGTCCTATAGTAGCTGCAGGAGACTACAGAGGACAACGGGAAAGCCCTCAGCTACTTCTGTGATACTAAAACGCCCAAGTGGAAAACCAAAGTGAATATATGGTAAAACGTTTTGTAGATTTAATCTTTATTGTTTTGCTCCAGGAAGAATGAAATCTATGTCAATGAACAACATCCCCCATCAAACAAGGCAGGCTTTATGGAACATTGGTATTCTGAGCAGGTACAACAGACCTGTAGATGTGACTGGTTGAAAAAGAAAGCTTTTTCTCCACTGAATGGTGGCCATAGAGTGTGGCTGAAATCAAACTTTTATACCAAATCAGATCCTTCAGATTGACAGCTAGTCCAGTACCATCAATCTGAAGGGGCAACAGTAGTTTCCCAGGGCTTAAGGGCAAGATTCTTCCCTGTCCCTACCTGGAGATCCCTAGTAGACCCTAGAGATCTCCCTTCCAATCATGACTAGGCCTGACCCTGCTTAGCATCCAGACTAAGGTGAGATCAAGTGTGTTCAAGGTACTAACAGATTTTTAAGATTATAGGAATAAATATAGGAAGATTTCACATATTGTACTAATGTACATCAAGATGTTTTAATATACACACTTCAAAATAGGTGAGTATATAAAAAGTATGAATGCCAGAAGAAGATGAAAAAACAAAACATGACACATTTGCAAACGTCGCTGAGGTGAGTCCTCTCACCTAAGAACCATACTTGGGAACAACTACCCATTCAGTGCAGTTTGGTGGCTCATTGATGAATTGGCTTGTCTATGATGAGTGAAACAATGGTCAACGGCACCTTAACCAAACCTACAAACCGGTTTAAGGACGCTTGTCCGCCATCCCTCTGCAGTGGCTTGGAAAAGGCATGGCCTTTTTTTTGTGGCAAACACAGACCTCCTCGCCACTGCATCTGTTCTCTCAGTAAGTGTGGAGGCTGCCGCCCTGACCTCAGAAGGGTGGCCTGGGGAGTGTGTGCGCGCTGAGGGGCGGGAGAAGAGGGGACAGCGGAGGTTTGCTCCCTGACTCCGGGAGCGAGCGCTCGAGTGCAGGACGGCGGCCGCCTTGAGGAGCGGGGCAGCTTGTCCTGCGCTTTCGGTGCCTCCTGAGGCAGATTAAGGCGCAAGAGGGGGGGGGGGAGGAGGGGAAAAAAGGCGCGCTCGGTGTCAAGAGAGGAGAAGAGAGGAGCCGCGACACAGGGACGGAGGAGCGGAGGCTGCCGCCGTTCTAAATCCGGTTTCCCGTCGCTCGGAGCTGCCCACGACCGCTGGTGCTGAACCGGGCGCAACTACTCAGAGGAACCCGCACCCTTTCGCATTTCTCTTCCAGAGAACGAGGGAAGCCGCCCAGAGCCGAAGGGCACCGGAGAGAGCCCGGCTTCCCCCCCCCCCCCCAAAGGAAGGAAGAGGCGCGTTTCTCTTGCGAGGGACTCGGAGGACGGGGTATCACGTGGCTGCTTCCAGGTTGAGCGGCGAAGATTGCGAGTACGGGAAGCCTGGCCCTCGGGATGTATCGGGCGGGACTTGCGGCCACAGGGCGCCTCTGAAGGGGCAACCCTCGGATTGCGCCTGGCGCCTTCTCTCTTGGCGGGGAGCGGGGTTTCTCCTCCGGCCATCGATCTTTCCCAGAGGCCATGGTTACGCTATCCCGCGATCTCCGCACACCGAAGAGGAGCAGGTAGGAAACTTGCCGCCAACTCTCTCCGAAGTGAAGAGGTTTCCCAGCGCAGGCCAGAGATATGACGCCGGGGCAGACAGTGGTTTTGAAGAGGAAAACAGCGGGGAAATAGGATGAGCGCTTTTTCTTAAATAATAGTGTGATTCACATGGTAGAAGTATTAGACGAACATCGGGAACCCCCGTGATGCCAAGTTTCAGGGTTACGGCCAGGACTTGGAACGTCTGGCACAACAAAACAGAAATCTTTGTCTCTGAACATGTGCAGATTTGCCTTTCTCTCATCTATATACATATCAACAGGAGCTACGCCTGTAGGAATAGTGTAAAAGCGTAGCGTAGGCATGACTCCCAAGCGGCTTGTGCCTCCATCCTTCTTTTATTTTATGAACCCAAACGTTGGTTGATAAGCCTCTCGATATGCAGCGTCCTTCCTGAGACAGCCAGAACATCTCAGTCCTTTGCTTTGGTGTGTCCAGAAATGTGCCCAGAGCAAGCCAATTGCTTCACATTTTGATCCCTGTAAAGTCTTTAACAGGATAGCAAAAGCCTAGAGCTGCTTTTCCTTTTAGCCGGTTTTACTCTTGAGTTCTCTCTGTAATCTTAATGCGACAGGCACTGGGGCTGTCATGCAGTGCCTCCCCCAGGGAGGGGGAGCTCCCTTGCAGGCCCCTCCCTTCTGCTGGTCCTTAGCCTGGAAGGTGACTTGCTTGGGGCCCTTCCTCCTGTGTCAGTTATTAGTTTTGACAAATAATTCAGACTATTAGTCCCTCTAGCAATTGGACACACTCTTTTGAATCTGATCTTTTTGAAGGTTGTTGCTCTCATATTAGATGGCTGAATATCTCAGCAAGTTAGGTGGGAGTTCAATTCCCCACAGTGCCTCCTACAAGCAGAGGCAGCCTACATAGCTTTGGGCAAGTTGCACAGTCCCATAGCAACCCCAGGAAAAGAGAATCATAAACTGCTTCTAAGTATTCCATGCCTAGAGAACTCTGAAAACGGTCACCATAAATCAGAATTAACTTGATGGCAAGCAATTATTATTGCTACTATTTTTCTTATGTTATTTTACCAACATTATTCTTTTGTCCCCTAAAATGTTTCACTTTAATTTTAAAAAAAATAATGTTATTAATTACTTTAAGAACTTAACAGCTGAAATGGGCATTCAGTAGGCTTAGAAACAAGTAAAGTTTTACTTGCAGGTGTATCATTCTCTGAGAACTTATCCATGACTTTAGGGTTAAACATTTAAGGTTCTGATGTCTTTTACTTAAATTCAAGTAGGGAAACAGATAGAAAACAACAACAGAAGCTACAGGCTTTCTTAAGACACACTTCTGGTACACAGAAGAAGCAGAACTACTTGAAAAAGGTCAAATGTTTCTGTGATTGACAATGTTGACTTTTCCTAGACTCATGGTCCCTTTAGGTTTTTGTACACTTCCCTTATCATAGCTTACACACACGCAATGTAGAATTGTAAAGAAAATTAATGTTGCAGTGGATCTCAGGAACTTGGACATTAATTTTATTTATGTGCATAGTATTTAGAAGCATAATCAAAGACTGAAGGCAAAAAGTACACTATGACTATGTGAAAAATGAAGACCCAGGTAAGTTTATGCAGATGACTAAATGGAACCACACAGATGTGGACTGATCCCTTCCCAATAACTTCAATTGGATCAACAGAACAAAAGAAAGAAGCTGCAATTCTGGGATGTTGCTGAAGGAAAGCCCAGTAGGGCCTCTGAGCACCATGCACTGCTTCCATTAATCCCAGCAATATAAGAAGCATTTCTGCTGCCTGTTGAAATGATAAGTATACCATCAGTGTATAGAGAGAGGGCCAGTAGGTCTCAGTCAGCAGCAGGGCTATACACAAAATCAGGAGACAGGCATGAGAGAGCCTTACTCCATTCAACTCTTCCACCCAGCAAGGTGGCTCTGAAAGGGATGATGTGGGTAAAGATTATGGCACGGGGAGATAAAGGGACACTTCTGTACTGTGTTGGCACTGCCAAAATGGTCTTTATCCCATGATAATGGCTTGGTGGGGGTGGATTTTCCTGCATCTCTCTGATCCAGTTTTCTTCACTAAAGTCATTTTTATTAACAATTTGCTGGAGAGAGAGAGAGAGAGAGAGAACCTGGCAAAATGCATCTTCCACCACTCCAGCTTGTAACCTATCACTGAATGCACTGCTGCCAACACCAGCAACTTCTGGTTGCTAATCGTGCCATCCTGCTCTCCATGTGTTTTGGAGCAGAGGTTGTTGCCAGCTACAGAAGCAACTGAACAGTAGAGTTTTGCTTCCAAATCAATGTCAGGAGGGTGGACTTTACACCTTCCCTTTCTTCCCTCTAATGTCTGACTGAGAGTGAAGGTGGGTCAGCGGAATGTAGATGTCAGTCTGCTCTTCCAGTAAGCAGAATTCTAGAGAAAAGGAGGAATGAATGTCTGTCACTGACAAATCCACGGTATGGCCTTGTAGATAAGTGCCACTAGTGAGTGTTAGGGGATGCAACAGTGAAAAATCTTACCTCATAAAATTAAGATTTTAGAAGGAGGGGGTTGGGGAACATCTGGAGAAAATGGTCCTCAGATGTTTTCTAGCTTGAATTCCTGACAGTTCTAGTCAGTGTGACCAGTGAGAATAGCAAATAAGATGAACAAGAGAACACATGGTTCTTCAGAAATCAAATAGGCAGCCTTCCTTCTTTCCTTTTTGCCTGTTTAGACAGTTGGAAGCTACAGACCCACTGCCGTCCTCAGAACAGTTCAAGAGGCTCTTCCAAAGAGCTTGAGAATTGTTTTTTTATGTGTCCAAATTATTATTTTGTACTACCATTTGTCTGACCAGAGAAAATAAGTAGCATAAAAGAGACTAGTGAACAATAAACAACAACAGCCCTTTACTTTAAAAACAACATTATCATTGGCCTCCTGTCTGAGATGTTAATTTAGGTTGCTTTGATGGTATGTGAAAAAAAAAACCTCTGTTGCTCTGTTTCATTTTGAGATGCTTTCGAGAAATACCCTCCATGTTTCCATGATGATTTAGTTACCCCTCCCCCCCAGTATTACCAATAGTTGGATGCAAGTATATTATGTGATATTTGTGTCCTTTTCCTTTCCACTCTTAGCCAATGATTTCTAAGTTTGGATCCTGAGATGTTGTTTGACAACCTGCTCCAAAATAACTCTGCAGTTCTAAGATTACTTCTACTACCACTACTCACCATTGGCCATACTGGCTGAGGTTTCTGAGTGATGAACCCCTACATCACCTGTGACTCAGGTTTTAGAAGCTCTGGTGTAGGGCTCGGTAACCATGGGCAATGTGTACCTCTGGGGCCACATATGGCCCCTAGTCCTCCTTGCCCTCTTTTTATTTCCAACAAAAACAGAAGCTTCTGGGAGTAGCAATTCACTTTTGAAATAGATCACAGCACTATTTAAAAAGTGCACACACAAACACCAATTTTTCAAATTTGGAAATGAGACAAATATTATTGAACGGAATGTGAGTAGCATGCAAGGTGTATGTTGGGTGTGCGATCAGGTATGTGATCAAGCACATGACTGATATGCCACAACTTCCATGATTCTTTGTGTGTGTGCATGTGTAAATATCCAGTAGGATTCTGGCCATAGATTTACAGCTGCTGGTTTTTGTTTTTCTTCTTGTTGTTGGGTGGTTTTGTTTGTTTGTTTGTTTGTTTGCATTTGCACTGGTCTGGAGGATACAGGAGAGAAAATTGACCCCTGGATGTGCCAAATTTGAATGGCCCTCCTCAAGCCTTTTGGGTGTGCTATAAAAACATTTTAACTATGGACAATTGTGCCTGCCATTAGTTAGCCAACTGAAGGAAGTTTTTGGCAAATTAGTCATGTGGCTGTTATACTTGCACATTTGGTATCTAGACTGAAATATGTCCAGTGATAAATAAGTAAACTGGCTTTACAAAGGAAGATGACTACGCACAGAACATGCGCCTAAAGATCATGCCATCTGACCTAGAAGCCCTTGCTTCTAATTCTAAGTACATAGTGGATAGCTGTAGATATTCAGTGGACTGGATCAAAATGTATATATGTACTACTGAGCTAGTGGAAGTTCAGTTTCCCACCACCACATTCTCTTCACAGCAGACCCTGCAGTTCTTCTCCTGAATGAGACAGGTTGTTGTGTATTGGGGCCAGAAAAGAAGGATCTGCAGAAACTGGTCAGATACACTTTCTATGCATGGAACTATTTTTTTCCATGGAACACAAACCCTAAATCCAACCCAGAGTGAAGGAAGGTAATTTGTGCATGCTTGAAATTGCCCTTTATTATTTCTCTCAGAGCCAGCTCTGCTATTAGGCAGAGTGAACCCTTAAGCAGAAGATGTAGGGTGTCATGGAAAGGCAACACATCTTGGTTACTTTTTTTTGGGGGGGGGGGATTGTTGTGTTTTTGCTGCCAAAGGTGCTTGTGGGATTTTATCCACTCAAGTGCCAAAATAAGGGGGCTAGTTTTGGATAGCATAAACCTTGACTTGAGGGAGGTGAAGATGACAATTGCTTCTCTGCTTCAGGCAGCAAAATATTTGGGGCTGGCCCTGAATTCTTCATAGAGATCAAGGAGATTACTGGAATTAAAAAGAGGCTCCTGTGTTAATCCTAGGTCAGATTAAGGCACCCATGCTTTAGCTGCTCACTTGAGAACACTTGTAACAAAACCCATGCATTCAGACTCAAAGCTCAGTGTGAGATTTACACCTTGAAAGCTCAGCAATAAATGAAATGGTGCCAGTGGAGTATTCTTTTTTTTTTTTTTTAAATAGTGTAGTCAGAATCATATTATGCTTGGTCTTGGCGTTTTGAAAATATGAAAAATGCTTCATCTGGGATTGCCCAAAGATCTTTTCACACTTAATTTTTTTTTAAAAAAAGAAAAAGATCTAACAAAGCCAGCACACCTCCTGTTCATTCACATCCTGTTGATTCCTGTAAAGTCACTGACAGTGTCCAAATGTGAATATTTCTACATCCTTAGAAATAACATATATAACATTTTTTTCATATATCCAAGGAGGATAGTCCACATGCTATGGTTCTCTGTTGTTGTTGTTAAGTAATGTCAAGTCACTTTTAATTTATAGAGATCCTATGAGTTTGTGATTTTCAAAATGTACTATCATTAATAGCCTTGCTCAGGTCTTGCAAACGTAAGGATGTGGGTTCTTTTATTGTGTAATTGCATCTAATATATGAAGTCCTCTTCTTTTCCTGATGCCTTTTGTTCTTCCTAGCATTATTGTCTTTTCCAGTGAATGTTCTCTTCACCTGATGTTCCCCAAATATGATAGCCTCATTTTAATTATTTTTGCTTCTAGAGTGAGTTCAGGCTTAATTTGGCCAAACACCCAATTATCTGTATTTCGGATGGTCCATGATGTCTATAAAGCTGTCTTCTATCATCACTTTTCAAATGAGTCTTTTTTCTCTCGTCAGCTTTCGTCATTGTCCAATTTTCATGTCTATGCATAGAAATCAACAATATCACAGTATGGATGATTTTGCCCTGGGTCTCCAGTGATTCTAGATTCTTACTCTTGAAGATCTTTTCTATCTTCTATCCTTCCAAGCTTCAGTCTTTCTGATGGTCCACCAAAACAGGGGTCCCCAACCCCCGGTCCGTGGCCCGGTGCTGGTCCATGGGCTTCCTGGAACTGGGCCGCCTAGACAGATCTCTGGCCTCCCCACGCACGCACGGTGGGTGTTTCGCACTTGCGAGTGGGTGTTTCGCGCTCGCGGGTGGGCGTGTCGCGTTCGTGGGTGGACGTGTTGCACTCGTGGAGGGACTTGTCGCCCCCGCACGCATGTGCGCAAGCGTGACACGCCCACCCGCGAGCACGACACGCCCACCCGTGAGCACGGGGGTGCTCCCGCCCCCCTGCACACAGAGACCACACCCCCCAACCGGTCCGCAGTCCCAAAAAGGTTGGGGACCGCTGTACTGAAAGATGTTCACACTGCATATTGTTGGTTGGTTGGCTGGCTGGCTGGCTGGCTGGCTGGCTGGCTGGCTGGCTGGCTTTCCAATAATCCTTAAAGTTCTTTGAAAAACTTGCTGTAGAAGTTTAACTCACAAATGCAACAACATTTTTATACTGTGGGCTACATTTTATTGGGGAAAAACACAAGAGAATTTTGTGGTGTCTTAAAGACTGACAGGTTTTAGGTGACATGAGCTTTCATGGACTGTAGCCCACTTTTTTCAGAAGCCCTTCAGATGTATCTGAAGAGGTAGGCTATAGTCCACAGGTGTGTGGCAACTGAAAGACTTAATCTTTAAATTGCCACAAGACTGCTTGCTGGTGCGTCTGCAACAAACAAACACAGCTATCATGGTGAACTTTTCTTGGGAATAATCTGTCAGGGCTGCATACTGAGGGTGGGGCCAAAGCCAGTGGCAGAAGGGATGAAAACAAAATACAGATGAACCTCCCCCCCCCCCTTTGGCTCTCTTTGCCACCCCTTTCTCAGTCTCCTTCTTTCTCCCCACCAGTGTGGCTGGTAAGGAAGGGGTAGATCACTTCGGCAGAAGCCTGATCAGCTGCACTCGAAACCAGGCACAAGGCCTTAGGAGATCATCCTGAGAGCAACATTTGGATCTAAGGCTGAAATGCACAGCTTTGGTGGGTCTGGGGCTCAATTACAGAGGCACTGCCGAAAGAAAGAAAGAAAGAAAGAAAGAAAGAAAGAAAGAAAGAAAGAAAGAAAGAAAGAAAGAAATTGAAAGTGACTTGTTCCTCTTCCAGCTTTGAAAAAAAAAAGGTATTTCAGAGTGTTAGATAGTGTCGTGAGCCCCTGTGCCCTATAGAAGAAATAAATTGCCACTTCTAGAGTCTTAAAAAGCCTGCAATTTACCTGGGGTTTTTTGAAGAAAAGGAGCAAGGTGGAGAAGAATTGGGGCCCACAAAAACAGACAGGGCTGAAGGCAGTCCTGGGCCACATATAGGCACTTCTACCTTATGACCAGAAGTAATTCTCTGCTGTGTTTCCCTTACTGAATTTAGCACTGGGTCAGTGTGGTAGTGGTGGCCAAATGAATCACATTTCCAGGTTAACATAGGTGATTTTTTTCCTTTTAAGCCTGAGGCATGCTCCCTGTTCACCCTGCTTTGATCACAACTGCAGATGGTAAACACCACCAGAAAAGGGACTCTTCTCCCCTTCTTTCAGACACAGATGGGAACACCTTTTCTCACTTGATGCCTGCTGTGCATGTTTTCATATTACCTAAAAGCAAAGGAAGCATTCTTTTGCTTAAGAAATACTGATTATAGCAATATGCAGATGTATGCAAATTGACTTGATAGGTGAATAGACTAAAACTGAAATGATTATAAGTTTAAAGGTTGCTTTAATCTCATTGCAGCCCTGATATGTGTAAATCCCATACGTATTCCAGTGCATTCAGATCTGTGTGAGAAGCTTTACTTCTCATTCTGTTTTCTTGCTTTAATTTCTATTCATGATGGAATGGAGCTTCCTTAGTTTTGATCTCTCCTTAAGAAGCATCCTTTCTAGAGAAATGCCTGCTAGCCTTTTTTCTTCTTCTCGTCCTCCCTGTATTATCACTGAAGGTGGTTTTGTTTTCTGTGTGGCACTTGCTATGGGGAAAACTGACTGCTGTTCTGTAATGTGCTTTTGTGCCTAGCTATCTTTCCCCCTTACTTTTTTTCTAGAAATCTGCAGCCAAAGAATTTTCAGCTTTCATCAACCTAATGTACTCCAGATGTGATCACAACTCTCCCAATCCCTGGTAGCTCCTCAATTGTCTATGCAGTTGTAGTCTTGCACATCTAGAGGGCGTCAACTGGGAGATTATTGAAGGTTATCATAAATGAAGATCTGAGATAAAGTTCCTCCACCTTCAACTAGTCATTGACTGCATTTGCCTTTTTTGGGATGGTGGATCACAATGCTGAGCTTCAGTCAGGTCTGAAGAAATGGACTTGTCCACGAAAGCTCATATTTATAGCAGTTAGTCTTTAAAGTGCCACAATGTTTTTGTCTTCTTTATTTTTTTACTTTTAACAACAACAATAAACAACAACAGCAGCAGCAACAACAACTTGTGTCCGTTATATAATACCAGTCAATGTTTTTATAATTTTGAGGGTGCCTGGTGTTTTTGAACAACAACAACAATAAATGAAAAAGTAAAAGCCAGACTATGCAAAATATATGACCTAGAAAGGAAAATGATTGTTGAAAATATGGAAGAATGAAACTATGGAAGAATGAAACTATGGAAGAATGAAACCATGGAAGAACTAAAACAGCGGGTAACAGCTACAGCAAAGAAAATTGAAAGATATGATGGACACTTGAAAACACACAATTTCGAATTAACCAACGAACTAGGAGAAAATGTAGAGCAAAAGAAATTGGGCCCATGTAAAGATGATGCTCTAAAATTTTGGAAAGAAATGTGGGAAAGCCCAACCGGACATAATCCTTGTGGATTAAAGACATTTGTAAAGAAACTCAAGGAAAACAAATGGATGTTATTGTAATAACAACTGAAATGATTAAGAGGCAAGTAAAGGATGTGAAAAATTGGAGAGCACCTGGTCCAGATGAGCTGCACAGATTTTGGTTAAAGCATCTAACAAGTCTCCATCAATGTATAGCAGTGCAATTTAACCACTTACTTCAAAATTCTACAACTGAAGACTGGATGACAACAGGCCGCACATTTCTGATAATAAAAGATACTGGCTAGGGCTACATTTAAAGGAAATAGTATAAACAAAGTTACATCATACTATCAATTACAAGGTATCAGAGCATATACAGCAGAGCACATATACAGGTGAGTTTATTGCATAAGATGAATACAATTCAGATCCCTTGGCCTATATCTTAGGCAAATATCTCTGCTTACAGACCATATTTTGAGAAATGTCTCTGTCATTAAGAACTGTGCTTACACACTGAAAAAGTAGTCAGCACTTCCGTCTATTGCTGCAGAGAGAGTGTGTGTTGGCCTTTCTGATCATGGAATCATAGAACTGCAGAGGTAGAAGGGATTCCAAAGGTCACTGAGTCCAACCCTTGCCCCCCCCTCGGGTCGAAGCAGGATATTCACAACTAAAGCATCCCTCACAGGTGGCCATGAAACCTCTGTTTAAAAACTTCCAAGGCAAGAGAGTGCACTAGCTGTCAAGCTTACTGTCAAGAAGTTCTTTCGAATACTTAGGCAAAATCTCATTTCTTGTAATTTAATCACTCTGGTTCCCTCCTCTGTAACTATAGAAAAGAAGCTTACTCCATCTTCCATGCAACAGCCCTTCAAATATTTGAAGACGGTTATCATTGCACCTTTCAATCTTATCTTCCTACAGACTAAACACACCCAGCTCTCTCAGCCATTCCTTGTAGCCCTTGATTTCCAAAACTTTTACTATCCTACTCACTCTCCTCTGAACCCATTCTATCTGTTCTTAAACTGTGCTGTCCATAACTGGACACAGTATTCTAGGTGAAGTCTGACCAAAGCAAGTAGAGTAGTGCTATAACTTCTCTTGATCTGGACATTATGTTGGACACTGTACTCATGTTGTTACAGAAATCTTTTAGCCACCAAGAACATATGAAGGAGACGTTTCCAGCAGCTATCTGACAACTTTCCTAGTTGAGATTATAATTAAATAACACATGTACATCATTAAACTTAAACAATGTTTCTAAAGCCAGATGAAGCCTGACATAAATTATGGATTAAAAAGAGCCATATGAGAACAGCCCAATACTGAATGTATCAAGGAGCTATCCTCATTTTTGTAGTGCCAAATTAGGATGTGACTGCACAGTGAGAAAAAAATGTGAATGGATCTGTTATGCAGTCACAGCCAGGAAGTCAGGTTTTCCCAGGTTAATTTGTGTGAGCCAACCACACAGGAGTCAACAGAAAGAGGAAAGGAAATTGGCCTTGTTTGCAGCTTGTTAGCCTTTTGAATCCTCTCCTCCCTATCCCTGGTGTCTGGGTTTGCTTGTTTCCCTCCCTCTCTTTCTTGGATTTGTTGTCCTAGTACTAGAGAGAGAGAGAGAAATGAGGAATCTGTAGAAAGATAGAAGTAAGTTTTCAGTTCAGCCTTGTTTCCAGTTTGTTATGGTAGCTATGCTCTGGCAGTCCAGATTTGCAGGTGGCACAGTTAGAGGAGAGCTATTTTAAAACTTTCCTTTCTTTCTCTGCCAATTCCTCACTCTTCCCCCCCCCCTTTGGTTGCCTAGATGTCCTAGCAGTAGACTAGCAAACCTTTAAAAGAAAAATGAGGGAAGGGAAGGAAAGGGAAGATGAAAGCAGACCCAGGGATCAGGAGATTCCTGATCTCCCAGTGGGGAGAAGGAGATTCAAACAATAGTCAGTTTTCCTGCTGCCCTGCCTCTCTTCTTGTTGTCGGAGCCAGCTGGAATGCTTTTAAATGCAGTGACTACAAATCTGTCGACATTGGCTCAAGTGATCACACAGCCTGAACCCATGTGAAGGAATTCAATTCCAATATACAGTATATATATATATATATATATATATATATATATATATATATATATATATATATATATATATATATATATATATATATATATATATATATATATATATATATATATATATACAAGCCCCAAAGGCAGAGAAAAGAACTATGGATTGACAGAATTGGTGATAGGTTCTGTGTTGATTCACACTGACTTTTACAAGTAGACAGTGGAAAATAATGTGAATCAGACTGCCCCAGTTCTGGAGCATTTCTTACATTATTTGTTAATGTGGTGACACCATAAGTGAGGGTTGAACTAGATGAGGTGGCAGCCTTGTAGCTGGAAGTGGAACTGCCTTAAGAAGTAAAGGATGCTTGATACCCACTGATGAGTTTTCATAGTTCTTCACATTGCAAATTTGCTTGCTTTTATTTGGTAGTTGGTCATCAGGTGGTAAACAACAGTTTTTGCTTGCATGTTGATTGTGAAAACACAGTATCTGGATAAATGATGTTTTGTTATATCCTAATTGCAAAAGTTATTTCTCCCCTCTTTCAGCCTCAAGTTATTAGAAAGGTTTCCAGGTATAACTGATGGGGTGTCCAAGAGATACAAAATACATTTTTAAAAATTACATCAGTCTTAGCTTCAAAATTGCTAAATTGCTAAAAATGACATGTCTCCAAACACTGGTCCACTGATGTCTTCTCACCTGACATTCCAGCTTTCTGTTTCAGTATTTCTGACATAGCCTTGGAGCCCTTTATACATTACTTATCAAAAATTGAGGTCCATGCCAGATCATCATTTTGAAGAGTTTGGAAGTAGTGAAAGCTGTTGCTTCAAAATGGGCTTACAAAGATGTATTTTAACTGTACGTAATTGCAAATACGCTTTGAACAATGCTGCCAAATCTGTAAAATTTAACATCTTTGATGGAGAGTTATACTCTTTTCCTTGAAAAACTGGGAGAAGTGGTAGCTCACAGGAAATTCCTGAGTACCTTGTTTATATGGGTCTAGTTGGAAGCAAGGGTGACTGTAGATAAGCTTCTCACTACATAGGTTAATCAAGGCAGCACATTAATTTAACGGGATTAACCTTTCCCTGTAAGTGCAATGTGAGGCAAGCCCATTTTTCCATGTCTGTTTCCCATGCCTGCAATTTGAGACCTACCTATATTATTATGAGCATATAATATATTGAGAGAGAGAGAGAGAGAGAGAGAGGAAGTTGTCTTTCTAGCTTTCCAGTTTACAGAATAGCCAGAAAATTGACCAACATCTTCAATAAGGGTTATCAAAACAGGTAGAGTGATGGTTTGTGTGTGTGTGTGTGTGTGTGTGTGTGTAAGGGGCAACAAGTTTCTTTTTCCTCTGCCATTTTCCTCCATCATTACTCACCACTCACCATTTCTTCAGGCTTTCTCACTATATTGTCTACTCCAGACTTCTTCATAATTCTTTCTTCTGGGCATCTTCTTCCTTAGATTTCTTGTATCCCAGTTTTTCTTCCCAATCCTTAATCTATGTGAAACCTTACTTCTAGGCAAACTGACAAGTTCTCCATGTCTTACAGAAACTGAGTAGTCAACCGTTTCCACGCCAATGGTACATTCTGTGCCACCATACTAGTTCAGTCAAGTGGTGTCAGAGTTCTCACCAGGACAAGCACTGCGCAGTCTAACTGTTCTTTGCTTTACCAACATGTACTATATACTAATTATCCTTATTCTGAATTATTTTTGAGCAGAAATGTGGGCACATAAATTGTTGTGTCAAAAACAAATCAGTGTAGGGGAGAGGAAATGGACGTCTCAGTCATACAAATCCCTTCAGTTCTGAAGTCAATAGGGACAATAGTATCATCACCACCAGCATCATCTTAGAACTGCAGAGCTGGAAGGGATCCTGTGGATCATTGAGCCAACCCCTGTCAAGGAGGCACCCTGGGGAACGGAACTGCCAA
This sequence comes from Intellagama lesueurii, assembly GCA_037013535.1. Taxonomy (NCBI): domain Eukaryota; kingdom Metazoa; phylum Chordata; class Lepidosauria; order Squamata; family Agamidae; genus Intellagama; species Intellagama lesueurii. Next base: position 93,979,600 of record JBAJHW010000003.1, on the reverse strand, counting down.
CCTCTGGCTCTGTAGCCAAATACCTAAACCACTGAGCTATCCAGCAGTTCTAAGGAGGATTTTTTTTAAAAAAAAGAAATGAATGAGGTTGATATTTGTGTCAAATAGACAAGAACTACGGGAAAATATTAGCACAGTGGGGAATGTGGGTTAGGCGTGCTCCTTTACAGGAAGGCTTCAGTCTTCTGCTTTATTCTATGAGGTGCTATCTCAGAGGGCACACTTAACTTTCTCTGGATAGTGGTTGTGATGACCCTTCTGAAAGAGGATTTAGAATTGGTAGGGCTCAGTACTTGCCATCTCAATGTTAGTAATAAGGAGCCATCATCCTGATAGGACCTGCTCCTTACACTGTATTGGATCCCTTGATTCACACATGCATTTCCTACTCCATTCTTCTGAGCAACACCAGACAACTGAGTCTACCTGCTATTTTAATCTCCCACAGTGCCCCTGATGTTGTGTCGCTCTGGGGCACTGTAAGAGACTAAAATGGCTGCATTTATTCACCAGATGCTGATGCTGCCAACCACTACTGTTGCCAGAGAAACCTTCCAGGGGCCTGTAATAGAAGAATGGATCCATCAAAGTGCACTTGGCCCAGTGCCCTGAAAGCTAGCACTGCCAGCTACTAAAATATGGATATGCTAGATCAAGAATGGATGTCAGAAAGAAGGCACATTCGCTGTGCTATGTGCAATAGTCTGGAAGCTAGTCCATGCAAGTAGTTCTCCCAAGTTCTCTGAACTCCCATGGATACTGAGAATCTCAGTAAGACAAAATATATTGTAACTCCTGTTACTTCGCACTATTAGAGAGCAGCCCGGGTAGGTGGGGCTCATCAGCCTTGGAAGGCAGCCCATCTAGGAGAAGGAAAACTCCGATTTCAAGCCTCCACTGCCTTGTGGCTACATCCACTGATGAAAAAGGCTTCAGGAGTTATCCTCGAGGCAAAATCCGGAGCTGGAGTCCTGGAGGCAGTTCGCGCCATTCTGGCAACTCCTGCGATGTCACTGGAAATAGTTGTATTGGCTCTTGCCTTTCCATTGGACTATTTCAGCAACGTGGAGAGGGGGGATTTGCTGCTTGGGTAACAGCCTATCCTCCATATTATTTTACCCAGGCTTCGTGCTCTGGAGAGGACACTCCAGCTTCACATACAGTGTCGAAATAACACGGGAAGTAGCAGTTACCGGTTATAAGTCTTTGCTCGATTGGCGTAGAGCATGATGCCAGGGGCTACTTCTGATGGTGGGATAGGGCATTGCACCTCACTAGGTAGCTACTGCCCGCCTTAAGCTGGGCAGTCCCCAGCCAGTAAGGTGCTGCCTCGCCACAGTCTGTTAACCTCACGGGGTGCGTGGGGTTTAGGGTGAAAGCCGACAAGTAGATCGATAACCCTGCACCATGCAACAATAATAAGAAAACTTCTGCCCTAAAGTTGGGCACCTGGAATGTTCGGACAATGACCCCTGGCTTTTCTGACGACCTGCAGAAAATAGACGACGCACGCAAGACAGCTGTCATCAACATGGAACTGAATAGGCTGCAGATGGACATTGTTGCCCTGCAAGAGATGAGATTGCCAGACATGGGATCTGTCAAAGAAAAAAAATTCTCATTCTTCTGGCAGGGAAAACCATTGAATGAAACCAGGGGATATGGTGTTGGCTTTGCGGTCAGAAATACTCTGCTGAGATCCATTGTTCCACCTACTGTGGGGAGTGAAAGAATCCTGTCTCTGCAGCTCCACTCATCAGCGGGACCGGTCACCCTCATTAGTGCATATGCACCAACACTGTCATCTACAACAGAAGTCAAAGACAAATTCTACGACGATCTGGCAGCTACTATAAAAAAAATCCCCGAAAGAGAGCCGCTGTTCATTCTCGGAGACTTTACGCTAGAGTTGGTGCTGATCACAATTCTTGGCCCACTTGTCTAGGCTGTTTTGGCATTGGGAAGATGAACGAAAATGGCCAACGCTTGCTGGAGTTTTGCTGTTACTATGGTCTTTGTGTCAGCAACACGTTCTTTAATACGAAGCTTCAACACAGAGTTTCCTGGAGACATCCAAGATCGAAGCATTGGCATCAGCTCGATTTGATCCTCACTAGACGCTCTAGCCTTCCTAGTATTACGATCACACACAGTTATCAGGCTGCTGATTGCGATACTGATCACTCCATGGTGTGTAGTAGAGTTAAACTGTGAACAAAGAGATTGTATCACACGAAAAAGGAAGGAAGACCACGTATTGACTTCAGCAAGATTCGCAATCAAAGAAAAGTGGAGGAATTTGCCCAAGCGCTTGAGGAAACTCTTCCAGGCCCGGCTGATGCAAATGCACCTGAACGATGGGAACACTTCAAGAACGCTGTTTATAACACCGCCTTGTCCACATTTGGCGAGAAGACCAAAAAGATGGCAGACTGGTTCGAAGCCCATTCGGAAGAGTTGATGCCAGCCATCGAGGAAAAGAGGAGAGCTCTAGCAGCATACAAAGCCTGTCCTAGTGAGTACAACTTGAAGGCTCTTCGATTTGTTTGTAGCAAAGTCCAACAGGCTGCCAGGAGATGTTCTAACGATTATTGGCTTCAGCTCTGCTCTCAGATACAGATAGCAACGGACATAGGTAACATCAAGGGAATGTATGACGGTATGAAGCAAGCTTTAGGTCCAATATAGAAGAAATCTGCTCCTTTGAAGTCTGCTACAGGTGTGATCATCCAGGACCGAGCACAGCAGATGGGTGCAGCACTGCTCTGAGCTATATTCCAGAGAGAACATAGTAACAGAAGAGGCATTAAATAACATTGAGTGCCTGCCTGTCTTGGAAGAGTTGGACAGCGAACCAACTTTAGCAGAAATAAAAGCGGCCTTGGATTCCCTCGCCTCCGGCAAGGCACCTGGGAAGGATAACATCCCTGCTGAAGTGCTGAAGTGCTGTAAAGAGATCATCACCACTGAGCTGTATGAAATCTTTTGTCTTTGCTGGAGGGAAGGTGGAGTACCACAGGACATGAAGGATGCAAACATAGTCACATTGTATAAGAACAAAGGAGACAGGGGCGACTGCAATAACTACCGTGGCATCTCTCTTCTCAGTGTTGTAGGGAAGCTGCTTGCCCGTGTTGTGCTGAAGAGGCTCCAGGTGCTTGCAGAGTCTATCCAGAGTCACAGTGTGGATTTTGAGCTAATAGATCCACCACTGACATGGTATTTTCCCTCCAACAGTTGCAAGAGAAATGTAGGGAACAATGACAGCCACTCTTTGTGGCCTTCAGAGATCTTACAAAGGCCTTTGATTTGGTTAGCAGGGACAGCCTTTTAAAAATACTTCCCAAGATTGGATGTCCACCTCGACTCCTTAACATCATCAGGTCCTTTCATGAGGAAATGAAGGGCACTGTAGTTTTTGATGGCTCAACATCAGATCCCTTTGACATCTGAAGCGGAGTGAAACAGGGCTGTGTCCTCGCGCAACCCTGTTTGGGATCTTTTTGCTGTCATGCTGAAGCACGCCTTTGGAACTGCAACAGAAGGTGTCTACCTCTGGACTAGATCAGATGGAAAGCTCTTTAATCTCTCTAGATTGAGAGCGAAGACCAAAGGCCAGCTGAAATGCGTGCGGGACTTCCTCTTCGCTGATGATGCAGCTGTTGTTGCCCATTCTGCTGAAGACTTCCAACAACTCATGAATCGTTTTAGCAAGGCCTGCCAAGAATTTGGATTAACAATCAGCCTGAAGAAAACACAAGTCATGGGCCAGGGCGTGGACTCACCTCCCTCTATTACTATCTCCACGCAAGAATTGGAGGTTGTTCATGACTTTGTGCACCTTGGCTCAACGATCTCTGACACTCTCTCCCTAGATGTCGAGCTGGATAAACGCATTGGCAAAGCAGCTACCATGTTCTCTAGACTCACAAAAAGAGTATGGTTTAATAAGAAGCTGACGGCATATACCAAGATCCAGGTCTATAGAACCTGTGTCCTGAGTACACTCCTGTACTGCAGTGAGTCCTGGACCCTTTGTGCATGGCAGGAGAGGAATACGTTCCATATGCGTTGTCTCCGACGCATTTTTGGTATCACCTGGCAGGACAAAGTTCCAAATAGAGTAGTCCTAGAACGAGCTGGAATTTTTAGCATGTATACATTACTGAAACAGTGACGTCTACGTTGGCTTGGGCATGTCGTGAGAATGGCTGACGGTCGGATTCCAAAAGATCTCCTGTATGGAGAATTAGTGCAGGGAAAGCGCCCCAGAGGGAGACCACAGCTGCGATACAAGGATATCTGCAAGCGGGATCTGAAGGCCTTAGGAATGGACCTCAACAGATGGGAAACTTTGACATCTGAGCATTCAACCTGGAGGCAGGTGGTGCATCGTGGCCTCTCCCAATTTGAAGAGACACTTGTTCAGCAGGCCGAGGCAAAGAGGCAGTCCCAAAATCAGGGAGCTGGACAGGGGACAGATTGTATTTGTCTTCAGTGTGGAAGGGATTGTCACTCTCGTATTGGCCTTCTCAGCCACACTAGACACTGTTCCAAGTTCTCTATTCAGAGCACGTTACCATAGTCTCTCGAGACTGAAGGATGCCTAATTAAAATCTAATATTTTACTTGCACAGTGATATAATCTACTATCACATCAGAATGCTCTTTCCACAATCATAGGTGGACTTCTCATTCAGACTTCAAGTAGAGAGGCAGCTCCTTCCTCCTTCCACTAGAAATTAGGTTTAGCACTGAGATTTCGGTTGATTTTCAGGAAAAACGTCCTAACTGTTAAAGCAGTACAACAGTGGAACCAATTACCTCAAGAAGTGGTGAGTGCTCCAACACTGGAGGCACTCAAGAGAAACTTAGACAACCACCTGGCAGATATCCTTTGATTTGTATTCCTGCATCGAGCAGGGGGTTGGACTTGATGGCCTTATAGGCCCCTTCCAACTTCACTATTCTATGATTCTATGAGACATCACTGCATCCCAAATGGTAGGTAGTCTATTGCACCTGCTTCTAACAAGAACAAAGGAACGGTTCAGATTGCTAAATTTGCACACAGAACATGGGGAGACTGTTTTTTTGTGCACCACAGTAAGTGCGACTTTTTGAGTCCTTGCAGAGGTAAGAAAAAAACCTTCAACCATTGCATGTTTTCACATTTAATTCTTTTTCTCTTTAGGTAGAGTCTACCAAGCTGATTCATGCCAAATATAAGTATATCCAATATAATAAGAACATTAAAACATTGTAACAAACAGAGACCAACAATTAAAAACAACAGGGGGGAAACATAAAAGACAATAATATCAGGATGTTAAAGCTATTAATATTTTATTCATTTTATTTACATCCCATTCTGTACTCCCAAGAGGTTCTCAAAATGGATTATAGAAGATCTTAAAAATAAAATCACAATTGGCTGTAGAGCAATAACAGAAATTGCATGTGTCCATGTGGAACCAGGTTCATCCAGGAAGCATTTCCTGCCATCAGCCTTGGTCTTCCCTCATGTTCATAGGCAACTGCTCCCACACAGGAGCTCTGAAAACAGGGAGTGGGGCTGACCAGCAGCAACAGTGTCAGTTTTTGTTGGAATCAGTCTGAAGTCCTGCGAAATCTAAAGCTCCTTGCTTAGTGTCGTAGAGATGACAGCATAGGCAAAATCAACCTTCCCTGGAAAGATCAGTCCACAACCGGGGGTGGGGCAACCAAGAAGGATCTTTCTCCAGTTGTCATGCATCACGTACCTGACATTCAGTGGGGGCGTCCAGTGAAGAACTCTTGACAGTTAACCCAGGAGATGAACAGGCTGATACAGGACCAAGTGGTCATTTACCTGCTCAGGTGGGGCTTGAGCCATAAATGACTTCAACAATCAGTTTCAGTGTTCTCTAACTATGTCTAGAAACCAATCCATCAGCTGATAAGAACTGGTGAGATGGTACTTAGAACAAGTGGTCCCAGCAGCTGGAGAGTCGTATACAGAACTAACTCTAGTTCCCAGGTAGTTTTCAATGGCAACATTATAGTGTAATCCATTGTGAAAGCATAACTTCAGGGTTATTAACGACAACTAAATTCTCTTCAACGAAGAGCAGGAATGGCTGGGTGAACCTATTGTGGACCTCTAGTGACAATGCTGAATAATGAACACATCTAAATGCAACCTTTACCGTTAAAGTGGAAGTGGAACTCCGTCTATGCCCTCTCTTATGTTTTATTATTAGGAGATAAGCACAGGCTTCATTTGCAAGTATGATTGCTTAGTGATTCAGGTCTTCCTGAAGCACATCTCTAGAATATTAACAGATTCCAGCTTCTAATGACAGGCTGTCTGTAACATGTAGTTTGGCCCTTGGTCATAATCAAGTCCATTGTTGAACCTAGATACTGACTTAGTACATTCACAGCCTCACCTGTATCAGATATAAAGGAGAAAAGGAGCTGGATGTCATCTGTACATTGATGGCGCCTCCCTCCAAATCACCTGATGATTTCAGTCACTGAATTCATGTAGATTTTAGAAAGCCTGGAGAAAGAAGGCAGTAGCTTGCAAAACAGTTCAATGAAACTGAGCAGTAGTCCAGAACTAATTTCAGAGAACAGTCATCCAGACAGAAACAAAGCCACCGCTTGTGCTGCCACCATCCCTACCGTTAGGGAGACTGGGGCGATTGTCTTAGATAGCAATTTAGGAGATCAAGAAAGGATAGGTAATGGTTAGTAATGCAATGTTAATATACCTGTATTTTAACTACCAAGAAAGGAGATGCTGCTTCTGAGATTTTCTACTTCAGGTGCTAAAAAATGTTTACTGGCTTAGAGCATTATGCATCCTGACTTGTAAAATTATGTATCCTGACTGTAAAATATCTGAAAATTTCTGTTTGTTTGTTTTTTTCTGGGGAAAAAAAAAAGGGAAAAACTTTTTTTCTGAAAATTTCCAAAATATTTTATGGAGAAGGGAAAAAAAAACCTTCCCCCCCTTTTTTTCCTGGAAAAAAAAATATGGAAATTTCTAGGGGAAAAAAAAAACCCAGGGAAAACATTCTTTTTTTTTTCTGGAAAAAATGGAATTCTTTTTGGAAATTTTACATTTCTGATCTTGACTGCCACTCTGCCTCAAGCAGAAGAGTGTCTTGAGCTGCCTCTGACAGGAAAGATGAATTACACACACACACACACACACACACACACGTTGGTGCCAGCTCCGCTCCTTCCCTAGTTTCTCTTTCTCCTGACCACCCCTTTGTAATTTGTTGCATAATTATAATTTTTACATTTCAAACCCCAGAATTGGCAGATTTAATACAAGGGATCCATGGGGGTTTGTATTGCCCTCCCCATGAGCACTTATGGGCTCTTTGCTCAATCCCATGATTATCCTGGAACTACAAAAAGTTCAGTCCATTTTTACCGATTTGTCTGAACAGAGTGCACATCCCCAATGAAAATGTATCATCAACTACAAGCATACAGTGGCTGGAGCCACCATATAATAACAATTTGAACCTTTCTAATAAGGTTTCACCCACAGTGCCAGAGACTTGAGCCAGTTCCATAAGAGCCAGCATGTCTATCCAATGTGCTCTGAATGAAGCACAGAGTAGCTTTCTGCACACCCTTTGCAACTGGTATTGGGTTGTCTCAGAGAAAGGCAGTCAGAGGATGGTGGACAACAACTGGGATGTTTGTCCAGCATATAAGATGGTGGGAAAAATCACCTTGTAGACAGCCAATTTTTCCTTTGAAAAATTTATAGGTACTTGTATTGTATCTGGCATGCCCTTGATGAGAAGATCAAAAGTTTCAGGCCAGGTGATGCCACAGCAAGGATAATTGAATGCAGGTCAAATGGCAAAGTATAAAGGAATTACTGCAGAGATTTAATAGCCCAGAGTGGCAACTGGTGCCAGCAGATTGTGGCTGAGGACTGGGCAGCTACTGTTGACATCTTAGCCAGAGATCCTCATTGCTCAGTGCAGAATGTAATTTGTTCAGGGAGCAAATATCCTTCATTCTATATTGTTCATTTATCTGCTTTTTAAGCAACCTCTTCTGTTGTCTAAGAGACAGGAAGTGTAAATGGTATATAACAGTACAGTTCTTACTGTGAATGTTCAGTTGCAGATGTGCCCTTGTGCTTTCTTTTCAAAAAGCAGAGACAATTTCTATGTGAATTTCTCATCATGTACATAACAAATATGACAGCTTTTGAAGGTTGACATTATTATGCAGAGAGATCACTCTCCAGCCTTCTGCTGGTTGACTTCCGATCAAGAGACCAACAGCTCAGGGCTGCCACAGATCAGTTGTTATTTGTGACTCCTTATATTACTCAAATACTTTTTTTAATTACTGTCATAGGAGGAAAGCATTTCACATGTTTTCTCACTAAGTGCACATTGTTTTAGAATCATAACTAACCTTTGAGATCACTGAGTCAACCCACCACCTTCCATTCAGGATCTGCAATGCAGGACGCAATTACAGCATCACACTTGATTATTTTTAAAAAGTAATCAGTTACCAGGGTATTTCAGTGCTCTTAAAGTAGTTACTTAACATTATGGTTAACTTTTTAACAGTAATGCTTTATTCCCATTTACTGAAAGTAAGTAAACTGGTTATTATCTTTTTTTATGTGCTATCAAGTTCCTTCCAACTTATGGTGACCCTAGTAGGTTTTTAAGTATATGAGTTGTTCAAGGAATGTTTGATCATTTAAAGTTTCCATGCCTAAGTGGGGATTTTTAAGTCAGATCTCCTTGGCCATAGTACCATTCTGGCTCTCACATACCATTCCACCTCTCAGTTACTTTCAGTAACTGGTAAACCAGTAAACATCTAAATGCTACAAACTGCTGACCCATAGTACAAAACACATTCTCTTGCCATCCACCTCGCTTTCTCCTAAACACTCACAACAGTACAGAATGCAACCCAAGTCAGTACTTGAACAATTTCCTAGCCCTCTTTTGCCATTTAATAAGGCTACACTTCCATACTGATAGAAATAACTAAGAGTTATGGTTACATGACAAATTATTGACATTCTCTCTTGCTAAGTCCTAATCATAATGTAGTTATACATTAATTAAGTAACTATTTATTTGTAACTGGTTGCATCCACGTTTTGTGGCTGAACTGAGCACCTCCAAGGAAGGAGAATCTACCACTTCCTGAGGTGGGCTGTTCTTACTGGTGAGCAGCTGCAGTATGAAGTTTCTCCTATTTTTGGCCAAAGTTGCTTGCTTGTAATTTCCACCCAATGACCCTACTTCTGCCCTCAGGAGCATCAGGGAAAACAGCTCCATCTCCTGCATTGCCAAATGGCTCATTTTTCCTCCTGAAACTTAGGTAGTGGGGGATCATTCTAAGGGAGAGCCTTTCTCAAATATAAAAAATATAACTGGACGTTAAGGGGATCTATTCACACTTCTGAAAAGTTTTCAGAACCATCTCATCCTGGCAGGGATGTTGGCAAATTTTGGGGTCTAAGTCCCACGTTCAAGTTCGAGTGTTTGGTACCAAGTCCTGAGTGCCAAGCCCCAAGTCTGAGTCCCTATTAAAAACAAGCCTTTCCCCCCAGAAAAAAGAGAGGGATGGGTCAGTTTCAAGCCGCAGGTCCAGTCCAAGTCATTGAAAGCAAAACCCCTGAGTCGAGTCCAAATTGAGTCTCTGGTGCGACTTAAGTCTGACTTGACAGCGATTCCCCGGACTTGAGTCCCCATCCCTGCATCCTGGTGACAATTTATCACAGTATGTAGACCTCAACTAAACAAAATATATATAACACATAAGACCGCCCCATAATAAGCCTAGTTCTGAATAATTTTTCCCCTCACAGGAGTAGCTATACCAATTTGTTGCAACAAAACCAACCAAGAGTACTGTCACACCTTAAAGTCTAACATGTTTTACTTGTCAGCATAACAGATTGTAGGCCCACCTACAATTGTGTGCAATATTACCCAAGCTTTTATGTGCTTTTAATCTTCAGATGAATTCTGTGGGTGGGGGTTATGATCAAAAGGTCCCGAAAAGATAGAAATGAAAAAACTACATACTTAGGTTGAAATCTTGTTGCTTCACAGCTGGAATAGGCCCACTGAATCAGTGGGGATTTGGTGAGTCAGCTCCTCAATAAGTTCCAATGATTCAATGGGCCTACTCTAGTTGCAAGTTGCTATGCTAAACAACAGGATTTTAGCCAATGAAAACTGTATCTAATTGTATCTAAGCAAACAAAAACTGGATGGTGATGCAATTGATGGATGAACAGATTGAAACTTGTAGTGAAATAAAAAGCCTTTGTCCCTATTTTAAGCTACGAGCATAGAATAAACCTCTTCATTTGTTTTTGCAACTATGTCCTGCTGGAATTTGTCCTGGAAGTTTTTTTGCTCTGAAATGACCACCATCAGGCCAGAGATGTAATGTCTTGTGAGGCTGATATGTTTCCCTGGTCTTTTTTCTTTTGCTTAGAGCATAGTCTGCTCATCCTATGTAAAATGCAGTAGGATGTTGCTGGCAGATGATGCCATATCTGTCCGTGGAAGATGAGCAGATGAACAGACCCCTAAGTGATCTAACCATGTTCATGAATATATACAGGGGAAGAGTTGGCATTTGGTTCTGCCACAGGTTGCTTTTTCCTGAGTCTGTATCTCTCTTGTGAGCTTTGTAATTGCTGGTTCATAAAAATTTTGAGGTGGGCAATGGTTTATTAGCAAGCATTGGCCTACCACCTGAAGCCTCCAAGAGAGAAGTATCATTGTTCTGGATTGGTGGTAGATCACTAATAATATATTTGAGAAATTTTTGGGGTGGGGTGAGGATAAAGAGTGATACTTTCATTTCTATTCTGAGTTTGCCTGTAGATTTTTCCCCCTGGGTATCAGTTGAGCCCTGTTGATTTGTTTTTCACGTCATTGGATGGAGGTATTGAACTTTGATTGGAAATAAATAAAAAAGAAACATGTTAACACTTTTAAAAACCATCTGTCAGAAAAAATAGGAGAAAGATGGAAGAAAAGATGGGAAAATATAGGAGGGCTACACATGGAAGATGACATCTGGATAATCCTTATCCCCTCTTAGGCACTCCTAAAGAAGATGATTTTGATTCACTTGACTTTTACCTATTTTCTATCTATATTTTTGAACGTATTTTTAAGCCACTTTTCTTCTCAAAACTCAGAAAGCAACTGAACGTCTCTAACACTCCTATTTATCAATTATGAATCAAACAAGTCCGTGCAAAGCTTTGATACAAGTCTAAAGTACGTACGTGTGCGATGTGTGTGCCCGTATAGCTCAATAATGAGAAATGACAAAATGTCGTTGATCCCATTTACGACACACCAACATTTACCATAAAATTTTACCAATAATTTTACGAACTTACACATGAATGTAGCACACCACAATACAGATAGTACATAGTACCTAATTAAATAATATTATGAAATATTATGTACACAGAATCTGTGTTTGGTGTAATTACGGATAGCCTAAATATTTATTGTGATCTGTCTAATGGGATCTGCTCACGTAGACCCCCATTTACATCTCGTGCACCCCTAATTTTTTTTCTCTCTGATGTGGACCCCCTGCAAGTCGAAATAGACCCCCGGGGGTCCATATAGACCACTTTGGGAACCTATGCTTTAAACCGTACCACAATGCCAACCTTACTGCTTCAATACAGTGGAATTTTTATGGAGTCAGAACAAATTCCACAACAAACACAATGCATTTTTTTTTATCATGGTGGTACATGCAAATTAAAACACGCTTGGTCATTTTAAGGGTCTACATTTTATTAAACATTTGGGTTGTCTGACTCATTCTGTCTCTGACAAAGAGTCCAGTTTTTCACATACTTAATACTCTTGCCTTGGCAAAAATCGTTACTAGTAAGGCAAAGAGTAAATACAACCTACACATTTTCTGAAATGACTTGCCCATGTTCTACTTTTTTATATAGCTCAAAAAGGGAAATGAAATACTATAATGACTATGATGAAATATTCCCTTGAGTAAAACAACTCAATAATATATTAAAATGGATGACTTCTTTACCTTGTAAACACTTTCTAGCTTTAATAAAGAAGCTTATAAATGGAGCCCCCTTTCCAAAATAAGCAGTCATGCATGAAAATACAGATTATATGTATGTGCACATCTCTGTTTTGGAGAAGAATACAAGTTAATGGATAATAATTCAGAGTTAGAAGCTAAACATTTGCATGAAAATTGCAAATACATTATTTGCCTTTCCACAACTAAGCTAATAATTTTAATCCTAAAATATGGCTAATTTGTCAAGCACTACTATTTTTTATGCCTACAAATATTTCAGAACAATTTATTTCAAATATCTGTTTTGATGCCAAAAGGATTTTTGGCAATTAAATGTACTAAAAACAGTGAAATGTTTTGCCATTCAAAAACTACTAAGAAAATAACAAAACTGTAAGAGAATGTTCGAGATGGATTTTAGGTCACAATCCTGTACACATTTACCTTAAAGTGTGCCTATTCAACTCAGTGGGTTTTTGAGTAGACATGTGTTCATAATAGATATTGCAGGATTGGACATCACAGAGACACATGAAAGAATTTATGCTAGCTCCAGTAATTAATGGATAAAGCTGCAGTGCTAGGCCCTCTTGATTTATCTTTAGAGCAGACATAACCATCTCTGTCCAGGATTAGCCACATGGCTGGCTTGTGTTTATGATCACCACCTAAAGCCTATTTTAAGAGGCCTAGGTAGATAGAATGGTGTTTCAAATTTCTGCTAACAGCCTGGAGGAGGTAAGTCTGGATTACAAGTGTGTCATGGCAGCTAAACTCTTCTGGTGCCAGCTTGTTTTGGTGATGACATACAGTATATGTGCCCAAAACATCTATTTCTCTCAATAGGAAACACACAGAGTATGCAAAGGCACACACATACACGTGTGCATGCACGCGCACACACCACTGGATAAACCAAAACTTTCAGGGGAAAAGATTTTTCAATAGGAAAAACAACATGACAGGTAAGTCTTACACTGTCAGGACTTGCTATGTAGTGAGGCTGAATCTCTCCCCCTTCCCTCATCCAAAGATGGGAAAAGAAAGGTCGGGAGGAAAAAATTATTGTGAAGTCTTCCAGACAGGGCATCAGTACATCCTCGATTCAAGTCTGCAAGCTGCATCCCTCCCCCCAATATGGGAACAATGGAAACAAGGCAGGTTAAGTTAAATACGTGCTTTGTCATCATGACTCATTCAGTGGGTCTAGTATTGGAATTTAGCAACCTTTGTATGCTGCTTTTAAGAGGATTTGGCTGGGATGGACCTTTCTGGGCTGGGATAAGTGTCAATCATTCCAGTAGCAACCAATTGTTCCCTCTCTGCTATGCCTTTCTCCTTAAGAATCCTTTTCCTACTCTTTTTAAAGTTGGGGTCATTTTTCAGTATGTCTGTGGTCAGTAGGCCAGTATGTAGTCAGTATTTAGTTAGCTATGCAGTCAGAATGCAGCTGTCAATCTGTGAAGCTGTGTTCATTGTTTCTCTTACCAATGTCTTTGAGTGAGTTATTGAAACAGTAAGTGCCAGTTGAAGAGAACAAAATAATAACATCTGGTCTACGCTGGTGATCCCAGTGTAGTGTAGTGGATAGAGTGAAGGACTAGGATTCTGGAGAACAAGATTTGAATCCCCACTTAGGTATAGAAACTGACTGATGAAGTGGAACTGGTAAAACCACCCCTTAAATACAGTATCTCACTTACCTTGAAAACCCTACTAGGGTTGTTATAAGTCAGTTCTGATTTGACAGCATGTAACAACAACAACAATTCTCTGCAGCCAAAGATGGAGAAGCTCCATACAGTCAGCAAAAACAAGACCTGGAGCTGATTGTGGCTCTGATCATCAGCTTCTTATAGCAAAACTCAAGCTTAAACTGAAGAAAGTAGGAAAAACCACTGGGCTAGTCAGGTATAATCTAAACCAAATCCCTTATGAATATACAGTGGAAGTGAAGAACAGATTTAGGGAACTAGATTTGGTGGACAGAGTGCCTGAAGAACTATGGATGGAGGCCCGTAACATTGTACAGGAGGCAGCAACAAAAACCATCCCAAAGAAAAGGAAATGCAAGAAAGTAAAGTGGCTGTCCAACGAGGCCTTACAAATAGCAGAGAAGAGAAGGGAAACAAAATGCAAGGGAGATAGGGAAAGTTACAGAAAATTGAATGCAGACTTCCAAAGAATAGCAAGGAGAGACAAGAGGGCCTTCTTAAATGAACAGTGCAAAGAAATAGAGGAAAATAATAGAAAGGGAAAAACCAGAGATCTGTTCAAAAAAAAGTTGGAGATATTAAAGGAACCTTTTGTGCAAAGATGGACATGATAAAGGACAAAAATGGTAGGGACCTTACAGAAGCAGAAGACTTCAAGAAGAGGTGGCAAGAATACACAGAAGAATTATACCAGAAAGATCTGGATGTCCCGGACAACCCAGATAGTGTGGTTGCTGACCTTGAGCCAGACATCCTGGAGAGTGAAGTCAAGTGGGCCTTAGAAAGCATGGCTAACAACAAGGCCAGTGGAGGTGATGGCATTCCAGTTGAACTATTTAAAATCTTAAAAGATGACGCTGTTAAGGTGCTACACTCAATATGCCAGCGAGTTTGGAAAACTCAGCAGTGGCCAGAGGATTGGAAAAGATCAGTCTACATCCCAATCCCAAAGAAGGGCAGTGCCAAAGAATGCTCCAACTACCGAACAATTGCACTCATTTCAAACGCTAGCAAGCTTATGTTCAAAATCCTACAAGGTAGGCTTCAGCAGTATGTGGACCGAGAACTCCCAGAAGTACAAGCTGGATTTCGAAGGGGCAGAGGAACTAGAGACCAAATTGCTAACATGCGCTGGATTATGGAGAAAGCCAGAGAGTTCCAGAAAAACATCTACTTCTGCTTCAATGACTACGCAAAAGCCTTTGACTGTGTCGACCACAACAAACTATGGCAAGTTCTTAAAGAAATGAGAGTGCCTGACCACCTTATCTATCTCCTGAGAAATCTATATGTGGGACAGGAAGCAACTGTTAGAACTGGATATGGAACAACTGATTGGTTCAGAATTGGGAAAGGAGTACAACAAGGCTGTATATTGTCTCCCTGCTTATTTAACTTATATGCAGAATACATCATGCGAAAGGCTGGACTGGAGGAATCTCAAGCCAGAATTAAGATTTCCGGAAGAAATATCAATAACCTCAGATATGCAGATGATACCACTCTGAGGGCAGAAAGTGAGGAGGAATTAAAGAACCTCTTAATGAGGGTGAAAGAGGAGAGCGCAAAAAATGGTCTGAAGCTCAACATAAAAAAAAAAACAACAACAACTAAGATCATGGCCACTGGTCCCATCACCTCCTGGCAAATAGAAGGGGAAGATATGGAGGTAGTGACAGATTTTACTTTCCTGGGCTCCATGATCACTGCAGATGGTGACAGCAGCCACGAAATTAAAAGACGCCTGCTTCTTGGGAGGAAAGTGATGACAAACCTAGACAGCATCTTAAAAAGCAGAGGCATCACCTTGCCGACAAAGGTCCGCATAGTCAAAGCTATGGTTTTTCCAATAGCGATGTATGGAAGTGAGAGCTGGACCATAAAGAAGGCTGACCGCCGAAGAATTGATGCTTTTGAATTGTGGTGCTGGAGGAGACTCTTGAGAGTCCCCTGGACTGCAAAGAGAACAAACCTATCCATTTTGAAGGAAATCAACCCTGAGTGCTCACTGGAAGGACAGATCCTGAAGCTGAGGCTCCAATACTTTGGCCATCTCATGAGAAGATAATACTCCCTGGAAAAGACCCTGATGTTGGGAAAGTGTGAGGGCAAGAGGAGAAGGGGACGACAGAGGACAAGATGGTTGGACAGTGTCATCGAAGCTACCAACATGAATTTGACCAAACTCAGGGAGGCAGTGGAAGACAGGAGGACCTGGCGTGCTCTGGTCCATGGGGTCATGAAGAGTCGGACACGACTTAACGACTAAACAACAACAACAAACAACAACTCTGGGAAGGCTGGACGCTAATTCTGCTCTGAAGGTCCCTGGACTTTTATCTGCTGTGTAGTTAGATGTTTTTAAGGCATTATTTTTCATGCTCTGCCAAAATCTGGAGCAGTGGTTCCCAATCTTGGATAACCCGGGTGTTCTTGGACTGCAACTTCGAGAAGCCCTGATCAGCACAGCTACTGGTGAAGGCTTCTGGGAGTTGCAGTCCCAAAGCACATGATTTACCCAAGGTTGGGAACCACTGGTCTTGAGACAGTGTAGGCTTGGGTGGTAGCAGGAATATTGAAAGCACAGGAAGCTGGGGAAGCAAAAATGCCAAGGGGAAACACTGCCACCTTTGCTCCACCTTTGCTTTCTTTGTTTCTTCCTTTCCCACATTTTCATAGAGAGGAACACTATCGTCCCTTCATATGTAGGCAGGATAACAGGAGGATCCAAAGGGGCTTGAGAAGACTCAGAAGAAGTCACAGAAGGAACCCCTGTACATGCCAAGTTAAGAGGAACATCATCTGAATGTTGGGCAATTCCCATTAAGGCTAACGAAGATTTTAAAGACACAAATGCCCTCTCTGGAAGAATCCTGTGTTTTCTCTTTAGGACTCTTTTTTAGCACTCTTCCAACTATACCTTTTCTGGGAGCTCTGGGGCACACATGGAATCCCCTCTACTTGCACTGGCGGTTTTCTGTTTGTTCCAGATGTTGCTTTTAGATCAGGTTGTCCCACAAGAAGAAGAGACAGACTTGTGTGTTAAAAATGAGATCAAATAATCAATCTGCAAATGTTGTATCCCAGGGACAGGCTGTATATCTACAGCAAAATGTAGGACAATGACCTTAGGTGTCAAAAAGCGCCTCCTATGGTTAGGGATAAATAGGATCGCAATAAGTTGATGAGTGGCTTAGGAGGTGTAAAACAGCTTCTGATTTACACACAGACACACGTGTCTCTCAGTGACTTAGAGGGAACCCCTTGAGTTGCTTAGCTCAGCTCCCTGGCTTAGAAAAAATATATCAGCTAGAATAGCAATCAGATATACCCTGTTTCCCCTAAAATAAGACCTAACCTGAAAATAAGCCCTAGTATGATTTTTCAGGATGCTCGTAATGTAAGCCCTACCCCAAAAATAAGCCCTAGTTAAGTGAAACCCCGCCCTCCACCATTGTGCAGCAACCAGAAGATGACAACTGTATTTGAATAAATGTAGATAGTTGTACATGACAAAAATAAAACATCCCCTGAAAATAAGCCCTAATGCGTTTTTTGGAGCAAAAATTAATATAAGACCATGTCTTATTTTCAGGGAAATAGGGTATAATGTATTGGTTCCATCATCTTCATTTTGTTATTTATTTACTTGCTGGGGAAAGCTTGGAGTGATATTTTTTAAAAAATGATTCCTTATTGATTATTTTCCCTTTAGTTTTTTTTAAAAAATGTATTGTTAACTAGAGATGGGCAACTTACTGTGGTTCGGTGGATCTGGCCCACAGGTGTTGCTCAGGCACCCTGGATTCCACACCGACCGCCTCCTGCGGGCACCCACTCAGAGGAGCAGGCGGTGCAGAGAAGCAGGTGCAGGCAGGGGGAGGAATCCAGGGTGCCTGTGCAACACCTGAGGGGCTGATCCACCAAACCACACTATACTGCTGAAATGTGGTAAATGCCCATCTGTGTTGTTAACCCATTCGTTTATCCATTGTCTAAAATCCAGTAGTGTAACTTTTGCTGCATAAGGTTGATGATGTCATCAACTGCAGCGGTTGTTCAGAAATTAAATGTTTCTGCTCACTAGTACAAAGGTACCAAGGCTGTCTTGGGATCCCCTTGGTCATGGGGAAGACATTGCAGGTGGGGGAGTCTCTAATTGCTGGAATCACTGTTGCGGGTAATATCCTGGTGGTTTTCAAAAATTAAGGACCCCCCCCCCCCAATCCTGTTGCTCCCTATGGCTTCCCAACAACAAAGGGAATGCCAAGGAATATTTGGGACTTTTGGGGGGGAGATCAGAAATGTTAATTTTTTTAATTCCTGAAAAGCCAATGTGGCTAAGGACATCTCTAGGTTATTGCAGCATAAATTAAAACACCAGGATTTCAACCATTATGTAGCATGTTACTTTTAAGGTACTTTAAAAACCCTTTAACAATTAAAAATGGCCCATAGTCAAAACACCTAGAAATGTTCCCCTTGCCAATATTTTAAAGTAATAGGAGTAAACATTCCTTTTTGATTAAAAAAAATATTGCAGGTTGATGCCTTACTTGTGAAAAGTAATGCCTTTAGATCCTCATTACAAAGCAAGGGGGACATATTACAACGTTGTTGCTTGTAATGCATTATGTGCAAGCTGTGCTGAAGGCTGGCTATTCTATAATGGTGTCGGAAAAGTCAGGGAAGGTCTTAGCCAGTTGGACAAAATTAGGAGGGAGGACTGTATCACTTTTGCCGTCTCCCACATTCAAACTTTTTAAAATAACAAGATCTTTTGTTTTTGTTTACGATGAAACTTGTTGATTATAGGAAGTTCTCATTTTTAGAAAATGAACCAAATTGGAAAGCATCACCTGCCCCTCGTTAAGACACACAGATTTTACATTACTAACTGATCTCAGCCGTATCTTCTCATAACCTGTACACATTTTCTTAACAGCCTTTTAAGCAAGAGGCCTTCACAAATTTTGTAGGTGTTCTTTGCATTCTTATAAGCTGCCCGCTGAACTGTTCCATGCATTGAATAGTTAGCAGAACACTGAATTTTTTGAGATAGAGACTGATAGTGGCAGCGGGAGCAACATCAGCAGTGTATTTCATGTGAATAATGAGAAAAGGTTGTGAGAAAGTAGAGTTGTTTGGCCTTCATATAAAATGGGGGTGGACAACTTCAAGACGTCTGGGGGTTATCCACATCCACCCTTGGGTGTTGGAGAATGCAGCTCCTCCCCACCCCCAATTTTCCCTCTGTGTGTGTGTGTGTGTGTGTGTGTAAAGCCCATTTTTGTCCTCTAGGGGTTGCAGGGATGAATTATGGCATTCTGGGTGCTCTTGAGTTGTTCAAAGTGACTTCCAGCTTTGGGGAAGGGGGGAAGTGGCATCCTAGTCCAAACCAGCTGCAGGGAGCAAAGCCTTGTGTTGAATTGCTTCCTGCCCACTAGAGGGAACAAGGGCTGATTTTGAATGTAAAATCTCTATGCAAATTTTTCACTTTAGAGGTATGAGGAGGACCTACCCTTCCTGTAGAACCATGTACATGGCTGAAAAATTTACACATAGGACAGAAAGAAGATTAACTGGGGTTTTAAACCTTTGGGGCAGAAGAAATTTGAGAACTCCTGCACAGAGCACAGGCTTTATAGGCCTACTGTCTTCAGTTCCCAGCAGCTCTTGAGAGAAGAGAGCTATCTCTAATACCCTGGTGAAACACTGAAGAAGCACTCAATAGTTGCATGGACCACTGCTTTGATGCACTAGAAGGTAGTTCCTCATAAATATCATTCCTCAACTGACTTCTGTGAAACTGCATCAATATAAAACAGTACAGTAGGACCCCCATATCTGCTGGGGATTGGTTCCATGGCCTCCTGTGGATAACGAAAACCACAGATAAGATAAGGCTTTGTCAGTGGCTCCTCCTAGGCTAAGAAACTACCTTTAATGGAAACTAGGTTGGTTTCCTCTCTCCTGTCCTTCTGTCAACAGGGAAAAGCTTTCTCTTCAGGCAGGCCTTTGAGATTGGGAAGGAGGTTTTAATGGGTGACACTGTACTTACTGTTTTTACTTTGATATGTGTCTAAAATATTTTAAATGGTTTTTAAGCTAGTGGCTTTACAATAATCTTATATGTTTGAAGACATTTCAACATTATAAAGTACTCAGTTTTTAGTTGTAGTTGTTTTTAATTATTTTGTTACTTGCAGAGCAGAATAAAAAATGAAATGAAAAAATGTAGTTAAAAGGGTAAGGTTGCTGGACTGAGAAGTGGTACGGATGGAATTTCAAAATTCAGTTGAAAATTTGTTCCCTGCTTCCTAACAGTTGGGTGGCCATGCATTACGCAGCAGTGTTACTAGGGTGAACCAGATCTGAGCTGACCTTACAATTAGAAGGTTGTCCTACAACCGGTTTGGAAGTGACCGGGTGAGAGAGGCTGAGAGAAGTGTGGTGGCAGCTTTGTTTTTCTTTTCTGGTGACTCTGAGGTAGCCGAAGGGTAGAAGTGGTGTGCATGCATGTTCCTGCTGCTAAAGCCATGATGCATGTTGACTCTAAGCCCAGCCAGGATGCAGATTTATGTTCACAGTAGTGGGCTGTAGATGTATGAAAAATCTCTCCCCCAAGTCAAATAATAATAAGTAGTTTGGTGCAAGTGTCCCTTTATCAGGTAGCAAGGACTGCTGGGAAATGTAGTTTGTTGCTAGGCTCATGGTTGGACTTCTATTTAGACAGCAGCACCAGCACCAGCTGTACCCTTGGTGTCTCTTGGTTTTACCAGCCTAAATAGTTGTCACAAGACATTGTTTTTTCACTACTCTTAAACAAACTAACATAATTGTTCCTTCTCTGAGAGTTATTATTAAATATTAAAGCTGTATATTAGACAGATGTTTTAGGTTAATAGTTAAATACTGAAAATATAATTGCATTTATTTAGAAATATGTTTAATTGAATCTCAAATATTCAGGCCAGAATCCTGTTGGGAGAAACTGTGTGGAGAAGGCTAATCATGCAAATGGCTTCTTCCTTTGGGGAGGTGTCCGTCATGCAGTCAGTCACCCAACTGGTTACATAACCAATTTCACAACTTGGTGAAATCATGCCAGCTGGATCTCAGGGAGTTGGCTGTGTGTCTGCGGAGCCAGAAACTGATTTGATTTCCCAGTATGCCTCCTACGAGAAGAGCCAGCCTGTGTAGCCTTGGGGAAGCCGCACAGTCCCAGGTCACCACCAGAAGAAAGGAATGGTGAACCAACTCTGAGCACTCTCTACCTAGAAAACCCTTGGCAAGACTTGATGGCACAATTCTTAATTGGTGAAATCACACTACACAGACATCCTTCCAAAGGGGCGGAGCCACTTATGCAATTATCTTTCCACACAGGTTCTCCCAACAGGATTCTGGTCTAACCTTCTAATTTTATTTCATTATATATAAGTGAATACATACTGACGTTTGTTAAATTGACAGAGATATCCTAAGTGTACGATTTTAAATTCACATCTATGAATTTTATGCAAATGTTTGGCCTCCTCTCTAGAACGCTTGTCCTCTTTTTGATGGGGGTTACCCTGACTGTGACTGAGGGCGTGGCACAATAGCAGATCTAGGCACAAGGCAAGTAAGCTATAGTTTAGGCCCTAACCTTCAGGACCTTATATTATGAAGGGCCTCTAAATATGAAATTCATAAAGTTCAAGTTATACATCATAGTCAGCATAATGTACTTTCAGTGGTAATAATCCCTCTTAAACTTAAGTATCCTAGGACCTTGGCGTGTCTCTCTTTGGTCCTTTCATTATGAAACAGAAGTTATGTGGATAAATGCAAGTAGGGTAAGGATCTGTTGATTGTAAATACAAATGATAATAATAATGATAATATATCCAAGAAGATGGAAACGGTAATTGTTTCTATTAGCAAATCCAATTTGTGCTCTTAACACATAAAAAACCAGAGCAGTGGTGCAAACTCATGTCCTAGCAGGAACTTTTGTCATGTACCTTCCTAACTTTCCTACTAATGCAAATGTCCATGTTACAGAATATAGAAGAGCTTTGAGCAATTTATCTGCGAAAGCTAGGTAATTCTCAGCTATGATACCTATGGTATCATCCATGGAATAGCTTCTCTGTCTGAGGTGTACACAAGATTGGCTGTAGTCTTGAACATACAGGTTAATTATAGCGGCATATCCTTCAATTATAACCTGTGCATGGTGGCTAAATCCAATTTAATTCCAGCTAGACTCATTAAATCAATGAGACATGGGACTCAAAAATAGATAATTCAGGGCAACAAAGACAATTGTGAATGTTACTGTGCTTCTTAAATGTAGGTTTACACAACCATCTATATCTTTGTAATCAGAGTAAATGCTACCACCTTGCTTGTGGAGAGCTTGTCAGGAACTGGGAAGATCATAGTTAGGCTTGCACTTAGCATTTCATATTTTGATGTTTTAGAGCAGGGGTGCGGAAGGTATGGTCCTTCAGGTGTTGGTGGGCTGCAGCCCCCATCTTGATCTGCTGTGGTGGCAAGGCCTATGGGAGCTGCAGTACATTAACGTTTGTTGTGCTACTACTGACCCAGCACCAGATTTCTTCCAAATGGAAAAGAAAACATATGCAGACCCCCAAAAATGAGACGATTACATTTTATGAATCTAAGAGACTTTGGCTTTTATTCAGGCAACTTTATTTAAGGATAAAAACTGAGGATAAAAACTAAGCAAGGTTTTATTCAGGCAACTTCATTTAAAGATAAAATCTAAGTAAAGGTTAAAGATACATCATAAGATGCCAAAGATCACAGAAGTTAAAAGCTGGAAGGTGGATGATGGGAGACAATTTTGATGTCAGCTATAGTTGTGATTTGCTTTTGGGCTCTGTGTGCCCTAGGACCTTCACAGTTGTATTGGCACCCTCACTAGGGCGCCAAGGTTTAGTTCTAAGCATTGTCCTAGATGGAAGGATATTGCCTGAAGAACATTGGAGACTGGTTTGGATAGAGCATGACATTATTGTTCAGACCTGCCAGAAGGAAAAAGAAGCCTCTCTGATGGCTCTCTCTTGCCCCCTCTCCATGCGTGTGTGTGTGTGTGTGTGTGTGTGTGTGTGTGTGTGTAAGGCATACTATATAACCCTTTACAAAAGGCATATGTGCAGGCCCCCACTAGTAATAAAGGCAGTACCTTCTCTCAGTCCCATCACAAGCACTGGTGAGGACTCAAAAGAGGGCTTTTTCTGTGGCTGCGCCAGAGGATAGAGCTCCCTTCGTCGGGAGGGGCATTTAGCCCCTTCCCTCCTTTTCTTCTGCCAGCATCTGAGAACATATGTCTTTAGAGAGACATTTGGGAGATCAGCAGGCAGTTGAGAGGGGGAGGTTTTTTTTAAATTCAATTCACAATTTAGAAAGAATGTTTTCAAACATTTGTATATATAGTTTTAGCTTTTAATTGGTATTTTCTAAATCATGGATTTTAAATATTGTTGGCCACCCCCTTGGGTTCCCACTAGGGGAGAAAGGTGGGATAAATAAATAAATAAATCCTGGGGTTTTGATTGCCAGCATTGTTTTGAATATTGCTTCTTGAGACTGTTTTCATTCAGTTGTTGGCTGATTGTTAATGTATTGTTGGTTTAAAACTGCACTTTGATGGGACTAAAGGGTGACCAAATTAGTCTGGGTCCATCCTGGTGAGTTTGAGTCCAGAACCCTCAATTCCAGATTCCTATCAAGCATTGCTCATCTTTATTGACCTATAATCAGCTGCAGATTATCTCAAACCGAAATCATGTAGGCAACAGATTGATGTCATGTCACCAGTGTAACAACTGAATACAGTCATGACTCACATTTTGTAACACATCACCAGATTATGGGATTTCAGAGAATTCTCACAGTGCAATGTTGAATTTGCCTTCACAACTGAGTGTGTATATGTTTGGAAGTAAAATAACGTGCAGAGAATTTACCGAGGCATTGCCAGAAAATCGTGTGTAAGATGACAGAGCTATTAAACTCACTGAGAGACTTGCCATTAATTTCAAAAGGATGTGGACTATTGTGCCTATACAATACAATTGTTTGCAGGTTTGCACAGTAGTAAATACTTTTGATTTCAACAAACTTGTTCCCAATACATGTACAAACTGATTCCATGCTAAGTTTTTTGTTTCTTGGGTTCCAGTCTTTGTCCTGTTTCAGCCTATTAGTGAGTGGCTCTTGATCTGAATGAAATCAGTGTCACACCCTATTATGAAAATGAAATTATATACGTATCCCTACATTGCGAAAAATTTGGACAGCAATGTGATTGGCAAATATTTTTTGCAACAAAAATGCTTTAATGATGAAAGGAAAGGCACTCTACCTATATAATTCTGATTATGAGTATTTTTTTTCTCATTTATATAAAATTGTATGAAAGAAATACACATGGAAGAAATATCTCTGATTTCCTATTAAGCAATTCCGTCAAAAGGTGAAATTCTGTTTGGATTAGATCCCATTTCACCTCAATGTCTTTTTGTGGGGTTGTTGAATTTTATGGTTCAGTTACTAGGCTTTCTATGTCAACAGATCACTGTTTTGAATAGGCTGTGTTGCTCAGCTTCACAATAAGATGAGTTCTATCAAGCCATTGTTGATGAAAGATGTACAGTTTGGTGCACTGTAAGAGCACAAACAAGCAACCAAGTATCAGATTCAGGGTCCCGGTACATTTCTCTGGGTGTGCAGAAACTTATTTAGTCCTAGAGCTAATGGGCTGGAGCACTTAACAGGGCTCAAAGTTCAAATCACCATTGTGCCTTCTGGGAGAGGGGCTAGCCAAAACCACTTGGAGCATGTCAGGCTAAGTGCTGCCACATGGGTGGTCTTGGGCAAATTGCATGTTCCCAGGATACCAACATAAAACCCTGGGAGGGTCACCTTAAGTCATAACAGACTTGACAGCACATTTTTATTTTTAATATTTTTCTGCTTGTGTTGTTTTAAAAGTTATAGATAAGGGAAAAGCAATTTCTAGGCCTCCGTATGTTATGGGATTCTAATTCCCATCATCCCTAGCTACCCTGGCCAATGATTGATGAAAGTTGTACTCCAATAACATCTGGAGGACCACAGGTTCTCCTCTGTCATAAAAGATGACAGGAAAGTTTCATGCCTGAGGAGGCACTTCTAAATAAAGGGTAGTAAGACATCAATGTTGGACAAAATGTGGCTTGGGGTCTCCCATGGTCCCCAGTGTGCTCCCCCCCAGCATCCCCAGCCCCCTTTTTCTCTACATAAAATGCCTCCATCACACTCCAAGATGTGATGGACAATTTCATCAATTCTGTCCCAAGCTTTTACATGTTGTATAAGATTTTTTTTTGTTAGTTTTGGGGAATGCAGGGGTCTTGGTTGGGAATCCGCCACTGTCTTTAGGGACATATGCCCCGGACCTATTGAAATTGCCTGTCTCTAGTAGACGTATTTATCTATGAATAAGTCTCATTGAATTTGTCGACACTTATTTCTAAATAGGCATCTAGAAGACAGAGCTATAAGCAGCTTTAAATAAATTGCATTGCAAACTTTCATAGTCTTCATAAAGATTTTTTTTTCTCTCTCTCTCTCTTTCTCTCTTAAACATCTTTAAGGTTATTTCCTTATAATTCAGAATCTGCAATATATTCTTCCCATATTCCAGGTATCGTTGGGTGGCTGACATGTAAGCAAAATGGCTAAAGTTGACACCTATCACTCTTGCCCGGCTGCCCATAGATTGTCTTTGAAAACTGTTGATGATGACCCTAACAAATTGGAAAATGGATTTATCAGGTAATGCAGCAAAACGAAACTCAAGCATTATGGGAGTATACTTTATAGTCTGATCAAAGTTAAGCATATCTAAAACCTTACATGTAAAATGCCATTTTATATATGTTTGTAATAGGTACGTTTGGTTACCTTGTTCCCAGCTTCACCTACTGTAACATAGACATACTAGTGGGTCTGTCCCTCAGTGGGTTACTGTGAGAACAGAACAATGTGAAGAATATAAAGCACCTTCCACATTGAGAGTGCTATTTTTTTTAAAAAAAATTAATAAATATTTTTATTGTATATTTTCTACTTTTCTATCCGTTGCAACCAGAGTGATTTATTACAATATATTCCATTCATTTCATCTTGTCTTATACTCTCTAACATAATATTAATCTCATCTATTCTACTTAAATCGGTGTAGATTTCATCCAGGTATAAAGAGGTTCCCATTTATTATTATCCGGTCTATCATTTAGTGTATCTGTCAAAATATCCATTTCTGCTAGTTCCAAAATCTTCTCAATAAATTCCTTCTTTGTCGGCACCTTTGTAGTCTTCCACTTACTGGCATATACAATTCTAGCTGCAGTTATCAGGTGTAAGGTCAAGTAAGAGAGTGCTATTTGAGATCAGATGTAAAAATGTCACTCTAAACCAGCGATGGCGAACCTATGGCACGTGTGCCATAGCTGGCACACAGAGCCCTCTCTGTGGGCACATGAGCCATAAGTCGCCATCGAGAAATACTTACCCGTCCTCTGATCCCGGATTTTGGCAATCCCCTCTGTTGGTGCAGTGGTCCAGCGGAGGGGGTGCAATGGCGACCATTACCAGTCTAGCCCAATGGGGGATTGAAGGACTGGTAAGTATTTTTTTGTTAATACCGCCCATAGGGGGGAAAAAAACAAGTATTTAACACTTGCAGTGCAGAAGCAGTTGTTTTTTCTAAACTAAAACCTCAGTACTCGGGTTTTAATTGCAGTGTTGGCACTTTGAAATAAATAAGTTGATTTTGTGTTGCAGTTTGGGCACTCGGGCTCAAAAAGGTTCACCATCACTGCTCTAAACCATATATCTTAATGCTGAGATATATTCAGAGAAACCTGTTTCTGGAAGAAGAAACTATCTAAAGTAAGCGAAGGGATGTGACTGTGAAAACACATTAAAAGGAGAACCTTGCCTGTCATCCTGATTATCTCTGGACTGTGAACAACAGCCTCCTTTATGAGTCTAATTCTGGAGTTATACATAACAAAGCAGATCACTGTGCTGGCAGGGAAAGCTGCATTTCCCTGAATGTATGTTTTGATCCTCAGTCTTATCCCAAGGTAGATTTTAGCAACACTGAGTTTCTTAGCTCAGAACCCAGGCAGAAGATGATTAATGGACTGTCCCCCCCCCCCCCCATGTCACTCATGACAGTAACAGCATTTGTGATTGAGCAAGGCATGTATGTTCCTCCACGGTTGCCTAACTGGAAAGGCTCAAGGAATGGCAAATGCACATTGAAGGGAGACTAAAACAAGTTGCTTTTGTTGTTGTTTTTATTTTTTCACTATTTAATTTGGAAGGACTCACTCCCTCGGTGAGGAGGACACATCTTCAGAACTGCAGAGGGTCATTTCCATGGAGACAGGTGGCATGTCTGAATCTCGAAGGAGCTCATTCACAGGCAGTGGAGCAATGGCTAGGTAAGCTTCATTTCCACCACATCAGGACAGTGAGTGTGACCTTGCAGGATCTTGCATTGGAAACTAGGGGTGGGGCGAGAATGACCAGCAGTGTTGTCTATGATATATGTTCAGTTCCTTGTCAAGCTGTTATAAAATAATCGAAACGAACGGGTCAGTTGGTTTTGATCCATTGGTCTATCCAGGTTTTGGGATGTGTTGCATTGGGTAATCATGGTGAGCTGTGAAACCACAGGTGTTTTTTTAACTCAAGAAGAGAACATCAAAGTAACAATGAAATGACGATTTTGGCAAAGTCAATCTATGTATCACAGTTAAAAGACTGTATTTTGTATTTGGCACAGCTAAACTCCCACTTCAAGCATATGCAAAGAGGTGGTGAACTATGATCTTGCCATGTATCAAAGCATGATGGAGCTTCCTTCATCATCATCTGTAAATGTGGCTGGTCGGTATATCACTCTGCCCATATAAACCTATTCTATTCGCCTCAGCGTTGTCTGTTGTGTGTAAACTTCAAATATATGTGGGAATTAATGCTTCATGGAAGCTTTCCACTGGCTTACTTTTGATTTTCTTGAAGTACACCAGTAGTCATAAGGTTCATTTTTTATGGTAGGTGTGGGACTATCATGCACCTGCTTCCTTCTTAGATCATATATGTCTTTGCACCTACATGTAGACTTTCTTTCCATTTTTGAAGTGTAAGACAGTGCATGCTAGGTTATGCATATTTGCCACATCAAATGGAAAGAGTGAAGTGGATCAGACAGTTGGTTCAGTCTCCAGCATGTTCAGCCTATACAGTTTGTGGAAGCTGTAAATAGTTTGACTCCGAGATACCTATACTGATACCTGTTGAAGTATTGCATGCCAGCTTTGTGAACTGTCTTGAACTATGTGGTTGTTGATTGAGTCCACTGTCTGCTGGTCCCCCCTTTCCTTTCAGATTATCATGGTTCATCTTATCCCTGAGGTCTTGGACTAGGAGGCACCTGCATCATGAAGACCAGAGGCCAGATTCTTTTCTTGAGCGCATCCGAGGGCCAGAGCTCAGAGATTTCTCAAGTACAGACAGCACCCCCCAATTAAACTATGAAGAAGCAAACGGCTTGAAAAAGTAAGCGGGTAACACTGATTAAATAGAAGAATCTTTCTTGTGGCTGTTAGATTTAGAAAGAAAGAAGAAAATTATTTCTTTCAAGACTATATTGAGGTGAGGGTCAGCTAAGGGCTCTCTTCAGACAGATCAAATAAAATGGGAATGTTGTCATTGGCTTCAATGAAATGTGGACTACACTGTAATATTTAAATGGCTTCAAGTCTGTGTCAGTATTCTACTAATGTGCATACTTATTTCATACTCCTGATCCTATGGTTGATTTGAGTTCTTTAATGAGACAGTGTTCAAGGAAGTCAGGCAGACCATTTCCCCATTTTGAAACTTAGATAATATGTGATATGGATGACTATGTTTATTCTTTGACAAAAAACAAACCCATCACATTTTACTCCAAAGGAAACCAACATTCTGGAAACAGGAATAACAATGCACATAAAATAAATCCAGTTGTTTAAAAAGTTGACCGTGTTTTGGCAAGGTGGATAAACAAAGATAAAAGGGCAGGGCATAGAAGCCCACAGAATGGAGGTGGCAGAAAACTGAATGTAGTGAAGAAAGATTGGAGACTGGGCACAGGCTTAAAGCCCGAAAGGCTCAGAATTTTCTCAAAATATTGCTCAATGGATTCCCACACGCTCCTCTGGATAGCCACCTGGATTATTTAAAAAATGTACATTCAGAATACTGAATTGTGTAGCAAATATCAGATGCTAGTTCTGCAGAATGTTAACCTTATAGGATGTTGGTGCAAAGCCTACTCACTCAGTTAGACATGTATATATTTGTGTGTGTGTGTACATACACAGCTTGTTTCTAAGGTGCCATTCTTCTGAAGCATGACTGAAAAAACAGAGTTTCTTCTGATTTTTCTGTGGCTGGGATCGCTAGTGATAAGGAACTCAGTCATTCCTCAGTTAGATGATTCCTTCAGCCAGGGCATTTCCATACTGTCTTCCACTCGAGTGAATGGTTGCTATGAAAGATGGCTCCAGATTTTAGGATGGTGTCACAATATGACCTCTGTGACCTCCCTCTGACATTGGTGCCATCTCTTGGGCATAGCTTGATTTTATGGCATTTGCATAAAACTGCAAATCAGTCAGTCTGAGGCATTGTGGGAAATTTAAAATGTTGGCTTATAGCTCCTCATACTTGAGGTCTTAGCAGGTATCTTAGAGTTCAGCACCCACACCAACACCTGATTTATTGTAACAAAAGTAATTTGTGGGTTTTGTTAGAGTAGCTGAACCATCTCTTGCCCTAAATATACAATAGAACACAGATTTCTTTTTTTAAAAAAAGATGTAGAACCTTCCTTTTTAAGATTATTGTTCTGTTGACACTGTTCATTACACTGTTCATTATGGCTCACAATATTTCTAAGGTTGATCTGAATAGTCAGTCATTTCAGGACAGATGTTTTATGTTAAGGCAATTGTGATATGCGGCTTGTGAGACTCCTTCTTTTCCAGCAGATGCAGCCTATCAAGTGTACTTATCACTTACAATTCTGTGAACACCTGAAACAAAGAATATTCAAAATAGGTTCTCACCATATTCTCCCTTCTCCCACATTTCTTACTGTTACAGATTTGCAACATGCCTCTAATCTGTTGTGCTGTTTGCAGCAATAGGAAATATTTCTGCTTACTGTCCAGCAATCTTGGCAATACTCCTAGAAGGATCATGGGAGAAGCCTGGGGAACATTTCAGAATTGCATCCAGGTTATAAATAGCCAGATCCTCAACGGTCCTCAACGGTCAAGCATTAATACACCCAAGAGCTGGCTAAAGGGCTTCAGACACCAGGCATGACCACAAACGTGTATGAACTGCACGTGAATGAGGACAGGAGCGGGTGCCCTGAATAGTTATGCAAAGGGGCTTAGTGCTGCGGTCAAAGTTGACCTCTCTAATCTTTTCAACATATGGGAGACGGACTAAAAGTTCAATCAATTATTGATGTGTTAGTGACATGTATGCATATACCGGCCAAGATTTCTTGTTTGTGTTGTCTTTCATACTCTCTTTCTGTTTGTTTGTTTGCTTGCTTGCTTGCTTGCTTGCTTGTTTATTCATCCTTTTATTTCTGTATTTATTCATTCACTTCAACTCATTGTAGCCAATGGGCTCTGGCCAGATTTAACATCAACTACTCCAACAACACCAATGAAGAGTAAGTACACAGTATGAGTAAATTGTGCCTTGTGCCTAGTCTCTCCTAACAATCCCTTTCTCAAAACACACTGCTGACAACTAGGTCAGCTTTCCTAGTCATTTCCTCTTAAGCTCACTTTCTGCAATAAATGAGTGCTTTAGGAGAATGAAGTGCTCTCCCCTGTAGACAGCAAACTATCCCCTTTCTTCTTCACAGCTTACTGGTGATGCTGTCTAAGAATTTCAGAGTGCTGGGGAAAAAAGCAAGCAAATCCAAATTTGCAATTTCTTACTTCGAGTTTGCAGGTCGGATACCATCATGACTATTTCAAAACAAGAATAGCCATGATGATGTCTAAAACCTGGTAGGAGAGGAATGGGAAGGCAAAGATGAAGAGGAGGAGGATGTCTTTGACCAAAATTCTGTTGGATTTTACCACACCTGAGAAGGCACCTGGGCAAGCAGTTTTTGTTTTTTATGGGTGCCTCGACATGTAATGGACAACCTGCAAAATAGTATCTACTGGTTGAGCTATTCCAAGCTCAGAACAGGATTCTGGCCTTTGATCCTTGGCCTTTTTAAATTAACCTCACTGGTTTTTGGAGTTTGTTCCAGATTTGTTGCATGCATAGTTTACAGATACAAGTCTCTCCTTAACATGCAACACACTCAAAATCTCTCCCATGTTTTAAAATCTTGCAGTGTATTTTTCCCAAAATCATAAATTTCAAGGATTTCAGCAGGGCAGTGTAGGTGCCACAATTGATAAACTCCGGTCCTCTTGTGCATAACGGTGCCTCATTTCTTATGAGACTTTGGCTCATCTGGACAGGCTCCAGCAGGGATCTGGTGCAGCAAATGGAGGTGAAATGCCAGTTGTACAATGCAATCCTATGGACATTTTCTTGCAAATAAATGACACTGAATTGAGTGTGGCACTTGCTTCCAAGTAAGTATTTATAGGATTGTTTAGGGCTTCAGCCTTAATAACTTAAATTCTTAGGGTTCTGAAATAGCTGGAATTAATCTTACTGACGTTGGAATTAACTTCAAACTATTAACACAAGCAAGCTGGAGAAGCATATTTTTCTTTTTAAAAAAATAAATAAATTAAACTCCTGTACGATATCACTAGTGGGTTTCTGGCATTAGCAATTGTCCAGTAGCGGTTTCTTGCATCAGTAAGGTGTTGGATTAGATTATTTTTGTGGTCTAATCCAACCATCTGCTCCTAAATAGGATTTTTGTTGTTGTTGCCATTTCTTAAAGAATGGACAACGCACTTGGAAAAACAGCTGGCTGTTTTCATTGTCTTGCAGCACCCCTAACACTTCTGATCTATGTAATGCCAACTGTTCTGTGTTAGAGGTGTGAATGGCCCTTCTATGGATTTAGTCTCACATCTTCTAGACTACTTAAACATGTTCCCAGTGTAAGAGTTCCACCTGTGGGTAAACAATGAACGATGCTAAGTTTATTACACTGTATTATACAGAAAAAAGGAAGAAAAGAAAGAGATTAAGGAGGAAAAAAAGGAGGAGGAAAAGAAAGAGGAGAAAAAAGATGAAAAAAAAGAGGAAAAGAAAGAGGAAAAGAAAGAGGAAAAGAAAGAGGAAAAGAAAGAGGAAAAGAAAGAGGAGAAAAAAGATGACAAAAAAGATGATAAAAAGAAGGAAGAAGAGTAAGTATACCAGAATGACTGTATCTCTGCAACACACTTGATGCTCAGTAAGGTGTTGAACAGGGCATAATCAATTAATTGTTACTGAATTATCTCTGGAACGACCATAATGTCAAAATTTGTGATCAGTTTTCATTCTACAATTGTACGTTCTAGAGTTGTTTTGGAAACCTACTAATTATGGAAAATTGGGACTTTCACACAATCTTTTGCAAATCTGCATGTAGGATGTATTGTAGCATGCCCAAACATGACAACCACGCTGCTGAGTCATTATAGCAGTCCTGTGCATGCTACTTCATTATCATGCCACTATAAAGATTTGTAGCCAAACAAATTGTGTAGGGTTTCTCTTCTCATATGAAAGACTCCTGCACTACTTTTAACACTAAAAAGATAGAACTTTATTAATATCCCTAAAGAAATGACAAATCTATGTTGGAATGCAAACAAGCCAGCCTTCAACTGGAAGTAAACGCCACAGAGTTCAGTGAGATTAACTTGAAGCAAGTGTGTATAAAAACAAAAACAATGTGCTATCAAGTTGATTCCAATTTATATTGACTCTTTCTGAAGTTTTCTAGGTACAGAGGACTCAGAAGTGGTTTACCAGAGACCTCCTCTGAGGGCACTCTGGAGCTATGGAGCCTGCCCAAGGCTACACAAGCTAGCAATTCCCCTACACGGAATGATGGGAGAATCAAATTCACAACCCCTGGCTCCATAGTCAAGTGCCCCAGCTCAGTTAACAGTCTAGCCAGCTGAGTGGGTCTACAGTTTCAAGAGCTCAAAGCTAAGCATGTTTATTCAGATGTTCTTTTGTGGACTTGACTTCTTCCTAAGCATCCTTAAGGTTCCAGTCCTAGTTGTGGATTCTTCAATATGTCCCCACTTGCAAGGATTGGCATCCATGCAGCATAATGGAAAGAAGGCATGCACATAGAAGCAAAGTAAACTTTGATTGCAAGAAGTCTGTTGCAGAGATTACATCCCAAGTGTGTGTAGTACACCAGAGATAAATGATTAAATAATAGAGATAGTAGCATATTTTGTATATTGGTAGTAAACTTGTAGTAATGCTGTTTAGAAGTTAGTACAATATCACTAAAGCTTGTTAAGAATGTTATGTCTCATTTTTATTATTTATTTATTTTATTTATTGGATTTCTATCCTGCCCATCTAGACCAAAGGTCTACTCTGGGCGGTTTACAAATTTAAAAACAATGTAGTATGTCCTGTCCTGATTTTATTAGCAAGAGTGTAAAAAGCATCTTGTGTTTGTGGAGAAAAAAAAACAAAAGAAAGCAAGAGGGGGTTCCTGTCGTGCTGCTCATGAGGATCTCTTTTTGCCACCTTTACTCTCTCTTTTCCCTTTAGGTGTGTGATATTTAACACTGCTGTAGTCTTACAGAGCACCCCTTGAGGTAGGCTGACTGCAAATTTGTTAGCATAAGAAGAGGCTTCGACACCTTTGCAGGCAACCTGGAGAGCAATCTACTTGATATTCTGATCAGTTTCAGCCTCCAGGTACTATGGAGTGCCTGTCAGAGTGCCTCTCCCCAATGTCATCTATCCAACCCTCCAGATCTTCCCAGGCCATGCTCCTCCAGGTAGCCACCCCAAGGGAGACTCATAAGTCATCTACAAGAGGTTGGGCCTTCTTTGTGGTGGCACCAACTTTGAATAACCAGCTCCCAGTGGACCTATGCTTGACCCCTTCCCAGTTAATGTTTAAAAGGCAACTTAAAACAGGGTAGAGGCTTTCCACACCCTACTTGATTTTACACCTCTAGTCTTGCTATCTCATTGAGAACTTGCCTTTGGTGCTGCATGTTTTATCTGCCAAATGTTTTTAACTTCTAGGTATGTATTAGTAGACTAATAGTTATACGTTTTATTCATTATTGTTGTAAACCACCTAGAATAGTGCATTGCACTAATGGGGGAGTGTATATCTATATCTATATCTATCTATATCTATATCTATCTATAATCTATAATCTATCTATCTATAATCTATCTATCTATCTAATAAATAAGTAATTGGATTAAAGCATATGGTTAAAGTATGTGGTTTTGCTGTTAGATTAAAGCTGATTTGCTAGGTCAGATGAGATAAAAAACTTGACAGTTTAAGTTTATGAATGTTCATGCAGGCATTGTGTTGGGCCAGTTGAAAGGAATTTATGCCATTCATTAACATACTCATTACTGCTGTGGTCATTCACCTTTCATACCTCATAGCCAACCAATCATTGGATTGTACATGGTCTGTACATGGTATAATCAAGTCCATACATGGTAATAGCAAAAAGTCTACTTTTCCAGAGGAGGGCTTTTATATGTTTACAGGCATTCTATTATTCTAGTAATTGTTCATGATAAATTGAGGCTGGAAAGGGAATGATGGATTAGGAAAAACACTAAGGCCTAAATCCAACCACTATTTCGAACTAGAACAGACCCAGTGAATTGATCATGGAATGGTGAGTTAACACTTAAGTAAATCCCACAGATTGAGTGGGCCTATTCTTGTCGGGACTACCAACTGTCTTGAATGTCCAAAGTTACTGTTATCATGCCAAAAGATCACAGATGAATAATCCATGTAAATCAGGTTGTTGGGGAAGAGATCAGGGTTGATGGAAAATGAGTTTTTAATAATTATTATGAAAACTCTGTGTCTTACCTAAACAATTTCTATTTCCTGAGAATGACGGCCTTGGTGAACTGCAGCCATTACAGCTTGCTCGTGGTAGGGTGATCCCTCTGAATGCAGAATTTCTGCTACCCGTGGTTGGGCATGTGTGCACATACCTTCTCATCTATAAGTTTCTACTTTCAGGAAGAAAAAAGAAGTCTTTGTGATGGACCCTTCTGCCAACATATACTATAGGTGGTTGTCTATCATTGCAGCACCCGTGTTCTATAACTGGTGTTTGTTAGTATGTAGGTAAGGATCATTATTTCATGTGGGCTTTTGTTGGTGTTGCTGCTGATTTTGGATTTAGCGCTCTCTCCCTGTTTCCCACAATAAATGATATACTGGTGTTCTTCACAACACCAGTATATCATTTATTGAAAATGAGACCCTCTGACTGTAGGTGCTCTACTGCTAGGCCACAGCATTTCTGTACTTGAATGTTCCCCTGCTTGATTAATGTTGGCCTCTCAGAGAGATGATGGCATACATGCAGAAGGAGAAATAACATATAACTTTTCTATGCTACCCATCCTCTGCAGAATTTATGTGACATGTTGTTGGGCTTACTCTGACCCCTCTTCCTTAGTTAATGCATGGTGCTGACAGACTTAGTCATAGTTATGAAGTAAATGGGATTTCAACTAGTCACAACCAACTAAAGTCCCACTGATTTCAGTGGGAATTCCTTAAATATGACTAACTCTGGACCCATCATTTTTAAATTTTGTTTTAAAGACCTATACACTTAAAAGTGACTAAGAAACAAAAATATTTAAGCAAAATACTTCAGCTTCCACCTTCTTCAGCTGCTCTGGTAAAAGTAAGCTTACTTACATACAAGTTGTATTAGTCCATGCCCTGCTCCTTCTGAAACAGGAATTCTGTTTGTTTTTCCCATCTCAGATTTGTAGCATTTGTTGTGTTTACAGTGGCCTCCAGGCGCCACCTGGTGGACTGAGGAAACCCACAATCTGCAGGTTTTTTAACAGCCTGAAGCTGCATCCTCAAAGCACTCCCCACCCTGGTTACCAGATTAATCACACAGTGCAATTCAGCAAAATCCATCTCTAAATTTGTGACCATAATCCAGTGTTAAGCACTGCTAAACCATCTTATTTTTCAATGGATAGATTGGCATGTGTTTAAATCTCTCCCCTGTTAGGGGTAGCCTTGGACCAGTTGTTTGCTCTATTCAAATCTTCTTTCTCTTCTGTTGTGCTTGTTTAGAGCCTGTTTTGATGAGCTCCAAATGAAGCACCTTACACTCTGGCTAATTTTGGATTATACCTCTGATGTCATCTATGTCATGGACATGTTTGTCAGATTCAGGACAGGTGAGTTCTTTGAGCAATTTTCTGTGAATAATGGGCGGGCAAATAGTAATTGAGGTCATCTAGTGCCAGAATGGGGCGGGGAAAACTTTTGGTCTCCCAGGGGTTTTGTCGAACAACTCCCACACTATTTTAGGATTGCCTAGGTTGTGTGGGGCTGAGGGGACTTGTAGGGCAGAATCAAGGGCTGGCTTGGGAACGTTGAGGATGATGACAAGGCTGCCACTGCCACTCACAATCTGTCTCCTGGCCATTTGCTTCCACCCCTGTGATCTTTTCTTCTCTTAAAAGACAGCCTGGCCAGTTCCGTATCACAGCAATTTCTTAAGTCAGGCTCTTGGGATCATCCCTGACTTGGGAGGTCCTCAGGGCCAAGGCCTTGTGGGAAGGATGGCACAGGCAATTTTTCTGCCCATTCCTCCCACACACAGAGGGCCTCTGGCTTCAGGGGCCTCTCAAAGCAGGCATGATCCCAAGAGCCAGTTGACAAGGAGCCATGATAGGGAGGTGATTCTAGGAATCACATTTCTTCTCTTTCCCCTCTCC
Source organism: Intellagama lesueurii (assembly GCA_037013535.1). NCBI lineage: Eukaryota > Metazoa > Chordata > Lepidosauria > Squamata > Agamidae > Intellagama > Intellagama lesueurii. Next base: position 93,942,725 of record JBAJHW010000003.1, on the reverse strand, counting down.
CTCTGTAGATGTTGCCACACAGGGAGGGCAGGGGGGCTGCTTGGGAGCAGGAGTGATTTTCCTCCCTCCTCAGGTGGAGAAAGAGCTTGTGTTTGCACTGTCCTAACCAAAGACAGGCTTTCCTGCTGTTACTCAGACACAATTCAGGGCATGTTATCCATGGTCTCACTCTCCACCCCAGGTTAGCAACGTGAAGTGCTCGCTCTGCGGTTGATTGACTGATTAATTGAATCTCATCTTCCTTTCCAAATTTCTTACTCATGGCCCTTTTCATTCTTAGTTCCACCCCTTTAGGCTGAACCAATATTTCATAGGGGTTACAGTACGACTGGAAGACCTACTAAGAATTTACCATAGTCTGTTTAATAGTAAATTAAATGTAATGTTTAGCTTAAGCTTCAATGTCTACACTTCACCTTGCATGGACGGGGACTCGAGTCGCTGTCAAGTTGGACTTAAGTCACATCAGTGACTGGTTTTTTTTTTTCTTCAATGACTGGGATTCGACTCACGACTTGGAACCAACCCACCTCTCCCTTCTTTTCTGGGGAAAAACGTTTGTTTTTAATAGGGACTTGGACTTAGGACTTGAGACTCGGGACATGGTACCAAAGACTTGCCAACATTGCTGTACCCTGGTATCCAAAAGATGACAATGTAAGCACAGTATGAAAGGCATAATTTATTTTTATTTTTATTCCATGTTACAGAAAGAGAGTAGTGTAGAGAGCCATTATTGAAACAGCACTCTCTTATGAACCACCTGTGTCACCACTAGAGTTTGGAAAACATATTTTTTATTATTATTACAGCACCAAAAATCCTCCAGCTAGAATGTCCATTGCCCATGCTGGCTGGGGGAATCTTGGGACTGTAGTCCAAAATATAACTTTCCCAAGCTCTGCACTTTTCTTTTCTTTTTTTAGCATAGGAACCAGGAGAACATATGGCCCATAGGGTTCTTGCAACATTTTACAGGAGTATAGTAGTGTAAAATGAGACAATGAGGGTGACTACAGCAGCATCTTTTCATCTAAACATATATGAGAACATGATATAGACATTTTGGTTTAAGAAATCTCTTGCTTTTGTTTGTTGTTTCTCTTGTGTGTTAAGGTTTCCTTGAGCAAGGACTGCTTGTTCGAGATGCAAAGAAATTAAGAGACAATTACAAATCCACAACACAGTTCAAGCTGGACCTGCTGTCTCTTTTTCCAACGGATCTGGGTTATTTGAAGTTTGGATTGAACTATCCCGAACTACGATTTAATCGATTGTTCAGGCTTGCCAGGCTATTTGAGTTTTTTGACCGTACAGAAACAAGAACAAACTACCCAAATATGTTCCGTATTGGGAACCTTGTCTTGTACATTCTCATCATTATCCACTGGAATGCATGTATATTTTTTGCCATTTCAAAGCAAATTGGATTTGGAACAGATAGCTGGGTCTATCCCAACATATCCCACCCAGAGTATGGTCGTCTGTCCAGAAAATATATTTACAGTTTGTATTGGTCAACCTTGACCCTGACAACCATTGGTGAAACTCCACCTCCAGTGAAAGATATAGAGTATCTATTTGTGGTCGTAGACTTTCTGGTAGGTGTACTTATCTTTGCTACCATTGTTGGTAATGTGGGCTCTATGATTTCTAACATGAATGCCTCCAGGGCAGAGTTCCAAGCTAAGGTTGATTCTATCAAACAGTACTTACATTTCCGAAAGGTCACAAAAGACTTGGAAGCTAGGGTTATTAAGTGGTTTGATTACCTGTGGACCAACAAGAAAACTGTGGAAGAGAAGGAAGTTCTCAAGTACCTTCCTGATAAACTGAAGGCTGAAATTGCCATAAATGTCCACTTAGACACTCTAAGGAAAGTCCGTATCTTCCAAGATTGTGAAGCTGGGCTCCTTATTGAGCTGGTGTTGAAGCTAAGACCAACCGTCTTCAGTCCTGGTGATTATATCTGCAAGAAAGGCGATATTGGAAGGGAAATGTATATTATAAAAGAAGGGAAATTGGCTGTGGTGGCAGATGATGGTGTGACACAGTTTGTGGTCCTAAGTGATGGCAGTTACTTTGGCGAAATCAGCATCTTAAACATCAAAGGCAGCAAATCTGGTAACAGAAGGACAGCCAACATCAGGAGCATAGGTTATTCTGATCTGTTTTGTTTGTCTAAGGATGACCTAATGGAAGCGCTCACAGAGTACCCTGAAGCCAAAAAGGCACTGGAAGAAAAAGGACGGCAGATTTTACTGAAAGACAATTTAATTGATGAAGAGGCAGCAAAAGCAGGAGCTGACCCCAAAGACTTGGAAGAAAAAATAGAGAAACTCGAATCGTCTCTGGACATCCTCCAGACCAGATTTGCTAGACTCCTGGCAGAATACACAGCATCCCAGTCCAAAGTCAAGCAGAGACTTGTAAAAGTGGAGACCAAAGTGAAAAAATACGGAAGTGGTACTTTGTCAGATGCAGGGGACGAAGCTGAGAAACCAGCAGAAGAGAAAAAGAACTGAGTGTACATTTTTACTTCTGTTCAGCACAGAATATTGCATTGTAAAAGACAAATACACATGCAAATACGTGAACACTGTTATTTTTATACGGACTAACAGCAACGAGTTTGTAGAGTTTTTAATTGAAACAATTGTCTTGTAAACAAGAAATTCTTATATTTTATGATATTCCTAGAAACAGATAATCACTCCTCCATTTTCTTTGGTTCTTTTTGTACCGATTACAAGTTTCTTACAAGCCATGACTTAGTAGCAATTTGTGCAGGTCAGACCACATTTGTTAATGTCCCACATTATTTGATGCTGGAGGGTGTCTTGTGTAAACCAGAAGTGAGTGAACTGATTCCAACAGATGCACACATGAAAATATACTGCCTGTATATTTTCTTACATTGAAATTGAAACAGTGTCATGATAACTATAACCTGTCCATTTTCACAGTAATTCATTCTGCTTATGTGGAAATGACCAAACTTAAAACATAAGGAAACACATCCATATAATACAGGCAGGCTTGTTGCACTGTGAATGAACTATTCTTATATTTACCTGCCACAAAGCTCTGAAATCTTGCTATTCTGCTATTCTCTGGTCATTTGATAGATCTGAAGGAATGCTATGTTTCTGTCCTGAGGAATTACATGTGTATACCTAAATAGCCTAGTCAGGGTGCTGTGGAAGTCCTGTCACTGAGTTTTGTCCAGATGAACATTCTCCTTGTTCCAAGATTGAGCTCAGGAGAAACTGGTCCTACAGTTTGCAGCAGCTGGCTATGGACATTGCTAGTTGGTCAGTGCATATGACGTCATGAGCTTACTTCCCCCTTCACTTTGGGGCACTGTTTCAACATTTAAAAACACGACGGTTACTTTACCAAAAAAAGGGGGGGGGGGAGAATTGAAGGCACTGAATAAACTCAGTTGCACAAAACAATGCACTGAACAGTAATAAGGCAGATAGCTGGCCTTGAACCATGTGGGGAGGTGGAATAAGAAATTAATGTTTGAACTAGTTACAGCCACATTTAATACTTGTAGCATGAAGGCAAGGGTAGTTTGGGCTTACCGTTACAGATTGGAGGGGAGAGAACAAGAGATATGGAGTTAAGAAGAAAGCTTATCTTGGTTTTAGATATATGCATTCACAGTATTATCACATGAGAGAAAATGACCTGTATCCTGTAGGCTTTGGTGCTCTTACCTGCTTCCTTTAAAGCCTATGGCAACTTGTGAACTCTTGATATTAGACTGAAACGGTTTCCTTTGGGATTCCCCCTTTAAGGCTGCTTGTGTGTATATATATATGTGTGTGGTGGTTTTTTAGCGTCAAGGCAATAAAAATATGAACAACGGTCTCTGTTTTTTTTTTTAAAAATTGCAGCCTTCCTGTAAAGCAGATGTTGTCAAAGGCAACAGTTGGATCACCACCTTATGAAATTTCCAAGACCACCCAATGGCTTCACATCTCCATGCCTAGGAGTAGTTAAGTCCTATCCATTATGGTGACTACTACCATGCTTGTCCTCCAGGCTACCAAATCATTCTCTTGTCTGAATTTAGCTTCAGTCAGTTTACCCAATTTGCTCCCCACTACATCAAGTCTCACATCAGATGAGAATAAGAGGTCGAGTTGAGCAACATCAGCATTTCTTGCCAGAACGTTATTAAATTTGTCCAGTGACCTCCTATAGAGCCACTTCAAGTATAGTGGCTTTTAATATGCTATGGCCAATTAATGCTCAAAACCTCTCTGCATATCAGGGAGAGAGCTAAGAGAGAGTATTCAAGTGAGATAGTTCTTTGCATGCATTCTTAAGGGGTATGGTCAAGTTAAGAGACAATAGCACATTTTAATCAACAGGGTTGTGGCTGGATAAAGCCAAGTTGGATCCTGTAGACTAATACAGAATCCTCGTCTATCAACCATTACTTGAGACCTTCCTCAAATGGAAGAACCACTTGGCATGATGCTTTGCTCCCATAGCTGGGTGCCATATCTTTATCTCTTCAGTTGTTTGTTGCCCATATATTTAATATTCACTTTGATTTTAACAGAAGCGGTGGGTGAACTTCCCTCTGTTTCTGACAGTGAAGGAAATATCATTCCTTTTACTCCTTTATAAGTTTAGGGCTGGCCCTGCCAATATTTGCTGAGCACCAATAGCTTTTTAAATACAAGTTTTAATTTTATTTTATAACCCATATTACCAATACAATCAGTACAAATAATACAATCCATTCCTATAATCCCATAATGCATTCATTCTATAAAGCTTAAAAGACAACAGAGCAATATTTCAGCCAACTTCTTAAAATATTATCCTCTCTGTTTAATTCTAAACCAAAAACTAACAAAGAGTGCCAAATTTTAATGAAATTATCTTCTTTTATTTCTCCTCTAAGCAGTCTAAGACGAGTAGTCAATTTTTCCATTAGTCCTATTGTCTATATTCAATCCAAATATCATTGTAAGGAAAGTCCTTGAGCATTTTTCCATGATTGGGCAATTTCAATTCTTGCAGCCCCTATGAAAATCACCACCAACTCTTTATCAACTAATTCTCATTATCTCTGGTAAATAATGAGAACAATAGTAAAGTTTCATTAGAGACTATCTATTACTGTGTTAACCTGCCCAGTCATTCTGTTACATCATGCCAGAATGATTTGACCTTCAGGTCAGAGCCAATAGCATGATGGGAAGGACTTCCAGAAAAGTTGTCTGAGATACCAATGATTTCTCTGGGCATCCTTCCCATTTTGCCTTGGCACTGAGAATACACCCTCGCTCCCTTAGTGGCAGGCATAAAAGAAAAGAAAGCTAGCTGCTGGATAGTTTGCTTTTACCTCCTGCAGCAGGAGGGACACACAGAGCTATGGATGGAGCTACTGCTTCAGTTATGGGCTACACGTGGTGTAGCAGGGGAGCTAGCTCTCGCATAGGCCAGCAGTGTTGGTGGCCACAGTGGCAGCAACATGGGTGGAGAGCAGGTCTTTGTTTCCTGCATGAAGTGGCAAGAGAACTTGGGACACCCATCTACGTTCTAATACATACATACTTTATTATGGCCAGAGACCAACACTACATGCTAATATGAAGCCCCTGCTTTCTAGCCATGAACAGGCAGGATGGTTTCATCAAGTTTCTTGTTATTGTCTTTTCAGTTTTTCAACAGGCATAGCATAGAGGTACTTTCACTTTCTTCAAGCATGCATAACCCCCCCCCCCCACACACACACACCCCTCTTCTGCTTGAGGGGAAGGCAGAAAGAGTACTGTGATGTGCAACTGATCAACAACTGTTTAACAACAACAAAATACCCACTGGTATGTTACTTAGGCTGCTGGAAGAAAATTGGTGGGTGTTATAGATGGAAACGTGTGGTTGGGAAAGTCTAACTTAACAACAATAAGTTAAGGTGACCTGAATTACAGAAAACACACAGATCGGGTATTCGCAAGCCAAAATCTCTGAAGAGGTCACTGGAGCAGATCAAAGTTTTATCTGGTCCAGCATTTTGTTTTTCACAGTGAACTGCTGTTGGCTTTATACAGCCACTATCCAGTTTAGCTAATGGGTTGGCAATTATTTTCTTGAACAGGTTAAATCTTAAGGTGTTATCCAACAGATGCAGCAATGTAGTGACTAAAGCTGGGTGAGGAACATGTAGCCCTCCAGATGTTGTTGAGCTGCAGCTTCTATCATCTTTCACTTTTGGTCATTGCTGGCTGGAGTAGCAGTTCAGCAACTTTTGAAGGACCACACAGATAAAGAGAATAAGCAATCAGTCAAGATATTTCTGATTTGAATTTCAGCTTTGCCATGAATTCATGAGCTTGCTTGAAGTAAGCTCTATTTCTCTCGTTCCCTTTCCCTTTTTCTGTGTGTCTTGCAGCCTCAATCCCCTTCTCCCAATATGGTGGAATAATAATAATGATGATGGTGGTGACTAACCTTACAAGGTTCTTGTAAGAACTACATCACAGCACATGATGGAAAACCCTTTGAGTATTTGGAAGTGCTATAGGCATGTTAAGTACCATGAGTATGTAACCTACAGGGAAATTTGCTTCTGTTCTGCTTTTTAAAAAAAAAATGTGTTTGTCACTGCATGTAATTATGGTACATATGTCTTCTTTATTCAAATTGCCAATTCAAACTACATTTAAGGTAGAAAACTTGTTATATTAATGACTGTATATCTGATCATTCTCTGCAGAAGAAACACAGATCATGATTCAGACACTTTGATGATGATTTCAATAAATATGAGGAAAGAACCTTCCTCTTTCTTTCTCAGGAAATGAATGAATCTTCATAGTGTAGAACCCTGGCTGGCTCATGGTGTCCAAAGAATTTTGAATTTCATGCAGATTCAGCCCCATTCAAATTGCAGAACTACAATTTTTTCGATTCAGAATGTAAATGTATTTAGCACAGAGCACATGCAGCATCATACATAAGCAGATGAATCTCTATAGGGCATATTAACTTTTTTTAAAAGGTTGTATGGAAACTTTCACTGGAGGACAGTGAGAAGACTTTGATTTCCCAGTTTAGGATGGAGAGCAGCCTTCAGATGATGTTGAACTAGCAATTCCCACCATACCCTGCTGGCCATGGGGGTGGGGATGAAATTAATTGTAGTTTGACACATCTGGAAGGCACCAGTTTCACGAAAGCTAACACCTGGCACAGCTGCTTTATTCATACAATAATATCAGTTAATTCTGACCATATCCTTATCATAAAGCTTTCTTCTTAGTTAAAAAAAAAATAGCAGCTGTTTTTGACAAGCAACAAGTGAAGGTTTGCAATTTTTTTAACAACATAAGAAGCTAGTGATTAATTTCAAATCACTATTGCTCTCTTTTAAAATATGTTATACTTCATTATTTTGACACAGGTATAAAGATGTTGTAGAAGCACTACGTTAAGACTGGTTTATATAAAACAACCACCACATTGGGGGGGGGGGGCTTCAAATAATAGCTGTATTCATGTGTCATTGTCCACCATGCCAATTCGTAAGTTATATAAGAGTGGCTGACCACAATCTTTCACCACATAGTGAGTCTTCACCAGCTGCGGTTAGCAGGATCTGGCAGTGAAACTGTGATTCAGAATGTGAGTTCAATGATTTAACTGTTACACACCACCACACATTGCAACAGGGTGAGGGAGCCTTCAGCCCTTCAGATGTTTGGTGCATCAACTTCCTGGATGGCCAACAAGAATGAGTTAGGGGACTTTTTCATCCAAAATTTCTGGAGAGTTAAAGGTTCCCCAATGGCAGCTGGATGGAATCACTTTATCACAAAAATATTATTTCAAATCTCCCTTCCTACGGTCATTGTAACACATCTTGCCCAGTTACAAGAAGTCATCAGTGAAGAATATTGTGGAAAACCTGTCACATAAATGTGTCACTGTCTCCTGTTTTTATTCCATTTCATGGTTTGAGATATTTCATTCTACTGTCATTTAATGCTACAAATTCTTCTGTAGGACACTGGCAAATAAATCATCAGTTCCAAACCAAATGTGTCTAGCTTCCTTAATGGGCTCTTTAGATTTGATGCAGGATGGCCAGAAAATCTAATCCTTCATGCTCCTGGAATATGAGAAAGAGAGCTAAAGTATAGCCTTGAGAACAGTCAATATTGAGTCACCATGAGTGGTGGATTCTATCCACAATGAAGGACTGCTGCTGTGTATAGCTCTGGTGCCTATATCTCAAAGAGGATATGTAGGGCATGAGAAGGACCGGGGGGGGGGGGGGAACACCCACAATTGTAGTGGTGAAGCAACTCACTTGACATTTGGGACTTATAAGGTTTTTCCTTCCTTCCTTCCTTCCTTCCTTCCTTCCTTCCTTCCTTCCTTCCTTCCTTCCTTCCTTCCTTCCTTCCTTCCTTCCTTCCTTCCTTCCTTCCTTCCTTCCTTCCTTCCTTCCTTCCTTCCTTCCTTCCTTCCTTCCTTCCTTCCTTCCACTAAGTCAGGTGATGGCGTAGAATATGATGAACTAAATATGCACTGAATGCTCCAGTGTTGCATTCAAGATGTATTTGTGGGCCCCATCTCCTTTTTAAATGGACCACTTCCTCACCACGATCATTTACAGATATTTGCTTGCATAGTGGCAGCTGATCTGTTTGGGCAAATGGGGTATTTATTTTATTTATTTATTTATTTCATTTATATCCCGCCTATCTGGTCAATTATGACCACTCTAGGCGGCTTACAACATACACTAAAAACAATAAACAAAAACATACACATAACATAACATAATTTTCCCAAAGATGGCAAGAAACAGAGTGCATTATAGTGAAAAAAGAAAGAAAAAAAATAGGACTTAACTGGAAAGGGGGAAGGCCTGCCTAAACATCCATGTTTTCAGTTGTTTCTTGAAAATACCCAGCGAGGGAGCTGCGCGAATCTCAGGAGGTAAGCTGTTCCAGAGGCGAGGAGCCACCGCCGAGAAGGCCCGGCTTCTTGTTTTTTCCTTCCGGGCCTCCCTCGGCGTCAGGCTCCTCAACCTCACCTCCTGACTCGCGCGAGTGACACGGGTAGAACTGGGTGGGAGTAAGCGTTCCGACAAGTATCGAGGCCCTAAACCGTTTAGGGCTTTAAACGTAAGCATCAAAACTTTGAAGTCAATGCGGAACCGAATGGGCAGCCAATGCAACGCGGCCAGGGTAGGGGAGATGTGAGGTGTCTTCTCACTCCACTTAGGAGTCTGGCCGCTGCATTCTGCACCACTTGGAGTTTCCGCGTCAGCCTCAAAGGTAGCCCCACGTAGAGCGCGTTACAGTGGTCTAATCTTGAGATTACGAGCGCATGGACCAAGGTGGTGAGCTCCCCCACATCGAGATAGGGTCGCAGCCGGGCTATCCGCCAGAGATGAAAAAAGGCGGTGCGGACCACCGACGCCACCTGAGTCTCCATGGAGAGCGCCGGGTCCAGATGGATCCCCAGACTGCGAACCCCACTCTTTGCAGCCAGGGCCACCCCCCCAAATGAGAGGGAGTCGCCCAAGCCACCAACAGTGGGGGCACCCACCCTCAAGACCTCTGTCTTGTCCGGGTTCAGCCTCAGCCCATTCTCCTGCATCCATTCCAGTACAGTCCCCAGGCAGCGCTGAAGGAACAGGACGGCATCACCTGCAGTTGGTGAAAAGGAGATGTAGAGCTGGGTGTCATCCGCATACTGATGACACGATGCCCCACATCCCCTGATGACCCCACCCAGCGGCCCCATGAAGATATTGAACAGCATTGGGGAGATAATCGACCCCTGTGGAACCCCACAATTGAGACTCCACGGGGCCGAGACACTCTCCCCAAGCTGTACTCTCTGGGGACGGTCCTCCAAGAAGGAACGGAGCCAGGCAAGCGCCAAGCCACCAATTCCCAGATCGGAGAGCCTCCCCAGGAGGATACCGTGGTCGACGGTATCAAAGGCCGCCGAGATGTCGAGAAGGACTAACAGAGAGATTTTTCCCCTGCCAGCCTCCCTCAATAGGTCATCGTACTACCACATCTGAGGCTTAACTACCCTACTTTTGCTTGTTGGTTCCTTGCCAGTGTTGGAAGGTCGGGGCCTCACCTATGCCCTCCTTTGACTGAACTCCTGGCCTTGTCACACTGTGTGAGTTTCTGGGGAGGAAGGGAGGGAGAAGAGGAAAGCAGCTTGTCGCTTCTGGCCTAAAACCAATTTTGCAGGAGATAGCACATCCTGCTCCAATCATATGCTGCCATGGAAGGATCAGCTAGTCACCCCTGGTTCCACCCACCTCTGGCTGGTGTAGCTCCATCAACCACCATGGGCACTGGGATGGGCTGTAGGAAGTGCCCTACAGTGCTAACACTCAGTGCTGGCTCTGTGTGATTTGGAGTTCCACAGTTATCCATGCCAGGCATGGAGGGAGAGTTCTCCCTCTTTCATTACTGCAGAACCTGGGATTATCCCATTACTTCTTCCCCCCAGCAGGTAGTTAACCTATGGAAGTTGCTACAAGAAGTAGGAGTGGATGATTAAAAGAGGTCCCAATCAAGGAGAATATGGATATCAGTAGCTACTAGAGCTCTATACAATGCAGGTGATGGCTCTATACAACACTATGTCTAGGTTTTGGATGTCCTTTGGACAAAGTATCCCTTCGGGAGTGAGCCTACCACCTTCCTTGCTTACTTAGCAGCTGCTGCTGCTGCTTGTCATCATCATTGCTATTGCTTGCCTGTCAAATGTAGTGTCAATGAGCAAACTACTAGACCACAATGAGAGGAGGAAGAATAAGGAAGGGGAGGCAGCTCCTGGAGGTTCTTACCAGTGGGTCTCCTGCTGGAGTGCCACCCCTTTCCAGGTGCCCAACCATAACAATGCTTGGCACTATTCCCAGCTATATATTGCTCTCATGGCCAGATGCAGCATGGCTCTGAATGCCACAGGCTGGGAAACCGTGCAGGGAGAGGACCGTTCCCAGGGCATCTGGCTTGCCAAAGATGCTGATGAGATAGGGTGTCAGTCGGATCCAGCAGGGCTACTGTGTTCTTTGGACTTTCTTAGACCTAAAGACTTCCTTTGTGAGAAAGTCCTTGTAAGCTGCCTATCATTTGTCAAACGTGACACTTGCAATAAATGTATGAGTGGATATGTACTAGGGGCAGGCAGATTTCTATTTTTGGATGGGCATGCACATTCATTTTTGCCTGGACTCTAAATCCCAGAATTCTCCACTCTAGAAATTCCACTTCTTGTACAGAACACCTAAACTGGGCTCACCTGGAGGAAGGCTGGGCTGGAAGATCTCATAGGTCCAGTGTCCATTACATGTTCGAGGGAGTCCTCACGTCATTATGAGGGAATGAGACTGCACAACTGGCCCTGTACCTAAGATCTTACAGCTTCCAACAGTTCTTCCTCTATTAGTGTGCATGCTAGTCATTAACATAAGCAGAAAGAAACACCAGTGGTGTAGTGGAACCAGGGCTCACACGTTTGAAGCCCTGGAACTTTCTGAGTATCAGTAGCAACTATTATGTTGTCTACCATGCGCTCAAGCTTTTCTGCTTCTTTGAACCTTAGCTGTAGGGCTCACAGTAGCTGCAACAGAAATGGGTATTTCTAAGAACGGAATATTATTGCAAGCTATGCCTATTATAATGCAAAGATATTTGGAGGTGGGGTGGGTTCCTCACAAATGAGCTGTTAAGAGCCATTAACTGCACAAAAGACCTGCTCCTCATTAGCACAGAAGGGCCAATCCAGGTGCCTCTATTTGTGGACTCTCCTAATGAGAAGGGACATGGCTATAAGGAATGTTAAGTTGAGTACCTATACTCCCAGACCATTACATCACTGGGAAACACATACACAGACTTCCACTGAAGTTGGAACCCTGGTTATACAGGGTTCTAACTCTCAGAGAAGGCTATGCCTTTAGAGAGCTACTCCAGAAACATCCATGCCAGGCCTGAAGAGGTCACATGCTCTGGAGAAGTCAATAAGTTCATAAGTACTCAAACAATGTGGTTCACTCTATGGCTATCATGTAGCAGCTGCTTCACATACCTTACACAGATGTTTCTATGGACGAACATTAATTACATATTCAGTTTGCTGAGCTACCCACAAGTATCCAGAAGACTAAAGGAAGGGGTAGGAAGAATAGATGCGATTTTTAAATATTTTTAATTTGGCAATTGGGAGCAGCCAAACACGTGAAGTCAGAAATTTGATGAAATCCTCTCCTTGACCCCATGTTCTCTTGCAAAGACATTTGTGGATGCAGAAGTCACATGACAAGTTACAACATTTACCTTGTAATAAAGGCCAGGTTGCTGGCACAGAGCAAGCAAATCGCAGATGTGCCAAAAAGGCACTTTAGCCCCACCCTGTCTTTTCACTCTGTCTATTTTCTCCTAAGCATGGAGAACAAATCTGAAGAGGAAAGCTTTCACTGACTGTTGGGGGGGGGGGCGTTCTTCACAGAAGTCAGAACTCTAGAAAACTGGGGCCCTGATTTCCCCTGGGAGCCACTGTGGCCAACAGAGTGTCTCATTACTTACTGCCTGTAGGAGAGTAAGAACGCTGTCTCTAAGGCAAGGATGGGCAACATGAGGGAGAAGGTGAGCATATTTTAGGCTGATTTAGCTGCTCTGCCCATTTAGTCTTGGGTAACCCTGCTACATGTCCAGACCCTTGCCAGAATCTGGTATCTTGAGAGCATTGCTCTCGACCTGCCTGGCACACTCAAACCCGCTCCCCATATTAAGGTGGGCATCCAGATTAAGATAGGGGAAGGGAAGAGATGCTAGAGATCAAATTGCAAGTACACATTGGCTGCTGGAACATACAAAAAAAATCAAAAGAAGATAAGTTTATAATACTAATCTTAGAACTGCAGGGCTGGAAGGGACCCTATAGATCATTGAGTACAGCCCCTGCCAAGGAGGTATAGTGAAGAATCGAACTTCCAACCTAAACTACTGAGATACCCAGCAAAGCCTTTGATTGGGTAAATCACAAAAACCTATGGATCATTCCAGAAGAAATTGATGTGTTGGAGCATTCAATCATCCCAACATAGAATTGGGCATTGGGTCCAGATTGGGGATGGGCTAGTTCATTCTTAATTCCAGTGAGCACGAGATGTAATGTGCCATCATGAGCCAGCCTGCCTCCGAGTGGTCAATCCTTACATGTGGATGCAAGAATGGCCCCAAATGACATGCAGCACCTCAAAGTGATCCTATGTAGCAATATCTAGATCAATCCAAGATGGGATAATTGGACTATCTAGTCACATCCTTATACTCCGGACAAGAAGCTCCTGTTAGGGCTGATTATAGAGAAACTGGATGGTTTATAATCGACAAATGTATCAGACCAGGGTGTATTGCATCTACCTATCTTTTTGATTTAATGTGCAGAGAGTATGATACTAAAAGCTAGCTTAAATTCAGATGGGGGACCGACAATCAGAGGAAGAAACATCAACAAATTTAAGTTATGCAGATAACACTGTATTAATGGAAAATAGCAATGGCTTGAAATGACTACTGAGGAAGAAAATGCAAAAGTAGGATTATACTTCAACATTAGGAAGACAAACACCATGACTATAGAATAACTCATCTCTTTAATGTTGATGATGAAGAAATTAGAATTGTTAAAAATGATCTGTGCCACAATTCATTTACCAGTCCAAAAGGAGACTGCAATCAAGAAATCATCTTAAGACGGAGACTTGGAAGGACAGCTATGAAGGAACTAAGCGTATCTTCAGGTGAAACCATGTGTCAAGGCCATGATAATTCACACTATAATACTATATTTGGAGATGGAAACTGGACAGTGAAGAAAGCTGACAGGAAAAAAAAATGGAATCCAATCAATATGTGAAGTCAGAGGAAAGCTTTATAGATACTATGGCCCATCAGAGAGACAAATAAGTGGGTACTAAATCAAATCATGCCTGGATATCCCCCCCCCCCAAAAAAAAACCCAAAATGACTGAACCGAGACTGTTTTGGACATATGATAAGAAGACAAGGCTAACTGAGAAAGACAACCATGCTGGAAACACTGAAAGGTTGTAGCAAAAGAGAAGAACCTAACATGAGATTGATTGAGTCTGGACAATAAGGAGAGTCAGACAGCCTTTAGTTTGCAAGACCAGATCAAGGCAATCCAGGATTGGCCCTTTGGGAGGTCATTCATTTCTGTTGTCACCGTACGTCAGAAACAAGTGGCCCGCTGAGAGCAACACTGGGGAGTAGACAGCCTCACTCCTGGGGGGACATGTTCCGTCCTCCACTCAGCTATAAGGTTAATTGGGTGACCTTGGGCCAGGCATAATCTCTCATCTTAAACTATGTCACATGGTTCTTATGAGAGTGAAATGAAGGGGGCAAGAACTACACATGCCACCCTGAGCTCCTTCTAGGAAGGGCTGAATAGCAGTATAAAAAGTACCTGTGCAAACTAAGCAAAGGTATTAATAAAATAGTTTTGGCAGCCTTACACCAAAGAGTACTGACAAATGGCATTCGTTGTTCTAGATATGTAAGTACAGAAACAACAACACCTTGAACTTCTGGTTTGAAAAGATTGATTCATCTCTCTGGGGCAAAAGTAAATTCAGTTTGCAGAAATCAGTGGATAACTCAATGATTGTAGCCTATAGATATTGGGTAGCTGACGTCCTTGCATCCACCCAAAAAGCTAGTAGCAAATACAAGCGTCCTTTCTCTTTAAATCTTGGGTCTCATTTGCTAAGGTTTGAAAAAAATTGTTTCAACATTTAAATACATAACTTGTAGGCATCCAAGTCAGGGGAGGACAAGATTTCTTCATGCAACAGAGATTTAGATTTGGGCTGTAGAGAAATCTGTGGGTGTTAAGATCATCGAGAGAGGCCTTTCTCTCGGTCCCACCACCTTCACAGGTGCATCTGATGGGGACACAGGAGAGAGCCTTCTCTGTTGCTGCACCTAGACTTTGGAACTCCCTCCCACAGGATGCCAGACTGGCCCCATCTTTGCTGTCCTTCCAAAAGCAGGCAAATACCTTTCTCTTCAGGCAAGCCTTCCCACAGTAAACAGCTACCTGTGTGTGATTTTTAGATAGATTGTTATGCATTACTGCTTTGACTGGATTGTTAGTACTACTTGTGTTTTCTAATTTTTGTGTTCTCCATTTCTCAGAGTGACATTTTTTAAATTTTTGTATACTTATTGATCTTTGCCTTAATATTGCCTGTTAATGATGTAAGATGCCTCCTTATTCATTGTTTGTAATTTTAAATATTGTATTTTAATGATGTTAACCATTGTTGTTTACTCATTGTTTCCAACTTTAAATATTGTCTTTCATTCTTGTAAGCCACCTTGGGTCCTTTTCAAGGAGAAAGGTGGGATAAAAATATTTTAAATAAACAAATAAATAAAATAAGGAGACTGATCTTCACTGCAAACTATTTTATCCATGGGATTTGGGACTAACAATCGGTATTGGCTTCAACAAGTATGGATTGTCTCAGATCTACAATATTAAGAGTGTTCCATGTTGCAGAGCTGTTATGAGCAACTGTTAGTGTTGTGGTTGTTGTTATGTGATAAAAAAGCAAGAAGAACTGGTTACAGCCAATAGATCTGATTATGAAAGAGAGACGTGAGTCTCGGAATGTATTTTAAAATGTAGCTTTATTTTCACTTTAAAACCTGCCCAACATGTTTCAGACCAAACAGTCTGTGGGCTTCTTCAGGGGCCCTCAGAAGAAAATAAAGGGATTGTTGTTAGTATGTGATGTTAAGTTGCACCTGATTTAGTGCAACCCTGAGAGGGTTTCTAAGGTATGTGGGATCTCTAAGGAATGGTTTTACCAGTGCCAACCTCCTGTAAGTTTCCATGGCTGGGCAGGGATTTGAAGCCATGTTGCCCAAGTCCTACTGTCACTTCATCCACTACACCACACTGGCTCTCCAGCTCTTAGTACAGCACTATAACACAGGGATACAATACTAGTGAACTACATTGTTGTTGGATGCTACTCACAGCCTATCCCACCACCACCACCACCACCACCCCTCCAATAGTGGCCTCCTGCAATAATGGTCTAATTCCATGGGAAAACTTTACAAGGTTTTCATATATAATGTTTCACCTCATCTGGACCTTTCATTTATCAATATTTAGAATGAGCTACACTGTAGGACTTTTATAAAGCACGTTTCCCCACACTGCAATCTAGTGAATACAGACTTCCTTTGCACTGGAATCTGTATTGAAAGGACAATTGT
This sequence comes from Intellagama lesueurii, assembly GCA_037013535.1. Classification (NCBI taxonomy): domain Eukaryota; kingdom Metazoa; phylum Chordata; class Lepidosauria; order Squamata; family Agamidae; genus Intellagama; species Intellagama lesueurii. The sequence continues at coordinate 93,926,391 of JBAJHW010000003.1, read as the reverse complement.
TTGAATAATGAGAAGATCAAAATAATCAAAAGTTATAGTGGAATTAGATCTGAAATAGAAAATTCAGTAAGTTTTAAATTGATTTTAATTTTTTTTAATTGTTGGTTTTGTAGTGCGAATTTAATGGTTATATTCTTTAACATGTTTTTTCACAGTGAGCATTTTAAAAGTGGAAGGGTGGGATATAAATATAATAAATATGTAATTTAATAAATAAACAACTCCTGCTGCTACCTTTGGCTCAGGGATAAATATGCTGGTACCCAGTGAAAACTCTTATTTAAATCTGGGATTTATCCACGGTCTGATTATAACTATGTACAGTTTTTACTTGACTCAGGGATATTTTGCCTCAAAAGTCTGAATTGTAGCTTAAGACTTAAAAAACTAGTGGATATATGTCAGTATGAGTTTTTGTGGATTATAACCCATTTCCTCACACTGAAACAAATCTTTTTGTTGCTAATGATTAGGGGGAGGATTTCTGTGACATGTCATATTTTTTCTGCAGCCTAAGTTTAAACTTATAAATGGGTTTGGACAGGTTAATGAGTAATCTGGTGAGAAAGGCCAGATTACTCATAAACATGTTCAAATTTGCTTGTGGGTTCAAGTACAGGTTGCAGAGAAAGTGTGACATGTCAAAGAAATCTTCCCCCTACACGACACCCAGCCCTATTGCTCCAAAATAGGTGTGAGATGGACCCATCCTGGACCATGAGGCCTTCCAGCTCAGCCTTCCTCCAAGTGAGCGCAGTTTAAGTGTCTGTCTGGCAGATGGAATTCCAAGAATGGAGAATTCTGGGATTTAGAGTCCAAACCAAAATGAATGCACATGCCAGTTTTTCGACTACATTTCCCAGAATTCCCCAGGTACCATGGACATTGACCATGGGGCATTCTGGGAATCATAGTCCAAAACATCTAGTATGTGTGCATGCATACACACTAACAAATCTGACATAGATAGTAAATAAAACTGTATTATAAAAGCTACAATGAGTAATAATGTTAGAGGGCAAGGTTACTACAAATTGTGACACCCTGGAGAGAATGTATGCTTGGGGAAAGATCATGGTCCTCTAATTGTAGCAAGATTAAGCTTCATTTCCTTGCTCTCTGTCTTGGTGATGGATCCCTCTTCATTGTCCATAAAGCCAGAACGTATTCTACTTGAAAGGCTACATCACCTGTTGGAGCTACATATGCCATCTTTTCTAATTTTGTTAGAAATCCAAATATTGATATCCACAATAACAAACATGCAACTGGCAATCACAGGGAAAAAACGCACTGAATGGCAAGAATGGTTTCCCCCCCCGGCACTAGCCTGTCCGTACTGGCATGTTGTGCAGCAATACAGCCATTTGTGTGCTCTTTTTAAACAATCAAAACCTCCCAATACAAAGCCAACAGCAGCTCCTTTAGCATCCCTGCACAGATGTACTGAACCGCCATCTCCTCCATTCAGAAGGATGAGAAGAAGCTGCCACAAGCCCTAGGAGAATGAGGGGAGGAGAAGCCAGTGGGAACAAGAGGGAATGACAAGTGGCGGCAGTAGGTGGGTGAAAACAAAGAATAGGCGTAATTGGCAGCAGCAGCACTGCCAGAGGAGGAGGGAGGCCGTAGACTCGTGCTGAATGTCCTTCTGCAAGAGGATGGCTTTCTATATAAGAACTAGACGCCATCAAGTCAATTCCAGGGTCTTCTAGGTACACAGTACTCAGACATGGTTTACCATTCCCTTCTTCCGGAGGTACCCTGGGACTGTGAAACTTGCTCAAGGCTACACAGGCTGGCTCTTCTTCTCAGAGGAGGCAGAGTGAGGAATTGAATTCCCAGTATCTGACTCTGCAGCCAGATACCTACCTCACTGAGCTATTCAGCCATCCAGTTTTATTTACAGTAAGTTATTTCTTCTCTTTATTCCTGGCTCTGAGGACTCCACAGCAGCAACTCTCCACATGAGCCATGCCCTCCTTTTCCCCTGGAGGTCAGTTTACCATGCCTGCATTCCATCGCTTGAGACTGCTGCCTCATGTCACTGCCAGCCCTGTTAATTTGCAAATAATAAATTAGATGTCTGGGGAATTGATATTCCCATCCATTAACTAGTTTTCTATCTGCCAATGGGCTTCCTCAGTGTGCTTCAGCAATCAGTATCGCAAACTAAGCCCATGTTTATATCCCAGCAACCAATCACAAATCAAACCATATTGAATGCAGCAAAGGTGAGGAAAATCACATACTATGAGACACAGACCTCTTCCACTACTTTTAGAGAGCACCACTTCTAATCACTTGCTAAGTATATGTATAGGGTGACCCCAAGTCTGATTGCTGAGGAAATCCCATGATAGGAGGAGAAACTGGTTAATCAAAGAAATATGCATTGCCCTTAGTTTGTAATTTAACTTAGATGATAGTTTTTTACATCACTGTGACTTCAGTTGATTGTAAATTAGATCTCTTTGACTTCGATAGGTCTATTCCAAATGTGACCACACCATAGGTGCCTAAAATGTGTCAATCTACGTATAGCATACATATCTAAAGCACCATATACACAGCATGGGCAACACCATGAGAAGCACCATGGCTACCTTGACTAACATGCTGTGTGATATGCTCTGACTACTAATTTCAACTTGTTTAATTAAATGATTCCTGTCCACAAGACATTTGACTTGCTTCTGACACAGAGGTTCTTTAGAAATCTAGTGTTTACACAACTGTACCATTCTCTGCAAAACATATTTACTCAGATTATGGTGCCCATTCACAGCAAGAATCGAAATAATAGAATAATTGTTGAAGGTTATTCCCACTTTTTGAATAGGAGGTGTACATTTTTGCTTAACAACGCTGATGGAGAAACTCGACCTCGTCAACAAACTCTTGATTATTGATATAGCTTTCCAAGCTTCTTGCAATTTACAAACATCCCTAGAGTGAAGCCAAAGGACTTTTCAATCACTCCAGCAACAGATTAGCACTGAAAGCTAAATACTATCCACTCTGAAAAGAGCAGCATAAGCATTTGCTTGGCTTCAACGTTTAACATTCCAACCGTCAATTTCTCAATGGGTGAGAGAACTCAGTTCAAAGATAGACACACATCTGAGCTGGGCTTGTCTTGCAATGCGAAAGAAGAGATCTTGTTAAACAAGAAGCTTAGAATCCTGGAATCCATGAAACGGCAGGCAGAAAACTCCCACACTCTTGATCAAAGGATCCTGTACAACAGATTCACCAGGAAGCTCAGAAGGTCAGAAATGGCACACGCCAAGCTGCTTGGCAATCAAGACCTTGTCAAGCGGCTTTCCCAGAACCACTTCCCATGCTTTCACTCTGTGGTGAGTGACGGTAGCAAGAAAGCTGTGAGCATTATATTACAGAAGGCAGAAGCTTCACGAGCTATTTCAGCTCCATGTAGAATCCGGACTCATCTGGCTCCAGTCTCACCTCTTAAGAATCTAAATCCCGCCGATTTGCAAGGTAAGGAAGCTGAGACAGAGGATCAACAGAACTCCCTTGGAATCAGAGAAAAAAATACCGCACAAGGAGGGGATCAGAAGGGGAATACTTCAAATGAAAGACAAACTGTTTCCAGATACAAAAGGCCACATACCACAAACAATCAGAAAACTGACAGACTGTGCGATATGAAGGTCAGATGGCAAGAAATCTTTACAAAATTTCCTCCACAGCCACAGCCACCAGCACCTCAGGCTATAGAATGGAGTACGTCCTTGTCCCCCGAAGAACCAGTAAATGAAATACTGGGAAAAGACCTTCTGGAGCCAGAATGTAGGAATTTAAAGAGCAGAAGCCACAAATTGAGATCTGTCTCTAGAAATCTTTTCTTGGGATTGGATGACATGCCATTGGACATAAGCTCTAGCATGGACAATCACAGAACTGCAGATAATCGTGGGCTTTTAAATAATAAAGTCAAACTCTTTATCCAGAAAACCACAGCTTTAAAAGAGGAACAAAGCTCTCTTTCACAGGATTATTATTCTGATAGACTACTGGAAAAGTTAGGAAGGAAATGCCCAGCAGATCAGGATTTTCTGTATGATACCGAAGAGGAACAGAGAAAATGGAACCCAATAGGTCCAGAATCCAATCACCGAAGCATCACTATACAAAAACTGGACAGGAACATTATGAAAAAAGACAGTTCTTTGGAGGTACTGATACGGGAATGTTACAATAAGATACTTACTGAAGAGAATCTAATCAAAAGAAATTGGCTAAACAACAACCCTTATTAAATGATCCCAAACTAGAGTTGGCAGAGTTTTGTTTCTACAATTATGAGCTGGGTAAGAGGTTAATGCTGCAGGGATGTTTCTTCCCTTTTTTCTGTGCAGGACCCATCATGTGACCTAGGATCACCATTTAGTAAGTTTTCCTTCTCCCTACCTTGGTGGCTGCCAATAGCAAGGGCAAGAAACCCACTCGCTTGAATTGCATGGTGAATTCTTCTAAACAGTACAACACAGGAGACACAAAGGTGCCAACACTCCAACATTAGTGTTATCCAGCTCAGCTCCAAGATGTGACACATTTCTAAAACGTTAACACATTGCTTTGTTGTCCTTTAGAAGTTCTTTGTAATTGCTCTGGACATTTTTGCTTTCATGGGATGATGTCACACAGATTAAACTATGTAGAATTCAAGTTGACTAGGATCATCTCCCTCCCCAGTCCATATGTAATCTCCATAGTTTCAAAGAAATGTGTTTGTTGATTGCTGGAACTTGAGAATTTATGAGTGGGACACTATTTACTCAAAACAATGAGACATAGTAAACACCTGTATGATTAAATTTTCTCTTTCAGTCTCAACTCTTTCCATGAGTATACCAAGGGGAGACACATTTCAAAACTAATGTACCGTTTGTAAAAATAAATTTACTATGCATATGCAGAACTGCTCACTTAACATAATGAGCTGCAATTACAGTTGTTTTTTTGTTAGGATTTTGGACACAGAAGCAACCTGAACATGTATAGCCAATATTTTATTCACTAATAATCAAAATCCCTAATACCAATAAATATGATTAGTAATATTGTGATTTGGGTAGATAATCTTGAGATAAGGACTTTGGTTCATAAACCATTTGATGCACAGGGCTTTCTCACTTGCTATTAAGTACACTGGAGTTCTGCCTTGTTTATCCTTTCAATATATTTCCCCCTCTTGTCAAAACTTCTTGCTTTTAAACTTTTCCAGTGGTTTTGTGTTGTTATAGGGTACTGCAGTCCGGTTCAGCTTGATTATCTGATTCAATAAGCTAGACTATCTTGTGAAGTTGGCAGCAGATAGCCTGATTCTATCCTGCCACTTACATTGGAGCTGGAAAACCTGGGTTTCACCTCTTCTTGAAGTTGTTGCTGTTTGTTGTAGCTGCGCTTATTAGCTGCAGTATTTCTGCATTTGTTAATGCACAGATGCCAAGGAAGGGAGAGAGGTCTGTTCCTCCTTCTGGTCTTTACTTATGCCAGTAGAAGTGTCTTAGGACTCTGGTTCTCTCAATAATTGGAAGCATCTGCTGTGTGAGCACTGCTTTTCTGCACCCTAAGGGCAGCTTATGCTACAACAATGTGTTATAATATGTAACAGTTTTTGCTGAGCCACTTTGGGATAAAAATTGCACCTGTGAAGGGTTTGCACCAGAACAAGTTTCTGATTCATGAATAAAATGCCTAATTATTTGATATAGGGGACTAACTTATCCTATATGCTACCCCTAGAATGGGAAGTTGTCCCCCGCAAAAGGATCTTCTGAATTCCGCGTATTATGTAGACCAAAATGATTTGTATAACTTTTAAATTTTGATTCTGTAAAATTTCTATTAAAAAGGCCAGTCCTACACAGAGATATCAATACTAGCAGCTGTTCTGGCACACTACAAGTATGAATAAGTGCAAGTAAGCTGCCAGATTTGCAAAAGAAATTAGCATTATCCTGTTACTAAAATATTTAGTGTACATTGTTCTACACTAAACTTTAGGTATCCCATCGGATTTCTTAGTAATGTGCTGGTATTGTAAAGAACAATATTCTTTGACAGTTGGAAATAGGAAGCAAAGCTAGCTGGCATAATGTATATGTTTTGTGGCATTAGCTAGGTAACTATTACTGCACAAGATGCTGTAATAGTGTACCTTTTCTTTTAGCAGGGGTATTCCTGCTCAGAGATTTATGGTTCAAGAAAAATGCCCAAGGCAAGGACTTGAAGTTGAATAGGTAACTTTGGCTTCAGTCTTCAACATGCTTACTAGGGAGGGAATGCCATTAATAAAATTATCATAGGACTACCCTCTAAAGAGAAACTAGAGTGATGTGATGTATCTTCTTATGACTACAAGACGCAGTGCCTTATTGGAAGCATTCACTGCTTTACCACACAAAAAGCACACTTAAGCATTAACTGTACTCTTTAATAGGAAGCTGTTTGAGCAATGTAAAGTTGGGTTGTAGTTTCATCTCTTCAAGCCATTTTACACTGTATGCCTCAGTATTATTGGCACATCCACACAAAAATAAAACACTTAGCTTTTCCCTGCTCTTCTCTCTAAGTTCCACTAATTTCAAATAAATGACTGAACTGTAAAAGCCATGATTTCTTCTCAGATCACTTAATTGTTACAGGAAGGCTTTATACTAATATTAAGAGTCATCATGCAATGTAGTTTCAACAAAGTTCCTCACCAAGAAATTCTAATGATACCAAAGGTTCACATCCAACTAAGAAAATCATGTTTGTTCTTCGTCACTGGACCTTGGTGAAAAACATCACTGTTTTATTTAGAAGTATAGTTACATAACAGTTGCCTGTTTCTATTACTAAAAAGAATTCAATAAAATAATCCTGAAAGACATATTTTTCTCCCTTCAATGATTTAAAAGTGTTTGCCTTTTAAATTAATACTGATTTTGCACAAATCAAACCAATCTGCTGTGTAGACATAGCAATCACCAAGGCACAAGCTCAGTTCTGCACTTCAGTTGTTGTCACTTGCAGTTAAGAAGAGGTATGCCAATTACATGGCCATCGTTAAAATATGTACAGTCCCTTAATTTTATATTGTAACAGCAGCAATCATCAGCATGCAGGGACAACCTGTAGAAAGTTGAAGGCTCCCCTGATGTGGGGTGAATATTGACATTCCAAACCTATCTTATGCCATGTAAGAGATGGAAGTGACATTAGGATTTATTTTCAATGCAATGGGAGTAATACAATGCAATTGTCCTTAACTTGTTCAATTATTTACTCCTTTTGCTGGATGAGGAGGGGGAAAGGCATCACTCTGTTGCAGTGCTGATCATATGCCTTGATAAAGAAACAACAATTTATTAAGGTAGCTTGCAGGGAAGACTGGATTGTCTATTTAAAATATCAACATAATAGGCAATTAAAATTTCATGTTAAGTGCACTTCACATGCTTTTGTTTGTAGACCCAGTGTTCAGATTTCTCCCACAATACATTTCATCCTACTCTAATGCTGTTTGGCTGAAAATGCACTTACCCCAGTGAACTCCTTTTTAAAGAAAAAAATAAAGAAAAAGCCCAACTATGTTTTCTGCTTCCACACGGCTAGAAACCTTGCTAATTAAAACCACAGTATGTTACAAGACAAGACATGTGAAAGACAACATATACAGTGAAATGAGGTTTCTTTTTTTAATTGTTGTGCTGTGACTGAAGTAAACTTCTCAAGGCTGCAGTTTAACATTCCAGGTTCTCCCTTCCATCTTTATTGATTCTAAAGATATATTTTTTTTCCACAAATTTCTTTGGGGGCTAGAACAGCAGTCATTGCATCACACTGTTTTTTTGTTTTCTAAGACTTTCAAGTTTCCAAAAGCAAAACTGTTCAAAAAAAGTACAGTTCCTGATTTTTGATTCAATAACTGGGACAGAAATGTAGCACAGACTTAGAAGATTACACAATCTACAAATGATGGCGATATTTTCCTTGGGAGAGTACAGTTTCGTTTTCTTGTAAATACTCAAAAAAGGCTCAACTTCAAGCAGTAATAAACACAAGCAAAAGTGATTTAACCCTTTAAAATAAATATTCAGGAAAACCTCTCTGTACATACAAGTGAAAGAATATGTAACACTTTCACGCGAAAAGAAAATAAATTTGTTCATCGAAGCAGCTGAAATCTGCTGTTCCAGCCCAATGTCCCCAAGTGAGGAAGGGAGGCACAAACACAGGTGACTACTGTAGCTCGCTATTCTTTTCTGGTCTTTTGTGGGGGCTTCATTTTTATTTTATTTTTGGACAGGGACACCACCACCACCAATCTCTTTTATCCCTTTTGTTATTTTATTTATCTCATTACAGCATGCCAAATCCTTTGGCATATGTGATGGCCTTCAACAATCTCTCCTTAAGTTTTTCTTTACTGGAGTATTCCGGAAGCAGGAGAACGTTAAAGCATGTATGAGACGTGGGTAACCTACAAGGAAGAGAGAGAAAAAATTAAGTCCCTAAGTCAAGAGAATGGAATTGACAAACATACTTTGATAATGAAAACTATCCTGGCATTTCATCAACTTAAACACTGGTGCTTTGAAGCAAAAATCTGAGCCTCGGATTTTCCTTTTCACCGTTAGACAACAATTTTGTGTCTGATAGGCTGCAAGATATGCTGGATTTTGCAGCAAAACTGGGGCGATCCAACTCTGGATGTCCTTCCTGGCCTCTGGGGAGACATCCAAAGTCCTTGGGGCTGTGATATTGGTCCAGGGGCTGCACAAAATGCAATCCACTAGGGCAGGGGTCGTCAACCCCCAGTCCGCGGCCTGGTGCCGGTCCGTGGGCTTGCCGGAACTGGGCCGCGGATACGGATCTCTGCCCCCCCGGTGGGTGTGTCACCCAAACGGGGGCACAACACGCCCCCTGCAAGTGCGACACACCCATCACGTGAGCGTGACGTGTCCCCGGCCCCCCCGCTTATGGAGCTCGCTCCCCCCCAGCCGGTCCGCGGCCCCAAAAAGGTTGGGGACTGCTGCACTAGGGGACTGGGGAGGCTTTGGATCCAACTCTCTCCTGCTTCCCAGGCACACTCCAACAGTGAGGATGGTGATTTTTGCCTTCCCTATAAGGAGCAACATTATTTAAGAAGAGAACCACTCATTCAGAAAGAGGCTGAAACCACAGTTTACCTTTCTGTGTCAGGGCCATTTTTGGCTATGATCATCTTTAATTTTCCAAGCCCTCCTACTGGTGCTCTGTCTGTGCCTGTTGTAAACTGAAGGAATAGCCTTTTTTGCTCATCTGTAAATGAATGCACGATTTCCCAAAATTCTCTGTTGAAGAGAAATTTAACAACATTAAAAACAAAACAAAACAGTGCAGAGCAAGAACAGTGAAAGAGTACTGGTAGAAGTGACATCTCATACTGCCTACAGATACTCTGTATAAAATTGTGCTTTTTATCATTTATTTTAGTACTAGCAAACAGAGATGGGCACAAACCGCCGATTCATGCCAGTTTGGTTTTCAGCTGAACAAGTGTTTGGCGCTTCCCAGCCCCACCTCCTCCAGTGGGCGCCCACTCAGAGGCAGCACCTGGAATAGGTAGGGCAGGTAAGCTGGGCGCTGCCTCTGAGTGGGAACCCACTGGAGGAGGTGGGGCTGCGAAGCGCCAAACACCTCTTTGGCTGAAAAACAAACCGCTGGTTTGTGCCCATCTCTACTGTAGCAAACATAAGTATGTTGTACCAAAACACTATTTTCTGTATCTTCAAAAGCATAAACGATAGAACACCCAAAATAAAGGGCTGCAGGTATGGATGCACATTTATTCCTAGCTAGATAAAGAAATGTGAATACCATCGCCAATACTTATAAAGTGCCATCCTACAGTGTCCTGGTTTCAGTAACACTGGCAATCTTGGTTGCCCTAACAATTAAAATACCATGATCTGTAGTTAATCAGTCTTTATGTGAGTCTGGCATAATGCACCACTATTTGTTGAGAGACCCAGGGTGGGCAAAGTGCAGCCCAACAGATGTTGGACTGCAACTCCTATCAGCCTTCGTTAGCAAGCACCGACAATACTGAGAGCTCAGTCCAACAACATACATAGGGCCCCACTTTTTCCAGCCCTGCATTGTGTTCTTCAATGACTGAAAAAGGTTCTCTTAGTGCCTTTTTCTTTACAAAGAGAGCAGCTTTTCAAAAAATTTATGAGAGCTTCCTAAGTTCAGGTTTCATTTTCAGAACAGGTTGTTTTTAGGAGAGATTCTACAGCTGAAGTTTAAGAAAATTAAATAAATATTTTTAAAGCCAATTAATTGTTTTTATGTACTCAAGACTTAAAGCATATCGGGCATTTAAAAGGAATATATAAATGGTCAAATTTGAAATTTCCCACTTCTAGTGCAATGTCAGTTGTGATGATTCACCTATAGAGGGATTTACGAGGCTCCAGATCAGTGGTTCCCAACCTTGGGGTCCCCAGATGTTCTTGGACTGCAACTCTCAGAAATCCTGGCCAGCACAGCCATGGTGAAGGCTTCTGGGAGTTTTAGTGCAGGAACAACTGGGGACCCAAGGTTGGGAACCACTGTTTTAGATGATGACTATTTGGAGAAGATCTCTGGATCACTAAGAGATCTTAGGTCTCCAAGTCCATCTTCTCCGGTTAGTCCACTTCTTTGATTAACAGCCAAAGTGGTAACTGCTCTACTCCAAAGAAAGTGAAAGGGAGAATGACAAGACTGCTGGAGCCCTTGCAATCCAGTAAAAGCAGCATTTGCTGAATGCTGGACTATTTACTATTTCAGACCTTTGATTGGGGAGGAAACTGGGTGGTGCACACCCTTTTGCTCTTCTAACTCAAGCAGGTCATTGCACTCCCTTCTCCCTAGACCTGTCCCGGTTGTGTTAAAGAGCTAGGATGTGTGGACTAGCGCTTGATATAAAACATATGTGGGAACGGGAGTCTGTCTGCTTCTCCACTCTTTACGGCAAGACTTGAAGGGCCTTTGCACTGATATGCCCAACCTCCCTAGACAGTCTTGCTGTGTAGATGTTGCCACCACAAGACAAGAGAGGACTCCAACAAACTGATTTGGGAAAGAGCAGGGGGTGGAGAGGACCATTATTAGGGGGAGCAAAGATTTAATCGCTGTGTTCAAGGACATTTATATTCTGTGAATGAGAGCTGGGGGGCACAAATATTAGGGTGGAATAACCACTACCCATTGCTACCTTTGGAGTCTTGTCTGTACATCAATTTCATCACTCATATCCATCACAACAGATTTCCTCTTTTAACCATGGAGTGTATAAAATAACTAGATATATAGATATGGATCTACACTACTCATATATAGTAGACTTTTCAAAACAAAGCTAACTTCAGCTCCATTGATTTCAACAGCTCTACTCTAAATACTGAAAAGTTTGGATCTAACCAACAGCACATTTTGAAGCTGAAACTTTGATGTTCTCCCTCTTTGAAAACAATGATACACCTGGTGTATCTGCATATTCTACGGCTTGTCAAATCATTTGTTTGAGGCATACCGGGTTTTTTGTATACACCCACAAAAAAGCTGAGACCCCATACCTAATAATTAGAGAGTCTCTTGTATAGCCGCCATCATACTCTGTAGTTTCTTCTAGGGCTTGAAAGTCTAGATTCTGGAAACAGAAGACATCCCATCACCATTCCACACTTCAGGATCAAGCAACAAGAGCAATTTATAGTCATTTCTGCTTTTAGGCTGCCTTACCCTACTTCCGCAAATAAGCAATTCAATCTCCTCAGGTCTAAATAAATATTTTAGGGGAGACTCGTTGGTTACCATGTGGAATCCTCTTCGAAAGGCCTTAAACTGCTTCTCCACTGATTTGTTGAGAATGTAGTCAGAATACAGATTGACAAATTCCTGTTCAATAAAAAACAAATACCGAATTCCTTAGTAGTAAAGTATAAAGTTTTCTTTCAATTAGCAAATGGCTGAAGATGTTAATGGGAAACCCTTCTCTATGATCCAGATACTTTTGCCTGTTTAACAAACAGTGATCTCAAAGCAAGTAAACTTTTATACAGAATTAGTTGACTTGTGTTTAAATAATTCAGGACAACAATAATTTTGAAAACCCAACTAATCCCAGTTTTTCACTCTCCATAAAATCAAATACTTGACTGAACAAAAACCAGAATATTTTTTAATTCATTACCCACTTCTATAAAAATTTGGAAAAATCCAAATCTAACAAAATTAGAATTCCTTTCAGAATCACTAGCCACTTTTTTCTCGAGTGATCCTAGATTTTCAACAACTTTCCAAGGCAAGTCAATCTATCCCTATCTGATGAACCTCTGCCTGCAGACAGGTAGAAATCTTTGCTAAGAAAGGATTTGGATTTCATAAAAGGGATCTATGACTATATGTTTGCTGGACTTGGCTTAACATGTGGCTGTTTTAAACTGTTTTATCAACATGTTTTACTGATTTTTAAAAAAGTTTTTGATCTGTTGTTTTGTACCTTCCTTTGCATTTTTTTTGATTCTAGCTGCCATGAGCACCATTCAGCTGAAAGGCAAAACAATGAAACACAGTTCTCCTCACTTTAATAGTACAGAAGATCCACATCAGGCCTCCAAACAGGACGAATAATGACACATCAGCCTTTGCATTTCTTCTTATATACTAACACACAAGTTATGTGCATGCCGTAATTCCTCAGCAGTGAGGAAAACAACAACAAATGACAAATCAGCTTCGTAAGTTGCAGCTCCATTTCGAAGAACATTTCTAGCACTTATGGTTTTAAAGATGGACTTCAAAGAGCTGGCAGTGCACGGTATGGTCTCAGAAGACAGATGGGAATAAGATGATTTCCAGCCGCCTGTGGTAATATTTCAGTGGGGAGATCATGCAAATGAGTTTAATTTGAATAGTGATACAGACTGCAGAACTGGTGTGCTGAATATGCCATTTTAGAACACTGCTTAAATCATTGCATAATTGGAGGTGTGCCTTCTCAAATTACCTTTCTGTTTTCATTTGTAATTGGGATTTTATCTCCATTTTCCTTTAAATCATGCATCATTGGATTACCAAAGAGATCTGTATGAGATATCTGGAAGGTTATCATCATATCATCTTCCACACTCCCCTCATACTGCAGCAAGTCTCTCAAGCTCTGATAGAGAACCTAAAATGACAGAGATAATTTTATACAGCTTTAAAAGCAGGACAGCAAAACTGGTCATTACACACTGTGCATAAACATCAAGGGCCAAAAAATTCCTGTTAACAGCCTGACGTTGCAAATATGAAAAGCAGCTATGGAAGGCTATGCAATTGTTCAGATGAACACAAATGGGGGAATGTTTCCTTTCTTCAAAAGTTGCCACTTGATCACAGTCATTCTTCATAAGCTGCTTTTCCACATGCAGTGAAAAGATGTATATTCTTCCTTGTGGGGGGAAAAGAAAAATAGGCATGGCAACCTGGGCTGAAAAAATCCTGTTAGGAAAGGTTGAAGCACCAGTTGCCATTCCTCTGATCAAACTCACAGCCTCTCAGAGATGTCTTTCATTCTTAAAATGCACACATGTTGGGAAACCATTAAATGCAAGTACATGTTTCACACTTGTTCAGCTCTGATGGCCCAAAGGAACAATCATATCATGTTGATTTCTGTACGACAGAGCTAACAAGACACTAGAAGCACCATCTGACAACAGTTAAGAAATATCTCCTCTTGAAAATACACAAGACAAGATGCTTTCCTTCTGTATCAATTCTATGCAATACATTTTCAATAACATTTAAGGGAACTTTTGAATAGTTGTGAGCGTCTCTATTGTAGTAACATTTTACTGAGGACCTTATTGCCATTAATCTCTTTCAAGATGCACTGCTGCTTTCAAGAGCCCCCCTCCCACATGCATTGCTCTTTTTCTATGATCTTCTCTTATTAATCTCAGCAATAAGTACAGTTTATAACAACCCATATTTTAAAATGTGGGCAAAGTGGGTTCTTCCAAAGACCACTGGACTGTAACTCCGAGCATCCCTCACCCCCAGCTGCACTAGCTAGGGACTTGCAGATGGGACAGAGGACTTACAGTTCAACAACAATTGGAGAGTGGACTTTGTCTCATGTCTACCTACAGCACAAGCAGATTAAGTCATTCTGTTTTCTCATTTACACACATTCTTCTTCAGAACAGACAATGTTAAGGCTTCAGGGCCTTTGACAGGTACAGGGCACAAACAACAAAGAGTCTTAACAGTACCTGAAAAGACTAACCAAGCACTGTAGTCTACTTAAGTCTTCTTCAATGCCTGGCAAGTGTTGTGGACAATATGTTTGTAGCAACTGTCTATACGGACAATCCTAAAATCCACAGTAAACGAATTTTCACAGGCTTTGGAGCTTGTGCAGCTGTAGCAGCAAACAGCATGAGCTGTGAAATCACCAGTTCACTTCTTGCTGAAGCCATGGCTTTTGGGGCAAGAGTCTCCCTCAGATCTCTGACCCCCATTACAAACTTTTGAGAAAATAGTACTGACGGTCCTTTTACAGAACTATTGATAATGTACTGTATATCTGAACTTTCAGGTTCCATATGATCAACAAGCAAAATCAAATCAAAATTTAAGCAAAGGCTTTCAAACTATACATAAATTGGGGGAAAATCGAACTTACAGGGTGAGAGTCTGCAAGATCACGGAAAGTTCCTTTTTTGCCCATTAGTTTCCTATAGACCACCATTGGAAAATGGACATCCAGAATGCAATTATTGTAAATGGCCAGGCCTAATACAATTCCAATGAGTGTAAACTGTCCCTCCGTTTCAAAAGAGGATGGGTTGAACCAAAATAATTTTGTAGACTCATCATAAGTGAACATTCCTATAAAAACAATTTAATATGATTATTGATGAAATAAAAACAACAAAATACAATACATTGTCTACTTTATGGCATTTATTTAGAATGTAATTCACTGAAAAACACAGAATATTCAATAGCATCATCCACAGGTCATACAGAACACCAGTTTATAAAGGCACCCTCTTCACCAGAACTTCAAATAATGATCTTGTGTGTGTGTGCGCACGCATAAATTAGCTCCTAAAAGTTGAGAATTCACATAGCAACAAACAGCTCTTCCATGAATTTCAAATCAACTCTACCACACATTCAGAAAAGTCACCCAGTGTAACTCTTCTGGAACATGTTTACCACTTCAGAAAGCAAATCAGAAGTGTGTATGAATTAAACTGGCTCACTTGAATATCCAACTAGAGATGGGCACAAACAGCTGGTTCATCCATTGGTCCAACAAGTGTTCTGCAGTTCTGAGCCCCGCCTCTTCCAGCAGGTGCTCATTCAGAGGCGTTGCTCGGAGAAGGTGAGGCAGGGAAGCCAGGGTTCTGTCTCTGAGCGGGTGCCTGCTGTAGAAGGCAGAGTTCAGAACCACAGAACAGCAGTTGGACTGATGAACGAACTAGCACAAACTGCTGAACTGGCGATTTGTGCCCATCTCTATAACCAACATTTTTTAAAAAAAATATCTGCAACAAAAACCAGAATTTCAGTGAGATACCTTGAATAGTATTTTTTTTAAAAAATAGAGGACATATTCAAAATGAAACCTTACCTGGATAGTGAAGTGAAACTAAGTCCAGGAAGGGCTATTTTTGTATGATTTTGCTGAACTATCATGAGATTGTGTTGAAGGCTAGATTGCTCAAATGGTAACAAGAAAAAGAAAAAAAAAAACCTCGACTGCAGGCTGCCTTCAGGGAGTTAAAGAGCCAAATTTATGTGACTTACACCCCAAAACACACAAAAGGTGAAAGTAGAAGTAGTTATAAATGTACTTCAAGCATTGAAAAATGGGCATTTGGGCTGTTATATAGTGCACCCCCAACCTATTTAAAATATGAACCAGCACCCATGAAAATGACAGGTAATTGTAGTTCTTCGAGTGGACCTCTGTGATTCACACCGTGGTTGATCCGCGCCTGCATGGAGCCTCGTCGGAAGATTCTAGAGCTTCTGCGGTAGCAAAAAAACACATTAGAATAGACCCCTCCCCCTCTGTATAAGTACCTTGGCGCCAAGACTCTCCCTTCAGTTACGTCAACTGCCACAAGAAAGAAGATCAACAGGCATGACAGTGGGGAGGTCGGGTAGGATGTGTGAATCACAGAGGTCCACTCGAAGAACTACAATTACAGGTGAGTAACCTGTCGTTCTTCTTCGTGGCCTCTGTGAATCACACCGTGGGTGACTAACAAGCTGTCTTACCCGGAGGCAGGGTGTCACGCCAAGGTGGAAGCCAAAACAGCACGTCCAAATGCCGCGTCAGACTTCTGTCGAACATCCAGTCTATAGTGCCGGATAAAAGTAGATGATTGTGCCCAGGTAGCCGAGGTGCAGACATCGGGAAGAGGCACACAATGGAGAAAAGTTGTAGAAGTTGCTAACGCCCTAGGTAGAATGAGGGCGAATCACCTGGGGGATCGGTTGTTGAGCAAGTTGGTACGCAAGGTGAATAGCAGAAGCAACCCAGTGAGAAATTGTTTGTGAAGTCACTTGCAAGCCCTTAGTAGGAGGCTGATGACTGACAAAAAGGCGCAGGGAACGCCGAAAAGGCTGTGTGCGCGATAAATAAAAGGCAAGGGCCCTCTTGACGTCCAGAGTGTGGAGGAGCCTTTCTTGAGTTGAAGAGGGTGATGGAAAAAAGGAGGGGAGGGCCAATGGTTGAGAAAGATGAAACTGAGAGACAACCTTAGGGAGAAAGGAGATGTCCACAAATAGTTTGACCTTGTCAGGAAATAATTGTATATAAGGGTAATCATGGCACAAAGCCGCTAGATCACTTGCTCGGTGAGCTGATGTGATTGCTACAAGGAAGACTGTTTTAAAGGTAAGCAGGCGAAGGTCCGTTGAAGCTAAAGGTTCAAAGGGAGGTTTAGTAAGTTGCCGCAAGACAAGAGTCAAAGACCATTGTGGGGAAAGTGGGTGGACATCTGGGTAGGCATGTGATAAACCTTTTAGAAAACGCTTCAACGTGGGATGCCTGAAAAAACGAGCTGCTGGAGAAGTTGGTAAGAAACGATTGTTGAGAGGTAAACTCTAAGAGAAGAAAGAGAGAGGCCGGTAGATTTAAGATGTAGGAGAAATCTGAGGACAGTGGACAGAGATGGGTTGATAGCAGGTAAGGAAGCGGCTGTAGTGAAGGATTGAAATTTTTACCATTTATATAGGTAGGCCTTTCTGGTTGAAGGCTTCTTTGCTTGACGGAGGACTTCCATCAAGGAGGCAGAATCCTCCACGCTGCCAGGTGCAGAGCAGGTAAGTCTGGATGAAGTATCTGGGAGTTTTTCTGCGTGAGGAGGTGCGGTAGACAGGGGAGGTCATAGACGTCTGATGATAGGTTTTGTAGGACTGGAAACCAAGGCTGTCTCGGCCACCAAGGGGCTATGACGATGGTGCTGGGTTTGTCCTGTTGTATCCGCGTCTAGTCACGCTGGCCACAGAGGATTGTCTGCAGACAAACGCTAGCTCTATGGGTTGGAAACGGAGATGAGCACCGCCGCCTAGAGTCGACTGGACAAATTGTCAAGGGGAACCTTTACCTTTTTATCCGTACCACTACTTTGTGGAGGAGTGGAAACGGTGAGAAAAGGTATGCGAGGGTCTTGGGCCAATGGCCTACGAACGCGTCCCCTCAGGAGTGTCTGCCAACTCCAGTATGGGAGCAATAGCGCTTGCACTTCCGATTCTGTCGTGAGGCAAAGAGGTCCAGAGTTGGTTTGCCCCACTTTTTGCAAAGGGGGAGGAAAATCGACTGGTCCAATTCCCACTCGTGAGGTTGTGAGCTTGTATGGCTGAGAAGGTCTGCCAGGTCATTGTCCTGGCCTGCAATGTGTAAAGCTGTCAGGCAGATTTGGTGCGAAAGACACCATTCCCATAGGTTGACCGCTAAATAGAGGAGACTCGGGGAGTGGGTGCCACCTTGTTTGAGGATGTAGTGCATGGCTGTGGTGTTGTCGGTGGCAATTTGTACCATTTTGCCAGCCAGTACATTTCTGAAGGCTTTGCAAACCTTTATCACCGCCAGTAGTTCCAACTCGTTTATGTGGAGGGAACGTTCTCTGCGGGACCAGTTGGCGTGGATCTTGAGAGAGCCACAATGTGCTCCCCAGCCAGTAAGGCTGGCGTCGGTTGTGACCTGTATTTGAGGACGTGGTTGTCGGAAAGAATGTCCCATTGACAGGTTTGGGATGAAATGCCATCATTGGAGCTGGGAGGCGAGTTCGGGGGTAACTCTCAACAGGGTGTGAGGAGGGTCAGTTAGGGGGTCGAAGAGAGCGAGGAACCACAATTGTAAGGACCTCATTTTCAGACGTACGTGTTGTACGACCGAGGTCATGGAAGCCTTGCGATGGGAACGAGCCACCAGGAGCCAATCGTCTATGTATGGGAAGATGAGGATCCCTTGAAGCCTGAGGAAAGCAGCCACAGGAGCCATACACTTGGTGAAGACTCTGGGAGCTGTTGCAAGTCCGAAGGGAAGTCTCTTGAACTGATAGGCTTGGGATCTGAGATGGAATTGAAGAAACTGTCTGTGGGAGGGGTGGATGGAGATGTGGAAATATGTGTCTCGTAGATCTATGACTGTCAACCAGTCATTTTTTCTGAGGAGAGGCAGAATGGATTCGAGGGTTACCATGTGGAATTTGGTGGTGATGCCATATTGGTTGAGCTCCCTGAGGTCTAGAATAGGCCGAAGACCGCCATCCTTTTTGGGGACGGTGAAATAACGAGAGAGAAAAAGTTGTTGTTTTGGTGTATCGGTTCTATGGCGTCTTTGATAAGTAAATTCTGTATTTCTTCTTGTAGGGTTTGGGACGGTGGTGTAACGATGTGATGTGGCAGAGGGAGCTGATGGAAATGGATGCGGTATCCATTTTGGATGATGGACAGAACCCATGCATTGGTGGTGATGGACTCCCAGGCAGGTAAGTGCTTCCACAGAAAGGGGGGTTGGTTTGTGATCTCAGTCGGGAAAACGTCAAACATGATGTTTGGGTTTGCGATCATTGCACCTCTGGATAGGTTGCTGGCAGGGTTTAGGTTTATATTGTTGTTTGAAATAAGGTGTGTAGGATGCTTGATGTTGGGGTTCATGTTGGAACCTCTGGTAGGAATTGTAAGGTCGCTTCCATTGGTTACGTTTGGGGTGTTGTTGGTAAGTAGGATAGACACCCCATCGTTTGGCAGCTGAATGCTTCTTTTGGACATTTTCTAGGATGTCATCCGTTTCGGCATTAAAAAGGCCAGTCCCATCAAAGGGGAGGTCTTCAATGCGTGCCCGAGCATGTTCGGCAAGGCCAGCTATTCGTAGCCAGGAAAAACGTCTCAATGCTACAGGATTTAGCCATTGCGTCTACGGTGTGTTTGGCTGAAAACATTTGTTGTTTAGCAACAGAGTCCTTCCTGTTGGAAAGTTTGTGCTAGTACCTTTTTATCTTCAGGTAAGGAGACAAGAAAGGACGTGGTGGCACTGTGGGTTAAACCGCAGAAGCCTCTGTGCTGCAAGGTCAGAAGACCAGCACTCGTAAGATCGAATCCACGCGACGGAGTGAGCTCCCATCGCTTGTCCCAGCTCTTGCCAACCTAGCAGTTCGAAAGCATGTAAAAATGCGAGTAGATAAATAGGTACCACCATGGTGGGAAGGAAACAGTGTTCCGTGTCTAGTCACGCTGGCCACGTGACCACAGAAACTGTCTACGGACAAACGCGGGCTTTACGGCTTGGAAACAGGGATAAGCACCACCCCCTAGAGTCGGACACGACTGCACTAAATGTCAAAGGGAACCTTTACCTTTTAAGGAGTCAAGGAAAGTGGCCACATTATCCCAAAGGAAGCGTTGATACGCTCCCATAGCCCCTTGATAGTTAGCTACTCTCATAGTGAAAGCAGCTGAGGAGTAAAGCCACCTGCCCATAGAGTCAATTCTCCGACTGTCTTTGTTGGTCAGGATGAGGGTCTGTCGATGTCGAAATCGAGACTGAGAGGCTTCAATGAATATCGAATTCGGGGCTGGTTGCTTTTGAAGAAAAAGTGCTCCTGGTTCATGTATACGGTAAAAGTTATCGATTCGTTTTGAGACCGAATGAGAGAAGGCTGGCTTCGTCCAGGATCGCTGAGCAGTGCTGAGAAGGGATGGTAGCATGAAAATATGGACTGGAGTAGTTGTATCTTTGGAAATGGGATCATAAAGATGATCTGCTGGTTCAGTTGTGGGGCGATGGATCTGTAGATTCAAAGACTTAGCCATGCGTACCATGAGTTGAGTGTATGTTTGAAAATCCTCTGCCGGCGATGGAGGATCTACATCTACGAGGTCAGAATCTGGTGATGTGAGCAGCACAGATGGGGTTTGTGGCCGGGATCCGCGTTCTGAGATTTCTGGGTCGGGTCTGGAGTTGATAGAGCGTCGGACAACTTCGGTGTCGAGAAGTTGTGGATCATAGTAATGTTCTCGGTGGCCTGCTACCGAAGGAGGTGGCATGTCCATGGACATCTGTCGACGTCGAGGATCGTTGACTGCCATCAACATCGATGGTGCGTCCATGGACAAAGGTAAAAATCCTGGGGCCTCGGTGTCATAGTCAACATCTTGGTATTGACAGACTACATGTTTAGGTTGGTGTCTGTGTCGCGAGTCAGCGCTCGGAAAAGAGTGAACTGGAGTGTCCATGGACCAGGATGGATATTGAGAGTCATCGATATCAGAACCAGTATCTCTGTGATGTTGAAAAGGCGGCTGTGGCCAATTCAATGGGCGCGTCGGCAGGCCAGTGGAATAGATCGAGGCCGGGGACGCCGAGCGGGAAGAACGATCTCCATCATTTTGAGCTGGAAAATATCAGCTGATAAGGGCTGCAAATGCTTGACGACTGGAAGCGTGTTTGTCAACTGCCTTGATTTTTTGAGGTGGTTGATATACAGCTGTTTGATGACCACGTATGTCTGGTTGATAAGCTCGTTTCAACACCGAAGGGTGTCGAGATGGAGGTTGCTGGTGTAATAGTGCTGCGGGGCCAGATAAGATGACCGGTTGAGCATCTCTGGTGGGTTGATTAGTAGAGCACTGATCGGGGCAAATGGCTACTCGATGAGAGTGCTGAGCGTGGCTTTGGCCCATGCGCACTGGCGGAATTGCCTCATAAGCCTGATGCGCATGGTAGCGCGTCGGTGGTACAGAATAGGGCACAGTGTCAGACTGAGGCTCCGATTCCACTCTCTCCAGTGAGGCATCCATGGATGGGTTACTCGGAGAGATAGACTGTTGGGGACTAGCAGGCGAGGAAGTGAAATGATCTACTCGCTTGTCCCATTCCGGCAACTGAGAAGTCGGCTGGTGAGATGGGATTCCTTCTTTGTGAGAAGGTGAACCAACACAAATCAAATCGCCAGATTCGGAGACCTGTTGTGGAGCGATTACAGGAGATTTCGTCTTAGTTTGTTTAGATCTTTTAGATTGAGGAGAATGTGTAACCAAAGAGGTCTCGGGAGACAGTTTTCGCTTCCCGGAGGACTTCGATGTCGAGGTTTTCGATGTCGAGTGCTTGGGTCTGTGTCCCTTAGAAGTTTTCGATGAAGACGAAGGGGCATCAGAGTGCGATGGTGTAGCCAAAGGGCACTATTTAGATGATTCTGAGATGGCTTTTTCCATGGCTTTAGCCTGTGAAGTAGCTTTACACGGTGGTTGAGCCATGGGTTTTACAGGTTGTAAAGACTGCTCCCAGAGATGGAGTTTAAGTCTAGAATGGCGAGAAGGAGGACTCCTCTTTTGAAATTCTTACAATGAGCACATGAGGAGGTTTGGTGTGCCTCGCCGAAACAAAAAAGGCACTTTGTGTGGCCGTCTGACAGTGGAATTTTATTATCACAAACCACGCAGTGTTTAAACGGACCCAGAGGGGCCATGAACGGTAAAATAAAGAAGAACGGGGGTGGTGGTGGTTTGCAACGGCCGGAGGCCGAGGCACTAGGAAAAAAAAACACCTAAAGAACAGTTCGTATTATTAGGAATTTTGTTATTTAGAAATAAAAACGAAAGAAAAAGAAATATTAGGAATCAAGAGTAAGAACTCTCACTTTTAACTCACAGAAGCTAGAAGTACGAGGCTCTTCAACGCGGCGGTTGAAAGAAACTGAAGGGAGAGTCTTGGCGCCAAGGTACTTATATGGAAGGGGAGGGGTCTATTCTAATGTGTTTTTTTACTACCACAGAAGCTCTAGAATCTTCCGACCAGGCTCCGTGCAGGCGCGGATCACCCATGGTGTGATTCACAGAGGCCACGAAGAAGGACTTGCAGGAACAGTTTACTTTTTCTTGTCGGGAAAAGACAGGTGGGGACTATACAAATAGGCAGTGGGGGCCACATATGGCCCAGGCTACATTTTGCCCTGAATGAACAGAATTAAAGCAGAAATTTTCCTTAGGTATGAAAATGAGTGGTTTTAATCATGCGTGGCAACCCTCACATAAAACACACAGTCTGGGACCAAAAAAGGTGGATTGTTTCCATCGGAGGACAGAACACTTAAAGGAAATGTACCTGGAATGAATTAGGATAGACACGATGCACATAGTCAACAGAAATGTAAACATACCAATATCTGGATTGAAGATTTCTTCTACAACTAGCTGGAAAAACTCCTTGGAAACTCCTCCTTCATCAACCCCCTGTTCGCCTTCAAACTCCACATACAACTGCTTTTTCAAATCTGCTGGATTTTCCATGGCAATCATTTCTAACTATTGAAAGGAAAGAAAATATTCCTTTAGTATATCTTCTTTACAGAGAGCACCATAAAGTGACTATACATTGCTTCCAGAAAGAAAGAAAAGGAAAACAAAACAAAAGCAAAAACAAAACAAAACACCAGCAAACATAAAAGCCACCGTTTTATCATAGAAATATCTATTAACAGATATACTGAGAGTACTCAGATTCTGGAAATTAAGTATTTTATTACTACTGATTCAGTGGAACAGCCACAATGAGTACCTATCAGAAATATTTATGACTTATTAGAGAGAACAGCAGGGGCCATAACAAGGTTCACAGAGAGGGGGTAGGCATGGTGACCCACTTTGGGCTCATTGTCCACATTGTGGTGACTAAGACAAAAGGAAGGGCTCCAGCTGCAGGGCATGGGAAGCATGCTATTGCCTCCTGCAACAGTGACCCAGTCCCTGCAAAACCCTCCACCTCCTCCCCACTCACCCAGCTGGCTCACAGCATGACACACAATAATTATGTATAAAGAAGTTCCATTAAAAAATTAACCCACACCTTGCAAGATAATCTTTTGCATCAGTCCTAACAGAGGATTTGAGGATAGGCACAGAATCGTCACAGATCATCAAAAGTCATGGCCTATATACAAAATAATTACTTAAAACTTGATACAACTTTTGAATGCAAACGTAAACCAGGCATGTTGTTGGCTCATTTGTTGGCCACTCCGTTGCACAATGCCTGGTTATGTTGCGACTGAAGACACTGCACAAATGAAATGTCCTCTGTTTTCTTCACAGGTGTGGGACTGTTCAATTTTTGGAAAAGGAGCAGCCCCAGTTATGCACAGTGACACTCTCCTCATATGTCTCCCCTTCAGAACAAAGAGTAATTATGGATATATGCTGCAAGAAAATCATGAACCAAATGAATCCCAACATTCTGATAAATATGATCACTAAATACAGTCACTAAGGAGAGTATCGAAAGGTACAACTGTAGTTTTCTGCTAGGACCACAACTAGTCTTGATTTGAATACAGGTATAGGTGTTTAGTATAATTTTGGACATAAGGATGGAATGGCTGGCCCTGTCAGGTTTTTAGGCAAACTTTGAAACTACTCTCTGAAAAACACTGGCATTATAATAAAAGGAGTTAATGAATGTTAACAATACTATTCTTCTGTTTCTGAGGATATTTTCAAAGGGATTCAGGTAAGTTTTATTTTATCTTCTGCTCAATATGTATATGAGCAAGAGGTAATCTAGCACTAGGTGCATTTAATACATTGACATCCAGGTTTTCAATCAGTCTAGTACCTCAGAATTCATGGATATGAACTGATATATTTGATATGTACCAAATTCCTACTTAGCCTTTTAGAGTTAGAAATTTTAGAATATGTATGCAACAAAAACAGATTTCTGAATCCAAAGTGACATCATTTACCTTTATAGCATTCCAAAACAGGTGGTTCAAAGCATGTAAACTATCATACTCTAGGGAGCCATGTTAGTCTGTACCAGCATGTCAAGCAAAACAAAAAGAAAAATGAAAAATAAAAAATAAATAAAGTGGACAAGTCCACTTTCTCAGTCTACAAATGCTCACATTAAAATATGGCAGTTAATCTTTAAGGTGCCACAATGTTTTTGTCTTCTTTAATTTTCTTCTTCTTTTTGTTTTGCCTGATATAGTACTCTACTATAAGTGAACGCAAAGAAGTAACCATTGCCAGTTAATTTTGACTGTAGGAAGCTTTTACTCTATACCTCCTAGAGAACATTTACAACCCAGATACAACAAAGCACCACTACTATAATGCACAATCAAGGAGAAGTTCCCTTGATACTAGCATTGTTTCTTAACATCATTTTTTTGCTCCATCTTGGAGCAGGAAACCGGTGATTTATGTCCTGAACCTCAAGGCGAAAATTAATACAATCACCGGGCTAAGGAACATCTTATAGTGAACCATGAAATGCAACTGGAGTCAACACATACACCATGAGGCCCAGAATTATATCCCGGGGCACCTGAGTTGGTCAATGGATAGTCCAATCCTAAATCCTTGCATGCCATTACAATACTGAGCAGTCTGGTTGTCAGACTGGACAAGCACTGCATCACCTGACAAACACCAGAGACAGAGGCTTGATGCCCAAAGTCGTTTAATGGTCATATCCAGGCAGGCACATAATTTAAAACTCTGTATTGGCTCAGAAGATTTAAGATGTATGGCAAGAATGACATTGAAAGGACGTAAAAAGGACTCAAACTGAGGAAAAATAGCTCTTTTTAAAAAAAATCATTTTCTCTTCTTCTTTTTAATGAGTAAGAAAAACAGCTTGAAGATCACACACTCCCTACACACACAATGAAAATGTCAGGAAACTTCAATGGGTCCAAAACGCAGCAGCTAGATTGTTAACAGGGACTGGTCACAGGGATCATGTAACCCTCCCTGCTACAGCAGCTCCACTGGCTGCCGATCCATTTCCGGGTACAATTCAAAGTGCTGGTTCTCACCTATAAAGCCCTAAATAGCTTGGGCCCAAGCTAAATCAAAGACTGCATCTCCCTTCATGAGCCTGCTTGAGTGTTAAGATCATCAAGCGAGGCTTTTCTCTTAATCTTGCCACCTTCACAGTTGCATTTAGTGTCTACACAGGAGAGGGCCATCTCTGTTGCTGCTCCTAGACTTTGGAACTCCTTCCCACTGGAGACCATCTTTACTATCCTTCCACAATCAGGCCTTTCTCTTCAGGCAATATTTTATTTCACTCACTCAGACTGGAGGCACAGACGAGCTGGTACCCATCCACTTGTCGGGGAATGGCAAGGTCAGAGCACATGACAGCATCAATTTCCTGGCATGTGGTCTCCTGTAATGTTAAGCCCTACCTCCCACAGCGTACTTTCCTCGGCCCAAGACCACCTGGATGGCACAATTGTCCATTCAGACAAGACTTCCTCCCAAACTGACCCAAACTTACAAGCAAACTTTCCTTCAGTGACTGGCTACCTGAGTGTGATTTTTAAAATCCTTTTTTGTATTAGTATACTCACTGTTTTTAGCTTACATGACGCAATGCTGCCTTGAGCCCTTTTTAAGGAGAAAGGTGAGGTAAAAATATTTTAAATAAATAAATGATACATTCTGAGGTAAAGTTTTTGTTTGTTTGTTTGTTTGAGATTACTATTAAAAGACATTTACTGACACTCTGGAGAAAGGTTCCTATTATGTTGTTTAGGTAGTGGCAATATAAAAAAAAAACTGAGCAGGAAACCTTGTCCCAGTTATAAGCAATATTGGGTTGTGGGCTTCCCTACTGATGGGCAGGGACTGCAGAGACTTTGACACTCTGAACATTTTCAAAAGTATTGCTCTACCCATGCACAAATCCCATGTGTGCCTGCATAGAGACCGTGAAGAACAATACTAATTTTCTTGGCTTTCCCCTATGAAGGGATCTTTACAAGCATTACTAAACCTGGGACTAAGTTTTACTTTCATCGTACAGGATGATAGCATTGAATGTAGGCCCTATGAACAAATTCACAAAAGTTTAGAATCTGCTTTACAATTAGTAGTCATTTTCACTGAAAAGAGACATGTAGAAGAATGGTATGGAATGCTGCTATATTTAATCAAGCAGTTAAACAACACACTCAAGATACAAAATATAATCCATATGCTTTAAGTGAACGTACATTTTCCCACTCCCCATGTACAGTGTATCTTACTGACCTGCCCTATCTATAAAATTCATAGAAAGATTACCTTTGAATGAAGTTACAAGGTAATAGCCTTGTAGAATGCAAGAGAATTTGTTATTTCTTAAGGAAACATGAAACCAAAAGTGATTGATTCTGTTTAGTTCAGCCAGACCACAAATGCAAAAGCATTAAAATATATAAGGATTCTTTGTCTATATTTAGCGTAATAAAGCAGTTGCATAACTGGAAAAGTTAACATATATATTTGATGTAGTAATGTACAAATACATAACTGAACATTTTACTATGGTACTCGCTCACTATTTAAAAGGGATACATAGAAAAGAAGAACCTAAGAAATGTCTGCCTTTCGAAATTCATCAGGAATACAATTTCTTATCATGTATCTCCAACTTTATCACTGATCACTGAGAACAGAAAACCAGGCATCTGGCATACGGAACAGAGTAGAGGCAAAGTTGCCTTGAACAATCTGAAAGTAGATTTGTCCAAATATGGTAATACTAGTAGTAATCATCATCATCATCTTAGAACTGCAGATCTGGAAAGGACCCTATGGATCACCAAGTCCAGCCCCTTTCAGGGAAGCACAGTGGTGAAGTGAACTCCCAACTTTTGGCTCTGCAACCAGATACCTAAACCACAGAGTTATCCAATACAATGCTTCACTTGAACTGCAAAGATTGCCAACATTTTGGTGTAGAGTTATGGTGGTGAAAGGGCAATGGGGTAACTCAGCAACTTTGACTAATTAACAAATCCGCATATGGGTTCCTCACTGCAAACCAGGCAAACCGCTTGCTGCGTGACCAGGAATCCAACTGGGGATTCATTCATTAGCAGCAATTTGATGCTACAAGTCACACCATTGCCCTTCTGCCAGAGTAACTATGCAACAGGATTTTAGTCACTATAAGCAAGCTCAAGTGAAAATGCTATCTTAAGAGCAGGGGAATATATGGACTGAAAGGTAGGTTCTCCAAGAGTTAAGCATTAGCGGTGTTCCCGTCATATGGCTTTCAGCTGTGACTACTAGAGAAGAGGATGTGCTTGCAAAGTTGTGAAAAAGGGTCCATGGCTCACCACGACCTGACATTTCTTAGGTAAGCCTTTCAAGCACTGATAGGGTCATTATGTAGCATTTCTTACCAATACTTCTGGAATTCAAAGATGAAAGGAGAGCCAGTGTTGAAGGAATGATGGAACATATAGCCCAGCCTGGTGGTATCCAGGTGCATTGAACTAGAACTCCCAAATCTCATAGCCAATTTTGGATTATTTAATGATTTGATCAAGTTGACATGTCTAAGATAAGGATTGTCTCCGCTTTCATAATAATATGAAACTGTCTCTAAAATACTTAACTTAGTTATGGACTAGTTTACATAATGTCAGGTCATATGACTACAATTATAGGAAAATGTCACTGTCCAATTATGTTTACATATATTATTGCTTACACTGGCATCACTTCTTGAATTTCTCCCTGAGACTCTTTAAGTGCAATGCAGTAATTTCCACCAGAAAACATGAGAAAGCCTTGAAGTCTTCTTGAAAACTCATTTTTACCAGAAGCTAATTTATGCAGAACCTGATATCCTTTGTGAACTGTTCTGAATTCAGCAAAAGGGAACCCACATGCATATGGTTTATGTACATTTAAATTCTATTTTCATAAAAGTAAACACAGAAATCATATACACTGCAGAGCATTTACTGTGGTATAGTGCCAGTTCTTCAAATGTTAGAGCATCACAACAGAGCAGTAACCTCAACTAGTATTCACAACAGTTGTAAAAGATACAAATCATTTTGAATAAGCCCAGATTTGTACAGTAATATAGCAAGATACTGCCTCCTAGCTGTTGCATTTTCTGCAATGGATACTCAAGTGTTTTTTTGTGCTTTTTTGCTAAGCAATTATGTTACTTACCCGGACAAGTGCATCATCTATGATGTGATCCCGTCTCACTTTCAGTCGCAAATATGGATTTAACTGCTGTCCTTGAACTAAACTGTAGAGTACAGTAATACGTCGTTCACTGTACATACGGATTCTGTTGTCATAATACAATCCCAGGTTCTTGGTAACTGCATTCAATATAAACGGGCATGTCATAAAGGAGAATTTGTTTTCTGTTTCTACCTTGAAGAACGTATAATCTTTGTCCATTTCTAGAACATCATTCAGTGGTTCATTGATAAACTCTTCGAAGGGGATAAGTGGTTTTCGGCAATCTATAGTTTTTACACCAAGTTCAGTCTCCAGTGGGTCTACCCGAGGCCCTTTTTTATTCCTTCTTTCCTCACCCAGCAGTTCTTGAAGAGTGAGCTCACTGGATTCTGGGATAGGCTCTTCATCTTCCTCTTCATTGTGATCTGTGTCCACATCTCCTCCTACTACATTTGCATAGTAAACCATTTTTAAGCACTTTGAAGCAGCAACAATGGCATCATCATCATTCACTAAATTACGACTGTTGAATTCATTGCTTATAACTTTGTAGGTAATAAGCTGCTGAAATGTTTCCATCATTCGTCGAATCTGATCTGCACTGTACCTTGACCACAATCTGACCAGTTTTGCTTGGGCTGGGAGGGGTAGTTTACTCATAGCTTTGCAAAACAATGGCAGTGCCATTTCCAGGTACTCAGGGCTATGAAGATTCCCATTTTCCATAACAATAATAAACAAGTTGAGATAATTAGGATCTCGAGAGTACACATTATGGTAAGTCAAGTCACATTCCACATTGGGTGACAAGTACACAAGTGCATTTAAAAAGGCAGTTTCTATTTTTTCATTAGAAAGTAATCTATTGTAGACCCGTCTGACTGCATCAATGTCCACAGACACTTCATCTGGGCCTAGTTTTTGTACGTTGTTATCCCCCTGTGTGTTTTCACCCATTCTTGATGATGATGGTGCTACTGAGTCTTCTTCCATGGCAGAAGAACATGCAGCCTTTTCCTTTTCATCTTCATCCTTATCTTCATCTTTAGCTTGAAGAGACTTCAGTTCTTCCTTAGTATGCTGCTTGGCTTTTCGAAAACTCTGTACCAATGCCTCGGCACTCGAAAATACTCTCCCAATGACACGAATTAATGGAGAATAGTCCTCTTTTTCTCTACATAGTTCAAGTATTTCATACACCTTTTCTTCCGTTAAGAAAGTCACATCTAGAAATGGGAAAACACAGTGAGAAAGCCCTTCCTGAACTTAGGTGAATTACATTTACTCAGAAGAACATATTAAAAGAATTGTCAGTTATCAACTTTAGTTGGCATATAACAACTCTGAACATCATCTTGAAAGAAATGGTGAAATGTAATGCTCTGCTGTCAGAATTCTGCTCAATCTTTACTCCACAAGTGGAGGTGGTGGGAAGTGCACAACAACACTAATGGGGCTTCTGCATGCATAAGGAGACACAGTTTACACAATTTTCTAACCACCTGTGCAATGAACTACCGCATGCGTTGAAACGCTATTCTGCCAATGGATTCAGGGGCAGCAGCAGCAAACAGAAGCTGTGGAGACCAGACTCTAATTCTTTAGACAGAGAAACATGGCCAGTTGCTACCACTGATATTAACCTAGGTAACTTCTTTCTCTGCCAATAACAGAAAGACATCAGGGACACGGTAGAAAAGAAAGGCAGGAAGGGAAATGGGGGGAGTCCCCAGTAATGCAGCAGTCGTGATAAACTAGTGGGGCTTCATGACAGACTGCTAAGTAAACCAGGCTGCTTTTGATACAAGTCTGGGTATTATTCACCTTTCTCTCTTACTGCAGATATGAAACAGCAATAGTCCTTTTTAGTAATCCAGGAAAAAAGTGGAATAACATGGCAGCTACATGCATCATCTTAAGTCATCAAATCTAGACCTGACATTACGTGCATGATACAAAAATGCATGCAGTGACTCTATTGAACTAAATCCTGACTGGAACTATAGTGGGAGAGAAGACCTAATTAACCTTTTCCCCGTGCTACAAAAAAAGCTTCCCCAGGCTGCTTTTTGCAAAAATAAAAATTAAACAAAATAAAGGCAAATAGGAATGAAGGCTTATTTTTCGATGGGAAAAGAACACTGTGGAGGTGAGCTCACTCTGTTCGTCACTCTGTAGACTGACACTCTGTGTGGCTGCTGCTTTCTTTAAATTGAGAGATGTGGATAGGATAAACTTGAAGTAGTCTTTAATTTGACCCTTATAAGACACACACATATATACTGGTTGGGGCTGTTCAAGTTAGTGTGTGGGCATTTAAAAAAAAATGTCTGAGCAAGTATATTCTAATTAAAAGGCTTTGTGAACTGTTTAACTGCACTGTTTAAGAAGACAAGGGCAAAAAGCTTAGCCTGCCATATTACTGCTGCCTGCCACAATTCCAAATACAAATGCTGAATGGAGGTGCAAGGTACCTAGTACCTGATCCTGCCTGTCAACTAAGGTCTTGAATTCTTTTAAACTTTATCAATCAAGTAGTCTAAGCTGCAGCAAGATCTTTCAAAATACATTTCAAAATACAACAATGATTTCTACTATTCCGTTCCCCACAGTTGCAGACATAAGAGGGTAACTTAATATACACAGTATTCTTATAACTGTCAGGAAAAGTTGAAGGTAGCAGGAAAAGAGGAAGACCAAATATAAGATGGATTGACTCCATAAAGGAAGCCACAGCCTTGAGTTTACACTAGCCGAGTAGGGCTGTTGAGGACAGGACATTCTGGAGGTTAACAAGGTCACCATAAGTCAGAGGCAACTTGATGGCACATAACAACACCATTGCTTATAATAGCTAGTAAGCACAGCCATTATAAAATAAATGTTGTATTATAAAATAAATTATAAAATAAACTCTATAGATTCCTAAGTAATGTTCCACTGCTGCTGCAAGTCCTTTAAGGCCTTACCTTTAAAGTCATCTCTTGGGCCTTGCATTTCCTTCTTGTTCATTTTTCTGTCAGTGCAAGAGTTGTTATGTGCACCTTTGGAATTGTTTTCTAGGTAAGCCGAGCTTGTTCCTTTCTTGGAGGGATGAGGATCACAGAGTTTTGCATTAATCTTATAAAGCTCGAGGGCTTTAATGGCTGCTGCATTGTTATCCATACGGAGAAAAGTTGGACAGGAAGCACAAAATTCATTCGTGCAGGCTTCATTTCCACAGCCCTCAGTTAACTGATGGTAGTAGCGTTCTATTAGATGCTTTGCAGCTGCTCGCTTCCTGTACCAGACATTCAAACAGTAAGCACAAGGATTAGTATGGCTTTCATATACACACTCATTCAAATGACCAGCAAAGCACAGATTAGTGAAGAGTAATCTCTTTCTATTTAAGAGATATTACATCTCAGGAGGTCCTGAAATGCAAGATGCACCTGTAAAATATATATTAAAAATTCAATGCACAGTATACTTTGTGAATGCGTAAGCTGATCTGACACCAGCTTTGTATGTATAAAACTGAACAAATCATTATCAGAGTTTTTGCCCAAGCTAAGTATTTAAGTTGCATTCATTTCACCCAGGAAATTTTGAACAAAAGAGCTTAAAAATACTCCATTAAAGGTCATGGCCAATACTTTTAGTAGTGTGTGTGAGACTTAAATCATTGAACAATTAGGCATACTTAGCACTTCTTTTAGATCTTGTCAAGTTCTTTTAGGATATGTTAACCTCAATCTAGGAATGTAGAAGTAGAATGCTCTGAATTGAACATGTCTGTGGGCAGAAGGCAGAGAGCCATTTTCTTCCAATTCATCCTCTCCTTTGTGGTGTGTTTGAGAGCTTATTTTTTTCTTTAACTTGACAAGTTTACTATTAAAAGACTCCTTGCCAAATTTCTATTATCTTACATTTGATGTTTCAGCTTAATGAGACAGTAGACAGGACAGAAAATTTCAATGCAGCTCCAATTCCAAGTGCAATTACAGTAAACTTTCACACAATCAAGAAGACATTATCGGGCTTGTTCCAATTCAATGCCCAAGTCCAGACTACAATGTTTGTAGTTCTCTTGCACAGGACAGCTCCAAGTCAATTATTTAATAAAAACTGGTCTCTCAAAGCTTACTATGCTCAGAAAGTGAATGAATAAGAAAAACCATTCTCTTTGTCCAAAAAACCCTCTGAGACTTATATGATGGTCAGACATGCAAGGGACAATGCAAGATGGAAAAACATTCTTTGGTATCAGTCATGCTGTAAGTATGTACTGTGTAAAAACAAAGACAACCTTTAAGTGTTAACATGTATAACAGAATTCTAAAAACTCCCATAACTCCTGAGAAACAGAGGCTCTTGTTGCTCTTTTATTCTTCTTCTTTTAATGAATGGCAGCCATAAACATCTATTTTAAAATAATCATAGAACACGCTAAGCAAAACAGAATGTTAGTGATTTATTTAATTAAGACTATTTATTATCTATATGAATTTATTAGTTTGTTTTATTTCTATGCTGCCTTACTCTTGGTGAAGGGACCCTCTATTATAAATCCATTCTATTGCAAATACCATGCTCATAACAAAAAGAAAAAAAAACAAAAGAAAGACAAAGTACTGTGGCATTTTTGAGAGTAACAATTTATTTTAGTGTGAGCATCTGTGCATTGTATCTGAAAAAGTGGACTTGTCCATGAAAGCTCCCATTAAAATATAGCAGTTAGTTTTTAAGGTGCCATAATGTTTTTGCCTTCTTTATTTTTTATTTTGTTTTTGCACCAACTAACTGGGCTACTTCTGAGATAAATGTGTCAATCTCAGAGGTGCTACAGTACTTTGGCTCTTGTAGAAGCAGACTAACATGGCTATCTCTCAGAAGACCATACTCCTGGCAATTAAGTAGCACTGAGCATTAATGATGCCACGGGCACCTGTTCGTTTCTGTGCAGAGTTCGAAGGACTAGTTATGCCATGCAATACATCAATGATGTCTCTTTAACACTGCCTGTTCTCAAATGAGCTTCTGCTGAGTCTTTCTTTCAAGTGTCCCCACCTTCAAAGACACAGGGTGGATGGCTTATCTTAGGACAGGGCTTTTCCCACTACGGCCCAAGGCTTTAGAATATTACCCTTAGCTATATTTGTCCACCATCAAATTTCTTAATTTTAGGCTCCAAGCAAAAACATATCTAGTTTGCCCAAGATTTTGGTGAAACCAGCCTGGTACTTTGCAGTTCTGTTGGCCGCTAGATACTTCTTTGTTTAAAACAAATAACTGCAATTTAGTGTACCTGGCTGTGAAGCCAAGGGATGGGGCTTCAACTCTCCACTGTGCCTCCTAGGGGAAGTTGCACACTCCCAGAGCACCACCAGAAAGAAGACGTGTACCCAAGAGGACCTGGGTTCAAATCCTCTTTAGCCATGGAAACTTACTGTGGGTTGGTAATTGCAAACCACTTGTTGAGTATCTCGTATACAATGAAAATCCTTATAGGGTTGCCATAAATCAGAAGGCACTAATAACAACAATTTTATAACTTATATACGGTTGCTAGCCACCTCTAAACTGGTAGCAAAGTGGATTGCTTCTGGCCTTATAAGTGATTTCATAGATCTACAATTAGTTAATAATAAAGAAATTACAATGCACTGTACTTTGGAAGAAGCAATTTCTGAAGAAAGTGACACCTCAAGCCCCAAAGCAGGCTGGTTAAAAAAGAAGAAGAGAAGACATACATGGCCAATGTAAGGTGGGATAAAGTTATACAATTGCATGGGTGTTTTTACTTGATGAACTGCAAATACACATTATTTCATGATCATTTCTGAAATGTCGAATTAGGGGTCCCTACAATCTAATGGCTGAAATCCATCAATTTCACCAAATCTCCACTGATTCAACGAGACTACTCTAGCTGTGACTTGCTACACTAAGCAACAGGATTTCAGTTAATACATCAATGTCAGACACAACTGAGTGACATAATCAAGTGCTTTGTCATTAGCTGTTCATCTCAGATTTCTATTCATTATTTTAAAAGTAAAGGTTTACAGAGGAAATTAGTTTGAAATCTGCCAAACCTTTCTTTTCTTCAGTCTTCTTTGCACCTTTGAATTGGGTGCGCATGAATAATAACTGCTGTCAATTGCTACCATCTTATTAAACCTGATAAAAGAAAAAATCCCCACAAGGTTCCAGGTACTAAGTTCTTTCTAAGACAGAGGTTCTTAATCTTAGGTCTACAAGTGTTGCTTGATTACAACTCGCAGAATTCCTTACCACTAGCCAGGCCCGCTGAGGGTTTCTGAGGCTCAATTACAACTGGAAGCTATGTTTAAGAACCACTGCTCTAGTGGACCGTCAACTCTTTCCCAGTTGCAAACAAGTTAATTACATGTTATTGACAGTTAATGTAATTAGAGCTTTGGGAAATAAAAACAATTTGAGTTATTCAGACTTGATAAGGCAGACTTACTAAGCTGCACCATAGCTTCAAAAATTAGACAATTTCCAAGTTACAATCATAAATATGGAGCATAAGTATAGTGGAGCAAATCATTTACAGTTGTTTCACCCATGGCATGATGTAATATTTACTTTATCACTAAAAAGCTGGCTTCATTTTACTTGTACATAATGAGTTGTAGAAGACCCTGGGTGTGATCCACAGAAGGGATTTATATGTCACTTAAAATACAGATATGGGGTGTGTGGTTTATTTTGTTACAGTGATTTCCTTTGGCAAGGCAGCAAACTGCAATAAAGTTTCAGAAGGAGCTTCCCTTATTAGTAAAGGGAGCTGCAATAGCAAAAATACAGAAAATATCAATGGTAGTACACACATGCAACCTTTTAAATGAACATAATCTGCTGATTTTGACAACTGGCAACAGGATTTAACAAAACAGCATACTGTGCTAAGCCATTGCTGGATTTTTTAAATAAGTTTTCTTTAAAAAACAACAACCAATTACTTAAGACTTTATATCAGATTAAAATTCTTACCACACTCAATTCTAGACAAACTACTATATAGCTTGAATTCGTAATAATTTTTCTCAAGCACAACTTAAAGGTAGCTGTTAAAGAATTCCAGTAACACAACCCTGATGTTGCATCTGCTTTAACACACAAACGACCAAATGCAATCTTTTGAGATGCCAGTTATACTTACATTCGGCTAGCTTCAATGTTTTCAGAGTGAGGTTCTCCTGGTGATCTGAAAGGTTTAAATAAAAGCTTAAGAATGCACCTAAGATGAAAGTGTTATAACAGTGTATTAAATGGGATTATAACGTACCATTAATACACTTCTCAATGAATTATTTGCCACCATGATTGTTTGTAACTAAAGAAGCACAGAAAAGTTACTTATCATGTCAGTCACAATTATTTGCTTTCTCACTTGCCTTTAAGAATCAAGCAACCTCGTCAAACAAATGGCTTTTAGTCAGAACTCGAAATATGAAGAGCAAAATTTAGAGGATATAAAAAGGCATCCCTCCAAATTATCCTGAATTTTATGCAGTTAATTTATAACTGAAGGGCTGAAAGATACTTGAAATAAAGCAAGCCCAACAAATAAAGAACTGTGAGCTAGACAGTGCAATGTCATTTCATACACAAGAAGGCTCGATCAAACTGATCAATGCAGAACATGGTCAACATCTGAGAGAGAAGACATTGGGTAAATTTAAAGAGGTTTTACTTAAAACTACTGTGCTGCATTATGCATTTGTTGTCCACAGAGAAGTGAACATTGGCTATGTATGTAGATTCATTACATAATCTACATATTCTAGTAGCATTTGAAGCAAACATCACCATAGCTGTTTAGAAAGAGTGTTCAAACGGACAGAACAGAGGTTGTAGCCCATCTTTATTCTTTTTTAAACTGGTACCAAAGAGGTCTGGGAAATGATAAATCTTCAGGAAGGCTACTGCACTCACTGTAGAGCTAGTGTAGGACTACTTAAATAGCTAGGCCATGGAGATTACAATTTTTTTCATTCAGCTTGGGTGACATTTATGCACAAATGCAAAGAGGACAAGTACCAGTTTCTTGGAGAAGACATCATCCAAAAGACAGGCTAAGGATTTGCTTACAGATTTATTCAAGTGCTAGATATCACAATTTAATTACAGTTTGTATCTTACACATAATAAACATTTCTTTGTATATCACAGAAAAAAAAGATTCTGTTTCTGCAAGCACAGCCATTTTGGAAAAAATTTTCATGTACACTAATGTACGAAAAAAAAAGATCAGCATGAATCTTCTTAATACAATGTAAAATGTCCACTGTTCAGACCTACTGCGAAGCATGGAATGGAAGATGCCAATCAACTTTCAGATTAGATGAATCCCAAGGTTCTTTCAATTATATGACTCTACGGTGTTTTAATTTTTTAATAAACACTAAGTTGATTCAGATGTACCTCAAAGCTGCAGTTCAGCGTTACATGTACAAGCCCGCTTCCTTCTCCTCACCTTCTCCAGCACTGAAAAGAAGCATCCACTGCCATTTTCAGTCAGTCACATTTTGCTCAAGCCAGAAAGTGTAGGACAGAGTTCGATAAGCTATGACTTAGCTAAAAAAGCTAGGACTGAAAACCACAGTTTAATTTCAGCACATT
Organism: Intellagama lesueurii; assembly: GCA_037013535.1. NCBI lineage: Eukaryota > Metazoa > Chordata > Lepidosauria > Squamata > Agamidae > Intellagama > Intellagama lesueurii. The sequence goes on along the minus strand of JBAJHW010000003.1, from coordinate 93,889,209 downwards.
CAGGCAAAGTATTCAAACTAGCCACAAATTTATTCTGGTCCAGACAAAATAACAAACAGTAGATAGCTAAAAACAGAAGTAGATGCTTCAAATCTTCTCACAACTACCTTATTCATATAGCGCTGAAACAGTTTACTACTACTACTTTCAAGAACCCACACACATATATAATATTTCTGCTCCACCATGGTTTGGAAGATGAGGCTCATGTTTCCATACTTTCTCTCATAACTTCAGAATCAGAAACTCTTAAAAACATAACCACACAGATCCAATATCTATTATACTTCTGCTGCTATGTCACATACCATTCTGCAGACATGCCTACTAAATACTAACCAATTTCTAAAGCACTCTGAATTTGAGCATATGCTTTCCCGTGAGACATACCTTTAGCAGGCACTAAGTCTGCAAGAGTTCTCATTCCATATAAAGGATGACTCTGGGTATTTGTAAGTGTCTTTGCTTTTCACTCCTACATAGCTTTTGGAAATCGACATGCCAAACAGTGAAAAGAGAATGAGGCTCACACACTTTCTAATAGCTATAAGTAGATAAGGATTATCTGAAAACGGGTTAGCTTTGGTAATTTTGTTACCAAAGTTCAGTCTAAAACATGGCCCTATTCTTTAGTCTAAAGAATCTGAACTAAAGAACTGAAGTAGCAACAGCATGTTTAAGCAATTATATATGGTTCTGTTCCAAAGGTTTGCCCTGCACTGTTTCAAAAAGGCACTTCTGACTACTGTTTGCCAAATGTAGAACTTATTGCCAAAAGCAGACACTCTGAATTATCAGTTTGTCTAAGTCAGTGGTTCTCAACCTTGGGTCCCCAGATGTTCTTGGACTAAAACCAGAAGCCTTCATCACTAGTTCTGCTGGCTGGAATTTCTGAGAGTCCAAAAATATATCTGGGGACCCAAAGTTGGGAAACACTGGTCTAAATATCATTGAGAAATATAGCAAAACAAACTGCTTGAACAGACCTTATGGATCAAGGCAAAGACATCACAGGATGTGGATTTTCATTGATACTATATTTTTATTTTGCTGAGTTGCTTTTGTTGTCTGTTCCAAGTTTGAGAGACAGAGCAGCTTATAAATCTAAATGAAATTATTTTTTAAAAAAATTGGGTTGCATGCCCATACAGTCCAACTGTCTGAATTCTAAATTAGTTATATAATCTTAATAGGGGATATAATGTTTGTTGGGGGATGAATTATAAACGTACAGCTCCTTGCATTGAGTAAGGGATACGACAACAAACACTCTCAAGCATTCCTGTCACCATATTCACTAGGCCTATTTGTACGTCCAAAATAAATGTGGTAAAGTTATGGCAGCTATTCTGAATGAGGTGCCACTGTGAAATGTGACTAATCAACTTCAATTCCTGCATGTTCAAAGGCATTTGAACATTGAACATTATACCTGAGTAACAGACGATCACACATCAATCCCTATATCAGCAACAGAACTGAAAGATGGAATGTAAATATCTCTTCTGCTTAATAGGTCTAAAGCATATATGAAAGAGGTCTAAAGTGTAAGTGCTGCACAACACATCTTTTCAAAGTACATAGCATTTGATTTTGTTTCTTTAAATTATGGGGATGAAGAATTGAAGTCAGTAGTAAAATTTGAATAAAATCAGTCTTAGACAAACTGAATGCAGTTTGGCTACAGAGAACTACGGTATATAAAGTACCAGAGGTGTCATGAACATTTGAAGATTTCTTTGATACAATCAGATGCTTTTTAGTTTATGGATTATTTGGAAATATATTACCAGGATACCTCTCTTCTTAAGCATATACCATAGTGGGTACTATTGCACTATCACAGTATGATACATGAGCAAGTCTTGGGTTTCTGCACTTTCCCTCCCCGCACCATGTAATGGAAGAACATCTGATCCTGGCTCAAAAGTGCAAATCATAGCTAACCAAACTATGGTTTGACATAAATCAGGAATGGAATTACACAAGGGAGGAAAGAGTGTACAAGCTTGACATTTTCCCTCAGTATGAAAACATGATTTAATGTTCTGTCTGGAGTCAGTGAACCGATATAGACATACATCACATTTCTTGGACATATAGTCACATACACAAGTATTTGGTAGACTACACATTTTACACATAAAATGTGTAGTGACACATTTACACATAAAAAGTGAAGTTTTTTATTAACCTATTAAAATGTCAACCTTTACAATGGATATTTTATTAGGCTAAGCTAAGTGTCACAAAGTAGTGAGAGTTCTCTGGAACCCTTCACCAACTAAAAATTATTTCCAGCTTTTAAAATAGCATATAAGGAAGCCTAATTTAGTGTGTACAACCTCGTTTTACATCCCACCATGAAACTGAGTAAATGCAGATTCCATGGCTATACCACAAGTCAGATTTGTCCTTCCCCTGCATTCCGCTTTGTTTAACATTCAGCCTTGTGAAGAACTCTGGAAAACTCAAGAACTTTCTCACTACTTGATGATGTTTTGATTGACCTAGCAAAGATATTTCTGTACTGCAGTTTTAGAAGAGGTAGCTGTGTTAGTCTGTGCTATTTTGTCAGGCAAAAAAAAGAGAAAGACAAAAACATCGTGGCACCTTAAAGACTAACCACTAAATTTTAATGTGAGCTTTTGTGAACAAATCCACTTCTTCAGACCACTTCTTCTTGTCTGAAGAAGTGGACTTGTCCATTAAGCTCACATTAAAATATAGCAGTTAGTCTTTAAGGTGCCACAGCATTTTTGTCTTCTTCATTTTTTAATTTTTGTTTCCTTTTTGCCTTCTCTATTGCAGAGTCCAGAATTTTTCTTTTATAAACTATCTTACAGTCAAATCTCAAACGTTTTTAAAACCATTGTCTTTAGTATACCTTCACCTTCATCTGATACAACGTTCTGCTCTTTCTTTTTTCCTGGCAATCACCAAGTGCCAAACCCAATTATGCACCATTAATTCCCATACTGCAGGACAAAGAAGTGACCCCAGTGCATGTTTCTAGAATCTAAGGATCCCAAGTTCATATACTTTCAGACATTCAGCTGATTAAGTTGATAACTGACTGTTATAAAATTGTTCAAATACAATAATTCTGTACATATTAAAACTTTATTCTACAGCAGCATCAGCTGGCTTCACTGTGGCACAGCTATATTTGTTATTTGAACAGAAGCTTCTCAAGACTAGATATTGCATCAGAATTAAGCATTACAGAAATTGCAGAACTAAAATACAATAAAGCATTCAGGATAAAACTGAAACACACAAGACGTATGTGTTTATTTAAGATGATTTCATCACAAATGCTTAGTCTTCAGTCCTAAATTGCACTGCAGAAAATGTGGTCAAAACACACACACTAATCTGAACACTGCAGCATGAACTAGCAATTTGAAATGATGGCTCACTTCCAACAACCCTTCAAGCAACTTGTCCATTCTGCAAGCCACTCCTTTTATCTCCTCTGTAACACCCTAGGAAAGAAAAAGCAAAAGTATGCAAGTCTGCTGCACTGAGCAACATTACAGAGCACAGCTATTTCTTTTGCAAACTATGAACCCATAGGAAGTAAAACCATATAAAGATTTTTCCATTATTCACAAGCTATGTTAAACACCATAGTGGGGTCTGTTTGAGATCTTCTGGACTATGTGATGGTAAAATTTCAAGGAAAATTAACAGAGCATTCATAGGTGTACAGAAAGGATAATCATATCCAGGGTGGATTTGATTTAAATCAAATCGATTTAAAATCACAATTTAATTTTTTTTAAAAAAAAATCTGATTTATTATTCAAAATTTAAAAATCAATTTTTAAAATTTAAACTGTAATTTAAATTGTGATTCAAATTGATTTTAATTTAAAAAATCATTTATTTTTATCTACTCTGGTCACATCCGACATACATCCACTTAACAATGTGCTACTCAGGGTTACCAAGTAATTCAGCAATTATGAAGCAAAAATAAACAAAAAAGCATTATTCACATCAGAAATATTTCTTGTTTAAAAGTTCACAATTATTACCTTTTACAAGCTGTGGCCATTCGGTGACATTGGGGTGATCACTATTTTGTATTGTTGATTAAAAATGGGTTCTTGCCAGTCGTCTTGTGCTGGGCCAAGCATAGGCTTAAAAGTGCTAAATAAATAAATAAATAAATATAGGCTATTAAATTTCTATAAGCTTCTATTTTAAGCAAAACAGCTGATCAAACAATTGTGATTAATTGGTGCATTCATTCTGTATCCAGTCAATTTTATTGCTAACATACAATTTTTTACAACAAGAACAGTTTTAACGTTAAGCCATATTACGCTGAAGTTACAGTTAGAGTAGGTCCACAGGGTCAAATGAACTCATGGAGGACTTGACTCACCAAATCTCCATTGATTCAATGGACCTATATCAGTGCAATTTACTACACCAAGCAACAGGATTTTGGTCTTTATGTAAGTTGGCCTTTTGTGGCTCAAGACAGAGTGGCAGAAAGATGAACTTTAATATTTGTAAGGCCTATTTTTAACATTACCTACTCAAGACTATGAGATGGGATTGTTACAATGTATTGTTTGTAATACATAAATTGTTTTTTGTTAAAAAAAACCTACATAAACTAAAAAATATATAACATTCTACTTAATTAAAGTAGAATTAGGAATTTCACAACAAAACGTATCCATACTTGATTCTGCTTTCAACAGATATAAACCCTAACAATGTCAATGGAAATGTATAGTATATTACATACAGTAAGTTAAGCCAAAATACATTTTTTAATGCGCAAGTCAGGAGCTCCATAATCAGTTAAGGGAGATGCAAGAACTTATTCTCTCTACTTATTTTGTAGGTATTATAGTGACCTAGTTGACAGAATGCTGATGTGTGAACTAGAATGATATATACAAATATATGCACTCTTGTTCTCATTGACAAGGGATTATGAATGTGCAACTGCTAATGTTTACAATGGGCTTTTGAGCCCAGGTTGTTTCTTCTTATAGCAAACACCTGCCACTCCACATGTTCAAATTTACACTCAACATACTTTAAACATATTGCAGAAGTATGAATTCAGCAAACATGTACATACTTAGAAATATGAGCCCCAGAGAAGTGTAACCAGAAACATTAGAGTTTGCCTACCTGGAACATGCATAGTGCTTAGATCCTTCACAATTATCATTTAGCTCTGTGACTGGGCTTGAGAGTTACTATACTAAACATCCCCACAACTAAATTGATGAATATAATACAATTTTCAAGGCTTGGACCCGTCCATTCAACAATCCTATTTGTAATGGATATTTCCATTTCAAAATTTTACCTGTCAACTGCTGCCTCTGATCTGGCTTCACTGGTTTAAGGCTGATCTTCTACTCTGTCATGTTGTTGTCAGCCTGTGATTATTCAGCAACACTGGTACCCACAGCACCCTGAGGCCACCCACTGGCTTTTTGCTCTCCAGCTGAAGACTTCCATTGCTGAAACGGAACCAGTTAATGTCTTACCTACTTCTATTATCTGATCTCATCTATATTTAAATAGAAAACTCTAAATCTTCCATCTTTAAAGAAACACCACCTTCAACTTGTGTCTCTTTCAAAACAGAATCTAAACATTCTGCAAATTCAAAAATTCTTAACTAAAAATATGAACTAGAAAAAAAAAACCATGTGAGAAGACCTAAATTCAGGATGGTTATACACGCACACATAAGATGCTCTCATTTACAGAATGAAGCAGATGTGCAGGGACGTTTACCTGTGATGGGGGTCAGATAAAAACATTCCTATCAATCCGTTGCTTGACAAATGTACTATATTATCTTTATTTTTAATGGATACATGGATGTGGCCATGTATGCACATAAATACCAATAGCTGGGTTCACTTGGCTTTTAAATATTGTAATATGAGCTGCTGTAAATGAAAGTGATATTATAGAATGATTGCATTTTGTAAGAAGAGACAATTGTCACAAGTTGAGAAACACAACAGAAAGTCAAATGTGCTCAGCTGCAATAAGTAAAATAAATGATTTTAAATTTAATTTAAGATTTAATGTAGACACCCTGATTCCACATCTTTTAAATTTAAATGTGCTATTTGTTTCACATTTAGCACAGGCAAGGAATACCAGATTTTATAGAATAACACAATGTGAAAAACAAAAGCAGAAAGAAAAAGGACAGGTCATCTGCTACATGAATACCACCTATTCTTGACAACTGGAAACTCCAGTGAACCACATATTATTTTGTACATCGTGGGAACTGTTCATAGATGTTAGACTTTTTTGTTGTGAAAATGATCACTATTTAGCATGATTGCTATTCTGTCACAATGTGAAAAACAAGAGGCCAAATTCTGAGGATTTTATAATAGTTATGTCCTGTATCAAAAGCAGATTTTCTGTTATGTGTGATATAAATCACAGCCATGAAGATTAAAGAAAAGTCTGTTTGTGAAAACACACAGGAGTCCAGAATTGTTTATTCTATATCAGAACTAAGCCACAACGCCTGTAGAAAAAAACCACTCAATTTTTCTCAAGCTATTCTATTTTAGCAGCCCAATTTAATTTTAATAAGTCCCCTTAATGTTGCTGGTTTTTTTAAGGGATTAGATATTTCTTCTCAATCTACACAGATCACCCAAACATCAAAAAGTAGATCCTTAAACCATCTTGGCCGTCCTTTGTTTTATCAACATCAATCAACAAGGGAGTGACCGAAAAATAAAAACAAAGGTGTTGAACACTCTACAAATAAGTATCTTCTTCTGAGATAGCATTGCTTTATCAGTTACAGGGGATTACATAGTAAGTTAAGCATCTTTGCCTATTCTCCATTTTCAGCACTGAAGGTTGATGGAGACTGATCAAATATATTATTTATTATTATAAATAATCTATTATTATCTAATAATAATATATTATTTATTATTCCTTTCACTATATCAAAGGGACAGTCCAATCTCTTTCCTACATAGCCATTACCAACTTACAATCTTTGTGCAGGCTGTTCTCTAGGTGTAAAATGCGATGCCTTTAAAGCACAATGAAATCTACTAATCAATCAATCAATCAAACCTTTATTGGCATACACAAAACACCTAATCAAAACTACATTCAGTAAAACTTGTTTGCAGCTTTCTGGAACAATATCAAAGTTTGATCAGATTCAATGTAGTTTTACTATTTATGCCATGAGACACACTCTCCACCCTATCCTATGTACCTTGTAATAATAATAATTAAAAATTTTATTGTTGTGATTAGCCTAGTGATTACATCAGAGGATCCATAAACCTGGCTCAAGCAGGGAGTGCTGGTTCAAAATGTGCTATTTTTGGCCTGTTCACTATGTCTGCTAAGAAGCATGCTACTTTCTCCACCCTGTCTTCCACCCTGTCGTTTAACAGAAAACGCATTCTGTCTATATCTGACCACCCTCTTACCTTGAGCAATATTGAGCCCAGATATTGAGCGCGGGGTTCTGAATAGCGAGGGCAATATAAACACATAAATACCAGCGACTCAATTCCTCCCAGTTCACAAGAGCAGTTCCTCTCATTGCTTCTCGGTCTTTTGGCTAAGATCAAGTGAAATCTACTAATAAAACTTAAATCGGTCAGAGTTCCTCAGCTAAAAGCCAGACTTCATCTTCATCTTTAATTTTGTACTAGCAACAAGCACATTTTCCACAAGGAGAATTTATGCTTAAAAACACAGCCTCACATGAGCCATGTCCTTACTATTTTATCACTTACTGTTGGCTCAGCTAGGAAAATAACAACAACAAAACAAAAACAGAAGTATTGTGGCAGCTTTAATGACTACCAAATTTATTTCAGTGGGAGCCTTCCTGGATTACAACCCACTTTTCAGAAATACCATGTGTCTGAAAAAAATGGATTGCAATCCATGAACATTTTGTACTGAAATACATTTGTTAGACTTAAAGGTCTACATTTGCTCTTGTTTTGCAGTAGCTGTTGTTGCTGAAATACACTAACAAAGTTGGCTCAGCAATGTGTTTAAATTCTTCAATCAGATTGTACGTGAGGTTCATCAGAGACGTCACCCTATTATTTTGATTATCTAAGAAGTATAACATCTTTACACCTTCAAATTCAAAAACTAAGTGTTCAAATGGAAATTGGCAAAATGACAAATGCATGGGTGACATCCATCATCTTCATCTGTCTTAAGGCTGAGAGCAACTTTCTGTACAGCAAAGCAGGTGGGATGGCCCAGAGACACTGTGAGTGCAAGAGAAGCTGAACAGTCATTGGCTGCCACCTGTGGTTCAGAAGTCTTCCAAGAACTGACAGATTATGTGAAAGCAGCATACCTGATACAGAATATGTTAGGGGTAAATTCAGCAAGAACTCTGCTTTCATTATAGACTTCACTCTAACATAATTTTCTTTTTAAAATACATCTGATTTCAAGCCAAAAATATATTTTCACTGTAGATATAAGTGTCCAAAAATCATTCTCCTTCCACTAGATATAGTGATACCTCCCAAATCAGACACCTTTAAAAGAAGTTCAGACAAATTTATAGAGAAGTATGCTGTCAGTGGCCACTAATCATGATGGGCATACTATGCCTAGTATAGGAGACAAGAGACTACTGAAGAGCAGTAGCAGGAGAAAGCTGTTGCCCTCACAGAATCTGGCTAGTCACTCAGGTCCTTGACAGGTCTTTGGCAATTCTTACACTCACTCTGTTAGCTGGACATGCAAAGGCTGCCTACTGATTTCAGGGGGAATGGCAGGAAGTAGCACTGGCATGCTTTTCATGTTTTCAGTATACTGAGTAAGCTTAGGTCTCTAGATTGCAGCATTTTATATAAGGGAGGAAAACCTACATTGTTTCTGACTTGGGTACCTCCTTTCACTTTTCTTATCCTTAAACAGGTGTGCAAAGGAAACAAAGGGGTAGAGATTCTGGATACCGTGGGGACTCATTAAGAACTAAATTCAATTGTTATCCCCTACTAGAATAGATCTGTTGGCTCAATGAGAGGGTAAGTTAACACTTGTGCATGTTTCATGGCTTCAACGGATCCATACAAGTTTGGATTCACACTGGATTTAATCCATTTGCAATGTAGAATATCCATAACACACCCAAATAAATGCTGCTGCATATTTATAAACCTCAGCAGTACAAGCAGTAAGTTTGAGTTTCAGCACCTATTTTACTATACATTAAAGGATAAGAAAAAGATTTTGCAGTTTAAACCCTAGCTTGTTTTGCTGCTTTTCTTTCTGCTGCTTCTCCACAGGAAATCAGATAAGCACTGAAGAGAGCTTTAAAAGCAGCCTATAAGAAGATGTGCCATAAATCTAGTAGCAACTTGAATTTTTTAAACATTATTTCACCAATTGACAAAAATATGATATTAGATCAGAACATACATTAGATGGACTGTAAAGATACACTAAAGGCAGCAAGCCTCTAGACACAAGGAAAGTTCATTGAACAGTCAAGATAAAACAAAAGCTGCTGACTCAATTTGTATTCTATCCACAAACAACTAGCATGCAGTTGTCAGGTTATTCTGGGCTGTTGGAGGAACCTGCAAGCCATATCATTCATTTATTTAGCATGTTAATTACCGGCAGTTGCACATTTTCAACAGACTTTGGAATATCATGATGATTTTCTTGAGTGTCTAGAACTTCCTAAATCTTGCATACACACTGTTAACTTCAACTGTTCATAAGTCAGTTTCTTTAAGACTAACAATTTTAGCTGCTAGGCATACTATATACAAGGTAAGACTATTCTACGTACCATGTTCTGCTAGCACTTCAGCGGGTTGCTCTTGCACGTTGCCGAAAGGCCTTTGATTGGCCGACCTAGGATACAATAGGGAACACCAGTTTTTTAAAAGGCAGTGTAAGTTATTATTAATAATAATAATATGAAATTACATGACATTCTTTTAACAGGTTCTTTTGGACAACAGTTCCCAGATCAAGCATGAATAGAAATACATTTGTAAAAATCCTAATTAAAAATCAAAGGGACATTCGATGGTTGTTGTGGGTTTTCCGGGTTGTTTCCGGGTTGTCCCTATAAAGCGACATTCACTCACTCATTCATTCTACATGTCTCGTCTCCTTTTCTCCCATACAGGATCCAAGATGGTTCATAATCAATTACAACAAAATAACACAGACAACTAAGAACACAGTTAGGTATAATACTAAAAAAATGTAAACAATTAAGAATATTAAGAACCACCATTTTAAAAACACACCAATTCAATTCAGTACATATGACATTCCATAATGGTAAATCCTCATCCAGTTTACTTAAAAGCCTGTCTAAAAAGGGAGGCCTTTGCCAGCAGGTGGTAGGAGAGGAAGAAGGATACCAACCTAGATTCCTAAGAGACTGCATACCACAGGCTGGGAGCAGGCAGTGAAAAGGCCCTCTCTCATGTCTTCACCAAATGTTTTTTAGGGTGGTTGGACCAAGAGAAGGACCTCCCCGGGAGATATAGGTAATACACTCCTTCAGATAGTCTGGATACAAGTCATGTAGGGCTTTCTGATGACAAGCAATTTGAATTGGGCTCAGAAATGGCCCAGCAGCCAGTGAATCTGTTGCTTTCTGTAACTAGAGCCAGTCAGCAGTCTGGCTGCAGTATTCTTAATCACATAAATTCTCCCAATACTGGACAGGGAAGTTTAAACTTTCCAGCCTGCTGCATCATTGATAAAAAAGGATCCCTCCACAGTTCAGGGCTGCTAAAGCCAGGCCCTGACCTTTCTTCCCATTAGGGTTATTAAGAGTTAAAAAAAATTGATTTTATGGGGTGCAGAGGTGTTGCCCTAAAACTGAAAAATTATTTTTAAATGTGCCTCAGTGAAGTGCTGTAAAAGTGAAAGTACAGCTGGGGCAATTTGTTTATCTTACAGCCAGTTTGGTTTGGAACACTGATAAGATAAAAAGGCAGAAGTAGCTCATTGAGTTTCATGTCAATTTTCACAATGAAAAAAGTAAACAATACAAAGCTTACGTTATGTGAACAGAGACAACAAAAAATGGAAATGCAGATTGAATTGCTGCTTGTGTTGTGTTCATCTATAAATTAACAAATATCACAAAATAGACTTGAAGACCTGCATTAAACAAATGAGAATAACAATGTATTGAAAAATAGAATTGTTTACAAAATAGTGTAAAAGGAGAAAAAGATGAATGTTGTTTTAAACAGTTTGTTTAATAATAAGCTCGTAGAGAAGAAAACAAAGGTGCCATCTGGTTTATAAGGCTTTCGACTCGTGATAAGTAGTAACTGAATTTTGAAATCACATAATATTCTGTAGTATTAACTAGTGAAATATGTAAATACATTGTATTATCCCCAATGTATTGTATTGTCAGTGTATTATGTCAGTCTAGCCAAAGGAGGGGGAATTTTACTCTGATCTTGAAGGCCAGGCATTGGGCTCTCAAGGAGCAAGCCAGGCCAGAATCTTGCTAAGCCAAGCTTTTGAGATGCAGGAAAGTGGGAGGAGAGACTTGAGATAAGAAGACTAATGACCTTAAACATGTAGGTTTCCTATTGGTTGAAAAGTATGAACTCTGAACAAGTTTATTTTGATTAATAACGTTTCACAAGGCTATAAATTGTGAGCTCTCAAGCACAGATATAAGATCGAGAGGCATTCTGTCTAAAAGGAGTGGAAGACGCAGACAGTTTGAGAGCGGTCAAGAGATAACCATGGAAATAATTTTCTTGATAAGAAAATGTTTATGTGTGTGAACAACACACTTTGTGCTAAATAATGCTTTTTACCTTGAATATTTTTACTTTTAAAGCTAAAAACTTTTTCATGCCTTTCACTGAGAGTTATAAGGCTTTTTGCTTGTTTTGATTTTATTCTTAAGAACCCTGAAGTGTTCTAGAGACAAATTCTGTCTTTATAGACTATGATCTTCTGTATTTTAATGCTTTTGTATTTTTGATTCAAACATGACTAAAGTTCCTATCTGGACTTTGCACAGATATAAACTTACAACAGAGATGTATTTTTTGACTTAAGTATTTGTTCAAAGCTTAAGTTCAATTTTTATGGATTTTAAGCATATGTGCCTAGTTTTTTCCTCACAACTGTAAGAATGTCTTTGATATTTTTGGATTTGCTATTTTAAGTATGGAACCTAGAAATGATGTAAATAAATAGAACTTGTACAGAATTAACAAGTTCTGAAGTTGTCTAGAATTACTGCAACACTGAAGACACTTATAATGAGATACCCAAATGAGTTTGCAGATGCTTATCACTGATTATTGGTTTCATTCTGGTATTAACACTTTACTGGAATAGAGTCAGCTGTGAGAAATCATAGAATCTGTTCTCTTTGCCTGGGAAGTCTATAAATCTTTATGGGACTCCTGGGGGAGTCAGTTATCCTAATCAGGTTCTGACAGGGTATGCTGGTGGGAATGAAGAATGGTATCTCTCCACCCTGCACTGAGGATCAGAGAACTTCCAGTCTTCAATGCTGGCAGCATGTCAGGATGGGTGTGAAAGAAGGATCACTTTTCAGCTTACTTCTGCTGATAATGGGTCCCATATTGTTCTTTATCATCACTCTGGGGAGTCCAATATGGAAGTTTTCATCTTCAAATATATCATGATGAAGTTAAACTCATCTATCATAGCTACTCCATATGGGCCAGCTGCAGTGGAAGGATGTAATAGGTATGCATCTCAGGACAGTGCTAGGGGGAAGAAATAAGAATGTGATGTGTGTGTAAGAGAGAGAGGGGTGTTTGTGGGACTAGTGCATGTAACAGAGAGAATACATGTGGAGGTAAGAGAGAAAATGAAAAGAATAAGAGTGATATAAGCATGACGGTATGTCTGCACTGGGACAGTCTTGTGAATGGGACAAGAAAGAAAGAATATGAGGGAAAAGGGGAAATGGTCTGTATGATTGTGTGAATGAATCTGCCTAAAGAGGGACGAACATTTGCCCAGGATTTTGGGAGAGAGAGGGCATTTCTATATGTGTTGTCAAGTTGGAACTGACCTATAGCAAACCTAACAGAATGTTCGAGGTATGTGATATATTTAAGGAGTGGTTTTACCAGTTCCACACCCCCAGGCTTCTGAGGTCCATCACTCTACCCACTACACAATTGTTTAATGTTTATGATGTTTTTATTATATTTTATGATATTTTATGATATTTGTAAGCCGCCCCGAGTAGACGCTGTCTAGGGGGGCGGGGTAGAAATCTAATAAATTAATTAAATGAATAAATAAATAAAAATACACCACAGCGAGTATTATATATCCACCTAGACAACTACAAATGTTAATAAAACAAAGCAAGTTATTTGCTAAATGAACATTTAATTTGGCACATTGATTGATGAATGAAATGAAAGCAAGCTATCTCCTGTATAACAGGAAGTCTCTGCTTCCTAGTTAGTTTCAGGTTACTTTCCCTGCTTCAACTGGTGGAAGAAGCCACCAGAAGCCAGAATCCTGAGCATAATTCTTTCAAATAAGCCATACATTATTTTTACAGGCTTGAAACTATGATCCGGGGCTGCAAAAGTAATCACAATGACAAGACTGAGGATTTTGGTATAAATAAGTACTATCTTAGTAGATCATCCACTGTGTCAACTTCACTGATTTTGTATAGTTCTATTCTATGGTTGTTTCCTAAGTTCTGCAATGCCTTTATAACCACTTAAAAAAAAAATCAAAAAAAAATCACACAATCTACAAGCTCTTATGGATCAGGACCATGTACCAGTGTGAAAAACTTAACATTAAAACATTTATTTAAAGGGGTTGGATCTAAATCGATCCAATCCACCTGCATTACAACTCTAACATCTCATGCCAGGAATTTCTAATGCCAGAAATCAATTGAAAAATAGGTGACATGTTCATTAACTTTGTACATATTTCATACATACTACTCTCATGTAAGCAGATATATCATAATCTAAGACTACGGAACTTCAAAGAATTTGAAAGTCAGTGAAATGTATGGAGTGCTGGACTTGGACACAAGATGCCTAAACCAGCAATATATTCCCCTAGTACTATTTTTTAGTCTTATTATGGCCTGCCAACATTTTAAGATACCGAATCTGTACCGATTCCTGTACAGGTTCCTAATAGTTTTAAACAAAAGGTGGATGATGGCTATTTGAAAAAAAGATAACTGCTGACTGCTTTGAATCTGCTCAGTTGGTGGAAGAGTATTACAATCCGTGAATTTTCTCTTCTGCAATATAAAATTAAGATAAATGTAGATGCTCATTGTTGCTTTACTGCAATTATTACTGCAACTGTCCCCCCCCCCCCCCCCGAATAGATAGGGAATATCTAGAAAGCATAATTTCTAATCCAGAGTGTAATTTAAATCTTGGAAAAGAGATGGGCAGATCCTGGATAGGCAGGACTACTTGGTCTGATCCTGTAGCATACTAACTAAATCAAGATAAAATACTGAACCTCAGACATGAAGACATAAATGAAAACTTAACAGTTATTTGATCCCACGTTCAGCCCAGGAATTTATGAGCAAAACGAGAACCAAACTGACATATCCTTTAACATGAACACCCACTTGTGTTTCCCTCTCCTCACCCCACAATCTTCTTTGACACTAACTAGGATGGAGAAAAGACCCCTTTTAAAAGAAAAATCAGATTTTTAAATTTAAAGATTTTAAAAATTTAAAGTAGATGTTTAAATTTGTATTATTAAAATGCTTTTTATTTTTAAAACTCTGTATGTGATGACATTTTAAAATCAATATTAAAATTTAAAATGTGTTACAGCTCAAAGATCTCATTATGGGATTAAAAATACACATTTTAACTGTATATTATGAGAAAATGAATTGCAAAAATTATTTACTGCTTATTTGTATTTTATTATTTTTATTTTTTGTTATGTTAAATGGTACATGGTGGTATTTATATGTTGTAAACTGCCCAGAGTGGCCTTGGCCAGATGACAGGTATAATAAACAAACAAAAACAAAAACACATTTCATTCCTTATAATCTTTTCTAAAAAGTTTCATATGGATGAAGGGTTCAACAGTTCTTCAACTGTGGCCTCAGTTTTATTAGATTCCATAGGTTTCTGCACAGAGTTAGGGTATTTAGATTATCTGTCTTCTGTAGTATTTAGTAAATACCTTCAGAAAGATTTACAATTCTCAAACTGGGTTTATCCCTCCAGAGAATAACAGCAGTATATATAGGTGTGAAATAACACATCTGACCAGTTTTATTTTCCAACTCCAACTAAAATTATTCTTGGAGCTTTCCCCCCTCTCTCAACATGGAAATTCTTGAATTCCTATCAAAACACGGTAGACAAAAATCATTTTTTTAAAAAAAAATAATGAATTGTTTGATTTAAATTGGATTTTTAGAATTTAAACCAGAATTTGTTTGCTAAAATGCTTTCTGAGGAAAATCCATCTAAAGATTTCTATTTAAGTTATTTTATATGTTCTTCATCATGAAATAAAGATTAGTTTGCAATTATGTAGAATGAAATTGTATATTGTTTAAATATACAATGTTTAAAACATTTTGTAGATGGATTCTATTAATCAATTCTTCAAAACAACCACCACCACCACAACTGGTGGGATATTGTGCTTTTCTATGAATTATTCAAAACACCAGGAAATAGTCCAATATTGCTGCATAATATTACGCCTGTGTTGCCAGCAGGAAAAAGGATGCCAAACTTTACATAGCAAAGGGCAGTCTGAATCTTGACAACACCTATGTCAGTCAAGATGGTCTACAAGATACAGTTTTGTGCTCACAACCATTCACAAATTGACACAAAGCATGGAAAAATCCTAGAAGCTGACTTTTTTTTCCATCAGTTAACCACTGAGGAGCTGGAAGTTAGCAAAGATTGTTACTTGAAACCAAGGTCAAAATCATACTATGTAAAAGATGGGCAGTGAAGTAAAACGGGGTAAGATCAACACATCTGAAATGTGGTGTTGGAGGTGAGCCTTACAGATACCATAGACCACTAGAAAGGCATATGAGTGAATGTTCAGTTGAGTCAAGTCTAGATAAGTCAACTAAGGTTATCCTACCTTGCACATATGAGAATGCAAAACTGAACAGAAAAGACAAAATTGCTGGGCAAAGTGGTGGTGAGGGGCAGTAGGAAAAGAGAAAGATCTATCATGGGATGATTTGACTCAATAAAGAATTCCACAGTTGTTAGTTTGAATGACCTGAGCGGAACTTACTGGAAAAGACAATACTGCTAGGGGGGGGGGGGCAATAGAAAGAGAGAACAACCTAACATTAAATACTGTTGGTCTGCAAGATCTGAGCAGAGCTGTTAATGATATGATATTCTGGAGATCATTAACTCATATAATCACCCCACTTCAAAAGTGCATTGATGGCACATAACATCTTCGGAGGTTTTTAAAATTATCAAACAATTGAATAGTGACAAGACAGGTAGATTGGTTGAGATTATCACAGGATATAGGAAACAAAGCTCTGCTAACATTGAGTAAGACCATCCCCAGCCACAAGAACATCACTTAATCCACCAGGGATTAGATAATTTTCTACTTTACCTATATTAGTAATTAAGTCAACAACTTCCTATAGTATGAACAAATTGTTTTATTCTCCTGTGCATTATGAATCAACACCCCCCAAACATATGTTTACATGTAATGGCAAAACATAATTTTGTATTGTGTGAGTGAGCCTTGATAAACTCAAACATACATTTGGGGTTGCACAATTCTCACTCCCTTTCCTCCTCCAGTTCAACTAGTAGGAAGATTTTGTCAAGTTTAGTTTCACTAAACATTGTGTTTGGTTCTGTGGTTTAAACATTTGTCATCTCCCAGACAAGCCAACTTTGAATCATGGATTTCAAAAGGACCGTTAGATTTTAATCTGCCATTATATACAAATTAGCCATTGTATTACAGTATATCAGCACTTCTTAAATTAAAGAATAAATACACCTTTTTAACCACACCGTTACTAAATACATAACCTATAGTGGCACATAAAGTAATACAGATCAAAGCACTCCCAGAGAGCTTATGATCCAGTCTAGATATTATATTTCTGAGAGTTTACACTATGCCTGACCTTCTACCTTATATCTCCTGCCAGTCATTTCTAGGTTTCTTCTAGTCATAGTTTGCCAAAGAACTCAAAGAGATAACATCCAAGGTATAAATTGAAACCTGGTTTACAGATTAGCACTAACCACTGGTTGTTCAGTTTGGAAATCATGACAAGCTATCATAAGAGGAAGCCTGGAATCAGAAAGTATACATATTCTTGAGTCTGTGAACTGAATCATGCTGAATTAAAGAGCTAACAATCTCATCAATTTACATTCTTTTAAAAAGCTGGATGCTGTATTCCACTACTAGAGATGGGAAGGTGTGGGGGAAAATTGAAAAAAAAAAACAAACCCAGTTTTTTTCCGTTCCCCCCCCCAAAAAAGTTTTTCCCCCCGGGAAAAATTGAAGAAAAAAAAGGAGTGTGGAATACATTCTTTTACAATGATAAATACTATGTCTATGTCATGGTATTCAAACTTTATAACATGAATACCTTAATGAAAGACTTTTGAGACATTATGTATTTAATCCACAACTCCATGATAAAATACCAATTGTTATTTTAATGTACCATGTATATTCACTGTATATTGTCACCAGTGTACACCAAAGGCATTGGAAAAAACAGATGACAAGTGCACTGATTCATTTGCATTTTGTTGTCCTGCAGATGAAAATGGCCAAAATCATGTTCTGATCATTTTTCACACAAGAGCACCATACTAGAGGACATAGAATTAGAACAAAAACAGCACCTGAGCTTTAGTAAAACATAGTTCAAAAGCAGTTCATGATTGAAATCCAAGAAAAAATTACAGGAAAGCATTTTGTTCTGTTGAATTTTTACACAATTTCCATGTTTCAGAACCCAGTAACCAACATGGAGAAGACAAATCAATTAATTTTTTAAATGATTTTAAAAAATGTTTGAAATTCTGTTGGTATAACTACACTTGCAGAAGGGTAATGGCATCACAGGCAATGGGCAATTTGTGTTAATTAAAAACTTTCTACTTCTGTCCCATGGCTTCTCCAACTCCTAAGTAATCCCTTCCATTGTGTGGAAGCTGCAGGATGGAGAGAGGAAGTCTTTATTTACTGAAAGTTGCTGCTGCCAGATGAGATTACTGACAGGAAAAGATGTTGAATAATTAAAGACTTCTTCCTTCTGTCCCACAAGGAGGGATTACTTGGGAGTCAGAAAAGCTATAGGAAGTTCTTAATTGCTAAAAACTGGCTCCTGCCTTTGACATCATTATCCTTCCTGTTATGGATCAGGAACACAGCCATTAAAAGGCTTAAACAATCAGAAAAACACTCTATTGCTCTTAAATGATATAGTTTTGAATAATCTTGTAGCAAACATTTAATAGTAATAATTGTGTCCCATCCAACCAATTCTGACTTACAGTGACTATTATCAGGATTTCCTAGATATTCAATACTCCGAAGAGGTTTATCTATTTCTTCCCCTGGTGATGCACTAAGACTGTGCAACAAAAATGAACCCATGGTTTTGTTATTACTCATACACATCACATTATATGTCAAATAAACATGGCTGTTTTAATTTTTCATCTCATGTAATTAGTTCTGTCTACTTCAACTCCTAGCTCTTTCTTCCTGAAAGTTCTGGGGTTTCAGTTTCTCTTGCTAGAGTCACATCTGCAAACAGAACTCTAAACAGAGTTTTTATTTAAGATTTAGTTAGTAACTAAAAATGCTGTTTTGGTTGTGTGTGTAATTTAATAATTAATAGGTGCTATCAAGTTATTTTTGATATCTAGTAACCTTCTCAGGTTTTTCTAAGAATGACATATTCAGAAATGGTTTACAAGTCCTTCCTTCCAGCAGCACTAAAAACTCAGTATACCAACTCCCACGTGTGATTTACCTCATATCATTCATAAACGACAGTGATGTAGCAGCAGCTTGACACAAGCAATCAGTTTTATGCGCTATTTCCTAAATGAATATCCAGTTTTTAAAAATACAAAGAGTATGCTCTTTTTAATTATATACAATGTTCTACTGAGAATAAATTGTCCTGTTTTAGTAACCAATTCTTCTAAAAAGTGAAGAACTATCAGGGGCCAACTGGATTTAAATCAATAATGGAAAATGGTGTTTTCTCTTGAGCCAGGATCCAACTGTGTACTTGTATTGACGGAAGAGGTCCCATCAGATGACTCAAGAAGATTCTATTTCCCTCCTCAAGCACCATATTTGAGATTCCTTCACTCCCTTCATGCCCCCTCAAACTCAGCTTTGGAGGATTTTCTAGCCCTCAATATTAAATACTGGGCACATACGGAGACCATGTGTGAGAGGGAACATCAGATCTACCTTTCATCAGAAAATATACCCAACTGGATCTTCCCCTGGCTGATCTGAATCAATGCTTACATCAAT
Organism: Intellagama lesueurii; assembly: GCA_037013535.1. Taxonomy (NCBI): domain Eukaryota; kingdom Metazoa; phylum Chordata; class Lepidosauria; order Squamata; family Agamidae; genus Intellagama; species Intellagama lesueurii. The sequence continues at coordinate 93,869,625 of JBAJHW010000003.1, read as the reverse complement.
GGTGCAAAACTGCCTTGAAAAGGCTTTAGATTGATAGCCCTTGAACTATACACTAGCTATTTTGGCTGGTGGCATCAAAATTCTGTTTTCAATCTGGCACACAATCAGCATTTTTAACAGTGAAAATGTTCATGTTTTAGGAAGATGTAAGAAGCAAATATGAAACCTGTTTTCCCTCTACAGCAACATATTAGTAGCATATCTAAAACAATACACTACCATCACAAATGCATGAATATCAAACTGGTTTACAACAAATGTGAAACCAGGGATTTGTGTTACAACAACAAGCTGAAGTGATTGTCAAGGTTGCATGCTTTGCCTGTCAGCATAGATAGCTGTGATGACTGGACGCTTCTATTGACCATAGCTTAGCATGTCACCTGAATGGGACCAGAATATACATCTGGATCCACATAACACAAATCTCTGTTGTAGGGCCAGGCTGCTTTGAAGTTGGAAAATATTTTACATGCTACCTATTCTGAGAACTCAAATGGATTGCAGTTCTGATCTACGTACTTAAAAACAAGTAAATAAAATATCGTAGTCTTTGCATAGTTACTTGTAGTGTTATTACTTTGTTAAAACAACGAGTCCAGAATCCTACAGGTTAATCATGCTCCAATAAATACAGTTATGGAAACTGCAGCACTGAGTTGCTGCTGGTTAACATGTTGCACTTGTATCCCTTGTCACATGCCAGTTGCTTGAGTTGATGTGCTCTAGTCTAAGGGATACAAGTGGCAACTTTCGAAGAGTACTTAATTCACTTCTATGATTTACTGCACTTATGCCACCATAACTAATCAGGAGCATTCTGACCAGCACACCAATAGTCTAGAACAGAGACTACCTGCTATCTCTGCAGAAGACATTCAGAGCTTTTTAAAGAATAGGATATACATGTCAAAGTTTTTAAAATGTTATGACAGTCACCATTACTCCAATTTTATGGCTGGACAAGGAGACACAAGATAGCATGATAGCTATTCATGATCACTCAACAGGTACTGGTATTTAAAACCATACCTTGGTTCCTGATTTGCTTTCATGATGACTTCCTGATTTACGACCATACTTATCAGTTACAAACTGCTAACAATTCAGTTCTATCTCTGCATTCTTCAAAACTCTCTCCATCAGAGTTCCTTAAGGTGGGAAAAAGACTCTTTTGAGGTAGCTTAGAGCAACCAATCATTTAGAGCATCAAATGATAGAACACACTCTGTTCTTACCAAAGAATATGTGGTGGGGTGGTGGTGCAAGAAACTCATTCCTTTTCACAATCATTCAATAAACAGAAGATTCTTACTACCCTCAAGCCACCAGGACTTTCCAGTGGCAGAAATGAATGCATGCACACACATTCAGAGACAGCTAAAGAAAGAGGCAGCAAGGTATTGTCCATTAGACCACCATGAAAGAAGACAGCTTTCCTACCTGCCGCTTATCATCTAAAGCCATACAGTGTTTCTCTCTCCATCTATCAACACTAGAAATTGACAGTTGGTCCTGTCTCCCTCTGAAACTCTTCAAATGGCTATGCTGAGCCACTGGTAACAAAAAAAAACCCACTGAAGAACGGATATGAGGCTCCTACTGTATTAAGCCATAAACAAAGTGATTGTGGGTGGATTAGGCTGCAACAGGATAAATGTTTTTATGTTATTATTTCCTTCTGCAAACCAATGGTCCTGGATTCTAGGGTTGCAATCATTTATGTTTGTAAATAAATCTGTCACATACATTTGTTATCTCACCATTTGGTAAGCACTGCCACTAAAACTTATGTCTGTAACATCGTCATAAAAGAAAAAAAGTGAATAAATTTTGTTGTTGTTCTTTTACTTAACCTTCCAGACTTCATTAAAACCAACTCAAGTTCACTCCTTTTGTTTCCTTCATTCACAAAAGGGGCTGTTCTGATTTCATTGTCAACACATCATTTTTTCTAGCTATTTAGTCAGTAAGTTCTAAGCTCTGTTCAAGTCATCAAGCTTCATGTGTTCCCTATTCCTTGAGGGACAGAGCAAAGATGAACTGTTAACACCACCTCCTGTTCCATTACTAATGGAATCTTGACAACTTTCATGTACTGAGATGAATGACAGGATCTGTCTTATGCATGAGTGTGTATAAACTACAAGTATAAACATGTAGTTTATAATTCTACCCAATTTGCTTTCTAAATCACGCAGGAAACTTGCACACATAGAAAATGTTTCATATTTCAAGTTCAGCCACAAGAACAGCCAGGTTGGCAGGCCCTGGCTACCCTGAGTACAGTGAAGGGGACCTGTATCACTGTTCTCCACCCTGATTTTATGGTGTCTGAAAGTGCTGACAAGATGACATTTAACTAATGTGGCATCATTTTTCTTAACGAGAATATTTATTTCAAGAAATAATCATTCTGACTATTATGGAATAATTACTATGGAATGGGGAATAAAAGAAAGCAAGACTTTATTAGCATTTGTGACCCAGAAATGAGTATAAGAGCACCAACAGTGAACATGAACTACTTATATTAGCTAGAACAGGGATTACCTGAGCTAAGAAAATCTTGTTCCTTATCTGGGAAAAGTTCAGAAATATGAGAAGTATGACCACTGCAACATGTACCCTGTTTCCCCGAAAATAAGACCTAACCTGAGAATAAACCCTAGTATGATTTTTCAGGATGCTCGTAATATAAGCCCTACCCCAAAAATAAGCCCTAGTTAAGTGAAACTCCGCCCTCCACCATTGTGCAGCAACCAAAAGATGACATGACTGTATTTAAATAAATGTAGATTGTTGTACATGAAAAAAATAAAACATCTCCTGAAAATATGCCCTACTGCATTTTTCGGAGCAAAAATTAATATAAGACCCTGTCTTATTTTCGGGGAAACACGGTAGTCAAAATGCAACATCCCTGTCAAAACATTAAGGGTCCTCAAACTGTAAAGCATCTAATAGTCTGAACCTTTTTTTTAAAAAAAGAAATACTATTTGGCTGTACATTAATGTATCTTTTGGTTAACTAATTTTTATAGTCACATTCATGACACCCATAAAACATTGGTCAAATACATACTTAAGTGTCAGTATCGCACATATATTATGATAACAAAAACTTTTTTTAATGATGCAATAATCAAGTTTACAGAAGGATTTAAATTAAACTAGGAACTACAACTGTATTTCCTAGTCACCTGATAAAAGCAGCAACAGCTGATAATTTGGAACATATACATCTTTTAAATTTCTACTTTTCAATCAAAATTGTGATCCATGAGTTTAGTGTAAACTTAAAGCTGATGCATCAAATAAACTAAAGGAACATACTATTTATGTGCGGAACAGAAACTTGTCTAGTTTTCCTCATTTCAGAGACAGTTATACTGAAGTACTTGCTGAAAGTTCCTTGCATGAGAAGGAACAAAGATAAGGAGCCAAGGCTTGAAAAGGAATTGAGACTTGATGCACAATTTGTATAGGTCAAGTACAGTATAAACAAATACTCAGCTACCTCCACGAGCTGCTGGAAAACAAAAGGGAAGGTTCTTAATAGTCGATTCTCTGGTGCAGTTTTCCCATTCCTACAGCACAATGCAGGACACACTTATTCCCAAAGTAACTTCCACTGTGATCAAGTGTCCTTATCACTAAATAAATGTTTAGAATAGTAGCTTTAGAACGCATTCATGCACCACCTCCCTTTTCACTTCACATTTGCTTTTCTTTCCGCCGCAGTCACTATCCTAGACCGCGATCCCGATCAAAGATCAGCCTCCAAAGTGACAGGTGGCTTTTCCACCCATTTCTCCTGGTCCACCACGGGACTCTGGACGGGTCTGAGAGCAAGAGATTGGCCCTCTCCTCTTCCACGGCCTCCTCCTTTCTCTCTCTCTCTCTCACACACACTCACACTCAAGGTGGAGGGGCACAGGAAAGGGAGGCCATCCATTTGGGGCTGGGGCAGGATCATTCCCTCCTCCGAGCCCTCACAGAAAGCGGGAAGGCTACGCGGGCCTCCTATTTACCTGCAGTCGCTGTCGCTTCCCGCCCTGGGCCTCCTGCAAGGCCAAGCTCCCCTGAACGGTGGGGAGAAAGGGACGGTGGCGGGGGGGGGGGAGCTGCTCCCTCTCCTTTCTCTGGCCGCTGCCGAGCGGAGGGTAAGGGCGCCGGTGGAGGCAGGACGCGGAGGGCGCCGGGCGGTGGTCGCGGCGGCAACGACAGCAGCAGCAACGGGAGCAGCAGCAGCAGCAGCAGAGGCGGCGGCGGAGACTAAGGCGGGGACGGCGCTAGGCCCGGCCAGGCTAGGCTAGGCCTGGGAAAGGGACGACGCTCTAGGCGTGCGCGCGGCTGTCGAGATGGGAGCAATGGCTGAGGGAGGGCCGCGCGCGCTGCGCCTCCGCCTTTTCCTCCGGGATCACCCAGAACCCAACGCCGCCATGTTGGAAGGGCGGGGGAGGGCGAAGGAAGAGCGGAGAAGGGAGGGAAAGAACAAGGGAAAGGTGGTGGGGGGGAGAGAAACGAGCGATACGGATGGATGTCAGCGCGGCGCAACCTCGGAGGACTCAGGAGGAGGGAGAGATGGCCCAGTATGCACCGCGCGGCAGAGTCGGGAGGGGGCAGAGCGCGGCGGCGGCGCGCGCCCTCCCTCGTGCTGTGCCGCTCTGCCGAGGCCGGGGAGACCATAGAGTCCAGGAGGCAGCGAGAGGCGTGGCTTGGGAGGACTTTTTTCCCCTCCCCCTGTGTCAGATGAGGTTTCCGGCGTTGGCCCTTGTCCTCTGTCCTTGCCGTACCCTCGTTTGCCTGTGGAGTCTTTCGTAGGCTGTGAGAGCGAGGACAGCATCTTGCGGGCGGGAGAGATTAGAAAGCGGGGGGGCGGAGGAGGAGGAGGAGGAGGAGGAAGAAGAAGAAGAAAGGCAGCACAGTGCTGAGAGGGGTTGCCCGGAGGCTGCTGGGGATCGAGAGGCTAGAAGGGAGCAAGTGGGAGGAGGAAGATCGCGTAGGAAGAGAGGCAGAAGTCCAGCAAATAGTCAGAGTGGATCAAGAAAAATGGGCATATGCCAGTCCTGACAAGCGGCTGCCGATCAGCCTGCTGCCACGAATTCATTGATGTATATTTAGGCAAACACACAGACCCGGACGCAATGAAAAGTGAACTCTTAATAGGTATCTATGCGTTAGCCATACCTTTGTTAGAATCAATCAAAACGCTACGAAAAAGTCGCATCGATAAAGGTTTTGCCCAGCGGTGGATTTGGTTTTTATGTATGGCCTGACAATAGTTAATGTCATTTCAGACAGCTCTTGTCATCATTTGCTTATTTTTGATCTGTGCATATCTGGCTTTTTTTTTGTTTTGTTTTGTTTTGAATTTTACACATAAATGTGCACTCTGACAAGTGTGTTACAGTATTGCCACATTTCTCAAGTTCTTTGTCTTCTTGCCATGTTTGGGATACTAACGATAACATAAGTTCCAGGGAGAAAAGCGCGGGTACTTAGTACTGTTTCCAGCTTTGATGCAGCATTGCCTCCTATTTTTGGAAACTGCGTCCTGCACTCTTTGATGAGGGTTGGCACATTTGAGTGACATGCAGAAAGGAGACGTCTCTATGAGAAACATTGTGTGAAAAGATGGTGTCACTCTGAGATATCAAGGAGGGAAGCACACCAAGAACACAACTAGGGTTCCTGGAAAACTTCATGATACAGATAATTTATAAGAACATGTGGTAACAGCAGGTAGTGATTAAGAAAGTCTTGTTAGGAAGACTTTCTGTTTTTTACAGTGACATGACAAAAGGCAACAAAAATCCCAGAAAAGATATTTTGGAGTTGAGTTGTCTGCAGTGGGATAGTTACTGGAACTCTTTTTGGCACAAAAATAAAATATGTGCTTATATGCTCAGATATTATGAGGGCATGATAAGGGATGTCTGTCTTTCTCTTTTTAGATTGCATTGCTAGGCAAAGAAAGGAGAAAAAGTGGTTCTGAAGGGTTCCATACTACATTGGTCCAAATTTATTCCATTCATATCCCCTCACACAATTACTTGCGCTAAGATGCTACTCCTTTAAGTACGTATATACTCGAGTATAAGCTGACCCGAATATAAGCCGAGGCACCCAATTTTACCAAAAAAAAAAAAAAAAAAAAAAAAAAAAAATCACCCTGGGACAACTTATTGACTCGAGTATAAGCCGAGGGTGCAAAATGCAGCAGTTACTGGTAAATTTCAAAAATAAAAATAGATACCAATGGAGGAGGAAGGTGGATACATAGAATATGCAGAAGGAGGAGGATGGGAGTGTCCAGGAAGCGGACACTCCCGTAAAGATCTTTAAGAGACATAGCTGACAGGGAAGAAGGGGGGGTAAATGGGCTTCCCTGGGCTTGTAAACAAATATGCCCTCACTGTGACCTCTGTTCAGAGTGGTCTTTGAAATATTGACACGCTGCCGGGAAAAAGTTTTCATCTACAGTTCCTTCATTTGGACATAGACTGCTATTATCCTCCCAGCACGGTGTCTGCCTGCGGAGTCTGAAAAATGCAGTGTACTTCACCTGGGTCAACGGACCACCCACAGAGGCTGTAGGCGCCCGTAGATGAGCAGGGGAGTCCGGAGAACACCCACACTGCAGGGGAGAACATGTAATTTTGACACTGACTCGAGTATAAGCCGAGGGGGTGTGTGTGTGTGCTTTTTCAGCAAAAAAATTGTGCTCAAAAACTAGGCTTATACTCGAGTATATTGTTGTTTAGTCGTTTAGTCATGTCCGACTCTTCGTGACCCCATGGACCAGAGCACGCCAGGCCCTCCTGTCCTCCACTGCCTCCCGGAGTTGGGTCATGTTGGTAGCTTCGATGACACTGTCCAACCATCTTGTCCTCTGTCGTCCACTTCTCCTCTCGCCTTCACACTTTCCCAACATCAGGGTCTTTTCCAGGGAGTCTTCTCTTCTCATGAGATGGCCAAAGTATTGGAGCCTCAGCTTCAGGATCTGTCCTTCCAGTGAGCACTCAGGGTTGATTTCCTTCAAAATGGATAGGTTTGTTCTCCTTGCAGTCCAGGGGACTCTCAAGAGTCTCCTCCAGCACCACAATTCAAAAGCATCAATTCTTTGGCGGTCAGCCTTCTTTATGGTCCAGCTCTCACTTCCATACATTGCTACTGGAAAAACCATAGCTTTGACTATGCAGACCTTTGTCGGCAAGGTGATGTCTCTGCTTTTTAAGATGCTGTCTAGGTTTGTCATTGCTTTCCTCCCAAGAAGCAGGGGTCTTTTAATTTCGTGGCTGCTGTCACCATCTGCAGTGATCATGGAGCCCAGGAAGGTAAACTCTGTCATTGCCTCCATATCTTCCCCTTCTATTTGCCAGGAGGTGATGGGGCCAGTGGTCATGATCTTAGTTTTTTTGATGTTGAGCTTTAGACCATTTTTTGCACTCTCCTCTTTCACCCTCATTAAGAGGTTCTTTAATTCCTCCTCACTTTCTGCCATCAGAGTGGTATCATCTGCATATCTGAGGTTGTTGATATTTCTTCCGGCAATCTTAATTCCGGCTTGGGATTCCTCCAGTCCAGCCTTTCGCATGATGTATTCTGCACATAAGTTAAATAAGCAGGGAGACAATATACAGCTGTGATCAGGTTCTTCTGAAAGTACTGGCGGTTCCCTCATCTTGGCAGGAATGAGAGTCGGAGGCGGTTTCAAAATTTGAACAGATTCCTTTTTATTTTTTTCTACTTCATTTTTAACTATATCAAATGGGTCAAAACAACTCAATTCCGGCAACATCTTATAACTTTTTACGCTTATCTCCGGGGTACAGATATCACTCCTCACATCGGTGCCGGGCCAAAACGCTCCTGGTCCGTCATCGCCCGTATAGGGGTACTCCTTACTGCACACACTGTCCCGCAGCAAGGGTGTCTTGCCCAGTCCCCTTCCAAGGGGGGTTGGTTGAAGGAAGGTGTAGGGCGAATAACCTTCCTCCCCCCATCTTGATTGCGCGGGTAAACTACCACAGTCCATTCCACCGGCTTTACCCTGTGTCTCTCTCCCGTGAGCACATCTGGATCGGGTAGCAACCCTCCTCCGGTCTTTAGATTGGGGAACTCCCTGGTTAACTCTCTAATCTTGTCTGTGGAGTCGCCCACATCTTCGGTCTGCACCGCGCAATCTCTCGTCTGTTTCCCAGTCTGTCCTGTCACCACCTGAAAAGCCCGCGCTTCTTCTCCCTCCTTTATAATCTCCTCCCACACTATGAGATCTAACTCCTCCCCTCTATCTTCTGCTAAACACACCTCCAGCGTGTTGTCTCTCTTCCCTTCACTCCCTTCTATTTCTACAAGTACCCCTTCTGCACATGCGCACATCTCCTTTGATTTTTCTCCTTGTGGGGACGGCACACTAGCCTCCTGTCCTTCACAACAGCCTTGTCGTACTCCTTTCCCAATTTTGAACCAATCAGTTGTTCCATATCCAGTTCTAACTGTTGCTTCCTGTCCCACATATAGATTTCTCAGGAGATGGATAAGGTGGTCAGGCACTCCCATTTCTTTGAGAACTTGCCATAGTTTGCTGTGGTCCACACAGTCAAAGGCTTTTGCATAGTCAATGAAGGAGAAGTAGATGTTTTTCTGGAACTCTCTGGCTTTCTCCATAATCCAGCGCATGTTAGCAATTTGGTCTCTAGTTCCTCTGCCCCTTCGAAATCCAGCTTGTACTTCTGGGAGGTTTCGGTCCACAGACTGCTGAAGCCTACCTTGGAGGATTTTGAGCATAACCTTGCTAGCGTGTGAAATGAGTGCAATTGTACGGTAGTTGGAGCATTCTTTGGCACTGCCCTTCTTTGGGATTGGGATGTAGACTGATCTTTTCCAATCCTCTGGCCACTGCTGAGTTTTCCAAACTTGCTGGCATATTGAGTGTAGTACCTTAACAGCATAATCTTTTAAGATTTTAAATAGTTCAACTGGAATGCCATCACCTCCACTGGCCTTGTTGTTAGCCATGCTTTCTAAGGCCCACTTGACTTCACTCTCCAGGATGTTTGGCTCAAGGTCAGCAACCACACTATCTGGGTTGTCCGGGACATCCAGATCTTTCTGGTATAATTCCTCTGTGTATTCCTGCCACCTCTTCTCGATGTCTTCTGCTTCTGTAAGGTCCCTACCATTTTTGTCCTTTATCATGTCCATCTTTGCACAAAAGGTTCCTTTAATATCTCCAATTTTCTTGAACAGATCTCTGGTTTTTCCCTTTCTACTATTTTCCTCTATATCTTTGCACTGTTCATTTAAGAAGGCCCTCTTGTCTCTCCTTGCTATTCTTTGGAAGTCTGCATTCAATTTTCTCTAACTTTCCCTATCTCCTTTGCATTTTGTTTCCCTTCTCTTCTCTGCTATTTGCAAGGCCTCGTTGCACAGCCACTTTGCTTTCTTGCATTTCCTTTTCTTTGGGATGGTTTTTGTTGCTGTCTCCTGTACAATGTTACGAGCCTCCATCCATAGTTCTTCAGGCACTCTGTCCACCAAGTCTTAATTCCTTAAATCTGTTCTTCACTTCCACTGTGTACTCACAAGGGATTTGGTTTAGATTATACCTGACGAGCCCAGTGTTTTTTCCTACTTTCTTCAGTTTAAGCTTGAATTTTGCTATAAGAAGCTGATGATCAGAGCCACAATCAGCTCCAGGTCTTGTTTTTGCTGACTGTACAGTATAGAGCTTCTTCATCTTTGGCTGCAGAGAATATACTGTAATCAATCTGATTTCGGTATTGCCCATTTGGTGATGTCCATGTGTAGAGTCGCCTCTTGTGTTGTAGGAAAAGAGTGTTTGTGATGACCAGCTTGTTCTCTTGACAAAACTCTATTAGCCTTTGCCCTGCTTCATTTTGAACTCCAAGGCCAAACTTACCTGTTGTTCCTTTTATCTCTTGACTCCCTACTTTAGCATTCCAGTCCCCTATAATGACAAGAACATCTTTCTTTGGTGTCAGTTCTAGAAGGTGTTGTAGGTCTTCATAGAATTGGTCAATTTCAGCCTCTTCAGCATCGGTGGTTGGTGCTTAAACTTGGATGACTGTGATGTTGAAAGGTCTGCCTTGGATTCGTATTGAAATCATTCTATCATTTTTGAGATTGTATCCCAGTACAGCTTTCCCCACTCTTTTGTTGACTATGAGGGCTACTCCGTTTCTTCTATGGGATTCTTGCCCACAATAGTAGATATGGTAATCGTCTGAATTGAATTCGCCCATTCCCGTCCATTTTAGTTCACTGACACCCAGGATTTCAATGTTTATTCTTGCCATCTCCTGTTTGACCACATCCAGCTTACCAAGGTTCATAGATCTTACATTCCAGGTTCCTATGCAGTATTTTTCTTTGTAGCATTGGACTTTCCTTTCACTTCCAGACGCGTCCGCAGCTGAGCGACCTTTTGGCTTTGGCCCAACCACTTCATTAGCACTGGAGCTACTTGTCCTTGTCCTCCGCTCTTCCTCAGTAGCATGTTGGATGACTTCCGACCTGAGGGGCTCATCTTCCAGCGTCATATCTTTTATCCTTTTGTTTCTGTTCATGGGGTTTTCTTGGCAAAGATACTGGAGTGGCTTGCCAATGCCTGCTCCAGGTGGATCGCGTTTAGTCAGAACTCTCCACTATGACCTGTCCGTCTTGGGTGTCCCTGCATGGCATAGCCCATAGCTTATCTGAATTACTCAAGCCCCTTCGCCATGACAAGGCAGCAATCCGTGAAGGGGATTGTGGCGGAATGCCCATGTCCCACCTGTCCGTCATGTATAGCTCTAGAGCTGGAGCCTATGAGAGGACAGGAGGGCGGGGTCAGGGAGACAGTTGGTAACTGAGAGAGGAGGTTTTAGAGGAGTTTTTAGGTGAGAGATTGGAAAGTTGGTGTGGTATAGTTGGTGTATGAATTAAAGAATAGATACAAGATAGAAGTGAAATAAATAGACAGTCATATAATAATATTCCAGTGATTCACAGTGATTTATATGAAAAGTACTACCAATAAAGAAGCGTGTCTAATGTCCAAGTAATGAGTACAACACAATACAACATCTATTAAAATACTTATGTGATTCTACAACTAAACAATAAATAATCAGTTATATTTGACAACACGTGTCCAGACAACATTATTGGTAAAGTGTGGATAAAGATCCACTGGTGGCAGTTGGTGTATGGAGAATTAAGAACGTCGTGCCCAAAGGTGGGACCTGGGTTTGAGGGAAACAAACTAGGGACACTGGGGGTGCGCGACATAAGTGGTGGCAGCGGTGGGATATGAAATAAATAAATTCCAGTGAGCCAAAGAAAAGAAAACAGAAATTCTCTGAGTCTGAGGGACCTGTTAGTCCAATGAGAAGGAGTGGGGAACCCTAAAAGCTCTGTGTAGATAGCTTGGAAGGGACTCCTGATCATGGAAAGACTAAGGCAGGAGGAGACTCTGAGGAGAATTTAGTGTTTAAAATTTACCTCAAGCTTAGGGAAAGACCAAGAGGGCTAACTTTAGATCCCTAGCTCTGAAAGAGGAGCGCAGAAGGGAATAAAAAGGAAGCCAAGGTCCAAGGAAGCTGAGAGGACAAAATCTAAGTGGTGGCTGGAATAATATAAATATTAAAGGAAAAAGCTGGGTGTCTGGAGACTGGAAGAAACAGTGTTTCAGAACCAGAGAAGGCTAGGTGCCTAAAGAAAGAAATAAAGTAACTATCTGTCTGCTGCTGCAGCAGAAGGCTACTGTATCTCACTCTCTCTCTCTAACACAGAAAAGGAAAAAGTGTTTTTAAATTGAGGCTTGTCTATTTGCCTCTATTAAACCAACCAACTTATCCAGAGAAAGACAAATAAACCATGCCTTCTAAGAGGGGGAAACGGTTAACAATGGAGGTATCTGATGAACAAGGTTTACCTCACGCAGAGGAAAGCCCTGAATTAGCTGAGCAATATGATGATGCTCAGGAGGATAGTACCTCAAGGGGAGAAGCTGCTTTAACCTCCCAAGAGTTTCAGAAGTGGAAATTGGAAAGGGAATTTCAATTACAAGAGTTACAGCTTAAGGCTGAGGAAAAAGCTTTACAGCTCAGGGCGGAAGCAGAAGCCAACCAACTGGCAATGCAAGAAAAGGAAATGGAGCACCAACTAGAAATGAGACGATTAGAATTATCAGCACAGAATAATAATAATAATAATTCAAATACTGAGGAGGGGAATTTATCAAAAGCTGACTTAAAGAAATTCCCTCAATTCAGAAAGGGTGATTGCGCTGAGGCATTCCTCATTGCTTTCGAGAGAACATGCTGGGACTATAAAGTGAAAGCTGAGGAGAGAATGATTATTCTCAGGTCTCAAATAAGTGGAGAATTAAATGAGATTTATTCTCAAATGGCCCCAGATCAAGCAAGAGACTATGAAGCCTTCAGGAAGTTGGTTTACGCGAGGTATGGGATCAATGCTGAGCACCTCAGACAGAAATTTAGAACATTGAAAAGAAAACCTGAGGAATCATATTATCAATTGGGAGCCAATCTGGTCAAATACTTGGAGAAGTGGCTAGAACACGCTAAAGTTGAGACTTTAGAAGAAATGAAAGATATTATAGGGCTAGAACAATTCTATTCAGTTCTACCAGGAGAACTAAGGTATTTGGTCAGGGATAAAAAGCCCAGATCGGTTCGACAGGCGAGTGAAGAAGCTGATTTTATCTCACAAATACGAAACCCAAAATATTCTGAGGTAAAACTTGGAGGTAACAGCTGGGAGGAAAGAAGAAAAGAACCCAGAGATTACCACAAGAACTATCAGAATACTGGAGGCCATTTTAGAAGCAAACCCTCAGAGCAGAATCAACAGATGAAACAAAGCTTTGAAGGGAAGGGAGAAAAGCCCCCTCTCTTTGAACAAAGGGGTCCAAAATTGTGTTATGGCTGTGGGAAACCAGGGCACTTCATTTCCCAATGCCAAACCTTAAAGAATAAAGAGGTTCCACAGAAAGGAGGTGGAAATGTACCCAGGAAAGTGTACTATGTACAACAGCAGGGAAAGACAGTTGAGGCAATTGAAAGTGGCGCTGAAACAGAGGTGGCAGAGGGCCAGGAAAAACAGCTGCCATTAGCCAACATTGTCCAATGCTTTTATATTGAAAATAACAAAGAAATGTTTCGGTGTTCTGGGGAACCCATTTATATAAATAATACAAAATATCTAGCGGTGAGAGACTCCTGCTCACAGGTGACTTTGTGTCATCCTGATATTATCCCTCAGAAAAATATAGTAAGAAATGAATACATAACCATAAAAGGGATTGGGAAAGAATTAATTACTCTACCTATGGCTCAAATACCAATGAAATATCAAGGGTGGACTGGAGTGTGGAAGGTAGCCCTCACGAATCAAATTCCTGCTCCATGTTTGATTGGATTAGATCTATCTGAGCATGTAAAGAGTGTTTTAATCACTACTCGCTCCCAGATAGAAAAAAGAGAAAACCTTGCAGAAAATTGTGAGATCCCTAATGGAATTATAGGAGGAGATGAAGACAATAAAACATCTGAGGTGATAGCTATAAGAAATCCTCAGGAAAAGGCTTTTAAACAAGAGCAAAGACAGGATTCTACGCTACAACAATGCTTTGAGCCAGCCAGAGAAGGAACACTAACCCCGGAAAGCCCTGAAGAGTTCTGTGTGGCAAAAGACCTGTTATACAGAAAGGTCTTAATTAAGCCTCAGAGGGGAGGGGAAAATGTTCAACAACAACTGGTGATCCCTTTGAAATACAGGGAAAGGATTATGGAGAAAGGACATAATGCTCATTTAGGAATCACACACACAAAGCAGAGAATAGCTCAGAATTTCTACTGGCCAGGAATGGGGAAGCAAATACAATCATACTGTCAAAGCTGTGATGTATGTCAAAGGCAGGGTACGGGCAAGGATAAAGCTAAAGCAAAATTGGGCCCTTTACCAATCATATCTACCCCATCTCAATGCATAGGCCTGGACATTGTGGGACCATTCCCTACAGTAATTAGCAGGGAGAAATTTAATGGAACCCTAATGCGAATGATCAGGGCATATACAGCAGCAAATCCCAATGATTGGGATCAGAGATTACAACCCTTATTATACGCGTATAGGTCTGTACCCCAGGAAAGCACTGGATTCAGTCCTTTTGAATTGTTATTTGGGAGAAAAGTGAAGGGACCCCTTGATCTACTAAGACTAAATTGGGAAGAGCAGAGGGAACAAGATCCTGAAACTGTGATCCAGTACCTAGATACCCTGATGAACTCCTTGCAGCAATCGCTGAAGTTAGCTTCAGAAAACTTGCTGAGGCAGCAAGGCAAACAGAAGCTATGGTATGACAAAAAGGCCAGAGAAAGATCATTCAGTCCTGGAGATGAAGTCCTGATGCTGAAACCTATTAAGGGGAACAAACTGCAGTTAAATTGGGCAGGTCCTTTTAGAATAATCTCCAAGATGAGTGAGGTGAATTACATAATTCAGGAGGAAGGAGAGGAAGGTCGAAGAGTAGTACATGGAAACATGATTAAACCGTACCATAGAAAAGAAAATATTGTCCTATATGCCATAAAAGAAGCTGACAATGAGAAACATGAATTGCCATATTGGGAAGGGCGAGGCGAACCCCAATATAACCCAGAAGATGTAAAGATCTGTGACACACTAAACCCAGAGCGGAAAATGGAAGCAAGAGCCTTGCTAATAAAATACAAGCAGGTCTTCTCCAATAAGCCAGGTGTAGCAAAGGGAGTGGTGCACAAAATTGATACTGGAGATGCACCCCCTCAAGCTGTCACTCCATACAGAGTCACAGGGCCATATGTAACCAAGGTTCGCCAAGAACTGGATGAGATGTTGAAGGAAAAAATCAGATCTTTCTTAGGGTTAGTTGGCTATTATAGACGATTTATCCAAAATTTTAGTGAAATAGCCACCCCTTTATTGGACCTAACCCATAAAAGAAAAGCTGACGAGATCCTGTGGTCGAGCAACTGTGAAGAGACCTTCGAGAGGTTGGAGACTGCGCTGATGACCGGTCCTGCCCTGAGAGAACCAGATTTCCAGCGAGGGAGCACCGTCTACACAGAGGCATCCCACATCGGACTGCGAGCCGGGCTGAGCCAGGAGGATGACAACGGGGACCTTCATCCGGTGACGTTCCTGAGCAAGAAGCTGCAGGCTGGCGAGAGACACCTGTCATCATATACCGTGAGTGTCTGGCGATTGTATGGTCTTTGCGGAAGCTCGGACCGTACATATGGGGAAGACATTTTGTTCCATGCACAGACCATTCCCCATGGCTGTGGTTGCGGACTGTCAGAACAATAAGAAGTTGATGAGGTGGGCCATACCCCTACAAGACTGTGACTTTGTGGATCCAGAGTCTAAGGGACTCAAACTGTGGTAGCCAAGGACGCCTTATCAAGAAGACCAGAAGAATGACTGATGGAAACAAAGAAAATGTAACTTGTAATGGTATTAAAATTGTTCTAAATAAATATTCTAAGAGTATATGTATATGAAATAAATAAAAATGCAATTTATAGATGAACTAATGATAAGTAAGAATAAAAGTGACTGAAGTGGTTTGTAAGTAATAAAAATATTGATTAATGTTATTTGAAAATAAAGTAATAAGAATAATATGCTTTCAACTAAGTAAAAGAGTAAGTATAGAGTAAGTATACATTGCAAATGTGTAAATGAGAATTGCATTGAAAAAAATGTTAGAAATATTGTTAAGAAAAAGCCTACGTTGTTCATGAGGGTAAACTACCATAAGTTTTACCCCATGAAACAAACTTTCCAAGGGGGGAGGTATGTGGCGGAATGCCCATGTCCCACCTGTCCGTCATGTATAGCTCTAGAGCTGGAGCCTATGAGAGGACAGGAGGGCGGGGTCAGGGAGACAGTTGGTAACTGAGAGAGGAGGTTTTAGAGGAGTTTTTAGGTGAGAGATTGGAAAGTTGGTGTGGTATAGTTGGTGTATGAATTAAAGAATAGATACAAGATAGAAGTGAAATAAATAGACAGTCATATAATAATATTCCAGTGATTCACAGTGATTTATATGAAAAGTACTACCAATAAAGAAGCGTGTCTAATGTCCAAGTAATGAGTACAACACAATACAACATCTATTAAAATACTTATGTGATTCTACAACTAAACAATAAATAATCAGTTATATTTGACAACACGTGTCCAGACAACATTATTGGTAAAGTGTGGATAAAGATCCACTGGTGGCAGTTGGTGTATGGAGAATTAAGAACGTCGTGCCCAAAGGTGGGACCTGGGTTTGAGGGAAACAAACTAGGGACACTGGGGGTGCGCGACAGGGATATACTCGAGTATATAGGGTATGTAATTTTGTTCTCACATAGCACTAGCAACATGAGTAGTGCTTTCTCAAACACCAAGATACCAGCACAAAGAAGTGTGCAATCTTTTTCAATTTATTTTTTAATATTGTGGGATGAGAGGAGTTTTCAGAGCTCTGCTCCTCATCCAAGAGTAGAAGTGTATTGGTGGGTTTGGTAGGACTTGGGAAGAGTGTAGCACTGAGTGTTTGCTTGGAGAATGCTAAATGGTCAACTCCATATGTTTTTGCCACTATAAAGCTTCCCATCTATATGCCATCCTGTACTTTTTTCTAATTTTGTTGGTAATTGAGCAGCAAACAAAAACAAATCTTAAATGATTTTTCAAATCTTTCCCTACTCGCCTGTATCTCTCTGGTGGAAGTTTTTGAGATTCCTTGCACAGGTGCACTTCTATTTGTTGTGTTGTTATTTGCTGTCGAGCCATATCGATATCTGACTCTCTGCAATTCTAATAGGATTTTCAAGGTAAGTGATATATTTAAAGAGTGGCACCTCAGCGTGTTTCCATGGCCAAGTGGGTATTCAAACACAGATCTCCTGAGTGCCACTCTGTGCACTACATCCCACTGGGTAACCTATACTTCTTTAACAAAAACAAAGCAAAGCGTGCTGCTTATATACCGCCCCATAGTGCTTCAAGCACTCTCTGGACGGTTTACAAGTTAATTATGCAGGCTACACATTGCCCCCCCCAGCGAGCTGGGTACTCATTTACCAACCTTGGAAGGATAGAAGGCTGAGTCAACCTTGAGCCGGCTACCTGGGACTGAACCCCAGGTCGTGAGCACAGTTTTGGCTGCAGTACAGCAGTTTAACCACTGCGCCACGAGGCTCTTCAGATGCCATCTTCATACAAATTGCCGAAAAATCCAGGAGAAGTAAGCAAATTACGCAGCACTCCTCTTGTGAACACCCCTCTTCAACATGATACTCAGTTGTGCAAAGTTTTGTAGGTCTTTTAAGTTGGGTCGTATCCTGTATAGACTCCCACTACAGATAATGGGGAATAAGCACATTCCTTTGTGGAAAATCCCTAGTCACTTCTATTCTGCAGAAAAGTTCCTGAACCTATTCTTCTGAAACTTCTTAGACTTAATCCCAGGGTGGATTTGATTCAAATCAAGGAATCAATTTATAAAAATTAAATTGAGTTTTAAATCATTATTTAAATCAATTTGAGTTTTTTAAAAAATCATTGATTTTTATTCACCCTGTTTAATCCCCTTAGAAGGTACAACTATCATTTCAGATTTCTTCCACATCTGGAAAGAATTTTTTATTGTAATGTGACCTGGTTCAGCCTCCTTCTCTCTTTCTGCAACATGGCAGTGCAAAGACGAATCATGTACTCCATAATATTCTAATAAAACATCTTTATTCTTTAACATTTTGTCATAGTCTTTATGAACAGTAACATCTGCCTCTTGTTTCCTGGAGGCATCATATAACTTCTCATAATCAAACTCTAACAAATTCCCCTTTAACGTGAGGGGTGAAGAACCCCAAACTTGTCCATATCATTTAGTTGAAGAGCCCGGGACTTCTGGTGCTATTGCGCTTGTTATTACTGAGGGGTGTGAAAGATCCAGCCCACCTGTGGCTCCCATACCTTTTTGCCCTGGTTGGGTCTCAACTTGGGACAGAATGGACTGGCCCCACGGGGTCTCCCAGGATTCTCCATACTTTGACTGTGTTCCCTCCATTGTGCCTCCCGCTGCTGCCAGGCTTTGAATTGCTTTCTTTGTTCTCTCTCCTAAGGTGGCTTCCTGTACACCTGTCTTTTCCACTCCTTTCCAGCATATTCTCAGGGTACCTTAAATTCTACCCATTCCCCTGTCCAGGGGTCTTCTTGCACTAATTCTACTAGGTCTTCTCTTTCCTGTACTTTCTCCATCCAACAGGCTTCCTCCGCTTCCACTTCCACTAACTTCTCCCCCTCTTTTTCCTTTCCTTTTATCCCTCTCTCTTTTCCCACCGAAATAGCGCCCTCTATCATTTCTTTCCCTACGCATAGTCCTTGTAAGTCATCTACTATGCCCAACAAATGTCCCTTGGTGTTTCCTCCTGAAGAGATGGATGGTACACCTTGTGGAGTACCATTGGAGGTACTCCCAGCCTCACATGTAATTCTTTTTTCAAAAAAATCTTATATTAAATATAATTTATTTTTTTAAAAAAATATATGTAAGGCCCAGTGCCCCTTTGTGTTGAACATTTGAGAGGGTTAGCCCCTCTTAAGATATTACCTGGCCTGTGAGTTCCATTCAGTTATGACAAACAGAAAAAAAATGTTCAGAAGCACGGCAGATAAAAATCAATTTTTTAAAAAAAATCTATTTAAATCATGATTTAAAAATCATTTAAAAATTTAAAATTGTCAAAAAATTCAGTTTTTAAAAAATTTAAATTGTGATTTAAATCAATTTGGTTTAAATAAAATCCAACCTGTTCAGAGGTCATCAGTGGGAGGCAAAAATGCACAGGTTTTGGAATAGAGGTTTGCATTAAGACCCTGAGTTGAACCTGGTGGCCTCCAAATCAGTCTGAGTTGAGTGAAATACATAGTGTACTCTGAATCATCAAACTGGAGGCTGAACTGAATCTTTTGATCAGTGAAAATCTCTGATTTTTGGTTGTTCCTTCTGGAACAATTCTTAATGAAGTCTCCATTTTATATACCTTACTCTTGTGAAATGCATATGATGTATAATAGCCTTTAAGGGGGGGAGAAATGAAATGATGCTTAAGACAAACCTCATTATGATTGTTAAAAATACAAACTTGCCATCTACTGGGCAAATAATGTGAATACATTTTGTCTTGCTTATAAGCTAAATTTATGATATATGAAATTTTATTTCCATGCTCGAAGGCAGAACTAATTGCTGTCTAGCAGTTAATGTAAACAAATGTAAACATTGGTTGCTAACTGGCAACCAACTGTTGCTTTTAAGCGACAGTCACTGCTCATGTAGCAAGTTAGATAAACAATAAAGTTGGGTTATAAATAACCAGGGAATTTCTCATCCTAGTGAATGAGAGAGACATGATAAGAGAGAACGCTTATTGTAAATAACAGAATTCTATGAAGGGATAAGAAGTGAATTGTTTTTGCTAATGCTAGATTGCTATGCCTATGTTGACCATATTATGCTTTTTCTTGTTTCTGCTAATTATACTGTATTTTAATATTTTTCTGAAACATAGCTTCATGTGACTTGTAGAAAGTTAAGGCAATTTTTCTATACACTGTTTTGTAACAAAAATTTAATGTCAAAGATATCTCAGTAATTCTCTGATGCATTATATTTACTTAGTATTTTTTAAAAAAATTTTAAAATTTTAACTACAACATAAACATACACATAAAATACATAAACCAAAATACAAATTGACTGTGTCCCCTTTACTTAGTATTCATTTTGTATTTTGAAAAGTCATTTAAAATGATTTAGACATATTTTAGACAAGTATCATCAGGATCTACTAATTATAAGCTATCTCTCTGCTTCATGAAGTTATAATTTGTGCCACTATATATTTTGTATAAGATATATTCCGTATGTTCCTTTTCAAGATATTTACCTGTTGATTTTTGCTCATGAATTTTATTTTGTAATTTTGCACAAGTTCATGTAGCTTGCTTGCCTGCTTGAATATAACATATAAGGAAGACATTGTTTGAATAATTATTTCACAATATCAGGTGTATGTGCAGTGAAATTTTAAGGTATCTGTGAATAAGGCCTTATACAACTGGATCAAGGAGTACATAAATCCCTTGGCTACAAAATAGCACTGGAATACTTTTGTCAGCTGCAAACAAATATAGGTTCCTGTGATTTGCCCTGCAGGACTGCATTTAAGTTGGCTTGTAAGGGAAACCATACAGAACACCTCCCAGTGAGGTCTTGGAACCCCCACCTCAAGCCTTCTGATGCTATAGTCCTATTTTCACATGGCTGATGTGAATAAAGGATATGTTTTGAAAGGGGCAGCACATGTAGTCCGGTCTCTGAAATGGAGCCACTCCATTTAATGCCACCATCACTGTTGCCATTCTCTCCATCACTTGATGGGGTGGTGGTGGTGAGGAATGGCACTTAACAATAATTTAGAACTGGGCATAAATCAAGATTCTAAATTGTGGGAAGAGTCTTTACAAGTACAGGATGCTGTATATAGCAAAAATTGTGCTGGACATGGAGAGGGCAAATGGAACGGTGTAGGTTTGGAGATTGGACTAAATATACAGCTCCATTGTCTTTTTCATCATGGATACTCTAGATCAGTAACACATTAATATGAATTATGACTCAAGTTTTGGTTTTTTTAATCAGGAGAAGAGGCAGCCTGTGTAGCTTTGGGCAAACTGCAGAGTCTTAAAGTGTCACCAGAAGAAGGGAATGGTAAATCACTTCTGAATACTTTGTTATTGTTTTAATGTCCCATCAAGTTGTCTCTGACTTATGCTGACCGTCTGAATGAGTGGCCTCCAAAATGGCCTATCATTAATAGCATGGCCCAGCCGAGTACTTTATACCTAGGAAACCCTGGCAAGGATCATAAGTCAGAATCAAATTGAGGGCATATTAACGTTGATAGTATTAATGGGGGACTGAGAGACGTTTATTTGTACTTCAGGTTTTCTGTTGCCTTTCTCTTCTCCTCCTTAAATTTGTTTTCTAATGATTTTATAGTACATCTCTGGGTAACAGCTTAATCCTAGCTATATTTATGTGGGAGCAAATCCCACAGAGTTCAGTGATTCTTCCTCCCCACTAAGTATAGATAGGATTACAGCCTTAGGTTACTTGGCAATTATTACTTTCTTATGTTCTGTCAGTCTAAATATGGGTTCTGGTGCCAGCATAATATATAGTGAGAAGATTGCCCTGCGTGAGGTAACCTTTGAAAACAAACCAGAGGAAAATGCATAAGCTTGTGTCCTCATATGACCTAGGGAGTGACCTGCACTGCCTAAATTTTACAGGATGTTCATAGAACTGTTGTTTATCACAGCAAATACCTACGTGAAGGGGACAGGACACAGGAACTAGTTAGTGTGTTTGTTATTGATGATTGCTGTGATGAGTCATTGGATTAATATAAATACCGAAAAGGAAAAGTAATTTATAGGAATTCAGATTCAAAGAAGTGTTGCATCTGGAAAAAAAGTAGACAATCCTATAAATGCATGATGTCAGTAGGATTATCCTTTTCTGCTGAGTATTTATGTAGAACTCTACTTATATTTCAATTATGCCCCTCCCCCTGCCACTAGTTGTGATTATAGCTGAAGCAAAGGTGTGTGGTTTCTCCAGTCGATAGGCTTGAATAGCTTGTAGGACATTGCTACAGGGTATCATTATGGGGTCCTTTTCAGCCATAGAAGCATCCTATGGGCCTGTGCCATGGAAGTAAGCAAGTGGACATCTAGCTGGCACGAGGGTATTTGGTCAGATTTGGCACTGGCCTTTGGACCATAAAATGCAATTCAGAGTGTTGGTGGTGCAGATGACCTGTGGGAGTAAGACATTGCTAGTCCTATTGAAGTAATTGGAATGGGAGTTTCTGGAAGATGTTCTAATTTGTCCCAGCCTACTATCCTGTCTCCACAAGTCAGCACTCCTATTTTTTGCTTACTCTTTATACAGGACAAAAGACATCAAAGCATATTCAAAAACATAAGCAACACTTGTAACACCCATTTCACCCGCTTGACTGAACCACTTAAGGCTTAGACGATATATTATTTTCTAGGCAAAACCTGGTATATTAAATAATAATGTATATTAAATGCACCATACAGTATGGTGAGATGTCTAATGTGGGATTTAGGAAAGGATGTAAGCAAGCAAATAACTGTAGTGTTTTGTCAGATAATAATAATATTATTATCATAAAGATCTTAGAACTGCAGAGCTGGAAGAAACCCTATGGATCATTGAGTCCAGTCCCTGTCAAGGAGGCTCCATGAGGAATCAAACTCCCAATCTCTGGCTCCATAGCCAAATACCTCAACCACTGAGCTATCCAGAAGTTCTATACTAGAAAAGTTATTGGCTTCTCAACTCTAGATTGTCTTGGATTATACAGATTTCCTGACTTGGTTTCAATCTGACTTTTGGTCTCATTCTAGGATGAAAAGAATATTGGCAAATGACTTGGTGAATGGAGGCATTAGCAATCAGACCTCACTCAGAAAGATGAGGAGTAAATTTTGAGGATCCACTTTCCAATACTTTCCTTTGACAGAGTCCTTGACCAATGGTGAATCTGTTTTTTTCTTTCTTTCGTCAGTTGTTAGAAGAAACCTCCCTTAACCTCAGAGGCTGGTCTGGCCAAGATTTTCCCCCCAATGTCCAGGAGTTAATGCTTTCACGTCTCTCCTAGCTGACTACCCCGTTTCCCCGAAAATAAGACCTAACCTGAAAATAAGCCCTAGTATGATTTTTCAGGATGCTCGTAATATAAGCCCTACCCCCAAAATAAGCCCTAGTTAAGTTAAACCCTGCTCTCCACCATTGTGCAGCAACCAGAAGATGACATGACTGTAAAAAAAAAAAAATCCCCTGAAAATAAGCCCTAATGCATTTTTTTTTTTGAGCAAAAATTAATATAAGACCCTGTCTTATTTTCAGGGAAACACGGTAGTGTCAGGATCAGAAAAGGTATGTAGTTAATCTACTGTAAGCAGCAGATATACAAACACACGGGTACCTTTGTAGAGGCAATGTAGGCTATTTGAACAGGTCTCTGACTACAAGGGAGTAACAGACAGTATGGAAAACAATAGGAGGGTGGGTGGAGAAGGGATTGGAAGAGAATAATGTAAAATAGTACCACTACATGTGCTTAAAGCTCAGATTGAAGAATGAAGGAAGAAGCTATGTGGCATGCGTAACCCCTTCTCATCCCTGTCTTGCCAGGGATGATGGAGCAGTAGATTTTCTATATTACTAAGTGGTTGGACTAGATTACTAATGTATATACACACATATGCACACATTTTCAAAGGAAGTCACTAAATGCTCTATTGTTCACCAGCTAATAATGGGTTTGGGGGAAGTAAACTCTTTTGCATAGTGTTAGTGTTGTGGTAATCTCCCATGTGGCTCCCATCATTATAAGTAGATCTTACAAACAAATCAGCTATTAGACCAATTTTCTCAAGCAATATTTCCTTCCGGTAATTCTTTGTACTGCACTGTCTACAGATTTTAACACCATCTGTCAAATAGCCACTGAATTTCAGCTGGGCATGCATGTGGTGAGTCCATCACAACTTTTCACTCAAGCTTTCAATCTGGTCTTGAGAATTAACTTCAGAGTTTGTTAGTACCTTGTATAATCCTGGAATATATACAAACATCCAGGGTAGAATTCAAATTAAGATTCTTTGCTCCCTCACCATTGCTTTTTAGATTTTTGGGAATGTGCACAGAATCAAGTTTGCCAACAAAACTCTATGATTCCAGATGGATTACAAACCCTGCCCCATCAACTTGTTTACTTTCATAACTGGAACCCCAGGCTAGCCCTTATAATAACACAAATGACACACTGGATGTATTTTTGGATGCACTTACAAAAATAAAATAATATAATAATCTTCGAACTGCAAGGCGGGAAAGGGACCCTATGGATCATAGGGTCCAGCCCCTGTCAAGAGAGCATGGTGAGGAATTGAACTCCAAACCAGATGTCTAAACCACTGAGCTATCAAACAATTCAATAAAAATGTGACTCCAGGTCATTTTTCTCCCTCTCAGTGAAAGGGCAGTTGCTGCAGAGTCATGCCATTAGTTACAGAAAAACATTGCTGAGTTTGCAATTATGAAACTCAGCACAGTGTTATTCTGTGCCCTTAGGATTATATTGTCTTGCATGTTGGAAAGGTTTTATTGACATTGTTTCTGGAAAAAAGTGTCAGGCAGTTGCTTGCTACTCTGCAAAACAGTGGGGATAGCTCAGTGGTTGAGGTCTCTGGCTGCGGAGCCAGAGGTTGGGAGTTCAATTCCCCCACTGTGCCTCCTTGACAGGCGTTGGACTTGACAATCCATAGGGTCCCCTCTAGCCCTGCAGTTCTAAGACTCTTAGATTTAGCCAGCCATTCAGATCATAAAAGCTACCACTCTTTTCAGAAAACTAAAGGTGTATCACACAGCTAGACAGGCTGTGCAATAGACCTTTAATCACACCAGAAGGGGTCACTTTAATGGGAGCGATCTCTTTTCCATCTACTGGGAAATCACTCCAGCCCATCCTCCAAAATCAGTAGCCTGACTTGTATGATTGCCAGGAGATAGATCGCTCTACAAGCGGTCCAAATTGCAATCCATTTTGCTGTGTGGGCACACCCTGAGGTGCCATTTATATTACTGCATGTAAGTAATATAAACACTCTTTTCCAACAACACAAGAGGCGACTCTACACATGGACATCACCAGATGGGCAATACCGAAATCAGATTGATTATATTCTGTGCAGCCAAAGATGGAGAAGCTTTATACAGTCAGCAAAAACAAGACCTGGAGCTGATTGTGG
Source organism: Intellagama lesueurii (assembly GCA_037013535.1). Taxonomy (NCBI): domain Eukaryota; kingdom Metazoa; phylum Chordata; class Lepidosauria; order Squamata; family Agamidae; genus Intellagama; species Intellagama lesueurii. The sequence continues at coordinate 93,844,629 of JBAJHW010000003.1, read as the reverse complement.
CTCTGATCATCAGCTTCTTATAGCAAAATTCAAGCTTAAACTGAAGAAAGTAGGAAAAAACACTGGGCTCGTCAGGTATAATCTAAACCAAATTCCTTATGAATGCACAGTGGAAGTGAAGAACAGATTTAAGGAACTAGATTTGGTGGACAGAGTGCCTGAAGAACTATGGATGGAGGCTCGTAACATTGTACAGGAGGCAGCAACAAAAACGATCCCAAAGAAAAGGAAATGCAAGAAAGCAAAGTGGCTGTCCAACAAGGCCTTGCAAATAGCAGAGAAGAGAAGGGAAACGAAATGCAAGGGAGATAGGGAAAGTTACAGAAAATTGAATGCTGACTTCCAAAGAATAGCAAGGAGAGACAAGAGGGCCTTCTTAAATGAACAGTGCAAAGAAATAGAGGAAAATAATAGAAAGGGAAAAACCAGAGATCTGTTCAAGAAAATTGGAGATATTAAAGGAAATTTGTGCAAAGATGGACATGATAAAGGACAAAAATGGTAGGGACCTTACAGAAGCAGAAGACTTCAAGAAGAGGTGGCAAGAATACACAGAGGAATTATACCAGAAAGATCTGGATGTCCCGGACAACCCAGATAGTGTGGCTGCTGACCTTGAGCCAGACATCCTGGAGAGCGAAGTCAAGTGGGCCTTAGAAAGCATGGCTAACAACAAGGCCAGTGGAGGTGATGGCATTCCAGTTGAACTATTTAAAATCTTAAAAGATGACGCTGTTAAGGTGCTACACTCAATATGCCAGCAAGTTTGGAAAACTCAGCAGTGGCCAGAGGATTGGAAAAGATCAGTCTACATCCCAATCCCAAAGAAGGGCAGTGCCAAAGAATGCTCCAACTACCGTACAATTGCACTCATTTCACACGCTAGCAAGGTTATACTCAAAATCCTCCAAGGTAGGCTTCCGCAGTATGTGGACCGAGAACTCCCAGAAGTACAAGCTGGATTTCGAAGGGGTAGAGGAACTAGAGACGAAATTGCTAACATGCGCTGGATTATGGAGAAAGCCAGAGAGTTCCAGAAAAACATCTACTTCTGCTTCATTGACTACGCAACTGTGTGGACCACAAGAAACTATGGCAAGTTCTTAAAGAAATGGGAGTGCCTGACCACCTTATCTACCTCCTGAGAAATCTATATGTGGGACAGGAAGCAACAGTTAGAACTGGATATGGAACAACTGATTGGTTCAAAATTGGGAAAGGAGTACGGCAAGGCTGTATATTGTCTCCCTGCTTATTTAACTTATATGCAGAATACATCATGCGAAAGGCTGGACTGGATGAATCCCAAAACGGAATTAAGATTGCCAGAAGAAATATCAACAACCTCCGATATGCAGATGATACCACTCTGATGGCAGAAAGTGAGGAGGAATTAAAGAACCTCTTGATGGTGAAAGAGGAAAGCGCAAAAAATGGTCTGAAGCTCAACATCAAAAAACCTAAGATCATGGCCACTGGTCCCATCACCTCCTGGCAAATAGAAGGGGAAGATATGGAGGCAATGACAGATTTTACCTTCTTGGGCTCCATGATCACTGCAGATGGTGACAGCAGCCACGAAATTAAAAGACCCCTGCTTCTTGGGAGGAAAGCAATGACAAACCTAGACAGCATCTTAAAAAGCAGAGACATCACCTTGCCGACAAAGTTAGAGATGGAGAGCAAGAGGTTTCCAGAGAGCAGGAAGAACCAAAGGAGGACACTGAGGAAAAGACTTGGGGAAGGAGATGCCCTGGAAGAATGGGCAGGGACCTTTGGGTAGAGGATTTCCCAGAAGGAGGGGCAGAACCCTTAGGAGAGTGGGATTATATTTATAAGGAAGAGTCCTGGTGAGTGGTTTTAGTGCATCTGTGGGTCCCCAGAGGAGAGGGGGTCCCCAAAACCTCTTACCACCCATCCTACTGACGGAATGTGGGCAGAAGGCAGCTGGAAACCAACACACAATCAATACTGATGAAGGAGGAGGAGGCGGGAACGTCAGCGCTAGGAGAAGATGAAGGAAGAAAATGCAGGGAGCCAGGACCAGAGTGATTACTAGAGGTTTTCCCCTCAGCTGCCCTCACTGCGCGTTTATCAACTCTCATTGTTAGGAGCAATCAGGAGGCCCAGATGTCCTGTTCATGAGACTTTACAGACTTTAGAAATGAGGAACTCAGTGGTAAGAACTGGGTGCATCTTTATCTTCTTTGGTGAATGGAACCAGAGGGACAGAGACTTTGCAAACCGACCTTGGGCCAATGGTGTCAACTAGGCCCAAAGAAGCAGGACTGAACTCAGAATTGCTTGTTCAATAAACCCTGTTGTGTTTCCAATCACCAGTCTAGCATGTATGGATTTAAGAATGGAAGAGGGATACCCCACTGACCCAGATGGGGCTGGCGAGGCTCACATCCCCATGGACATCACCAGCTCTTTTTCAGTCCGGTTATTTATTATGAGGGAAGCCCTCTCAAACACTGGCCAAAACCCTGTTGTCTACCAAATAGCCACTAACAAACACACTCTCCCCTGCTCACATTCCTCTTTGTGTACTGGTTGGGTGGCTTTTCACATGACCAGAATCCACGTGGGGACTCCTTAATTGGCAGCAGTTTGCCAATGCACATTATGCCACCTCCCTTCCACTGTTGTAAATGCACAACAGGGTTACTACTGTTGTGTTATATTAGCTCAGCCATGGAACATAATTTCATATGATTATGAAATTACCACTTTACTACATTACCACATGTTGTTCCTCTGTTGTTTCCTTTAATCATGTTGCTGTTTACAGAACCAGACTTCAAAAGAACTGAAGACCAAATAGGGGTCATAAATCATTACAAGGTGTGAAATGCAACCAAATACCACTGTCCCTTTATCTTGGAGCCTTGCATGAATGTTTTACCATGTAGTCTCTGTATTCTAATTCACATGTCCAACAAAGTGGACAATATTCCACGAAAGCTTATGTTAAAATAAAGCAGTTAGTCTTTAAAATAACACAACTTTTTTTTGCTTTTGTTTTGTGTTTGTTGAAATTCATATTATAAGCATTTCTTATCTAGAAATATTGATCACCTTTTGCATGTAAAAAAAAAAGATACCAGCATACATTGATAAAGAAAATAAAAGAAGCTGGGCAGCAGCCCATGACTAAATTTCACAATGAGGAGGATGTACATATATTTTTGTGAAAAAATCACACAGTTAAGTATCTGAATTGGATAAGGGCTTGTTCCCAGCTTGATCTCCCAGAAGCTTCAGTTTAGTATTATCTGTTAAGCTTCTTATCATACCAAAAATGGGCTGTGAGATTGAATTCCACTGCTTGTGAAATACTTCCTAGGGTGTATGGTTTAAAGTCACTGGATGCCCGTGACTTGTGTACCTCAGCCAGGATGACTTATCTGGAAAAATATCAGTGCATATCTTCAAGAAGGTGAGAAACTAAGGTGTGGGTGGAGAAAGTAGATGTTAATCCAACTTCATGTAACCACGCTGGCTGGAGTTGAGCCAAGAACAATGCAATTGTGCTGCTTACGTGCATGTTCCACCGTGTGAGTACAAACAACTCGTAAAGTGTGCTCGGAAATGTCCATGCTCAACTGCAAAGTCTGAGATTTGGACTTAGGATCATAAGCAAAAAACCTCCCCGGTTTGACCAAACGACTATTCAGTCCTGCATTCTGCTCATACACTGGCCCATCAGATGCCTGGGAGAAGCTTGTAAGAAGTGTCCACTCATCAGAAGAAAGGCGGCCTACAAATAACACAAAATAAATGAATAAATAAATAAACCAACCCTCTCATGGATGAGCAACTTGATGCTTGAACTTTGAAAACATTTTTAAAACCCTGCCTGAAATTCTGTTGCTAAGCATAAGAAAATTTGTCACCTTCAATCTGGTCCTAATCCTAATCAGGAAATGAAGTCTCCACTGAGATTTTTGCAGGGGGGAGCACACATATACACTAAGTCAGTGTGTGTCTCTCCCCCCCCCCCCCCCCCCGAGAATGGCAGCAAGGCTTTTATTTGCTGGCTAGGAACAGTTGGAAAGTTATGATTTTCAGGCTTTGAATTCAATTCTCTGCTGAGGTTTCTTTCCCTCTCTTTAGTCTGTTGGTGGCAGTTGTTTTATTTGCTGTTGATATGTTTAATGAGTTTCTAAGTATGTGCACAGTAAAAAAAAAAGCAGCAAATACAAGTCTGTAATTTCAAGCAACTGTAAGTAAAGATGTTTTTTATTCTTTCTCCTGCAGTTATCTCAAAGTGAGTTGCTGAGTCAATGAGAAAGGGGTGCACCCTGGGGAATTAGTAGCTATTCTCCTCTGTGAGTCTCTATACTTCTACTGCATATAAAAAAGGAATTTTACCAGAAATTCAAAACTCTGCAACAACAAGCACATTCCCTTCTTAATGATTTAACTCACTAGGCTAATCCACATAGTTGTTACACTGGCTCTGGTTGAGCTGAAACGATCCCTTCACTTTTTTTTCTAGGCAATCAGGGTTCCCACAGTTAGCAGCATTGCAATGAACCTGGATTCAGCTCTTATTGAGTCTTACTGAATGCATCACTACTCTGATCACCACGAGCATCCAGCCTGCTTGTACCTCAAGATCGCCATCTGTCCCTGAGACTCAGTGCCCACTGCCTTTCTTGATGTCCCTTAGTGTTGCAAAGCTGCAGAGTTTCTGGCTGTGCTGTAGCCCGTGAGCCACAAACATAAGCTAGGCTGTACAGAGACTGGAAGATTTACATGTTTGGAGACTTCACATGCATGGACAACGGCTACATCCACCTAGTGGGGATATAATCCCAATTCACACAAAAAAACTGGATCTTAAGATCCCGGTGTGTAGGAAGCATCACTTGCCCTCTTTGTCAAAGCAGAACGTGGCTGAGGATGTAATTTGGTCACCCCCTTTTGCTTAGGACAGGGCATGTTCCTAGCTGGCAACGTTAAGTGAGAAAAACAATTTACAATTGGCATGCTGTTTTACGAGCATCCTGAAATTGCTAGGGCTAGGGGTGATTGAACAACCAACTGCTTGACAAATTTTCACTGTGCTGTAAATAAAAAATGAAGTGCAAAATCTTTGTGTGCCCCAGGTTTGCTACCGTTTATGTGTTTTTTAAAATCGCGTGCAAGCTTAATTTGGGGTGCAAAGTGGAACTGTTTTCCAATTCTTTCACTCCTGTTTTTGGGGCAGGCAAATAACATCATGCCGTATTAAGTCCGACACCATGTGGTCTGTAGCAAGAAAGCATTGCTGCACAGTAAGATGAACTGCATAGCAGGAGCAGAAGTACCTTTTTGTTTGCTTAGGTTCGGGAAGGTAGAATCCCTTAGAGCTGGTGAAATTGTAATAGCTCGGATGATTATCACTTTGTAGGGACAGGTTTAGAGTATTTCTTGCAGCTGGATTGCAGCGGGTGGCTTTGGAGGTGTTAGAGAACAGAAATCTGAATGGCTTGTGGCACTTCTTATTGTCTTCCCATGTTTTCATCTGAAGAAGAGTGGTAAGCGTCTCCAGGATTTGAATTAGTAATGTGTAGATTTGTGCTCTTGGACTACAACTCCCAGAATTGCCAGTTGTGTTGGGGGGGGGGTCATCCTCCAAAAAAATGCAAGATTACACACCTCTAATTTGGAGGTAGAACAGGAGTGGGGGATATTTGCCCCTTCAGATGCTTTTGGACTATAGTCTCCACAGTTCTTTATCATTGGTTAAACTGGGCAGGCCTGATGGGAGTTGTAGGAGAACCATCTGGAGGAAAAAATATTCTGGTTTAGAACAAACTTCGGAAATGCGCAAACAATATGCATTTTGGCAGTTCATTTCATCAGACACTGTGATGGACTAGCCATTCAGCTGTACTGCTGTGTATAACCAGTATTGTTCTAATATTTATTTTTTAAAAAAACCTGTGGGGTGTTGTACATCAGCAGCCACTGAACAAGCAGTGCTCGTGTGTGCTGTTGATCTAATCCATCTGTGGAAATAGATGATCTTATATAAGAGGGATAATACTTTCAAATTGTACATCCAAGTCTTGAAAAGGGCTATAATTTTTGTATTTATAAGTCCAGGAACCCACCACTAGATCCAGCTTGCCCCCAAACCTTAAGAGTATAGGAGCATCAAGAGGTGTGTCTTGGTACTTAATCTGGAGTTGGAGAGGTTTGAAAGAAGTTTGAAAACCTCTGCAATGAAGGCTGAAGATGCATGCGTGCACACACAGGTGTGGTTTGGCAACATATGTGCAGTGCTGTTCCTGTTTGGGTCTCAGAAGTGAACAAAACTAGAGCCAAGACAGCCTAAGTCTAAGACTCAGCATTCTTGCCATGCCTGCTCACCCACCCCCCTACTCAAGCTAGTGCTTTAATCTGGGTGGGGCTGAGGTCAAAGGAGAGGAATGTCACCTTGCCATTTCAGCGTGGTCCCGATGGAGTGCACCAAGAGCTGGCTGGGCCTTGGGTTAGAGGCTAGGCAACTGTGCAGTCTGCCATGGATGAGGCATCTTCAGCCTCATCACATAATGTCTTTTGAATTAACCTTTACCTCTGGCAACAAGCTGGGGAGCTGAGTCCAAGTGAAAGCATTGGCCAGTGTGGAAGAAGGAGAGAAACACCTGCACACGAAGAATCCCTGAAGAATGTCAGCTAGTTAGGGTGCCCATTTACACGCCACTAGAAGGAGGATGTGTGTGTAACCCAAAAGAGAGAGAGAGGGAGAGGCAGAGGCCGGGGGTGGTGGTGGTCAAAACAGGAACTTTTTCGCACAGAATGCCATGTTAAATTGCATGTGCCTATACTCAATTATATTTATAGTGGCAAATGTGCCAAAATATCACCACCTGCCCTGTGTTCTGCCACTCTTCTTCATAACAAGTTTTTCCCCTACTCCTCTTTTTTCCTCCTTCCATCCCATTTTTTTACTCCCCACCTGGTCTTTTTTTGTCCTCCACTCCAGTACTCAACTAGTGCATTTCTATTATGGGATAGGGAGGTAACTTCTTTGAACCAAAAAGAATTCAATAATACTTTTTCAGAATTGTTTAAAAGTAATTTTCTCTATCTCATTCCCTCCCCCCTTTGTTGGTGATCCAGTGGCAACTTTTTTTATTAAAAGTTCAACGCCCCCATGTCTCAAGACTTGCAAAGGCTTCCCCATGGCTAAAGAGATGCCTAGGGAGCCTCAGAACCTAGAATTGGGGTATAGAAAGGTTTTAATTAATGTAAATGAATGTTTCCAGTGTCCGATCTGGGTTACGTTGGTTCAAAGTTATGCCAACAGAAATTTACCCAATGTATTTTTCTAATTGAACACTGGCTTTCTTATTTTCTTTGGAAACACTGGTTTTCTTATTTTCTTCTTTCTTTCCTATGACGAAAGGCTGAAAAAAACTGGGCATATTTAGCCTTGAGAAAAGAAGATTGAGGGGAGATACTATAGCATTCTTCAAATACTTGAAAGACTGTTATACAGAGGAAGGGTAGGATCTGTTCTTGATCATCTCAGAGTGCAAGATACATAATGACTGGCTCAAGCTACAGGAACAAAACAAAAGGAACTGGTACATCCACGAAAGTCCAGATTATAAACGAGAGACAAAGTCTCAGGATGCAGAAAGTAGAAACAATTTCAATTAGTTTTGGAGCTGATACAGACCAAAGAAAGGTACAGAGAATATAAAGAAGCTCGCTCCTGATGAAGGCTTCGCTGAAACGCATTGAGCCAGAGCTTTTTAACGACTCAAGAAATAAAGAATAAAGAGCTTGTTTCTACTTTCTACACCCTGAGACTTTGTCTCTCGTTTCTAATCAAGCTACAGGAAGCCAGATTTCGGCTGAATATCAGGAAAAAAAAATCTTAACTGTTAGAGTAGTACAACAATGGAACCAATTACTTCGGGAGATAATTAGCACTCCAGTTCTGGAGGCATTCAAGAGAAAATTGGACAACCATCTGTCAAATCTGCTTTGATTTGGAGCCCTGCATTGAGCAGGGGGTTGTATACAATGGCCTCATGAGGACCTTCCAACTCCAGTATTCTATGATTCTGAGATGTATGAATGTGATTTTTTTTTTCCAAAGGGGAAGTGTGCTCTGCTAACTGTTCCAGTGTTTAGGGGCTGGATCCATAAGTTAACTTAGCTGTTGCTTGGTGCTGCTTGCTCCTCTGGCAAGTGGCACACTGAAAGACAGACACATTTGCTTGTGGCAAATCAAGAAATGTCTTCTAGAAATGTTCCTTCTCAAATATGTTTGACTTTTGCAAGTCATGTGGATAAGCAAGCTGCTCATTTATTTAAAAAATAAATAAAATCCAAGGAAGTTGTCCTATTTATGCTTTAATTATTTTGTAAGGGACTTTGCTTGTCATCACCAAATTAGTTTCCTTCTTGATTTGTTTTGTTTATTTTAATATCCCACCAGTAAGCTACACTGGCCTATCCTACAGGATAGTGATATGACCTATGAACCACACATTCACGTCCATGCACCAGTGTCTCAAAAGATGAAGCAATAATTTTGATGACTAGCTTTGTGGAATTTTTTTGTAAGCCAAATGCTAATTCAAGTGGCAAGACTTCTCTTTCTTCTCAGCAACCAACCTCTCGAGTGCTCATTAGCAGTTCTATCCATAACTTTGAATCTGAGAGTTAAAAGTCATGGTTATGATCACAGCAGATATGGTTTCATTAATAGTTTTAGTACTTGCAATGACCAAATAGACAAAAGATGAATAGAAAGTAGATTCTGACTTAAAAAATAGAAAACAAACTCAAATGAGAAGTTTAAGTTCAACGGAGGCTAATGACTCCGATTCTTCAACAATACATTGTGAAGTACCAAACAGTAAGGCAGGAAACTGAAAGAATATGGAAACAAGGTTCTTCTTCCTATACTAATTTCAGCAACTGGAGTAATTAAAAAATCATTGGTTTAACAATTTAAAACAATTGCCAATAGGTGTTAATTTGCTTTCTGGAGTTCAGAAACCAGAGATTTTGGGGGGGGAAACATCATCTCACTTGCAAATTTTTAGAAGTTGACTTCTAATGTTTAGGCTTGACCCTTTAGTCCCCACTCATGCACCAACAATGTTGAGAAATAAGAAGTATAATAAAAAAATATATTCTGGGCTGTCAAGTTGATTCCTTGGTGACTTTTTCTAGTGTTTTCTAGGAATAGTGTATCCATTTTGGGTTTTAGTTTGAACTTTCTAAGAGTTATCCAAATGCTGAATCTGTTTTAGGGGTCCCTTACAGGTTTACACAGGGATTTAGCTAAGTTCATGGTGCTTTGGCTCTGGACCTAGCGATGTCAGGGATCGTGGCCTGAGGACTGCGGGGAGGGGAATCTATGGTATGAGATAAACTAGATGTTATGCAAATAATAACAATTAATAATTCATCATAGGAACATTTTATTTTATTTAAAATGCACATATACAAAGGATTAAATTTTAAAAAAGGTACACCGAGCAGGAACCCTAGTCAAGACAGCACAGATACCTTAATAAACCTGGCAAAGTCCTCCTAAACTGACTTTACACATTCTCCATGTATTGGTGCCCCCATGTCACAAATGGGAAGTGGACCAAGCCAATTGCCCCACCTCTGGCATCACACAGGCCACTGCCTTACCTCCCAGATATCTATGAATTGGCGTGGGCATCTGCAGCTGTTCATGCATAAGCTTTGTTCATGGAGACATGGGTACCTCAACTTGGGTAACCATGTGTCTTCTGCAGAGGATGATTTTCTGTTTGAAGGACTTTCAGAGGACAGTCCTATTTTTGATGTTGTGCTCAATTTGAAGGGCTGTCCTATCCAAATCTGACGTCAGGAGGGAGAATGGTGGCCTTGAAGTTGCTTACCTACAGTTAGCAGCAACTGAGCAGTAGGCTCGGCAGGCACAGAGGTCATCTGGTGACAATCAACAATTAACCACTCCTTGCGGTGCAGTGGTTAACTGCAGTACTGCAGCCAAGACTCTGCTCACAACCTAAGTCCAATCCTGACAGGCTCAGGTAGGCGGCTTGAGGTTGACTCATTTTTCAATTTTTCTGAGGTTGGTAAATTCAGTACCCAAGTTGCTGGGGGGCAAGTTGGTGTTTGCATAGCTATGTTGTAAACCGCCCAGCAAGTGATTTAAGCTCTATGAGGTGGTATATAAGCAGCAGCGCAAACACAGTCTTACCCTCTCAGATGAGATGTGTCCTCATTCTGTTTAAATTATAAAAATCATGTCCAATGTTGCATCTGCACGTAGAAATTAGCATATGCTATTTTATGCAATTCAGTCCCCTCTTTTGTCCTTGGTAACGAGTAGTAGTAATCCGAGCACTAAATGAACATCTCAGAGTTGAACCTCATGGTTGGTACTGGGAATGAGGCCATCAGCAAAGATTCATTCCCCAGTCATTGTGCAGAGCCCTTTACTCCACGTGGATGACCTGCAGTTCAATGGGGCAGGTTAAAGAATTCTTTACATAGTGAGGACATAACTTTTGCTGTATCTACCAGTTTCTTTTAGAAAGCCTTCTCTCTTTTTCTGCTGTAAGAGAGAAACAAGTTAATTACTTGATCATCATTAGGTTTGATGATTATTAAGGGCTTGCCTTCTCTTTGGGCGATACAGTAATTGCTCTCTTGAGGACAAAAGGAACTTTTCATTTCATCTGAGGAAAGAGAGACTTCTAAAATGTGTAGCGTTTGACTTTGATCAATCAGTAAACCTTAAGAGGCAAATATTTCTATATATTTGTACCCTGAAAATGAAGAACATTTGCCTGTGCTACATCTAGGCCGCCATTTTGTACTTAATTATCTGATATGTTTTTTATTAAACAGAGAGAAGGAAGAGATAGTATGGAAACAGCTTTACTTAGAAATGGTAGCTATGCCGTTTACATGTTGGTTTAATAAGTGTTGAAATCACCCTTGTTTGGTCTAAAAAAAAGGAAGCACTTTTGGACCCAATTATAAATATGGTAATTATAAACATAGTAATTCTTGGTACCCCAAAGTTTTAGCCACGTCATCTGACATATATTGATCTTTATCAAGAAGAATGGTGGTCCCTTTTCTTTTCTGCTTTACCTTCTCTGGTGGGGAAGCCATGTTTTGTCTATTGCCACAAAAAGTACACAAAGTCTTGTAACATTTCAAAGATTAACAAACATCTTTTAGAATAATCTTTGGTGACCCACAGGCCGCTTCTTCCAATATGTGGAGTGTCACCTCACTTGGCAAATTGTTATGCATCTGGCTGGATGTGCAGGTGCCATGAGCAGGCTGAACCAGAATTAATGGAGAGGCTCAACTCTATCTCTTCTGTTCACGTGGTGCTAGGATTTCCATGTACACATCACCAAGGACAAAAAGGATACCAATTGCATAAATAGGAACAATGGCTTTTAATTACTCTACATGTGTTAATCAGCTCTTCAATGTAGGAACGTCTGTCCAATCACTGTTTACTGATAGCCACTGTTAAAGTAATGATGACTGTTTGTGCTTTTCTCCACCCACCTAAGTTTGTGTATAATAATGCAGACACTGCACAAGTTGGATATAGCAAGTGTTGCACTTGTTCCTTGTCTGTTTAACTGGGAACAGTAGCAACTGAGGTGACACACCATGCACCCCACGAAGTGTTGAAGTCCACAACAGCTTAGGCTAAGTATTTTTAGTTTTTGTTTTTGTCTTTAAGGAACCACAAGTCTTTTTGTTATTCTGTCTTACATGTGTTACAAACTTTCTTTGGGTGATTCCTACTTCTTCATTCCTCCACACAAATGTTTCTCAGAGTACTTAGCCATGTGGACGTAGAATTGTGTGAACAAGAGACTTTCTACACGGGAAGCTGGTAGCCACCTTGTAATTCTGGCGATACCTTTTTAACTTGTAGAAAGGGAAGCCAGCTCATTGAGTGTATAAACAGACAGATAATATTTCTCCATATATCCCTCACGTATCTACATGACTTCATGGTGGGATCTGGCAGTGTAAAACAACCTTAGATGATAGCTTGGTTCATCAGGTGAATGAAATAGATCAATATTCACCCAGTGTGGTACCAGCTTGTTGTCTTGAACTGTAGCTCCCAGCAATGTTGGCCTTTGGACATGATGGCTGGAGTCCATTGGGATTAAAGTCCAAAACATCTAGAAGACACCAGGCCACAGAAAAACTGAAGCTGATTGAGGAAGTGGTATGTGTGTGTCTGCTTCCCCCCACCTCTCTCTGTCACTTCTCAGATAACTTCACCACTACATTCTGGTTACTAGGATATGAACACATTCTGCAACCTGAACATCTCCTGTGGAGTTAAATTGTTAATCCAGGACACAGTTAAGAGGAAGCCATTTGCTTTCCCTGAAATAAGATAGCAGAATAAAATCCTTCTGTTTAACAAGACACAGTCTCTGTTCTGACCAGTCCGCTTCTCTCAGTCTGATACACATACACTCTGTAGAAAGGATGACTTTGCAGTGGTGTCGAAATTTTGAAGATAAATTTGTTTCCCCTGAAAGATCATGAAGTTGTTGATGTAAAAGTCTTTGTCTTTGTTGAGAGGGAAAAAATGAAATACTAGTGAGTCATTTTTGAACTTTTACCAGCAGATGTCACTGTTTACAAGATAAACAAAAACCCAGTGCCAGTTGCCAAGGAAATGCAACCCTATGGATATTATTCTTTCCAACTAATGCTCTCAATTTGATCAGTGCCTTTGCTGCCAGCAGGGAGCATTGATCTGCATTATTTTGGAGTATATATTCTGGAAGTGCATGTAAATGATGCAGGTGTAGGTTGGGACTGAATCCAGACTCCAAGTTAGGTTGACTCGATGAAAAAGAGAACAAGGTTTCTGTACCTTTAATCGCTGCACAGAACATGACATTTCAGCAGTTGTAACTTGCGTTTAAAACTGCACCACTTTTAATGCATTATTAAAACTATTGAAACATTATCACAAGAATCCAGACACAGAATAGGACCAGGATTCGGGGTAGGGGCAGGCACGTGATTGCCACGTGAAATGTATAGAATGTCTCCTTAAAAAGGTTTAGGGAAGAGGAATATTGTGCTGCAAGTGATTACTGCAGCTAAAAAAAAAAGAGAGTTATGGTCTACATTTAGTGTAACATTAGCAGAGAGGAGAGCCCGGCTGATATAGATATGCAGCATCGGTGTTTTATAGGTACAGGTGCACAATCTCCATTGTGAATGTATTCGATAGCTCCTTGGATGGGTGCCGAAGACGCACAACCATTTGCACAACTGGGCATTTCCCAGGGTTAATGCCATGACCAGATATAGACCTATGTTGTTTATGATAGGATGAAAATGCAGGAGGCCCAAGGAACCATCTATATATCATTAAGATGTTCAAAATTTCAGTCGCTAGTATTGAATTCAAGCAAGAAGCACAGTAAAAAAAAAATCCTACTGTGATTTCATCCCTGTTGTGCTCATATTCTGTGAAGCTGCTGTCGTCACTCAACGGCTACAAGGGCATGGGTCAGTGGTTACCCCTGGAGGGTGGTTCTGCTTGAGTGAGCAACAATCCATCTTTGTAAGCATGTCACATGTTCTTGGGAGGTGCTGAAGGGTAGCTATCATGGGACCTGCTAACAACAAATAATTGACGTTTCAGACTGTCTTCGGCAATGGCTGCAGTTATGTGAAAAAGTCATTCATGTGAATGCTCCTGGACTCATCTGTCGGTGAACGACAAGGGAATTGGGAAAAGCTAGTAAATATTTTAGGTGAGCTGATAATGCAGATCTGAGTTCCAGATCCGCCTATCCACGTTACTTCATTTCTTTAACCTGGTTGTTCTACCTGTGCATTGATTTTTGTCTGTCAATGGCAATAAGCTTTGGATTCAGCCTAAAGTTTGTATAATAATTGTACCAAGCACTCAAAAATTTGAGTGGTTTCATAATGAGTCGTTATTCCCTTTGTGAAACACATCCTGCCCATGCACTGTAATGAGTTTCGTGCTTGAAATAATTAACAAGTCAAAGCACACCTAATATACAGAATCATTTTCATTGCTTCTGTAATTTGCTCAAAAAATAACACATGTGGCTTTCATGTCCCTTGAATAAGGCTCATACCATATGATAGACGTCCACTTCTTTCAGCTCCACCAAAGGTCATTATATACTTTCCACACTTTGCAGAATCCATCGCTGTCACACCCAAGGGAATATTTGTGCTCTAAAGGTTTAAGTGCACCTGGAATATATGACACTGAATAAATTAAACTCATGGGAGACTGATGCTTGAGAGTTAGACTTCTCAGTGTTTAGACGGTAAACTTGGTCACAGGCAGGTCTGGAATTGGTGGAGACATTATTCTTATTCTATTCAGGCTTTAATCCTATGCACACATCTTGGAAAGATTACCTGACTGACTGAACATCTTGAGAAGAACACCGGACTTGATTGAATTACATCAGAATAAACATGCCTATAATCAGACTGTGTGCATATGTGAGTAGCGCAAACAAGGCATCAGGGCTGGCCCTAGGAAAACTCAAACCCCGGGCACAAAGTTTCTTCAACACACTTGCCTGGTCCACCTTGGTGGTCAGTTTGCTCGGCCACCCAGAGGGTTTATGGGACCTGAGATAGGTGTGATGTTGGGGGGCTTGTTGTGCCCCCGACAAGATCCCATGCCATGTGTGTACGAAAGTGGAGGCAATATGTAAGAATTATTGCATGATTTTAAATAATTGTGTTTTACTGTCATGCATTTTACATTTCTTTGTTGTATTTTACTTTTATTCAAGATACCTAAAATGATAATTTGGAAAAAACATTGTTGCATTCACTGGGAGCATGTGGATATGCTTATGTCTAGCTCTTTTTTTGCCCTGGGACCAAGGAGACTGATAAAGGTGCTTTTTAATTTATTTTTCCCATACATGGGGATAAGGAGGTGGGGAGTGGGTTGTGCTTCTCCTGAGTACCTCCCCCATATTCCAAATGCTTTGTGGCAGATCATTTTTTCTGCCTTCTGGAGGCAAACATCTCTACTTCAGAAATATTTGGATTCTCTCTCAGCAGAAGACAGTTTTGACCCAAAGCAGTCCAGAATGAATGGTTTACTGATAATCTCATAGGAGTTTTTGTTTGTCCCAGTTTCATATATTTTAATTTTAAATCCCCCTCCCCTCGGCTTCCCTCATGACTGTTGCCAGATAGATGATGTAAAGAGATGAAGGGGGCAGCCAGCTCTTGCTTCCAGTCAGGGAATGACTTCAGTAAAGTTCTCCAAGCATGGGGCTTGGGGAGTGGGATTTTTACATGATATCAGAAGCTGTTTCAGGGGTTTCCCTCACTGAGTCAGCCCCTCTCATACTTTCCTACTGCCTCCAGCTTTTCCTAGCCTTGTCTTTTCCAGTCAGACTTGTCTTCTCACAAAGTGCCCGAAGTACAACAGCTTCAGTTTAGCCATGTGAGCTTCTAGTGAGAATCCTGTCTTGATTGGAACTTGAACCCATTTATTCATCTTTTTAGTGCTAATCTATTATTATAAAACAAACACTCACCCACCTACCCAAATCTAGCACTTACAAGTGCTGTAAATCCCTATAAGCAAGTGCATGTGGGGAGCAGGAAATAAGAGGAAGGGCAGCTGTGGAGCAGTCAAGTGAAAAGTTGAGAACCTGCATCTTTGCCTGTTCGGAGTGATTCGGCTCCACCTTCCCTCTCCCCTTTTTCCCCTCCTCCCTTCCACCAACAAAGATGTGTATGCACACATATGTATATACATTTCTCCCTCTCCTTCTCTGCCGCCAAGGATAGTAGTGCAAATATACTCTATAACTTTGGGGGTTTTGTGGTCTGTAGGGTCCCAGCTTTCAGTATAGCACCAATCTACTGAAGCAGCAATGCGGAGAAGTTGAGACACTGCCTGCTTTGTTGCCTTCTCTGAGTGACTTTCATAAACATCAGCTTTCCTTTCCTCATCTCTCTCCCATTCCTACTCCTGCCGCCGCCGCTCCTACTCCCCTCCTCTCTTTCTCTCTCTTTCTCCCTGAGGCCCTGGTTACATGAGGGAAATGTTCTCTAGTTATCCCCCAGTTAGTTCGTTGCTTTTTTTCCTGGTCACACAACGCAGAGACAAGATCAAGACATTTTCCTGGCCAGCAGTGTAACTGCAGAACTGCAGGAGGGTTGTGTTATTTTGTACCTTTGTTGTACCGGTGCATTCCTTACCAGGATTGCCTGTGTGCACAACCTGCCCCGCTTCTTTTCAGAATCGAAGCCAGGAAAGTGGCCACCATTACTGCAGTGTGCACATAATTTTTTTTTTTTTAAAAATCGTGCCCGATACATCGATACGTTGGTTGGTAAAAGTATGTTACTGGGTGGCCGCCGCCATTACATAACTGGCAAATAATATATTTTTTTATTTCTATGGGAAGATACACTGAAACGTTGATATGCCAATGTCACTGGGGGTGTGTGGTGATCACCAGTACTGCCTTGCGGATAACCCAAGTCCACCGTGTGCAATACATTTCTGCAGGAGCAGCCAGTGCAATAGAGGGACACTTTCCTAAACAGAAACCCCTTCCCAATGGATGTTCCCTCTAATTCCCCCACATGTGCAAGTCCCCCCCCCCCGCATGTGGTTCCATTGCAACCAGAACGAAAGGGGCTGGAAACGATAGCTGTGGGTGCACAGGGGAGGAAGAAAGCTGTGCGGAAAGGGTGGAGTCAAGTGCGCTCGTGCAGTCATGCACCTTATAGGGAGACATATATATATATATATAAAATGGAGAGAAACAAATGCTCAGTCTGGACAAACCCAGACAATCAGTTGCAGCTTCCTTAAAAACGTGATCGTAAACCCATCTCCCTACATGGCCTTCACCTGATTTTAGAATCTGGAAGAGGTACACTTAAAATTACATTAATTTCTTTCATACATTCACCACAACAGAGGAAAAAAGGACTTGCGAGAGCTTTAAGTGCCACATGTAAAATTGGTCCTAGTTGAAGTGTTTGGAGAATTGCATGACTATAAGCCACTCAGTATACCAAACTGAAATCTTTTTCCGAGGTTCCAATAATTAAGCTGTCTGGGCATCAGGCTAAATCTTGGGCAAATCAATTTTTAAAAGCAACACTATTTTTTTAAAAAACAAAAATTATCTTGATTCAAAAGTGTTACCCAGGCTTTTGCACCTGCAGCTAGAAGCAGCTGTATCCCAGCAGCAGAATGGTAATTAAGCAAACAAAACTCTAATGGAGCAGATGCATGTTAAGCTCCCTTCCACCCCCAAACTGAGGTTTGGAAGGAAGAGCACATTTGTATTTATTTGAAAATTAGTGAGTCTTAGCACCATCTCTCAAATCAAGTACTATTTTGGGCAAAGCTCTGTTATTCTTTTTGGACAATGGTCATGACTCAAGGCAAAACAGAAGCAACAGCCAAGAAACCTTCACACTGCAGCTCAGGAGGAGATATAGAAGAGGAGAAAGATATGGAACAGAGGAGACTTACTATTCAACCCTTACTTTCTCAAGTTGATTTATGCTAGCACTACGGAGCCAGTCTACCCACTGCCTAAATTAAGAGTACAATTTTATCTTCAGTTCAGAGTGGCTGGATAGTCGCAAGACATCAGCTAATGGAACAGTCTTAACCCCTAGACCAGCTGCCTAGAAGAAATCAGGATGGAATGGGGCTGCCCCTCTGTCGAAGGGAAAGATCTCTGCCAGCAGGAAGGGGAGGGAAAGGACCTGGAAGCACCAACTTTACAGGTGTAAAAGAATGTCTGTGCATCACAAGTATCCTGGTAGCATCTGAACAGCAATGTCTCCACCTATAGAATTGTGGGATTTGTAGTCAGGTCTGGGACGTGGTGGCGCTGCGGGTTAAACCGCAGAAGCCTCTGTGCTGCAGGGTCAGAAGACATGCAGTCGTAAGATCGAATCCACGCGGCGGAGTGAGCTCCTGTCGCTTGTCCCAGCTCTTGCCAACCTAGCAGTTTGAAAGCACGCAAATGCAAGTAGATAAATAGGTACCACCACGGTGGGAAGGTAACGGCGTTCCATGTCTAGTCACGCTGGCCACGTGACCATGGAAATAGTCTACGGACAAACGCTGGCTCTATGGCTTGGAAATGGGGATGAGCACCGCCCCCTAGAGTCGGACACGACTGGACATTTGTCAAGGGGAACCTTTACCTTACTGGGATGAACAACTCTCTGGTACGTTTCAGGAGGTTGCTCTAGACTAGAGCCATCAAGCAGAGAACTCTGTGTCCCTCAACAAACTGTAAAAGAAAAAAAAAAGTGTGCTGCTTATATACCGCCCCATAGCCCTTCAAGCACTCTCTGGGTGGTTTACAAGTTATTTATGCAGGCTACACATTGCCCCCCCCCCCCTCATTTTACTGACCTCGGAAGGATAGAAGACTGAGTCAACCTTGAGCCGGCTACCTGGGATTGAACCCCAGGTCTTGAGCACAGTTTTGGCTGCAGTACAGCAGTTTAACCACTGCGCCACGAGGCTCTTAGATCTCAGGATTCTATAATAATCATACTGTAATAATGTGCCGTTGAGTCAATTCTGACTTATGGCAATCCTTTTCAGGGTTTTCCAGGTAGAGAATACACAGAAATGGCTTACCCTTCCCTTCTTCTGGGGGGAGGGGTGCCCTGGGATTCTGCAGCTTGCCCAAGGCCACACAGGCTGGCTCTATTCACAGGAGGCACAATGGGGAATTGAACTCCCAACCTCTGGCTCCGCAGCCAAATACCTAAACCACTGAGCTTATCCAGCCAGGATTCTATAGGATGCAGCCACGGCAGTTAAAGTGATATTAAACTGCTATAACTATGTAGTACGGATACACTCTATAACTATTGGGGTTTTGCAGACTGTAAGGCCTCAAATGGGTGTTCTAGTGAACATGTGGGCAGCATCTTAAACAGATGAACTCTTTCAAGATTTATGTTTTTCAATATGAGGAATTAGCAACCAGACCCTCCAGGCACATCTGCTTTGAGCTCTCCATTAATCCATTCTGCATCCAACCATAATTTCCCCCACTTCCTCCATTCTGAGCAATTACTCTGCCCATTAATAGAGCAATGCTCATAAAAGGAGTAAAGCGTAAGCAATGTTTCCAAAGCACAGCTAAATAGGACTGAGTGCTGTGTCCCAATGCCTTTGGAGTTTGTCAGCTACTTACTATCAGGCCATGAACAAGAATTTCATCAGCTTTTTTGCACATGCACAAACAGGCCAACTGCACCATAGAAAGGATTAAGACACCCCGTTGTCAGCCACCCTGGTGAACTGGCAAATACCATATAATGAATGTGTATAGTATAGTGGCCCTACAGCTACAAACTGTTTTGTCTGTCCTTCCATGAGTACACTTTCCTCACGGTTGGCAGGAGCTATTGACTGGACCTGACCACTTCCTCGTAATTCAGGAGGCAGAGTGGTTCTCCTTGCTTCCCACCTGATTAGGAACAAGTCAGATGAAACTTGTGGTCTCCCTGTCAGTTTAGAAATATGGGATACTGGCAGGGAGGAAAAGATGCCGGTGATTGGAGCAAGGAGGGAGCAGTGAAGAAAAAGTGGCCGTGGAGTATGGGACCTACAGGACAAGCACGGTTTCCTTGCTCTATTCGTACACCAGTCTGGCAGCTCTTGAGAAGAAAGAACAGCAGGACATTTCACACTGGATACCATCGCAGTAGCCCAGACTCTTTTTGGTCTGCTAGAAATTCAATCTTGTGCCACTGGTATTTCTGTCAGCAACATTCAGCGTAAATTCGGGAGTGGAAACGTCCGTTGCAGAGAGCTGGTAACCATTGCAAGTGTTCGAATTTTGAAAAAAATGCAAAATAACGAAGCAGAACTCTATCTCCTATATTTAGGTTGGACAAACATAGTTCACCACCATACATGTGCTAATCTGCTTAGCTATGCAATCATGCCCTTGTCAGCTCTTCACAAAGACCACTGATAGTCAATCAGCAGTGTGGTGTAGTGGATGCAGAGTCAAACTAGGACTCAGGAGACCTAGGTTCAAATCTCTGCTCAGCCGTGGATTTTCTAAGATGAGATTTATGTGAGATGCTCAAGGAGTGGTTTACCATTGTCCCTGGGAACAACAACAACAACAACAAGCCCTGCTCTCTGTGCAATGACAATGCTTGTGCATTTGATGATCCTATGATACTCCTCCAGCAAGACTTCACCCTCTTGCTGAGCTCAATAGGATATTGGCCTGTGCCTCTCATAGAAATGGCTATGCTCCACAAAAGCTTATGCTAAATAAAACCTGTTAGGTCTGGAGGTGCCAAATAGACTCTTCTGTGCAGTTTCTGCTGCAGCAGATTAACACGGCTGTGCCTCAGGAACATTTAGTGCATCTATGAGAAAAGCAAATGCTGCACTCTGAGCCACAGGCCAATTTCTGAAACAGCACAGAAAAATATGACCGAGAGCTATAAGGCAGGTAATAGTCCATAGGTGATCATGACAGATCATAAAAACACTAGAACAAGGTTGCAGCTGGAGTAGAGAAGAAAACATTTTAAATCAAAGGAGGAAAAAGGAGTAAAATATGGTAGTTTGAAAAACCATGGATATAGTATCCAAGTCTGGAAAGAAGCAAGGTAAAGTTAGAAATGGTAGAAACATAAATAAGGAGGAATGAGATTAATGAATATGAATGAAACAAAAAATACTGTGAAGGGGAAAAAGTACTGATAGCAGTGCCTACACTAGAGAAAAGAAATAGTAAGCAATTTTGAAAGTTAGAAGAAAAAATACAGCAAAGGGGGTGGGAAGCATAATGGATATTGAATGTTCACATACCTCTTCTAAAGAAAGCTAGACAGACTGGCACATACACATGGGGAAACAAGGTTCTGTCTGAATTCTCAAATCAGGCATAATAGTGTTAGGTAACATCAAGTCATTTCTCATTCAAAGCAACACTAACTGCATTTTCCAAGTATATAAGATGTTCAAGGAATGGTTTGCCATTACCACTCCCTCTAAGAGTTTCCATGCCCATGCCTGGATTTAAACCTAAGTCTCCCTAAGTTCTTGTCTGATGTTTTGTTTACTAAACCACTGGGTCTCATCAGGCACAATAGGGAGACTAATAAACTCTGAGTGCTCACTGGAAGGACAGATCCTGAAGCTGAGGCTCCAATACTTTGGCCATCTCATGAGAAGAGAAGACTCCCTGGAAAAGACCCTGATGTTGGGAAAGTGTGAAGGCAAGAGGAGAAGGGGACGACAGAGGACGAGATGGTTGGACAGTGTTACCGAAGCTACCAACATGAATTTGGCCAAACTCCGGGAGGCAGTGGAAGACAGGAGGGCCTGGCGTACTCTGGTCCATGGGGTCATGAAGAGTCGGACACAACTAAACGACTAAACAACAGCAACAACAATAAAGATGGACTGCTAGAAAGACAAACAAGTGGGTCCTAGATCAAATCAAACCTGAACTATCTCTGGAGGCAAAAATGTTGAAGCTGAGACTGTTTTACTTTGGGCACGTCATGAGAAGGTAGAATTTTCTGGAAAAGACAATAATGCTGGGAAAGTTGGAAGGAAGCAGAAAAAGGGGAAGACCAAATACGAAATGCCCTGACTCCCTAAAAGAATCCACAGGCTTGAGTCTGCAAGAGGTAAGGAGGGCAGCTGAGGACAGGACATTTTGGAGATCAATCTTTCGTGAGGTCACCATAAGCCAGAGGTGGCTTGATGTCACATAACAACAATAAAGATGGACATAAAGTGTCTGGAGCCAAGACATTTGTGGAAAAATATGTCTGAACATTCCTAAAGTATATTCTCAACAGAAAAAAGGATAAATAACATCACAGGAAGTTGACAGAGTTTAGAGAAAATAAAAAAGGAGGAAAGTTTGTACAAAGAGTCCATCGAAGGATGAGGTACACCTGTGAATGAAGCAGAGGCTTGACTGTTCTCACTGCCAAAGAAAGGTAAGAAGACAGGGAAAGGGCAATGAAGGGGAGAGGACCCTGTCTTCATTATAAGGCATAAATCATCCTCCACAACTGTCATGAAGGTGTGCAGAAGGAAACAATAGAAGTTATGTGCGCATGTGTGCGACAGAACGTGTCTAGTTTAGATTAATCAGAAACCCCACTGAGCTGTCATTCAGACAATAAAAATAGCCGTACAGAAATGTTGAACAAGAGGCTGCAGATAGCTGAGGGAGTTAAGGTGGCTTAAATTAAGAAAGCAGAACTATAAAAAGCCAAGAAAATGCCAAAGGCAAGAAAGAAGTCAATGCTCACTGCATACAGACTTAATATATGCATACATTAACCAGAGGAGAGTTGGGAAGCCTTGGGAAAGATTTACTCCAGAAAAGGAAATAAGAAATTTGAAGGAAGGAAGGAAGGAAGATTGGTTTTTGGGTAGATATAAGAAACAAAACCATGTAGAACATATCAATGACAAGTTATGCTTGTATGTATTAAAACAAATCTACCCTGAGTCCTTTAGAGTGAAAACATGTCATTACTTTTGATATAGAGAATGTGATATTTTTCTTTCAGTATCACTCTGACAAACATTTGAGAAGTGCAAAATGCGGTGCTAATGGCATAATGTGCTGTAATGGTGGAAAAGTAATTGCTGACTTGGTGGAATGTCTAAGATTTTTACAATGATCATTATCATGGATTCATTTATTCATTAATTGTGCCCTTCCTTTCCTATGTGTGAGTGCTTTGAAATTTTTTCTAGCAAAAAAAAAAGGAGGCTTTAATTATAAGGACCTATGTAACCAACCAACAAAGTAGCAAATGAGCAAAGCAACGAACAGTTATATAGAACAGTCTGTGGTGGTTTGGGAGTAATTATATACTGTGGATAAATCAGAAGGAAATTGTTATGATGCAAGTAGCATGAGTGAGGGGGAGTGGCATGCAGGGGACAGACACCCCACACCCCTTAGGAATGGGGAAAATTAGCCACTACTCTGTTGGTTGCAGCTGAAAAGCCTTGGCATATCATGAGGAAGAGGTCCAGGCATCAGGTGACCCGTCTGACACTCAGTGAACCAACTAAGCTTCCTTGAAGACTGGATGCCTGCCTTGATCGGGAAGCCTTACTGTTCTCCCAGATGGACTGGAGTGAAACTTGGCTTCCTTCAGCCCACTCTGGAAACACCACCTCAAATGACTGCTCCTAATTAGTTAAGGGAGGGAAAGCCTTGCAGGAAACTGCACAACTTCTGAGACTTTGAAGAAGGAAGATGATGGCCTGGACATAGCTCCCTCATGCTGCTGCTCACGAAAGGGACTGCTGGTAAATCAGAGCCCCTTGCATCTGAATGCAATAAACAGAGTGAAATCAAATGTAGTATTGCTATAAACGTAATTTTGCTGGTACAAGGAACAATTCTTTACGTAGAAACGTATGTAAGACTTGAAGGAAAGTCTCTTAACTGGAAAAAAATAAATTACACAAAAAAGAGAGGAAAACGCCTGAAGAATACGCTCAAAGATGTTAGAGTGAAATTAATGGAGACAAAAGGAATGATGACTCTCCACACTAACAAGAAATTGTTGCAAGATGATGTGTCATGAGCAGTGTGAGCTCTACCAGCCCCAGCAGCTTCCGCAGGGTTCCCACCTTTCATCCCTTTCCGCACAATGGATCCAACATTTTGGACCATTTGTAGTGTGGTCCGGCGCAAGCCATTTCCCAGCAATCACACAACATATGGGGAACAGCACTCCAGTGGGACCACAATCCATGCCCAAGCAGGACCTTTTTGGTGCAGCAACATGCTACTACCTTTTAGGGCTGGACTGGAGTGATTCCTCACGAGGCAGAAGGGACATCGCTCCAGTCAAAGTGACAATTTCTGGTGCGATCAGGCATGTACCTTTCCTGTGGTGTGATTGCACCCTAAGATGACACACGCCAGAATGTCCACATTTGGAAAACATAAGCTTTTAATTAATTTTCTATGCAATTCAAAATAGTAAAAAATTATAAAAATTGTTGCCTTGGAGCACCTGTTCTGAGCCAACTGGAGATTATGGTGCAGGTGTTCATGCAAGAATACAGAAAATGTTGTTTATACCAATATTAGAACATTACTAAACTATCCATTTGTTAGAGTGGCTGACTGGTTGGTTGGCTGGAACAGGCAACATGTTCTTTCTGCCCACGGTTTTCTCTAAATGTCCTCAGTCCCTCAATTTTGATAGCATCTACTCCTGAAGAAGGGCCCAGGGTGTGTGTGACTAGAATGTGCTCCTCTTTGTAACTTTTTAGTGATTCAGTCAAGCTATTAGCCAGCCCAGAGTTTTGACCTCGAAATCTGGAAGCCTTGCTCTTCACACAGTTCTCTTGGTTCTCCTCCTATTCCTGTTTGTGTGCTAAGCAGGGTTGGGGCTTGTGTGGGTCCTTGGAAAAGAACTTATGCCTCCCCACCGCACCAACACACAACCAGTGCATTCTTCCCACCAAGCCTTTTGCCTCCAGTTGTTCTTGGCCTTCAGCTGAGTTTACCCAGCGTAGACACAGCTGAGAACTGAACATCCATTCCAAATGCCAATGGGCAGTGGTCACAAGAGAGGTCTCAAAAAACCGATGCCGTGGCTCAGGCAAGGGAAACGTGTGGCCTTCCAGATGTTGTTCGGCTTTATTTTCAGCGCTGGAACATAGATATTCAAATCAAGAAATCTGGTGACAATTTGCATGAAGGAGAGGCCTCGGCAGAGATTGAACACTGGGAGGCTTTTAAGAAGCGAAAGCATGATTTTAATCATCTGGGAAAATGCTAGTCAGACCCAGTTTATGTCACCTTCTATTTTTAAACCTCTTCACTAGTGCATACTGCATTATGTCTCATTAATTTACTTGCATATTCAGATTCTGGTTGCAGAAGGCAAAGTGTGCCTGTAAAACAGTAAAACAGCAGTAGACTTGAGACTAATGCATATTGTTTTAATGCTGAGAAGCTGAATGTCTCTATATATTTCACTGTGCATCCCCCCACCCCTCTCTCTAGGGATTGTACACAGATGTTTCCTCAAAGCATATAATTTTAATTGCCGAACCAAAAAAAATCTGAAAGTCAAAAGAAGATAACATTAAATGCAGATATTTTGTTCCCTCCCCATTATTGGCTATATTTTATTTTCTGTATTTCAACAGATGACATAATTCTAAAGCTGCCATTAAATTGCTCAGTATCTGCCAATTACTCCATTTATTTCTTATTTTAGATCTGGACATGATCCAGCCAAAGGACAAGTTCCATTGATTCTAATGGGGGAGTTCGTTTTATGTAAAATAGATGTTGTTACCTGCCATCAAACTGCATCCAACTTATGGTGATTCTAATAGGAGTTTCAAAGTATGTGAGATATTTAAGAAGTGGTTTCACCATTACCCCCCCACACACACACACACACCTGCAATGAGTCTCCCTGGCCAAGTGGAGATTTGAACCTGGATGTCCTGAATCCTAGTCTGACACTATATCACACTTCCTGTAAAACTGGGGAACCCTAAGTATGACCTTTGTTCCTGTTCCTCTGTTTTTGTTTTTGTTTCCCACTCTATTGCCAAAGCTGTAAAGCAGCTAACAATGAACAGCAAAACCCTAAAGTTCACTAAAAACAGTGACAGAAACTAAATTCAAAAGCAACCCCGAAGAAAACGCTAGTAGTCTGTTCTCTAGTAAGCTCCAAGAGGTGTCTAACCTTTGGTTTTAGGTGCTATGTTTATTGACTTAGGTAGCAGAAAGGGTAGCATTTCCTGCTCTCTCCCTCAGGCAGCATAATATCTAGGGCTGGCCCTACTTCACTTGTTGTTGTTGTTTAGTCGTTAAGTCATGTCCGACTCTTCGTGACCCCATGGAGCAGAGCACGCCAGGCCCTCCTGTCTTCCACTGCCTCCCGGAGTTGGGTCAAATTCATGTTGGTAGCTTCGATGACACTGTCCAACCATCTCGTCCTCTGTCGTCCCCTTCACTTAGGATCCCTGTAAGATGCCAAATGTGCTGGCCTTGTAGCAGTGCCTATTTGTTCTGCAAGTCTTAGGTGGAACTATGCCTTACAGGTAAATACATCACTAGAAGAGGGAATTCCTTAAGTGTTAATTCTGTGTGATGGTCACAGCAAGAGCTTGCCTCCCTTCCTGTTATTTGGAAATTAGCTTGCTTTGTTTTGTGACTAGTCTTCAGGACATAAGTAAGTTCTCTCCTTTCACACCTGCTTTCTCAGACATGAAGGAGTGCCTGCAACACTAATAGGCTTTCAGCTCTAATGGTGGCTGTGGTGTCTGCCCAGGTCATGACTATTCGTATGCTATCTGGATAGACCAATGGGAGTGCTAGAGGGGCGGAGTCACGAGACATAAGAGACTCAGCAGGAGGAGGGGGAGTTTAGATAGGGAGTTAGAGTTGAAGAGATTGAAAGTTTTGGAGTTTGGGCAGGAGAGTGGTGGTTGAGAGGGATAAAGGAGAATGTTTGTTTAAGAGTTAGCAACATTGCTTATTCTGTCAACATCTGTAACAATAAGCAATTTCTATTTGGTTCTTTTAAAATGACATATGGCCTGGACCTTGATTATTAATAATAGGTAATGTTGATGTAATCAACTGGTGTCGGCTGAGGGGCACGTAGTGTGAGCTCTTAGTTTGGTGAAACAAGCAGGGGCCCTGTGGGAATCGTGACAGTGGTTTATCTGTAATATATAGTTTGGCCCCTATACAGAGATACCAGAACTCTCCAGTGTGGACTCCCTGTGTTCTCCAGCACCATACTGCTTCTCCCTCCCCTCTTCTTGTCCCAGGATGGATCACTTAGATTAATATCATCTGCAAAAATGTACAGGATTATCATAGTTGTAGTTGTAGAAGGGGTAACAATGTTAGCCTGTGCAAGCGTTATAGGTACACGCAAAATGGAATTTAAAAGTTTTTTAAACAAGACAAAAACATGGTGGCACCTTAAAGACTAAATTTTATATTTTTTAATGCTAGCTTTTGTGGGGAAGTTCTATCACATATGTATTTATATACATGTAAAAGGGAGAATTAAATGTTGCACTGTGGCTTTCCTTAAATCATTTTTATTATTGATCCGAGGACTCGCGTGCTCTGGGATTCGCCAAGAATCTTCACTTTCCTCAGAACTATATCCTGCCATTCCTTTGGATTGGAGACTGGATTCAAGGTCAACCGTGATTCATGGTGCAGCCCAGTGTTTCCCGAGCACCTCTAGAACAGCCATGCACAGCTAGGCCTGTTAAAGCTTTCTTTCCCATCACCTCTGATTGAATTTAGGATTGCTTGCTTGTGCTCTCTGATTGTCCTAGAGAGACATGAATGGTCATGTCCTGGAATTCCTCCATAAGAAGAGGTCTGACTCCGCTTCAACATGTGCCATTTCCAAGTGATGCCACGCTGCTTGGTGATCCAGTTGACTGAACAACAGCGGAAAGGTCCCAGGTGAGAAAGCCCGTTGGCCCAATCCTGGTACAGGGCTCCTGCCAGGGTTAGAAGGTGTGTTAAATCCACTGCCTTCTATCTAAGTTAACATGGAGAAAGAGAGAGAGAGAGAGAGATGCTGTTAGGCCGAGGGCTAGGGTGACCACACATCCTCTTTTATGGAGGGCAATCCTCTATTTAAAGGGCTAACCCCCCTTTTTTTCAGGGGTCCTCCATTTGGAGGGTTGTCCAAGTCTGGTTTCAAGGTGAAGAACTCTAAGGAGGCAGTTCTTAGGGGCGTGCTCCTTCAGACTCCAAGCCCCAGAATTCTCCAAAAATTCCCCAGGCAGAATTCTGGGAGGTGTACCCACAGACACAAATCTGCAGACTTCTAGTTTAGCACACATACCTGGAAGTCTTGGGTTATTTACTGTCCACGCTGCTGCACTCCCACCATATTGGCTGCTTCCTCCTCCTTAATTTTTTTAAAAATAGAAAGCTGCCATGGTGCTTCCTGGGAGTCATAGTTCTTAAGGAAGTGCCATCTATAGAGCCCATTGAGCAGTGAGACTGTGACTCCCAGAATCCTCCATGTCTGAAGGGCCCAGCCCTGCTCATTAGTCACATGATGTTGGAAGTGTTTGATTGACCTGCAGGGATTTGGCCCTTTTGGGCATGGACTATCCTAGGAGTCATAGTTTCACTGCCCATTAGGCCCTCCTGGAGAACTATGCCTCCCAGGAAGCATTGTGACAGTTTTCTTATTTAAAAAACTTAAGGCAGGACAAGGCAGCTGATATGGTGGCAGTGCAGCAGCATCAGTGATGAATAGCCCCAAAGCCCTTCGTTAGGTGGGCAAAATCAAGAGGTCTGCAGATTTGTGTTTGTTGGCTGCAACTCCCAGATTTCTGCCTGGGGAATTCTTGGCAAGTTCCGTGATTTGCAGTTCAAAAGCATGAAAGAACACACCTAATCAGGGGCCCCTTGATGTTGCCTCTCAACAGTGGGGAGCACCTGGAAAGCAGGTTCAGCAGGCCTAAAGGTAATCGGTTCAGAGTTTTCCCCAGTAAGGCACTGTCATTCTGTTGAAATAAATTCTGATTTTTGCATCTGGACATACACATTTATAAATGCAATTTTATGCAGTTTTATACAAATCAATGCTTTCCTTCCTTCCTCCCTCCCTCCTCCCTCCCTCCCTTCCTTCTAGTGATGAATGTTCTTTTTTGTGATGTTTAAGTGCCCACCCTACAAGTACATGGGCAGCAGTCAAGAATGAGCTAAGGTATTTTCCTGCCTGAGACAAAAGAGAAGAGGATCTCCCAGTCTGGTGTTGCGGTTAGAGTGCTGGACTAGGACTTGGGATATTCCAGGTTAAGTACCCACTGAGCCCTGAATCTTGTCTTGCTAGGTTAGCTCAGGCCAGTCCCTCTCTCAGCCTGCTATCTTGCCGGGTTGTTGAAAGGATGAAGTGGATGCCATCTTGAGCTCATTGGAAGAAAGATGAGATATAAATGTAATAAATACATATATGTATGCATGGAAGCCAACCAACCTCTCTCTTGAAGCTGTGCTAAACACAGGTGATGGCGGTGCATTCCACCTAGGGTAGCAAGCATCCTTAGGAGGTTACCTCAGACCTTAGCTCTCTCCTCCAACACCTCACCATGACGCCTTCTCACTGTGCACAAAGGTAGGCACAGCCTGAGGGAAGCCAACAACAAAGCCAGGAGGGCTTAAGAGTCAGCTGAAGCAAAGGACAATCCAAGTGGGGAGAGGCAGGAGCAAGCCCGATGTCTGGATCAAACATAGGAACAAGCCGTTCTTGTTGCTTTCAGCAAGAGTCAAGTGAAACATGGAGCCCTTTTCAATAGTTGCTGGTGCCCATTTGCAATAAGCACAGCAACCAGTGGTGGGCAGAGCAGGGGTAAAATTGGGTATTCTCCTCCCCCCCCCCCCCGAAGCATTCTCTGTCACAAACACACAAGGAGGCAAGCAAGCACCCACACATGCACCAAACACAGAAGTCCTCTTCTTCTGCTCTGGGTTAGCAGGTTGTGCCTCCGTGTAAAGTAAGGCAAAACCTGCTAACCCACTCATCCTAACTTGCCTTCTAATGGTCTCTCTGGCCTAGAAGGATTCAACAGCCAGGCTGGCTGGTGAGATCAATTCAGAGCCTGAGGATTCTGAACTGTTAGGCAGAGTTGCAATGTGGCTCAACACGCAGGGCAGCGCCCCCCCCCCCCCCAGAAGAGTCATCAACACTTTTTGTTTGAACAAGGACTAATCCTACCAACACTATACAAACAATGGCATTGTGCAGATGAATGGGGAAGGCTTCTACTACAAGGAAAACCTTTTAGGGGGAAGCTTGCTTACTTTTTTAGTCTGGTGAAGGTATTGTGTGGTGTGAACAGACATGTCTTTTAAAGAAAAGTTTTCTTAAAGTGAACATTGCTAGTAATGAACGACTGGTCTAAGTGCTTTCCCACAGAA
The DNA here is from genome assembly GCA_037013535.1 of Intellagama lesueurii. Classification (NCBI taxonomy): domain Eukaryota; kingdom Metazoa; phylum Chordata; class Lepidosauria; order Squamata; family Agamidae; genus Intellagama; species Intellagama lesueurii. The sequence continues at coordinate 93,814,618 of JBAJHW010000003.1, read as the reverse complement.
GAGTGTGTCACTGTGTCTTATAATTATCATGTGTTTTCCAGTTAGTTCTGACTTATAATGACCCTTTTCAGGGTTTCCTAGGTAGAGAATACTCAGAATTGGTTTACCATTGCCTTCTTCAGGGGAGGGCCCTAAGACTGTGCAGCTTGCCCAAGGCCACACAGGCTGGCTTTACACTGAGGAGGCACAGTGGGGAATCGAACCTCCAACCTCTACAGCCAGATACTTAACTCACTGAGCTATCCAGCCAGCTTCACTGTGTCTTACTTCCACCGAAATCCTCCCCAGGGCAGCCACAGAATTCTGAAAAGGGTGCAGATCTAGACCTGGGATGCACTGCTCATAAACCAGATTGCATTGAATCTCAGAGGTATGTTTGTTGATATTAATGGATAATTAAATCTCCATGAGTCCGACCAGAACTTCATCAGAGCTAATATAAGATGATTTGCATGCATATAGTTAAGATGCAGGTATCCCTTTCATGCGTTTGAAATTAGCTTTGCTACTGATGTGACTCCATGATAAAGTGCAGCAAAAGCCAGAGTGGAAGGAACGCCGGTTCTTTGAATTCAACAAACATAATTTACAGGCTATGGAATCGATTCATTTATTAGAATCTGTTGTTAGGCCATACAAATAAAACGTTGTCTATGGCGGTCTGCCACAACCCGATACCCTCCTGATGCGTTTAAAAGAGGCCATTCCCCCATGCCAATTACTTTCCTTGTGATCCAGGCAGCAGAAGAAAAGCAGAAGCTGCCGCTGAAAATGACACATCATCCTGCACAGATTTATGGAAATGGGGAAAGCTCTGTTAATAGTCGGCATGGTAATGCCTCTTCCTGGCTCCTGCAGCACCTTGGGAAAGAAGGCATATTGTTATGCCTACCTTCTTTTCGTACGTTAACAATCATGAGCTGCTGATACATTTGCTTTATGAGGTTTGCCCAGATGAAGGAATGAAACTAGAAGCACTGAATGCCACAAATCATCAATGACAGAGCTCCATATCGCTGCAGATTTAATGTTATTACCATTCAGTCTGTCACACAATTACAGATTAGGCTGCCCTCTATCAATCACCACATACTCCTGTTTCTTCAAGGTTTCCAAGAAAGGGGGGACTGTTTGGGTCCTCCCTGTCTGAAGCGACTAGGTGCAACTTAGCTTACACTCAAGAAGATGCATGTCTTTGTGGGGAAGAGAAGAGAGAGAGAGAGGTTCCTAGATTGTCCTTTACCTGCTCTGATCTGTACTGAGTCTGACCTTCCTTCCATCTTGGATTGCTATTCTTAGGGTTGCTGATGTCCCTTCCTTCTCACACCTCTCTCTTGTCCCTCCAACGAGGAGACCCCTTGCGTTTGTTCTCTAGAGATGAAAGGGGCAGCCATAGTTCTTGACATCGCCCACTGAGTTATCTAGAACTAGGATGTCTAGGACAACTTTCCTGTATCCAATAAACACAAGTTTTCTTCTTTTCCTAGAAAGAAATGTGGATGTAATTCCTTTAGAAAGTGGAAAGTGTGCTCAGGTCATCATTCCAAGTCTCAAATGCTTGAATCCACAAGTACTGTGTGTGCATTCTCCAACATCCATACTCCTCCTTGGTTGCCGTTTTATTAGAAATCTTGATTACAAGTGTTTTATCTATCTGTTAGCATCAGAACTCTATCAATGTCCATGGCATTGTCTCGAATGATTAAAAAATACTGGAGGAAGATGGGAAGCTGCCTTACAACTCTACCTGCAGTGTGTTTTCAGCATTGGCAGACAAGGTCAGACTAGATGACTTTTAAGTCCCCTCTAGTTCTATGAATTTATTACCCTGTTGAACTATGTCTCTCCAGGAAGAACTCTATCCTACCACCCGATCCTTTCAAAACAGATCCCAGGGATTCATTCAGGAACTCTTGCATGGAGAACACATTGCTTACTACTGACCGAGCTGCGATCCCTCCAGAAGGGGATGCCTTGACCTAGCTAAAAGCTGTGAAGTTGCAAACACTGTCTGCTGTTACCTTCGGAGTAGACACAAATTACTAGAAAGGATTCAATATGCAGACAAGGACCTCTTCACACATTTGTTCTGTTAAATAAAAACAAACATCTGTGAGCACAGCTTTCATAAAGATGCACTTTATCAAGGAACCAGGAGTTGTAGTCCCAAAAGCCACTGTTTGAACTATACTTAACACATTTGGTATATGCTTGTAGAAAGATGCCTTTTGCTGAGTTAGATTATTGATCTGGCTTAGTCATATCAGTACTGATGGTGGTGTCCTTTGGTGTTTCAGGCACAATTCTTTTCTACAGCTGTATGGAGATCCCAGGGATTAAACCTTGATTTTTCTACAACTGAACTGTCATGTTGGGATGCCTCTATCAATGACATCTTCCCCCAGGTGTCAAATTGAATATCATTTGATTTGGCTACATTCCCTTTTTTCCAGTTCTCCCTCTTCATGACGGTAGCACAGGTTGTTTCAGTATGGGGTGAATTTGGATTGAAATCTCCTTTCAATACTGAAGGACACACACACACATGTTTGTGCCCCACCATCCGTTTGGTGTTATAGACAAAATACACTGCTGCAATTGATATTGGGCCATTTGCAACAGCAAACTATCTTTTCTGAAGGAGGCATGCAGGCTTTCCCACAGATTGGCAGGGCTCTGGGATGCTGGAGTTTGGCAGCAAAAGAGGTTGTCAATCAATGCACTTTGGCAGCCCCGATGGGTCATTTTTTGGGGGGGGGGCCTCAATGTACCCATGAACTACTGGAAGTTGCCCACCCCTGATGCCAGGAGAGCAAGTAAAATGACAAGAAGGAGAAAAAAGACTGCCATGTCCATTCTTATGGCATTTATCTCTTGTTCATTATCAACAAAACAGGTGCACTTGTGTTTTTTTGGCTTTGGCTGGCTTTTTGTTCACCTTTGACTAGTTCTGTCAGTAAATGGTTCTTTTAATTCAGCCTTGCATGCTATTTTCATATTATAGAACTTCTCCAGTTTGAGTCTGACAGTACTTTCCAAGATACTTTATAATAACTAACATTCTACCTAATTTTTCTTTTTTGACATTTAAGACAAGGGCTGTCTATTCATAAGCCCCTTGATTACTGGATTTATGATTTCTCCTTTTTGTAACCTAGCTGACAGGAAGGGTTCTGTGCAACTCTCCTCATCTCATGCCTGTTATTCAAACTGGCATGACTGAAGATGATCCCAGTGCCTGGTGTATTTGCCCATGTTATATGGCTTCTTCCTATCTCACCTTCTCATAGGTCAGAAGGTGAGATCACACAGTGCCTTCACACCATTGCAAGCTGTATCGGATCAGAATATTGCACCAAAGATTGACATGATAGGTTGGGTGAAAAGTCTTGTCATTCCTATTAACATTATAAATGAAAGGAAACCACATGTTGAAAAAAGTCATCTTGGGACTGTGGTTGTTTAAGTAATTTGAACTGGTGAGTTAAATTTTCTATTAGGGCAATGTCCCATATTCTATTTCTGCATGCATGTATTGTTAAATCACAAGATCCCTTTAGGTTTGTGGCACTTTGCAAATGCACTGCCATACAGAGAAAGATAATCAATTGTTTACAAATTAGATGTTTGTGTTAGCATCTTTGTCATAATCTTTGATCCCTAATAACACAATGTGTGGCTAGAAATTGGCAGCAACTCATTTTGCTTATGAGTTATTTTTGTAACACTGTGTTTTGCATTAATGAACTGGAATGACGTTAGCCTTTTGCCTGTAACAGCTGCGGTTGTAATTCATTACTTTTAACAGGGGCAAGAACTGGGAGCTGCCTGTTACTCATTACTGGCAGGGAGCGGCCATTGACCTCGAGCAGTTGGGGGAAAGAAGTGGAAAGATCACAAGGATGGGCTTATTTGGTACTGCTGCTTTGCCTGCCTCTCTTTGCCAAAGTTCATTGTGCTGAATTATTTACTTATTTAAAAATTTACCCCACCTTTCTCCTTAAACAGGACCCAAGGCAGCTTACATCATTAGAAGGCAATATTTAAAGCTAAGAACAATGAGTATACGAAATTTAGAGGTTGTAAAAAATGGCACAAGTTCCTCTCCCCTCAGTGCAGATCCTCTGTAGCAGGTCCTCCTGGACAGAAGAAGACCCAAGACAAGGGGGCTCAGCGTGGAACCCCCAACACGCCATGGTGAATTCAGACCCGGGCGTTCCTCTCCGTTACCTCATCCTCTCCCCACATATTACGTGACCCTGACCTGACTTAATGAGGCAGCAAATCCTTGGGCACCAAAGTTGCTAGTTACCACCCTGATTTTAATGCAGGTTTATGATTGCTTAAAAGAAACTCCATGATCCTTTTAGTAACAGTTATTTCCAGATATTTAAAATGAGAAAGGCACAGCTTCACTTAAACTATTTTCTGTACTACTTGTAGTGTTGGTAATGTAATTTCAATAATGTCCCTAGATTTCATTTGGGAGTATTGTCTTTCCTTCACTTGTGTACTTGTTGTTATTTTATGGTTTTGCACAATAAAAATGAATTTCTAAAAAAGATAATGACATGTTTGTACAAAGCAAGATTTCGGTATATATGATTTGTCCTGTTTTGAATTTACAGGTGTGGCAAAAGTAAAAATTACACATAAATGCTTCCCCTTTCCTTGTAGTCCGTCATCCTATGACTAATGCATTTGGGAGGTAGGAAGAATGCTCAAGGTAAAAGTGTGTGTGCGTGTGGGGGTATAACATGCAGTCCTTTTAAAACAGAACTGTGGTGTTACACTTGAACTCTCTTAGGAGTGTTATGGAACAATCCGGTGCCATCCTCTGATATACAGTATATCACAGAAGTGAGTACACCCCCTCACATTTCATAAATATTTTAGTATATCTTCTCATGTGACAACACTGAAGAAATGACACTTGGCTACAATGTAAAGCAGTGAGTATACAGCTTGTATAACAATGTAAATGTGCTGTCCCCTCAAAATAACGCAACCATTGATGTCTAAACCGCTGTCAACAAAAGTGAGTACACCCCTAAGTGACAATGTCCAAATTGGGCACAAAGTGTCAATATTTTGTGTGGCCACCATTATTTTCCAGCACTGCCTTAACCCTCTTGGGCATAGAGTTCACCAGAGCTTCACAGGTTGCCACTGGAGTCCTCTTCCACTCCACCATGATGACATCACAGAGCTGGTGGATGTTAGAGACCTTGCGCACCTCCACCTTCCGTTTCAGGATGCCCCACAGATGCTCAACAGGGTTTAGGTCTGGAGACATGCTTGGCCAGTCCATCACCTTTACCCTCAGCTTCTTTAGCAAGGCAGTGGTCGTTTGGGAGGTGTGTTTGGGGTCGTTATCATGTTGGAATACTGCCCTGCGGCCCAGTCTCCGAAGGGAGGGGATCATGCTCTGCTTCAGTATGTCACAGTACATGTTGGCATTCATGGTTCCCTCAATGAACTGTAGCTCCCCAGTGCCGGCAGCACTCATGCAGCCCCAGACCATGACACTCCCATCACCATACTTGACTGTAGGCATGACACACTTGTCTTTGTACTCCTCACCTGGTTGCCGCCACACACGCTTGACACCATCTGAACCAAATAAGTTTATCTTGGTCTCATCAGACCACAGGACATGGTTCTAGAAATCCATGTCCTTAGTCTGCTTGTCTGCAGCAAACCGTATGCGGGCTTTCTTGTGCATCATCTTTAGAAGAGGCTTCCTTCTGGGATGACAGCCCTGGAGACCAATTTGATGCAGTGTGTGGCGTATGGTCTGAGCACTGACAGGCTGATCCCCTTCAACCTCTGCAGCAATGCTGGCAGCACTCATACGTCTATTTCCCAAAGCCAGCCTCTGGATATGACGCTGAGCACGAGCACTCAACTTCTTTGGTCGATCATGGAGAGGCCTGTTCTGAGTGGACCTGTCCTGTTAAACCACTGTATGGTCTTGGCCACCGTGCTGCAGCTCAGTTTCAGGGTTTTGGCAATCTTCTTATAGCCTAGGCCATCTTTATGTAGAGCAACAATTCATTTTTTCAGATTCTTAGATAGTTCATTACCATGAGGTGCCATGTGGAACTTCCAGTGACCAGTCTGAGAGAGTGAGAGCGATAACACCTGCTCCCCCTTCACACCTGAGACTTGTGACACTAATGGGTCTCATGACACCAGGGAGGGAAAATGGCTACTTGGGCCCAATTTGGACATTGTCACTTAGGGGTGTACTCACTTTTGTTGCCAGCGGTTTAGACATTAATGGCTGTGTGTTGCGTTATTTTGAGGGGACAGCACATTTACACTGTTATACAAGCTGTGTACTCACTGCTTTACATTGTAGAGTTGTGTGTAGCTTCAGTTCCACTCCTGATGAGTATGTTGCTATGCAGTTTGTGTTCCTACAAATCAATGAACAGAGTTTGCTAGAAGATGCTTGTATGCTAAATACACACCTGAGTGCAAGAGTCTATGGCCTCTGGAATGAATAGCTGACTCCTTGAGAGGGAATAAAAAGACTGTGTTCTGTTGTCTGCCATGGGAAGGGCACAACAATATGTGTATTATGTTCCTTCAAGTTGGAACCAACTTATAGCACCCTAATAGGGCCTTCAAGATAAGTGAGATATTTAAGGAGTGTTTTTACCAGTTTCACACACACACACACACACACACACACACCCCGTGAATTTCCATTGCTGACTGGGAATTCAAACCCAGTTCTCCTGTCTCTTAGTCCATCACTCTATGACCTCTGCTTTTTTTCCAACTATCTGTTTTCTTTAATTGAGGGTAATAAGAAGAGGAAATAAAGACATGGCTGTCAATAAAACCTGCATTGCTCTGTGTGTGTATGTGTGATTTGTTTTTTGTTTGTTTTTTAATGCCTCAGTAGAAATGTGAAAATGTTATTATGGTATAAAAGCAGATAAATGATATACTAAGCTGTAAGGGAAATAAGATAATTTGGAGCAAGCACCAAGCAATCTCCTTGTTCGCTCCCAAATCTCCCATGTAGCATGTCTAATAGGATTAGCTCTAATTGCTTCCAGAATCAACCTGAAACTGCAGAACAGAAAGCTAGCAGGCTGGAATGAAGCCATGAGACTACTTATCAGATATCCAAGAGGCCAGCTCACCCACATGTATACAAATAAGGCTGATCATTTTATTGAGCTAGGTTACAAAGATATCGTTTCCTTGGGGTCGTGATCTATGTGCCAGAATTTTGTGAAGTTCCCTGTTCAGTTGCTGTCACCAGAGAAGACCGCATGCGCGCGAGCACACACACATCTTTAAGTCTTTAAACCAGGAAGTAAGTGCAGGATCAGTTCTAAGGAAGTCCCAGGGGACATGCTGCACAGCACCTGGCATGGATGGAACAGTTTTAGCAGCAAAAGGCCAAAGCATTTGGTAAGACATCCTTAATTTTGAGGAATAAACTCATTAGTGTGAAATTGCTGTGCACTGCTATTCTGCACTGGAGAGATTAAAAACATATGGATTATTATGACTCTAATAAATCATAGGCAGGGAACATAAAAACACCAGAGGCATCATTTTGCAACAGAACAACCAATGGCATTATCACTGAAATGGCTCAGTGAAAGAAACTAGTATGCCCACTTTGCTTCTGTTGGAGGTGACAGAGTGCAACCCAGCATACGCTGAAGAAGAGACATGTTTTTGCACGGGGAGGAGTACAGGAGAAGGTAGAGAAGAGACCTCCTCAGGTTTCCCAGACTGTCCTTTACCTAGTTTGACCTATGCTAATCTTCCTCCAACCTAGCCTGATATTCTGAAGGTGCTGATGTCACTTCCTTTCCTTCTCCTGCTTTCCCTCTTGACCCTCTCTGGGAGAGGACAGAGAAGATGCCTAGCTTGCTTTGCTTTCAAGAAGTGAAGGCAGCCATGGCGCTCAGCATCTCCACTTTAGTTGTCTAGAATTAGGATTCTGTTGCCTACTGCAGCGTACTTCTCTAATGAATGCTAGCTTTCTGATTTTCCTAGAAAAAGGAATGTGGTTGTCAAGAATGTTGACAAGTCTTCAGGCCCGAGGCCCAAGTCAGAGTCTTCAGGCTCATGTCCCAAGTCCGAGTTTACACCTTCGGGGCTGAGTCCGGAGTCCCAAGCCTTGAGTCCAAGTCTCTTGTCATTTGCCCCACCTTGGGACTCAGGACTCAGACCCAAAGAATTGGACTTCGCATGCACTACCTAGTTGATATGCCAATGCATGCGCAGAGACAGCAGACCTCCCTACCTGCTGCAGTCGCCCACCACTGCTGCCACGACTGCCCGCAGCATGCGCGGAGACCGTGGGCAGACTTCCCTTCCTGGAGCTGGCCTGCTGTCTCTGAGCATGTGGTGGCCTATCAGCTGGCTGGCGCATGTGTGGGCAGAGGCAGCAGGCCAGCTCCTGGAAGGGAAGCTAGGCCTGCTGCCTCTGAAGGTGGTGAATGGTGGTGGCAGGTAGCGGTGGTGAGTACCAGCAGCACCAGGTAGGTCCATAGGGACTCGACAACGTAACTCAGACAAATGGGTCCGAATTGTGAATCGAGTCGCGATTCCCCCCCCCCCCCAAAAAAAACCTCCTGAGTCGAGCCCGACTCAAGTCGCGATTTCATTGCTCCTTGACTCCTCTAACAGCTTCTTGGTGACCCATGCAAATCACTTTTCTGGGGCAGAAAAGTAAAATAAATTAAAATTAAAGGGCTCCACGATCCATCATGTCTATCTTCCTCATTTCACTTACCACAAAGGCATTAGTCACAAAGCACAGGAATCTTAGAGTTAGCATTAATTCATTAAGGTTGCAACTGTGAAACAAGTCTAAAATCCTGGCCAACTCCATCATGGTTCTGAAGCCTAGTTCTGAGTAGTGATCCTAATGGAGACCACAGAAGCATGGCCAAGGCCGGTTCTTGGGAAGTGCTTCTGTCTTATGATGAATCACTGAAGGGCATTTTGTTCGCAGCATCTGGCTGCTACTTAGCCTCTTAATTCCTTTGGAAGCAGTAAGGGTGTACTTAGTTTTTCACACATGGCTTCTCCATTTGGGCTTTATTTTTGTAAAATAAATCATGACACGGTGTAATATGTCATGTGTTGTTGTTCATCTGAGGTTGTATTTACATAATTTTCAGACCTGCTAAAGACCAAATTATTTTTATTATGTCCTGATACATAAAACCATAGAATTCAAAGAGGGTGTACTTCCTTTTCCATATGACTGTATTTGATTTCTATACCGCTCCATTAGTGCAATGCACTATTCTGGGTGGTTTACAGCAATAAATAAAACTATAAATAAATAATAGCAAATTAAAATTAAAAACGTTTGACAAGATAAAACAAGTGGCAGCAAAGACAAACTCTCTATGATAGCAAGACAAGAGGCATAAAATCAAGCAGGATGAGTGTGGAAGGCCTCCCTGAAAAGCAGCATTTTAAGTTTGATTTACACCTCACCTTTCTTCCAAGACTGGAACTCAAGGCAACTCACAAGAAGTTTGGATACAGAAAGAATGCTGAGAAAAATGTAATGAATAATAAAACTAAAACAAAAGCGAGTTATAAGATGCAGATATAATGGAATTAAAAGGAAGTTAAATCACATCACTCAAAAAAGACACCCTTCCTTTCTTCCTGGCAGATGCTTCTTCCTTACCAGTTGGTCAGTTGCCAGCCTGGGCTCCCTTGGTAGACCAGCCTTCACGATGTGTATATATATCTGTTTCATCATGAAAACTCAAAGGATTGTCTGTGAGACTGTTATGGAAGACGTTTCTTAGATGACATCTGCAAACCTTATTCCTGCAACTTGACAGTCATATGTAAAAAAAGAGATAGCATTTGTCCCAAAGTGACTTTACACTCTGTTCACTTGATAATTACAGCTATCCCTTGATAATCTGAATGTCTGAGACTCACCACAGATTGCTGCAACTTTTCGTTACAGATGATTATGCAACCATGGAAACCAAACTAGGAAAACAGCCAACCAACAGAAAGCCTGTCTTGAACAGGTTATCCTAACTGCATATAAGAACTGGCTGTTTCTAAGGAAACTACTGAAAAATAATCTCAGCAGAAACCACTTCTTGCACTCACAGAAGACTCTTTTATTTCATTACTATAGTCATTTTAATGAAAAGGGGATCTCCTTTAAAAAAAATATATCATTGCTCTTTCTGCTTCTTTCCCACTGGAGTGCATAATCTTCCAGCCATGAGAGTCAATATAATTGGTTGTCATGGAAGTAATTACAATATAAAATATGAAACCGTCATTAATAACTAGAACAAGGAGGTTACATAAGTGTATTTGGTAAAATAGGCACTGCTTTTAATAATGCCCCTATGAAGAGAATATCCAGGTAGTGACTAAAGAAAGATGAACTCATTCCCTGCCAGTTAATACAAGCTATTTTTTTTTCTTACAAGATGCTGTGATCTACCAGCCACAGCCACACACAAAATGTTGGTGTTTCAGAGGACTGACTCCATTATCTGCTGTGCTTCTTGAGCCATGCTTTCCATGCCTTGATGGCCCGTAGTGTCGCTGGTGCAGATAGTGGTGCCACCCATAGAGATCACAACTATTCCACACTGTTGCTGTGTTCACAGTTGCTACGGCTCATTCACCACCAGATAGTCAATCTTCTACCAATGATCCTCATTGCATTTAGCTAAGCTGACCCTCTGACAGAAGGCATGCAGTCTGTCACAGGGCCCATTCTTGAATCCTTGCGAATATGGTAGACAGTCTGATGACCTATGCTCAATTCCACACCACAATGAGGCAACAGAAAAGGAATTTACAGAGGCTGTGAATCACACAAGGAATATATATTAGTCTATCTGCAGGGCTTGGGACATTATTTTTAAAAAGTAACTTGTTTCACTGCATATTATTTTGCTGAGGCATCATTCCATTATTCATAGCCATACTGTAGCCCAGAAATCCACTCATTTTATTGTTTCTTATAAATGTGTTACCAGTGCATCAATGAAAAATGCAGCACTGGTATCTGGTGAGCAGGTAAGTCTAGGAAATATGGAGTTTCAGGTAATTATCCGGCATCAGGAAACCAGTTGTGTGAACTCCTAGGAGTTAGTTAATTATGTGCCACCAAGTTGGAACCGACTTGTAGCACCCTAATAGGACTTTCAAGGTAAGTGAGATATTTAAGGAGTGGTTTTACCAGTTCCACTTTCCCAGTCAGTTTCCATGGCCAAGTGGAGATTCAAACCCTTGTCTCCAGAATCCTAGTCCATCCAGAATGCCACACTGCATACCTAGTTAACTGCATGACCATCCATTACCATCCCCTCCAGAGACATGGATCTATCTTCCCATATCTTAAGAGCCCATCCATACTTTTCAATGTAATCAATTGAGAATATCAAACGATTTTCTGTTTGTGCTCGGGAGCAGATATTCCACTTATTTTATTAAGTGTCTAAACATACTTCTTCTTCTTTTGTATTCTCGAAGGCTTTCACAGCCAGGAACGAACTCTACCCAGCCACAAGGACCAGTGATCACTGCACACAAAAGACCAGCTAACGACACCCATCAATCACAGTGACAGATCATCTCTCCCCCTTATCACAACAATACACCCACAACAAAAACACGCTGATCACCATAATCACCCAATCTCCTGAATAGGACAAAAAGCTGATCCCACAGCTATAAATATTCAACTATCCAACAAACTGCAACAGAGCACAGACAGAGTTCTGACTCCTGTCCTCTGAAGATGCCGGCCACAGAGACTGGCGAAACGTTCGGAAGAAAAACCTTAAAAACACGGCCAAACAGCCGGAAAACCCACAACAACCATCTTCTTCTTTTCTTTAAAAACACCCCTAAGATGTTTGCAGAAGGGTGAGGGTCTCAGCAGATAATTTTCTTCCTAGCAGAAGCTCCTGGAATGACCTGCTGACTATATTATGTTACATGGGGAGTCAATTTATTACTGCAAATTAAATGAAACCTGTTGATGCATCTGGCGTGGTGGTAAGAAATCTATACTGGTTGCACTTAAATTGGAACCTTAAATTAGTCTAGCCTTCTAGAAGCAGATTGGATAATTATTTCGGAAGCTAGAGTTCTTTTGAAGAAGCATTTGGTGCCAATGAGAAGATACTGAATTTCCAGGGATTTCTTTATGACAATGTGCATAGGATTGCTTAGTAACTGAGCTCTGTATATGGTTTCTGGAATGCTCTAACCTTCAGATTCTTGAAATTGGGGTAGGGAAATGTCTTCATTTTTTCCCAGGGAGAGGAAGGATTTTATTCCGGAACAATTAAGCTTAGCTTTGCCTGACGTGTTCACAATTTTTCTCCTTGTAGACCCATGCATCTATATATACCTGCCTGCCCACTGAGGTGAGATTGCATGGATTTGATGAATGGACTTTAGTCCCCTCCAAATTTATGACATAATAAATTTGTTAGTCTTCAAGGTGCCAGAAAACCATCCCATCATTTGTGTGAAAACCAATGTATTAGACCAAGGAATCTATTTGTTGCTTTTGCTGTCAAAGGCTTTGGGTCAAATTAAATATCACAGAGAGTATATCTTTAGAAGAGAGAACTTGTGAAGTAGTTCATAAATTACCTTATTTTGAGATTGGCCTTCAGAATACAAATGAGGATTTTGTTTTCTAACTTGATTTCTCCAACTTGAAGATCTACTAGAATAATGTCTCTGGAACACTAATGAGATCTCAGCTTGTAATAATGTGGTACCTGTGATGTGTAATTTGGTTCATATGCTTTTGGAAGTTGTGGCTAGCTAATTCTGTGTAACCTGTTCAGACATAACATCCAGCCAAATCTGGTTTAGATTTCTTTTCAACAATTGCCTAAATTCTTTGATATTTCCCTGTGTCTCTGTGTGCAATTAATGAAAATACTTTCCTAGAATCAAGTGCTTTGACAGGTTCAGGTATGTTTTTTGAACTCCTAAACCCCACCAGTGTTGAGGTGCAGGAACTGCTTATGGATCAAGGGAGAAGAGATGCCTTCTTGCACCAGTTCAGGGTGAGGTGCCGTCTCACTTCAGCCGATGAGCCACTAGGACAGTGATTCCCAACATTGGGTTCCCAGATGTTCTTGGACTAGAACTCCCCGAAATCCTGGCCAGCACAACTAGTGGTGAAGGCTTCTGGGAGTTTTAATCCAAGAACAGCTGGGGACCCAAGGTTGGGAACCAGCTGTTGTGGTGGCCCAAGATGTTTTGCTATCCGAGTTGAAGAATAGTAAGGCAGTGCTGCATTTATTTCATGTGCAAAAGCAGATTGGGCTGACAATGGAATGGAAGCAGCTGACTGGCTTAGAAGGTTTCAGCCAATCCATGTGAGATACAGACATCTCCTCCAGAACATTGCTGCCACCTCACTTGTAAATCAAATATTTGCAGGCATCTAAAGTAAATATTCTGTTCTATGAGTATCTTTTACATAGCCTTCTTTTCTATCATAGTTTCACATGTTGTTATGAGAAGTATATGATACCACTGCAGCTTTCAGCAAAAGAGAGCAATAATATATTTCATCCTTCATCATTTTGCTGATTGCTGGGAAAGAGGTTTATTCCTGAACAGAGTAGATGAAGGCTGCTGTTTGAACCGGCAGATCAGGCAATGCCTACAAGGCTGTGCTTCTGAACAGACATCCAAAGCATCAAAGATAACCATAAGTGATATATAAGAGAGACACATGCAAAAGCCCTGTCGAAATGCCAACACACTGTGTATGCGATCCAGCACTTCAGGGCAATATAATTCAAAGATAATAATCTGGGCCTTGTCTGACAGAAAGCTAAACACATGAACACATCTTAAATGGCTAAGCACTATGTGAAAGAAAGGGCACACAGGTTGCTTCCTCAAGAGTAGATCTATGAGTGGAGAGAATGCCTCTGTGCTGTGGGTCCCCCCCAACATTGAAAATTGAATTACATCTGTTGGGCTTTATTCCATGTCACCAAGAGAAGCTATCACAACCAGATAGCCTACTTCTATGTAACATTTGGTGGGGAGCATATTGTGAGCAGGAAGGTTTCTTTGCACTTTTTTCCTGCTGGTGTTCTTTTTGTGGGCCTCCGGTTGCCCCTTGTGTGCAAATAATACTGGGCCAAATGAGCCTTGGGTCTGATCCTGCAGGACTCTTTTTACATTTTTATGTTCTTCTGTCATCTTGATGACCAGCTCATCAGAAGCAAGACAAATGAATGACTCTGAATTCAACATATCTTTCTCGGTGCCCATAGATACGAAATTACATGAGTCTCAAGAAGTCATGGACCACTTGTATTGATTTGAAAGAGACTTTTTTTTTTCCAGAGTTGCTGCCAGGTATGGACTTTTTTCCTCTTTTGCAGACACAAGAGAAAGCAATAGTTGAAGCGCAGGCCTATGGGAAGATACGCCACGGGGAATATTTGGGTGTCAGAAATAAAAACAAATTATCTGAAGAGAAGGCATGCAGTCTCTCTACGATAGAATCAGTATAAAATGTTAGAATAAAATGATACAAACTGGAACATATGCTGCTGTTGGGATTTTAAAAATAACCAATTTGGACCACACAGTGGTGGCTAGTGCCTGTTTGATCTGGGAGGGTGGAAAGCAGGCAGCCCCTGTCTGAAAAAGTGACAATAACTGATTGCAGAGCAGGAAAAGTTCTCAGACCTGGAGAACTGCCTGGGTAGACACAGTGCTCAACCCGACCAGCCAAGGAGGAGTTGCAAAGGTATTTTTAAAGTGAGTGTAACAATCACACTGACCGCTCAGGATCCAGGTTGACAGCTGAAAGGGTTCCTGGCCTAGCTAGTGTAGGAAGCTAATGTTCACATACTCAGACCAACTATTGGATTTTATTACCAGTAGAAACCATCCTCGACAATAATGGCAATAACAGAATTAAGTGAAATGGCTTCCTAACTTTTTCTTCTTCTGAAAAACTGACTGGCTGAGAAAGGAACAAGTTATACATGGACTTCAGGGAGAATGGCTCTGCACATGGGCAAAAATCATCCTATCTTTGACATTATGCCCCTTTCTTTTCAAAAATTCAATAGTCAGTGTCATATATATAATCCCAGAAAAATGGAGTCCACTCTCAGGAATATGGCCCAGGAATTATCATGGTTCAGAGCTGTGTCACAGACAATCAATCCTTTTTTCAGAACATATATATTCTGATTGTGAAAGATGTTTTTTACATATTTCAAAAAGGCACACACCTTACCTCTGTAAATGGGAAAGGGGCCAAAGCCGACCTTTCCACAAGGTGTCTGTAGGTACAGCTGTGTGTGGTGTATGGCCAGCTGTATGTACTCTAAGCTAATTCAGACAGGGTTCTAACTTGCTCAGGGAATCTGTTGAGACGTCTTTGCTTCAGATCTTCCCCTTTTGTGTGGAAAGGTGGTGGAGTTGTACAGTGGGGATGTAATAGGGGCAGGGGCAGAACAGGCCCAGACTCCCTTTCCTGCTTTCCTTGATGACAGCTGTTTGAAGCAGAATGTCTTGAATAGAACTAATAACTGAAACAGTTCACGCTGAAATAAAAGCCTGGAAATCAGGTCCATTTTTTGACAACACATGTTGACTGGAGGATTCTGTGACTTGAAACCCCATCATGTAACTTGCCCAAGCTCTGGTTTATATGGAATGAGCACTTCATTGGGCATTCAATCATGTCTTTTTTTCAGGGCAAAGTGAATGATTCCAGGCACACATCAATGAGATGCAGCTTACACAAACATGTAGGCCTGCCAATCTTTCATTGCACCAGTAGATGGCAGAATCGCCCTCTAGTTCAATCTGATATCAGACAAGAACATTTCATTATCCTTAAAGGGACAGTGAAATGTGCTTCATAGTTGTCACACTGATATTATGCGTGCCTGATAGAAGTGGCAGGATCTAAGAGGAAGTTCAGAGAAACCAGAGCAGTAAATATTGACTGAAATCAAACCTGTTAGCCTGGTGGTAAGACTGCTAGGTCAGCAGAAACACACTTAGGATGAGTTGTATCAATTCTATGATTCTATGTGGTATAAAAATCAAGGATCACTAAGGATCCATGAGAAAATAAGCTACATTAAGGGTTTTTAAAAACTGAAATTACCAAATCTGTACCTCCCAGATCAAAGAGGGAACTGGACATAGTTTGCTTTTAGAAAACCAATGCATTTCTGCATTTCCTTTTACAAAAGAGACATACACGTATTTGAAAAACTTGCAGACTTCCCACTTCCAATTACTTGAGACGCGCATATATTAAAGTGTCTGTTACTACAGTCATTTGAAAAATGTGCAGAATTATATGTACAGATTTTTCTCCTCATTAGCAAAAGGATATCTGTACGGAACTGGCACAGAATGGACTTGGAGGTAAGAAAAGAGGAGAATTTGGGGAAAGAGGCTTAATCTGGCCATCTCTAAGTCTGACCACCAGTAAAATCTGATTCACCTAGCAATTATAATTGCCCAACAGCAGCCCAGAACTGGAAATCCTTTGCAAACACAGTGAGCAGCAGAGGCTCTTAACCTTGGCAGAACTTGGTAATAATAATATATAATAAATCCCAGAACTTCCCATTCAGTATGGCCACAGGTCAGTTCCATGCAATCCATGGCCAGGTTGGCTGAAGGATTCTGGGAGTTAAAGTCTGGTGAATAACTTAGTTAAGCTCTCCACTTGAGCCTTGACTCCCTCTTCAGGCTGGCAATGGTGTACTTTCCTCAGTAACACCTACCAAGTTAGAGAGGTCTCTGGGAAAGCTGCCTCACAAGGGTCATTCACCTTTCACAACCTCACAGTACCTCCCTCCTCTAGCACCAGCTTGGTCACTCCACACCACGAGACAAAAAGGAATGAATTAAAAATACTGTAGGTCTCTTTCCCCTTCATTCTATCAAAAGTCTTATGGAGTTTGTTGCATTTCACACCCTGTGTGCCTGACACCACCTTCCATGTAAAGTGTGGGGAAAATAAAGCAAAAGGCCCGTTTCTCAAGGCCTGGTTGTCCTACTTCCCACCATCAGTTATGATAGCTCAAAATGGCTCCTTAGAAGCCTATGCTACTATGCTGTACATTGTGTCCAATCTGGCTGTGACAAAACTTGTCAGAAGAGAGCGAGAGAGAGTGGAAAGAGGATTATGATAGCAGTCTTCCAATATCTGAAGGGTTGCCACAGGGAAGAGGGCATCGATTTCTTCTCCATTGTGTCTGAGGGTAGGATAAGAAACAGTGGGTGGAAACTCGTCAGAGGGAGATCCAACCTGGAAATAAGGAGGAATTTCCTGACTGTGAGAACCATTCAGCAGTGGAACAGCTTGCCTCCCGATGTTGTGGGTGCCCCATCACTGGAGGTTTTCAAGAAAAGATTGGACAACCATCTGTCCGGGATGGTGTGAGGTCTCCTGCCTTGGGCAGGGGGTTGGACTAGAAGACCTCCAAGGTACCTTCCTACCCTACAACGATTCTATGATTTGATTCTATGATGATTATAGTGTGATTTGTATCATTGTGTCATTTGATTACCAACCAAAGCAAGTGGCTGAAGGTCTTCTGCCTCGCTCTTTGCATGGGGCCCCACTTTCATTCTGCCCCTTTGCCTCCTCTGCATGGAGAAGGGAAAAGGAATCAAAGCTGGGCACTCTGAGCCAGTATTTCCAAGCACTGGCTGAGCCCCAAGGGATTCCCCCTCTCCCCCAAAAAATAATGAGAGTGTTGAAAGTTTATTTAAAAGGTAACTTTAATTCCAATTCTTTCATTAAAGAAAAGAAAAGAACCCTGCTGCTCTTAGCTCAATACAAGAGAACTCCAGGTGTCCCACTCTGCCCATGCAAAGTTGTTAGGACATCACATCCTCCCACAGGCTTTCCAGGAAGTGTGGGAGACTGAGAAGTGAAATCTGTAAGGAATCTGCAGTCCCAGGCATGACCACAAGGCCTGTTTGGTTCCACAAGAGCAACAAAACCATGATCCCCCATTTTCTCTGTCTCTTGCTATATAATATTCCACACACACACACACACACACACACACAGCTGTCATCACCATAGACATTCTTCTCATACGTTTTAGCCAGGGTTTGGACAATAATGCTAATGTTGAAGGCAGCAGGAAGACCAAATATGAGATGGATCAACTCAATCAAGGAAGACACGGCCACCGGGTTTGCAAGAGCTGAACAGGGCTGTCAATGACAGGACATTAATAGTAGGCCTTGTGGGTTTTCATGGTTACAGCCACATCTTCAGACATGTGAAGGAACTGCACAAGCGCATATTGAAATATAATGATCTTCAAGGTACCACCGTGGTTTTTTTTTTTTTACATTGATTGATGGATGGATGGATGGATGGATGGATGGATGGATTGTCTCATATGCTTGCACAGACTAACAAAACTACTTCTCTGAAGATATTTTGGATGTCACTCATTCATAGGGTCATTATAAGTTGGAAGCAACTTGATAGCCTAGAACAGTGATGACGAACCTTTTTGAGCCCGAATGCCCAAACTGCAACACAAAAACAACTTATTTATTTCAAAGTGCCAACACTGCAGTTAAACCTCAATACTGAGGTTTTAGTTCAGAAAAAACTACTGCCCTTACACTGCAAGGGTTAAAGGCATGTTTTTCCCCCTAGGGGCAGTATTAACAGAGAAATCCTTACAGGTCCTCCAATCCCCTGTCGGGCTAGACCAGTAATGGCTGCCATTGCACCCCTCTGCTGCACACCAGTGGCACCAGCAGAGGGGAGTGCCAAAATTCGGGATCGGGGGACAGGTAAGTATTTCTTGATGCCGATGTATGGCTTGTGTGCCAGCTGTGGCACGTGTGCCATAGGTTCACCGTCGCTGGCCTAGAACAACAGTAACAAAGGTTTAATCAAATTCAGTCTAATATTTCTCCACTGAGGTTCTGCCATTCCAATAATTTCATCATCCTCAGCTCCTCGATCATCCACAGTGTTTATTTGGCTGTTTTAAGCAGGAAGGCCTCTAAGGTGCAGTTGTATAACCTATCCAAGTTCTGTGCCCATTCCAGGCATCAGCCAGGACTTGACCTAGGAAATCTGCCTGCATTGTTAGGTTTTAGTCCCACCATCTTGTGCAGTTGCATCACAAAAGTGTTACATGCTAAGGAAAAGTTGCTGCCAACAACAGCCAAGCTGCTGCCACATTCTGCACTGGTTGAGCATAATGACAGCAGCACCCAGGACAGCACTAAAGATGCGTTCTGATACCCCATTATCCATCTCCAACTACCTTGTGGAATGAAAGGATCTTTAACTTCCATTTAAAACCTTCAAAGAGGTAAATTTTCCCTCTCCCATCCCTTAAGGTGCTAGAAGTTACTTTCATGTATAGCAACAGAAGCAGCTTGATCTTCTTGCTAGAGTTTTACAAAAGGTTTATGTGAGCAGTTAATCCATCTTTCCTGGAAAGTTGTTATCTTCCCCCCCCCTTGCCCTTCTAAAGCAACACCTATTTATTTCATGTTTAACTGACTGTGTTTTTTATCACTGCAAGCAAGTTCGTTTGTCTTAATGAATGAATTGTACTACAAGAGCAAAAAACTGGAAAATGATGAGTGTGTGCACGCATACACACACTCATGTGTGCATGCACATGCACATTTTGAAAGAAAACAATTATGTTGACATTCTCCTTCCACTTCAAAATGTTTTTGTATATATTGCCCGCCTACCTGTCTGCCGGCCTGTCTGTCTATCTGTCTTTCTAGGTTAAATCAAATTGTTAGCCCCAATAGAATAGATTCACTGAATTAATACGATTCATATAACTGTTGACTGAACACTGAACAAGCTCCATTCTTTTAGTGATCTACTCTAGTTGGAGCTAACATTTAGATAAAGATCCAGAAAATCCAAATAGTTCTGTGACTTAAAATTGTGTATTCAAAATGTCAGCAGTTTTGTCTTATCATCCTCATGTTGTGTTGTTCAGTTAGTGAAGCCAGTTTTCAAATGCATGTTCAGAGAGCTAATCTTCTGTTTAATGAATGAATGATTACTAGGAACAACAAAACCCATTAGCACACTGAATTCACTCTTTAGCAGTTTAGTAGTCAGTTCAGAAGTTCGGGTACTCATTATTAAGACCCCATAGCCATGTCCCTAAGGAGAGTCCAAAATATAAACTGCTCTCTTGAATCACATCAACAGACCACATATATCAGTTCTAGCAGTTTTCATCCTTAACAGAAGCACGTCTTTAACTTATTTTTATTATTTTATAATAAATTAATAAACTAATAATAGATTTATAAATTGCTAATGTGTTTAAGAAAAAAGTGGCCTACAAACAAAACACCAAAAATACCCAAAAGATATTTCAAATATCAAAATAATGGCATTGATAATGTGATTGGACAATTTAGGCAGTGAAGACTTGCTTGAATAGAATCAAACAAATTGTTCGAAGACTTCTTTGAAGATGAAAGAAGTGCTGGAAGGAAACAGGGTTTGGCACAGGACTGACATTATCTGTTAGGGATTTGCATAGAAAGGGAGCAGGTGCACACACAAAAATGGACTACAGAACCTTAGGTGCCTAAGCTGAATCTGACCCACCATAACGAGAGAGGGAGTGTGTGGTCTGCTACCTGAAGTTGGGGGGGGGGGCAAAGTCCTCCCCCACTTAATCTGTCATCCACCCCACTTTTGGTCCCAAAACTGGACTTCTTTTCCCCCCATGACACCATTGTTTGGTGATATTCCAGCTTTGATAGAGATTTTCCCTATTCTGGAATGTTGAGACACCTCTCCTAAGGCTTACTTATACTGGCAAGAACCACACACTGAAATATGCAAGCATTATTGGCCCCTGTTCTTTTCACATTGTCCACCACTGAAATGTAGCTCCTGAGAACTTCTGTGAAATGGAATTCAACTCTGAAGCTGAAAGATGTTCCCCCTTCTTGCACTGAAAGCTTTGCCCCAACCTGTGTCCAAATGTGCACAAAAAATGGTCTGAAGCTCAACATAAAAAAAACTAAGATCATGGCCACTGGTCCCATCACCTCCTGGCAAATAGAAGGGGAAGATATGGAGGCAGTGACAGATTTTACTTTCTTGGGCTCCATGATCACTGCAGATGGTGACAGCAGCCACAAAATTAAAAGACTCCTGCTTCTTGGGAGGAAAGCGATGACAAACCTAGACAGCATCTTAAAAAGCAGAGACATCACCTTGCCGACAAAGGCCCGCATAGTCAAAGCTATGATTTTTCCAGTAGCGATGTATGGAAGTTAGAGCTGGAACATAAAGAAGGCTGACTGCCAAAGAATTGACACTTTTGAATTGTGGTGCTGGAGGAGACTCTTGAGAGTCCCCTGGGCTGCAAGGAGAACAAACCTATCCATTTTGAAGGAAATCAACCCTGAGTGCTCACTGGAAGGACAGATCCTGAAGCTGAGGCTCCAATACTTTGGCCATCTCATTAGAAGAGAAGACTCCCTGGAAAAGACCCTGATGTTGGGAAAGTGTGAAGGCAAGAGGAGAAGGGGACGACAGAGGACGAGATGGATGGACAGTGTCATTGAAACTACGAACATGAATTTGACCCAACTCCGGGAGGCAGTGGAAGACAGGAGGGCCTGGCGTGCTCTGGTCCATGGGGTCACGAAGAGTCGGACACGACTTAACGACTAAACAACAACAAAAGTGTCTAAATGAATCATATGCAGAACCTGAGAGGAACACTTTTACTAATGACCTTAGAGACCAGACAGTTGATAAGGGAGAAGGCACGCTCTAAGATATTCTGGCTGCACATCATTTAGGAATTTAGACACCAGCACTAGTAACTTAAACCTGTATTCCTAGCAGTAAGCAAGTTGTACTGTTCCTGCAACAAAGGTGTTCTACAATGATAGAGAAGCAGGTCCCAACTGTACCTAAGATGCTACACTCTCCACTAGTCACAATTTTTGAACCTACTTCAAGGAGAGTCACTCATACTGTGATTATAGGAATCTAATCATGAGATTATTACTGTTTGTATCACCATGGCCATGATATCCCTAGAGGAGTGTTTACAGTTGACATATTAGCTGATGCTAGTAGAATTCACAGCAAGTTGCCACAACATGGGAACTTTCAGCACCAATGATATATCTAGGAGTGTCCTCTTGCCCCCAAAATGAACTATTCCAAGGTCTTGAGGACCAATCACCTAAAGACACTGTTTGAAATTCAGCTTGCTGGTACAAATGAAGTACAGTATCTCCAGCATCCAGCTGATTGAGTCAGTCAAGAAAGATATCGTGGTTGATGGTATCAAAAGCTAATGGAAGTTCAAACAAAACTAACACGGCAATGTGTCCATCAATGTAATGATCATCCTTTAGAGCAATCAAGGCCAATTCAATTCTGTAGTGAAGCTGGAACTGAGACTGAATGGGTCTAGAGAAACAATATTTTTGAAGAGCATCTCCAGCTGCCTCACTCTCTTGAGTCTCTCCCCCTAGAATAGGGCATTTGTGACCAGGCGATAATAAGTTTGAAGACCCTTCAGGAATGGCCATACTTTTGCCTCCTTTTGTAAAGGTGAAGATTCTAAACTTATTATTGAAGACTGAGTTACCTCTCCACCCCACCATCCCCCAAATACTTTGCATTATAACTTAGATGGCTCTGCTTGGAAATGTTGGATGAAATGTTGACATCCCATTTAGGCCACCTCACTGTGTTTCATCAGGAAGTGACACGCCAGAGAAGAGATCTGAAACAGCCCTCAGGGCTGCTTCACATAAATATGCACATCATTCAACATCTTGTCACTTAACTTGCAGCCAAATATGTCAGCTGACAAATACTATGTTTATAGAGGCTTCAGGGGTGAAAAGAAGCTCTGACTGTAGTGTTTGATCATTGATAGCTCTTTAACATATGCAAGTCATCATGTTGTGCGATGCTTATGGAACGACAGGCACACATGCAAGCATGAAGGCATGTAAGTGTTTACAAGCTCTAACCTGTAGTATTAACTATGGCGACTGACTAACATTTCTGGAGCTAAGGTATTTTGTAAGTTTACTTCAGAGTCACCTCAGTAAATGACACTGATAATACTGGATGGAGCATGGTGGGAGTTGTAGTACTGAAAAGTAACTTTTTCTATCTTTTTGCATGCATGGGCTATAATCATGTGGCTCATTTAAAATGTGCATGATTATTGTAGGAGAAAGCTCTGTGAATTTTACATGATGGAGACTGAATGCCAGCAAATTCATAGTGAATCCAGATAGTACCCCTGGTAGGTATGCCATGTGATGTGCAGGAAGCACATTCTACATCTACATTTCATTGGTTAGTTTTTGTTCATCTGAAGGTCAGGTTGATGGTGGGCTTTCTTATTTCAGAGAAGACTCATAAGTGTATCTTAACATTGTTGTTGTTGTTACATGTTGTTGAGTCGGAACTGACCTGTAGCAACCCTAAGAGGGCTTTCAGGTTAGCAAGATATTTAAGGAGTGGTTTTTACCAGTTCCACAACCCCAGTGAGCTTCCATGGCTGAGCAGAGATTTGAACCCAGGCCTCCTGAGTTCTAGTCTGTCATTTTCTCTATCATATCACACTGGGTCCCCTACAACACGCTGGTGTACATACACAATTAATTCCTTGCAGTGAATTAGAACAGCAGAAGGTGTATTGATGCAGAAAACCATGGTTGTCAAAGCCCTGCTACTTCAGAAAGGAACCTGTCTGTCCCAGCCTTATGCTAGAAGAGATTTGGGCAACCTCTAGATGTTTTGGGGGCTTAATTTCCATCAGTCCTTGCCAGCATGACCAATGGCTAGGGATGACAGAATCTGGAGTCCACAACATCAAGAGATCTGTAAGTGACCGTCCGTGCCCTAGAGGTAACATCTGGTTTTCTTTCCAGAGACAGCTTCCATACAGTATATCTTGGTTATTATGTTTTCATGCAGCAGTCAGCTTATGTTTATTTGTTGGTCAAGTTTCTATCCCATCCTTCCTCCAAGGAGTCTAAGGCAAGTACCCAAGTTATGCTCCCATTTTTATCCTCCCTATTCTACCTATGAAGCCGGTCAGGCTGAATAAGCGTGACTGCTTTGAGGTCATCCATTCAGCTACATGAGTCAGTGGGGATTTGAACTCTGTTCTCTCAAGCCCAAGCCCAACATGCCAATCATTACAACATAGCTATTGCTGCTGCTGCTACTGTTGCCAATTCCCCCCCCCCCCCCCTTTCAGGACTATGGAGTCTCCACTAAAGAGGATAAACCTGATCTCCTCTGGGTCTGGATATTGTCACGCATGCATTTGCTTCAGCATCATCCACAGGGAGATCTTGGTAACACAGATACCTCTGTCAGTGTCACGTCGATGTGTCCTTTGAAGCAAACTACATGGTAGGATTCAACTGCAGTCCTATTGCTGCACTAAGCTGCTCAGTGACCCCCAGAGTTCTACACTCTTCTTGAGGTCGTAGTGGAAAACTGCTGCATTCAGCTATTTAGGCCTCTGCTTCTGAGGCTTTCAATGATTTTTGCTGTTATCAGCTGCATGTATATGTCAGTAGAAAAACAACAACGATGATCCCCTCCCCTGGATTGTTATTTTGCTTACTTGAGCAGTTTTACAAAGACACTTATGAAATTGTCCCAGAAAAAAAAATTCCAGTAACCTTCCACTATTAATGCAGTTAAAGGATTACAAATATGCACCGATGCAAGCAAGGTACAGAATTCATGTTTCAGGATGAAATCCCAGAGCACGCAGATCACAACGTCTAGCTTAAGCTCTTTCCTACTTTGAAACAAAACCGAGAATAAACATTGAGGCACTCGAGGTTTCTCATCAAATCCTTCTAAGTCCTAGGCTTAGTCTCTCCTATGACACAGTGACCACAACAGCATTTGGAATAGCCTCAACTGATCATGTACTATACTTCATGCTAAGATTTGACAAAAGATCAACCCAAAGTGGGGCTGAAGCTTTGCGCCAAAATAGCAAGGAGCTGTTTGGCATCCCTTGCAAGGCCAGTGCCTTGGGATAAATATCTCGTTTCATCCAATGAAAGTTTCAAAAAGGCAGAAAGGGAGGGGGGGCAGATTGCCTGCCCTCTCTTTTAAGAGATGGGCCATGAATTCCCAATTACTAGCTGAAGAAGAGCTTGAAACCAGCATGCATGCTGCAGCTGCTTCCATCTCAGATTCTTACCTGGCCTCTACACCACCAGCCAAGTGAATCTGGGACTTTAAAAACACCACACAAGTTTGGAACTGCCCACAAGAACTTGATGCACAGCCTTGAAGAAGATGATTTATCGTCAAAAGCTCGCTGTTTGTTTTTTGTTTTTCTTTTTGTTTTGTTTTATAATCTTAACGATTGATTAAAGGCATCACCTGCTCCTGCATTTGTTTTGAAAGTCAAGTTTGGCAGGGAAAAGCAAGGCTTGTGCTGTGATCTGTTTGGATTATACAAAATGCAATGTAGGATTATTCAATTGCCGAACCAAATGAAGCCCCAGCTTTGCCTGGGTTCCAAGTCCTTTCGTCCCCTTCCACAAGGCTCTTTCTTCCCACCAACACCGTTTCTCTTCTCCTCATTCCATTCTTCTTCTTCCTTGCCTTTCTCCCTTGTCCTCAGGGTATGTTCAGTCTTTTCCTGTCTTCAGGTTACCCTGTCCATCTCTCTCCTCTCCTCTTCTCTCTTTGAAATGCCTGAAGAGTTCTGAGCCCTGCAGAGGGAAGCAACAGGTGGTGTTATTGAGAGGCCCTTTGAGGAAATGGATCACTCCAGCCTCGTCTTGAGGGTCCATCAGGGACACCAAGGCCAGATTCCAGTTGAAGTTGTGCAACATCAATTGGCAATTGCACAAACTAGCATGTCTGTGCTGCTGGCTGTCCATTGTGTTCCTTTTCGCCTCCTGGTGTTAGTGAAGCTATTGCACATCTGCTCACACCTGGTCACATGAGAGATAGCAAGCAGAAAGGAAACCCTCTTAGAGGCATGTTTTTCCCCCAACAGGTTTTAAGCCCTAGCATCTAAAATGTACTGCAAATAACAGATTTACATTAACTAAAATTTATTTATCCATGTAACTGTTCCCAGCTGAGGTGCTCACCCTAAGAATCCCTTTACTATCCCTGCCAAGTTTCAGATGACCAGGCTTCACACTCTTGATGCTACACGGTTGCCATTTTTATAGAAGAAGCAAGCTAGCCTGCCACCAAATTCCTCCAGCAAATCACACCGTTTTGGGTTTTAATGACTGGTGAGAGATTCATCGGAAGATGAGAAGATGGTGATAACAAGAATGTTTTCCCCCCCATCCACCCCCTGGGCAACTGAAAAAGGTGTTGCTTGGTGTGAACAACATTTCTTGAGGAATTTGCATTGTATTTGCTGAGCACCAATTAAAAACTGTTCTTTAGAAAAGTTCCAGGGTCTCTCGGCATATGAGAAACATTTTGATAAGACAGGAATGAGGGAATGCTCAAATGCCAGGTGTTAAAGCAGGTTGTGTCACAAACCAGTAATGCAAGAAGAGACTGGTTCCAGCCTTTTCAGCCTTCTTTAAGGGCTATATTAGGAAGAAGCCCAAAAAGGCTAAGCCGAAACACGTTGGGCTTCTAATTTGGAATAAAGTGCACACTGCATTGTTTACATCCTGGGACCAGAGTCGCTTCTTGCACTACTGCTTTGGTGGATGTAACAGTTCCTTTTTGTTATTGTGTCACAAAACACAAAGAGAGATGTGGGTTCTTTAAAATTATTTTGTAAAATTCCTCTCTAAATGAGACCATCCTCTTTGACTTGTTTCCTTATCAGTCCTTCCAAATATATATATTCTTTTCCAGGCTTTCCTTAAAAAAAAAAAACCCTTTCAGATCCCAGCCTTGCCGAAGCAATGTTAAACTGTGTGAAGCATTTGCCTGGCCTGGGCTTTGGCCAAGAAAATCCGTGACGGCAGAAGCTGCAAGAGCCTCTCGAGGACGTAGCGAATTCTGGAGGCCGGTTGCCTGCCTGCCAACCACAGCAAAAGCTGCCACTGAGCTCGCATTCCCTCTTTAATTATGAGCATCCGTTTGAAAACTCTTTGGAGACTTCTCCAGAATCCTATTACATCTTGAAATGAACTTCACATCAGGGGGACTTGTGCAGCGGCTTTTCCACCCCCTTCATTTTTGTCGTAGGTATTAGCCATTATGGGGGAGTAGGGGAGTAGACCAAGATAAACTAATATTGAATAAAATATTTTCCCCAAACCTTATATGAGTAGCCAAATGCCTCCCTCTGGGTGGCAGCAAAGTTAGATAACATGAACCGAGCCAGAAGTCAAGAAGTCTGAGATTCTAGCAAAGTGACCCTCATTTGGAAAATCCCACCGGAGAACTAAGCAAATACTTCGGTGTAGGAAGGCAGTCTTTTGTCATGATAGATTACCAGAGTATTCAGCAAAGCAGAATGTTCATTGCAATATATGTGCTCCTATCTCGATGTGTTTTATGAGTTAATAATTATAGTCCCATGTGGAAAAATGACAAGATCAAAGCATTTTTTTTCTTATTACAACAGGACTCAATTATTGTTGAATTAGGATAAGCACTGCCACGGTGCAGTATGAATATTAGGTCTGCTTGTTGTAGCATTTATCTGAGAAAGGTACAGCCCCTCCCCTTGCTCAGCATTAGCACTAGCTGAGTCTGAGAAAAGTCTGTGTGAGACATAAGTGATGGTGTAGCAGAACAAGGGCTCACAGGGTCAAAGACAAAGGACTTTGTGAGTAGTAGGGACTATGATATCATCTGCCATCTCCCTGGGATGTCCCTGTTCTCTGAGGTCCTCAAAGTAGCTGTGACTGAAATGGATTTTCAATGGAACTGTTGCAATCTTTTGCTGTTGTGAGGCAGATTACTTGGTAGTGGGTTTGTTTCTGAATGCGCAGTTAAGAGGTATTAGTTTTATAAAAGATATGTTGTTGTTGTTTAGTCGTTAAGTCATGTCCGACTCTTCATGACCCCATGGACCAGAGCACACCAGGCCCTCCTGTCTTCCATTGCCTCCCAGAGTTGGGTCAAATTCATGTTGGTAGCTTCAATGACACCATCCATCTCTTCCTCTGTCGTCCCCTTCTCCTCTTGCCTTCACACTTTCCCAACATCAGGGTCTTTTCCAGGGAGTCTTCTCTTCTCATGAGATGGCCAAAGTATTGGAGCCTCAGCTTCAGGATCTGTCCTTCCAGTGAGCACTCAGGGTTGATTTCCTTCAAAATGGATAGGTTTGTTCTCTTTGCAGTCCAGGGGACTCTCAAGAGTCTCCTCCAGCACCACAATTCAAAAGCATCAGTTCTTCGGCAGTCAGCCTTCTTTATGGTCCAGCTCTCACTTCCATACATCGCTTATTGATATGGACCAATCCAACTGCCTCTATTTTGGACCTTATGGCAGGTTGGCCTAGCTATGGGAACTGTCATGATGAATCCCCACACTTCTAAATTTATCACTACACCACTGGGTTTCAGAAATGAAAGGTTCAAGCTTAAGCGTATCTGATTCACAGGGATTTCTGGCAGCAATGTCATGTAATACTGCCCCTTCCAGAAATGCATCAGCGGTGTCACAGTAACCTGTGGCCACTGATCAGGGCCCCCAAAAGTACCTTCTTTGACTTCCAGAAACCCCACTTTTCCTAGGTTCTAGTCTGAGGAATGAGGAGAAATTGCTAGAACAGTAGTTCCAAACCTTGGACTGCAACTCCCAGAAACCCTAGCCAGCACAGCTGGTGGTTAAAGCTTCTAGGAACTGCAGTCCAAGAACATCTGGGTCACGCAAGCTTTGGAACCACTGTGCTAGAAGAAAGGTGTGCATGCCACTACCCACTTGTTTCTAGATCTGCTTCCAGTGATGACTATCTCACTTTGGACTGACTCTCTTCTTACGGGTACATTGCGCGAAACTTCATTACATTGATGCAGCTGTTCATGTGGCATGCATGTGAGTAGCATACTCCTGTGGGGTTCAAAAGAAGGCAATTAGATGGGATTAAATTGGCTGATTTTTAAATATTGGCTTTAGACCAGTTTGATTATCCCTATAATTTGGGATAAGGTGTTGTTTTAGTTGCTTTTGCTTTAAAATTTTGCATATTTTAATTGCAAAAGACCTTATAAACACACATGTAATAAACAACTACATCAACAAACTTAGAAGCATGAAACAGCTAAAATAAATAATTTTCCATTCTGATGTGTGCTAGAGGAGAGAAACAAAGATGGTTCCTACGCATCTTGGATGCTTAGAGAGCTCTGATTTGTCTTGCTAGCATTTTTGCAAATCTTGTCCTTCAGTCTGAACTTAGCTGTGGTGCAGAGTCAGGATCTCCATCTATTGAGGGCTGACTCGTGAGGAACTGAGGTTATGTATGTATGTATGTATGTATGTATGTATGTATGTATGTATGTATGTATGTATGTATGTATTTATTTATTTATTTATTTATTTATTTATTTATTAAAGGAACACTTCATCAGTGACTGGGGAGAAAACCCCAGAACATGGCAGAGTTTGTGTGTGAGACCCTTTCTTATGCTTTCCCAGCAATAAAATATTACAGATACAACTGAAAGAGGCAGTGTCAGAGCTGGCCCTATCATTCGACAGAGAGAAGCAGCAGCCTCAGCTGACTGAGCAGAGAACCGGGTGCCATACAGCTTGCTCTGCACCCTGTCAGCAAGTCTGTAACTTTCGGAGTCATTCCACACATTAAGGGAAACAGATTTTTTTTTTTCTCCAGTCTTAGCAATCAAATTGAAAAGCTCATGTTTACCTCCTGATGACCAGTCACTGAATAAAAGCAAGCTAATCTACAAGATGTGAAGTGAGGCCCACTCATGTTAGGATGTCTGTCAAGGGAGCTCTGCTTCTAATGACATGCTTTCAACCCTCTGTTTTTGGAGAAATCTGTTGTTCCAGTTGGCTGTTGTGCATGGAATATGTGGTGTCTTCTTTTTTTGCTCAGGCAACAAAACATCTTGCACAAACCCTGGGCAAAAACATTGGCAGATCGATCTCCCTTTCCTTTCCTGTTGAATAATAGAACTGACTAGACCTTCCACATAAATGGCATTGTGCGTGAAGCCTCTGTTCCGTCCAAGGAGTGCCTTTCTGCTCTATTTTCAGATCCAGTTTTAATTATTTTTGGCCCACAAGAGAATAGGTCCCCAATTTAACTGCGTGTTGCTGTTAAAAAGGAAAAGAAGAGAAGAAAAGAAATATCCCAAATTATTTGTGCAAACAGAACACGCCACAAAAGATGCTCCTGCTGGGGTTTTAAAGGGAAGCTTTCTTCTCGTTGCTAGAGGCAGTCTTCTCTCTGCCACTTTGCAAGGCTTGTGTAACCTCGAAGCTCTGACTCATGCGTTTGTCCTCAGAGGAGTTGATTACGAAGTGTCAGCAGGCCGCTTGTGTTAAGGTTTGCGACATGGAGGCCAGGACCTTGCAAAGACACTCCAGATCACAGGGGTGGATGCTCTCCACATTATATTTCCAACCTGTCTCTCTTTCACTTTCTCCCTCTCCCCTCTTTCCCTCTGGCTCTCCCCTTCTTACCCCTTTCTCTTTTTCCTTTCCCTCATCATATTGGTAAGTGTGCATTTCATTAAAACAATGTCATCCATATACTCATGTTGAGAGCACTACATGATGGTTTAATCATGTTCCTGCAGTTGTCACATTTTGGCATAAAACCGTATACCTTTCTGCAGGGAAAAAGAGGGAGGTTTTATCTTATGAATCGTATTCGTTTAACCATAGATACGAGGGGGTGCTGATAAGTATTGAGCCTTTCCCAGAAAAAAATGAGCTAGGAAGCTGTAACTGCCACACTATTCTACATATTCCCCCAGGAAGTCAATGCACTTGTGACATCTGTCCTGCAGCTTCTTAAGTCCCTGCAAATAAAATTCTTCAGACTGCTGGTGTAACCACTCATTTGTAGCATTAGTTGCCTCCAGAACACTCCCAAACCGTTGTCCCTTTAGGTGTTTTTTGAGTTTGGGGAACAGATAATAGTCAGAAGGAGCCAGGTCGGGAGAATAGGGTGGATGAGGCATCACTTGAAAGCCTAAGGACATCAGTTTTGCCATAGTTTCACCTGCAGTGTGTGACGAGGCGTTGTCATGCAACAGGATGACACCTTTGGAGAGCTTTCCTCGATGTTTTTCCTTGATGTTTTGCCTCAACTTCGTCAATAAAGCACAGTAATATTTTGCATTGATGATTGAACCCTGTTGGAGGTAGTCCACCAGCAGAACTCCCTTCTTATCCCAAAAAACTGTTGCCATTTGCTTCTGCACCGACCTTTGCACTCAGAACGTCTTTGGCCTGGGGGAACCACTGTGCCTCCATTCCTTAGACTGTTCCTTTGTCTCAGGATCATAACAGTAGATCCATGTCTCATCACCAGTTACCAGTTTGCCCAGGAAATCTGACTCATTTCTTGCAAAATGTTCCAAAACACCCACCGATGACTCCACACGTTTCCTCTTTTGTTCGGTTGTCAAAAGTTTGGGGATCCACTTTGCTGCCAGCTTTCTCATTTCCAAGTCATTGTGGATAATGGCACCAACTCTCTCACGTGATATTCTCAGATATATAGCAATACTTTTGGCTGATATTCGGCGGTCCTCCATGATCATGTCATGGATGGCTTTCACATTTGCAGGCACAGAGACAGAAACAGGCCTTCCACTGGGTTTCTCACTATCAACACCGAAATGGCCAGTTTTAAAATTGACAACCCAACGTTTAACTGTTGCATATGAAGGGCCACTGCCACCCATAGTTTGTGACATTTCATCATGGATCTGCTTTGCACCTTTCCCTTGGAGAAACAGGAACTTGATTATGGTCCTATGCTCTTCCACATCAAACTTTTCTGGAGGTGCAGCCATGTTCACTTTGGAGCTGAAAATGAAAGATAAGTTAAAATCATAGGTAGTTGATTTTTGCACCGTTGAATACAGACAAATTGGCCAATACACCCTGCAATTTATAGCTTCCTAGCTCACTTTTTTCTGGGAAAGGCTCAATACTTAGAGAATTTCCCATTTCCTGGACTAACATATCCAAGTTATTCTTTGGATTCTTCAAATTATGTGATGAAATTCCTAGTTCTGGGGTGAAGGGTGAGGTAGGACAAGAGTGTACTTCAGGGGAAAAATACAAATAAAAAAGCATATTTTGTGGGAAAATAATTAAAATATAATTAAAATGGGGCCCTCTTCAGTTTGAAGGGCTATCAGAGGACCATTTTCTATTTGGAAGCATCATCTGTTTCAAAGGTTGTCCAGTGTGGGTCGAGCTTCAAGATAAAGAACCTTAAGAATGGAGAGCAGAGGCTTGGAAGCAACCCATTAAGCAGCAGCAGGAGAGATGTCTGAGCATATTAAGGCCACATTTTAAGTCATCCCCACTTACTGCCTATTTTATTTCTACTTCTTGCATGGTCATTATTTCCCTATGGGCCTGTGCCATTTGTATAATGTCTATTGCTAAGAGCTAGGTTGCCGAAAAGACAGACAGTTCTGGAAAATCAGAAGGTTCCATGCCTAGGATTCTCATCTTTCTGTAGATATTTCTGTCATTGTTTGTCTCAATTTTTACCACTCCCATCTAGTGGCCAGGACACTATTCTGAGTGGCTTACACTAAGAACATCAACAACATAAACTAACCCCTTCTATAAGTACAACATAAACTGAGATTCGATAATAAACGACAAATAAGACAAGAGAGCAGACAAAACCCCAACTTAAACAAAATCTATAATAAGATACAAGATGGCGACAGACCAAACAATCAACCATAAAATCGTGGGCCATCAAAAGTTAGAGAGACAAAACAAAACAAATACATTAAATTAAACGGGGGCAGGAGTATGAAAAGCCTGAGTAAAGAGTCAGGTCTTTACATCTTTCCTGAAGCCAAGGAGGATTGGGGCCTGACGTACTTCCACAGGACAAGAGTTCCACAGCATGATGGCCACCACTTTAGTTAACCAGCTCTTCTGGAAGACAACGTTAGCAGCAATGAGGGTGACGTCTGGATAGCTCCTCTTGGAAGAAAGTGAGAAGGTCATTAGGAGACGGTGCCATTAGGGTAAGGGACTCCCCCAGCCCCTTATGGCCCAGCAAAAGGGAAAGAATGGGGAGTCTGTATCCAAATGGAAGCACCAAGAGATCATCGTCCTTGTTTCTGCTGCAGAAAACTTTGCCGCCCCTTTTACATGCAGCACATGGGATTGTAGGGAGCTGTTGGCTTGTCACGTTGACGATCCACAATTAGAAATGGGAGGAATTAATGGCATTAAAAATTCTTATTATAAGGTCAGTGTTTGTGTGGGAGTGGAAAAACGCAGCAGGAACAAAGAACTGGCTCGCAATTTTGCTGCCTTTACACTAAATATATTTAAATCCATTTGCCTGTCAAGCCACATAAGGTTGCTTTTTAAAAGTGACTTTCGTTTAAGGAAAATTGGGTAATAAAGAACATTGACAGCTGTTTATTGCAGTTTCTGTTAAAAGCACAGAGTTTCAGAAAGAAAGAAAAAAGAAAATAAAAGAAATTACCTATTTAAAGCGACTTTCCTAAAGGAAAAGATAGCTTTGTACAATTCTTGGAGAATTAATTACTTTATGGGAACATTCCCAGCCTTACATTTTGATTCTCCACCAATCAAGGTCCTTTAGAGTCTTTCTACAGCATTTTCAGTCCTGATAATTCTTATAAGGGAACCCCATTAACACAACCCAGAGCATGTTTTGTAGTAAAGCAAAAATATAACAAGGCAATCATTTTTCACACATTTATTGCTGGCAAAAAAATGTTTAAGTTAAAGAAGCACAGTTCCAAATCAGAAGTAAACTTCCATTTAGCCTACTGTTGTTATTCAGGACTTTATTTTATTGATACAGAAGGTCATGCCTACGTTCCAAATCAGCATTCAACTCTCACCCCTCAGCTTCTCTGTAGTTTTGTGAGGATGCTAAGTTGGAGATACTTCAGTTGTAACACATACTTACACATACTTGAAAGCTGGCTAATTTCAGAGCCATCACTGAATAAAAACAAGCATATTGGCTTTGTGTGAAAGCTTGACTTTTAGGAATCCCCATAAAGGATAAACCTAACAAGAGGCCAGGCTAGCCCCATCTTTGCTGTCCTTCCTCAAGCAGGCAGAGACCCTTCTCTTCAGGCATCAGGTGTCTATTTTTCTCGCTTTTGTCATGTGCCTGAGATCTTCTTGTTGTTCGAAGCACAACTTTCTTTTGGAGAGAAAATTTCTGCTTTTAATTGTCTTGAAGGCATGGTATGGCCCTTTGAGCTGCTTATTCAAACACAGGTCCTACAATGTGGAAAACATCCTGGACCTCAGTAAATGTGTATATGAAATTGCTCTACATTTATTCACGAGGAATCAATGCTTCAGAACATTGCTTTCATGGATTACAATTACCAGAATTCACGTGATGGTTGAGAAACTCTGCATGTTGTAGTCCAAAAAGTAACTTTTGCAAGCAGTGAAATAAAAGAGCAACTGCTGGCTGTTTGAAGGTGCAGAAAGGATTTTTATTGAGGGAGAATGGATACAAAATTGGGAGTGGACTGTTAAAGCCAAAGTGGGAAGGGGGGAGCATTCCTGCCATATTGAATTGACACTTGCTTTGTTTCCTACTCAAAGGAACATTTTTTCAAAGGTTTTGGAGGGTGACTGTGTTAGTCTGTTGTAGCAAGACTGACTGATGGTCCGGTGGGACCTTGAAGACTGATAGGTTTTTATTTGCTATAAGCTCTTGTGGATTGCAACCCTCTTCATTAGATGCAGGAAGCATTACCTTGTTTATTTTATACATGTTTAGGTGAGAGGGTGTCATCAGTGTGCTGCCTGGCCATGGGAATGCAAAAATTACAAACACTGATGATTACCTTAAATACACTTCTCCCTTCAACGACATATAACTCTTATGCCCCCCAAAACATAACTACAAAGCATAAACAGTTGATTCACACACACACACACACAGAGAGAGAGAGAGAGAGAGAGAGAGAGAGCCATAATGGTCCTTATGACCCCTTGCTCTAGCGGCTGAATTAGGGCTGTTATGTTTGGGGGGCACGTAGGCTACTTTGATGTCTTCAGTGTTGAACCCATGGGGTTCTGGGTGGCCAGGGGCACAGTATTTACTGAATATTTTTAATTGAACATTTGTTTGTTTTTAAAAAATTGTGTATATCCCAAACCGTGCTGTTCAGACCTGTGCAACTCAAGGGAGAAGTATAAAGTGATCAACAAATAGTAACTGGGCAGTAGCACAGACTCCCTAGCATATGAAAAAAACACATTAGAATATTTTCTAATAATAATACCACATTTAACTTGTATCACTGAAGGAAATCACAGTTTGATTTTAGCCCGTGATTCCTGCAGTTTGACCGAAATTTCACCCACATTTCTGCCTGCAACTTAGATGGCGGATGACAGAATGTCTCACTCTTGGGGGACTCCTATAGCATTCTCTTGGACCTGCAGTAAAACCTGAGGACAAAGAACCATCTGTTGAGAATATTGCCAGAAGCTTGTATGCATGCCAAAGTGTCACTGTTTGCTTTTAGGCACAAGCAATGTCAATAGCAATTTTTTCAGTTTCCCCCTCCCCGTTTCTCTCTGTAAGGTGAGTTTGGCTGAAAGGTACAGACTAGCTTAAAGACACAAAGTAAACTTGGTGGCTGAGCAGGGATTTGAACTTAGGTCTCCCTTTTCCAAGTCCAGCACTCTAACCATTGCAGATGCTGCCTCAGATCACAGATTGCAATATAAACGGTGCCCAGAATGAAACATATTGGTAGGGGCAAAATAAAACAATGAATACGCTTGATCTGATATAAAATGCAAATGTGCAGAAGATGCTAATCATACTGTCTGGGTTTGGGACACTGAAATTTGACAATTCTAGCTACCAGGGGCTAGTGGTCATGATGGCCACATTGTACTTCCAGAATCAGAGGCACAATGGAGAACATGAATGGAAGATCACTATTGCCCTTGGACCCTCCTGGAGGGCTTTCTATGAGCAACTGATAAACCACTCTGGGAACAGTCAGATGGACTGGAGAGGCCTTTGGTCTGAGCCAGATGGACTTTCCTGGTATTCTCTTAGCTATAGTTCCTAGGGTTTATGGGTTAAGACAGTCAGGATCTGGCCTATTCTTATGTACTTTTCTGAAACTGTATCTCTCAGTGACATGGAGGTAAGTGTGAGAGCCACTTCCAGTATGTTTTTGCTCCTTCTGCAGATAATAGCCAAGTTCTGCTAATGTCAAGCACCCTCAATGATTTCCCTAGGTATCAAGTGGCCGCTCAAATGGGATTTCAAAGTGCTTACTTTGGGCTGGATTACACCCAAACGATTCCTGTGAAAGGCAATGAGCTGGACCTGACAGCAAATTGAAGAAGTGAAGTCACACGATTTTGCTGCCTGCACCACTTTTGCCCCTTGCACAGGTGAGCAGAGATTTCCAAAAAAGCTCATGTCCAAAGAGAAGAGAGGGCAGTAAAAAGGCAGCCGACCATGCAGCAATTGTTCGGCAAATGAATGCTTCAGCAGGAACTTTGCAGAAATCAAACTGCTGAGCTGGAGAGAACATTTGACAGAACGAAAATCGTCAGGGCAGCAACCGGAGACTGGAGATCCACATTTTCACGAGGGCAGCAAAGGCACAGTAAAGAACAGGTGGCAATCACTCTCTCCCTTCCATCCCAGAAACATTGCACTCAATTGCCGCTTCGGAGCATGGTTTAAAAAACAAACACAGAAAATTCTTGTACAACTCAGCATGATTAAGTGGCAGATGAAAAAGATCTATTGGAGCTGACAGCTCTCGCTGTGCTCACTTTGGGTTACTGACATTGACCCTGAGACATCATGGCTGAAATAGCTTTATTGAAAGCAATGAAGCTAGAAACCAGTATGATTTTCCTTTTCTTTATGAATAAAAATGATAGGGAAATGCGAGGGACCACATGAGCTCGGCATATCATTAACACGTGTTGGGTATGCTGCCCTATTAATTATGTGCTCCTTTAATTAGTAATAGCTGGTTCCCACACTTCAAAGGGCTGTCCATTTCTGAAGTCATGTGGTAATAGGTCTGGACTATGTGGGAAACTACAACAATGGAGAAAAGAAAGGGAGAACTGGAAAGGGGCTGTAGCTTGGTGATGGAATACATGCTTTGCATGCAGAAGGCGTTGTTTCCAGGCCCAGAAGCTCCAGTTAGGACTTGGATCCTATCTCAAACCCATTGGAGCTGCTCTCAGTCAGAGCTGAAATAAGGTGAGGTGAACCAATAGTTTGACTAAATATAAAGCTGTCTTCTCCACAGCTGAAACAGAGTGGTTGGGCACAGGCAGAGAGTACATACAACCATCATTCGTCTTACTGTCATTTTGACTCACACATATTTTTCAGGTTTTCAACTAAGATCAACAAGAGGGTGAACCTGAGTAATAGAGATTGTTGGGTGGGGAAGTCAAAGATAGATTGAATTCTTCAAAAACAAAACAAAACAAAAAAAAACCCTCCGGTTTATGAATGTGGGATATGGTGCTTCTGTACCCATGATTCAAAAAGCCAGGGAAATGGCCCAATATTGCTACACAATATTGAACCCATGTTGCCAGCAGGAAAAAGGATGACAAGCTTTTCATAGCAAAGGGCAGCCTGAATGTTGACAACACCAATGGCAGCAATCAAGATGGTCTATAGGATACCCTCTTCTGCTCACTACCATCCACACTTGTTGAAAAAGAGCCCTGATAATTGCTTTGTGTTTGGGTGAGAAGTAGAGATGGGGATATTCGTATTCGTAAATGAATATGAATATTCTCATCCCAGGTGCACCTAATGCTAGTCTGACCCTTGGAACTGGCCCGTCCACTCATGCGTCACTGTACCACCAGCATCCTGATCTTCCTGCCAATTGTGGAAGTAGCTCTGCCATCTTTCTGCTCAGTTGGCCACTTGGCAGCTGTGCAAGGAGGCATGTCCTCCAGCCCCCTGCCTGGACTGGCCAGCCAAGCCAGGAGACAGCGGAGTTATGAAATGCTGGTGGTGCAGTGGCACGTGAGTGGAGGGGGTGGTTCTGAGGGCCAGACCCACATTAGATGCACCTGGGATGGGGATATTCGTATTCGTTTACAAATACAAATATCCCCATCTCTAGTGAGAAATGGTTAACTGATGAAAAAAGGAGTCAGCTTCTGGGATTTTCCTTTGCATGGTATCACTTTGTGAATGGTAGTAGTGCTGGGGAACTCCTGTTCAACACCTTGACCATTAGCCTGTGGAGTGGCTCAGACTTCCATGATTTCCATACGATTTCACGCAAACATGGAAAACCTGAAAGAGGCTGTTCAGAATTTTGTTGTCAGGTACCACCAGTGTGTTGATGACACCCAGCTCCATCTGCTTTTCAAGATCTTCCGGGAGGCCCTTCTCTAGTCTCTCTCACCATAATATGCACAACCATAATACATGGAGAAGGGGGAAGCTTTAAAAGGCCCAGTGCACTCCCACATGTGTGCAGCCCATTGATTCAAGAGGAAATCCTATAAAAGGAAACTCTACAGGAGAAAATCCAGACCTTAGAAAAGTTATCCTTGTGGACTATAACCCCTCAAAATTGTAGTCCCCCAAAGTAACGTTTCGAAGCTCTGAGAAATTTCCATTATGTTTAGGGGTTTCATTATGTGAGGTTCACTGAAGTGAAATTACAGGATCTTTGAAGGTTACCCTCATTGCACAAGAATAGCAGTGTGATACCATTTTAATTGTCATGACACCGTCCTATTGAATCCTGGGGTTTCTACTTTAGGGAAGTACTTAGAATATTTTGCTAGAGAACTGTAATGTCCTCTCCTGTGCTACAACAGAGAATTCTAAGCACCTCCCTGAACTACAACTCCCGGAAGCCCTGACATTTAAGGTGCTTTCAAACTGCTATAACTATGTAGTGTGGATACCCTTCTTATCTTGTTTTTATGAAGATGTGTCTGGATCGGTTCCTTAGCATGTCAGCGAAGACCCTGGAGGGACCAGCTGATCTGGGAGTGCAGCTACTGCTCATGCTGTCCTTTCCAGGACTGTTTGGCCAAACCACGCCTATAAGATTTAAAGTTTCTGGCAAATTGAGATATAAAACACAGAAATAGTTCTCTTGGAGCAGATTTTCGAACATTACTCTTTGTGGCAAGGAACCTGGGGTTTCTTTGAGGCTGCAATGAATGCTAGTCAGAGATACTTTTAAATTAAATCTTCTTAACAGTTATTTACTTACCTGTTTTTATGGGCATTGGGAGACAGAGGGCAACAATTAAAGGCCACATAAAACTCAAATGAAACATGATAGAATAGCAGAAGCAAATGTCTATTAAGTACAAAAGCAAATGTATGCCAAAAGGCATGGCATAGAGAACAAGGAAAATCTGGAGGCTTTTATTCATATCACATACAACAATTTTGTGCAACTTGAAATAGTGTAGAGCACACTACAATAATGTATTCTGAATTACAATACTATGTATGGATGTGAAAGCTCGACAGTGAAGAAAGCCAACGTGGAAAAAGTGGATTCATTTGAAATGTGGTGCCTGAGGAGAGCTTTGTGAATACCCTGCGCCTCCAGAAAGAGGAACAAGTGGGTTGTAAATCAAGACTGAACTTTTTCTAGAAGCAAAATCAACAAAACGGAGGCTGTCATACTTGGGGCACATCAATAGAAGATAAGACACATTGGAAAAGGCAACTGTTAGAAAAAGGTGAAGACAGCAGGAAAACAGGAAGACCAAATATGAGATGGAAGCCACAGCCTTGAGTTTGCAAGATCTGAGCAGGGTTGTTGATGAAAAGACCTCCTAAAGGTCATTCAGTCATAGGGTCCCCAATGAGTTGGAGGTGCCTCTACAGCATGTACCAACAAGAGCACTGGTGGGCAAAATGTGGTGCGCAAGCTCTATGAGGCCCCCTCAGGTCATTACTCTGCCCCAAATTTCAATCCTGCTTAAAAAAGAAAAAGAAAATAAGAGTTTCTACACTACCAGCAGGAAAAACAAACAAACAAACAAAAAAACAGGTCAGAGTGATTCCCCAATCTACAAACCCAAAACATTAAACCTGAAGGTGACTATCTGGGCACTCCATTTTCACCCACCCACCCACACACCATTTCTGGGCATAATGTGTTCTCACAGCAAGTGCAGGGCTGAAAATGTGGCTCCAGGTTCACCAAAGTTGTCCACCTCAGTATGGAGGAATGTAAGAACTTAGCAGCACTACCACCACTAATAATAACGAAATAGCAGCTAGTAAATGATGCTTATACTTTGCATTCACAGACCCAGAACTCTAACTTTCTGGAAATCATCTCAAAGATGTACAAACAGGACATGAAACGCAG
Organism: Intellagama lesueurii; assembly: GCA_037013535.1. NCBI lineage: Eukaryota > Metazoa > Chordata > Lepidosauria > Squamata > Agamidae > Intellagama > Intellagama lesueurii. The sequence goes on along the minus strand of JBAJHW010000003.1, from coordinate 93,774,049 downwards.
ATAGTTCATCAGTCCCACAGTAGATTTGCAGTGGGTGCTGTGAGAGACTGAGAAAATGACTCACACACTGAGGCCAACATGTTTTTGTGTACAAGCAGAGCCATTACATATTGCTGATGTTATTCATTGGTGTTTCAAGGCTGTGCTTTTCCAAGCAGAACAAAATTCTTCTCTGAGGGAGGAGTACCTTTTAATATGGACACATGTTCAAGAAGGCTGGAAACCCAGCAAAATCTGGTGACAGCAAACAAAGTCCTGAAACCATGCCAAAACTGCACAGTTCAAAAAGAGAGGCCATAAATCATTTCCCTCAAAGGTTCTGCTAAAATTTCTGCAGTTGCCCACAGAACTCTGGGCAGGGCCTTAAGTATGCCTGACAATTTTATCCTCCAACTTGGAAATACTTTTCTGTTGCATCTGAAAACAGATTGCTTTGTATTTATGGATGATAGGAAAGCTACCTGTTTGCCATCAAATGTCATGGTTCGCTGATTATTATTACCTCACAAGTCAAAACAGGGTTCAAGGCCCTGGTGTGGAGCAAAGTGAGCCATCACCTGAGAAAGCTCCAGATCTGCAGAATTTATGAAGGACCACAATAAAGTAATAGACAGGTTCCTATTGCTAAGAGTAGACCCGCTGAAGTAATTTCTGAATAAGTCAACACCTACATAAATCCCACTGATTTAAGGGGCCTACTCTAGTTGAGACTAGCAATTGGATAGTAGCCCATATGTTTCTGCTTTTCCATGACAGAAAGGGCATAATGCATTCTTTGGGTAGGGCAGCCTTCCTCAATCTGGTGCCTGCCTTATGTGTGGGATGACAACTATCATCATCCCCTAAAAGGGAAGTTACAGTCAGATCCATCAGGAGGTCAGCAGATCAGAGAAGTCTGATGCAGACCATCACACAGACCGATCACATGCCTTTGTTTCATTGCCTGTATTAGGTCAGCCCACAAGTAGATTAGGAGCCCATGTGCAAAAAACATGATATTAAGTCCCATTCTGGACTGCAAAATGGGGTTAAATCATAGTGAGAGGAAGCACACTACTTCTGTTCCTTCCCTTATCATTTTGCTGATGCAAAAACATATATTTAGTCAAGGAGAACATCTTCTACCCCTGTAGGAGCCAAAAGCTAACCGTTAGAAGACTGTGGATTGCACAAAGACTTTATACCTTTTGCAGAATTTTGAATTTGTGGTAAAATTCTCTTTGTGATACACAGCAGAAGTACAGAGATTCACAGAGGAGAATAACTTCAAGTTGCCCAGAATCCATCACTTTCTCATTAACTGGCACTTAATGTCTCAATAACTCACTATGCAGGAGAAAGAATTGTAGGAGAAAGAATATATTTTCTTTACTTACAGTTGTTTGAGATTACAGACTTGTGTATGCTGCTTTCTTTACTGTACACATACTAAGCAACCAAACATACAGATCAACAGCAAACAAAAAACCTGCCACCAACAGGCTAAAGTTAGGGAAAAGAGCACTCAGCAAAAATGTGGGGCTGTCTTTGAATTCAAAAGCTGGAAGGAACAATTGGTCAGTGCCAGATAATCACCCCAGCCCAGAAAAGTCGCTTCCAGTCAAGCAAACTACAGGCAGCATGTGTGGTTACAATCAAAGTTCCAACAGCTCTGCCAGGAGGGGACTGCTGGATTCCCATCTCTGAAGGAAAAAATATTTAACACATTCTAATTGTCACGTTCTAATGTCATCTAGTTCTGTCTCCCATGAAGCCAGAATGTGCGCAGAAATTCTTTCCAGAGAGTTGATAAAAACATGAATGACAAAGATAAATGACTCCTCATACTTCTGAGAACATGAGTTAAAACAGTTTGTGCTGTAGGTGAACCATGTGCATTCCCATTTCTCTCTCTCTCTCCCTTTTTAAAATAACATTCTCATATATGTGGGAGGAAATTGTTGCACTGACTTTATAGCATTCTCTCTCTCTCTGAATGATCTCTGAAGGCATTGGCTACATGATTGCTTTCAATGAGATTATCTTTCAAGTAACTGTGCTTCAATTTGCAACAGTACACATGGTTTCAAAGGAATAAGCAATAGTCACTTTGCCCTTACTCATGACTAATTTCTTCCTGGATTGTGCCCGTGACGTTTGGGTTGCCACTACTGCAAATGAAGCAGACTTCACGGTCATTCCTGCCCTTTAGCGAGACATTTGCTTTGTGCTAGGTAGGCAGGCCCTTTCAAATGTCTCTTTAATATGGGTATGGGCTGATTTTTCCTGGAAAATTGCGGGGATGTCAAGAGAGGTGATAATAAAGCCAGGCAGCACTCAGCTCATACAGAGCGAATGGCAAACTATTAGGAAATAAAGAGCAGGGTTTGAGAATCTATTCCGGGTGCTTTATCATGTCCCTCCCCACGAAAAAGTGCTCAGGGCAGCCCCCAAATTGCAAACCCACATCCCCTTTAGAACTTAATAAAATATTTTGTTTTCTTTAATATAACCAGCAAACACCCTCCCCCCTCCCAAGTACATAGTGTAAGAACAAATACAAAGCTGATAAAATAAAAGAGCAGCTGACTTGACAGATTGCAGCCCATGGATTTAAAAAATGCAGTGTCTGCAAAGACCAAAGTATGATGCACCAAAGGCAATCATAGAATCGTGGAATAATGAAGTTGGAAGGGGCCTGTAAGGCCATCAAGTCCAACCTCCTGCTCCATGAAGATATACAAATCAAAGGATATCTGCCAAGTGGTTGTCTAAGTTTTTCTTAAATGCCTCCAGTGTTGGAGCATTAACCACCTCTTGAGATAATTGATTCCATTGTTGTACTGCTCTTACAGTTTGGATCGTTTTCCTGATATTCAGCCCAAATCTGGCTTCCTGTAACTTGAGCTCATTGTTCTGTGTCCTGCACTCTGGGATGATTGAGAACAGATCCTGCCCCTCCTCTGTGTGGCAGCCTTTCAAGTATTTGAAAACTGCTATCATATCTCTCCTCAGTCTTCTTTTCTCAAGGCTAAACATGCCCAGTTCTTTCAGTCTTACTAGGCCTTACTCACACATGGGTCAAGCTGTAGGATCAGAAGATGCTAGAGATGGATGTTGCAAACCTCTGCTCACCACAAGAAACCCAGACTGCAAGCATCCTCAAAAGATGGCTGTCTCCCATCTGCTTGAAGACACAGGGGGGGGGGAAGAGCTCACCGCCCATCTAGAGGTACTTGGCTCCACTGTCAAGCAGTTTTTTGCACCATGTTCCTCCAAATGTTCAACCCAAAGCTACCCTCTGATTGTTGAAACTTGTTAGATCAAGTCTTGCCTTCTGGGGCAGCAGATGAAAAGTCTCATCTGTGCTACAATGTGCATCTGGGAGGGGAGGCGGTAAGGGAGCTTCTAGTAAAGGAGCTAGTATCTGCTGCTGAGGAAAAGAGGTCTGTCATGGCTGGGAATCCCAGATGAGACATTATTGGTCCAGTCATGAATCACATCTTCTGGTAAACCGGGCTGGCCTATATAAGGCCTGCTCACAGGTGACTTCAGCCATCCTTGGTCAGCATAACAGTACTGTATGCCAACCCCCTACTTTTCGAAGGCTTGCCCAACACAGATGCTGTTCACCCTATGGGGGCCAGGAAACCCCCCCCCCCCCAAAAATGCTTTAGGATATTCCACTAGAGATATGTTTGGTGTAGGTTTTGTTTACATGTAACTTCAGAAGTATAGTACTGTGGGTTGGAGTTCATCTCCCCACTGGACCATCTAGGAGAGGGACAGCTGGGATCACTCAGAGTATGTGTGGCTGGTAAGAGTTATGAGCCACTTGTGAGGTCTTGGGGCAAGCAGCCCCATTCCAGAGTGCCACCAGGAGGAGGGACCACTTCTGAGAACTTTATACCGAGAGATTTGTTATGCATTGGAACTGACTTGATGGCACATCGTCGTCGTTGTCGTCATCGTCATCATCAATCTCAGTGCATTTCGTGTCTGATGGAATGTTGCAGCACTGACTTTTTCATTACTTAGTGGATTGGAAGGAATTAGGAAGAAAGCAGAGCTCATAATTTGCCAGGGTGGTGGGATGGGAAGGAGAATGTAGAAGGCAAGCAGGGTGGCTATCCTGCAGTCAGACAACTTATCCTTGCCTATAAAGGTGCATTCTAGGACAGTGGTCACAGATAGTGGGAGACTTGAATTCAAATCCTGTGCAGTTGTGTGACCAAACACATTGGCACATGGTCATCCTTGTCCTCTCCTCTTCCATGGAATAATGCATGTGTGTGTCTAACTGTTCAATGAGGTGTTGGCAAATATTCTACATAGCTAGTAGTTTCCACCTTCTCCTTCTGGGTACAACGAGTCTTTCCTTTCTTCTGTGGAATAACCCTTCATCAACATCCACAAACAGAGCATTCCGATGGAGGGCAAAACCAAGAGTGACTCAGGATGCAGTTGGTGCTGCAGCAGTGCATTGGGAAGTGCAAGTGCACATCATGGCAATCTCAACAGCCAGCCCACCACCCTCCCCAAGTGGAGTACAAAAATGCAGATTGCTGGGTTGGTCCATATGAACAAATAAGGAGCAGGTATTTTGTAAAGTTATCTACTCTTAACTGCCCATTCAAGACCAAAGCACCTACAGATATTTTTATAGCATTGTTTGCAATAACAGACTATTCCTGGGAATGCAGCTAAGCTAGAGTGATGAATAGGGAAGCCTGAAATGGAGTGGCAGATGATTCAATAATTAATCCCTGCTATGCAAAAGGTCCTGGGGCCTTAACACTATGAGCCTTGGCTCCGCCACACCACTGGATGCAGTGAGAAGAAAAGTGACTCAAAGTTTTTAGAAGTCTGCAAAAGCACAAGCAATAAACTACTGCAGAAATAAAAGGTAGGGAGAAAAGTTCCTGAAAGTCATATAGTATATCCCTCTTTTCCTTTAAAGGTAGGGTGCTTTTCACCTGCCTTTTGAAAAGAAAGGAGATTGAGGTGGATGGGACAGATAGACTTCTCTAGGAATGATATTCCAAAGTCTAAGTGTTAGTACAGAGAACCCACTCTCCTTGCATTACTAATTGATAATTTTAGGGTAATAAAGTGGCTTGCTGGGTTTTTTGGCTCCAGATCCAGCCCATTTAAAGGTCAGGACTTATAAATGAAATTGTGCACCAAAACACACGCACGCACACACACTTGGCACCTTGCTTCCAGAGTCAAAGGGCTACTTCCCTCTGTACCTGTGTGCATCACAGCGTGGTGTGGTGGTTAGTGTGCTGGTGTCTCCATGGTTAGGATGGAGGATACCCAGATTCCAACTCCCATTCAGGCTCTCTCAGCTTAAGCTACCTTACTGGGACAAAATGGGCAAGGAAAACTCTGTATGAAGCCTTGAGCTCCTTAGCTCTAGGTAAAATTAAAAAAAAAAATCATTGCCCTAAATTGCAGCTTAGCCGTGGCGAATGTCAGGATGGCTGGCTGTTTCCAAGGCTAGCAGTAGGATTCTGCTCCCCCCGCCCCCACGGTTGCTTTTCAGGAGTGTTGCAGTTCTAAACAGAATATTCTTCCAAGGACTAATCAAATCGCTTTGCTGATAGGTTGTGGAAAAGAATTACTGTGCCAGGAATTCTTGGGCACCCGTGCCAACAGCTTGGAAATGTACAGCAGGGGGAGCCAGGTGACCATGTGGAGAAGCTGTTCAGTTAGAAAACCATGTTGACAGTTCCTTCCCTGCTTTGGAGTTAAGTGCAAGTGTAGCCGACCCATGAGTCTTCCTTCTTTCTAGCCGCCTGTCCTGAGTGCTGTTCAAGCATATTGCAAAGTGGAGTTTACCTCCCTGTGCTGGAGAAAAGGCGCAAAAAGATTTGTTGGACCTCTCACTCATCTTGAGCTTGCAGCCTGTCAACTAACTTGTATGCCTGGTTTTTTCACGAACAGATTCAGCCAGCTTGAGCACAATTCTCCTGACCTCTTCTTTACACACCAAGAGTGTGTGACAGACAGTTTTGCTTCCCCATTCCCTGTCACGTGGTTGGGGCGCACTAAGAAAGCTGGGATTGAGCTCATTGTTAATCTAAACTATCCTTGGCACTAGAAGAATCTTGCTTGCAGCCAGGTTATGCATTGCTACTTGGTCATTTCTGGGAACTTCCACAAAAGGTGAACCCGTGTGCTAGTGGTTAGAAGGCACTAACAGCTATTCAGTTGTCTCCTCCTGAATGGGTTATCTGAGAAAGATGGAGGGAGCATTGGAAATAATGGTAGCTGGTACAACAGTTGTGACTAATGGAGGGGAAGACACAACAGCTGATGGTGGGTAGAAGTGACAGGGATAGGCAGACAGAGCCAGAGCAAAAGTGGGTCTATTGGTACATTCTCTCTGTCTCTGTCTCTTACACAGACACACACACACAATCCCCTCCCATGTTCCCCCCACACAGAGGCCTCCATCCCCACTCATTTCACATATCAGCTAGGAAACAGAGAAATGTACCTTGTCCTCAATTTTGATGCTCTCTGGCTTGCCGCCATTTCCCTCCCTCCCTGGTTTCAAAGCTGGGCAGTTGGCTTAGCACTTGGTCTCCTTTACCCAATCCCACACAGTATGATGAGGCTGTGGCCTCAGCGGAGGAGAGGGGAGGGGAAGTCAAAGAAGGGCCCTGACCTTCCACTTCAGGTAAAGATAGCTCAGTGGTTTAGGTATCTGGCTGCAGAGTCAGAGGTTGGGAGTTTGATTTCCCACTGTGCCTTCTGGGAGAAGAGCCAGCCTGTGTGGCCTTGGGCAGAATCTCCTTGCCAGGGGCTGGACTCACTGATCCATAGGGTCTGTTCTAGCCGCAAAATTCTAAGATTATTTTTATTATCATCATAATTATTAAAGGATCAGTCAGTGGGGGGATGGCTGGGCAAAGATTTTCTGCATTTAAGCAGTGACCTGTTTAATGTTAGAGGCATCTGGAGTTTGGTTGTTCCCTTTTTTTTTTTCATGCAGAGAGAAGTGAGGAAAAATCTGCCCAATCTCATTCCCTCTTTCAGAAAAGAACAAATGGTTAGTCTGGATGCTTCTTGGTTAAAGGAAGCTTTAAAAAAACAACAACTTGCAGTTCATATTTTTATTCTTTTCTTTTAAAGCAGGGTGGAGCTACATCTCTACAAATTTGTCTTTGGAAGCAAAACATGGGCAGCAGTGAGCTGGTTAGCAAAGGAAGCATTGGCAAGAAGAGGCCATCTTAAGGCGGGGGGGTGGAACCCTCTAAGTTAGTAACACGTACAGAGAGCATGCTGTCCACTAACCCTCAGTGTTAAAGAAGAAGCATGAAAGATTGTACTTTTCCCATAACAATTGGCCACAATGGCTGGGAAAACAGAGGAGGGTTGCAAGTGGAAAACGTCTCAAAGCTGCACAAAATTCAGGAAATGAAGCTGGGCAAGGACATGAAGTTGCTTTTGTTCATTTACCTCAGCATCCAAAACCTTGGCTTCCAAAGCATTGGCGTCTAATATTTTATAGTTATTCTTGCTTTGTGCTTCAGATAAGATTTCTGCTCATTCTTAAACATTCTTAGGGTAGTTAAAAGCAGTGGCACTTCCAGTTTGTCTTGTGTGAAAAAAAATGCTACTAAGGCCCTTCATATTATACTGTTATATTTCTAAATGAAGAACTTTCTCTTGGCAGTTTTGCTTGTGGTTTTATTGCTTCCTATTTAAATTACCTGAGGGATTGAGGAACAATTTGAAAAGCTTCTCTGTGAATTGCCCCTGTTCAGTTTTGGTAAGTGACAGGAGGAAGTATTTAATGACTAATTTCTTCTAATTATTATTCTCTGGGTGTTTTCTTGAGTGAAATTATTTACAGAGTAGAAGACTGCAAAAATATCTGTATGAACTCATCTTTGGTTTACTTGCTTCTTTATCTTTTTAGAAATACTGAAATGCTAAATACATATCTTGATCTTCCCATGAAATTGACTTTAACATTTCCCACAGTTCATCTGAACAGGAACTGATCCAGGCAAATGACTGCACATCACCTCAGAAGACCTAACGCCATAAGGTGAACGTAGAATTGAACATCCTGCTTCCTTAAATGGAAGCCTCACTGACCTCAGTGAGACTTATGAGTAGGCACATATAGGGCTGTAGTGCTAAAATATCATTGCTTTCCACTTGAAAGCCAGGTGCTTAATTTTATCCTATTGACATAAATGGGATTTTAAACTCCCACCTTGCCCTATTGTGAGTAGATGAGCTAGAACTGAAAGAAGGGGAAATAGATTCTCAAAGTGCAGCTACACAATGCAGTTATATTAGTTGGTTACCATCTTAATGATCATCATGACTTCATCCTACAGAATTCTAGGATTTGTGTTCCATGAGGTAATTAGAATTCATTGCTAGAGAGTTCCAGTGCATTGCCTTGAACGGCAGTGGCAAATTCTAAGTACCTCATCAAATCTATTTGTTCCAGGATTCTGCAGGTTGTCACCCAGCTAATTTTAAAGTGGTATCAAACTGATACAGCTGTGAAGAGCAGACATCGTTGCGGTTCATCTGCTTTGAAAGTATGTAGGTGCTGAAATTAAGCTGCACTATGGCCTTATCATAGTTGTGTTGACACTGCAATGAAAGAGGCTAGTATGAGACAAACTGAAGGGCCATTTTCCCAATCAAAGACACACATGGGTGTGGGATGTGTATGAAAGACATGAGGTCCAGAGTCAACAGAAATATGAAAATAACAAAATTTAATGTGTTGCTATGATCTGGAGCCATGTTACTTCTCTTATCTTCTGTAAGCCCTGTGAGGGATTTGATATTACTGTGACACGAGGGTCGGAGATAATCCAAAAAGTGTTGGGGAGACAAAATCACCAAAAGGCTCTTTGCTGTGTGAAGAAATAAACAACAAACAGGGACTGGAGCCAAACACATTAAAAAGTAACACAGTCTTCTACCCCGAGAGTTGGCATTTTTTCATTTACATGCTAAATAAGAAATGAGCTTAGTCTCCACTGTCTTGTTCTTGGTGTACACCAATGTAATGTAGGCTTATAGTCCTGCCAAGTGAGAATAACATAATTTGTCAGCCATTTTACAGAGGTGTAAACAAGTGTATCAGTCGGAAGCCAGGAGGGAAATCTATCAAACACCCAGGTGTGACAGTGTAAAATATCTGTGGTGGATAGCCATGTTCTTGTTTTAACATGGATATTGTAAATTGCTACCTGTTAGAATTTTGCTGAAAGGAAACAAGAACCAACAGTTCATGTGCATATATATCAGTGGATGGTATTTTAAGATATTTTTTAAACAGAGCCTTTAAAAGTTGTCTGAAGGTAATAATGCAGTATGTTTTTGAACTGCAATAACCAGTGATAACTTGATTACTAAAATTATTTCTGCTCCACCCCTCGTCTCCTTGTTCCCTTATCCTTTTCTGACATTTTTTTTTAAGATTATACATCTGAATTCAAGGCCTGTCTTGTTTTATTGATTGTATGTAAGCTGTTCTGGAAGCTTTTTCACTTGAACAGGATAATTGTGTTTTAAATAAATAGCAATGTAGTGCTTCTAATCCAGACTGAGAGTTAGGTGAGCTTAGGTTGTATTAAAATTAATAGGATTTAAGATGCTTTTGACCCTTTACCTCTTAATTTGAGTAGAGACTACCTCTGAATTTTATGATGATGCTTGTTTCATCTTCTGTTCCTTGGGTTTATGTTGTATGTCAATGTTTTGGTTTTAGCTTTTATGTATTATTTCTCTCCTCCAGTAGGTTTCCTTGAGAAGCTTTCTTAGCAAGTCACTTACAATTGTAGTTAAATAATGTGTATTTTCTTTTCTGGTTTGAAGGGTATGTTTGTGTGTGGAATGTTTAAGAAATAACTAGCAACACCATTGGCCCTATACATCTCAGATGACAAAAATGACAAAAATGCTAAACAAGCATACTTTCACAGATTGTTTCCTAAGGCTTAAAACCATTAACTTGCTTCTCCTTTATACAACCAGAGAAGGGAAATGTTATATTTTTGGGCTATGGTTCCCAGAATTGTGCTGGCAGCATGACCAGTGACCACGCTGACTGTGGTATTCTGGAAATTGTCATCCAAATTTAACTTTCCCTAGCTTCTTTTATATTCCAGGTGTGCTGTCCCGGCACAATCTAAAATTTGTCCCATCACCAGCTCTTCTGTGTGATCGGACCAGACAGGCTAGCCAAATCCAGGATATCCTGTGTGGTCTTTATGCTCTGAGAAAATCATAGAATTAACCCACAAGGCAATGTCTTCTTCTCTCATGTCTAACCCAAAGTGTACCATCTACTACTTCTACATCTATTGTTGCCATCAAATGGATTTTAAGATTAATTACCTGTCAACTTTCGTAATTGCTGTGTAGAGTTCTTGCTAATGGCGTTGCCATAAATGAACAAAATGAAAAGTCAGCATTGCTGAAGTCAGTGGGAGTTTTGCCACTGATTTCTACTACGCCAAGATTTCACACTAAAGTACTTAATCGTTCAGTTTACAGGAAGGACACAAGTCTCATGCACTCTCAAATCATCAGGGGAGGCTTGCTGCTGTCAAGAGCAATAAATAGATAATGGAAAAAAAAAACACCAACCCTTCAGTGAGGGTGCGTGCACATTTATGTGATGCAGGTGAATTTCTGCTTCTAGCACAAAAAGGTGTGAAGGGTCTGAACTGCTGGATAGCTCAGTGGTTTAGGTCTCTAGCTGTGAAGAGTTCAATTCCCCACTGTTGAGAGTTCAATTCCCCTCTGTTGAGAGTTCAATTCCCCACTGTGCCTCATTGAAAGGGGCTGGACTTGATGATACATAGGTTTCCTTCCAGCTCACTAGTCCATTAGCCAAATACTGTTTAGGCAGCAGATCTCCAGTTTACCAAACAAGAGTTTTCCCCACCATCCCCTAGATATGTCAGGGAATGAACCCAGAACTGTTTGCATTGCCACTGTGCTACATCCTCTCCCATGCATAAACAAGGCATAGCTTGGGAAGTGTGCCTTTTTTAAAACTACAACTCCCAGAATTCCACAGCCAGATAGGGGGATCTTACAGCCTATGGCTGTACTGTTGGGGGGGGGGGGGAAGAGATCATTGGATCTGTACTTCCAAAAAAGTAACCTTCCCAAGGTCTGAGCATCCAAGTCTTCCTCAAGTTTAAACTGCCTCTCAGAATGATGTGTTGTATGTAAGCTGTTTCCAGTCTCATCTGATCCCTTCCTGCTACCACCAAGTCAGAACAGGGGAAGAGATCGAAGGAATTAGGTAAGAAAGAACTGAGAAACTAGAGGAAGACTTTCTGAAATAGTAATTTTGAACATAAATATTGGATAGATAAACCCTTGCTCCCTAAATGTAGCATCTCTTACTAGTCTTAGTTTTGAAAAAAAAGAAAAAGGAAATTCCCATCAGATATAACTCAGTGGTTTAGATATCTAGCTTCGAAGCCAGAGGTTTGGAGTTTGATTTGCAACTGTGCCTCCTGTGAGTAGAGCCAGCCTGTGTGGCCTTGGGAAAGCTGCACAGTCCCAGGATGCTCCCAGAAGGAGGGAATGGTAAACCACGCCTGAGTATTCTCTACCTGGAAAACCCTGCAAAGGGTTGCCACAAGTCGGCATTGACTTGAGGGCACATGATTATTATTATTATAGTTTCATTGTCCAAAGGTGTTTTTGAAAAGCTCCATGCTACTTTCCTGTCTAAATACAGTGTACAGCAAAGTTACTGAGAAATCTTGTTTTGTCAGTATTTGACCTTCTTGAATGAGTAATAAAGTGTTCTGTGGCAGCTTTAAGACTGACAAATTTTATTTGGCATGAGATTTTATCAACTACAGCACACTTCTTCAGATGTGTGGAGTGCAGGACTCAAGCCACAGATTTATATGCACATGGTGACTGAGGCAAGGCAAAATGAAGAGGGATACAGAAAATAACAAAATCACACTTATATGAGCAACACCGGTTACAAACTTTCAAAGGACTGGTTTGCATAAATAATCTAGCTACAGTAAGGCCATCTAAAAAAAAAAGTTAAGAAAATCTAGTTTGTGGTAAGCCATAAGAAGCAAGGAACCCAAGAAATGCAATTAAAGATCCAAAATGAAAGCATGAAACACAGTGAAGAACGCAAGTACCTTGGAAATTAGTTAAAAGAAACAATGAGGTAATAACCATGCAATAAATGTCAGAAGGGAGATAGCCTGGAGCAGCCTCTTTAAGATGAAGAATGTAAATGTGCAAAATGTAAAATTGTTGTTGAGAAGGAGCACTGGATGGTGCAATGTGTTCTTGGTTCTACTGAACAGTGTGGAATCACATACTTCCTTCCTACACATCTTTGTTTTAATGGGAAAATACACCACTAAAGACATAACACCCTTTTGAATTGCAAACTGGGCAGAATCTGGTGTGTTTCTGTGGGGTCAGTGTGGCCCCAAATTGCTGGACATTACTCCCTCACTATAAGTGAACATAGGCATTTGAGTCATGAAAGACAACAAAATGGTTTTGGTTGCTCTTTATTAATTTCATGTACTGAAGAAATGATTTGACCATAAATAATCATAGGTGTTTCCCTATGTGGTATGTGTATTAAATCAATAAAGGTCCAGGTTTAGTCATATCCAAGCTGGTTGGAAAGCTCAGTGGTTGAGGTATCTGGCTGCAGAACCAGAGGTTGGGAGTTTGATTCCTCATTGTGCCTCCCAGGAGAACAGCTATAGCCTGTATTGCCTTGGGCAAGCTGCACCGTTCCAGGAAGCCACCAGAAGAAAGGAATGGTAAACCCCTGCTGGGTATTCTCTACCTGGGAAACCCTAAAAAGGGTTTCCATGTCAGAACTGACTTAATGGCACATGATGATGATGGAATCATACCCATGAAATAATGGGACTTATTTAATCATGTCTAATTTAGTTACATGACAGAGTTAAGTCTTATTGTAAAACCATTTTCAGAGCTGCATTAATTTATTACAGAAAAAATAACAAGACAATTTAAAGATTAGGCCGCACCTTATAACATGAATTCGGGTCAAATTTAGCCTCTCTCATCAGACATGTGATGTGTTCTCCAAAATTTTAGCTTATGTTGTGCTTTTGTTGTTTTATTTTTAGAACTGTTGCTTTTGAGAAATGCAGGTACGCATGACAAAATATTAGGAAATTAGCAAGGCCACTTTTAAAACCTCATCATGTGCCATATGCATGGTCAACAGCAATCAGAAGACCTGGACCAGTCTCATTAATAGCACTGGTGACTGTTGGAATTATTTTTAATTAAGCTAAAATCCCTACTGCATACTGCAAATCAGCATAACATTTCCCATAGTGTCTTGATGAGTAGACAATTCAGTTACCTAATAGATTTTCAGCTAGTGGGACTACAATTAGCATGTGTGAAAGGAAAATTAGAAGTATAAACCATGATTGAACCAGAGGATTTAAAGGACTGAAAACAAGAGAGAATATTGGGTTGGGATGGGCAGCTGGAGAAGGAAGAGGAGAAGACTAGCATTTTACTTGCTTTTTGAACAGCTGTCATTCAAAAAGCAGCAAACTAGCAAACAAAATCCCTCACAACTTGAAGTTGCTATGTTGACAGCTAATTTGTAACAGATTCAGATAAAAGTGATGTTCTAAATCCCTTGAATGCCTTTGTTAGGTCTAGACAAGATGCCAGGAAATGTGGGCACGATTTTGAGTTCTACAAAACTCAACCTCAGGGCAGAAGATACAAAAATGAGGGGATGGGGGAAAGAAACAGAGAAGTCAGAAGGCTTGTCCAGATATTGTAGCCATTAAGACATGTGCTTTAGTTTCAAGTTGCTGATGGGCAGGACTGCATAAATCACTGGTAGGTGTTACAGCATCAAAGTACGTATACCTAACAGTGCACTGTGGGAGGAGGAAGCAATGGCTGACTTCTGCTGCTGAAAACTTTTAAAGCCGTCAATAAGATCTATCTTTTTACCCTTGGGTGAACACACTCCATTTGGAGACTGGGGCTAAATTACAGCACATTAACTAGGCTGGCCTGATAGGTCAAGATTGTCCTTAGGCAGCAGCATTAACCTCTACTGGGAATGGGTGGCAGAATGGCTGGCATTCTTCCTGTATGTTTGCAACATAACAGGGTTGAAAAAAATAAAGATGGTGGTGGTGGGGGGGAAAGGCTCATTTTTATTCTAATCTTGGATCTCCATCACAGCATGTTGCTAAAAACAGAAACAATGACAGTTCTGGAGCATGGCTTTAGAGCTGTCTACAGTGAAAAAAGTTACAGGATCCACTGGCACCTGGCCAATACCCTGGGGGATTCAGGGCCCACATGGTTTGTCAGAGCACATGCTGTCACTGTATGCTGAATGTGCAACCTTCTAAGATGCCGGTGGGAATTTCGCCATGACTTTTCATGACATGAAGATCTAATCTAATGGGAGCTGGAAGAAATTACATTTTAGGAACAAAAATGTTTTGCATGGAACTGAACAGTTTTCTATAACAAATCTGCTTTCCTCTAGGTCATGTTTCCAAAATGCTGAGTTCTTTTCCCCCTCTTAGAATCATATGCAAAATGACCTGTTGTGCTTTGGATAAAAGGCAAGTTTTTTAAATTTCCTGACAGGTACAATGTAAAGTCTGTGCACCAGTTGTTCTGAATCCCAAAGCTGAAATCAATGTACACTGAGACAGAGTTAGGAAGAAAAATTACTTTTTTGAAATATAACTCACAGAATCCCCTTAATACAGGCATACCTCGGTTTACGAACGCCTCGGTTAACGTAATTTTTGGTTTACGAAGGCAAATCCATTGAAAATAATGCCTTGGTTTACGATTTTTTTTCGCAATACGAAGCAAGTTTCCCCAGGATGCATTGAGCCTGGGAGATGTATAGTGCCACCCCCATGCATGCGTTCCTATGGGAAACTGTGTTTCGGTTTGCAAATTTTTCACAATACGAAATGTCCTGGAGAACACATTGAATTCGTAAACCGAGGTACGCCTGTATATTAAAATATAACTTTTTCAGGCTCTTCATCTCTGCTCCTATAAAATCCCAGTGCATACAGAGGAACATACAGTACTTCTTAGTAAATATGCAAAAGGACATCCAGTGTGGTGTAAGGGTACAGAGTGGTGGACTAGGGCTCAAGACGCCTGGGTTCAAATCCCTGCTCAGCTATGGAAACTCATTGAGGGTGTGAAATTGTTAAAACCCCTCCTTAAATATCTCACTTACCTTGAAAGCCTATTAGGATCACTACACATCAATTCTGACTTGACACCAACAGAACAAAAACAAATATGCAAAACAATGTATTGTTAATGTCTCTTTGTTGCATTAGCTATTAGGTTCTTATCAGCTACTATTTGTATTTATTGGGTAATCTATGTTATTGCATTCCCCTCCCTCGTTGAAATCTTGTGCCCCCCCCCGGCGCTTTAAAATGTACAGGATGAAAACAGCGATAAAGAATTAATCGTCCGTCCAAAGCTCTGAATTAACATGTTGCCACTGATGCTTAGTTGCTATGTTTTCCCATTCAGACACAGCTGTGTCTACCTGGTCTCAGTAGCAACACCAATGCGGAGATGTGCGTGTGTGTGCTTGAATTTCATACTAGGTGGTCCTCCAGGGGCCCTTCTCCCATGTGTCATCAACAGCTACATGAAACTGTTCGAGTGGGTCATCTGGGGACTTGATGACATCCAACTGTTTCTCATTTACATTTCAATTAGATGAGACAAAGGGAGTGCTAAACTGGTGTCAGGGAACAGAACTGACTGGATAACTGCTAAAAAGCTGAAGCTTGATCCCAACAAGCCAGAGGTGCTGCTGGACAGGGCCAGTTTGTCTCGTCAGGGGGTTGATGTTTATCCTTTTTGACATGGACATGCACTCCTTAAGAGAGCTCCTTTGCTGGATTATGCCCCCCAGAATCCCTTAGCCTGTATGACCAACAGCCCAGCTGGTGGGGAGGGGGGGATTTTTGGGAAGAATCGTCCTGGAAAAGAAATTTTCTGAGCTCTGCTAAAAAAATGACAGGATCCACTGGGACTTGGCCAGGCGCTTGGGGAGCTTCAGGGCCCACATGGCTTGTCAGAGCACATCAAGTTTGCAGTTTAGAAGTGCTCATAGATCAGGTTTGGCCCAGTTTTGGAGGCTGAAGCAACCCTGGTAGCAAGGAGCAATTTTTACTAATAGCTTAGGCTGGTCTGCCAACTGCAGTCTTTCTGAAGATGACCCAGAAACTATATAGGGTTTAGAACATGGTTACTGCACTACTAAGAACATCAGGATCCTACCTAGCCAGTGCTGAAACAACTCCACTAGCTTGTGGTCCATATCCCAGGTCAACTCAAGCTGTCGGCATTTACTTCCAAAGCCCTGCCTAGCCTGAGATCCACTTACTTGTTGGATTGTTTTAAGAACACTGGAAGCTATCTTATACTGAGTCAAATGGTCCAGTGTTGATATCGCCACCATGACTGACAGCAGCTCTCCATCCAAGTATTAACTAGGACTCACCTTGCCCAGCTTTCAAAATTAGACAAGATCGGGTGTGCTCAGGGCAGTTCGGTGGGTCTTGCCCCATAATAGTTTGCCCAGTCCCAAAGCTTGACACCTGACGAGGCGCTTTTCTGGCTCCCTCTCCTTGTGAAGTTTGGCGAGTGATGCTGGAGGGCAGGGCCTTTTCACTCGTGGCACAACACTTCTGGAACAGCCCCACCAGGGCTGCTCTCACATGTTTACATTATTGTTACCTTCTTGATGATACCAAAAGGCTTCTTAAAACAACAACAACAAAACCCCGAAGCTTTAAAGATTTTTATTTCTCTCTCTCTTTGAACTACTGTAAAGCTGCTATACCCATCTGGTTTTTAAAAAATCTCTTTTGTTATTTGCTCAGTCACCTCTGGTGCCATCTGTGTCATCTGGGCAAAACAAGTGGGTGGGATCAATCGGGTTGCTTATTGCGTTGCCACTACCCAAAAGAAACTGGGCTGTGACTGCATTGCTGTTACACCATAGGAAAGGAGACACATGGCTCCTTTCACCACTGAGATTTCACCTGTTCTATTAAAACACTCTGGTTTGATGCCACAGGAGGGCAGTCTGTACATGCCACCTATTCCATTAGAATTGGCCACTGATGTCACAATCAAAACTCCTCTAGCCTCAATATACAGTCCCTCAATGATCCTAGCATGCAAATGGTCCAATAACTTAAAATTAGCCTTCAGGGACGCCAGACAAGCAATATAGATCTTGACTTATTTATTGCTTTCTTGTTATACACAACCTCTGTGGTTGAAACAGAAAAGGTCATATCTGTAAAACGTTAGTATTATTTCCACTGCAGCGTAACACTATTTTACAGAATGAGGCTTTGTTTCCAAAGGATTTCCTAATGATTTGCTTCCATACATACATTCTAACCCCAACGCCCAGGACCTGCCCACTCTACCTCTCAGAAAACTCACAGAGGACTGCTTATACGTTAACAAATCAATATAAGGGCCCATGCCTTGTGACAACTGAACCAACAATTATTACTTTGATCTCTGAGCAGAAATCCAACAGATGTGACCCAGTAAATGAGCACAGAACAGAAGCAAATAAAAAATAAACATTCTGCATTTGTATAAAATGAGATGATAAATAAATATACATATATATGCATCTTTTATTTTTATATAAACCTCTTGCTTTCAATGTACTGTGATTAAAATTTCTCTTAAAATAAAACTATGTACCTTGATTTCCTGCTTCATCCTCAGAAAACAGAACAACTCTATCTTCCTGTGCAAATAGAACATTTATGCTCCAACATCTACATTATAAAAAAGTTGACTCAAGAGATTCAGTTTTTAAGCAGCAGTCAGCAGACCTTTCCTCCTGAAAACAGGCTGAGTTCTGCTCTGAAGAGTCTCTGAGGTCCTGAGAACGACAGCAATGCACAGCTGTACTGTCCCGTCTTTCATTCTGTAAACCACTGGAGAACCATGGGAGGCCATGTCCAATATCATTAAACAATGGTGTTGATGTGATCCAGTTCAACAAGCTGAAGTCTGACTGGTCTCCCCTTGAGTTCCAGTGGAAAGTTTCATCTCCTAATGTTGGATCCAGCTCAAAAGTGCCTTTGTGAAAACCCAAAGATGTTTCACCCTGACTACCTATCACTGAAAAATGCCCATTCTCCTCCCATACCTGAGCACCAAGAGCAGGAGCAGAAATGTTTAAACTTCTTGTAGCCTCTGGGTTTGGTGGCTGAAACAGCTCATTTCCTTGCTGCGATAACTGCCCGGAGCAGTTTTGGTTACAGTTCTTGAGAACCTCTCTAGCAAAGCCATACGGGCTTTCTGGAGAATGGTCAGCACCTGGGTTTTTAAGGGGGTCGGCCTCTTTTTGTGGGTTCCACCTATGTAGAAGATGGCTGTGAGTGTTTGGCGGCATCCTTGACAACTGGCGTCCAAGTTGAAGCTGGGTTGGGAAAAGTGTTCCTTGAAGTGTTCTGTACAGGAACCTGATGGAGTGAAGGATAGGGATAAGTCAAAGAAGGAAGAAAACAAAAGGGACTGAAATAATAATGTACCAATTACCCTTGGTCTGAATGGTGCTGTAGGGATGGTCCACTGCAATGCTAGATGAGGAAGGGTTTTAGGTGAGACTGGGAAATGAGGAGACGTTCTCTCTGTCCCCCTCCCAAGCCTGTTCTCTGCCTGCTATATAGTTGCAACAGCAGAAATAGGAATAATGATGATAATGATAGTTATGACACTGCTGCAGCAAACTTTTCAAACAAATCTCCCAGTCAAGCTAGGGGTGCATTGTGATACACAGATCACTATCTGGAAAGGAAACTCAGCACTCTTCTAGGTGCTGTGCACTTTCCACTATCAACTCCACTTCTCTATCACACATCCAACTGGTAGGTTTTTAGCTTTCTTTTAAAAAAAGATTTTTGTATCCACACCTGCTCTGCGTGGATTTCACGGTAAGACTTTTTGCAGAGGGTATTCTTCCAAAATGGAGGATCTAGAGTAGACCAATGGCTGATGCATATACATCTCTATACAAGAAGACAAAGTATGTGTGGAGGTTGTGGGGAGGGCGCAGCTATGTGGCATGACCCTCATCCCTCCCCATGGGGGAACATTTCTATAATACATGACTGCCTCCACAGGGCTCTGAAAAGATATGTACGCATAATATTGGTGGGTTTTATCTGTTATGTGACTTAATTTACAGGTTTTTGGTTTTTCTCTGGCAACAAATCTTGTTTTCTATGATTTATTTGATAGTCATTTCATAAATTCGTTATGGCTAATGGCTAAAACAAGTAGGCATTGATTTGTTTCGGTTTGCTAGCTCAATGACGTATTTTGATTATTTCAGCATATGCGTGCGCCCACAGTTTCCAGTGCTGTCACAAAACAATGGAAGCTGCAATGTCATAATCACACCAACCAATATACGTTAAAGGAAAAAAGAAACACCCTACCTGGGAAGTAAAGCAACAACAGGTGTTATGAGCCATGTCAGATAAAACTTAGGATCTCCCATCAGTCTTTCCATAATCCAGTAGGGGTTAGATGGATGATAACATACAGGACAGGATGCGTTGTAAAGAAGGGCCACAATGAAGAATAAGGCAATGCTGAAGACACATGATGTCACATGGAACCAAGTCTGAAAGAAGACATAGGTAAAGGTAAAGGTTCCCCTTGACAATTTGTCCAGTCATGTTCGACTCTAGGGGGCGGTGCTCATCCCCGTTTCCAAGCCATAGAGCCAGCGTTTGTCCGAAGACAATCTTCCGTGGTCACATGGCCAGTGCGACTTAGACACGGAACGCTGTTACCTTCCCACCGAGGTGGTCCCTATTTATCTACTTGCATTTGCATGCTTTCGAACCGCTAGGTTGGCGGGAGCTGGGACAAGCGACGGGTGCTCACTCCGTCGCGTGGATTCGATCTTACAGCTGCAGATCTATAGATCTTACAGCACAGAGGCTTCTGCGGTTTAACCCGCAGCGCCACCACGTCCCTAAGAAGACGTGGTCCCTAAGAAGACATAACCACAAGTTAATCTGCAACTCTGGCAATGGGTTCTAACAACCTGGCAAAGAACAATACCCCCCTTTCCAACCACGGGGGCAAGCGTCAGGACAGCAGATAGACTAGTCTAGAGGACATAACTATCTTTTCTGCTGAGAGTACTCAGCAGCCACAATGAAATCACCTACACCAGACCACTCCCTTGAAAACTCCCCTTATGGGGAAATTCCTCGTGCTTAATATTGGGCCACACAATATTCTCCTCTAAGCAAATGGATAGTCAGGCTTGTTAAGCTCCAGGATGCCATCTGCACTAGTGTTACAAGGACCTATTGGGCACTGTCTGTGACATCACTATACAAATCTAGGAATGAGCAAACTCTCCTCAGTTCAATACAAAATGTAATTAGCAGTTACATAACCTTTTGTGAAGTATTTTACAAACAGACACATCTAACTGTACTATATGATATTAAAAGTTCAGTTCATTGAAATCTGCACTGAATAACACAGAGTTTTCCAGGTTTTGACAGCTTGTTTTAGCATTCCCATAAACTGAAGATCTAAATAAAATCTAGGCTAAGAGGATAGCTAGCAGAGAAGGTACCAGGAGTCTTTATAAAAGCTACAGGCTGACCAGGATGGGTATTTCTTCACTCCTTAGTGAGACAAACTCAGTGCTTTCCAAGCATCTTTATTTCAAAACTCCATTTTCTTAACCATCACCTGCAACCTTAAGAATCCTCTTTGGGGAAGGCTTGCTTAGCTCTGTCTCAGCAGCAATTAGTGCTCAAAATTAGGATGAACGATAGGTTCAGATTACAAGAAAAAGCACATGCAGTCTGTGCATGGACAGATTCTCATTTTACACACTGAGTTTTACAATGCCTATTACACGATCTGACATGATGAGCTAGACAAATTCATGTTCCATCCCAGGCAATTATGAAGCTTGGCAGCAACCCTACATTAACTTTTTCATCCGCCTACTAGCCTGATTCTGAATTCTGCCTTCCATTTGACAAACCTTTTTTTTCCCTTCCTTATCTTCTTTTCCTTTGGATTAACTCCCACCCCACCCCCCCAAAAACAACAACAACGCATATTTGAAAACTGTGCAATACTTCTGTCCACCAACAGTGTACTTTCACAAAGTATGCATTAAACTAGACAAGCCTGGCCACATCTCCTAGCTTTATGTAGTTTGTTTAACCAATGGTTGAGTGATGCAGTAACAGAGGCAAAGGAAATCTCTCCCCCACCACCCAACCCTGCCTGGAAAAGACTTTGCATGCAGAAAGGCTCAAGATCTCTGCCTACTGTTCTGATCTTGGTTCTGGCCTAAGGATCCTGGCTGTATGGCACAGTACTGTTGAAGTGCAGCAGCCCTCTCACTGTTCTGGTTCCACACTGCCAGCAGGGAGCCAGAGTGGTTGTTAAGAGTCTTGGATAAGGCCCTGAGAGATCCAGCTTCCACTGAGCTACGAAACGCACTGGGAAACCTGAGATCTTTCTCTTCTATAGCCTGAATTACATCACACGCTGGTTGTGGTGAGTAAGTGGAGCAGAGGAGAGTCCACTGGAGGAGAGGCAAGATATAAATATAAGAAACAAGCAGTCTTGCCTATGTATAGAAACTATGCAAGACGGGAGGATGATCTTGTTCCTCTAGATAGAAGGCAGTGCTAAAGTTGCAAATGACCAATCCTGCCTCAGATGATTCCTTTGTGTGGACACCAACCGCGTGAGGTATGAAATCTGAGTATCTTTAAATGGCTTCTTGGTCATAATCACAGCACAGGAATTGGCCCACTTCCAGTTCAGCAGCCATAACTGTGGCTTTTGGGTAATTCTCACCTCTTCAAATATCCTCTATGTTCACTCTCCCATTGTAATGCAAAACACATTGGTTATAAGCAGTAAACGCTGCTGATTCAAAATTACTGCCAGCCAGGCTTTCCACAGTTTTTTTTAAAGAATAAAAACCAAGACAATAGTGCATATATAAATGAAGAGAATATTCAAGTCCTACCCTCTCACCCCAATAATCTGTGTTCAGAAAAAGCTTGTTTTGGGATGGCAGTGGAATCCACAAATATTTTGGGAAGGAAGATGAGTCACCGACAGGATGGACATGCCTCTCCAGACAGGGACACTTGTTATATTTGTGGGGATCCATAGATGGCACATGATTAGCATTACAGATACAGATGAACAGGCTGGGGCCACTGAGAGGGTGAGAAGCTAAAAGACGACCCAAAGCTTCATGAGATGGAAACGGGGGAGAAACCTGAATAGCTTGGAATGAAGGTCAACTGATGTGGAGAAAGAACTCCAAAGATTGCATTTCAACAAAACATTTTTTAAACAAGACATATGGAAATACCGCAGTATGGTGTCAGCTGTCTGACAGAACCGTGAATACAAGCAAATTCAGTAACAAACACATTGGAACATGCATAGTGAGAGACATAGCAAGCTGCTAGGCCATACGGCATAAGAGACTTACCCAGGTTTTAGTTTCAATAGCCAAATGTAGTATTATTGTGAAGAGAGCTATTGTGGTGATAGGGGTTCCCCATGAAAATATATCCACGTCAGAATCATAATCTATCTGAAAACATTAAAGGGTGATTTTTAAAAACTCATCTCTTCACACATCACATACACAAACTTAAATTAATGCCTAGCAATTCATATCAAAACAAGAAAAGATGGGGAAGTTCTTCCCCCCAATTCTATTCCTCAACTCTGGACACTCTTTCAGATGTATTGCCTGACCATACATTTCTCCCTTGAACAATGCCAGGGAGTTAGGGGTGCTGGACCCCCATGTAGTTCAAAATCCATATATAACTCTTATGCTCCCAAAATCTTAACTACAAAGCATAAACATTTGATCCACAGAGACACGCAGACAAAACAGTTCTCTCTCTCAGGATCCTTTTCCATAGGGTTGACAATCCTTTCTGTTCAGTACCGTGTGTAATGAACCTTAAAGGTCCTTATGACACCTTGAGCAAGAGGTTGAATTAGAGATGTTGTGTTTGGGGGCAAGTCAACCACTTTGACACATTTGGAGTTGAAATCATGGGGTTCTGGATTGCCATGGGCACAGTTTTTGTTGAATATTGATTGACTGATTGATTTAAAAAAATCCTTGTATAACCAAAATCATGCTGTTCAGACGTGCAATTCAAGGGAGAAGTGCATTTATTTACATGGTTATCCTACAACAGTTTAATCCTTGTTAATGTTATTGTGCAGTGGGTTGTTTTCTGTCTTTTCCCTTTTTGTTGCATTAGCATGTGCGAGCACACGCAAGCACACACACACACACAGATATATATATATACACAATATTTACACACACACAAACTATATTAAAAAAAGCACAAACATGCACACATATATAAACATATATGGGTTTATGTGTGTATAATAATGAAAATACCACACATCTATAATCTCACTTGTGGTACATTTACCAGGCCTGGCTCCTTCCTCGCCCCCCCCCCCCCCCCCCACTTATCCAAGAAGAGAAGAAGGAGTCAACCCTTGAGAGTGACTACAATTTCCAACTTACAAAGTAAGGGATGAAGAAGCAAACCAGACTTTGGTAGAGGGCATCAATCATATTCATCCAAAACATATGTGGCTGGTATTCCTGCAGTACGGAAACACAGAGTGAGTGCCTACATTCAGATGAGTCATCTTCTTTATGGTCAAATAAATAAATAAAACTAATGAACTGGTAAGACACAGAATAACTCAAGTGGGGAGTTCAGCCTCAACCAGGTCTAACTAGAGATGCCACTGAAGTTCTCTGAGCTGAAGATAAGGTGTACACTTCGAGGTTGTGTCAGACCCATCTGTCTGCATTTTTCGCTGGCTCGGATTAAGTGCCAAGCCGTTGTAAAACCTCCCAGATTCCCTATTCCCCATTCTCAAATTCCCTCCCACATAGCTCACCCATATCCCCTCAACTCTCCTTTTCCATTTCAACAGGATCTAACCAATCTGATATATGTAAGCAAATCACGGACCAAACCCTCTTTTCCATCAGCACCTGAAAGTGGGTTACTGTAGCCCTGGGATAAAATGCATTTCTCAAAATCTGCTTGGAGGGATCTTATTCTAAAATGTGGCTTCGGTTCTTGAAAATAATATCAATTTACAAAGCAAAGGGTGGGATTCTAAGCTAAGTTAGTTGAATTTAGTTCCTGTAAAAACCAGTAGAATGAGTAAGGGTGAAACTCTACAGAGAGGGAAATACAAATTAACTTGAACTCTCTTGCTACAGGGCATTGAGTCACACCGGGGCATTTGGTTCTCTTCAATATAAGTGGCCACATGAGCAGATGGGAAAAAGCCCAAGAATAGCTCGTTAAGCTGTTAAAAATAATTAAATAAACAGAACTGCCCATCCAGGAGAAGCGCTTAAAAAAAAAAAAAAGGGAAGGTCTTAGAAGCTTAGAGGCTTTGTGGAGAGAGGCAAATGCTGGTGTTGCTTGTGTGTGTGTGTATTCTCCTTGTCCTGCCTCATGAGGCAGGGATGAGGGGGAAGCTGCTTTGCCAAAGCATTGGTGTGTGCGCGTGCATGCGCGCACAAGAACAGGGTTTGAGTCCAGACTGATAATTTCTATGCCAAGATGATCTAGCACTAAACTAGTATATCAATGCAATGACTTCGTACTAAATTTGTTAATTAATTTTTTAAAAAAAATGCTGAGATACTAGGGGACAGATCGTGGGGTGGGTGTCCTTGCATTCCTTAACATCATGCCCCAACTGTTTATGTCACCACAAGGACACCCAGGGTATCTGACTATGTAGTTGCAACCTAGTAAGAAACATTGATCGCTAGTCAATTTCTTAAAAAGTGTTAGGTTGATGTCAAATCACCAAGTGAAACTGAGGTAAACTTGCAGGATCTGGGTATATACAGTGAAATTAAGTTTTTACCTCCATGTTTTGACCACTTGTGTAGAGCTGAGGCACAGCAGTTAGTATGTCTGCGGGTACGTCTTTATCAAGCACGCCAACAATCAGTTGAGGCAGGGAAGAGAACAGCAAGTTAAAGAAGATCAGGTACCACTGATCAATCATGGACGATCCAGAAAACCCACAGTAAAACTGGTACCAGAAGAGGAGGGCCACGAACATCTTTGAACAGAGCAGAAAAAGAGCAGCACATTAATGACACAGAGACTTGTCATCTGAAAGCTTCCTGTGACTCTTCAGAAATGTGCAGGCCACTGCTGGACATTTACTGGACATTTCAAATAAACCTTTCTATCACTATTGCTTTCAGGAAACTTTATGTTTCCATTTTTATTTTTATTTCTTTACAATGCCAGTCATATGTACATGCAACACCTAGGTGGTCTGATCAGATACTAGCGCATGCTTATCTAATCATGCTTCATGAAGGAGTCCTCTTGGTTTCAGAAAGAGCACTCCAAGAAAACAGCTTGAACATTTCTGCACAATTCCCAGGTTGTGTTTTTTCAAAAGTTTCCCCATGCGGTCCGTGACCCCTTTGATGTATGGCAGAAATACTTTATTTGTGGGTGGCTGTTTTTCCTCTTCAGGTCAGTGTTGCTTTCTTGGTTTAATGGCTCTTGTGATTTCATTTTTGGAATAGCCATTTGCCTGTAGGGCCCAATTCAGGTGGTTGAGTTCGGTGCTGAGAAATTGAGCTTCACAGTTCCGATCTGCACGGTCTACCAGTGTTTTGATTATGCCTCTTTTTTGTCGTGGTTGGTGGTTGGAGTTTTTGTGTAGGTACCGGTCTGTGTGGTTGGGCTTTCTGTAGACCTTGTGTCCCAATAGGAGGTCAGGTTTGTGTATGACCATGACATCTAAGAAAGGGAGTTGGCCCTCTATTTCTTTTTCCATGGTGAATTGTATATTTGGGTGGATGCTACTGAGATGGTTTAGAAATTCTTCCAGTATTTCCTTCACCGTGGCTCCAAACTGCGAAGGTGTCATCCACGTATCGGAACCAGACTGTGGGTGCGAAGGGTGTCAAAGCCAGGGCCTGTTTTTCGAAATGTTCCATGTAGACGTTTGCTATAACCGGGCTGAGGGGGCTCCCTCTGAGTGTCAGAGTGTCCTTTATCGGTACCTTGGTGAATAGGGATACTATGTCAAAGCTGATCAGTCTGTCCCCAGGGTTGAGTTTTAGGGTGCTGATCTTGTTTATGAAACGTCCTGAGTCTTTGATGTAGGATGAGGTTTGACCAACGCGGGTCTGTAGGAGGATGGCTAGGTGTTTTGCTAATTCATATGTCGGGGAGCCAATGGCACTTACAATGGGCCTGAGTGGGATTGAGTCTTTGTGGATTGTGGGGAGTCCGTATAGTCTTGGTGGGAGAGCTTCTGTCTTGCAGATTCGTTGAAGGACGTTGGGGTGCAGGGAGGAACTCCTGATCAGCATGTTTGTTTGTTTTGTGATTTTGTTGGTTGGGTCCTGTTTCAGTTTTCTGTAGGTGGTGGGGTCTAGAAGTTCCCTGATTTTGTCCTTGCATTCTTCTGTTTGCATGATCACTGTGGTGTTTTCTGTGTATACACATTACTGTGTATGGTTTTCATTGTATGGCATTTTTGTTTCTCTTAAATGTGATTTTAAAATGCTGTGAACCGCCCAGAGTGCATGCACAATGGCGCAACATACAAGTTGAAATAACAAACAAATAAACAAATGCAGCTTTATGCTTTTCATCCATTTGAGGAGGAGGCTGACAGTGACTGCAAGACCATTCATTCACTCTTTACATTTTTATGCAGCTTTTCTGTGGGTGAAAGGACTCAAGGTACCTCATCCACTGTTAAAACAAACAAAATTAAAACAGAATACACAAACCATTAAAGCATTAAACATGATATTAAAACAGACATCTGGAAACAAATTTGAAAACATAAAAGTATTTGAAAGATGTTAAAAGGATATGAAAATAGGAACATTAGGGCATCTAACAATGTTAAGAGTTAGATATTAAAAGGTTGTCTGAAACAAAAGATTTTCACTTGTCACTTGCAGGACAGGAGAGAGGAGGCCAACCTAACCTCAAGGGGGAGGGGATTTTATAAACTGTGGGCACCCACCAAGAAGGCCCTCCCTCAAATCCTCATTAAACATAGTTGTAATGGGGATGGGATCAGGAGGAGGGCCTCCCCAGAAAATCATAAGACCTGAGGAGATTTATATGGGGGAGATATGATCCATTAGATAGCCTGGCTTCAAGACATACAGGGCTTTATAAGTTATAAACCGAACTTTGAACTGAGCTCAGAAATGGTTGAATTGAGCAATGAAACAGCTGTGACAAAGGAGTTATATGGTCCCTGGTCAACAATCTGGCTGCAGCGTTTGGCACTTGTTGAAGTTTCTGAGCAGTCCTTAAAGGCAGCCCCATATAGAGTGTGTTGCAGTAGTCCAAACAGAATGCAACCAAAGAATGTATCACTGTAGCCATATTGGACTTCTTCAAGAATCAGCATAGCTTGTACACTAGCTAGAACTGTGTAAATGTACTCCTGGCCACAGCTGAGACCTGGCATTCAGGCTCAAGGATGATTACTACCAAAGGGTGAGCCCAAGTTTTCAGGGGGCATGTAACCCACGTTCAACCCCGTTGAATCCTTACTCCCTGATCTGCCTTTTGACTGACCAGGAGCACGTCTGTCTTGTCTGGATTAAGTTTCAATCTGTTTGCCCTCACAATGCTAGACACTGGTTTAGAACAGGAGCAGCTTCCTTGGAACGAGATAGAAAAGACAGAGAGAATTAGGTGTCATCCATGTACTGATGGCACAAAACTCCAAAATTCTAGATGTCTCCCAGCAGTTTCATGCAAATATTTAAGAGCATGGGGGACAAAATGGAGCCCTGAGGGACACTCCAGGCCAACAGCTAGGGTGTCAAACAGGAGTCTCCACAACCACACGTTGAGTTCACTCCTCCAGAAAAGACCACAGCCATTGCAAAAAGGTGCCTACAAGTTCCATCCCAGAGAGATGACTGAGAAGGATAACATGGTTGATGGTAATGAAAGCTACTGAGAAGTCAAGCAGAGCCAACAGGGACAAATATAGTGTCTAGTATAGGTTGTCTACGAAGGTGATTGAAGCAGCCTCTGTCCCATAACCACCCCTGAAGTCAGTCTGAAATGGATCTAGATAATCCATTTCACTGAAAAACACGTGGAAGTTGAAAAGCCACCACCTACTGTAATACTTTGCTCAAAAATGGAGTATGGGTGACTGGCCAATAATTATCTAATATAGTCAGGTTCAAGGAGGCTTTTTCAACAAAGTTTTACAACTGCCTCCTTTAAGCATGTTAGCAGGCTACACTGCTGCAAGAAGGCATTTGGTACTCCTCTTACCACTCAACCAGTCCCTTTTTGGCTGTTTTTATAAGCCAGGAAAGGCAAGGGCCCAGCACCCATGTGGTGGTTCATCTCTCCAAAAATCCTGTCCACATCCTCAGGCTACAACAGACTGAAACGTATCCATTACGGGACAAGCCAGAACTAAAGCTACATTAACAGGAGCTGCATACACTATAGTGTCCAAATCAGATTGAATCCGAGCAACTTTATCGGCAAAACACTGTGCAGATACATCAAGGCAGGCTGATGAGTGGTCAGCAATGGTGCTGCAGTATCTGTGCTTTTAGTTATGCCAATGTTAACAAGAGGTGCCTGATAAGCAAATTCACGGTTTTGTTTCATGATATACTTTTATTTGCTTCTGAGAAGTGAAGATTTGCACCATTTAGGTGCCAAAAGATTGTACACTGAGAGACGTGACATAAAGAAAGCTTGTTCCTTACTCGTGTTGGGATGTTTTTCCACAGCAAACATGAGAGTTACAGGTATGCAGGGATGCGATGCATTTTTATTCCTAGCACCAAAGAATAACTTGTTTTGTAAGGCTTTTACTATCGATGTTTTACATCCATATCTATTTCTTTATTCTTTTTAATTTCAGTGTATTATTTGTAAGGATTTACTAAGGTTTTATTAAAGCTTTAATAAAATAAAGGTTAACTACAAGTTCTCTGTTTCTGAAATGGCTCTAAGGCTGCTTTCCAGTGTTTTTTTTTTTGCAGCTCCCCCAAACCTTTGGGTATTGTTAATTTAATTTATAGTCTTAGCTTAATTTATTTTAGCTCGTAAACAGAGGTTACCACTTTTATATTGGTCTAAAATGCCTGTTCTTTGTCTTAATAGTCTTGCACTGAACAAAGATGTTTTCAATTCCAACTTCTTCCTTCTTAGAAAATGATTTCTGTGTTAGGCTGAAGTCTTTCTTATTTCCTAAACCATCTCACTGGATAGGGGACTGTGAACTGTAATGTCTAAACAGTCTCTAATAAGCAGGATTAGGAAGTAAAAAAACTGCCAAAACAATGTGTAGATGCTTCATTTCAGGACCAAAATATGCTAATCAAAGACTTATTTGTTCAATTGAGACTATTAAAACAAAGAACAGGCACTTTGGATTAAACTAAAAGTTCTCTCTAAATACAAAATAAGATAAATTAACACTAACTACAAATAGAAATTACTGTGAAAGTAACTGGGAAGCAGTCATGGAGTGAGACAAGGAGCAGAGAGCTCAGTCTGCAGCAGAAATTATCTGCTGCATTTCATTTTGAGGGGGGCAGGGGTTTGAAGAAGTGTATTGGGGGCGGCATGTGGCCCCAGGTTGCCCTTCACCCATCTGTGCCCCCTCATGGAGTACAGCAGGTAAGTGCAAACGGGTGCATTCCACGTTGCCATTTTATGACTGGTTCTGCTTTAAGCTCGCAGTGCCTCAATTTCTTCCTGGTGGATCCTGAGGCTGAACATGCCAAGGAGACTATGAAAGCCTGGATTCTGCCAATCCTGCTCTATAAAGTATTCTTGAGTAGCACATCTTATTCTTGTTATCAATTTTAGAATGACCGATCCCTTCTGCATGTGATTCCTGTCATGCCGCAAGGACGGCTATGCTTGTAAATACCACCCATCTGGATTTTAACAAGTGTTGCCAAATAAAAACATTGTTAAAATAAAGGATAATGTGGGAACTATAGCATCTGTTCCATGGAATGATATGGAGCTGGGCTTCTGAAATGAGGGACATCTACCTATAAATAAAGGCCTGCAGCTAAGGTTTGGCTGAAAAATGTCAACTCACACCACATCCAAATCAGCAGGCCTGGGAGAATTAATCCCCTCCATGCTGACTGCTACTTTCCACCTTACCCTATTCCAAATTCTGCTTGTTCCTACCCCCCCCCCCCCCCATTCCAAAATGTTAGCCTTCAAAACCACTCCCAACCCCACCCCCACCATCTGTCTGGCTCTTTCCTCTGCCTTTTTGATATACGGGTTCTGTCTTCCTAGCTGCCTTACTGAATGCACCCTGACTTTACCTGTCAAGGCTTCATCACCACCACCACACTGTAAGAGTCTATGAAGCTGTGATGTTTTGAACAGAAGCAGTGTTTAACATTCTTTTAAAACTGTATAGATCTTGTCAACATTGCTTTAAAATGCTTTGCTGCATGCTAATTTTATTCTTAAATTGACCATTCAAGTTCTTCTTCAAGTACAACGTGCTGCTAGAAGAGGCTGCAAAAGAAACTCAGAAGAGCGCTGTGTAAACTGTGTGTCACGAAGTTAAATACAGCCCGTGTGCTGTATTTTATATAGACACTGAAAAATATATGAGAAGTCTGACAACCTACATTTCCAAGCAGCTGAATCCACAACATGGTGATGAAAGGCCTCATAAGAATTGTTCTATGGGGTTTTCTAGGGGTCTAGTTCATCTTTTTAACATCTACTGGCAGCCACAGTGTGAGACTGTTGAAAGCTGGATGGCTAGTTTCATAAGGAAGCTCACAGCATATTGATTTATTTCTTCTTCTCTCTATAAGGCTCCTCCATCAATCAGTACTTCAGATTAATAATAGATAGGGTGCAAGTCAGCAAATGTGAGCACAGTCCAGACAATACAAAGGTGCAGTTGGTACACAGGTCCACTGGTCTTGGGATGGCAGATACAAGAGTTCTCAAAAGTTCACAGATCTGCCCCGAGAGTGCTCCTTGACTGGGTATTGATTTTGGATGCTCACATGACAACTACATCCAGGGATGTTTTCCTTCCATTCCAGTTGATGCACCAGTGGTGCCCCTTTCTGAAAACTAAGAACATGGTACCTGCTTTCCATGTCTAGATAAGTAACTAAACTTTACTTGCATTTTGGAGAAAGGAATATAGAACATAGTTCAGAATGTCTCTATTTGTGCCTTTCAAGTTCCAGCAAAATAAATGGTCCCTACAATGTTCCAGAAAGACAGAATAGATTCCAAAGCAACATAACCCTAGCTGTCCTGCTTTTATACTGCTGGGATACTGCAATTTTCTCTAGATGCTACCCTGTATATTCCAGATTCTAGAGTCACAGATCATATGTGATGATCAGATCAAAATCAATGTTAAACTATCTTCTCAGCCAAAGAAATAAGTGAAAGGCATTCCTCAGTACAACTCAGAAATGTGTGCTGTGACAAAGCTGTCATACACTTACTGCATTTTTGTAGAAGAAATACAACACCATGTTGGCAAGCCGGGAGTAACACCAGTGGCCATGTACAAGCAGCAGTTTCTCCAAATACCGGAACTTTGGGATGGCAAAGTCACTCGCCATCACAGCCTTCAATGCAAGAAGAGTTGAAATTATTAAGTACAGAGAGTGCATCTGTTTTTAAGGCAGGTGGAACAAGCAGACTCTCACAGATAATAAATGATAATGACATGCCATCAAGTCTGTTCTGATTTATGGTGACCCTTTCCAAGAGTCTTCTTGCTCATAGTATTATTGAGCCAAGTATTCCCCATCTTGTAACTGTGTGTTTGTTTTCCCCACCCCTAGGCATTACTTTATCTAATGACACATTTATCTATTCATTTAAAATATTCCTACCCCTGCCTTTTGCCTAAAAAAAAAAGGGGACCCCATGTGGCTTACATCATTAAAAACACAACATTAAAAGCTCAAAACAGTAAGTTATTCAAATGTTAGAAAAGAATTAATAACATGATATTAAAAATGTTAGGTAAAAGCATGATGAAAAATAGATTTAGGAGCAACAATATATAAACCATTCTGTTTATTGTCTCCTAGACAGTCAGTCACTAAGGGAAGCCTGCAATGTCTGTTGCTGCCTGAGTCTCCTCAGAGCGGGTGGATTTAGTATTTCAGGGAAAACAACATAAGATTCTTTGGGTATCTTAAAGTCTTTGGGCATCAGCTTTTTTTATGCTAAATAAAACCAAATAAATTACAAATAAATAATTATTCCAAATCAAACTCATCAGCATTTAAGATGCCACAAACATTCTTAAGTTCTTTTTGCTGCAAGAGATTACAGCCTAACATGGACACCTCTTTGGGATCCTCTAGGAACGATCTTTGCACATTTCCAACCGCTGGCTTTTATTGAGGAAGCGTCAACCACCCACCACACTGAGCAATTAGCCAGCAATCTCCCCAACAAAAGGAAGGGATGGCCATAAAACCTGGCCACAACAGTACATCTAGCTTGCTGTTTATAAACATGAGAACGCTGCCCATCAGTATATCTACTTCTCTGTCCCATGCAATCTTCCTATAATGGAATGAAAAGGCAAACATGTTTACTTTTGCATTTTCGCAAAATTACTTGAGTGCATTTCCCCCCTATAGGCCTATTTCTGATCAACAAGAGGAAAGAGGAGAAAGCTATTTGAATGCAAACTGACAGATTCAATTTCCTTCCACATTTTATGAAAGCAACCATGTGTAGGAAGAACTGCTATTTAATTCCCATTCATAAAGCAACTCTTACGAAAGACAAGACACTATTTGCTGTTAAAGTAAATATTCAGCAGGACATCGGAGAATATGACCTCCTTTAATCAATTATGGGATTTTGACACTTCCAGTATGATGGTATGTGGGTTTTCCGTTATGGCACAAATGCCTAGTCCATGGAAGGGCACCAGAAAACACTTATTTTGAAGTGTGAACAATTAATTCATGGATATCAATAAGGCAACGTGGATTATTTGAAGAGGATTTAATAGCTTAATTTGCAACTGATGGCCTGGAGAGCATGCAATAGCAGAACACAGCAGAAAAGTAGCATAAGAGGTCTTAATATCTTGTGGCCATTTTACAACTGCAATTTGTTAACCTCCTCAGAATGTACTGTGTGAATAAAGAAACATGGATGCATGACACAAGCATTATAGCCAAGGAGCAATTTTGAGTTTTTCAGCACAGTGCACAAGCTAACAAGCGCAAGATTTCCGCCAGATGTTCACTTCCTGCACTCCTGGTTCAGTTCTAACAGCTACTTGTTCAGGACAGAATTCTCTCTCCCTCCTCGCTCCCTTTTAAAAACAACAAGAAGTAGCATTAAACTATCTTCAACATTCAAAAACTGATGATGCAGGAAACCAATACACACAAACCACTTTGGGCAAAACGTGGCCATTGGGCTC
Organism: Intellagama lesueurii; assembly: GCA_037013535.1. Taxonomy (NCBI): domain Eukaryota; kingdom Metazoa; phylum Chordata; class Lepidosauria; order Squamata; family Agamidae; genus Intellagama; species Intellagama lesueurii. Next base: position 93,740,413 of record JBAJHW010000003.1, on the reverse strand, counting down.
CCTGTGTCTCCAAGGTCCTTTCTGACCCCCCCCCCCCCGATGGGTGCCCATCTCACTTATCTTTCACCCAAAACAGATTTTCTGGCTCCTAGCAGCCTCTATCGGTCACGTTTTCTCCGTAGTAGTGTGTGTGTGTGTGTGTGTGGGGGGCTATAACCCTGAAAACCTAACCCTCAAAATCAGAAGTTGCCATTGTCTCCTTTTTAAAAAACTACTTTGGGCAGCTTTTTGTCCATTTCTGGGCCCGTTACAACCATGGCTCACGCTGGGGGGGGCCCTGGTCTGTGTAATCTACAGTGAAAACAAGAAGACTTTTATGGAGCCTTAAAGACTGGCATGCTTTATTTGGTACAAGCTTTGGAGGACTGAGGAAGGCAGACTGGGTGGAGAGGACACTGAAAGGTACAGATGACTTCCTTGACCCACTTGCCCTCCCAAGCACGGGTGTTACTCAGTGGATGAAATCCTGTTGCTTAGCATAAGGGAATCTGTAACTTTCAATCTGTTCCTAATTGGTAAGTAAGGAGTTCCTGCCATGGTTCTCAAGGGTACATGTGCATGGTAGCTTTGGTGCATGCATGTACACCCCTGACAGCCAGGATGGGGCATTTCATTTGCCAGTTAGGAATGGACCGGAAGTTACAAATCGCCCTTACGCTAAGCAACAGGATTTCAGGCAGTGTGTCTGTAGTGCACAGGGCATAATTTAGGAAGGCACTTAGAATTATGGACTGTATTTCAGGGGAGCGTCCAAGGGTTCTCTCGTCCAGATGTCCAAGAATTTCATCAGAGGACAAAGCCAAGGATTCCGTGGGACTGGGATGTGAAAGTCACAGTCGTGTTAAACGGACATCGCTGTGTAATGTGGACACAACCCGTCACTGACACAACATAGATCTAAGTGGACAGTCTGCAAAAGCTGAGGCCAAACAAAACTTGATAGTTTTTAAGGTGCCACAAGATACTTTGTTGCATTTTCTGCAACAGATTAAGGGGTGTCTCTATGACCATTTATTCCCCATTTTGTCTGCTTGTTGGGACGGTCAAGTGTGGCAACTACACAACAGACAGCTGATGGTGAACCTTTTTGGATCACTGAGAGGGGCTGCTTTAATGTTTGGTATGACTGAGATCGCATTGTTTAGTCTGGTTTCCAGGAGTGTGTTGTCACCTATTTTGTTTCAAACCCGTGTAGAGGGGTGCTATAGAGTGACATCTTCAGGTCGGTTTGACATTTCATGAACCACCCCCTCCTCTTCTGTTGTTTCCTTTCCAAAGTATTTTTAAAATAAGTTTCAAGATATGCTCTATATGCCAGTGGTTCCCAACCTTGGGTAGCCCAGGTGTTCTTGGACTGCAACTCCCAGAAACCCCCGGCCAGCACAGCTGGTGGTGAAGGCACCTGGGAACTGCAGTCCAAGAACACCTGGGTTAGCTATTTAAAAATTAGCTTCTACTTTATTGCAAAAACAAAATAATATTTAATATTTAATATCTAAGGAAAATGCTAACACTTTGCTAGACACTGGAATTGGTTCTGTGGTTATTTATATCACCTGTCATCTCAAATTACTACCACACCACCCTGAATATACCAGATCATGTCTAGTTTCAGAAGACAAGCAGGGTCAGGCTTGCTTAGTACTTGGGCTGGGAGACCAGTGATATCAGGGACCGGCAGACAGAGTTAGGAAGAGAATCCTGCCTAAAGCCCTGGAAAGCTGCTGCCAGTTGACAATACTGGGCTAGTGGGACCAGTGCTCTAACTTTGTATAAAGCAGCTTCCTGTGTATTATTTTATTTATATCAATTATTTATATGCCGCCATTCTCCCCACAGGGGACCCAAGGCGGCTCACAACAGGTAAAGCAAGGTTTAAAACACTATATAAATATCACAATCAAAAAACAATTAAGCATACATTAAGATTACAACAATCAAGTATCAATACAATTTAAAAACATTAAAAACCTGTAAGTTAAAAAACCAGCATTCCTGAGATAACTTACTGCTTAAAGGCCTGCCTGAGGAAGAGGAAGGACTTTGCTTCTTTGGGCAGCACATTCCAAAGCCTGGGAGCAGCCACTGAAAAAGGCCCTCTCTTGTCTCCCCATCAAGTGAGCTCGGGAAGATGGTGGAACCGAGAGGAGGGCCTCCCCAGAAAGTCTTAAAAGCCGAGAAGGCTCATATGGAGTGACGGAATCCTTCAAATAACCTGGACCCAAGCCATATAGGGCATTACCGCTATAGCTATGCTCCTCCTATGCCAGTTGTTAGGCTAGAATGAATTCTTATCCCTGTGAACTGATTTTTGTTACTGCCCATCTGGAATAATAAATGTGTATTTTGTTCTATAGTTCTGTATCTTGCCTGTTAATATTTAAAGTATTTTTTTTTAAAAAAATAAAAGAAATAAAACCAAAGGAAATGGAGCAGAAATCTCTCTTAACTATGAGTGTGATCACAACACGTTCACATCTTTGAGAGAGGAGTTCTGCCAAAGGACTCGGCTGTAATTTTTGCAGAAACTGGCTGGTCCACCTTGAGGCAGCTTGCAAGCCTTCTGAAATTCACAGTGGCTGTCACAGAGCAGCTTGTTGCAGCAGGAACGGAAACGAGACACAAGTGGACATATAGGCCCAGCTCTATCCTGGGGTCACTTTTCAATAAACATATGTTACCTGCATGCCTTCTGGACCTGAGATCCCCACACCGACATCAGCAACTTGTATCATACTGACATCGTTGGCTCCGTCACCTGGCAACAATCAGGAAGATATTGCTTACTATTCATTAATTGAAGCAATTAATACTACTACTTGAATCAGCGATGACAAATGGCAAAGATTCAAACTAAAACGAAGAGAATGTAGAAAAGAGAAGGGAATATTTAGTACAAAAATGCCTACTCCAAATTATAGTTTCACAGCCCAGTATGACCTGTTCACTTACGTAACTTAGGTACCTCGCTGAGACAGATTATTTGCAGAGAGCGTAGGCTAGTACATCTGTATCCATCAAATGAATTATACAATAAAACAAAACACCTGTTCTACGTATCAAATTTGTCATCCATTCTCAAAAGAGAGGAAGATACTGAGAGTGTACAAATGGAGTTTTGGGAAACCCTTCTTCTGTATAGATGCTGGCTAACTGGAAAGGTTTGAAAGGGAGAAATAAGTATGCACATCCTGCAGTAAGTAATGTGGTACTGTACATAGGATTCTGGGAATCTAAATTTTTATTCTAAGGAAAGAGTGAGTTTCTAGTCCTCTTTGTTTTCCTACTTGATTCAGCTGCGCAACAGGATATAGCACAAACTAGTTGAAGAGTACAGTAGTGTGTTTATGTTATTTACGTTTAATGCTATGTTTGGCAACTGTTAAGAGGAAAGCCACATGTCTTCCCAATTATCTGCAGTGAACTTACAATTTTATGTATATATTTTTTATTTTTAAAGATGTGCCTACTTGCCAGAACTAAAGCATGCCAAGAATAATACACAACTACTTGCTGCATTTAGACCTAACTTTAATAGACTGTCAAAGCAGTCTATTAAACAGCTTCTGACAGTCTATTTAACAGTCCTTTATCCTTTCCTCATTGTTTTAAAAAGATAACTTATGCAAAACTTATGTTATTGCCTCTCAAAATAATGCAGATTTGCTACAAACCTTTACTTCTCTGTCTAACAACAATCATCATCTACCTGAAGGGATATTTTTCCATGGGGAAAATGAGGAAGGAAACAGATGCTAATAGCCACCACCACCGCCACCACCTCCATCTGATATTCAAGGAACTAAATCTAGCCAACAGTTGGTAGGCTGTGTATAGTGGAATGGTAGTAGTAGTAGTAAATGATCATCATCATCATCCTTTGTTTTCTCTCTAAAGCCAGTGCAATTAGATATTTAGAGAAAGACAGCGTTATTTCCCTCATAATCCAGATGTTCTTTGCATTAGTCTAGAGCTGGGGTACTTTTCAGATATTGTTGGATTCCAGTTTCTATCAGTCTCAGTCAGCCTAGCCAACAAAGAGAGGATGATAAAACCAGTAGTTTATTAACATCTGGAAGGCCCGAAGTTCCCAGGCTCTGCATCAGACCATGGAATTTTCAGACCTCTGCTAATCAACTGAAATTATGACTTCTGCTAATAGGGTGCCCGTACACCTGCCACTAGAATCACAGATAACACTTATTGCTAATAAATTATTGGCCTGGTTCATTCCAAGTATCAGCTTTGATCTGTACTAGGCCACACTTAGATTAGACTAACTGAAACAGAGAAGATGAAAGTTAAACCCCTCTGATTTCAGTGAGTCTATTGCAAATATGACTATATTGGAATCCTGCCCTTAGACTCTTTTCCCCCCAAGACTGGAGAGGGAACAGACTCACTGGACTGCAGAGTTGCTTCCAGTGAAGTCAAGAGTTTTCCCAATTCCAAAAACAAGCCTGCAGCTGAAAAGAATTAGCTATAAAACTTCAAATGTTCACATGGAAAACAGAGATGCCCCCTCCCTCCCAATTAGTTACAGATATATGTGAAAAACATCTCAGGGTCAAAAGGATTTTGAGACATAGTTTCTTGAATGAGAATTCAAATGGATTTTCAGAAGTATGCAAGGTTTCTAATGAAAAATAGCTGAAACCCAGGCCAAAATGCGCTAGGTTTGAGTGGGGCTATTCACTCTTTTGGCTCTCTTTAAAGGACATAAGAAAAGGAAGAGGAATCCCTCCATTACTGCCCTGATCTGACTGATTCAACGGGGCTTATTTCTATAAAACAAGGCCAAGGCACGGATGGCTTTAGCCTTCTGTGACATCACAGTAAAGGAACCAACCGGTAGTGAGATGTCAAATACTGCAGCCTGTGTGCAATCCAAGTTTTATTATTTTTTCAACTTCACATATTTCCCAGACACCCACCCTCTCATCTGCATACTTCTCCTGACAGTTCTGTACTCCCTTTTCTACTTTGCCTGTCATCTTCATAGCTCTTAAAGAAGCCCTGTCCTTTCATATTCTAATATTTTAAAAATCTTTAAAATACCGTTAAGAAAGCTCAGAAAAATAAGGAATGGGAAATGGGTATTTACATGAGTAGAATGTCATGGATTTAAAAATAAGACTTACACACTTGAATGAAAGAGCATTAACATTATCTGAACAAAACAAGTTTATACCTTGCATTGGTACTAATGTGAATAAATCTCTGTGAAACAGGGATACTTGCCTATAGCCAAGGACATTGTTTTCAGTTTGTCCCTGACCAGTTTGACGACCATCCCTTTCTGAATTGGGGTAGAGCGACAACAGAGTACAGCACGACATCTCCTGGCTAACAACAGGAATTTGTCTTCTAGGGTTTTGTCTAAGGCATAAGCCAGCGTCCTTCCATCAATGACTAAACCCAGTCTTGGATGCACCAAAGATGATGGTATGTAGAGGGGGGTAAACTTTGCAGTCATGTTCTGAGAAGATCTTTCAGATGTTTCAGTTGAAAATTTAGACTCTATGCAGTGCAAGTGTTGTTCCAGTAAGGTAGCACACATTTCCTAGAAGAAAACCCAACAATGGACAGGAAAATAAATAAAGACACACCAAAATCAGTGAAAGCCTATTCTGATAAAGCTTCAAAATCATCCTTTAAAACAACAACAACAACACACACCTTCATATGTGAAATGTTTAACATGTTTGTACATTGGGGCAACTGAAGTAGATTGCAGACAAAAAGAAAATTACCACAATGAACACGATTACTCAGAAATAAGCCTGGTCTGGAGGTAGAATATTCAATGACACTTATTCACTGGTCTGGGTTGGGGAAGTTGAGGAACAACTACTTCCATCATCTCTCAACATTCACCAGGCTGGCTGGGGTTGATGGGGCCAGAGTCCAACCACATCTGGAAGGTCAGTTTCCTCATTCCTGTACTAGTAAGGCTGCATAAATCCTATGCAACCTGCAGCCTAAAGCAAGCACATACCAGCAGAATTATAAAACAGCAGCACTAACATCACTTCAAAGACGGGACCAAAAAATTAAAAAGCAGGGAAGCCGTTTGGTCCCTTAAACCTAAATAAATTAGGCACAAAACAAACAACCCTGGGTACAGCAATCCAGAACAAGGGCACCACCATAAAAAGTTAGGTTACCTACCTGTAACCATGGTTCTTGTAGTGGTTCTCTGTGAATTCACACAAATGGGTCTATCCTGCGCCTGCGCAGGACGTTCGGAACTTTCTAGAGCTTAGAAAAAAGCCAGACAGTTAGTCTCCCCCCCTGAGGGTATATAGGCTCCGCCTCCTCCACCTTCCTTAGTTCCCTATGTCCGCCGTTACTAGAGAGTAGGTATAATGACCTGTTATCGTGACGGACAGCGGGGAGGAAGGGAGGGATGTGTGAATTCACAGAGAACCACTACAAGAACCATGGTTACAGGTAGGTAACCTAACTTTCTTTGTAGTGGACTCTGTGAATGCACACAAATGGGTGATTAGCAAGCTGACTCACCGGATGGAGGGCCGTCACGGTATCAGGGATGACAGTATCGCCCTTCCAAAGGCAGCATCATTTTTCGCTCTGACATCGAGGCGGTAGTGCTTCGCGAACGTCAGAGGATTGGACCAAGTAGCCGCTTTACATATGTTTTGAATATGAACACCGCGATGAAGAGCGGTGGACGTAGATATAGCTCTGGTGGAGTGAGCCTTAAGCTGGTCTGGTACCGGTTTGTTTGCAAGCTGGTAAGCCATTTGTATGGATTGCACGATCCATCTCGATATTGTCTGAGAGGATGCAGGGGCACCCTTGTTATGCCCATGGTAGCACACAAAGAGACGGAAAGAGCGTCTGAAGTGCTTGGTTCTGTCCAAGTAGAAGGCAATAGCCCGCCTGACGTCCAGAGTATGGAGCTTGCGCTCGATTGGAGTGGACGGCGATGGAAAAAATGTAGGAAGTATCAGTGGTTGATTCAAATGGAAGTCTGATACAACCTTGGGAAGAAATGAGACATCCAAGTACAGAGTAACTTTATCGGGATGCATTTGTAGGTATGGCGGGTCAGACCTAAGAGCTGACAGTTCACTAGCCCTTTTGGCGGAGGTTATGGCCACTAAAAAGGAAGTCTTGAGAGAAAGCAATTTCTCGTTACAGGTTGCCATGGGTTCAAATGGAGGCTTGGTAAGCGCATCCAGGACAAGTGGAAGCGACCATTGAGGTACAATGGGTGAAGAGGGCGGCCTGATGTTCTGCAGGCCCTTAAGGAATCTTTTAACCGTGAGGTGGGAGAACAGTCTGGCGGAGCTAGAGTGAGATGGCTGGTGAGCAACGATCGCAGAGATATATACTTTAATGGTGGAGTGTGCGAGTCCAAGATTGAACAGATGCAGTATAAAGGTAAGTAAGGTTGAGAGTGTAACTGGGACTGATTGGAGTCCTTTGGACTGAACGAATTTCGTAAAAGATTTCCATTTGTTACGGTATAGGCGAAAAGTCGACGGCTTTCGAGAGCGGTCTAGAATCGCACGGAATTCGGGGTTATCCTCCACGCCGTCAGGTGAAGAGACCGGACATCTGGATGGAGAAGGGCCCCGTCGTTCTGGGATAGCAAGGACGGTATTAGAGGTAAGTGGAGTATTTCCTCCGTTATTCCTTGAAGGTGGGCAAACCAGGGTTGTCGTGGCCACCACGGAGCGATGAGAATCGCGTTTGTCCGGTATTGAATGATCCGGACTATTGTCCTGAGGAGCATTGGTATGGGAGGAAACAGGTAAGTGAGTTCTCCGGACCACGGAATGAGGAAAGCGTCTCCGAGTGACGCGGTGTCCCTGCCCGCTCGTGAGCAGAACTTGCGGCATTTGGCGTTGCGGTGAGATGCAAAGAGATCTATGGTGGGTTGACCCCATCTCCGGCATAGGTCTTGAAAAATCGTCTCGTCGAGGGACCATTCGTGCGTCCTGGTACGGAGCCGGCTGAGGTGGTCCGCTAGATAGTTGTCCTCTGAAGCGATATGAATCGCTTGTGGAAAAATATGATGGGTACGGCACCAGTCCCAAAATCGCATGGTGAGATGGAGAAGCGGTAGGGATCGAGTCCCACCTTGTCGGTTGATATAGTGCATAGCTGTGGTATTGTCCGTGACAAGCTGCACAGATTGTCCCTCTATACGCGGAAGAAAGGCTCGAAAGGCCTTCATGATGGCGAGCAATTCGAGCTGGTTTATATGGAGGGACCTTTCTCTCGGTGTCCATAACCCGTGAATCCTGAGCTCTTGGCAGTGAGCGCCCCAGCCAGAAGGGCTTGCGTCGGTCGTGACCTGTATGGACAGGAAAGGAGGTTGGAAGGGTTTTCCTTCGGACAAGTTGCGCGGAATCGTCCACCAGATGAGATGCTTTGCTACATGTGACGGGACCTGCAACTTTTTCCGCGGGGAGTCCGTTAAAGGATCGAACTCGCCCAGGAACCAGGACTGGAGCGGACGCAATTCGAGCTTGGCATGAAGGACGACTGCCGTCGTGGATGACATGAGGCCCAGTAGATGCTGAACATCGAATGCGGTGACAGTAGCCAGGGGTGAAAACCGTTGTATTGCGTCTCGAATCTTTTGGATTCTTTGATAGGGCAAGAATGCCCGCGCCCGGGTCGCATCTAGCGTTGCTCCTATGTAATTGACCAGCTGGGATGGTACCAGAAGGGATTTTTCCTGATTGATCACTAGACCTAGCTTGTTTAAGGTCGCGAGAGTGGTAGTTGTAGCAGCGACGGCTTCGTGGTAGGATGATGCTACCAGGAGCCAATCGTCGATATAAGGGAAGAGTTTTATTCCCTTGGTGCGAAGGTGAGCCACTACAGGGGCCATGCACTTGGTAAAAGTCCGAGGGGCCGTGGAGAGCCCAAATGGAAGGGCAGCAAACTGGTAGGTTGTGCGGTGGAACCGGAACCGGAGATACCGTTGATGAGAAGGGTGAATGGAGACGTGAAAATAAGCGTCTTTGAGGTCGATGGTGACGAACCAGCTTCCCTGTGAGAGAAGAGGAAGAATGGAGTCGAGTGTTAGCATTCGAAACTTCCTGTAAATGATAAACTGATTGAGTTCTCTGAGGTCCATGATGGGCCTGATACCTCCATCCTTTTTAGGGACGGCGAAGTACCGAGAGAAGAAACCCCCGTGTAGATCAGCCTGTGGGGTCTTGACGATCGCCCCCTTGCTTAGGAGGGATGAAATTTCCTCCTGAAGAGCCACCGAAAAGGGGGTGGTCTTAGGGAGATTTGATGGAGGAAGTTGGAAGAATTCTATGGAATAACCCTTCTCAATAATGGTTAGGACCCATTTGTCAGTCGTAATATGTTTCCATTCAGAGAGAAATGGAAAGAGTCTAGTCCGGTAAGAGGAGTAGCTAGTTGTATTGCTTACCCCGGCGCTGAGGTTTACGAAAGGACTGCTTGTGTCCTTGGTATTGTTGCTGCTTGAAAGTCGAAGGGTTCGACTGAGATGACTGGAAGGTCCTGTCGTGTTGCTGCTGTCTACCGTACCGAAATGGTTGGTACTGAGAAGATGCTTGGTAAGCAGGTTTTTTGTAAGTAGGTCTCTGATACCGATACGGTTGGTATGGTATGTAGGACTTTGCGGTCTTCCGCATTTTATGGATATTTTCCATAATATCATCAGTCTTGGAATTAAAGAGGCCATCCGCATCAAAGGGAAGATCCTCGATTTTGGTCTTCGTATCGTCCAGTATGTTCGCCGCTCCGAGCCAGGCATGGCGACGGACTGCTACTGCTGTAAGCATGGATTTGGACGCAATTTCAGCTGTATGCTTTGCTGCTACTCGTTGCTGTCTTGTAAGGGTATTAGCCTCCTCGTAGACGTTGAGGAGTTCGGTCTTGGATGGCTCAGGAAGGCTTTGTAAGACGGGGACAATTTTATCCCATAGGTGCTTTTGATAAGCACCCATTGCGGCTTGGTAGTTCGAAATCTTAATCAGTAGAGCCGCAAGGGAATAAAGTTTTTTACCCAGGGCGTCATTTTTTCTGCCTTCTTTATTGACAGGTGTAACAGAGGACCTGCTGCGGGATCTATACTGGGTAGCCTCGACCACAATAGAATTAGGCATGGGATGCTTGGTCAGGAAATCCGAGTCGGAACCGTGGGTCTTGTAATGGTGGTCGATTTTTCTAGGGATTTGGAGAGTCGCAGGCGACTTATCCCACGAAGCCTTTACCAAGTCAAGAAGTGCTGGAATGAGGCTAAGACTGGGAGGAGATGACTTGTCCTGCTCCATATCGTGAAAGACAAGGTCTGTTTGTTGCTCAGGAACTTGCGCATCTAGGTGTAAAATCTTAGCCATGCGCAATATAAGTTGAGCATAGGACGAGTAGTCTTCCAATGGGTATTGTGAAGAAGTACTCGGAGCACCACCATCAGGTACATCCGATTCCGAAGAAGCTGAAGAGTTGACATGGGACGATTCAGACACCAATGAGGAGGGACGGTGCGATATTGGTACCGTGTCTCTCGGTATTGGTTCGGTATCAGAGTGTACCGAAGGAGAGAAAGGGTCTGTATCATGGCCCTCTGGGCCAGAGTACATCGTCGCAGTCTGTACCGTAGATCGTCCTGCGGGACGTTTAGACCGTTTTAGAGGCGCAGAAGGTGCCATCGGTGTCTTCCTCTTACGGGAAGTAGCAATTTGGGGTGTAGGAACATGCCCCTGTTGCTGCTGTAGACTCTCAGGAGTTGGAACCGAAGAAGGGTACCAAGCTGAGGAGGGGTAAGCCTGTCCCCTGAAGTCAGGCGGATAGCCGTATCCTTGATATGGGTAGGGCTGGTATGGACCGAAAAAAGGAGGACCATACTGTGCCGGCATTTGTGGACGGTATTGGTCCGCAGGATGTTGAGGTTGGTACGGAGAGGTATGCGTACGCTTCTCCTTTCGCTTTCTAGGAGTGCGAGACGGCAGCTCCTGTTCTGAATGCGAGTCAGTATCAGCCCGCCCGGAAGATCGCGGGCTAGTAGGGGCAATGGCCGCGCTGGGAAAAACCTCAGCCGCAAAATGGCCTGACGACGGAGACATGCTCATGATATCGTGAGCAGCCTGGGCCGGAGGAATGATCCGCTCCTCCATATCCGATTGCCCAATGTCGTCTCTAGAAGACTCCTCGAGTAATATAGGAGGCACAGGAAGAGGCAAAGTTGTCGATTTGGGTGGCTTTGCCAATTTCTGAGATTTCGCTTTATCATTCTTCTTCTTTGAAGGTACAGCCGGCCTGGAAGCCTTGGTGGAAGCTGGCTTAGGCGGTCTAGAGGAGTCCTTCTGCTTAGAAGACGCAGAACTCAAGGTAGGCTGCGAAGAATCAAAGGCAGTGGTGCCTGCTTTAGGTGTCTCTACACGTGGAGGGTTCGGGGAAGTGGTAAGAGGAACCTCCATAGCAGGCTTGAGGGTTCTTTCGTAGAGAAAGGCCCGGAGGCGTTGAGACCGCAGTTTAAGAGCTTGCTTGGAAAAGCTTTTACAAGCGGCACACGCCTGAATAAGGTGGGATTCCCCCAAACAAAATAAGCACTTATCGTGCTGATCCGTTAGCGGGATTTTCCGAAAGCAAACGGAGCACTGTTTGAAGCCCCGAGAGGCCATAAAAAGATAAAAAATAAAAAAATAAAAAGGGGGGAATCCGGGAGGGGAGGGGGGGAACGGGAAGACGCAGAACGATGAAAAACTTAAATGGGAAGGCAGTTCTGGCGTCTTAAAAGAATAAAAGGTAAATTTTTAGAAGGAAATACTTTCCTTAGCACGCTCTAGTGTTCCTACGTCCTACCCTAACGGTGGAAAAAGAGGAACTAAGGAAGGTGGAGGAGGCGGAGCCTATATACCCTCGGGGGGGGGGGAGACTAACTGTCTGGCTTTTTTCTAAGCTCTAGAAAGTTCCGAACGTCCTGCGCAGGCGCAGGATAGACCCATTTGTGTGCATTCACAGAGTCCACTACAAAGAAACAACAACACCCTTTTTCAGCTCTAATGTTTGATGGCAGGGGTGCCTGTAGAAAAGCACTTGATGGACAATTTCTTAGATGTAAAAATGAAAGGCGTGTAGCTCACATACTTTTTTTTTGGAACTGTTCACCCTAAGATGATGTTAGGTTCAACAACAGCAGCAGAAGTAACAGCAACAAACCACTAAGTCAATTCTGACTTACGGCAGTCATTCCATGGGTATTCTAGATATAGAGTATGCAGAACAGATTTACCATTCCCTTCTTCTTGGGTTTTTCTGGGACAGTGCAGCTTGCCCAAGGCTACACAGGCTGACTTTTCTCCTGGAAGACATGGTGGAGCTCTAAACCCCCAAACGCTGACTCCATAGCCAGATACCCAACTCAATGAGCTATCCAGGCAGCTGTTAGACTAAAGGTATAGGTATAAGAATGTAAGCTACATATTTTTCATTTGTAAACTGTATGTCTTTCAAGATGTTTACCAAAGAGCCTCATCAAACTTAAAGCACATGAGAATGAGTGTGTGTGTGTGTGTGTGTGTGTGTGTGTGTGAGAGAGAGAGAGAGAGAGAGAGAGAGAGAGAGAGAGAGAGAGAGACTTTCTGACATACACACATAAACATGAATATTCCCATGGCAGTTAGTGGGAATATCCAATGTGTTCCCTATTCAAGTTGAATAGGGCCCTGATGTGTTTGAGAGTCCAAGTAAATTGGACAGGAAAAAAAAAACTCCCAGAAATAAAAGAAAAGAGGGTTAAAGACCCTTCTAGCAGAATTTTCATAATCACTCTCATCCAGTCCATAGCTATCCATCAGGCTTCTTCCATGTTCTACCTCCAGCCCCAGTCTGCGTAACGTGTGACCCAGTAAGCTGAAAGCCAGACATATAGCAGGTCTTAACACAGGGAAGGGGAATAGGCAGGTTTGTAGATGTTGTTCATGAGTCAGAGTCAGCAGAGTCAGTGGTGAACAATGTAGGAACATAAAAGGTGAGATCCAACGACAGGTCTGAAGAGCCACCTATTTCAATTAACGGGAACAATAACCCCCTGTTATTTTTTTATAATTCTAGACAACAACAAAAAGGGAGCTTAGTGAAGTCCCTGCTCTGCTTCTCTAAATGGATAGTGCTTGGCATGGCAGATCATAGGTTATACAGGCACAATTCAGGCTGCTCGCGGTAGTGTAGCTTGATAATTCTCAAGCATCCTGCAGGTACATGGTCAACTTGCTGCTTAGAGCTTAAGGCTTGTCAGTACATAGGCCCAGTACTGTATAATAGTGCTTATGATAGTGTTGCCATACCAGAGAGTCAGCATTCAGGGTAATGATTTCTTCATCATGGTCCAACAGCTTGCAAGCGTAAGCAATGTTAATGGCTGTTTCCTGCTTATCTCCAGTTAGAACCCATATCTGCAGCCCAGCCCGGCGCAGGTTTGCAATGGTTTCTGGGACTCCATCCTGTAAACGGTCTTCAATGCCAGTTGCACCTGCCACAAAAACAGAAGGATACAAATCTGGGACTTCAAGGAATTAAGCGTGCATAGCTGAACAAACACAGAACTACTGCAGAGATTGGAGACAACCCAAAAGGTTGTCTTGCCATGACAGCATGGCTTGTCTCCACGGAAAAAATCAAGATGCTGGCCAAGATTTTTATCCCTATTTCTAAATTCTTGAAAATAAACACAGAGGTGCCAGGGTCCTATTTTGGTAGTCCCCACTAGAGTAGACCCACTGAATTCATGATTGGGTGCTGTGTCAACGCTTATGTAAATCCTATTGATTTAATTGGTCTAACTCTAGTTGCGAGTGCCAACAGGAATTGGGCCAGAGAGTCAAAAGAAGAATATGGCTCCTGAAGGAAGACAGGAATCAGAAAAATAGTTGTGAGTGTACACTGGAACCTTAATGAATTATAACTTACCTGAATGTATATTGGATAAACAAGAACAGAACTACTTACAATGAATGCTGATATTACCATCTCCAAGTGGAGAGAAAACATAGTAATTTTGTGATGAATGAATGATGGAACAAATTTCTGAGATATCAGATTTGAGGACATTTGCCAGATGCAATGTTATGAATCAACACAAGCACTCCTACATGGCAAAGATGTACATCACAGTCAATTTTCCCTCTCTTACCAGCATGCAATTAAAACAGAAAAAGGAATAGGAAAGGGAACATGAGGAAGCTGCCATTAAGATCAGCAGCCTTGTGTAGGCTTTCTTGCTGCTTATGGAAGCTGGCAAAGGAAACCTTTCATCTCAATTCTTTTCTTAAAATTCAACCTTGTGGTTTGTGTCACTTGATCAGTCTGCATTCCAGGTCCTCTTGTTACTAAGCAGGCAGCTCAAGGTTTAATTTGCAAAACAGATGGCTGAGTTTTGACAGCAGTCCATTTTCATTTATCCAGCTGTGATCAAGGAAGGTTTAATTCATGAAAGCTCATATGAACACACAAAGTCAATAGCACTGAACAGATTGTCTTAATTTTTCTTAGGAAAAAAAGTGAACACAATCCTAGTTGCCTGAGCCAACGTGGTGATTCAGTGACCTGATGGAGCTCAGCCATCCCTGACAGCTTCCCCATTCACTTCAATCCAGGTGGCAACTCCTGGCACACAAAACCAGCAGCGTCTTAGGATGCTGTTTCCATTTTAAAGGAGAAGAATGCATGGAGCTCCAGTGAGGCAATGTGAGCTCTGAACCATTTTCAACTTTGGTCTTGCTGGCTGAGGCATTTTGAGAATGTTAGTCCACAACTATAACTTTCCCAAAATCTGCTCTGCTCTAAGGTCACCTCCTTTTTCTGTTGCTGCTGTTTCAAAGCTTCTGGAACAGAATAGGTCTGTAAGATAAGGGTATGAATAGCTATATTCTAGAATTTGCAATCTTGTCACAGACATACCAACTGATACACTTCTTGGTAACTAATTGTATAGGTCAGTGGCTCCCAATCGTGGGTAAACCAGGTATTTTTGGACTGCAGATCCCAGAAACTCTGGCCAATACAGCTAGTGGTGAAGGCTTCTGTAGCTGAACCACTGCAGTGGGAACCACCGCTATAGATGAATGGTTTAGGAACCACCACTATAGATGAATGGTTTATCTTGGGAGCATAGGCTTTTCAAGTCACATTCTCAAGTGTTATGGATTCCTTTCCCCGCCCTTTCCCCTGGCCATGATTGCAGACTACCTAGTAGATGCAGATTGGTCTCTATACGAGTGGCTGATTGGAACAGCAGTTCTTCCCGGTTGTCAATAGCAGATTCTGCTTCAATGTGACTTTTTAACCAGTGAGAATAGTCCTCCTTACTCAGCACCTGTTGGAAAACAAAAGCAAGTAGTGAAGTAATCACACTGACAAAGTATAAACTAAGGCCAGAACAGAGTTTTTTTTGCCAATTCTCTGCTGGACTAAATCGGCTAAAGGACTAAATCGAAGAGAGAGTTTTAAAATATGTTTACCCCGCTTTTCTTCTTAAAAAGGACCCAAGGTGGCTTACATCATTAAAAGACAATATTTAAAGCTAAAAACAATGAGTATACAAATGCTAGGAAGGATCAAATACCTCTAAGAAATGGTAAACAAAAGCAATACTAAAAACACATTCAAAGCACTAAGACACAACAATCCAGTTAAAAACTCCACTCAGGCAGCCAGTCACTGAGGGAAAGCTTGCCTGAAGAGAAAAGCCTTTGCCTGTGTGTAGAAGGACAGCAAAATTGGGGCCAGCCTAGCCTCCTGTGGGAACTGTTAGTTCCAAGTAGAGTAGACCCAGTGGCTGAAGCTGTGTTGCGCAGCTCCACATGTGCAACCATGACGGCATCAGCAGCAGTGGCAAATTGATGCTGATTAAAGCCTTTCTTTGGGCATTTCAGGGTGCACAAAACTTCATCCCATGGTGTATGAGTTTTGTTCATCTCGGAATCACTGTTAACCAGTCAGCAGCAATCAGCTTTGGATCAGCAGTGGGTGGTTTGCTCCTATGATGTCCTCCTCACTGTTGCACACTTCCATGTGCAACAGTGATGATGACATACAAGCAGAGTGGTGCAACAGGATGTGCAGCGTGATGGCAGGAGCTGTGCAACAGCCACTGAACTAACTGAATGTATGTATGTAAGTGCTGACTTGACAAATACCCATTGATTCAGTGAATCTATTCTAGCTGGCACTAAGAACTGAATTTAGGCCAAAATACTTTGCTGTATAAAACAAAACATGAAAAACAAACATAAAAGTGGAACATCTCACTGGAAAGCAATTTATGGTCAGTGGCAGGTGCTTACTTTCTTTGCAATACACAAAGTCCTCAGTCCATCAGCAGCATAAAGGTTAAGGAAATTCTGAGTTTTGCTTCGGATTTTCTTCTGGTGTTTGTCTCTAGGGTCATCTAGAAAAAAAATGAAAGAACACACAACTCTTAATATTAAAACATACCAGTAATTCAGAGCTCCTCAAACCAGTAATCTTTTCCTTTTATGATGGCTGGAAATAAAGCCTCAAAAGCACTTTTTCTGAGTGATATGAACACTCTAATTGTTTCGAGCAAAAGGGCACAATGTTTCCTTTTGCTCTGTGCCCTTTTGCTCGAAACAATTATTTTGTATATATCATTTTTAATCTCCTCTTTAAATATCCTTCTTACAACATTTTAAAATAAATGTTTATTACTCAGCTACTTGCACTGATATACAGTAGCTACAAACAGTATATACAGATATACAGTAGCTACAAACAGAAAAACATAGCTGGGTGATTCATCTGTAGAAACAAAATTCTGGGTTGAGTAATATCTTTACTGGATTACTAAAAAGTTACAAATAAGACAAGCTCTTGAGGTCTTCAGAACTCTTCACCAGGCAAGGATGATACAAAATTGCGGGGGGCGGGGTTTAGAAGAAGAGGCAAACAGTCCCTCCCCCATAGTGGACCACTGTTCTGTAAAACAGACTCTTTAGCAAGACAAGACACAGCTTGCAGATTCTGTGTGAAAACAAAGGACTTATTGCACCAGTTTAAAGTCTCTTCTCTCTCCATGAACAAGAAATCCAGCTGGATAACCTACTAATGTATCCCTTACCTTGGACAAGATACACACACTTCCTATATTCAGAGCTGGAAAAGATGGGGAACGAGATGGCAGTCTTGTTACGGTTCCTATGGTAACAAGGATGCTCTATTTTATTGGTTGCATTCATCTACAGTATGAGGGCATTTATGCTCTCCCCATTCCATAAGAGGATACTGGGTGGCCTAATAACTGCCTAGAGAGAAACAATTATCCTGATGGGGGTTCAGGGACTTGGGGGGTGCTCACCCTAAAATTTAAAGGTGAAGCCCCTGTTCTGATTATGGGCCGCTTGTGCATCCAGAGCCACAAAGACATGATTTATGTCACATTATCAGAACAGCAAAGCTTATTTACTGTAGGTAGAATGAAGAACGGGAAACTGTTCTTAATTCTGTGGGCTGTTCTGTTCATTTTCCATGAGACCAAAACACTCTGTGCTTCCATATTTTTATATTCCAGTAAACAAGTGCTGGACAAATCCTTTCCATGTGACTTACCCAGCATTTTCTGTCATTAAACTATCTGTGATATTTACACAGAAACAGCTGTATCAGGTTTGCTGTAAACTGTTAAATTAGATTTCATGGACACACAAAGTAGAAATGTGTCAAAAAAACCCAAAAACAATACAACTGGACTAGTGGACCTGAAGCACAGTATTCATTCCAACACCGTATTTTATGAGTAACATAAAAGAAATGCCTATAGAACACCACGTTTTACTGATTAACATATATTTTATTCTAAAGTATTGAACAAAAACTGCAAACGGGGAGGGGGCTAGATCCCGAAAGATTTGTCAAAACACAAAAAATAGCTTTGGCTTTAAAATCGTTCAAAGCTGAATGACTAAAATAAGTAGCAATTTAAAAATTTATCCTCATTCACAGCATGTTCATATATCTTTGAGAAGCTCTTCAATTAAAAAAACCCCAAATGTCTGGCTCACAGTTAAGTATCTACTCACTATTAATTAACTGTTCCTTTAAAACCTCAGCTAATTTTTAATTGCTAGATTTGTGTTGACAAACCTTATTCATCAAAGCCAGATCTCTTTTGGTTATATTTTAATACATTCAGAAGTCTTTTCAAATGTTAGCCAGGTTCTGACCTACAACTGAAACTGAAAGACTAGTTCTCAGAACCAAAGGAACTAATTATTCTGCTTGTATTATTTATTAATTGCATTGGAAAGCCACGGTTTCTCCAATAAGCTCAAGAGGATGCACATGACCTTTCTCCTCTTCTTCCTCACAATAACCAAGTAACGTCGGTCAAGCTCCACAAGCTGGTGTCTTAACCAAGACCATTCCATGGATTTTACTGCCAAGTGCAGACTAAAATCTGTATTGCTGAAATCCCAGTTTAGCATTCTCACAACTATGTCATACAGGCTCTCTACTGTATGCCATTATCCTCATTAGCTTTATTGAAAGGTTGAGATCCAGTAGTAAGCCGCAACTAGAGTCAGCCCATTGAATCAATGGAACTTACAGAGGAGTCATCTCACCAAATCTGCATTGATTCAATGGGCATGCTGTAGTTGTGACTTCCTACTGGATTTCAGTCAATGTGTTATGCAGGCATTCATGGAATGTATATGGCCATATAACACCGAGAGGATTCCAGTCCCACTTCTGTTTCTAGGATATGGCAGCTGGCTCCACCTTTGACTTTCCCTTTTTGAGTGGGAAGGTATAAAGAAAGAAACATTTAAGGTACTTTCCTGCTAGGTCAGGAATCCTATGTCATCAATGCTGGAAGGTTGGGAATAGAGCAAGCAAGGATATGGCAGCTTGTCCTTGTTTTACATCCACATACATTCTTTGAACACTTGCATAGGGCTTACGATAGGGCCAAAACACGGGTTCAGAGGAATGTCCTGCTGACACATAGTTTTCTTCCCAGCAATGTTAGACATGCAAAGGAAGCCGTTGTTTACATTCCAGTTAATCCTGATGACACTCACACGGCTTTTAATATGCTTTCACAGTATATTATATTATTTGAGGAAGCAACTTTAAAGAGCATTCCTGAACACAGATACTTCCTTTCGTATAGTGGGACCCATAAATAACCAAACCAGGTTAAAAATGAATCTATATATGCTCCTATTTTGCAACCTGTTTTCCAAGGTGGTCTCAGCACTAGATTAGGAGCTCTGGCACCCAATAAAATAATGCATTTAAGCATTAGCACAAATATTTATCATCTAAATCTATCTGCACATTTTCAAGATGATCTCGCCATAAGAAAACAATAAAAATCTAGTGGCCCCAGATCACTTAAAGTTACCCACAACTCACAAATATGCTATATAGAAAGCAGTGGAACATGCTAGTTGCAGCTGACCCTCATTGCTTTCAAAAGAGTCCCCATTAGCTTTAACTGCACTGGAGTCAACATGCAGAAGTGATATGTAGTCTTCTGAATGTATTCTAAACTTAAGCAAATGGCCAGAGAACAAAGCTAGGCAAGGAAACAGAGTGGAAGAGTTCTTCACATTGCCAGGATTACAAGGAATACCAACTAACGTGGAAGAGGATGTTGGATAAATAACAGTCTTCCATGCACTAACACTGGGCATCCATGGGAGAGGGCTTTTACCACCTAAAGTGATTGTCTTTAGCCGCTAACCTATTGATAAAGCTTTTTCCTGCCTCTGGCATTTGTGGTAAACCCCCAACCCTCTTTTTGTCAGTTCACTTTGCTTCCATTGTTTTGTTCTTCCTTCTTCCCTGACTACTGACAAGGTAGCAACAAGCATGGAGGACTCTCTCTCCATATTGTGGAGACTCCATTTTTCCTTTCTTATTCTTCTGACTAACTACAGATGGTATTTGTACGTACAGAAACCTTTCTTTCTACTTAAATGATTCTAGAGTGATTTTATACCACACAGTGTTCCAGGGTTTTTTTTTTTTGGGGGGGAGGGAAGGGATTAATGAAAACTGAGCCAATCTCTCCATATTTCTTCCTCTGCTAACTAAAGGGAATAGACAAAATTTCCCAACAGAGGATAGCTAAGTCTAAATACTTGAGGAAAATTTTGTTCAGGCAAAAGACCTGCTATAAGCTTGCTGCCTCTACAAGAAATATAAAGACAGAATATTCTATGGCCATTGCTTAAAATTTACAATAGACAGATCTACTGGTGCTGTGGCTGAGAATATCAAGCTCAATTTGTTATGTTTTATTAGAGCATAAACTGTAGATGAGTGATACCTGAAGAACAGGGCAGAAGAAGATCCATGATGGCTGAATCTGCTCCTTTTGTGTAAACATTTATTTCATCAGTCAGGGGATGTCTGACAATCACTGACATTCTCTTCCGGATGGAGTCAAAGCCCAGAACGTGTAAGAGTTCAAAGTTTAACCTCCCCAAGTGAGGGAGCTCTACTGACAGCTGGTCAGGCAGCCGACCAACCAAAGCACAGTCATACGCTCTGGCCGCATACACAAGGGCAGCCTCATCTGGACTCTCTGCTTCATAACGCAGTTCCCCCTCCTCTGGCTCATTCCCATTCCCTGGTGCCCCTTTGGGTTGCTGGGAACTACAGCCATTGTTACTTGGCTGAGAAGAATTGGCTAGCCTTTCTTCGAGTTTTAGTAAAGTGCTGTCAGTGGATGCCGATGAAATGATGCTTGAACCAGCTCGGTGGGTCGATCGGTTGGCAGCCAGACTTGACAAGCTGCTGCTGTTTGAACCAGAGGTCAGGCGGCTTGGGGTGAATTTCCGAATGAAGTCCTCAATGGTCTTTACTGGAGACTTAAGTTCAAATCTGAGTCTAACCTTGAGGGGGGGAAAAAGGAGCAAACATCAAGAAAGGAGAGAGGTGAGATATTGGATACATGTCTATCTGACAGTGCAAATTAGGGAAACAAAGCATTGTGAATGTTTGCATATGTTTGTGTCCATTCAGAGAGGCTAACAACTGGTTTCCATGCAAAAGGCAGAGATGGGCAACAGTTAAGTTCACTCCACTGAGTGGAACTAATAGAGTTTTAGCTCATCTGAAGTCAGCTACATTCCCTAGTACGAAGCAAGATTCCTTGCTATTAAATTTAACCAGTTAAACAATACTTAGAAGGAAGTCCTAAGAAATATCTAGGCCTAAACGTCCAGGAGAAGATGTACTGAACTGGGATGTAAACTTACTTGGAAGTAGAGGTGCTGAACCTGTAGGATTTACTTTGAGTAAAGAATCCTGGGAGTAGCTATACAAAATCCAAAGTCCCTCCTATGGTGATCTCCTGATCAGACCCACTAAAAGTAAATCCTAAACCAAATGTAACCTTCTTTACACAGTCTTCCACCGAACCTACCTTCTGTCGTGGCTGATTTGGAGATGTCACCACCACTGTATTGCAAATCGTCAAAGCTATGAAAAAGTCAAAAATGTCGGAGAGTTCAGGGGAGAGCTGGGATAATGGATGATCATGGTTCCTCGTGATTTCCAGGTAGCTTGCACACTCATTCACTTTTTGCAGCAGATTCGGATCAGGTGTGATGTCTTTTTCCTAGAATCAAAAAGGCAGGCGATGTGAATCACGAGCAGGCTGGTGTCCCCCCCCCCCCCAGGTGCACCTTTCAGAGTCTCCCAACTGAGCTTGTTTTGCAGATGTGCTCTATCAAGCGTATCTTCGATAATCCCATCTGTTTCTTTGAGCTAACCCACATTCTCTCGCCCCAAAGAGTCATCATCTAGGTCTTCCGCTTAAAAATAACATTTTCTAGTTGGCAGGAAGCGTGGAATTGGGAAGCATGTCTAAGCAAGCTAAATGATCATTCTTATGACTTAGTTTGGAAAATTAATGTGGAAGCCTAAGAGCAAACTAAAAGCCACGTTTGACCATGGACCTGTCAATCATATTAAGGGAAGTATTTGGCTATGACCACTACCATTATATATAGAGAAAGATACTATCAGGTCTCTAAAACAAACCGTAATGCTGTCTCAAGCTTGTGCTGGTGGAGCCATATTAAACTCTTCCTAGACAAGCACCTTATATGTGAAACAAAACTGTTACAGTAGGAACCTCCATATCTGAGGGGGATTGGTACCAAGACCCCCGCGGATGCAGAAAAACATGGATTATCGCAGACATCTCCCTCCTCAAACCAGAAGCACTCCCCACCCTCACCAACTATTTGGAAAGTATAGGGACAAAGCCCCACTGACCTCCGTCCAATCCACACAAACCTGATGGTTACCCGCCAAAGGGAGGGTGAAGCGCGGAGGCTGCCGCCCCCTTAGGAGGGCCTTTCACCTGCATGCTGAGCTGTCTGCTGGTGTGTTTTGAGGCTTCAATGCAAAGCAAGCTGGCTGGAGATGCCTTGTCCCGCTTACTGCCTATATCGCCCGGCACATGCGCTTTTTTAAACATCCGGGTAACAGGAGGAGCCACTCCAGAGCCTCCCAGGAGAAAGTTCACAAAAGGAGAGGCCTTAAGCAGCCAGAGACCATGCTATGTATTCTTCATAGCACACTCTCTGGCTTCCTCTATGGACAGTTCTGGTAAAACATGTGAATTTTTTTTCTGCATTTTTTCTTTTAATGCTTTTAATATTTAATTTAATATTTGCAGACTGTGGATAAGTGAATCAGTAGATACTGATCCTGCGGATAAGGAGGGGGTCCTACTGTACCGTGTTTATATTACACCATATTGCTAGTGGTAGTAGTGAGGCAGCAATATGGAAAAGAAACGGAACATTATGATAGAATTCCTTGAGCCTTGCTGACTATATTCTTTTCTAAGTGAAAAGAACTAACTGAAAGTAACAAGTAACAGAAGACAGCAGAATTAGGTGAAGGTGGTTACTGGCAAGTGAGGTGTTAAGTTTGTAGCAATGCTTTGTGAGCTATTCTTTATCTTTCCTCCTACGATTTTGTTTTTTTTGTTTTTTTTTTAACAAAGCCTGGAGTGTATTTTATTTCTGTATTTATATCTTTGCACCTAATAAATATAAAAAGAAAAAAAATATTTTCAAAAGGTACAGATTCTGGTACCCGTCTTTTCAAAATGAGCTCCGTATGTTTAAAAGTTTGGAAATACATCAAAACCTAAACAGCAATATAAACTGATCCTGCACTATGAAACCATTTAACCTAACTGAAGTATGATGACTGGACGAAGATTGTGTACGAGTCGCCCTTTCAAAATAGGAATCTCTTTTCAAACTATTTTGCTCTTGTTCTAGACACTCTTATCTTACCTCTGCAATTTTGCTATATTCCATTGCATTATGACATTCCAATTTAGAAGACAGCCTTCCATTTGGGAGCAATTAACATTTTAACAATGCACAGCAAATTATTAAATAACATTGAATTATGAACTGCTAGATAGCACAGTGGTTAGGTAACTGGCTGTGGAGCCACAGGTTGGGAGTTTGATTCCCCACTGCGGCAGGGGCTGGAATCGATGATCTATAGTGTCCCTTCCAGCTAAGATGATGATGATGATGATTGAGATATTCACTAAAGCTTCCTAGTTTCCTATTTGCATTTGACTTAACATCTAGCTTTCCATGTTAACCTCCTGGTGTATGTATGTGTGTGGGTGGGTACTGGAGGGTCACTGGGTTATGCAATCTCATACCAGCAGTGCCGTGCTCCCACAAAAAGATTTAAAACATGCTGGACTGTTTTGTCTATAGAGATTCTTAAATGCTAAATATTTTAACTTAATCACTGGGAACTCTGCTTTGAAAGACTAAAGTTAGTACACGAATGGCTTTTAAAAATTCACAGCTAAACAGAAACTGCTATATTTTATAAATTGATACAATTTAAATAAGGCACCCTAATGATGTTGCGGGGGGAGGAGAACAAAGTGGGAAAGAAAAGCCCACATCAGATTTTAAGTAAAGGAGATGAACAACACAGTCCTGTACATGTCTACTCAAAATCAAGCTTCCCTGAGTTTCATGGACTTAAATATGACAGCCTTGCAGCCTTATATTGAATTAGTTTGAACTGGGAGCGGCTTAACTCCACTTACGAATGGCTAGTCACTTTCCACTTTATAAGTTTAAATTACTGTAGTGTTCCTGCATCAAATGAGGAAGATTCCATTCTTCAAAAACCTCTAGTTTATAAATGTGGAATATTGTGCTTCTGTATCCATGATTCAAAATGTCAGGAAATAGCCTGATACTGCTGCACAGTATCATGCCTGCGCTGCTAGCAGGAAAAAGGATGCCAAGCTTTACATAGCAGAATGCTGACAACACCAATGGCAGAAGTCAAGATGATCTACAGGACACCCTCTTGTGCTCACTACTATTCACAAAGTGACACCAAGCAGGGGAAAATCTCAGAAGCTGACTCCTTTTCCCATCAGTTAACCACTTCTCATTCAAACACAAAGCAACTGTCAGGGATGTTTTCCGACAAGTGTGAGCACCTACTGGCCATGTACTCTGGCCAGCCAGGTGCCTGAATGTCACCCTGTTTTTGCACAAAGCCAAAAAAAAAAATTAAAATTAAAAATAAATAAATCAAAATTCAGGAATTTGCACTGTATCTGTGACTCATGGGTTGCCTGGTAACTCAAAGATTGTGCACCTTAAAATTATAAACACAATTAGATATGTTGAATTACAACAACGGTTTAGCAGGAAGGCACTGGTGTAAGAAAAGCAATAATAATGTGGGCCCTTACCATGGGGCTACTGAAAGCCGTATGCTTTGACAGAATGCTTGCCCTTTTGGCCTCCACTCTGCTCCCTGTGCGCCTATGAGATTTTGTGCTCTGGTTCCTGTGGATGACTTTAACACTCTGATGACTGCTAATACTCTCCCGCTGAGACAAGGTCCCTGTTTTAGGTCCGGCTTCTTCATCCTCGGAATCAGCTTCCTGGTACATAGCTATGCGTCTTGCTATTGCCAAGAAAAAGAAAAGAGAGTGAATGTGGGTAAGAGAAAAGGAAAACCAAAACCAAATTAAGAATGAAATATTGAAATAGTAGCAAAGAGGGGAAAAATGGACTTGGCAATACTGCCAACACAGTTAACTATTGAGCTCTAACTGAGAAAAACAATGATTTTTGAAATCACTGCAGACTTCCTGATTGCAGCAGCAACACTATAGCCTAAGTGGCTCAGGAGCTCTGAAGTCCCTGAGAGTTCTTGGGAGCTTCCAAGTCTTGCATCCAAAAGGCATGAGTTCTCACCAATGCCGTATTCCAGCCTTTCCAATGCGCTGGACTGTATCTATCTTCCTCTCCAGTTAACCTGGCTACTGGCTGTGCTGGCTAGGAATAAAGGTGGTTGCAACTTAACATGTTGGGGGACATGTAGGAGCACCCCTCAAAAATGTGAACACAATTGAGCATCCCTGGGCCATGACAGCAACTGTCAGCTGATCCTTCTACTCCAGAAGCACCAACGTAAAGTGACCTCCTGTACAAACACCACTGGATGAGTGACTACATGACTTTGACAGTGGCTCACAAGTGTGCATCCGTAACAAAAGGACCCTTTGTTAGGGCCAAAATCAACTATGATTTCTATTAACTTAGAGGGCTTGTCAACACCTAAAGAGATACTGCATCAGCTCTTCCAGAAACATGATTGTGATGTATTTTGCATTCAAGAAAAGCACAGAGACAGCCATTAGCAACACCTCGGAATGTCTAGCATGAGACTTGTAGCTGGGAAACCTCATAGATATTACGAAAACACTGTGTTAATCAAGTCTGAACTCCAGATGTTATCTACTGCCATCACAGAACAGGATGATACAGAGATAATAACAGTGGAGCTTGGTAATTGCATGGTACTCTCTGTTTATAAAACACTTAAGGCAACGCTCTCCTTTAAAAACCCTGACAATATTTGTAAGCAAAAAATGCATTTCATACTCGGAGGATTCAATAGCCACAGTATTGTCTGGGGATATGCACTTGATTATAACAATGGAGAAGCGGTGCTTAAAACCTTGGAAACCTCCCAACCAGCCCTTACCCACAACAGCAAACTTCCCCCATCTTTCAGCAGTGGAAGATGGCAACATGGCTATAACCCAGACAATATTTGCCAGTGAGTTTATAACCCAGAGTGCGTGAAATCAGCCTGTACCCCGATTTCAAATACACAGCACTGGTCCATAATGTGCCAACTCATGGAGATTGTCTGACCACCAACAGTACCATTTTTCAGGAGATATAATTTTTAAAAAGCTGATGGGCAGACGACGTTCAGTACAACAGTGAACAGAATTATATCAAACATTTGTCCAGTCCCAGAGGCCTATGACCAGTTTGTTGTGGCAGTGAAAACTTCATCCTGGCTATCTATAACCGGAGGATGCAGAATCAACTACAGTACCTCTAAGGATTAATGTCAGAAATAGTTGCACAAATGAATAATTATTTTTCACTATCTGAACAAAATCCTTTTAATGAAGAAACCATTTTTGCTGGACAGTGATTCATTTCTTCAGTCCCAGAAACAAAAAGAGATAACTGGATACAACTCATGGGAGAAATACACGTCAAGAAACAGTCAAATGGCCTGGATATTAACAACAATCCAACTAAAGGCCTTACCTATGCAAATATTTCAGTAAATCAACAGCCCATCAGCTCCTCATTAATGACAGATCCAAACACTGCCGCAATAAATTAGAACTTAAACTTGAAAGAAACAAGCAAGTGGAGATCAATGACTTTACAAGACCATTCAACATAATCAAATTGGAAAAAGCTATTTGTAGCTGCAGACATGGCAAGGCAGCAGGTGTATATGGCATCTGCATAGGATAGATTAAAAAAACATTTTGGCACAGGAACAAAAAAAGAGGGGGGGCGTAATTTATTTAATAAATTTCTTGACTCTCTCAGGATTCCATAAATTTGAAAAAAGTCAAGAGTGATTTCTATTTTAAATCCTGGTGAAGATTCCACAGATCCAAAAAATTACAGGCCAATCTCACTACATCATCATCTTTATAAAGTCCTGGAAACAATGATGCTTACCTATCTAATAGAGGCAGTGGAACCACTCCTCATCCTACTATAGGCTAGATTTAGACAACAGAAGAAGAATACAGCAGGAATCCTGCATTTTAAAGCAACATGTTAAGGACGCTTTGAAACTAAGAAGATTACAAGGATAACTTTTGTCGACCTCTCGAATGCCTATGACACTGTTCATCATCAAGTGGTACTACAAAAATTCTACAATCTAAGGATTACAAGATAACAAGGTAGCAGAAACCCTTTTGTAAAAACAAATTATTTGGTTAACTTTCAACGTTACTAACATATAATCTTCTTCTCCCATTAGTCCCTGTACTATCAAATATCAACCATTACTATCTTTTACTACTTCTTTTACCACAAATTCACAATGTTTAGAAATCAATATCGCTACACCTTTGGATTTGGAAGTCCCAAATCCTTTTTCATAAATGTGTATATTTTGTAATTTCAGTTCATTAACTCCATCCTTTGAGTGATGAGTCTCTTGTAGGTAAATAATATCCACCTTGTTCTTCTTCAATAATGTTTTTATTCTCTTCCTCTTTGTTACAGACCCTAGGCCTTTCACATTTAAAGTAGCTACCCTTATGTTTTTCCCCATATCCATTCTATATCCCATCTTTTTTTTTGGTCCCGTTGTGCATCCCACAAAACAAAAACACCCCCAAAAACTACAAATTCACATTGTTCCCTATCTAATCCCCTATCCCTAACTTCCCACTCTACACTTAACCTCTTTTCCTCCCCCCCCCCAATTCCCCGCGCCTCACTAAGGTTTGACGCGAGCTCCGGGAGGGAGGGAGACGCCACCGACACCAGTCCGGACCACAGCCAAATCCTCATTCCTATTTCACCCTACTCTGTTCCCCCCCTTAATACCTTCCCTTCTTTCATTTGACTTGTTTATTTCTCTTAACGTCCTTATCCCTTAATCTTTCCTCTCTTCTCCATCCCCACGAAAAGAAACAAAATAAGCAAACAGAACAACAACAAAACAAAAAATCAAAACAAGAAACAAACAAAACAAAAGGGGGAGGAGGGACAGTGTAAAAAACCTTTAAAAAAATGGGGGGGAAGGGACAGTATAAAAAATTCAAAAAGGAAAAAAAAGAGGGAAAGAGAAAAGAAAAAAAGGGGGGAGGGGGCGAGTCTTCAAGCATCGAATGGTTTCTCTCAGTCCAGATATCTTCTCTTTCATGTTTCCACTCCTTGCAGGCCTACTTGCTTGCGCCTTGGTCATCTTGATCTTCTTGCCATAGGCCCCACATGACTAACAGGTTCTTGCCTTCTTCAAAAGAGAAGATTCTGAAGAGGACTCCATCTTTCCATATTTTTAAAAAGACTGG
Source organism: Intellagama lesueurii (assembly GCA_037013535.1). NCBI lineage: Eukaryota > Metazoa > Chordata > Lepidosauria > Squamata > Agamidae > Intellagama > Intellagama lesueurii. Next base: position 93,711,981 of record JBAJHW010000003.1, on the reverse strand, counting down.
GTGACCCCAGTTGTATCTCCATCCATTCTTGATTAGAATTGATGTAATGGGTTTCATCGTTTTTCTTCACTGTATTGATTCGTTGCTTAAATCCTGATAAATCTGTATTGGGTTTTACCTATAAATAGTTCCGTTTTTTCTTTAGTGACCTTGAGAAATTGCTCTTTTTTAGCATAGTTGAAAAATTTCAATATTATAGTTCTTGGCCTCTTATTTCTGGGGTTCCCAACAAAATGAATTCTCTCTATATCCTCTTCAGCCACATGCTGGGAGTTCATAATAGAATTTATCCAGGTCACCACTTCCTGCTTAAGGTCAGCTCCTTTTTGCAGCTCAAAATTCATTATTTTGATGTTGTTACGTCTTGAGCTATCTTCCAGATAAATCACTTTCTTTTGCAAATTGTCTATCTTCTGTTGTTGTGCCTTTGTTTCCCCTTCATTCTGTTTTGATAGATCTTCCATTTGCTTTACTCTGTCCTCCATTTTTACTATGCTTGCCTTCATCCCCTGTACTTCTCCCTGGACTGCTTTCATGTCCTTTCCCATCTGTTGACATTCCTTCACTAAAGAGTCTATTTTGGAAAGAACCTGTTCCAGTTTTCTATCAATCTGGCATGGTATATCTTTAGCCAGATCTTTCACACAAGTTGTTAATTCGGCAATCTTTTTTTCCATGTTGGCTCCAATAAGACTGCTCAGAGGGGTAGCCCCTCCCCCTCCTTTCCAGCAGCTTCCCGAGTCTCTTTAGAAACTTATTTAGGAGTGGGGGATTCCACCTCTATTAGTCTTAAGCGTTCGAGACTACGATCTGATGGTTTTTTCTCTGACGGCTCTCATGTCCAACTTTTAGAACTCTTATCTCTATTTTTTCTCATAAGCAAAGCAAGAGATTCATAGCACAGAAAAACAAAGTAGTTTTTTACAGCTCATTAGCTGTTCAACTCTCACTGGCGTTCTTCCGAGCGAAAACGAAAGTGCATTCCCCAGATAAGCAGCCAGGCTTTTACAGTTGAAAAAGCACTTCTATCTCTGCTTGAACTTTTCACAAAGAATTTAAGCAGATTTACTCACATTTCAAGAAGGGAAAAAGGCATTTAGCAACTTATTTACATTCAGCAGGGCGAGGAGACGAAGACTCAGCTGTGCATCCCGTACCGGCGGAAGTGACGTCTCCTCCCCAGAACATCTGTGAATCTTGAAGCAACCGCAGAGAATTCCAGGACTATAACGTGGAAAGAACAAACTACTCATGTCTTTAAAAAGATGGGGAGCCCCAGGAAAGTCTTGTCTCTGGTCACATGGAGAACTGGGTTACTTGGAAGTCACTTACTAGGCTACAGAGTGGAGTTTGCAGAACCAAAGAAAGTGGACTGTTGTGCAAAGAATGGGAACCTTCACACCTACAGTATGTCAGTGTACTCTATGCTCTTCAGCATATATTATGGAAGATGTGATGTTAGCAACCCCAAATGCTCTTGATGCTACCTGTTACTGGTGGGAAATTATCTGACATATTTATTGACTGTACTGTGGTGCTTCTGACACAAAGAAGGGTCTAACATGTCTGGAGGGCAGCAGGGTAAGGAAAGCTGCTATATTTGATTGTTAACCCTGCCAGTGCCATTCCAGTTTCTGTAACATATCACTATGAAAACAAATTTCTGTAACAGGCAATGTGAAACATGATCTCAGCTCAGGGTCTACCTGGGTTTCAGGAAAATGGGCCCCTTTGAAGCCTCAAATCCATAGCTGATTTTTGGTGACCTGAGCATGTCCAGCAGGACTTCAGCTGGTCTATGACTAGCAGCTATGGGCAAAGCAAGAAAATGCAGGGAGACCAGCTTCATCAATCAAAGAAATCTCCTTGCACCAATAAGGTATAACAAGTCAGAGTGCAGCCTCCGACTCTTATAAAGGCCTCCCGGTTAGGTGGTCAGAAGAACAAAAATAACATAATATATATAAAAAATGGAAAAAGACTTAATTTTTTTTTAAAAATCAACAGCCCTCTTCTTTCTGTATCACTAGGGAGGAAGCAGATCTAACAAACATCTATCAAAACCCCAATCGTACTCTAATATTTCCCTATGCCAGTCACTTTTTTTTATTGTATTGCATCAAGTGGAAAATGAACCATTTGAGCATTACAATATAACAAAGATAAGCCTTAACTGAACATCAATGTTTAATGACTAATATAGACAAAATAATTAGTTATTCAATTCAGTACATGGCTTCCCTCATTTCCTGGCTCAATGTGACAAGGCTATTACATTCTGCAATAGCTCATAAAATCTACCACAGCCCATTAGAAAACTCCCTTTGCAGTACAACCACTCCCCAAAGCGAACTGTATTATCTACAGCTCAGTCTGCAAAAGATCAAGAGAAGGAAAGAAAAGAGGTCGGCAAACATTATTAAAAACCAATAAACAAAGCAACGAGCAAGAAGCAACACAAACAGAGAGCCTGGAAACTTTGCCAAGTATTTTGTACACAGGATATTAAATTAAAATTAGCAGCAAAAGAGGAAATGGTAGGTCAGAGTGCAATATATACTAAACTCCAAATAGCTGTGAATAATTATTTTCAAAATAACTTATTCCACAAAGGCCCTTAAAAGACCTCATTTAGAACAAAAATACTTTATGCCCAGTCATTCTCTATGGACTGCCATGCCCAGTGGTCAGAGCATCTTCTTAGGAAGGCATTCAAAATCCCAATTCTGTAAAGAGCTGCATAACTGCAAAGCATTCGCTCAACACTTGTGCTAATTTCCTTTCGACCTACATGAAGGGCTTACTATATTTAAAGTCTAATAAGAGGTAGACAATGGTAGCTAGCTTTATTGTTCGTGGAATGATTTGTGTATTATTTTCAGAGATAAGAGGGAGGGCAAACCACAAATGGCAGGCATTTTGTGCTGAATAGTCCTCAGTAACACTATTAAAAATGCCAAGGATAGTAACAGTGGTGATGGACTCTACTGTGGAGGAAAGGACGCAGTGCACCATTGAGGAAGGGTTTAGTTCTCTGGTTTATGAATCACATTCCAGTTGAGCTAGGGTATGTCTTTCCTCACAGCCAAGCTATAAAAATAATAATTTTCTTGGTTTGGCTTTTGGCCACTTAAGACAGTCATGAGAAGTCTTCAAGCTTACCCCCTAACCTCAGCCTGATGCTTGGAGCCAGAAATTTGTTTTTAACATCAGAACTGAATGGACCTTAATATAGTTCCATGCAGAAATCCACTCCTGGTTTGCATAAATGTTCATTTCAGCAGCATAATTTATGGGAGGTAGTGGGAGGATTTTGTTGCTGCTACTGGCAAATGAAACTTGCGAGTCTACCATAAATTATGCAGATTTATCAATATATCTAGATATCCCTTCTATTGACTCCTGAATTAGCAAGCTTCAAGGGAACATAGAAGGATCCTCCCTAAAGAGTGGAAAAGAACTGCAAGTACACTTGGGCACCCCCTGGGCAATGGCATGCAGACGGCCAGTCCTTCACTTCCAGAAACATTCCACTGGAACAGCACCAGACCCATCCCTTTCATGGACACTTAATCCCCTGGATGATGGCTGAACTTGAGGAAAAGTTTCTATACACATCTCAAGCTGTGACCATTTCTGAGCAGAAAATAGTCTAATTGTCTTGACATTTTAATTTGTTTTTAATTTTACCTATATTTCATATAAATCCATAATTTTGAATTGTGCAATGCTCTGATACGAATAGAGAACAAGTTTCAAAAAACTATCTGTTTTATTCTCCTTCCTGCTCTACAAGCTGTTTATGCTACCCAGTTTTTACCTCACCAAGGTCCCATTTATTATTTCATTCTGTATATTTAGAGTTGATCTTTCCACAGCGTTTAAGGCATTGTCCATAATTTCCCTCCCCAGTTTATCGTCAGAAGAATCCTGTGAAAAAGATTAGGCTGAGACATATTACTGACTGGCCAAGGGCTCCTTGCCAGATTCATGGCCAAATAAGGACTTAAACTCAGTCCTAACCCAGCATGATGGACCATGCTGGCCAGATACATGGTTGCCTCTTCAGTTGGGATCACTCTTTTGCCACACATGTTTAGACTAGAGATGGAGGGATTTGTATTTGTATATGAATACCCCCCCACAGCTGGACAGAATGAGGGTCCAGCCCCCTGGGGCCGGACCATCCACTCACCGTCTGCTGCTGCTGCGGGCTCCGCACTCCCTTCCTATTGTTCCGGAGCTCGTGGTCGGTGAGCCACTCTTCGACCTGGCAGAGAGGCTCATCATCCCACCTCCTGCCAGGAGTGGCTAGTCCATCGTGAGCTCTGGATAGGAAGGGAGCGCGGAGCTCGTAGCAGCAGCGGATGAGAGTGGACGGTCTGGCCCCAGGGGGCTGGACCCTCGTTATGTCCACCTGTGGGGGGGTATTCGTATACAAATACCCCCATCTCTAGTTTAGACCTATCAGCCCTACATAGGCTTACTTCTCATGGGAAGCAGGAAAGAAGAGGCATGAACTACCTAACCCTATCCCCTCCGTCACTAACCTCCATAAACTGGAAGGTAATCATCTACAAGAAACATCTACAGGATAGCCTATCTATGCTCAGAGGCTCAGTTTTGCTGGTTTTCAAGCTGCAAGAGGCAGAGTTGTAACTAGCAATGTTGGTAAATTCAGGATTTTGCTGCCCTATTGGTTAAACTGGGTTATGTGACATTGGTAAATAAAAGGAATCACTCAATGGAATCTGTGGTCTGCACCGCCTATTTTCATCTAAGGCGGATCACTCTGCTGCATCCCTACCTTGACACCGGATCCCTCACCATGCTGGTCCATGCACTGGTAGTCTCGAGATTAGACTACTGCAGTGCTCTCTATGTGGGGCTGCCTTTGGTGCTGTCACGGAGGCTTCAGCAGGTCCAGACCTCGGCCGCCAGATTACTAAGTGGGGTGAGAAGACATCAACATATCTCCGCCACCCTGGCCACGCTGCACTGGCTACCTGTTCGTCTCCGTGCCATCTTCAAGGTAATGGTGTTAACATACAAAGCCCTAAATGGTTTGGGACCTCGTTATCTCGGAGAACACCTCCTTCTGATCAGATCTGCCTGCCCTGTAAGATCTTCCCAGGCTGGGCGGTTGAGAGTTTTGACCCCGAGAAAGACCCAGAAATCAGTGACCAGAAACTGGGCCTTCTTGGTGGTAGCCCCACAACTGTGGAATGCTCTCCTGTCCGAAATTTGCCTGGAGCCTTCACTGAGAACTTTTAAGTGATTATTAAAAACATTTTTATTTAGACAGGTCTTCCCGGACTCTAACAACAGCTATGTTCAAGCCCTGCCATGCTTTCCTTATTTTTATTTTAAAGTCTTACTGATATTATTTTCATTTGTCTATTCTGTATTGATTATTTTACACGCCTGTCCTATTATTCTATTGTTTTGTCTTTATACTCTGTTTTATTGTACTGTGTAAACCACCCAGAGCGGCCTGGGTTGCGAGATGTGTGGTACAGAAATTAAATAAATACAAAAAGGAGCGGATGTAGAAATGCGGATAAATGCCTGGGTTTGAGTGCATGACAGCCACATTGGTACCCTACTGAGCTTACCTGTTCCTTTCTGCTCAGTGAAGAGCTGCTCCACCTCTAATGGGTGGAGGAAAGCCAGTTAGCTAAACTAGATCACCCCCCCCCCATCCTCTGAGGAGAACACCTCAATGTAAGAACATCTGGAAATGGCCTATTTTAAGTATGGACTTGTGGTTATGCACGCTGTTGATGACAGCCATTTTATTAAAGAGTGTGTCATCAACCATATTGTGGAACATCACTACAGGAAGATACAGTTATTACCCAGAGCAGCATGAGAGTAACTATGATAGTTGCTATTATGCCACTGTAGGTAATACTTTTTGGCTTTGCAATACTAATTGTTTTGCAGCTGTATTCACTTCTAAGCAAAATTTCACCTTTTTAATCCTGTGTTCCGTAAACAATACTTGAGATCCCTTTGCTTCCACCTCCTGAAACTGCAGGCTCACTTTAACTACTAAGTGTTGACTTTGCACGACTGCACCTATGGACCCATACATCACCCAATGGATTTTAGACACAGTAGTGAAAAAAATAAATAAAGGGGGGGGGGAAGCCCCAAGCAAATAGAAGAAGGAGATGGGAGTCAAAATGATAATAATTTAACTGATTCAAGACTTGGAGTAACTAAGTCTTGGAATTTGTCATTTGCTAACAAAATATGAATTGTGTTTAAATACAAAGGTGCAACTTCACAAAAAAGAGGCATCATTGCCAGTAACAAAGGAGAGGCAAGATACTGTATAAGAAAAAGGTAAGATTCAGGGCCCTGCTACATGTAATGTACAAGTAAAGATCCTTTTTTTTTTTTAAAGAAAAAACAATTCTAAAATAAGGGCACACATCCCTGCTCTGGATCAGGGCCAGCACATAGGGAGAGGGGGAGGTTTCAATCTTACCCTACATCTGATTTTCATCTACATTTCCCCTTTTTTGCAGGATACAAAAGAGAAAACCTCTGCTGGTATTAATGGTCTTCTTCTTAACCTCCATGGGGTGGGGGCAGTGTGCAGTGGAAGGAAGGAAGGAAGGAAGGATGGATTTTGGACTTTATTTACACTGCAAAATTTAAGCGACCCCTCTTGTATGTTTGAATTTTTGAAGTAACACATTGTATTGCAAAGAGTCTTTCCCCCCCACAATCAATGTAAATTGGATTTATTAATAAAAATGGATTAGATTAAGACTCTAAAAACTGAATTTTGTCTTCAGCAGAGAGTAACTCCTTTGACCAACATTCTCCTTTGTTTCTTTGCAAGTAGTATGCATTACAAATAGGGACGAACTGGGCATTCTGTTTTGCCTTTTTTGGGGGTGTGTGTGTGTTAAATGAGAACATTTACAATCCCATGCGTAAGACTGAAAGAACTTGAGATGTAAAATTTTCAAACGTGACAGGAAGCCGTTAATTTCACCAATTGTATCTCAAGCTTACGTAATTTGTGACCACCAGATCCTCCTCCCCGAAAAAAGCTGTCACATGGTCACAGTGGCAGAAGATAGGCTGGTGACAGCAGAGGAAAGGAAGCATTTGCTGCTTTCCCTTCTATCACTCCTTGCAAAGCACTTGGGGAGGGTGAGCATTAAAAACGTAGACGGCTCCCCAACTCCTTGCAATATTCAGAGGAAAAATAGCGGGAGCAGTAAAATCCCACTCCCAAAATTACTGCCCTGGTGCAACTGCTTTTAAACTTAAATAAAGATAGCAATGAATCGTATTATGGATTCCCCACCACATTATATATTCTGGGCCTTCAAGAATGATAGCTGACTTTTTAAAACAATAGTACCGGAAGGATGAGACACTGACCATGTTCACACATTAGCCCTGGTGTGGTTTGATACAATCTGATTGGCTGGGATGCATAAACTCACCTTACTAACAAGCAATATTTGCTGTTGTTGTTATATGCCATCAAGTCACCTCCAGCTTATGGCAATCCGATGAATAAATGACCTCCAACATTTTCTAAATCAGGTCTGTGGCTTCCTTTATTTAATCAATCCATTTTCTATTGGGGCCTTCCTTCTTTCCTGCTGTCTTCATATTTCCCTAGTGTTACTGTTGCTTCCAGTGAGTGTGTCCAATAATGGCATCCTCAAAGTATGATGGCCTCATTTTTGCTTCTAGAGAGGGGTTCTGATTTGATCTAGCACTCTTATTTATCTTTCTGGCACTCTGTGACATCCATAAAGCTCTTTTCTGACACCACACTCCAAATGAACTGAGGGTTTGGTTGTTGTGGTTTAGTCGTTAAGTCGTGTCCGACTCTTCGTGACCCCATGGACCAGAGCACGCCAGGCCCTCCTGTCTTCCACTGCCTCCTGGAGTTGGGTCAAATTCATGTTGGTAGCTTCGATGACACTGTCCAACCATCTCGTCCTCTGTCGTCCCCTTCTCCTCTTGCCTTCACACTTTCCCAACATCAGGGTCTTTTCCAGGGAGTCTTCTCTTCTCATGAGATGGCCAAAGTATTGGAGCCTCAGTTGTTGATATTTCTTCCGGCAACCTTAATTCCGGCTTGGGATTCATCCAGTCCAGCCTTTCGCATTATGTATTCTGCATATAAGTTAAATAAGCAGGGAGACAATATACAGCCTTGTCATACTCCTTTCCCAATTTTGAACCAATCAGTTGTTCCATATCCAGTTCTAACTGTTGCTTCCTTTCCTATATATAGATTTCTCAGGAGGTAGATAAGGTTGTCAGGCACTCCCATTTCTTTAAGAACTTGCAATAGTTTGCTGTGGTCCGCACAGTCAAAGATTTTTGTGTAGTCAACGAAGCAGAAGTAGATGTTTTTCTGGAACTCTCTGGCTTTCTCCATAATCCAGCGCATGTTAGCAATTTGGTCTCTAGTTCCTCTGCCCCTTCGAAATCCAGCTTGTACTTCTTGGAGTTCTCGGTCCATATACTGCTGAACCCTACCTTGTAGGATTTTGAGCATAAACTTGCTAGCATGTGAAATGAGTGCAATTGTACGGTAGTTGGAGCATTCTTTGGCACTGCCCTTCTTTGGGATTGGGATGTAGACTGATCTTTTCCAATCCTCTGGCCACTGCTGAGTTTTCCAAACTTGCTGGCATATTGAGTGTAGCACCTTAACAGCGTCATGTTTTAAGATTTTAAATAGTTCAACTGGAATGCCATCACCTCCACTGGCCTTGTTGTTAGCCATGCTTTCTAAGGCCCACTTGACTTAGCTCTCCAGGATGTCTGGCTCAAGGTCAGCAACCACACTATCTGGGTTGCCCGGGACATCCAGATCTTTCTGGTATAATTCCTCTGTGTATTCTTGCCACCTCTTCTTGATGTCTTCTGCTTCTGTTAGGTCCCTACCATTTTTGTCCTTTATCATGTCCATTGTTGCACAAAATGTTCCTTTAATATCTCCAATTTTCTTGAACAGATCTCTGGTTTTTCCCTTTCTATTATTTTCCTCTATATCGTTGCACTGTTCATTTAAGAAGGCCCTCTTGTCTCTCCTTGCTGTTCTTTGGAAGTCAGCATTCAATTTTATATAACTTTCCCTATCTCCCTTGCATTTTGTTTCCCTTCTCTTCTCTGCTATTTGTAAGGCCTTGTTGGACAGCCACTTTGCTTTCTTGCATTTCCTTTTCTTTGGGATGGTTTTTGTTGCTGCCTCCTGTACAATGTTACGAGCCTCCATCCATAGTTCTTCAGGCACTCTGTCCACCAAATCTAGTTCCTTAAATCTGTTCTTCACTTCCACTGTGTATTCATAAGGGATTTGGTTTAGATTATACCTGACTCCCTGGAAAAGACCCTGATGTTAGGAAAGTGTGAGGGCAAGAGGAGAAGGGGACGACAGAGGACGAGATGGTTGGACAGTGTCATCAAAGCGACCAACATGAATTTGACCAAACTCCGGGAGGCAGTGGAAGACAGGAGGGCCTGGTGTGCTCTGGTCCATGGGGTCACGAAGAGTCGGACATGACTTAATGACTAAACAACAACAACATACCTGGCTAGCCCAGTGGTTTTTCCTACTTTCTTCAGTTTAAGCTTGAATTTTGCTATAAGAAGCTGATGATCAGAGCCACAATCAGCTCCAGGTCTTGTTTTTGCTGACTGTATAGAGCTTCTCCATCTTTGGCTGCAGAGAACATAATCAATCTGATTTTGGTATTGCCCATCTGGTGATGTCCATGTGTAGAGGCACCTCTTGTGTTGTTGGAAACGAGTGTTTGTGATGACCAGTTTGTTCTCTTGACAAAACTCTATTAGCTTTTGCCCTGCTTCGTTTTGAACTCCAAAGCCAAACTTTCCTGTTGTTCCTTTTATCTCTTGACTCCCTACTTTAGCATTCCAGTCCCCTAGAATGACAAGAACACCTTTCTTTGGTGTCAGTTCTAGAAGGTGTTGTAAGTCTTCATAGAATTGGTCAATTTCAGCCTCTTCAGCATTGGTGGTTGGTGCATAAACTTGGATTACTGTGATGTTGAAAGGTCTGCCTTGGATTCGTATTGAAATCATTCTATCATTTTTGAGATCGTATCCCAGTACAGCTTTTCCCACTCTTTTGTTGACTATGAGGGCTACTCCATTTCTTCTACGGGATTCTTGCCCACAATAGTAGATATGGTAATCGTCTGAACTGAATTCACCCATTCCCGTCCATTTTAGTTCACTGATGCCCAGGATGTCAATATTGATTCTTGCCATCTCCTGTTTGACCACATCCAGCTTACCAAGGTTCATAGATCTTACATTCCAGGTTCCTATGCAGTATTTTTCTTTGCAGCATCGGACTTTCCTTTCACTTCCAGGCGCGTCCGCAGCTGAGCATCCTTTCAGCTTTGGCCCAACCACTTCATTAGCTCTGGAGCTACTTGTCCTTGTCCTCCGCTCTTCCTCAGTAGCATGTTGGACGCCTTCCGACCTGAGGGGCTCATCTTCCAGTGTCATATCTTTCAGCCTTTTGTTTCTGTCCATGGAGTTTTCTTGGCAAAGGTACTGGAGTGGCTTGCCAGTTCCTGCTCCGGTGGATCACGTTTAGTTTAGAGGGTTTGGTAACTAATCCCAAACCACAACCTAAATTTATGGTTAATTCTTGGCTTATGAACTCTGACTTGTTTAAACCATATCATATCACAATGTCTGAATATGCAACCATAGCTTCTCACTCTGAAACAGCACCTGGCAGAGGAAGTGAACAGAAACCTATGTCCTATGTGGGAAGACAAATCATGGCTTTTTGGTTTGGTTTGTCTGCTGTGCAATTTATGCTTTAAGCATCAAGCAATGGTTAATACAAACCACAGATTATTATGATATGTGATCATAATTAATGCTTCTTCTATGTGGACTCTGGTATTCTTTTCCCTTTTAGTTATTGGACCCAGTGATCAGGCAGCACTGGAGCAGCCAAAACATGCGCTTAACCGTACAGTAACCAGCCACTGTTCCTATTCAGGGATACCATGGAAAACTGCTATCTATTACGTTTGTGGCACTTTGTGGTTAGGTTATTTCCCTGCCTAAATGGAAGAAAATGAAGCTGATTTTTCACAACTGAGAAAAACAAAGAAAGCCAAATCTTTGGGTGCAACGTATTTTCTACTGTTTTAAGATGCAAAAGTTCTTCAGGTGTGAGAGAAATATACAGTAATATTTAGAGATTACAAAAGATCACTCAGTTTTGCAACATGTTCCAAGTAATCACCATAATGTTCCAATGGGGACATTATGTTTTCTCCACCTACCTCTCCAAATTCCCCGAAAACATTTTCTATGAACCTTATATTCCGTAAGATGCTATGATGGGAAGTCTGCCAGAGTCAACAATTCTGCTCCTTGACTTGTGATATTCTTGTACTTTCCCCAAACAGAGGGCTCTTTATTAAGAGCATGAATATGTGTGTCTTTAAGAACCACAAACAGTAACTGGTGAAAAAAAGTTCCTTTCCCCTGATGACTATTAAACAGCATTGCTATGTGTGCATCTGTATAGGTGTCAGGATATGTGTGGTCAACTCAATGGCTTGGATCCTAAAATAAGCTAACTTTAGGAAGTTCAAAGAAAGAAAGCTTTCTGTCCCTTTCCTCCTCTTCTGAGCCTCTCATAAGACTGGGGAGACATGGGGAACAGGGGATCAGGTGTAGGGAGCAGTTGCGGGAAGGGGAGAACTGACTCAAACTGAGTTGGGATTCTTAGGTAAGGGCCCCACTACATCTTGTAACAGTCCTGATTTTCTGTTGGGTTTAGCTTGCTTGAAATTGATTTTAAAATATCCACCTACATGATATACAGCTAAGTGAACATTTTTTTTTTGCTCGGGAAGCAATTCCTTTTTTTAAAAAAATCCATGGCAGGATTATTTATTTTAACTCAATTATGAACATGATTTATTATGAATCTTTTTGGCATGTGTGAACATCTGTGTCGGAGTAAATAGAGTCTGTGGGGGTCTGCAGGGTCTGCCAAAACGAGTGCCAAGTACAAGGGGGTTTAGACTGCAGGATACCCTGCAGTCCAAACTCTTCCTGTTGAAAAATCCATTTCTATTTCATCACTGCATCAATCTAGCATTATACCAGTTCAAAGCTTTTTTTATTTTTTAAATTAAATATTAAAAATGTGAGGAGACTGGGGACAGGCTGGGGCAGATGATGCTGTCATGTCCACAGCTGCACTAAAACGCATGATGATTCTTGCTCCCCTGACCACTTCCCGGAGACTCCCCTTCTCTGGAATGCGGATTGTGCCCTCCCTCTTGGCTCCAAGGAGCGCCCAGCGGTTGGAGAAAGTGGCTTGAGCCTGAGCGAAGCCTTCACTGAGCGGAAGGCTGGGAGACACTCCCCCTTCCCTGTCTACTTACAACATAGAAGCAAAAGACATGGGGTGGGGGGCAGTTTCCATGAGGACACATACACTGACACAAAAATTCTAAAAAAACCCAAATCAGCTCTAGATTAAATTCAACAGTGTAGCCCAAGCCCTAAGTTAGGTTACTGAAGTTCAGGGCAGGAAAGTTTCTGTACCCATGTTTCCCAGGCAGCCCCCAGCCCCTACTCCTTTCAGAGAAGCATTCTGAAGTTGTAGGTGGCTGCAAGGGGAAGGAAGGGATGGGAAACTTTCCTTCTGTGAACCTGCTTAAGGTAAATTGGCTTAGGATCCAAGCCAAAGTGTGTCTCGTAAAACAAGAATCTTACTTCTGCCTGCCTGGTTATCATGCAGTGAAGGATGAGAGGAACTGGGTCACCTGCTTCGAGAGGTTCTGAGCAGGCCATGAAGTTTGCTCATTTTGAATTCCAGCTATTTAACCATTCTGCTCCATTTGCAATTTGGCCGTGTTACCTGCCAACATGTTTAAACATACTCAGCCTTAACATTTTCAAATTCTCCGAACTACTGGTCCCTCACACATTTAGATGGCTGAGTAATTTTTTCCTGGCAACTCTCAAACGAGCTGCTAAGGCTTCAATACCAAAGAATTTGTATGAGGATGTTCGGAAGAACATATAAACCAATTTTGCTCCTAGCTCGGTGGCTGGTGAAGCCATTTTGTCGCAAATGACGCATACTCGGTACTCTTAAAACAGCTAGTAGCTGCTAATATCACATAATCAGCAGCAAAAGCATGAAAGCGTCCAAAACATCTGGGAGGAGGGGCAGAAGCAATCCATACTGTTACTACAATATCTAGTCTGGGAGAGGGGTATCATTTGTTTTGGACTTCAACTCTAAGATATAACAGAGTCATGGGTACAAGAGTCAAATATATGGAGGGACAAAGGTCCACTGTCCCAGACCTAGTCTTCTGCTCCCGTACTACTGCGACTCTGGCTGAAAACCCACTATTGATTTTCAATACTGCCCTGCCAGTTCTGTCATAACCAATCCAATGTCGGTGAGATAAATGATAGGGCCATTACAGCTGACCACTGGCCAAATTTATTTTCAGCACACACACACACACATGAACACCTCCCTCATTAAAAATGACGCAGAGTTCCTAAGAGAAGTGCAAACTATCTGCAGCCGCCACCTTCATTTTACCAGATTGCCTTTTGACACCATGCAGGGCTCAGAGGAGGATTTTAACAAGGGTTAGGGCTGCCTTATCCAGCACATCTTGTTTGGGTCCCACCTTCTGCTGGTCAACCTGCCCCTATTATGGCAAGCCTGCAGAGGGAACCATGAGGGCGGTGTTGGGAGAGGGCTACTGAGACAATGTTGTCTAGTTGCCATTCAAATGTTTCACTTCTGCAGGCTGTAGCGGTTTTAGTACACGAGAACTGCAAACATTTTGCTTTACAATTTTTTTTTTGATTAGTTAGAAATTAGCTATGCCCGGCTTGTATGTTACTGAAATGTTGGTTTATATTTAACTAGGTGTAGAATTGGGCCATATAAATTTAAATTGGCTGAAAGGAAACTGTGAAAGTATTAACATGAAATCTCAGAGTGCAATTTCACTGCTGATTGATCACCCTGTAAAATGCAGCTGACAACCCTGCCCAGACTTCACAGGGTCTACGCAGAGGGCAAGCCAAGAGAGATTTTATTATGCTTTGTCCGTGCAAAGACTATGGAATCTGGGCACTCCAACTCCATATTGCTAGAGTGCCACTAATTTCTTTACCCTGAACTGTATCTACAACCTTAACGTTCCCTTTGACATTGTGGAGGTTAGACAGAATATGAAAAGTGCTTTGTGAAAATGTTTTTCCGAGATATATTCATGCTCTACAATTGCTGTCCATTGCTCCATGCTGAAGAAAATAAAATGAGACAGGAGAGAGTGACCCTAAGTCTGGCAAGTCTGCAGTTTAGTCCCTGGGGAGCAATCAGGGAAAGAAGGCAGAAATGTAGCTATGCCCGATCCCATGGACTACAAAACTAGACAAAGCTGGGCACCAAATTCAAATAAGAACTACAGTCAGCAACAACACCTGGGCTGGAGAAAGGAAAACTGAATGATTGCCATATAGTGCATGAAATTAGACTGGAAAACCACTGATATTAGGAGCATCAAGACAAAGACAATGGATCTTTCAAAGCTTTGAACGTATGAGCAATGGTACTGCCTAACACTGGGTGTGTCCCTGTGACACGAGAAGTAAGGAATCTGCAGGAACCCAGACTTGTCACGGGCCACCAGGTTGCTGGTGGACACACAGTTCAGTTGCTCCTACTTGCAGCTGGAGTGGCTAAGCAAAGAGTGAAATAAATTTATGCCATCATCTGGTAGGGGGCAGCAGCTTCCCTTCTCTGATTTGTTCCTTCCCAACAAAGCAGACAGAAAGAAGCCCCAGGATAACACCTGGATTATTTATTTGGTTTGTTGGGAACAGAGAAACCAGAAAAAGGAAGTTACCCACTGCCAGACAGTACAATAAAGCAAACATGGAGTGAATGCCCTGGATCCTTTCCAGTCAGGCTTCAGGCCGCGCCACGGCACGGAAACAGCATTGGTCGCCCTGTTTGATGACCTATTGAGGGAGGCCGACAGGGGCAAAATGTCTCTGCTCCTCGATATTCTCAGCCGCCTTTGATACCGTCGACCACGGTATTCTCCTGGGGAGGCTCTCCGAGTTGGGAATCGGTGGCCTTGCTCTTGCCTGGCTCCGTTCCTTTTTGGAGGACCGTCCCCAGAGAGTGCAGATTGGAGAGAGTTTCTCGGCCCCGTGGAGCCTCAATTGTGGGGTTCTGCAGGGCTCGATTATCTCTCCAATGCTGTTTAACATCTATATGAGGCCGCTGGGAAGGGTCATCAGGGGATGTGGGGTTTCGTGTCATCAGTACGCTGATGATACTCAGCTCTACATCTCCTTTTTCCCAACAACAGTGGATGCTGTTTCGTCCCTTGAGCGCTGCCTGGGGGCTGTTCAGCAATGGATGCAGGTGAATGGACTGAGGCTGAATCCGGGCAAGACGGAGGTCCTTCAGGTGGGTGTCCCAGACATCAGTGGTCTGGGAAACTCCCTTTCTTTTGGGGTGTGTGTGTGACTCTTACCACCAAGAGTGAGGTTCGCAGTTTGGGTGTACATCTGGACCCGGCGCTCACCATGGAGACCCAGGTGTCGTCAGTGGTCCGTTCTGCACATTTCCACCTTCGGCGGATTGCCCAGCTGCGTCCCTATCTTGATGTGGGGGCGCTCACCACTTTGGTCCATGCGCTCGTAGTCTCAAGATTAGACTACTGTAATGCGCTCTACGTGGGGCTGCCTTTGAGACTGACGCGGAAACTTCAGATGGTACAAAATGCGGCGGCCAGACTTCTTACTGGGGTGAAAAGGTACCAACATATTTCCCCCACGCTGGCTGCCTTGCATTGGCTGCCCATCCGTTTCCGCGTTGATTTCAAAGTTCTTACGATTACATATAAAGCCCTAAACGGTTTAGGACCTCAGTATCTCGCAGAGCGCCTTCTCCCACCCAGTTCTGCCAGAGTCACTTGTTCCAGCCAGGCTGGGCGGCTGAGGGGCCTAACGCCGAGGGAGGTCCAGAAGGAAAGAACAAGGAGTAGGGCCTTCTCGGCAGTGGCCCCTCACCTTTGGAATAACTTGCCAGTGGAGATCCGCCTGGCTCCCTCTCTGGGTGTTTTCAGGAATAAACTTAAAACCTGGCTATTTGGGCAGGCTTTCCCTCCTGCCATATCTTAACTGCCATATCTTAATTACTTATACTTCGCCATCTTGGACTTATAATATATGTTTTTGGTTTTATTGTTTTTAAATTTGTAAACCGCCCAGAGTAGACCCTTGGTCTAGATGGGCGGGATAGAAATCTAATAAATAAATAAATAAACGTATGTGGTTTGTTTTGGTATTCTCATGGCAAGTAGGAGAAACTGAGCAGCATACAACGCCGCTCCTTCATGACAACTCAAGTTCCTGTGTACTCCTTGCCTCTCGTATGGTAGAAAGTAATGCACAGAGGCAGACTATGGACCTATTCTGCCCAGTATTGTCTATTTTATTTGACAGTGGCCTTCCACGTTCTCACCCCTTTCACAGCCCTGCTGACTAAGGTCTTACAAATTGGAGGTGTAAAGAATTGAACCTGGGACTTTATGCACACTAGGTGTGTGCTCTTATTACAGAGCAGAACATAAACTGTTATGTGCTAACTCCTGTCACCCACCAGTTCCTTCATCTTCTGTGGAATTAACTTCAAATTAGAGTGTGAACCTGTTTGTGCTTTACCAAAGATTTTCCTTTCTCTGTTTTTATGTGAGTGTGGTTAAAACCATCAACTGATACCCTGTTTCCCCAAAAATAAGACCTAACCTGAAAATAAGCCCTAGTATGATTTTTCAGGATGCTCGTAATATAAGCCCTACCCCAAAAAATAAGCCCTAGTTAAGTGAAACCCCGCCCTCCACCACTGTACAGCAACCAGAAGATGACATGACTGTATTTGAATAAATGTAGATTGTTGTACATGAAAAAAAGTAAAACATCCCCTGAAAATAAGCCCTACTGCGTTTTCTGGGCAAAAATTAGTATACGACCCTGTCTTATTTTCGGGGAAACACGGTAGACAGCCTGTTCTGCAATAGTGGCTGAAATCCTACTGCTTAGCGCAATAAATCGCAACCAGAGTAGATTCACTGAATTAATAGAACTTAAAGAGGAGCTGACTCCCCAAATCCCCACTGCTTCAACGGGCCTACTCTAGTTGCAGCTTGCTACACTAAGCAACAGGATTTCAGCCAATATTACAGAGGTATGTCCTGTTTGCACATTTAAAATTATGCAGTGGCTTTTAAGATGAGACTAGAGATGGGGACGAATATAAAAACGGATCGGTTTTTCTGATGAATATAGCCGATTCGTTAAATATTCGTCGATCCGTATTTGTGGGTTCTAGAGACCCCCACGAATATGAAGGGATGAATATTTACCCGTTTTTATTCGTCCTTTGTATTTAAAAAAACAAACAAAATAATTCCGCCTACCTGCCGCCGATCAGCTGATCGGTGGCAGAAAGGCAGCCACCACCCCACACAGCCACCCAATACCACAGCCTACCCCACCCCCTTCCTTTCCCTACCTTAGGCCCCACGCCACGCCACGCCACGCCACCCCCACGACACCCTCTTACCTTAATCGCTGCTGCCAAGGTTTTCTGGCCTCGCAGCCACGCATGTAAAAATGGAGACTGGCTGCCCTTTGCAAAGATGGCCCAGAGACCTTTGGGTAGTGTGGGCGGCATATAAGTTAAATAAATAAATAAATAAGATGGCGGCTGCAGCTTCATTTAGGGTAGGGAAGCTGCAGCTGCCATCTTTGCAAAGGGCAGCCTGGATTCCCTTAGCCTGCCTTAAGGGAATCCAGGCTGCCCTTTGCAAAGATGGCAGCTGCAGCTTCCCTACCCTAAGTGAAGCCACAGCCGCCATCTTTGCAAAGGGCAGCCAGTCTCCCTTTTTACATGCCGTGGCTGTGGAGGCCTGACGGAGACCTCAGCAGCAGCTATTAAGGTAAGGGGGTGTTGGTGGGAGTGGGGTGGGGGCTAAGGTAGGGAAAGGAAGGGGGTGTGGGGGTAGGCTGTTGGGGTGGCTGGCTGTGTGGGAGGCTGGCTGCCTATCGGCTTCTGATCAGCTGATCGGCGGCCGTTAGGCAGAATGGGCTTCTGTGCCATGTGGTAAACTCTCCTGGGGGGACCCAATTTGTGGGTGAATAACTCGGATGTCCGATATCCAATCTTCACCAAAGTTGGCAGGCGTATTGGGGAAAGACATAGGAAGCTCCGTTGTGATTCTGGATTCTCTAAGTACCTGGGGGGAGCTTTCCTGGGGGGTCCTCTTTGTGACTATATAACTCGGGGGTCCGTGATCCTATGTTCACCAAACCTTCAGGAGTTGTAGAAAAGTGTCTGAGGAAGCTTCCCTGCAAACATGGTATCTCTAGGTGGTTGGGGGCCAGTGTTATAGCCATTTAAAGTGAAGATGAATCGACAGATCGATCCGTCGAAGAATATTTGTATATTCGTATTCGTTGATCCGTTAACCTTGACGAATAACGGATCAAAACGAATTGCTATTTAAAAAAATTGTCCCCATCTCTAGATGAGACCAATGTCACGTGCATTAAATTAAATTAGAAGGTATTATACCTACCGTTAGCATCATGGGAATATTCTATGCCGGAAACAGTGCACCTTCGGAAAACCATTTTATTCTCAGTAAGAGTCCCTGTCTTGTCTGAAAATATATACTGAATCTGTCCCAAATCTTCAGTTATGTTCAGAGCTCGACACTGGAGTTGAAGGTCTGTTTCTTCATCATATAAATCCTTATCTTGATGAATAAAAAACACTTGGCATATTTTAACAATTTCAATGGAGACATATAAGGAAATTGGAATGAGAACCTGAAATACATGAAAATACAGTCATTAACAGAAAAATAGCAATGGTGGCTTAAAAAAAGTGTGTGATTGAATCAACTTGTGATGAAAATTGCAGCGTTGTACTGTACCTTTTTATAATTTTATATAGTCTGACTTAAAGCCAAGCTTGTAAAGTTATAACAGTATCTGGCAAAGGTTTACTGTGACAGATTAGGAAAGCCTATGGAGCAGTTGTAGAGTTGATATCCATAATTAGCCAGTGTGATGTTATTATCAAAGCTTGGAGAGAAGCAAATGTTTTCAGGATAATAAGATGAGCTTGAAAGAAGCTAGGAAAAGAAGAAGAAAAAGGTTACAGGGAGTGGAGGCAGGGAGGAAGAGAGAGTGAATCAGAATTGTGGCCGCATAAAAGAATTTGCAGAGGGGGGGGGGGGGAATCCAAATTAACAGTCCTCAGATTTTAGTATATACAAAATAGGCCAACAGGCTTCTAAAGTAGCTCTCCATCAAGAAGTAAATCAAGGGAACAGAATCTGGTACTGTGCAAGAAGCAATTTTTCCAGCAGTATGCTTTGTTCAAATAAAAAGCACATTTTGCATTTGCCGGGCAAAGCATTCAGGCAAGAGATTTTCTTAGCTTTATTTTTAGCAGTTCTCTACAGATTTTCTAAAGACCCACAAAAGACTATTCATCATGAAGTATTATTTTTCTTCTGAATCTTTTCTCTCTCTCTCTCTCTCAGGTAGGAACTGATGGTACCATGCATCAGGCCTACAAGCAACCTACAGAGCACATTCAGTTAGGCCAGGGTGGGTAAGTGCCAGTGGCTGAACCCACTCCGGGACATATTGTGGGCGGTTCCACTGCCCAAAATGCAAAAGTAGGGGTGGCGGCGGCAGCGACAAGACGAGATACGGGATGCAGCCGGAGGTCCACTTCCAGCCTTACACTGGGGGGATGGAGGTTGTTGGGGGCAGGGGAGAGTGAGTATCAAACAGCTGTACCTAGAGGCTTCCATTAGCAGAAAACCAACTTTTTGGGTTGAATATTTCTTCCCTGTTGGGGGGAGTCTCAAGGAGGGGCTAAAAAACCTTGACAGGGGCACACACCACCCTCTGTGTGCATTTTGCTCATCCCTGGCTTAGGTGAAAGGAGGGTCAGATAGTCTTCATGTATCCCTAGTCCTTTCACTGATGCGAGTTTCTCCATCTTAGGATAAGGCCACGAAGTAATCACTGGTAAGGGATCTAGGAGTAGGAAGAAGTTGTAGTTGAGGCTCCTAGACATGAGCAGCACAAGAAGATGGTAATGGATGCTTCCTGAAAAAAATTACTACCTCCATCTCTACAAACTCCCATTTCCTCAACCGGTCCTACAGACCTCTGTCCTCAAAAACTATTTTGCCTCTGAAATGTTTAGGAGTTAAGCTAATGCTAGCAAAGCGCAAAGACCTGTGAAACTCTTGGTTTCTGGGCATGCCCTGCTGGCAAGATAGCATGACTTAGAAATGTTACTTTTTGGATTACAGTCCCACCCCCACCAAATCCCCATCTTTTTCCAAGGTGGAAGCACAGCCCTCTTTCACACGGCTGGTCTGGATAGAAGTGAGGGCCAAGCATACACATGAAATTCTCTTAGGAAGAAACATCTGGGTGTTAAGGTCTGGCCAGCTAGCTAGGCAACTAGCTATGCATCTGACTTTGGGATGAAATGACTCCGACTCCCTCCTCCTCATGGTCTCTAAAGGTGGAATCAGAGGCATCTCTGCCTCTCAAGGTAAAAGTAAATGTCAGCTGTGCTCACGGTGGCTAAGGGGAAATCTTTTGGGAGAGTCTCATCATAGGCTTTTATTTGCAAGGCTCCCTGTACAGACAACTGACTTTACAGTGGATCATATGCAGTGCGATTTCAGTACACCACTAAGGTAAAGGTAAAGGTTCCCCTTGACATTTAGTCCAGTCGTGTCCGACTCTAGGGCGCGGTGCTCATCCCCGTTTCCAAGCCATAGAGCCAGCG
Source organism: Intellagama lesueurii (assembly GCA_037013535.1). Lineage (NCBI taxonomy): Eukaryota > Metazoa > Chordata > Lepidosauria > Squamata > Agamidae > Intellagama > Intellagama lesueurii. Next base: position 93,691,043 of record JBAJHW010000003.1, on the reverse strand, counting down.
TTTGTCCATAGACAGTTTCCGTGGTCACGTGGCCAGCGCGACTAGACACGGAACGCCGTTACCTTCCCACCGAGGTGGTCCCTATTTATCTACTCGCATTTACATGCTTTCGAGGAAGGAGAAAATATGAAGTGTTCAAATTACGCAGCACATAAAGTCACCATGCCATATGGGTACTCTGACAACACAGATCTTTCCCTCTGGTTTCACCACAGGTTTTTGGAGAGGAGGGAGAGGCAGGACCTCAAATGTTTGTTGCACGCCATCTTATGAAATTTAAAAGAACATTACCCAGGTATGCTCTTAAGATTTTAAAATACCATTTCCCAGAGGATCTCAATTCTAGTCTTACACATCAAGTGTTTATTGCCAACTGAAAGGAGCCACGTCATCTGCCTCACTCCTGTGGGGTCTGGTTACAAGGCCTTTGCTACTGCGGCTGATGTAGTTGTTTTTACTGACAACTGCTTAGGACAGTGTCACTGGAAATTGCATTTTGATGATATTTTTGTTGGAAGCTGCTGTGAGGCTTGGAGAGGCAAAGTTGAAACGTTTAAATTAAATAAAAGGTCAGCAATTTTATCAGCTGGTTATGTTGGCTGTTACACTAAGCACATTTATTCACAACAGAGACTGATCCTGGGTCAATACAATTATTGACAAAGCAACAGCTATCTATTTAATGAGACTTACTCCAAAGTAAATGTGTCAATGATCAGATCTCAGCTTTATTTGGAAAATTTGAGGAGGTCTTCATTTTTTAAAGCACTGAATGAATGCAAAAGTGCTTGCAGGAGCAGCTCAAAGCTATCTTAATATACTGCAGGCTTACCTGGAAAACAATAATCATTGTCAAAAATAAATAAACTGCAGCTTGAACTGGAGACCAATATTTTCCATCACGACCTGGGACATCAAATACAGGTTTTCTTTTTTCATCATACTGCCAGACCCAAATTCCATGACCTGAAGGGTAGGTGGAAAGACAGAAACATAAATTAACCATCAAGTGGAAAAGTCAACCTGTTTAACTGACATGCTTCCCTCCACCAAGATAATACCACTGTGCTCCTTTTTCCATATTTGTGCTACTGTCAGAGAATATTTCTCCCTCAGGAAAGCCTGCTTCTCTGACCATGAATACACGTTCATTAAAGAAATGTGATAATCAGGGTCTTAAGTTACCCAAAAATCAGCCAATCACATGCAACAAATTTATGTATTTAGGAAAGCTACATGGTGGGGGCAAAGTCTGTCCAATGTGGCTTGGAAACAGAGCTGGTATGGTGTAGTGGCTAGTCTTTTGCATCAGGACTGAGGAGATCCAAGTTCTAGTCCCCACTGAGCCACTGGTTATCTATCCTCGGTCCAGCCACATCCTGTCAACGTGACCTGCCTCACAAGGGTTATTTTAAGGATAAAATGGGCGGGAGGAGAGCTATGTGAATAATTCACTAACAGACTAGTACATAAACAAACAAAAGCAAGGGCGTACCATAATAATATAAAACAATTTTTGATCCAACAGTAAATCCAAAAACAGCAGCTGGTGAAAAGCCCAGCATAATACTTGAGAGAGATCACACAATGCAAGAATTCTTCTTTGGCTCAAATTTTAACCTGAGCCAAACACAGATTTGAAAGCCTTAGAAAGCTTGGCTCTGATTTGATAAGGGCTTTTAAAAACCACTGGAAGAATATTTTTTAAGGTTGTGATTTTTATTGATACTCTTGTTATACTATAAACTGGTCCAAGTGCCATCTTGATGGCTGAGAATGTGAAGTATAAATTTTTCAGAAAGGCAATTCTGCTTCTTAAGTATTTATTTATTTATTGGATTTCTATCCCGCCCATCTAGACCAAAGGTCTACTCTGGGCGGTTTACAAATTTAAAAACAATAAAACCAAAAACATATATTATATATTATAGATCCAAGGTGGCGAAAGTATAAGAAATTAAGTATGTAGTCTTTGTCCAGCAGAACACGTTTCCAAACCCTAAGAGTTTGATCAGACGGGGATTTGCCCTGCGGTTTGGTCCATTCTGAGTATGGGATGGTTCACTCCTTTTCCAGATGACCATGTGACATACAGGGCCATTGTGAATCAGTCTGTTCCTGATATCTGCCTACTCGTATCTTTTGGTGTCTCTATCAGGGCCTTTTTTTTTAAATTGTGGGTAGGATTCCTCTGCTTTCATTCAGTTCCAGTGTATGTGATCTCTGGGACTGAACTAAAGTGGAGGGCTTAAGCCATCCCTTTGCTTCAGCCACCTGTTGATATCAGGAAATAAAAAACTTCCTCCAACTCCCCCACAGAGGAGGAGAGAGAAGAAGCAAAATGTTTTGGGTTTGTTTTCTGGGTTTTTTTTTTTAAGCCTTAAGGCAATGCTGATGTGATATATCACTTAAGAAAAAAACCCTGAAAGCTTATCTCTCTCCTTCCAAGGAGAAGGAAACTTTCAATTTCCCACAATCCGCAAGTGGCTTACCAAAGCATGAAGGAGGAAATAGGAGGGGACAAGGAAGGGGATTCTTTTTTTCTTTTCTTGCTATTTTTTATTTCTTTCTCTCCCCTAACCCTTCCCTTTAAAGGGAAAGAAAGGCCAGACAGGGTCACCTGATGTGTGGTGTGGTTGATCCACATGCAAGGACTACACTGCACTTCAGGTGACTAGATGTGACCCTTTTTTCTCTTTAAAGGGGGAAGAAAAAATTACGTACTGTATCTCAAAGCAAGCCTAATCCAGACTGATGTAATTTGGCCATCTAGTCGCATTCCAAGCTAATTATGCGAATTTGCAAACACTAAGTTTGTTATGTGAACTCAGTCTGTGACAATACATGAACCAATACAATTATTTACCTGTGATTTTTAATTATACTTTCTCTGAGTTAAGTATCCTACATTTTATAACTAAATGGTAGGGGAACTTACCAATAGCTGAAAACAGGCACATGGTGAAAAGGATGAGAACACACCAAAGGACATCAACATTCATTTGTCTTTCAAGCTTACTGCGCTTGTAACGTGGGCCACTGTTATTTAACAAGGCTTTGGTCTCATGCCCTGGCAAAGGAATTGAATCACATGATTGTAAACACAGAGTAGTGGGGAGATGACAAAGGTTTAAGGCATGGAGTAATGAAACCATCTCTTACCTGCATAGATGACTATTCCTGAGACCACTTCGGTATTCCTAATCGTACATCCTCGTAACAAAAGATTTTCTTTATACAGTGCCACTTTTTCCCCATTTTTATGCACACTGCACAAGAGTAAGAGACAATAACTTCTTTATAAATAGCCACTATTAACTATGGAGCAGGACATATTCAGATTCTAAAGCACTTCTAGACTTAAAACCTCTACAGCAGAAAGATCAAATGCAGCATCTTTACATTTTGATTCACAAACAATGAAAGGAAAATTCCCACTCCTTATTTAAGAAAACTGTTCTTATGTGGAGATTCAGAAAAGAGGTTCTGCTTCCATGAATCTAAAGCTTGGAGAATATTTAATAGTTTCTAAACTTGTTAGCATAACTTTTGATTGTGGGGAAATCATAGCTTTTAAGCGATTTTTCACTGTGATTCACATGGATGGGGTTTCAAAACCATTGTACACATTTTAATGACTTGTTTATTTAGAAACTCATTGCAAATGATCCCAGGTGCTACAAATGAGATGTAAGTATGGTAAGAGAAGAAGTGATACCCCTCCTTCAGCACATGCCAATTCACTGCCAAACATCCAAAAGACTTTTTCTTTTGGCTTCTCCAAAGGAGAAACACAAGGCTTTAAGATATACAGGTGTTACAAGGACATGTATGTAAGGAAATGGGATACTGACTTATAAAAAATATGAATCACATAAAGAAACCAAAAAAACTTGTGCAGGGATAAGAAGAAGAAAGAAAAGAAACAGACCAAACACAAACAGTGCTATCTAGCTCAATATATTTCATGTTGTAAGCACAAATGTTAACAAGAGTAAGTATTGTGTTCTCCATATTAAAATAAAAACTGAAGCTTCAACAAATTTTGGCTGACCTTCCCATCAAAGCCAAACAATGGTGGTTCCTGAAGTCCTTTACTTTCTTGGATTACGAGTACTAGAATCCTTGGCCAGCAGAGCGGGGTGGGGGTGGGGGGGAAGGCAAATGGGAAGCATGGTGGCTGGGCAGCTGCTGAACTGAGCCACTGAGAGACCTTTGCCAAGCAGGGGAGGAGGAAGCCCCCTACCAACCCTTTTTGTTTGGAGCAAAAGATGGGGAGGAGAGGAAGAGGCAGTGTCAAAGAGAAACCCACCCACATACCTTGGATGGAGTCACAATGACAGAACCAAGTATTCCCCAAACGTCAGCTTCAATCAAAATGAGATGCATGTTTGGAATACAGAACGGTATCATCAGGGGACAAGTGTGGGTGGCACACACTTTCATGGACACGTTGCAACATTTTCCTTGTAACACATTTCAAAACCGAAAGCTGTATCCCATAGGGAGAAACAGTCTTTTAAAGACCTTATCTTTATCAAATTCAGTATCTTATCTTTAAAAGACCTTATCTTTAAAAGGAACACAACCTTCTGAGGGGCCAGTTGGCCATGTGCACTCACAATTAGACATAAATATTCCTCTCATCCTGAACACAGCTTTCTGCTATAAATAAATAAATAAGTAAATGAATGAATGAATGAATAAATAAATAAAGATTTTTTAAAAAGTTTGTTGAGAAAATGTGTTTATTGGCTCCGCAGCAGCAAGAAACACCTAGGCAGGGAACAGTATGTAGAAGGAGGAGTGGGAAGAAGAAATAATTGCTGGAACCGTGTCATTCTGTTCTTTGGGGTTTTCTTCTTGCTCTTAAAAACACTGATACGCTTCATTCAACTGCATTTTAACTCACTGGTTCTCAATCTCTCCTGTCTCATCTTTCACCAATCACTCTTTCAAAGAAGCTGGGTCCCATTTTGATACAAAAGTTCCTCTTTTCAAAGAAAGCTACTTCTATGCTTACAAACATCTTAACTTTTAAGAACAGAAAAATCTACAGCAGCAATGTTGGGAGCAGATACTAGCATCCCAAGTTACTGCTGGGATGTCAGAAGGTCACAAGTGGACAATCCGTGGCTGGCAAAGTTGGTAGGAGGTGGCATGTCATGTTTGCAGGAGGACATGGGGGATGAGGGAGAGTGAATTCTTAGGAACTGTTATGAAAACTCTGCATCTAACATAGATTCCTTCTATCCTGTTTTCCCGAAACTAAGACCTAACCTGAAAATAAGCCCTTTTGATTTTTCAGGATGCTTGTAATATAAGCCCTACCCCAAAAATAAGCCCCAGTTAAGTGAAACCCCACCCTCCACCATTGTGCAGCAACCAAAAGAAGATGGCATGACTGTATTTGAATAAATGTAGATTGTTGTACATGAAAAAAAAAACCCTGAAAATAAGCCCTAATGCATTTTTTTGGAGCAAAAATTAATATACGACCCTGTCTTATTTTTGGGAAAACACGGTATCTCAACAAGGAAACCACTGCTTTACCCCATGCACACTGCTGGGACATTTCTGTTTTTTTCTGTTTTGATGACATCACTTTAACATCCGAAGTTTCCCTAAGCCAAAATTAATTGGTTTGACTGACATGTCTCACAGGGCTCACAAACATTCTGCGCCCGAAAGTTTTTACTAATTTATCATGGCCTATTCTAGGTTTGTTTTTTTTTAAGTGGAAGTGCCCTCAATAGTGGAAAAGCTTGCCATTTTAAAAATCCATTAGTGGACCAAAGAGACTGACTGTTCAGGGTGACACAAAAATGAATCAATGGAGCAAGATATCCTTATGTTATCTGCTTGCTACCTGTTATTCCTGCAACTTATTTTCTAAGAACCTCAAACCTTCATGTTGCTGTTTTAAGCTTCCAGGCATCATAAGTATTTGAGGAGCACTCAGACTAATAGAAGGCAGTAAGTTTAGTTTTTCCCAAGAAACTTGCAACTTCAGTTTTCAGCCGTGGGGCAGACCTCAGAATGAGGCAAGAACTAAGAGGGAAGGAGAGGTTCTCATGGGCTCACATGGGCTTATTCTTTTATTGATTCTTCTTATATGGGCAATTGACAGAACTTCGTGAAGCAACTTTTTCTATCACAAGACAGGTTGCCTGCAGGATTTTGGAAGCTGTATATCAAAAAAAGGAACTTTCCTAAGCTCTGGCATTTCATGTAACAAACTGATTAGAGGGTTAAATAAGACACTGAAATTTCAGCAAACATTGGAAGAACGTATGATTCAAAAGGTTATTGTTGTCTAAAATCTGTATCTCACTGCAGCTTAGGAAAAAGGAAGAGACAGGATGCTGGTTATGACCCTTTTGTCTTCAATGCCTCATTGACAGTATTTGGAGTTTGCCCCTATGTTTCTGTTGCTCAACATAAAGATGGAAGATACTGTAGCACTGCATTGAGGGTAGCTGCTACTCATAAGGTACATTGCCTGAGCAGGAAAGCAAATGTGTTAAAATGGAGAACTGAACACAATCAGGTTAAAACCATTTAGACAATAAACGTCCTGCTTAAAAACTGCCAGAAGTTATTTCTTTATTTTTTTTTTAATCCACACTTCTTTTAGCAGGAAGGTGATTCTTAAAAGAGATGAATTTTTGCAGCAACAGTAAAAAAATAAAAAATAAAAAAGCAATGTACAAAAGATAAACAAGCATAGCTATTTGCTATTCTGTCAGAAATAAACCTTTGTTTATCATTAAAGAATACATTTCCATATATTCTTCTAGAAAATATTCAAAACATTATCAAAGTCATTCAATGTCAAATAGGAAATACACCTTGTTTCTATAACTTAGCGTGAATGGTATGCGATATTCACACATAAATAAGTTTTTGTTTTGTTTTGTTTTACGTGACAGCACTGTTTTCTGTTTACTTAAAATGCCATGTAGTCTATCAATTAGAAACTGGTCCCAGCCAAGATGATAAAATCCAGAGAACATCTAAACTGCCAGATGCCTCTTACGTGTTGCCTTTAACTTTAGAAAATCACAATGCTATAAAATATAATGGATGTTCCTTTTGATGTCTTTTCTCTGTAATTGGCCACTTCATTTCTTTGCTCTCTGAGACGAGGTCTTGTCAGCAAATTAGTCGATTATTATAGAAGAGAAAATAGTGGGTATGTAATGGGTGTTTTAACCACACATTGACTTGCCTGCCTGGTTCAAAGATGGATGACAATCGCAGGCCACCTGAACCCTATTCAGCCGTTCAGAAAAAAATATTAATCTTAACCCATGAGCAGAGGGAGCAGACGTGTTCTACTTCCTCCATCCCACTTTCTGTATCTAAAGAGCTAGATCTAAAGCAGACAATGATCTGCACATGTGGAGTATCTGGAAATGGTCAGGACTTCTGACTGTTTAGCTTTTCTGATCAGGTGGCAAGACCTCACTGACAGAACCGGTTCTGTTCTTGAGATTTAGTTCTTTGCAGACAAGAAGCCTCTTCTCTCTGTTCACAGATTAACACTGAACGCTTTTAATGAATTGGACTACTGAGAAAATATGAGGGTGACCCAATGTCTCCTTGTCTTGACAGGGAACAGGAGCACAGAGGAGACACAGAAATCCAAATACGTTTCTGGCAGGCAACATGACGGTTTCAGTGTTTGCCTAAAACAGCGAAGGCAAACTGGTGGCACGCAGAGCCCTTTCTGAGGGCACGCGAGCCATAAGTCACCAGATCGCTACTCCCCCCTGCGCAGCCAAATCTTAGGAGGCAGCTGCAGCCACTGTGCTGGCGCTTCGACAGGCAGATCCGGAGCAGCTGGCTCTGGCGGCGGATCCGGAGTGGGGTCTTGAGGCACCTCCGTGCCCGGGATTTCCCCTTCCACCGCCACTTCCAGTTCCACCACCGCGCTGCTGCAGCACGCCACCCGTTCGGTTTGTTTGTTTGTTTTCAGTTTGGGCATGCGAGCCCAAAAAGGTTCACCGCCACTGGCCTAGAATGTTCCAAACAGAGTCCGTCCAGAGAGCAAACAGGTCAGAAAGGCCAATCATGAGGGGCACAGCAGTGGAAGTTCAGGCTTAAAAAGGGTCTGTCACACCAGACGTCAAGGAGCCCAGGAAAGAGCTGAAAAGGGCCAGAGGTGGTAAATATGCAGTACTTCCACTAATTTTCCTAATGGTAACTGCAGCTTATTAAACTGAGCTCATGGCACTCTGCCAGCAGTCTTCATAAGAAGGCCTTTGGTCATTACTTCTAAGGAGCCTTTTCTTGCAGGCAGCCCTTCCATCAGGTAAGCACATTCCTTGCCTCTTCTTTCAACTATGAACACTGGAAAAGTTGAGTGGTGGCCCTGCCTCATCCTGCAAACCAGGAGCAAGGCTCCCCACCTCTTTGACATAGTATTGCTACTAAGCAGAACAAGTCGTGCAAAGCTGTGACCCTTTTAAAATATCTCCACAAAACAGCTTTGCTTTGTAATTCATTTTCTTCACCGTATTTTCCATTTAATTAATCCATTAGGTTCTCTTTCTAGTCGCCTGTAGGGCAACCTCGCTTTACATGATTAGATCAATTTAGCAGATGGTATTGTAGGATATACTCACATGAAGCCTCGAAATCTACTTAAGTCATTATTTGGCTCTTCACATTCAATGATACTAGTAAACTTCAATGGGTCAAAGTCAGAGTCCTGAAATAAATAAAATAATAGAGTCAAGCAATTAGCAGTTTGCTTGTCACACAGATTGGAACCATCTACAAACTGTGGGTGAAACCCCCAGGCATGGCAGTCTATTTTTGTTTGCCTCATTAGGAGCTCTGGTGGAGACCTCAGACTCCAAAATACGTCCACAAGAGGGACTTGGGTGTCTCAAGTCCCACTGAGGCTGCCAGGGTCCTTTGGGTTTTCCCCACCACATCATTAGAGAACTTATAAGAGTCTTCCCCAAACGGAACGTCCTTGTTGTCCCTTTTATTTTCTGTTTATTAGGGTGGTGGTAGAGAGCACCTGATCACTGATCACTGATCCATGATCACTGCAGATGGTGACAGCAGCCACGAAATTAAAAGACGCCTGCTTCTTGGGAGGAAAGCAATGAGAAACCTAGACAGCATCTTAAAAAGCAGAGACATCACCTTGCCGACAAAGGTCCGCATAGTCAAAGCTATGGTTTTTCCAGTAGCGATGTATGGAAGTGAGAGCTGGACCATAAAGAAGGCTGACCGCCGAAGAATTGATGCTTTTGAATTGTGGTGCTGGAGGAGACTCTTGAGAGTCCCCTGGACTGCAAGGAGATCAAACCTTTCCGTTCTGAAGGAAATCAACCCTGAGTGCTCACTGGAAGGACAGATCCTGAAGCTGAGGCTCCAATACTTTGGCCATCTCATGAGAAGAGAAGACTCCCTGGAAAAGACCCCAATGTTGGGAAAGTGTGAAGGCAAGAGGAGAAGGGGACGACAGAGGACGAGATGGTTGGACAGTGTCATTGAAGCTACCAACATGAATTTGATCAAACTCCGGGAGGCAGTGGAAGACAGGAGGGCCTGGCGTGCTCTGGTCCATGGGGTCACGAAGAGTCGGACACGACTTAACGACTAAACAACAACAAAAGAGAGCACCTGCTGGATGGACAGCTCAGTGAGTTAGGTATCTGGCTGTGGAACCAGAGGCTGGAAGTCTGGAGAGGAGAGCCAGCCTGTGTGGCCTTGAGCAAGCTGCATAGTCCCAGGGGCACTCCAAGAAGAAGGGAAGGGTAATTTCCGAATACTCTCTACCTTGAAAAACATGAAAAGGGTTGCCATAAGTCAGAATTGACTTGATGGCATATGATGATGGTGATGATTAGTTCTTCTCTCATCCCTTTAATTTTTATTCAGAAGTGCACTGCCTTTGAGCTGGAAGATTCTGCTCAGTTTTCATGGCTAATACCTGACAGTACACTTATTCTTTTCCAAGCCCCATCAGAGCCCATTGCCAAATTCACAACTGGTTGACTATTGTGTGAAATAAAATTATGGACTAGATAGGCTTTGTGTGTGATCCAGCAGAGTTCTTGTTATATCTTCACTTCCTGTACTTATGAAAACTAGCTAACATTGTCAGAGACTGGGACTTTTTGATGGCGAACCTCACACCTTCGCAACTCCTCTCCTAAAGAAATAGGCTTAATCCTACCAGACGTCAAGATGTCTTTACAGGCACTTTTATTCTGTCCTGCATTAAAATAATCTTAGTGGGCTGTGCTTTTTTCACTGCTGATAGCTATAAATTAGTAGAGTGCATGCAGAATTTTGGAGTTGCTATTATGCGGTGTATTTTAATGTTTTATGAATTGTCTTTGGAGGTCAGTGTGCTCAAAAAGGCAATTTAGATGTCTTGTAAACAAACAATGAAATGTATGCAAGTGAAAAGAAAACAGTTTAAATTAAAAATCCCATTGGATTCGGTGGGATTTGTTGGTGAACGTATGTAGAATTATATAAAATAAATCAAGGAATTAATGATGGGCTTCCATCTACTACTCCAGTCCCAGTTTAGTACTTCACTGAGGAAAATCAGATGAATTACCTAGAAATTTGCAAAATGTTGACAAATCCATGTATGTCCAGGTTAATTAAAAGTTGGCTAGGCTTGCTTGGGTAAACAGAGATGTAATTCAATATCTGAAATAACTTAAGAGTCCTCCCTGTGCTCTTCCTGGACAAACTGAATCTTCACTACTAGTTTCCCTTTTGCATGCAGTGACATAGGGAGCCAGGGAAACTTTCTCCCCCCCTCCCTCCAAAAAAACACTATTATTGAAATGTGCAGGGTGCTAGGAGGTCTTGAGTACTTTGCAGGATTATCAAGATATGCTACCTGTGTGCAGTAAAATCTGGAATCTCTGAACACCTGTACCATTCTAGAATGAACCAGGTGTTTTCTAATAACAATTGGGTGCCATCAAGTCAATTCTAACTTATGGCAACCCTTTTCAAGGTTTTCAAGTAGAGCAATACTCAGAAGTAGTTTACCAATCTCTTCTGCTGGGGGCGCTCTGGGACTGTGCAGCTTGCCCAAGGCCATATAGGCTGCCTCCCCTTCCAGGAAACACCGTGGGGAATTGAACTCTCTATCTCTGGCTTCACTACCCGATCCCTAAACCACTGAGCTATCCAGACAGCGAGGTAATTACTAGGGAGGGGCTACTGCCCTCATGTGCTTTTTGAAGGCTTTCCAGAATTATCGGGCTGTCTACACAAACAAGATGTTGGGCTACATAGGCCTTTGGTCTGTCCCAGAATTGCCAGTCTTCATCTGTTCTTCTTGAAGCTTAGAAAAAAAATACTTTTTTGGACTTAATCTCTTCAATCATCCAGCTAGCATTACAGCAGGACTGTAGTAACTGCATAGGGTCAATTCCAAGCCCCACCTGTGGATGCCAGAAATAGTGGATAAGCGAAGCACTTACTTTCATTTTCTTTGGTACTCTTGTATGTTTGAGAGAGGAAGTCCTGGCCCAGTCTTGCCAAAGGACTGGGTTTCCTGCTGTCCTGTTTGCAAGGGAGGCTTTCCTGAAACCAGCAAATGCCGCCTCTACCCCACCCCTGCAAATGCAGCTTCCCCATTTCACTGGAAGCTGCCTCCCTCCCAGATGTCAGGCTACAAATGCATTTTCATTAAGCCACCTGTAAATAGCATGGTCTTTGGTTCCATCTAGTGGCGAGTTCTGGTAATACACCTTGGGAACATATATTTCTGAGTATCTTTTTTTTTATATTCTTATTTTATTTTTTTCAAGCAGCAGATAAGTGAAACTGTGAATACTGATCCCATGGATATGGCGGTCCTACTGTACATGTATACTGCATGGGAGACACTGGGAATTGTAATCCAAAAAAGCAACTATTTGAAGTTCTAGTTTGTCTTACATTTCTATTACCTTTTTGACGCCAGAGGGAAAAGCAAAGAATAAAAAATTGTAAACAATATGAAAGCAGCTTAAAATACAACAATAAAAAGTCTCATATATGTACTACAATATATAAACAATGCGTAAAGGGTCTGTGTGTCTCTCAGGGCTGCTTTCACACTTGAAGTAACCTACATTAAAATTTTAGCATTCACTTGCTTCTACTCTTATAACCTGTGATATGGTCACATTGTATTCCCCCTGGAAAAGCGCACTAGGGAGCAGGTCCTATTATACTTCCTCATCATCTATTTCTGCTGAGTGTACAAAATACTAAAAACACAGGGAGCCGCTTTATGTATTATATGGTAAAAGCAGGAAAATGCTACAGTAAAAACAAGTACCAACTTGTCACCCAGTTTCCTGCCAACAAAGCCATGTTTAAAATAAAAAATTATTTTGATTTGCTGAAAAAGGCCAGACAGCCGACAAAATACTAAAAACTATCATTGACAGGTTTCAAATGTTTCAAGTGCCAACAAAGACACATTGCCATTGGGGAGAATATAAATCAATGCATCGTCAATTAGGAAAATGTTAACATAAGCCCTCTGAAAATATAACCAGGGCCTTCTTAACTGCTTCATGCTAGCTCAGATAAATTAATCCTGTACAGTGAATTAGGCATACACAATAGGATGTTTCTTTCTTAATTAACATTTAAAATTCTTTGTGATTCCCTAAATAATTAGGCTCAAGCTGGCACTTCTACTGTCTGCAAATACTAAATGTTCACCCATCATTATGAGGCTTTATCACTGGACTCCCATACTAGAGCACACACCTCTTTTGTTTAGACATGGAAATTTAAATGCTGCATTCTTTCAGCAGAAACTGTGCTAATTAAGAGCATTTCACCATGACATGTTTTGTGGGGCGGGGCAGTGTGAGAAATATGCAGATGAACTTTGCACATCTGTTGTGCGAAAACTGCTTTTTCCCCAAACCTGGAAATAAAACTGTGGTATGTGAGAGACTGTGATAACTCTCATATCTGGGGTGTTTTTTTTGCTATTGTATGCCTGGATGAGTTGGTAATATTTGCATATTAGTCTACCTATTATTTCATCCTGCTGCCTTCTAATGTCAATAATTCATTTTTTAAAAATATGTTCTCTCAAAATACATAGCTGTGTTACATGTCTCAGCAACAAGAGGCGTTGGTTAAGAGCCTAATGAATGACAATAAAGTGCAAAACTCCATCATGGCTCCATTGAGGGACTCTCCTCCACCAAGAAGTAGTTGGAACCCATCAAACTAGAAGATCACGAGGAGTTCATTGGCTGTGGGCTCTGAGAGGTACAGGAGGCAGAAACCTGGATGAAGGCAGCTCCAAGAGAACACTGCAGACTGAATGTCTTGAGGTCAGCTTGAGGTCTCAGGCAATGTTCCCTACAAGGGAAGACTCCTTTTCATAGGAGTGTGGCACGTCCTTGATAGAATGCTTTTCTTCCCAGGGAGAACACTTATCAAAATGCCAGCAGCGCAACAACCTAAGTCTTAGATGTGTCTCTTTTGAATTTCAGATCCTACCTGTAGTGTGTGACCATGGACTCTCTTGATTGCATCTCTTGGAACGTTCCTGGTTGGAGCATGAGTGGTTAGACCTAGATTGTTTTTGGACTTTAGTGTTTTGTCCCTCACTTGGCCAAAGAAAGCAATCTCTCTGCATCTTGACTTTGGCTTTGTTCTCTGGACTTTCCTTGCCAGGAAAATAACACCCCAACCCGCTCCCAAATTAATGTGGGATTGCTACTACCTGCCATTGCATGAGTAGTGACAGCCATTGAAAAGATGCAATTTCTGCTTGTGGAACAAGATCCTAGATGCCTCAACCTGCACATCAATGGTGGAAATGTCAAACCACTCATATTACGTTAAGTTGTGGGGCCAGTCTCACATAACAGGATCTTAATCTTTTGCGAACTGTACAGTGTATTGTCTGTGTTTCCTTTGTTCACTAGTATTGCACCCCGATACAAAGCCAAAATTTGCTAGTGCACATCCAAAAGTAACACCTGGCTTTGTTAATATAAAATCCATTATGTTTCTTTTATATTTTCTTCCTCACTGAGGAACCTATTTGTTTTGCCTAAGGTTGGGGATAAATCCAATCATCATCATCATCACTGACAAAATAATTTTTATTGCTTATCAGTTGATAAGAGCCTATAAACTGATGCGTAACAATGGAAATGTGAAGACATTCCTTAAAAATCAATAAAAGATAATGGAAGGTCCTATTATTTATGCTCACTGGTGTAAACTGAACACCATAAATTGCTCCAGGAAATTGCCAGTAGTTACGAAATCAAAGCTTGTACCTCTTATTGTGCAGCAACAAGCAAATACAAGCACTTACTTCTTAACTAGTGGCAATTCATCGCAGTGATTTATACTGTCTGACTTACGTTAGTGGGCATAAGTAATAGGATTATGTGCAATTTTTAGAAATGAATTTTAAAAGCCAATACTCATTAGAAACAAGCCCATGGCAGCCAGCTTTAAAGGAGGGTCAACATGGAGCATGGAGCCAGCTTGACTCCCCTTGAAGGGGAGTCCCACAACTAAGGTGCTACTGCAGAGAAATCCCCTTGTCATGTAATGACCAACCTAGCTTCTTGGGATTACTAAACATGGCCTCTGCTGAAGTCTTCCAATTCTAGGGAAGCTCATATGGGAGGAGGTGCTGTTTCAGATAACAGTGAGATGTTTGGATCCAGCTGGCATCCACTCTGCTATACTTTTGACATCAGGCCTTTTAGTCTTGTAATGATTTTGCTGCTATGTCACAATAATGTAATTTTTAACTCCACCCCTATTTTACTGTGCTGTCTCTTGATCTGTTGTATATAGATTTTTGGCTTTGGCTTTTTTTTGCTAAAGGGTACCTAATTCATTTTAGAAATAAATAAAACAAAATAATTAAAATAAATTAAAAATATATTTTATATATTTCTAAAATTCAACACACACACACACACACATCTATTTTTTAATCCGAGTATACCTAGATGATGATGATGATGATGATGATGATGATGATAATAATAATAATAATAATAATAATAATAATAATAATAATAATAATAATGTGCAATCCAGTCAATTCTGTATTACAGCAACCCTTTTCAGGGGTTTTCCAGGTACAGAATACTCTGAAGCGGGGCATCCCAAGGGCACAGAGGCTGGCTCTACTCACAGGAGCAACAGTAGGGAATCAGACTCCCAACCTCTAGCTCTGCAGTCAGATACCTAAAATACTGAATTATCCAGCCAGCTGGAAACCCACATAACACCTGGTAAAGACAAATCTAATTAATTAAGTCTGTCTGAGGAAGTGGAATTGTCCATGAAAGCTCACATTAAATACGTATAGCCGTCTTTAAGGTGCCACGTGTTTGTCTTCATTTTTCTTTTGTTTTTGCCTGAAAACTAGCACAGATTAACACAACTACCACTTCTAAAACTAATAAAGTCTTTTCCATCTTACAATTCTGATGACATAAAAAAACTATATGATTTCACCTCGCTCCTCACAATTGGTTGGTCCCAATAAAGGTACTGCCTGGTTATGGATTCTGATTTTTTTTTTTTCCTGACAAACAAAACTCAGCTTGCTTTGTTTTACAGTGTTATGTGTTTGCAAGAAACATTGTAAACTTTTATGGTGCATGAGCAAAACACTACAATATATTTTTAGATAAGTGTAAAAATCCAAGAACTGCAATATTGCACCTAGAAAGCTATACGGATGAGTGGGATCATAAAACTAAAGTCTATGAATTGAGTGGGGTTGACCGAGAAGGAGAGGCAGATGGAATCATTTTGACTTGAAATTTATAAATGCTTCTTTTGCAATTGTGATGACTGTATGAAATGCAATTATCAAAGCACCACAGGTATTTGTTAGATATTATTTCTTATATCAGCAGTGTTTCCTTCCTGCCTGTCTCCTAACACCATCTATAAACCCAACGAATTTGATTTTCATTGTAATCCTTTGAGCTGTGCCTTACTCTAATTTACATGAGAATCTCTGGGCCAGAATAGATTATATTATATTTAGAATGTTCTTTAGAAGAGTTGCTAGTCTTTTTGCCATAGCATACAATCATCCCACTCCTATACCTTGCATTCAGCTTTGTTTTCTGACTGGTCATTAGAAGTGTAGCAATCAAGGTTGATTGCTAATGCACAGATCTTGGGAGGAAAAAAAAACAGAAGAGCACTGAAAAACTCACACAGGGTACATGCATTTCCTTTAATGTCTATGTTGACCTTCAGTTTAGTATTGGGTAACACACTGTGCTTCTTTGAGTAAGGGAGAATATATTCAAAATAAACTACTGCAATGCTCTCTACATAGGGTTGCTCTTGAACTTGGTATGGAAACTGTAGCCAGTACAAAATACGGCAGCCAGACTGATTATGGGTGCCAGCAGATATGAATACATATCTCTAGTCTTGGCATGCCTTCACTGGCTCCCTGTTAGGTTCAGTGCCCAATTCAAAGTGCTGGTTATGACCAACAAAAAATTGTGACACCTAAGGAGGCCAAAAGAGCGAGCACCTGAAACCGTGCTTTCTTGGTTGTTGCCCCTTCCCTCTGGAATAAGCTTCCTAGAGAGGTTCGTCAGGCACCATCCCTCTCAGCTTTCAGGAAGTTAATTAAAACAGAATTCTATATGGCTGCCTTTATTAGTATTTTAACTGACCCGAGATGTTATATTTGCTTTGTTTAATTTTACTCAAACGCAGGTTTTACCAATTTAGCTAGTGACAGAGTTTGTACAGTATTTGCTATATATTGTTTATTGTTTTGTGTGATTTGTAATTATGTCATTGGAAGGGTTGTAAACCGCCCAGAGAGTGTTTGCACTCATGGTGTGGTACAGAAGTCAAATACAGTGGTGCCTCGATTTACGAACTTAATCTGTATTGGAATGATGTTCTTAAGTTGAAACGTTTGTAAGTCGAATCAGCATTTCCCATAGGAATGCACTGAAAACTGATTAATCCGTTCCGGCTGTTTTTTGTTCTTATGTCGAGGCACGGTTTGTAAGTCGAAGCATTCGTTCCCATAGGAACTAATGCAAAAGTGTTTAATCCGTCCTCTACCACTAGGGGGAGAATTTTTTTTTTTAACCTAAGATGACCTAAGGTTAAAAAAAGGGCAGGAAAGGAGGGAGGGAGGGAACAAACAGCTTTTAAACAAAACACCTTTAAAACCAAGCAGCTTTAAACCAAACCAAGCTCCTTTTAAACCAATTTTTGCATTTTAAAATTACAGTACCAGGCAGTCCAAAGTGTATTTCCCGCTTTTTCCGCGGGTTTTTTTTTTGTTCGCAAGTCGAAGCTCCGTTCGCAAGTCGAAGCAAAATTATGTGAACGGAGCTGTTCGTAAGTCAAATTGTTCGTATGTAGGGACGGTCGTAAGTCGAGGCACCACTGTAAATAAATCATGCGTGTATGAATCACCTACAGAATAGACGTTACAGCTGCATCTTAGATCTTTCCCATACAACAGACTAAATCCAGACCATAGTGCAATGGGAATTCCCTTCCTTCCTCTCAACAGCTCTCGAAACTGCCCCCAAATCTGCTCCAAAGTGTGACCTAGCCCCCAACACTGTTTTTTGGCAGTGGAGGCAGTGGGATGGGGAGATTACATAGAGGACTGCTCTGGAAAGTGGAGCGGACTGTCTTGATTTTCCAGCAGCAGCCAGCCAGCACCGGATCCTGCCTTGTACTCTCATCTATATGTGTGTGTATGTATGTGTGTGTGTTGTTGTTGTTGGTCATTAAACAATCCTTAGAACTGGTAGTGGTAGCTCTCCTGTGCTGCAGGTATGGAAGTAGAGGCTATACAGCCACCTGGGAGGGATGTTATAGCTGCATCTTGCACTGATGATCTGGCATTGATAAGGGGACAGAACAGGTCACCTCTCCAGTTCTTAGGTTTCTGTGAAGGTTTTAATCTCTATTAGGGCTCAATGAAAGGCTGCAACTCAGCAAGCAGCAACTGCTTTATCTCATCTTACTTTCTGTTCAGCACTTTTTCCAAAGGGGGAAAAATATAACATCTTAATAGCACTGACAAATGTTTAGCTGGAAATCCTGCAGACAGCAGAGAGTCCTCCTGCTGAAGGCCAAGTAAATCAAACAAAACCTCCTTGCGGCTGCTGAATTCAGCAAACAGAGACTGATCACAGCGCCGGCGAGATATATTAAGTTCTGCACCAACTGTAAGTTTATGAACACATTTCCTTTTCCCCCAGGAAGACTTGCCAACAAAGAGAAAATCTCTTACATCCATTGGTTTGATATCTAGGGATGGAGTTGTTCTCGCAGAAGAAGAACTGTCAAGGTCTCAGGAAAAGAAATTTCATTGGACTCACTTGTCAAGGGCTGCAGAAAGTACTTCTGCAATAACTTAAAAATTCATCAGCTGCATAATTGTCACATATCAGCTCCTTTGGGAATCAAAAGTGAGATCTTCCTTCACTTTTGTTGTTTATGCATCTGTGGTTTGTAACAACTATGGGGAAAGGGATCTGCCAGTCTGTGTCAGAAATGAGTAAATTCAATGGCAGAGAAAAAAAGAGATGCTTCTCTTTTTCCTCTCAAACCACCAAAATTGGATTCTCACTTCCACACTTCCTTTGTGAAATGGGAGTGTGCTGGATGTCATATGGTCACTAGCACTGACATCGCTGACAGGAGATTTTTTACTCACTGCCGAGTGAACAAACTCATCAACCAAGTCCTCTCTGTGACTGCTTTGTAAGCAGAAATCCAAGTTCACACTGATCAAAGGGATCCAGTCCCTCACATTTGTCACTGTACTTCAGCAAGACTCCTACGGTGTCAATATTCTTGAGATTTAAAAGCTCGGGGGCGGGGGGGGGGGGAACACAGTTGTTGAGAATATGGCCAAAGATTTTAAAAACACATAATTCTTACTCTGAACACACAAGTATTCTGAAATGATGTAGCATATTGTGTCCCTTATTCCAGTCATTCATTCATCTCATCAGTCTGAGCAGCAATAACTCTATCCGTCCTTCACTGTTTTGAGCTGAGATGAAAACACACTTCACTTCTGCCCAAGTGTTATTAGTTACAGGTGGGAGTCAGTCACAGCGTCAGTGGTCTGTTATCCAAACCAAGGGTGGGTGGAAAGTAACTTTATCCCACACTACTGAGAATGGGGATTTCACACACACACACTTGAACTAGGAGCCACTGGTTATATTCCAAAGGCTTTCAGCCTCAACAGATCTTCATGGACCTCATTGCAATCATTTACCTTTGCTTTGTCAGTAGAAGAATCCTATACCAAACCTGTAACCCCAGTTGGCATTACGATTTAGTAGCAATTATTTAAACCAGGTTACTCCTCTTTTAAGATAGCAAGGCTTACACAGCAGGGGAGGGGAGCCTCTACGCCCCCTTCCTAATCTGGCCTGAAGAGCTTCCCCCAAGCCCTACTCCCTCTCCAGACCAAGCACTGGTGTCCCCCCTCCCACCCCATGTGCAGTGAAGCTTCTGCAAGCTCATACCCCAGTCAAGGTGGCTTCACTGGCTATAGGTTTTTCCTTTCTGGTGGTGCATAATCTTGAAAATAATGACATCTACCATCTATTAATCAAGCTTCTCTTTCCCCTTTATGTTTAGTTGCAATCCTTACAGTAGCTGGAGGGGTCAGGGATAGACTTTTCCAGCAAGAATCTATTATTTAGAGCTATCTTTGTGGCAATGTACCGTATTTTATCATGGATTTGTCATGACTGGATAGAAAAACAAGACCCATAAACATTATATAAGACCTGTTCCCAGTGAAAAAGAAAACTGCTAGAACAGTTTTTTTTAAATAAATAATAATAATCAATGCAGCTACCTGCATTTTTTAATTCTCCTGGGGAGCACAGCTGTGTGCACTTGCCATGAACCTTCCAACTTTATCACTACCGAAATGAGATGAAGTTCCAGAATGCTGACATGTAAGATCAGAAGATAACAAAGGTACAAACCAAGACAGGACAGACAAACAGGCCTGAAGTTTACTGATTTCTTTTACACTGATGTTATCTATTAGCTTGTGCTACACCAGCAAAGGCTTTTCAGATCTTTTAAAAACAACAGTTTCCTGTGATTTTTAGACCTTGGGCATTACTGCTGCTTGCTGTAGTTTATTTTGAGGCTGTTTCTTTTGCAGACTTCTATTTCATAGCTGCTCCCCCACCCCCGGGATAATACCCAACAACTTACTGCTAATGGGTGTTATAAAATTTCTCTTAGTATAATAAAATATATAAAATCACTGACTGTAAATTCAACAACTGCCATCATTTAAACTGGGGTGCTTTATTTCAAGCAATCTGAGCTTTGACTTGTCCCCTGTTTTGGGACATAAAAGTTCAGTTGGTGCAACCTGAGGCTGTGAACGAGATTCTTAAGCATGTATGATCTACTACCTGTACGTTCAGCCCCTTTACGTTGGCCTCACAACAGGGAGGAAGAGGAGGGCAGGAAAGACTGCTGGCTGGTCCAGGTGCTGGCAAATTCCTCCTTGCTAAAAGGAGTGGTCTTAGTTGCCCTGAAAGAGCTAGTGGTGAGGCCATTTCTGAACACCGATTCAGAAGACCGTTCTAGCCATTGGTAAGCAGGAAGTGAGCTTTCCTGGTCAAGAGGCTCAAGCAGAGGACCGGTGAGCAACGCCAACATTTCTTTTATAAAACGCTGGTAAGGCCGCACCTGGAGTATTGCATACAGTTCTGGTCTGTATACACCAGACATAGTGGAACTGGAAAAGGTGCAGAAGAGAGCGACTAAAATGATGACTGGGTTGGGGCACCTCCCTTATGAAAGGCTACAGTATTTGGGGCTCTTTAGTCAAGAAAAGGCATCTAAGGGAGGACATGATCGAGATGTATAAAATTATGCAGGGGATGGGTCAAGTGGATAAGAGGGAAGCTCTTTTCCCTTTCATGCAATACCAGAACCAGGGGACATTCACTCAAATTGAGTGTTGGGAGAGTGAGAACAGACAAAAGAAAATATTTATTGACCCAGCGGGTTGTTAGTCTGTGGAACTCCTTGCCACAGGATGTGGTGATGGCATCTGGCCTAGAAAAGGGGATTGGACGGATTCCTAGAGGAAAAGTCCATCGCAGGTTACAAGCCATGATGGGGATGTACAATCTCCAGGCTTAAAAGGAAGGTACCTCAAAATGCCAGATGCAGGGGAGGGGTATCAGGAGACAGGTATCTAGTTGTCTCGTGTACTCTCAGAGGCATCTGGTAGGGCCACTGTGAGATACAGGAAGCTGGACTAGATGGGCCCTTGGCCTGATCCAGCAGGTCTCTTCTTATGTTCTTATGTTCTTCGATGGGGCTGATCATCTGCTGGAAAGTGTCACACGGGTTAAAAATCTGCGCTGTGGAGTGGCTCTGACACTGCAGCTGTGTGAAAGGGGGTAAGGTATGAGCCAGGACATCCTGTGGATGAGAGGAGTATCATCTGGTTAAGGTAGGCATGTGATGTGTCCTACCTTACAGAGGATATTCAGGTGTCGCAGGACTGTAAAGAGCCATACAAAGGGGGAACAGTGGCTTTGAAAATTTGGCATCAATATGGAAGACTGAGTAACAGATATGGAAGTCAACTGGCCACAGTGTTCCCCTTTACAGTGAGTTTGATTCTATTCCTTTTTACATGAGGCTGAGAAATGTGGCATTCCTGATCTTGTTGGACTGCCACTCCCATCTGCCCTGGCCTGCACAGCAGCCAATGATGAAGGATGATGAGATCTGCAGTTGAAGAACACCTGGAGAGCTATAGATAATTTGAATTATAATACTTTTTAATGACTATGCATCCACCCCTCTCTCTAAATTAGTATAGGCATACTTTATGTAACTCAGTACCCCGTCTCGTTTTTTGGTAACTTATTTCCTCCCTTTTCGCCATGCACAAGCTGCTATCCTGACACATACATTCTGTCTTTTGTGAACATATGAGGGACTTTTAAGTATAAGAACCAGGGCTCAATGTTTTGTGCTGTCCTGTTAGCCTCCCTCTGTAAATATTATCCAACGCTCCTTGTAATCAACTCTCAGCCATATTTTCCAGCTTCCTTTGCCTAAAAGAAGAACGTTCTCTAAAAGAGGATCAATGTGTTTTCAGTATTACAGCAGGCTGTCTGGCTGCCACACCCTCAGTAATTGCCTATGGAATGTTTTATGTGAGGTGGAAATATTTTGTCAGCCACGCCGCGAAGAGCAGCAGGGCTGATCTATTCCCTATTTGCTCCAGCAGGTTTCATAAGAATGATTTATAGTGTTTTGAAAAATTTAACCTCTGCTGGTGGAAAATATTTAGATCCTCAATTCTCTGGAATATATAAAAATAAAGATATCACA
Organism: Intellagama lesueurii; assembly: GCA_037013535.1. Classification (NCBI taxonomy): domain Eukaryota; kingdom Metazoa; phylum Chordata; class Lepidosauria; order Squamata; family Agamidae; genus Intellagama; species Intellagama lesueurii. The sequence continues at coordinate 93,668,636 of JBAJHW010000003.1, read as the reverse complement.
ATACTTTTTTTTTAAAAAAAGAAGAAGTTTATTACGGTCTCAGTCCTGTTCTTTCTACAATGCTGCTTAAATCCACTGACGTCCATGGGATTAAGTCATGTGGAAGAATGTGGCTTTTTTTCCTGGAGACTCTTGCAGACAGAGTGCTGACCAGGGGACTATTTTCCAAGCTACTAGCAATCTCTGAGGTATATCTGAACAACCTCAGTGCAGGGGACGTTGCTATAGGAAAACAGCAATAACATCGGAAAGGCTGCTTTGTGACTTTTCTCTCTCCGCAAGGAGGCTGCAGAGGAATATAAACGCCTAGCTCTAACATTCTCCCCCTCCCCCGACCGCACTTATTAGCATTTTGGGAATCTGAGGCAACCAAGTGTTCCTTACTAGGTCAGGAATCTCTATATCTATCTTCAGATCTAACACAAAATATTTTGAGGAGCTTATCAGATGCCTTGCCTGATTTATCAGGTGCCTGAATGGCCCCCAGATTTGCTCAGAACTACAAAGACCATAACAAACCATTAAAAACTGAAGCCCCATGAAACCCATGAAACACAAAATAGCTGACAGATTATTATGCAGATACTCAGGTGGGTAGGAGATTGTAAATTAGAAGAAATTCTCATGCATAGACGTTTCACCAACCTCCACCAATTAAAATTCTCCAAGCTTCTCTGCCCACCAAATAATGCACTACTTTATTCCTCCAATAGGCTGTATCTGTTATGCACTATGAACCCATTTCTGACTTACAAAGATTCTAAAATGGGTTTCAAGGTATATGAGGTATTAAAGGAGTGGTTTCCCATTGCTACCCCCCACAAATAGATTTCCAAGGCTGAGTATGGATTTGAATCCAGGTCTGCTGAGTCTCGCAGTCTAACTACCACACCGTGATGGCTCTCAAACAATTCAATAGATTGCTGTCTGTGAAAACTTATGACAAATAAAATATGTGAGATCTTCAAGATGTCCCACCCCACACCTCGGCTTTGTAGACTCAAGAGACCACACCATATGGTCAGCCTCTCCTTCCATTTCAACTCTCTGATCAAAGACAGACAAGACGGTATGACTTGACAAGGTCTTATCCTTTGATTTGAGCCTCCATCACATCTGGACAACAGCCTGGCTGAAGGGAATGCTGGGCTATGGCAATGCAGAAGAATCTAACAATGCTTCTGTAGCTGTGTGTTCATTACAACAGAGCCCACTGTGTCCAGTAATGTATTGAAAGCACACATACACATGCTGTCTCAAGAGAGAACACGCCATGTTGGACTCCACTTGGCTTACATGGCAGGGGAAGTCTCAGGCCAGAAACAGACATTAGAAATAGCCAGTGATTGGAAGAGGAAAGTCCTTAACTAATGAAAGTCTTTGAATGTCACAGCAAGGGCTTCCCTTAATTCTGGATTATACAGTTAGCTTGTTTTGCTTGGTAACTGGTCTTCAGGGTTTAACCAAGGGATTCTTTCTAAGCCTTATTTACAGACCCAGAAAAACTGTCTCCATCATCTCTCAGCAATATCAATGTGATCTCAGCTCTAATTACTGGGGTATCTCTATGGTCTGTTCCTGGCCTCAACAACGGTCATTTCCTCATGCCACTGGCACAGAGGCAAATCTCCCTGCCTTCTCTGTGATGCAACTACCCACATCACAGATGCCTAGTCATTTGAAACCTGTCAATAGCTTCAGAATAAGCAGTTTACTTACTGGAACAGAATATCTACTTCCTAAAACAGAATTCTCCCACTAATTCCCCTCCACTTAGGACAAGCTCATATAGGAATAAATGAACACTACAGTACTTTGATTCAGCTCATAACAGGTTCACAGTCTACCTTGTCCAAACAAACTCTCCTTTGAACTTGTTCTCTGCCTTCTACTCTATAAATATCCCTTTAACATTCCACAGCACTCTGTTATTTATTAGAAGGTATTCTCATGTTTCCCGAGCATTCAACTCTTTATTTCATTTACTCCATAGACCAGCCTCTCCCTCTCCCTGTACATTCTGATCTTCAGATGTTCCTTCAGGGGAGAGAAAGTTCTCTGTCTGAGTCAATGGCTGATTTGGAGCAAGGCTAATGGGTGGAGGACATGTGGCTCTCCAGATGTTGCAGGACCACAACACTCATCAGGCCTGGCCAGCGTCAGCAATGGGGAGAGAAGATGGGACCTAAATTCCAGCACCATAGGCGGGCACTGTACACTCACATCACTGCCATTTCTTTCAACTCGAAAACAAGACATGCACTATTAACTCTTAAGAGATGCACTCTTTAACGTGTATGTTAAACAGATGTGTTAAGGAGATCGGAAGGCAGTCTCTGTGGGAAAAAGCTGAGAAGCAAGAAGAATAGCAGTGGGGCTGTAACAATATGAGAGGTGGCACATACAGCCCACAAGTTGTGTATTCCTCAACTCTTTCCTACACCAGTTCTGTACTTAGTACAGATGGGTGCAAATCACTGGTTCAGCACATTTCCCCCCCAGCTGAACAGGTGATCTGTGGTTCAGTGCCCCGCCCCCTCAAGCGGGTGCCCATTCAGCAACAGCACCCCACACCACACCACCTCCTCCCAGTGCTGCCTCCAAGCGGGTGCCGGCTGAAGTGGGTGGTGCACTGAACCACAGATCACCTGTTCAGCTGAAACAAGCCATGCCGAACCGATGAACTAAAAGTTCATGACCACTTTAGTACTTAGTATAAATCAACTCAATCTCTGAAGTACAGTTACTTTAAACAAACTGTATTTGCATGTGTGTAATCTTTATTATTTATTTATTTATTTTATTTAAATTATTTTTACTTCCCCTTTCTCCTAAAAAAGGACCCAAGGTGGCTTCCATCATTAAAAACCCAATTATTAAAAGCTAAAAACAGTAAATTATTCACACATTAAAGAAGAATTAATAACATTATATGAAAAATGTTGGCTATAAGCATTATGAAAAACAGATTTAGAAGCAACAAAATGTAAACCATCCCATTTATTGCCTCCTATGTTACCAAGGAAAAGCCTGCCTGAAGAGAAAGGTCTTCACCTGCTTGCCAAAGGGCAGCAAAGACGGGGCCAGCCTGGCCTCCCGTGGGAGGGAGTTCCAGAGTCTGGCAACAGCAATAGAGAAGGCCCTCTCCTGTGTCCCCACCAAGTGTACCTGATGGTGTACTGAGCACCCCCACTCAGTCTGTTTCTGGGAATAATGGAACATTTGGGAATAATGTGGGAAATGGAGCAAAAGGCTAAAGATACTGAGTTTTATTGCTTATCAATAAATAGTTTCATTAAAGAATTCTCAAATCTTTAAAGATATTGGTTCTAACAGCCCAGGAATGACCTCTGTAAAAAAGAACATACTTTTGTTAATTTCTAAATGGGAACTTTAAAAAAAGAGAAAAAAGCAAAGCGTGCTGCTTATATACCACCCCATAGTGCTTAATGAACTCTCTGGGCGGTTTACAATTTAATTATGCAGGCTACACATTGACCTTTCCCCACAAGCTGGATACTCAATTTACCGACATCAGAAGGATGGAAGGCTGAGTGAACTCTGAGCTGACTACCTGGGACAGAACCCCAGGTCGTGAGCAGAGTTTTGGCTGCAGGACAGCAGTTTAACCACTGTGCCATCAGGCTCCTTTCAGTTAATACACTTCTAAAGATGCTTGAGTTACAGCTGGGAAGAACTGGGTTCAAATTCTCATCTACACACAGAAGTTCTACAGATGTCCTTGTGCTGCTCACTCCTTTTCACCCTAACTTACTCACAAGATAGCTGGAAGGATAAAATAGGGAGGGACGAACCAATGGGCAGACCTTAGTTTAAGGGATGTGTGCCTTACTTCAAAATATCAGGATGCCCCTTCCAAATCATGGGTCACCTATGGATAAAAATACCATAACTAATACGTAACCTTCCTAACACATATCCACTAAATATGCAAGAAAGCAGTAAGGTATTCAAGGTCACAGTAACTGATTATGAGGACATTCAATTAATCATCATGCTCCCTTTTGTCTAGAGAGGTACAGTGTTTCAGGCTAAAAGTGTACACATATATGATCATCTATGATATGCTTGCTGGCATTGTAACATTCAGGCTTTCTGCCTATTTTTTTCTGTTTCACTTGGGGGGGATCAGCAACAATAAGATGGTTACATAAAATTCTATGTAAATAAAAGTTATATCAGAAACTGAGTCATCCTGCAGATAATTGGCAAATGGGATTGATAACAAAGAAACAAAACAGGATTTAAAAGAAAAATGCCATTATGAGCATGGAAAGTTTCACATGTTTAAACTGTGAAGTCCATTATGTGATTTGTATCTGTGAATTCCAAAAAGAAAAGGAAAAAAAAGTATTTCCATAATATAAACCCTCTTAGAATTCCCAGGTTTTAGTCTGCCATGCCTTTGTCTGTCTGTTATGCAATATAAGTTGTGAGACTTATTGAAAACCACAGTTCAAAGGCTTTTTTATTTATTTTTTATTTTTGCCATATCACATGAATAAACATCAGGCTCGTGTGTTACTCCAGTTATCTGTGTGACTGGGTGTCATATGCATTACATCTGATCTTGGCTCCAAGATGTCCAAGCACAAATGGAAAGGCAGTTCCACTTATGCAGAGGGGACATCTGCGATTTCTGCTGACGTCTCTTCCATCTGCAGTCCCTGTAGCGTATTGCATAGTTGGGGGGAAAAAATAAAGAAAACCTCACATTTCTAGCTATCTTGGCAAACATATACATAAATTAGTCATGGGTAGGTGTTTAGTGAAATAAGGCTCCTAAAATTTAGGCCAATGAGACCCCTCCAAAGGTTGCCAGTCAACACCTACTGTCACATTGGCCATGCTGGCTGAGGCTGTCGGGAGTTGGACATCTGGTGGGCCATCAGTTCATTACTTCTGATTCAGCCCATGGGTGCCTGTGCTGCTTGGTGCCTTTTATCTCCCCACGGAAAGTAGAAGAAATAAAACAAAACGCACAAACACTACTTATATATCGATAACTTAACAGAGTTTGGATTTTCTTGGAACTGCATTTCAATCTGAAACAGTGCTTTTCCTCAGAGGAAAGCCTTCCAATGCAAGGAGGTTCCCTCAAAGTATCATGACTTAAGCCACAATGTTGTGTGAAGAAACATCCTCAACAAAGCTGTGAAAGACAATATCCCAATTCAAGTGTTCTGCTTGAAAGTGCACACGGCTCAAAGGGCTGATGCCTTTCCATTTGTTCTAAGGCATCTTGGATCCAAGATCAGATTTAATGCTTATGACACAGATAACTAGAAGCTCTGCTACCACTGGTCCCACCCTACCTGAAAGTTCGGCAGCCCTTTGCAAATTCTTGCCCTTTATCTTCACCACCCTTTGTGCCATATACACATTCAGGCTTACTAATATCAGAAACCCAGTGTGGCATTTAATGCCAGTCTTACTTGCTCCTTCATGATGAAAGTTATGGATCATGATGGACAAAAACAGCAAAGGCTAAGGATCCTATTAGCAATACTGTCGGCAAACATGGAATGTAATGGCTCCCTGAGCAAAGCACTTTGCATCAGTGGTCCCGAACCTTTTCGGAACCGCAGACCAGTTGGGGGGGCGGGGGGTCTGTGCACGGGGGGGCAGGGGCACCCCCTGCGCTCGCAGGTGGGCGTGGCGTGCAGGCGCAGGTGCCCATCCGCGAACGCACCACGCCCATCTGTGAACACTCATCCATACATGCGCGCCAGCGCGCCACACCCACAATGCGTGCGTGCAGGGGGGGAGATCTTTCTCCACGGCCCAGTCCTGCGAAGCCCACGGACCAGCACCGGGCCATGGACCGGGGGTTGGGGACCCCTGCTCTACGCGATCTAACTAGTGATCACTCCCTTGAGAGCAACAAGGTTTTCACATGCATAGGAGGTAGAGAATACTTACTGACAGAAATGGTGGGGGGAAAAGCAATCACACACCCAATGGGGCATGGCTGATGCCTTAAAAAAGAACTGGGTTTTGGCCGGAAAGTCCCATGTACCTCAAAGAATCACAAATGCATTATAACACAAGCTTTCCATGAACCACAGCCCACTGTAACAAACAGTGATACCCAGAATTTCATGCACACACTACACAGGGTTAGGGATGCTAATTACAGCGCAACATGTAAGACTCGTCTGGAATTTTGTTAAACTAAAGGCATGAGGAGAGACAATTTGATATTTCCACGTCATTTGTCTGGAGATCAGAAACACTGTTATATATGGAAGATGTACACATGATCTGGAATCCTGAAAAATCCTGACTGTGTGGAGAGCCTCCACAGGTAGAGGAGGGTCTTCTTTCCAGACTTTCCCTCCCTGTGCATGGAGGGAAAGGCCAGAGATGGCCAACCTAGAATGCTGCCCTTCATCACACCTTTATTCTCTCTAGATATTGAATGCCTGTGCTGAGCTATAGACAGGCTAACTCCAGGCCTAACAAGAGCCTTGTGGTGCAGTGGTTAAACTGAAGTAAAGTCAAAACTCTGTTCATGACCTGGGTTCAATCCTAAGTAGCCAGCTTGAGGTTAACTCAGCTTCCCATTCTTCCGTGGTTAGTAAATTCAGTACCCAGTTCACTGATTTGGGGGGCAATGTGTGGCCTGCATAATTAATCTGTAAACCGCCCAGAGAATGTTTTAAGCACTATGGGGCAGTGTATAAGCAGCACGCTTTGCTTTAACCCCTAACCGAGTTTTAGCTAACCTGTTCTGGCCTCCCTTCCCTCATCTTATGTATATGTAACACCTGAAGCAGGAGATAAACATGTTTATTTGAATAAGAAGTGGCTCTAGGTGCAGCTGTGCAGATCAGTGCTTCCTGAGAACAAGGCTCTTAAAGAGCATCTCTTGTCTGCGTCTCATTGTGAATTCCACAGACCACTGACAACCATTTCTTAACAGAACCCTTTTAAAAAATTCAGACAGAAGGATTTCAAACACCTCCTCTCAACTCTGGAGCCCTTTTGCAAAGTCTGCAAAGGGCTACACTCAGAGCGGCTTCACAGGCACATAATGAGTTGTTCTGATCGAGGCACCAGGCGCGCAATTTTCTCCTGACGGCTGATTTTCACATAGAAGTGGTTTCAAGCAAATGCCTCACACTTCATGGCCTGGGAAAGGATGAGAAGCACAGACTCTGGCATCTGGCATCCGCTAGGGGGGCTGCTCCCACTGCCTCTTGGGAATCGTATCAAGCCAAAGGGGAGGACAAACCTGGCCCATCCATCTGCCAGAGCACGCACAGTTGCAGGGAGCCCTGCCAGAAGAAGCATGTCGCTCCGATTTGCCTGTAGCCCTGTGACTGCTCACATAAAGGGAAGGAACACACCGATCCTATCCATTTGCCACAAGAGCTGCAAACAGCCATTTAGCTAAGGCCACCAGCAAAGGAACACCGGAGCATCCCAAACTGCATTTAAAGCCCACTTAAAGTTCCCCACCTAAATCAACTCCGGAAAAAACTGTTCTCCCTCCTCATTCTATGCCCTTCATTCCGTTTATTCACTTACATACCTGCTACGTTTTTTTGAATTCTGCCGTTCTACTGAATATTAATGCTCAAGGCAGCTAGCAGAACAAGGTAAAAAAACAAAACAAGCTAAAAACGAATGAAACAAGAATGTCATTAAAATCATAATACTCAAACTCATCAGAGTAAGCACAGTATTTCCCTTATGTTTTGGGTCTTTTCAAAAGTTTGCAAGCCTGATAGCAAGGCTTCTCTTTTCACCTTGATGTAGGCCACTCTGGGAGAGAACTAGTATCCAAGAAGCGGGGGGGGGGGGGGGGGGGGGGGGACCACAGCAAGTAGACTAAACATGAAATGCTACCATCCATGCATGAAGATTCCTAATGCGTTAGAGCCATACTGTACAGTCTCAGCAAATGACGTTTGTAAAGTACGGTAGTTGCAAATCATGAGAATATTTATTTAGTTTGTCCTCCCCACATTCTTCATCTTTATATACTTTTAAAAAATCCAAATTCAAATAGCTTGTTTTGTTTATGTAGAATAAAACCCTATCTGAATATTAACACAGGCAAACACACCGAAATAAATGCAACTCAACAAAACAGTGCGTTTTATTTTTTTGGTGTATTTTCAGTTACACTGCTTTTTTTGTACAGAAAAATTTCTTGGTGAAATAAAGACATAAATTTAGGGTCAAACGACATGCTATGTTTAACTGCAGTACTTAGAACTTCACGTCACATCTGTTTGTTTACTCTTCCCCACAATGTAGTGGTTTAAAAATCAGCAAGGGAGCAGGGAGAGTTTTATTGGTATAAATGGATTTTTTCCTCCCCCCCCCCCCCCCCTTGTAGGACTATAAGCTATAAGACAAAGTTCTACACCATATTATATACTCAAATAGGATTTCTGAGAGCCTGGAGAACTGGCAGTACAGTTTATGGAATCAAAACTGCCCACGGATAGCCATCTCTCAGGCCCTGGGTCCACATCCAGGTCTTTCAACTCACTGAGCTATTACCAGCTCTAGTACAGCCCAGCCCATTCAAACAACCAGAATAAGGGCTTTAAAAAATACCTGAACATTTAAATCGTTCAGAGCATCTAACAAACATTATTTGTAGGACAACAGACTTTTAACTGAAGTCTGTATGATCATCCCCATACTGCAGACAGGGAAAAACCAAGGTGAGAAACAACAGTTTTACCTAACTTTATCTGGTAAGTTAATGGCGGTGGAGAAATCACCAAGGACTTCCTGATTCATTGTTTCAACCTTGGACCACAACCCAATGATGTTTACTCAGGCGTAAATCCTATTGATTCCAATAGGATGTACTTACAAGCACTAGCAGCACATTTTTCTGGGTAGGGGTGGGGAAGCTGCCTCATTTTGCAGTGGTGGATTAAAGCACCCTCTGGAATCAAAGTATAGGCCACTAGTGTTTACAAGCAAGTAGGCTCAGGAATGTGGCCATATCTACTACATGATGCCAAGTCTCAGAGACACTTGTGAGGCAGCTCCCTATATCAGTGGTTCCCAACCTTGGGTAATCCAGTTGTTCTTGGACTGCAGCTCCCAGAAACCCCGGCCAGCATAGCTGGTGGTGAAGGCTTCTGGGAATTGTAGTCCAGGGACACCTGGGTTACACCCAAGATTGGTAGCCACTGTCCTAGAGGCACCAAAGTTAAAACATGGATAAGGAAGGACTGGCAGAAGGTACACTTTCTTCAAGTAAAATTAAGACAAGGCCTGCAGAAGACTTAAGAGGAATGAGTTTCACATACAAGCAGCCATTAGAGAGAAAGCATGGAGTTTGCCACTGTAGACAATTTTTGTACACAATCTTTGTCACTATGGAAAATAATTGGTGAATGAACTGAAGAGGGTTTGGTTCTAGAGAAGCTGTCAAAGACCCCCACTGATGTAACACAGTCTCAAGACTCTCTGAAACTTCATTAATACCTAATGAAACTGGAAGCCTAAGTGAGAATTCAGGTTGCCTGTCCTTTTTTCTTTTCACAGCAAAAAATAAATAAATAAATAATTAAAAAATCCACTTTAATCTTACCTACTATCCCACAAACCCTACATACTGAAAGCAAATGTAAAATGGACCAATTTTTTGTCGGGGTTTGGGGTTATTTGTTTTCTTGGCCTTTGAATATGTAGGATTTGGGGCACAGTAAGTGCAACCACATATGTACAGATGTGCATTATGATATAGTAAGTAAGCAGATAATCTGTTAATGGATTATCTTGGGTACTGACCAGTTTATTTATTTCATTTCTATTGTCATCTATAAATTGGTTTGGGGTAGAAAATTCCTACTGACAAGAAAAACATTCCCAGGGTTGGGGTCGGGTGACCTTTCAATCTAGTGCTAGAATGGCATTGGGGATTGCCTGCCTTTTTCTTACCACATAACAGTCCAGGAACAGGAAAGGGATGAAAAAAGCAACACCATTAGGTCAGGGTTCCAATGAGGAGAAAGAAAAACACTTCTCAATGGTTAATTTCAAAGAAGCTGCTTTATGGCAACTTGAATGCATTCTCCCAGGTCTCTTCCCTGCTTCACTTACACAATCACCAAAGTTTTATTTCTGATCTCCCATTTTTATAAGGTTACTGGCAATAAATTATTGGCTTTTTCTTCAATTATTTCCTTCAGTCAGCACTTCCCTGTAAAATACTAAATGACCAGTCACTGTTTTATTGATGAGTGCATCTGGTATTGACATACATTGTATTTATAATGGCTTGTTTTTAAATGTTTAATTAATTAAGTCCCAATTTCCCTAACCATATTATTTATGAATGTCAAATAGTTTTAAAATCATTCATCCCAATCTTTCATCTAAGATTACATTATGTGAAAATTAATCGTCTCAAATTAACTGGATTATTATGGATCAGCCTTACTATTCATGTAACTCTGTATACAATGAAGAACTTAATGTTTGTAACTGTTCTACCAAAAGTCAAACAACCAAAATACCAGTCTCTATTAGCATTACATATTAACTCGGTAATGGGGCATTTTTTTTATCTTTAAACAAAAATTACACAAAAGTGTAAAGAGATGCAGTTCTCTAACTCCTTGAGTTACTGCTGTTGAAATGAATACGTTCCTGTCAGAAATCCTTGATATTTTAAAAGTGGACTCTTAAAAAAACCATAGTGCCCCTTGACTTGTGATAGACCATATGATCAAGCATATGGTCTATCACAAGAGAGAAAGACACAGTACAGTGTATTCTTTTGTTCACTTCCATTAGCAGCCTTCCAACTCTGTGACCATAACCAAAGCACTGCATGGTTACATACACAGTAAGAGAATATTTTCCTGAGGATATCCCAGTACTGCAGAACTGACATAATGGGTACTGTCATGATTTCTGACAATAAAGTCTGGTGATAACAAGCTTTGGGAAATGATACAAGTATTAAAGGTATGGATTGTGCACCTATGTGCAACAGACCCAAAAGAGATTTTTTTTGGCGGGGGGGGGGGGGGAGAGTAGAGAAGCAGGGTTTTCTGTATTTTCTTTTATTATGGTTCTGGCTGCTAAATTCTTCCTGATAAGGGAATTTCATAACCTATCTTCCAGGACTCTTCAGGGCACTTCAGGTGAATTCTGTACAAACAAAAAGCAAACAGACCAAAACATCTGGTAGCCCTTGTCACACAAAAAAGGGAGGGGGGCTGATAGAATGCCACAGTAGAAATCTCTCAAAACAGAGTACAGTCAATTTGTAATGCTTGGAAGAAGTCTGGCATACTATATCTGAATTAATAGATTCCTCAACTTTTCAAGTCCAGATTCATGTCAGGACGGGGAACCTCTAGCCCTCTAAATATTTCTGTCTACCACTCCCTGGATAACCACCAGGAAGGCACTGTGGTTGTAGCCCAAATCATCTGGAAAGCCAAAAGTTTCCCTCTTCTGTTAAAGAAAGTGGGATGGGATGACAATGCTGACTTGAGAACAGATAAAAATGGTCCTTTCTTCGCAAGTCACCTTACATCAGGACTGGGAAACCTGGGGCTCTCTGGATACCCTCCTCAGGCCTAGGCAGTGGAAGGACAGCAATTTATCAACATCTGGAATTCTAAGGATTCCTTTCACACCAAGATCAGGCATTATGCGACCCACAAGTTACATGCCGTCCCAAAACCATTTCTACAGCCACCCCAAGCCCAATTTGTGATTTCTTTCAAAAAGCTGCTAAAAAATCAGCAGAGCAGATTTCTAGCCACTTTCTAGACTTTGCAGTGGCTCTTCAATGTTTACATCACTTTATTTTAACCATCAAATGGTGAAGTATCGCTTATCACTTTTCTTTAAATCTAAAAAAACACTTTTTTGGCCAAAATAGCTTTAATTAGGCAAGGAAGTTTCAACTGAAGTTGTTTATTCCCATGTCAGTTTGCAACTGTTTATTATTTCCTATTGCGTGCCTCAAGGGTTAGGGATTGTTTAGGAATCAGAGAATGACAATTCTGTGGTTCTCTGATGCCAAAACACACCTGAGAATCACAGCCCTGTAAAAGAGCCACTTCTTTCCCTCCCTCTCTACCCCCTCGGGATTAGTTACAATCCATTTGTTTTGTGCCCCCCCCCATCTTGAGAATGATATTCTGTTTCTTTCTTGAAAATATGTACCCCACCTTTCTTCCATGGAGGATAGTACGTATAAGTAATTCTTTCCCCATTTTTCCCCACCAGTACAACGAGGCAGGTAAGACTGAGAGACTGTCAGCCAGTAAGCTCCATGACTGAGCAGAGATGTGAACCTAAGTCTCCTCAGTTCTACCAACATATCTTAAAATTAAAACTTCACAATAGTGTTCATTATAATTTTATTTTTTGGTGGGGACGAGATAAAAATGGAGCATGTCAACCATCACAGCTGCTGAGTTACATGGTCTGGAACAAATGAAAACCACTTCACACTTTTAGAAGACAGTTGAGTTCTACCAGTGTTTCCTGCAGAAACCAATGTAGTGTGAAGGACAGACCTATGTCTAACCTCAGCTTCCTGGCTTGTGTATCTACCTTTCACACTATACCAGTTAATTCTAGGAAATGCTGGTGGAACTCAGCTACTACCTAACAACTCTTCATTTATCTAACACAGCAGTGAGAAACCGCCTGATTGCAGCTCCCATCCACCTAACGACTGGCTACTTGTCCACAATGATCTAAAGGCAATAATCCCCAAACTGTAGATTGTGAGGGAGGAGAACTGCTGGTCTGCCATAAGAGGCCAGATCATTAATTAACAATGGCTCCTGTGAACTCAAAGCACCCACTCATAGAAGAGGCCGGACACCTTGTCTCAGCAGCTGTTCCTGGGCTACCTCCTCCCTATCAGGGAAGATGCTGTGACATGACCAAGAAGTTGGTTCCTTCAAGAGCAGCTACTTCTTGCATGTGATAAAAGAAGGGGCAAGGAATCCATTGGATGCTGTCTTCCCACAGCTCTATTCAACATGGGCGAGATATGGCAGGACGTATGGAGGGCCACAAGTTTCCTGAAGCTGGCAATAAGAAAGGCCTGTTGGTGTAAAACCAAAAGTGTGCCTCATATTTCAGGCTGTGGGAAACATGGGCCACAGCTACTAAACACTTGGAAGTACTGGTCTAAAGAGAAACTCTTCCTGTGATCTCCTAGTGATGAAGAATTAAGACTGCTGCCCTAAACATACATAGCTGGGAGTAAGATCCATTTAACTCATTAGAACTTGCTTCTGAATCACAAAAAATCCCACTGCACATCATGAAAACACGGAACTAGGTCACTGGGCCTTCCAGTTCTTTTGGATTATAGCTTGCACAGCCACTTACCATTGGCTATGATGGGTGGGACTGATGGGTAGAGTTTGGCTTAAGTATATGGAAGGCCAAATATTCCTATCCTGGTCTAAAAATTTGCCACAAATAGCAAGAGCATATTTGTGGCTGCAGCTGTCTTTAATGTACAGTGGTGCCTCGCTAGACGATTGCCTCGCAGGATGAGGAAATCGGTAGACGATGGCTTTTTGCGAGCGCTACTGCGCTTCGCAAAACGATGTTTCCCTATGGCGATTTTCGCTAGACGATGAGGTTTCCCCATAGGAGTGCGCTGACTAGTGGTGAAAAGCTGTCAGTGCAGCTGTCAGTGCATTCCTATGGGGACCCTCACTCGCTAGACGAGGTTTCCCTATGGGAAATTTCGCAAGACGACTGCGTTTTCCCTTGGAACGCATTGAAGCGATTTCAATGCATTCCAATGGGAAAACGTGCTTCGCTAGACGATGTTTTCGCTAGACAGCGATCCTCGTGGAACGGATTAACATCGTCTAGCGAGGCACCACTGTACATGAATTATCTGGATTGACACTCTACAGGTGGTGCGGGTGGGTGGCATAAGGGTGCAGCTGCTGTAACAGTCCCCAACACAAAGGTGTTGAAAACGTTTCCAGGAATATTACAGGAATGGGCTGCTATTTCGAGCATGTTTATGAATTATTTTTTTTAAAAAATGTTATATTTTCCTCTCCTGGACTGTAATAAGTGTATATAGTGGGGGAGGAAACTGGATCATCTGTGGGCCACACACAACTTGCCAAGGTACCTGATGCTCCCCTCCAATGCTGATTCTTTTTTCTGCTAAAAATTGATAACCTCACCTCCAGGAATCCTATCTGGGCGACTCACTGCACTTTTTAAGGACCCCAAATAATACCCGCTCCCCCCCTTCCCAACTAGTCACTTCTGGGTAAGTGTGGCCCTTGGAAATCAGTGCAGTGGTGGTGGTAGAAACTGGCTGCAGTTGTCCATCTTGGTATAAAGGACTTGGTAGTCACTGCCCTATTCCAGCCACAGTGTATCCAGACAAACTCCTGTATACGAGACAAACTCGTAGTATGGGTCAGCCCATCACCAAGAGTTACTAGCATGGCCATCAATGCTGAGCCCTACCCTGAGTGCAGCTATTAGCAGCTGCCAGCAGTTGACAGAGAAATGATGATCCTGTAGCATTTATTGTTCTGTTAGAAGAAGCAGATGTGCCTTCACTCAAGGACAGGAAAGCTATCGTTTTGGACTACAATTCCCAGAATATCCTAGGCAGCAACATGTAATTTTCCTCATCCCTGGCAGAAAATAGTATACTTTAAATAAAACACGGATTTATTATTTTTTAAAGATAAACTTACCAGCTCTAAAAATCCTCGCACCACCTGTCTCTGCTTCAGGTTGGTCTCCCCATCCAGATTAGCAGTCTCTATGTGACACAGGCCATCTGGGTCACTTGAAGAAAGCACCAATATATCAGCAGGTATGATTTCATTGCAACGCAGCTGAATGAAGTCCCCAACTTTTACTTCTTTCCAGAATCTTGTGATGTATTTTCTTTCATCCCTGGTAAAAGAAATCGTAAGAGGATATGATTATAAACAGTTCTGAACAGAACAAGGCAAATAAATGAAACTCCTGAGATTTATTTATTTATTAAATTTATACCCCGCCCATCTAGACTGAAGTCTACTCTGACTGATTCTTTAAACATGCTATGTGGTAGGCCACCTCCTGTATTGCATTGGGCTTGTGGCAATAAAGCTGTTGACACCCAAATGGATTCTGGAATTGTCAAATGCTGAAGGATCAAAGCTGTCAGCAGCAAACTGTTTGCAATGCAGTTTCTAGGAAAATGGCTCAAAACTCTGTACAGACTTGAAGGAGGTAGAACTGAATGGGGAGAGAAGAATCAAATTCTGAGATAGGACTGGATTCTAGAAAGAAGGAAGCCTGCAGAGCATAATGCCAAAAACCAGGACAGGCGAAGGGAACATGTAGTGCACCCAGCAGAACAAGAGAAGGGGAGAAGAGACAAAAGCCAGAGGAATGAGATTGGTGGCAGAGGACTAGGTAGTTCAATTCACAACTGTGTGGGGCAAACCATCTCTGTGCCGTGTGAAAAGGAGGAGGTCGACTTCCTGAATTGATTTATATGTACATATTTATGTGCAAGTACACAGGAGAGACAGATTTATTGAAGAGACTCAAGGGACTGAGAAATATGTCCTTAGCAGAGTGCCTTGAACACATTTCTCAATCAGCAGTGGGAAAATATGTTCAATGAGCTTTGTATATTTTCAACTGCTTCATACAAGTAAGTGCAGAAAAAGCACAGAATGTAATCCTGGCCAAAAGATTCTGCTTCCTGAGAAGCTCTGCTTTTATTTAAGAGGAAAAAGGGAAGAATAAGAAAAAGAAACCAGGAGTAGAAAAGAAAAGAAAAGAAAGAAAGAAAAGGAGAAGAAAAGTGTCTAGTCTTAATGGTTATTGTAGAGACAAGCCTGAATGTATTCTACAACCTGCCACCATCCAAGTATATTGGATTACATCACCCATCATCCCCAGCCAGAACAGCCATAAGTCATATGGTCTGGTGATGATGGGAGCTGTGATCCAAAAATCTGCAAGGTACCTGGTTATAAAAAGCTGGCCAAAATAACACTCAATGAATCTCAGAAACGTCAGAAATTTGGCTGAACAAGATTTCACAGGCTCATGGGGTGAAGTTTAAAGTACTGTACTACACAGATGCCAATCAGAAGTCCAGATCTCCAACATTATTATATATTATATACAAGCAATACAATCCAGCTTCTCCTGAAATGCAATGTAGTCATTCACATGAAAGCAGAATTTTGAACTCATTAAGCACAATTCATTTACATAATTGAAATTATATCATGAAATTACTGAAAAGCAATAAAGTCTTCAAATATTTAACACAAGAAGCCGAGTTGTAATTGTTATAGACATTTAGTTGGGAGTAAGAGTGACAAAGCACAGAAAGATTACTCCTGCACAGACATGTACAGGATTGTTCTGTACTTATGACTGTGGAAGGATCTCACTTAACTGTAGTTGATTTATGTAAAAAAAGGAAATATCCCACATCAAAGTGCTGAATTATAACACATTGTTTTATCACTTGTTAATGAATTGAGATGATGGGTTTTTAACCATACTACAGGTATTAAGTAACTTACAACTACCAGGGTGTTTCACAATACCATTTTGTGAATGGTCACTATTTTTTACACTTCTAAAACAACTATCTGTACTCCTTCCATTTCAATCTGAAATGAACGCACTGCTTACATTTCCCCCATTCCAAGCCAGGTATGAGTATGTGGGTGTGTCAACTCAAAGCAGTATTCCATGAATCTCAAGACCTGGGCTCCAGTCCTTGAACAATTAAGATATATTTGCTAGCCTTTAGTCCCTTGACTAGGAGAGACAGCATAAAAATGGCATAAATAAATACATAAATTTAAAGTTCTGTAAGTTACATTGGTGGGTTGTTGATTTTTTGTAACAGGCAAATGTGGTAATGTTGGTGTAAACAATTACTAAAAAGATCCCCCACCTTCATAATAATCCTGTGCAATCAAGTCAATTCTGACTTATGGCAACCCTTTCCAGGGTTTTCCAGGTAGAGAATACTCAGAAGTGCTTAAGAATTGCCACCAGTCAGCCATTCCCATGACTGATTCATGATAGAGTCTAAATACGGACGCATGGTTCCTTAGGCCATTTGGATTATAGCACATTCCAAACATGGTCAACTTGGACAAGCAAGACTGGAAACATTTAGATCGAAATAGTAACAAAAATAATGACATGAATTTTCATCCACATAAAACAAGGAAAGTTACATGCTTAACATTCTTATGAAATAACTAAGAAAACCAGGTTTTTTTTTGGGGGGGGGGGAAGGTTATACCATAAAATAATTGAAGTACTAATCCTACCTCAACAACTATGGATTGATATTATTCCTTATAAGGAAAACTACGAGCAGATGTGAATGAGAAATGGAGGCAATGAAGCCAAAAATATACCGTCAGAAATGTACTTGAGTATAAATCAGAAAGCCAGAGTAACTGGGCATTCTGCTAAAAATGCAAACACAGATCTAGTGCAGGGGAAACAATATTGTTTTTATGTTCCCTTTGCATCAGCTAAGTAATTCATCACTCCTGTACTGATTTTCCATAGTCTGTATTTTAAGATGGCGCAAGCACCATCCCATATCATTTTGCTTCCTGAACTTTGAATGCCAAGGTCACACATCTTTTCCTGGATTGAAACATGGAGCACAATCTTAGGTTTCCAAAAATATGTTTGCAAGTGTACGACTGCTCTAATATCTGGAGTTGGCCAAATTCATTTCTTTGCGAAAAATTTGGACTTGGGTAGAGAAAGGGGAAGGTGGACCACCCTCTATGCTTTGGATCTATGCCTCTCTTTCATGCCTTCTGCACTAATGGCCAAGATTTTCAAAGTCAGTGTGTGTACCCTTGAGTATCTGTTGAAAGACAATGACAGGGATGATACAAAAGGGTGGCAGAATCCTCATCAGAAGGAAGGGGAAATGTGTATTATTGCTGTACGGTGGCCAGGTAGGGCTTAGCAAGAACATTGATGGTTATGAGGCAATATGACTTATGCCAAAATCAGTCCACATTTCAGGACCAGTTGCTGGCAAAGAAAAGCAGGAGGATGCTACAGCGTATGAGTCTCTAAGCAGGGCATGTGCTTATGAGCATAATTCCACAGGCATCTGGTTGGCCATTTTGAGAAAAAAAAATGCTGGACTAGACTGGCCTTTGATCTGATTTTCCAAACTATGCACTGCAGGGAAAAGAGATCTGTTTCCATTCAGCAGACAATGCGATTCTCAAGACAAATCCTCCCATGAAATCCTAATTGCTGATATTTACCCTCTAGCACAGAGGGAGGAGAGAGACCCAGTCATCATTTTGGAAAGTTGCTTTTTATGGACAGCAGTTTCCCAAATTCTCTAGCCAGAATACTCAAATGCAGTGTAGAGTAACTCTACAGCTGACACTGGCAGCACCTCTTAGTAAATAGGTGGACCTCACCCAGCGGCTTTAGTGCTTGAAACTATTTAAAATTTCTTCTTCTGTTCTTGCATTCCTTTAATATAAAGTAGAACAGTATGCATTTAAGAAACCCAGTCTTATTTTTTTCAGACTATTCAATTAAAAATGTAGAACAGTTTTTTAAAAGAGCATTGTAAAAGAAGCGCTAGATCATACTTTCTCAAATATCTGGAACAACTGGGTTCAGAGCAGGGATGAAGCTAACCAGCAAAAGTGCTATTCAGGCTTTGACCGTCAGCTTTAATACCTTGCCTAAGAGCTTCCAAACCACATGTGGCTGAGCACTGAAGGAAAGAGAATGCTGCTGGGCAAGATGAAGCTTTGCTCTGGTCTAGCAGGGCTGTTTTTATGTTCTTACAACTCAAATATGGACAGCTTTGACTTGTAAAGGCAGAGGTTAATGCAACACATTGGCAACATTCACACATATTTTTAAACAAATGCGATAGCTGAAGGGGAGGATGGAATGGTTAGAAGCATTACGGCATAGAGCAGTATTTCCCCCATCATTTGGGCTCAACACACTACTTCAGAGCTTGGAGAAGTTACTACAGTTTCCATAAGCCTCCACCAGCTTAAGTCAGTTTCCCCAATCACATGTGTAGAAATCCCATGGAGAACCAAATTACAACCAATCACTTGGATAGGTAACCTACTGTGGGGGGAAAAACCCAAAGGAAGTACTGTCCAGATGATCCTCTGAATCTCTTTGGTGGCTTTTGACTCCATCATCTGTGGTATCTTACTGAATATGCCATCTATGGGATGGGACCAAGACCTGTGATATTACAGCAAATCTGTTCCTACCTGCTGAGCTACCTACATAGACATCTAACTCAGCCCCTTGTCTTTTAAACTGAAGGATGCCACAGGGTTCCATTCTATCTCTCATGCTCTTTAATATCTTTATGAAGCTGAGGCCATCAGGACTCGGCTACCATCCATGTGCTGATGAAACCCAACTCCATTTCCCCCGTCATCACAGTCACAGTCACCATGCATCTGCATGGTGTAATGTACTGGATTAGGGCCTATAAACTGAAGCTGAATTCCAGTAAGACAGAGGTTCCAACATGGCTTACTTGGTATCTTTTGGTCAGTAATTTTCTGCCAAATTTATCTTACAGGGTCATTTTCAGAATAAAATGGGGAGAGAGGAACCATGTAAATCAGCCACAGGCATTGCTGGTACTTACAAATAAAGAATGTTCATCTGTTACATGCACTGGTCCTTTCATGATAGTCTCATGAAATGGATGTGGTTTTCTGCCATCATTCTGCTATAACCCCCCACAGATCCCTAGTACCACCACAAGAATCCTCACAGGTAATGCACAGTCACCTGATTCACAGGAGTCCATGACTTCAGGTCCTACTCTGTGGAGCTACAGTAAACAAGCTTCCACATGACAGCCCTTCATATATTTGAAGATGGCTATCACATCGCCCCTGAGTCGTCATCTCTCCAGACAAAACATATCCAGCTACCTTAGTTGTTCCGTATAGTTCTTGATTTGCATACCTTTTGCCATATTGGCTGCTAACCTCTGGGCACATTCTAGCTGTCCACATGCTTCCTGAACTGTGGTGTCCAGAACTGGACATGGTATTCCAGGTGATGTCTGACCAAAACAGAATAGAATGGTACGATTGCTTCCTTTGACCTGAACTTCTGCTGATGTAATTGGATATTGCATTTGGTTGTTTCTGGGGGGTTTTTTTTTGCCACTGAATCCAACTGTTGACTCATGCCTAGCCTCTGGTCTACTAAGAACGACAGGTTACCCACCTGTAATTGTAGTTCTTCGAGTGGACCTCTGTGATTCACACCCTGGGTGATTTGCGCCTGTGCGGAGCATCATTGGAAGATTCTAGAGCAGTGGTGGCAAACCTTTTTGGGCTTGTGTGCCCAAACTGGAAAAAAACCAAAAAAAACAAACAAACCAGGGGGGGGGGGGGCAGAACCGGAAGTGGCGGCGGCGGAACCGGAAGGGGGAATCCCGGGCACGGAGGTGCCTCGAGACCCCACTCCGGATCCGCCGCCAGCACCAGCTGCTCCAGATCCTGACCCACCGCCTGTCCGGGCACCAGCACCGCGGTTGCAGCCGCCTACTCAGGTTTGGCTGCGGGGGGGGGGGGGGAGTAGCGATCCGGCAACTTATGGCTTGCGTGCCGGCAGAAAGGGCTCCGCATGCCAGCTGTGGCACGCATGCCATAGGTTCGCCATCGCTGTTCTAGAGCTTCTGCGGTAGCAATGAACACATTAGAATATGCCCCTCCCCACCCGTATAGGTACCTTGGCGCCAAGCGTCCCCTTTCAGTTGTGTCAACCGCCGCTTAATAGTAAGCAAACAATGGCGTGACAGAAGGGAGGACGGGCAGGATGTGTGAATCACAGAGGTCCACTCGAAGAACTACAATTACAGGTGGGTAACCTGTCGTTCTTCTTCGTGGCCTCTGTGAATCACATCCTGGGTGACTAATAAGCTGTCTTACCCGGAGGCAGGGTGTCACGCCAAGGGAGAGGCTAGAACAGCACGTCCAAATGCCGCATCAGATTTCTGCTGGAGCTCGAGTCTATAATGACAGATAAACGTGGACGGCTGTGCCCAAGTGGCAGAGGCACAGGCGTCCGGAAGAGGTACGCTGCGGAGAAAGGCTGTAGAGGCTGCCACTGCCCTGGTGGAGTGAGGGCAAACCACTCTAGGGGCTGGCTGTCGAGCAAGTTGATAAGCCAAATGAATGGTAGAGGCGACCCATCTGGAGATAGATTGGGAAGTCACCTGACGGCCTTTTGTAGGTAGCTGATGGCTTATGAAGAGACGAGATGACTGTCTAAAAGGTTGGGTACGTTGGAGGTAAAAAGCAAGAGCTCTTCTGACATCCAACGTATGGAGTATTTTTTCTTGGTTTGAAAAGGTGACGGAAAAAATGAAGGAAGGACAATCGGCTGGGAAAGATGAAATTGAGAGACAATTTTGGGGAGGAAAGAAATGTTCATGAATAACTTCACCTTATCGGGGGGGGGGGGAATTGTAGATAAGGGTAGTCATAGCATAAAGCTGCCAATTCACTAGCTCGTTGAGCTGAGGTGATGGCTACGAGAAAAGCTGTTTTAAAGGTGAAGAGTCTTAAGTCAGTTGTAGCTAATGGCTCAAAAGGAGCTTTGGTAAGCTGTTTTAAAACAAGAGTTAGTGACCATTATGGAGAGGGAGGTCGAGTATCGGGGTAGATATGAGAGAGACCTTTCAGAAAACGTTTCGTTGTTGGATGTTTGAAGAAGTTTGCTGCTGGAGAATTTGGAGGTTGGTATGATATTATTGCGGAAAGGTAGACTCTCAAGGATGAGATGGAGAGGCCCTTGGATTTGAGATGTAGGAGGAAGCGGAGAACAGTGGAAAGTGATGGATTGATGGAGGATGATGAGGAAGATTTGGTAAAGGATTGAAATTTCTTCCATTTGTACAGGTAGGCTTTCCTTGTGGATGGTTTTTTGGCATGATAAAGAACGTTCATTAGTGAGGGAGAATCCTCCACGCTGCCAGGTTCAGAACAGGTAAGTCTGGGTGTAGGACTTGGGAGTTGTTCTGTGTGAGAAGGTGTGGCAGGCGGGGGAGATGGTGGATGTCTGATGAAAGACTGCGGAGAACTGGGAACCAAGTCTGTCTCGGCCACCAAGGGGCTATAACGATGGCATTGGTTTTGTCTTGTTGTAGACGGACGACAACTTTGTGGAGGAGAGGGAACGGCGGAAAAAGGTAGGTAAGAGTCTTGGGCCAATGGCTGACAAACGCGTCTCCCTGGGAATGTTTTCCTATTCCTGCTCGTGAGCAATACAGTTGGCATTTCCGATTCGCTCGGGAGGCAAAGAGATCGAGAGTCGGTGTGCCCCATTTCCGGCATAGTTGGCGGAATATTGATTGATCTAGTTCCCACTCGTGAGCTTGGGCATCTGTACAGCTGAGCGAGTCTGCTAGGTCGTTGTCTTGACCAGCGATGTGTAAGGCTGTGAGACAAATGTGATGTTGCAGACACCACTCCCAGAGGTCGACCGCTAGGTAGGGGAGACCTGGGGAGTGGGTGCCGCCTTGTTTTAGGATGTAGTACATCGCCGTGGTGTTGTCGGTGGCGATCTGTACCATTTTTCCTACAAGAAGGTTTCTGAAAGCCTTGCAGGCCTTTATGATGGCTATTAGCTCCAACTCGTTTATGTGGAGCAGTTTTTCTCTGTGAGACCATTTGGCGTGGACTGTGAGGGATTTGCAATGAGCCCCCCAGCCAGTGCGACTGGCGTCGGTAGTGACTTGTATTTGCGGGCGAGGTTGTTGGAATGGTCGCCCGATAGAAAGGTTGGTATGGGAATGCCACCATTGAAGTTGAGAAGCCAATTCTGGAATGACTCTTAGGAGAGTGTGGGGAGAGTCTGTTAGTGGATCGAATAGGGCCAGAAACCAGGATTGGAGAGATCTCATTTTGAGACGCACACATTGTACAACTGACGTCATAAGAGGCCATGGTGCCTAGAACTGTTGCACTGTTAAGGCAGGTATCAAGGCATGCGGAGTGAAGCCGTGAAGTAAGGTGAAGAGATTTTGTCTCTTTTCTGCAGGGAGGAACGCGCGAGCTCGTGTGGAGTCTATGAGCGCGCCTATGTAATGTATAGTCCTTGTAGGTTTTAATGTTGATTTTTGTTAGTTGATAATTAGACCGAGATCGCGAAGAAGGGCGAGGGTGAAACGGGTGTCTCGTCGAGCTTTGCGATGGGAGTGTGCTACAAGGAGCCAGTCGTCGATATATGGAAAGTCGAGAATGTTTTGAAGTCTGAAGTAGGCGGCTACCGGCGCCATGCACTTGGTGAACACTCTCGGAGCTGTTGCAAGGCCGAATGGGAGTCTTTTGAATTGGTATGCTTGTGATCCAAGTTGGAAACAAAGGAATTTTCTGTGTGCGGGATGTATTGCAATATGAAAGTAAGCATCTCTTAGGTCTATGACGGTGAACCAGTCGTTTTTTCGACGTAAGGGAAGAACTGATTCTAGAGTAACCATGCGGAATTTTGTGGTGACCATGTAGTTGTTTAATAATCTTAAATCTAGAATAGGGCGAAGGCCCCCGTCTTTCTTGGGGATGGTGAAATAGCGAGAGAAAAACCTGGTGTTGTTTTGATAGACGGGTTGTATGGCATCTTTGAGAAGTAAATTCATTATTTCTTCTTGCAGGGGTTGTGACGGAGGAGTAACAACATGTGTTGTCGGAGGACGTTCGAAGAAGTGGATGCGGTAGCCGTTTTTGATGATGGAGAGTACCCAGGAATCTGTGGTGATGGATTCCCATGCAGGTAAGCGTTTCCAGAGGGCAGGGTTGGTGGGATGGGTGGCGATCTCGGTCAAAGGAACGTCAAACATGGTGTTTGGGTTTCCGGTCATTCCGCCTAGTGGCAGGCTGTTGCCAGGTTTTGGCTCTTTGGTTTTTGAAGTATGGATTGTAAGAGGTTTGTCGTGGAGGGTCTCGTTGGAACCTCTGGTACGAGTTATAGGGTCGTTTCCATTGATTTTGCTGAGGACATTGCTGGTAGGAAGGGTAAACTCCCCAACGTCTGGCTGCTGAACGTTTCTTTTGTACGTTCTCTAGTATATCATCAGTTTCAGCAT
This sequence comes from Intellagama lesueurii, assembly GCA_037013535.1. Taxonomy (NCBI): domain Eukaryota; kingdom Metazoa; phylum Chordata; class Lepidosauria; order Squamata; family Agamidae; genus Intellagama; species Intellagama lesueurii. Next base: position 93,644,497 of record JBAJHW010000003.1, on the reverse strand, counting down.
GAAAAAGACCTGCTCCATCAAAGGGGAGGTCTTTGATACGTGCCCGAGCATCTTCAGCTAAGCCAGCCATTCTGAGCCAGGAAAAATGGTGTAGGGCTACTGAAGTGGCCATGGACTTGGCTGTAGCGTCTACGGTGTGGCGGGCAGAAAGCATCTGTTGTTTAGCAACAGAGAAACCTTCTTGTTGGAAGGTTTGAGCTAGTATCTTTTTATCCTCTGGCAGGGATTCAATAAAGGTGGACATGTTGTCCCAGAAGAAGCATTGGTAAGCTCCCATGGCTCCTTGATAATTTGCGACTCGCATGGTGAAGGTTGCGGAAGAGTAAAGCCATCTACCCATGGAGTCTATTCATCGGCTGTCTTTATTTGGTGGTATGAGAGATTGTCGGTGTCGAGATCTCGATTGAGAGGCTTCGACATATATAGAATTTGGAGCTGGCTCCTGGGTCATGGATTCTATAGAGGTTATCAATCCGCTTAGACATGGTATGGGAGGAAGCTGGTTTTGTCCAGGATCTCTGCACAGTACTAAGAAGAGATGGTAACATCGATATGTGCACCGGAGTGGTTGTATTTTTAGAGATCGGATCATATAGATGATCAGCTGGTTCTGTCGATGGTCAGTAGACTTGTAGATCAAGGGATTTAGCCATGCAAATCATAAGTTGGGCATAGGTCTGGAAATCCTCTGCCGGTGATGGCGGGTCGGTATCGACAATGTCCGACTTTGGAGAGGTAAGTAACACCGATGGAGTCTGCGGCCGAGATCCATGGTCAGAGCCATTGAGGTCGCGTCTGGAGTCGATGGACTGTTGATCGACTTCGGTGTCGAGAGGCTGAGTCTCCTAGTATTGCTGGATATGAATCGGAAAAGATGGAGGCGGCATGTCCATGGACATCTGTCGATGACGAGGATCGTCGACACTGAAAGATGGTGGTTGAGCGTCGACGGACCTCGATTGGTAGGGATGGACCTCGGTGTCGAGCTCGGTGTTGTAACGGTGCCGGGGTCGATGACTTGGATTTACCGGAGGACGGGAACTGTGTTGATGTAATGGAATGGAGCGAGTGTCCATAGACCAGGATGAATATCGAGGATCATCAATATCAGAGCCTGTGTCTCTGTGATGTCGAAACGGAGGTTGCTGATGCGATGGCATAGCAGTAGAATAAATTGACGCTGGCGATGCTGAGCATGAAGAGTGATTTCCATCATCTATTGTAGTAGGAAAGTATTGGGAGGCTGGGGCTGCAAAAGCCTCATGTGTGTCTGAAATCTGCTCGACCGTCCGAGGTTTTTTTGATACCAAGTGGGGAGCAGGTTGAGGTATAGTCACCTCTTGGTGATGTGGCCACTTCGACACCGATGGTTGTCAAGAGGTAGGCCGACTATTAGATGGTGTTATCGAACCGGGTAAAACACCTGGTCGACTAGTTGGTGCAGTTTGTCGAGCAGAGCACTGGTCAGGGCAAACGGCAACCCGATGCACGTGCTGAGCGTGGGTTTGAACCACATGCGATGAAGCGAGCTGTCGAGATTGTTGATGTCGACGGTCCTGGTTAGGGATCGGTGGGCAGTCCGAGGGCACCAAATATGGAACAGTGTCGAGCTGTTCGGGATGGGAATCCTTGGGCGATGGAATAACCAAAGGATTGCTGGAAGGAATGGAAGGTTGTGGACTGGGAGGAGAGGACGTTAGTTGGTCGACTCTATCATCCCATTCTGGAGATTGAGAACAGGGTTGATGAGACGGAAGTCTGTCATCATCTCAGGGAGATCCGACCGAAATTGATTCAGAGAGTTGTGGTTGTGGTGGGATGTCTGTAGGCTTAGACTGTTTAGCTCGTTTAGGAGGAACAGGCTCTGGAGCTGGAGCAGCTTCAGTAGGTCTCTGACATTTAGAAGTTGTTTTCGAAGTCGATGACTTCGCTATGGAGTGTTTCGATTTGTGTGTCTTCAAGGTCTTAGACGATGCAGATGGAGAATCGGAATGAGCTGGTGTAGCTGATGGACGTTGTTTCGATGATTCAGTAATGGCTTTTTCCATTGCTTTGGTTTGGGAAGTGGCCCTACAGGGAGGTTGGGCCATTTGAACTGGTTGTAAGGATTGTTCCCAAAGTCGGAGTTTTAGCCTCGAGAGGCGAGATCAAAGAACTCCGCACTTAAAATTTTTGTAATGGGTACAGGAGGAAGTTTGATGTTGTTCTCCCAAACAGAAAAGGCACTTAGCGTGTCCGTCGGAAAATGGGATCTTATTATCACAGACAACGCAGTGCTTAAACTGGTCCAAAGGGGTCATGAATAGGAGAAAATAATTGAGGAGAAAAGCCGATGATTGGGGGTGTGTGTGTGCTGCGGCCAAAGGCCGAGCGAGGGAAAAGGAAAAATCTCTGATGAGAAAGAGTTTGATCTAATAGTTTAAAAGAAAAAGATTGATAACAGGAAGGAATCAAGAATAAGCTCTCTTTCTCTTTTACTCACAGAAGCAGAAATATGAGGCTCTCAACGCGGTGGTTGAAAGAAACTGAAAGGGGACGCTTGGCGCCAAGGTACTTATATGGGTGGGGAGGGGCATATTCTAATGTGTTCATTGCTACCGCAGAAGCTCTAGAATCTTCCAATGAGGCTCCGCGCAGGCGCGAATCACCCAGGGTGTGATTCACAGAGGCCACGAAGAAGAACTCTAGATCCTTTTCACATATATTACTGCCAAGCCAGCTGTTAACTATCTTTTATTTGTGCATCTAATTATTCCTGTCTAAATGAAGAACTTTACATTTTCCCTGCTGAAATTCATTGCTTATTTTGGCCCAGTTCTCCAATCTGTTTAGGTTATCATGAGTCTGGATTGTGTCCTCTGAAGTACTAGCTACTCCTCCCAGTTTGCTGTCATCTACAAATTTGATGAGCACCCCCTCCATGCCTTCATCCAAATCATTTATAAAGATGATGAACAGCACTGGCTCCATGGCAGAACTCTGCAGCACTCCACTTGTCCCTTCTCTCGAGGAGTCATGGATGAGCACTTTTTGAGTCAGTTGCATCACTGATCATGTGAAGGGGAATGGCAGGAGAAAAAGTGCTGCACAATTGCCCTTATGTGTAGCAATTCTTCTCTTGTCAGTGTTCACAGTGGAGAAATGAGATTCTGAGCCGCAGCTAAAAATGGCACATACTAGCCACCTTAGTCTATAGTAATTATCATCATCACCGTGCACCATCAAGTCAATTCTAATTTATGGCAACCCTTTCCAGGGTTTCTAGAGACAAAATACTCAGAAGAGACTTACCATTCCCTTTTGAACATGCCCTGGGACTGTGCAGCTAGCCCCAGGCTATGCAGGCTAGTGCTTCTCCTAGGACACCCAGTAGGGAATCAACTCCCAACCTCTTCTAACTCACTGAGCTATCCAGGAAGCTTGCTTACCACTATGTGACAACATAAAAGAACTGGATAGCAGGGATGGAAATACCATGTGACTTCTTAGGTACAAATAAGACAAGAAGCTACATGTGTTGTTCTCAATCATGCTGTTTTTTGTTTTTTTCCAAAACAGCAAGTTTACCCCCACCCTGGTTTTTCACTGACACCACAATGTTGGGGGAAAGGGCGAACCATCTTCTATGAATGCGTGATCAAATCTTTTAGAAACTCTGGAAGAAAATGCCACTGGGTACCAATGGGAACATTCCCACCACCACCCAAGTTAACTCCGAAGAGTTACTTTTTTACACTATAACTTCCTGGATCCCCCAGCCAGTGGCTGGTAGATTCTGAGAACTATAGTTTAGAAAAGTATATTTTCCAAGCGCTGGACAGGTAGCAAAACTGGCCCAGCAGTGGCTGTCAGGCATGACACACTGTCATATCTGGCTGGGCCCTAACTGTCCAAAGCATGCTTTTTTCATTGTACTAGTAACAGTTCCAACCCTGAGTGCTCACTGGAAGGACAGATCCCGAAGCTGAGGCTCCAATACTTTGGCCATCACATGAGAAGAGAAGACTCCCTGGAAAAGAGTGCATGGGAAAGAGTGTTGGGAAAGAGTGAAGGCAAGAGAAGGGGACAACAGAGGACGAGATGGTTGGACAGTGTCATCGAAGCTACCAACATGAATTTGACCCAACTCCGGGAGGCAGTGGAAGACAGGAGGGCCTGGTGTGCTCTGGTCCATGGGGTCACGAAGAGTCGGACACGACTTAGCGACTAAACAACAACAGTAACAGTTCCAAGTAGATATCTTCAGCTCTTCTCCTTATCCTTGCTGAATCCTGAGATGTTAACCCAAAGCAAAAGCAAGAGGGCTATACAGATCGAAAGCTATGTTTTTGACGGTTACTTTATGTCTCGGATGACGGACCTAATTGATTATATTGTGAGGCTGCTTCTGCTGGCTTTCATCACATATTCAGAAGTAAGGATGCACACATTATTCAGAACCAGGGTCGTTTTCAACAGCTGTCTTGGATTTATGCATCTATATTTTCTGAGGTTCTTTTCCGCAATGTCTGGGCAGGAAAGTTACTTTCTTTAAAACCACAAACGGTAAGTTTCTGGTTTTTATTGCACAGCAGGCTTCGCAAATTTTGGATGTCATATATCTCAAGATTTGAAAAAAGAAATAAAATTTTACCATCATAAGAAATTAGCAACATTTAAGAAAAGGAATCTGTTTGGGTGCTTTGAGAATGCATTTAATATAGCCACAGACACATGTTTGGCAAGCCTTAAATGGCACATGGAACACTTTGACACCCTTCAAAATCAAAGTGGAAGTTAGTTCCTGAACCCCACCCAACCACTGCCTGTCTGATATCCCTGAAGAAACATTACATCCATTTCAAAAGAGGTTACATTCTTTGTTCTCCTCCCCAAGGGAGGTAAATAGTAGCACTAGAGTAGCCTTCAGAAGTTGTAGATGGAGCCAGAAAAGCAGTCTCTAAAGAATACAGCCGAGAAGGGTGGTGTAATTGGTAATAACAATAGAGGCCTTGCTTGAAACACTTCCTCCTTGAACTCAAGTCAGATAACATCAGATGTTGTGCAAAGGGGGTGAAATACAGCTGTGCAATTTTAAGCACACTTAACTAGAAGTAATTTCCATGCCGCTAAATGTAACTTACGTCCAAGTTAACAGCTAGGATGCTGGGTTATACATTGATAGGACATCTTGTTACTTCCACCAGCATCTTGTGAAACCTAAAAATCTGTTCTGAGATGCTCCTTCTAGGGCAGTGGTTCCCAACCTTGGCTTCCCAGATGTTCATGGGCTAAACTTCCTAGAAGCTTTCACCATTAGCTGTGCTGGCTAGGACTTTTAGGAATTGCAGTCCATTTGGGGGCCCAAGTTTGGCAATCACTATTCTAGAGGAAGGGGTGTGTTTGAGTTTTATATCATGGAGGATAGCAGCAGACAAAGGAGAAGGAGGATACGAAAATATATCTATGCTGGATCCTGGCCAATAGCAATTGTCAGTTTAACCAAGGTCGCCCTACAATTCTTTGAAATTAAATTGAAGTTCACCAGGTATTATTTGGGCAAAGTAACAGAAGTTATGCTTTTTAAAAAATTAATGTGTAGAGGAAGCTATGTCTAATAACCAATGTACATTATGCCAAGTATATTTCGCCATACCAACATAAACTGTAATGTGCTTGGAATTTTTTTTTCATACATCAATGACATTTGACTCTTTCTAATCAGATAAAGACTTGCAAGTGCAATATTTATTAAAAGGCAGAACTTATTAGCTAAGACAAAAGCTACAGAGCCAACTCCCTGCATCAGTATTAAAACAAAACCACCTTTAAATAAGTATTTTTATTATTATTATTCAAAAAGATTTGATATTAACAGTTGGGGAAAAAGTTTAACCTATCAAGTGAACAAGGTGTGTGTAAGAATAACAAGGCTTACATGCAGTATGAAAAAAAGGCTTCGTGCTCTGAAAGTGCTAATTTTCCTTTTGTAAAGGCAGTTGACTTCAATTTGCTTTGAAGCTTCTCATCCAAGAAATCTTGGTGACTCAGTTTGTTCAAATTTTAAAGTAAAACTTTTGCTGTTTTTTATTTTTAGGCGTGTGGGACAATTTACAAAATTAACTACTGTATCTTGGATGAAGTATCACAATTGTTCACTCTTACAAAACACTAGAAGCCTGGAAGTTGTTTTTTCTTTTTTCTTTTTTCCTTTTGGTCTGCCAGGACACTCATGGTACAAAAAAGCAGAGCCCTTGAAAAAAATAACCCTGAGTGGTAAGAAGAAGAAAAAACACAAAGCATTATCAAAAAAGAAAATACTTTTTACCCAAGCACTGTGTAAGATTTTCTATTGCAGAACACATTAGTATCATCTCAGTGCTATCACGGACCACATGACAACACGTGCACACATACACAGAGTGAGAATGAAATATTTCCCTTCTAGCGTCTGTGCTAGTTAGTAAATAAGTAAGACAACTCCTTCAGAGTGTAAAACATTTTGCCTGTTCAGTTATAAGAGTTCGGTGAAATATTAACACCTACGGATCCCATCTAGCAAAAGAATAACTTTTAGAAAAATGAAACCACCTGGTTAACAGCATTTTTTCCTGTTGGATTTCAAGCTTCACAGGTGTGAAACTTCCTGGTCATAACCATTTCCTTCAACAGGCACGAATATTTCTGTAGTTGACTCATTCATAGAATTATTAATAATTACAGTCAAATCAAATTGTTTTCAAAGGTTGGATGGGTTCTCAACATCCAGTTCTAAACACATTTAGTAAGGTAAGCCTCAAACTGAAGGAACTATACTGCATAGGGCATACAGATCATCTTCCTGTGCAACCCTGAATCTATATAATCAAAGGTTAACTCTCTTATGTGCAAATAACAGTGAAAAGGGAAGAGACAGTGTGGTGCAGTGGTTAGGGCATTGGAATGAAACTTGGGAGATCTACATTCAAGTGCTCATTGGTTGATCACACTTGTTGGTCAGAATCCCATTACATTTTTACACCAGTGTAATATAATTGGTGTAAATCTCCGCAGCAAATTGCTACACGTTAAGAAGTCAACATTGGCTTTTCCTCTTGTGTGTCAGGTTGCAAAAGCTGACACCGACTCCTTAACTTGTGACAGATATGCTGATTGATTTATGCCAACAAGTCTAACTAGTAGGATTCTAGCTACTAGTTGATTTTCATTAAGGCCATCCATCACATTTTATTCAGTCACTCTCTCAGCCTGACCTATCCTGCAGAGTTATAAGAACAAATTCAAGGAGGAGAGTAATGTGTTCTTCTTTTGAATTCACTGGAGGAAAGGGGGAATATACATTAACAAATAAATAAAATACCTTAATATATAATTGTAAACCTTGGCTTGAAATGTGTCTCTCTCTCCCAGCACGTGTTAAACCAGTTATGTTACAAGTGCTTTACATATTCTGCTCCTCTGTCCCTTTCCTGTGAAAGATGGATGGCACAAACATGGGAATGTCTGTGCAGGCACACTTCTTTACATAAGAATAGGGAAGGAAGGCAATTCAGAGACTCATTTATTATCCTCACTGCATCAAAATCCATGTGCAAAATCATTTAGTCACCACCACCACCACCAAATCTGAAGTTGTCATTTTTGGCACAAGGAAAAAACCACATAGATGGGTCAGGGTTAGTGAACTGAAAACATTTACTTGTACACAGTCGTTTATCAGGCTTCTGGATTTTATATGTCCAAGGTCAATATAAGGTAAAAGTTAAGGTTCCCCTTGACATTTAGTCCAGTTGTGTCCGACTCTAGGGTGCGGTGCTCATCCACGTTTCCAAGCCATAGAGCCAGCGTTTTGTCCGTAGACAGTTTCCGTCGTCACGTGGCCAGCGCGACTAGACACGGAACACCATTACCTTCTCACCATGGAGGTACCTATTTATCTACTCGCATTTGCATGCTTTCGAACTGCTAGGTTGGCAGGAGCTGGGACAAGCTACGGGAGCTCACTCCGTCGCGTGGATTCGATCTTACGACTGCTGGTCTTCTGACCTTGCAGCACAGAGGCTTCTGCGGTTTAACCCACAGCGCCACCACGTCCCTACTATATACCAATATATACCCAATTTTGTTTTTGATGATCCTAGTAAGATTGAAAAGGGTATTTTCAAAGTTTTAATTGTGTTATATCTGGCCATTTGATTCTGCTGTGGTCTCTGGACTAATGCAATCAATGTTATTGATTACTGATACACAATGGGTCAGAGTGCTAACCAGTCCTTAGTCCCTTTGATTCAATTATTCCAGGCTTGGCATGAAGAGCTTTTCTCCTAAGCAGCCTCCTCCTCTTTAAATCTATCTGGGTATATCTTTTGGAAATCACAGCTCAAAACCGCCCACTCAACTAGATGGCAAGCCATAACCTAGGGAAGTAATCTAGGGGCATATATGAATGACTTCGGATCTATTATAAGGTCTTTAAAAATGTTCTATCCTATCTTGTATTATACACAAATCTGCTACTGCTGGGCTTGGCATTCCCTTCCCATCCAGCCTTTTTAGATCAACAGAACCTATTTCATCTTATGTTCCCATAGTTTGCCCGATGGCCACTTTCTCATGTCCTCCCAAGTCAATAACATTGTTCCCCTTTGGGATTTCTCCCTAAGTACCCTCGATCACTGTCTCTGATGAGGTGCTGCTTCTTTCCTAAAACTATTTATTTCATTAATACATATACTGCTTAACAAAGGAACATAGCAATATGCTGCAGAATATAAAAAACAAACTAATCACGACACAGTAAAATCAATACGATCACAATAAATAAGTAACAAATATGCAATTCTGCATATTTCTCAAATCTTGCATACTAAATTCTACAAAAATGAATGTGAGAAGACTGAAGTGAAAATTAATGAGGTTTTTTTGGACCTGCTTAAAATTCACAATTATTTGCTGGTACAGATCAGTGGTATAACACAAGATCACCTGGAGCATGTAAACAGTTTGAGGTTGTGTTTAGCTTTTATTTCATCTATTCATGCATTAAATTATGTTTTTTCACTGTTTTTATTTTATTACATTGTATACTGCCCAGATTAGTGCCATGCATTAACAGGGTGGTGTATAAGTTAAATAAATAAATAAATAGCTAGCTAGCTAGCTTATGTGGCTTATATGCCCTTTTACCTGTGCACCCCCAGACAACCTTTGCCTAGAAACCCTTGGAGAGACTGGAATCAATTAGATAGCACATAAATATTATTATTAAAGCTCATAATTAATGCTCTGACCAAACGACCATACGGCAGACAGAGAGGATCAGGCAATACACCACCCAACAAGCTCTGTAAAACGAAGGAGGGAAGCTCCAAAGCAAACAACTTGACTTTGTAGGAAGTCTTATAACAAGACCTGTGTCTTCATTCCAGACTGACAGCAGCATCTCAATCTGCTGCAGTCTCTTTAGATTATTGTCCAGATCCAACGCTCCCATTCCTCTTCATTATTAGCTAGCTGTTCTGAGGTCAACTCTAGACTGTGTGTAGAGCCATCTTCACAAATACAACTCTGTGAGAAAGAATGGGCTGAGAACACTACATCACACTGGCTCTCATTCCCCAAATTTCCCAAGAAAAAGAAGCTTATATTAAGTAAAGCAGTCTCTTGAATACTGGATTCCTCAGCAAGGTCAAAACATCTCTGTGGTTGCAAAGGACTAGAAACATGATTTTTCAAACAAAACCATATTTCTCCTAAAATATATACATGTTATATATATAGCAGCATAGCCATGAAACCCTTTGGAAAGTCTGATTATGTATTTCAAACTGTAGATAGATATTTCATTCCTATAGACAGCTGGGAGTAAGGATCATTACATTCTGTTAAAATTACTTCTGAACAGATATGATATAATGGTAGCCTAAATCAGTCTTTGCTGTCAACTAAATATAGAGCAAACAGTTTTAAAAAACACCTTGCAGCTAAAATGCTTCTTTAAACCATTTTTACCTCTGCCACTTTTGATAAATAAGGAACTCTTACAACTGCTTCAATTCTGCCTCCCCTCATAATTGTATCTGAAGTATTATGTCTCAAAACAAATTAAAAATTGAGGAGAAGTGCAGGCAAAAAAACCCTACCTTTTAGCACTGGAGAGTGGAAAACTGAATGAGGGGGAATTTTAAAAGGGGAGACAATGTTTCTACTCACAAGAAATTCTTCACTAGACTTGAATTCAGAGATAAGGAGGAAAGGTAATAGGTGCGTGACTGTGCATCGCAGAATGTTGTATTATATTATGCAAGTTATATAAGGTACTAAAAATAGAATCACAATAATTGTTCTTTCATCTTTTCCAAATAACTGTATTATACAATTGGTTTCTTTTTCTGCACCGCATACTCCTCTCCTAAAATTCGGATTTGGGCTGGAGTGAGGGGCATGACCCATGGGCTGAAAGCATGCGCATGCACACAGACAAAGAAATAGTGTAAAAAGGGGGGTATTATAATGTCTCTGTTCCAGAATGAACTGCATTCATAGGCTTACTGGTTTTTCCCTCCCACCCCAAAATGTTTCATGAGGAAGAATCAAAACATTTCATGTGGAAGAGCTGTTCTTATATGGTGGAACCGGGGGGGGGGGGGGTTTACCTAAAGATCCTCAAACTCCCATTTGTTGAGGCAACCTATACAAGGTTGGAGAGAAGATGCTTGTAGAAAAGCAGGAGGATTATATGGCTCTGCTGCAAAATCAACTATTGGGGCTACTTCCACACACATCCCATTCCTCCCACCAGTCAGATTTACCTATGGGCTTGGACCCTTGAGCCAGAGAACAAATATTTTAAAACCTCAAGAACCCATTAGCTGCTTTGGGTCCCTTGTTGGGAGAAATGCGGCATATAAATAAAACTATTATTATTATTATTATTATTATTATTATTATTATTATTATTATTATTATTATTATTATTATTATTATTATTATTAATTATTATTATTCCCCAGTGCAGCAGGTTCTGCCCACAGCCTAACAATACTCAGAGAGAAGATGGAAGACAAAAGAAATTCAGAATAGGCTTTTATGACTTGACATGTGGATGGAAAGGCTCTTGATTTGCCTCAAGAGAATGATTATACAAACACTGCTCCTGTTTTCAGAGAACTATTTCAATCCTCTGCCTCAATCCCCTACCCTGCCTTCAATACACAAACTGCTGTGTAGGTAACGGCACTGGTTCTCATCAATCATTAGCAACAATTTTCTCAAGGGATAAAATGTAGTAGTACAGCCCACCAGCAAAACCGTGAGCACTGAGAGGGCAGTGTGGCTGCTGATATTTAGTCGGGCTCAGCTGGAATGTGCAACAAACAAACAGCAGCAACAACAATAACAACAACAACAACACACACACTTCGTCTAAATGCTGCTCTGTCCTGGGATCAGCCAGGACATCTGGTATAAAAAAAAATACTGTAAGATCTTACATAAACTGCCTCCAGTCAGCAATGGAGGGAGGAGCCTCTTCATGTGCCCACGGTAAAGATCAAGGAGGGCTGATGGCCCAAGAAATGCCACCTATTCTGTGGGGTGCCATGTAGAACGCCCTGTCACAGGATGGAGGTGTGACTGACTCCCTTCCTGAATGGTTTTTGAACCAGATGTCCCCTTTTGATGTAAACGTGACAACATGCCCATTATAACTTCAGTATTTTTACCTCTGCTGTTGATTTAATTAGCTGAAGTTTATATTTGTTTTAACTGCACACCTTGTAAAATGCCTTGGGAAGATCAAAAAGTAGTACAAATATATTTCAAACAGAGTGAGAAATGGGTACTTTTTTAAAACTGCAAAACAGATAGGCGCCTTCTGTGAGTTTCAGTCGAAAAAGCAATGTCTTCATCCCAAGTTCTAGCATAGTTGCCATCCTATTTATTTATTTATTTATATAAAAAGAGGAAAGGTAATATATATGCGTTGCCTCTCTCCACACTGGAGACCCAAGGCAGCTCACAGGAAATAAAGCTATAAAACAATCAACAGTTTTTAAAATGCTATATGAATACATTTTAAAAACCAATTAAAAATGTATCAAGATTAAAAATAAGATTTACAATTTTAAAAAACATTTAAAAGTCACTAGGTTAATAAGCAATGCATTCCTGAGACACTTGTTGCTTAAAAGTCTGCCTGAAGAGAAAGGTCCTTGTCTGAAGACCATGGTGGATAAAAATCAATGATTTTTTAAAAATCAAATTGATTTAAATTACAATTTAAATGTTTAAAAATCATTTTTTAAAATTTAAAACATAAAAAACCTGATTTTCAAAAAGTTTAAATTGTGATTTAAATCAATTTGATTTACCATATTTTTCCGTTTATAACACATCCCCCCACTTTTCTAACCCAAAAATTAAGAAAACTTTGCTTTGAGGATTCAGCCTCTGGGCTCAGAATGGTCGGACATTTTGAGCCCCTGATGAATCTGAGCCTACAGGCTCCACCTCCAACGAGGTGTGTTCCAATTGGTTTGAACAGCATCAGCTGACATCAGTTCCATAAGGCTCGTGATTGGAGGAAGCTAAATCTCCTGACTATAGGAAGCTAAGCCTCGTGACTGAAGGAAGTGTTTCCATAGGCAAGGTATGGGCCATTTTGTTCTCTCCTCAGCTATCTCAGCTTACTTCTGTGTAAAAGACACCCCTCAATTTTTAGTGTAATGATATTAGGAAAAAGTAGCAACTTATACACGGAAAAATCAAATCCACCCTGCTGAGGACGGAAGGAGAAGAGGGAGGGGGCTAACCTGGCTTCGTGGGGCATCCTAGATGTCTTACTAGCTCTCCTTGAACTGGCCTATCTTCAAATGCTTCCTGGATCTGTCAGATGGACGACTTAAGCCTTGCTCAGTCTTCTTCTGACTGTGAGTCTAATGCAGGTCAATTCTGGTGTGACCCTGTTTATTGCCATTATTAATGGGAAAGAAATAGAAACAAACATGTTTCCTGTAGTTTCTTATGAAAGCTCCTTATCATGGCTTCACAAGAGGAACCAAACCAGCCACAGGTGAGAACTGTGCATTTTCCTGTGTTGAGGAGAAGTGAAAGGAAGCAATCCTGTTTCTGCAAATGGTAATCTGGATCTAATTATAAATCATCTTTGACCCAGAGCGGCTGTTAACTACTCACTCTCTGGCATTCTAAATCCTGTGGCAAAGCAAAGAAACTGAGTTCTGAATGCTTGGAAAATGACATTATAATTAGGCATCCATGTTAATCACAAAGCACACATGTGACGGGAGAAGAAAGAAGGAAGGCATGCAATTCTTTTCTTTTCTGCCATGATTCATAAAAATAAAACAACTTTCTGCTTTGTGGTCAGGCACTGTATTTCAGGATGCTAATGACCACTGTATTTGCCTTCAGTTTTTCCACTGTTAACTTTATTCTTCCAACAGTTGTGCTAAAGTGGAAAACATTGCTCAGGACAAAATGCCTTGGCTCTGTCTTCCAACAGACACACACATGAATTTTGAGAAACTTCTGTGAAACAAGAGCAGCTTTTGAACAAGACTCTGTTCATGGCAAGTCTGAGATAAAGGCTTGCAGCTTTAAGCTTAAGAAAGTAAGCTTTGCCTGTATGAGCCTATGATTAACCTTTTCAGAGGTTAGGAAATTATTGCAGTATTCTATTCAGTCATGGAGAATTTATATGTTCTTAACACGCTAGAATGGTGCACCAATGTAGCAGCTGGATTAGCAGAGCAGTGCTACTCCTTCTTTTGATGTAGGTTAATTTGTATTTTAAACAGTCCTCGGAGCTACTCTTTAGATTTTCTTCTTCAAGACTGCACAGACCACTTCCTCTTCTGCAACTGAAACACCATCTCATATTCTCAGGAACTACACCCAGAACAGGTATTGTGCAAGTCTGGGGAATGCCTGGCAAGAACTGGGTTTAAGCACATGCAGAGATTATCTGGAAAAAAGCCTTTGATAAACACCAGGAAGGCAAATGGCATAACACTGCATAACAGAGTGGATAGAAATCAATGACTTTTTAAAAAATCAAGTGAATTTAAATGACAAATTAATTTTTTTTAATTGTGTTTTTTAATTTAAATAGGCAAAAATCCTAATTTTTAAAATTTAAATTGTGATTTAAATCAATCAAACCAAACCCACCCTGCCGCAAAGTCTTTTGCTTTTTATCCCACTGGGAGTTACAATGCTCTACAGCCTCGTTCCCCCAGAATAATTCTGTTTCACAGATTTTGCTACTTCCACTAGATTTTATTAGAAATGTGGACAAACCTCCCCATAAAAATAAGTAGATGGGCATCTACTTTTTTCTTCCCAGTCCTGCAAAAGAAATTAAGCAAATGAAGCCTTTCCTCTCATGAGTGAAAATGAAAATATTTCACCTGCTTAATTTCTGTGTCAAACTATTAAAGGCACTGGAAAAATACCATAAAAAAACACCCCCAGGGCAATGCATTTCCTACTTCAGATAATGCAGACTGGGCTGGATTCACCAGTGGTCTCATTTACCATGTCATGGATCTGGCTATCACTGCCTGCTAAAAACACATGAATTGCAGAAGCCCAATGACCCTGTATGCGCTCTCTCACACACACTTCATCATCCCCATGATAAATCTCTCTAGTTCTCCTGATGTTCATATTTTATTATGCCTTCCTCCCTTTGGAAGTCAGCTGCTGCTTCTGGGGCAACCAAGCAGTGTGTTTAGGGAACTAGGCAATCTTTAGCAAGAGTGTATGGAAGAAAAAGAGAACAGTCTGGGTTTATACAGAAACCAAACAGGGCAAAAGCCCAAAAGAAAGAAAGAAAGAAAGCTCCATCTGGTAAATACAAATTTTGGGTAAGCCTCCAAGTTCCAATCAGACTAGTCAGGAGTTATTGTGAAAATAAACTGGAAGTATGCAAAAATGCATCTGTGGAACGGAAGGCACATCAGGACTAGCTGGTTTTGAGAAAACAGTGGTAATCTTAGGCCTCCCTCCAGCAAACATATGGGAAGCATACGGAAATTGGTGTAGGGGCACTGATGTGCAGCACCATTGAAAACAAGCGAATACATTACTTCTTGTGCTCCATTTAACTGTCAAGGCTGGCCTACGTCATTTTTGCTATCTGAGATACATAATACCTTAGACCAATGCTTCCCAACCTGGGGCCCCCGAGATGTTCTTGGACTACAACTCCCAGAAATCCTGGCCAGCACAGCTAGTGGTGAAGGCTTCTGGGAGTTTTAGTCCAAGATCTGGGGATCCAAGGTTGGGAACCATTGCTTTGGACTAATAAAATTAGTTTTATCGCCTGAGGCAGAAAAGCTCACAAAGGACCCTCACGTCTTCCTGGCAGTAAGAATATGATAATCATAATTTCAACATCTAGATTCATTTTCCGTGCATTCGTAAACCAGAGATAGCCACCTTGTTCTGCCTAATGGTAGGCATATCTGAAAAGAGTATCAACACAGCAGACTTTTTGTGGGCTATTTTGTAGCTGTGAGGTTTGTCTTCACCCCCCCCCTTTCTGAACCCCTCCCAAAGAGAGACCAGACTTTCTGTTTAAACAATTCAATGTTTACTTCACATTCTCCGTCCTTATCATTACACTGAACTTCAGATAACAACTTCTCCTTTTCCGCCAATGAAGGAGGAAGGGGTTTAACCAGCGTGAACTGAGCTGTCCTCTGCCTCTCTCTTCTCAAACCCATACCCAGTTTCAGTCTTCAATCATGGTCCTTCTGATATGGGCATCTGCAGCAATGACAACGGTTCTGGCTCGCACCATTTTCTCTATCTCCCTGACTCCTCTGGCATCCCCAGATCTCCATCAGGTCTGGCAAGGGTGTACTGTTCAGGTCCTGTTGTCTCCATGCAGGGCCCCCCTCTGTGCTCCACGTCTGCCAGTGCCTCCTCATCTCTCTCTCTCTCTCTCCCTTCTCTCTCATTTCTCCCACTCACCCCAATAAGAGGGTGATGGTTTCTTTGCAAGTCAGCCTCTCCTTCAGGAAACAAGTCTCTGTCAGGTTTGGGTGTGAAGGTTTAATTTCCAAACCCACTCCCAACCTTCCAGGAGAAGTACGTCCCTTTTTTTCTGCCTCTACTGTTCCTGCCTCTATTTCTCTTGAGCTGTTCCCACCTACTGCTCCCCGGGGGACTTTTCTCCACCTTTGTATCTTTCTTTTGTTTCTCCTCCCCACTCCTCTTTTCCATTATCTTTTCTGCCTTTTCTCCTCTTTTTATCCAGCCTTTAACCGCTAGGGGTCTCCCTTCTGTCTTTCTCTCTTGGTTTTCAGGGCACTCGTTGTTTTCCGGGTGGGGTGGGGTGGGGTGAGTGCTCTGGCAGGAAGCACTGTCTTTCTGTTCTCGGCCTCACGATAGCCCAGCCAAACTGAGCCACTGCTTCTAAGGGGAGAGTGGGAAACCGTCTTTACACAGAAATGTCTCTTCTAGAGCACAGGTCCCCAACCCCCGGTCCGCAGCCCAGTGCCGGTCTGTGGCCTGAGCCGGACCGGGCCGTGGAGACAGACCTCCCCCCACCCCCGCACGCACTCCCCCCCGAGAGCCCCTTTGCGCATGCGCGTGCGCCCACATGAGCGCTCCCCCACCCCTCCGTGCATGCGCACGAGTGCCAAGCGCCGTGCCACCTTTTGCACATGCGCCCGCGCAAGCGCCGCCATTTGCACAAGCGCCCGCACGAGTGTCCTCCCGCTCCTTCGCACACGGGGAGCGCCTTCCCCAACCCCCCGCCTTCCCCAACCAGTCCGCGGGTTAAAAAGGTTGGAGACCACTGTTCTAGAGCACAACAGTTCAAGCTGTCCCTCCCTTATTCAACAAAGGTGGCTTTTCCACAGCAGCCTTTCTAGAGTGGAAAGGTGCTCGACTTGCTTTTTGCCATCCATCCACTTCTGGTTCCATTTCGTACCCTTTCTTCCTACTGGCTGCCCTGTATACCAGATATAAAGGCAAATTGTTCCCAGTTCACCTGGTTGTTTGGACGTTCTGCTTGTATCACTCAAATTTCCTTATAGTTTAAATGCCCAGAAGCAGTCTCCCGTATTATGGAAACCCAACTGGACTCACTCACCACATCTGAATTCACAGATGGAGACAAAATTCATTTCTAGAGTCACAAGTATGGGCAAAATCGATTTCCAGAAAAGCAATTTTATTTTCTTTTTGGTTAGTTTAGCTGAGGGAATCTAAAAGGAGTCTACACTTATTATGGCCATTCAGTCTCAGCAAATGAAAAGGAGGCCTTAAAGTTAACTGGCCTCAAATGGGTGGGGACAGCAAACATTCACTAGCCTGAGTTCAATTTCAGCCATTCTATTAAAAGTGAAAAATGCCCTGTTTCCAAATCATGACATGTACCAGTAGCTTCATTTACAGAAACCATTTTAAAAAAATGTTATTTTCTTTTTCTTCTCAGGGGTTGTTCTGAACATTTTTTTTAAAAGAAGAAGTTAAATGTAGAACTGCTGACCTCCATTGGGGACAACTGCCTGGGGGAATATGAGGATGTCTCAACAGGGAGTGCTGACGGTTTAAAGCCCTTCTCTCTAAGAACAGTAATCTTTTCACAATCAAGTTATGTCCCACATGATTTCCAACATCTTTGGAATGGCCTGCTGGTATGATAAGAAAGTTTAATGAGTGCTTTTGATTAATGAAGATCACACTTAAAGTAACTTTTAAAGTTTCTTCCCTAGATATTCACAGAGATCATGCCTGTTTTTCTTTTTCTGTTTAAAGGAAAGAAGAAGAAAATGTTTTGTCCACAGTCAGGGTGAGAGTGGAATATGTGGCTCTACATATCATAAAGCCATCTGGTAACTAAATAAACCATCTTTCTGTCAATTTCTATTATCAAAAATATTTCCTGACAGTTTTACTTCTCTTTGCCCTGTTGCTAATTTCCTTCTTTAAATAAGGCTTACAAAGCAAGTAGAGGTATCCCTTGTTTTGTGGTTAACTACGAGATGCACTGCAGCATAGTTCCGATTGGAGATTTGCCTTTTGCAGGTATTCTTGGAGTAAACAAATAGGCTAGATCCATTTCAAATGGGGTTCAGGTCACGTCATGGAACTGAAACTGCATTGGTTGCCCTGCAAGATGATGTTCTGAAGGAGGCAGACAGGGGGAGTATAACCCTGCTGGTCCTCCTAGGTCATTCTGCAGCCTTTCATATCATCAGCCATGGTTATTGAGTTTAGGCCTTGGAGGCTCCGTTCTTTGATAGTTCCAGTCCTTTCTCAAATGATACAGCTTCGGGAGGTGATGTTCACCCCTTGAGATCTCCGCTATGAAGTCTCTCAGGTATCGGCCATTTCCCCAATGTTTTTAAATATCTATATGAAGCTGCTGGGAGAAGTCGTACAAATCGTTGTCATTAATTTATGGTCAATACAAAGCCCTATCCTCTTCCTCATCTGCAGGTCATGCTGCATAGGTCCTTGAGCACTGCCTAGCATCAATAATGGACTGGACGAGAGCCAATAAACTGAAATTGAATCCAGATAAGATGGAGATCTCACTGTTGGGAGGATTGTTGGACTGGTTGGAAGGATATTTACTTAGCTTTGATGGGATTATACTCCCTTTGAAGGATCAGATTTGCAGCTTGGGGGTTCTCTTGGACCCAGGTCTCTCTATGGAGGCACAAATATCTGCTATGGTCAAGAGTGCTTTTCATCAACTTTGGCCGATTGCCCAGTTGCATCACTACCTGGATAAGAAATGCCTAACAATAGTGGTTCATGTGTTGGTAATCTCTAAAACAGACTATTGTAATGCTGGCTATGTAGAGCTGTCCTTGAAGTAAGTACGGAAACTTCAGCTGGTCCAAAATGCAGCTGACAGACTGATCACAGGTACCATCAAACACACATCTCCAGTCTTGGCATACCTGCCCAAGTCAAGGTGCTGTTTATGACCTATAAATCTAAAACTCTTAATAATTGCCTTCAGTTGATACTTTTTCAGTTGAATTGCCATCTTGATACTTTTCAAAATATGTCTCTCACAAAATAGCTCCCTACCTCACCCTTTCCCCACAGTCCTTTAATGTAAAAAATTGTGACGCCCAAGGAGGCCAAAAGACCATTCTCCTGATCGTGTCCCCTTCCCTCAGGAACAAGCTTCCTAAACAGGTTTGTTAGATGCTGCCCTCTCGGTTTTTAGGAAAATAATAATAACAGAATTATATAAGGCTGCCTCTTATTTGTACATTTAACCACTGACCTGAGATACCCAAACTGGGTTTAAATTAGTTAATTCTATTTAAATGCAGGTTTTTAAACTAGTGACAGGGTTTTATTGCATTTATTGTATGCTGTAATTTTTGTATTGTTGATTTTAATGATTATTTGACATTTTGTTAACCGCCCAGAGGGAGTTCATGCTAATGGCATGGTATACAAGTTGAAAGAATAAATCAATCAATAGAAAGACAGCCAGACAGATTTTAGCCAATAGGCTATATCCAATACTATTGCTGGCCAACAAACAGACACTACCAGCAGAACAGATCCTACTCCTGCATTTACTTATGCAACTTCAAACCTGCTCTGTAGGAAAAGGAAATCCTATTACACAAGAGAAAATCCATAAACATTTAAGTCATACAGTATGTAGCCCAACATGGCAAAAGCAGTGGTCAGAACATACCCTATGTGAGGATCTGGCCCATATCGCCCTGGGAGCTTCAGGATCAGGGCCAACCTGAGCCAGGAGTGGCCTGGTGTTTGCAGGCTCAGGCCCTGGCCTGTGTGGCAGCTGCTGGGCCACTCATGAGGCTCACCTGTAGGCCTGGAGGGAAGGCCTATTGAAGGAGTGGTTCTCCCTCCCAAAACGTGCCTCAGCAACAAAGGTCTTTTTGCTGTCCTGTAATGTGTTTGCTGCCTTGCTGCTCCTGAGGCCTTGGTCCCTGTTCTTGCCTCCAGTGTTCCTGCACCTGCTTCTGCTCCTGTTCCCACCTTGGCCCTTGCTCTTGCTGCTGCTTGCCCACTGCATCTCAGCACCTGGTTCCTGCTCCATGTTCTCAACCTTGTGCTCCTGCCTCTGCTTAGTCACGACCAACTGCTCAGTGAGTGCCGTGGGACTTGATACTCTGTGGTGGACTGGGTATTGGTGCCCTTCCTCCTGGTGCGGGACTGCCTGGGATATCCTGAACTGTGACACCCTAGGAATCAGAAAGTACTGATGTTTCTGCCATGTAAATGCAAACTTCCATTTTTAAAAAATCAACAAAAGGAGCTTTCTCCTGTCAAAGTGGACTGACTGTCACGATCCAAACACAATGGAGCACTTTTAGGAAGTTAAGAATGTATCTGGTGCTCCTAGAGAACTGAATGTGGCCTTAAAAGAGCAGAACCTCTATTAGTTTATGCCCAATAATATTAAAGAACATATTGTCAAGCCAGCTTCATACAAAACAAGGAAGTACATACAAACCAAATCAGCATCTCAATCAGTGTTTTTGGAACTAATATATTTAACAAAGCTGTATTTGTTTATGTATTTGAGTGTGCAGATTGAGATGATTTTGTAGACTCATGTGGAGGAAACACTGTTAAAAATGAATACGTTTAGTAGAACAAAGGAGTCCTTGCTTTGTCCCCACCCTAAAATTTGCCTTCCAAGTACATTCAGAATTGTTATTAAATTAGTAAATATCCTTCACCAGCAACTTCAAAGCTACTTAACCCTTCAGTAATCAGCCTATCAGTCATTAAATGGAATAGCATTTCCCCCTTTTTTTCAAAGTAAGGGGGGAAGAAATAACTATAAATGTCAGTATTAGAATGCTTTCCATATGGTTGTTCCTCATTTAAATTTTTTTTTAAAAAAGAGTACATACTTTGGATTTAAAGCTCCTGGTAATCAGAAATAAATTCTTTCTTTGGGAATGATCAAAGGCAGGGCTGCAAACCTTGTAACCCACCAAGCCCAGAACAGCCTACAAGCTATGAAGAGGAGACCTCCAGGAGCTTGATAAATGTCTCCACTTTGGTGCCAGCTTGGTTTTGTTTTGCCAATTGGCTTGGGAGCATCTTCTGCAAGAAATAAAGATATTTAGCTTTGAGCAGCCTCCCTGAAACCTTCCAGATGTATTTGACCACAACTCCCATTGGCCATGCTTGCCAGAAATGATGGGAGTTGTGGTATGCTGGCTAGAAATAATAGATGCTGTACTGCAGTACATCTGGAGGACAACGGTTTTGGCAACGTTAGCCTACAGCAAGTTTTAAGGTACTGCAGTAAAATAAATACAGTAGCTACTCTCATGAATAGAAGACCACCAAACAATGGTAACCCCCTTAGTGTTCATATTGTTATCTATCACGTGACACAATGAAGAGTTGATATTGTTGAGACTAGGGTGAGCTACATGTTTAAAAAAAAGACATTTCCATCACATGGGAAGACTGGAATGAGGAGTGGAGCAGGGTAATAGAAACTGAGGTTTTTGTTTATTTGTTCTCAGCTCAGTCCTTCTCCCTTCTCCGCCCTTTCAAATGCCCATTTAACTTAAAGGTTTTGTAAGGTGTTCTGAACTGTCTGTGTTGGAGGCATCTTGGAATTATTTGTTGTGGGGCTGTTATTTTTTGCAAGTTTCCCACACAGGCAAGCCTGGTTTAAACAAACAAACAAACAAAAAGACTTTCTTTTACCTATTTTGGAAATGCTAATTATTTGAGAACAGAATGTATGTCTAAGAATTAAAGAAGCCAATACCTGAAAGTGTGCTCTCTCTCTCGCTCACTCTCTCTCTCACACACACACAGAGAGAGAGAGAGAGAGACAGACAGACAGAGAAGTTATAGTTTTATCCACATTGAAACTAAATTCCTGAAAAACTTTGCAAAATACAACTTGAATCAGGTCTCAAACAAAGCAGAGGGGTTTTACAAATCCTCATCCTGCCCATGGACCATGTTTTGGTGATCCTTCAGCAGGCTGAATATTTTCCTAACATGTACAGTGAAAAGAAATGGACCCATGTTGCTAAGGTGACACCTCTCACACTGGCCAAAGACATGTTCCAAAACCTATACTGTAGTTAACACTTATGTTCAAGCCAATCAGATAAGCACAAAAATCTGTACAAACTTCCAACAACACAGATGTCTCTGTAAGGCAAAGGAAGAGCCCTCTGACCCTAAAAACTTCCATGGGTTTTGGTTCGCCTAATAAATACCTTACTACAATACAGATGTTGGCATTTGAGCAGTGTGAGAGCATGACATAAACTGTACTGTTCTAGGCTAAAGCTACTCCCTTACAGTGGGGCTGGCAATCTCAGAAAGCAGGGGCCACTTCCTCCTATGAGCCCCACACTTTTTCTTACAAAAATAGAGGTTCTTAAAAAAAACAAAAAACAAAGTACCCCATGCACTCTCTATTGATGTAAAAAATGTGTTCAATTAAAAAAAAATTAATTGGCAAATGGGGCTCCATGAGTGCTGTTCCCATCAAGCATGGCAAAACTTCCCTTTGTGGTTTTCTAAGGGCCACAAGGGGGGCTTTTTACAGTCAATAAACATTTTCAAAAACATTTTGAAAATTATGTATGTTCGCTGGGGGACCCGAGGTGTAGTGGCACAGAGATACTATTCAGGCTCCTGGGAAGTGCAGAGAGGCCACACATTGCTCAGCCTACTTTACGATCATATCTTTGCACATCATACACTATCATATAATGCAGCTTTCCTTCAACCTCTGCAAAATCTGATTTTATACATGAAGAAAACCTTTTCTTTGGGAGAATTATAATGCCATGTGAACTGTCCCCTTGTGATCTGAAATAATGTGGCCCAAACACAATTTCATAAGCCTAGAGCTGTCTCAAAAACAGCAGTCAGAAAGGGCAGAGAAGCTGAAAAGGTAGGCAGGGCAGCTGTCTCCAGTTGTTTATTTCACAAACCTGGCATTCTTCTTGCACCAGAAAGAGGCAAATATTATCCTCCTTTTACAAATTAGGGCACTGAGGTTTGCATGAGCTTGTTCCAGATCAAACCAGTAATCTGTGGTTAGTTACTTATGTTATGACTAAACCATGTGCCGTGGCCACCAGGAAAACTTTATAAGGCTGCAGCCCTATGCAATTACCTGTGAATAAGTGCTCCTGAACTAAATAGGACTTCTTTCCATGGAAATATAAACCAGTCTGCAGGTGATCAAAAGATTATAAGTGGCTTAGCTTAACAACTAGCCAGACTACATGTCATCATATATATATATAATATTAAGTCTTCAAAGTTTCCTTTCTTCACTGTCAAGTCATGGAGAATTTATAGATTTTGGTTTTTAAATCTACACTCTGTTGTTCTGGAGGAAGTGGCTAATGAGGCCATACAATAAAAGACAGAAAAGAATGTGATCCTAATCATATATCAGACCAACTAAGATCACACTCCCACACATGGAACTATTTTGAACACAATAATGCTATAAGCACCACTGAACAGTTATTACTGCAATAAAAGGACATATTGCACTAACTGGTTTATATTTAGTCCACTTCATAATTTGGAAGACAATCTACCAAAGCAGTTAACTAAAGAATGAAACTGATCTTTAAAAACAACAACAACCATTGAAAGAACAACTAATAACACTGTACAATATCCAGGATAAAAGATACAATTATTAAATTGTAGTTAAATAATAAAATTGGTTTATTTAAAAGGTAGGATAAATTCATCCCAGTATTAAAACCTTCTGGGCACTGAACACGATCAATTAAAATGTTTGGACACATAAAGGACTAATGACCTAGTCAGTGAAGCTTAAATGTGAAGCAGAGGCAATGGGTGTCAATTGTAGTTCACAGGGCAAGAGGCATGGCATGGACAGGTGGACCCAGCCAACACTGGCAGAGTTGGGGGGAAAGCGGCTATTTAGGCACACGTAGGTAGGGTACTGCTCTAATGGATGTGCCACCATTGATGTAAAGGCTTGATCACACGTGCCAAAAGATTTAAATCATTTTATAAATTTCCATTCCCATGATGCACAGGTAACTCAGTTTCATTTGGCCAGCCCAATCAGTTTTTTCCCCACCTCGACGACATGGTTGTTTTAAAATGTACCAATCACATATCACTTAAATCCTTATCGTTTCAGCATGTGTCAGGTCCACACAGGTTGGGTTTTTAAGCATCGTGGCCACTGCATGGTACCCTTTTTAATGGATTTTTTTTTAAATGCTTATTGATAAATTGCTTACTATCCGTGGAAACTTCTTGCAGATGTAGCTCTGTGTGTGCACATGTGCAAGCCCTGAAATTTGAACAAGGCAAGGAGGCTGAGGCAGACAGGTGGCTGTTATCCCAAACAGAATGAAGTAAGAAAAAATTGAGAGGGAAAGCAGCGAGATGAGCAATTTTGTTTTCAGGGGTTCAGATGGGGTGGGAGTGGAGATTGAAAGAGAGATCTTGGCTTTGGGATCTCCTCCTCCTCTTTTGCAAAAGCCTGGAGTAGGGTGACTGTCCCTGTTTCCTCCCAGCCCCCTGACCTTGCCTTGGCAATGAGAAAGAGGAGGAAGAAGCCTGGATGGTGATGGCCTGAAGATGGAGAGAGGTATCTCTGGTGTGGGCTTGGTTGCCATGCCATATGTCCAGAGGGTTTGCCCCCACCTCACCATCTTCTCCTGAGGAGAGCCACAGCCTGGCCATCAGTCCCACTGGACAGCTCACCTCTTTTCTCCTGGATTGGCCATGGAGGTGCCTCTTAAGAGCAACACCACCACAATCTCCACCCCCAGCAACAGTGACAGGTGTGTGTATAACAGCTGCCTGCACATGTATATGCCGCTTAAGCAATGTACCACAAATTATTAAAAAGAAAAGGAAAAAAAAACTGGAGGGCTGCAGGACACAGAAATTGGGCAGAAAATGAAACGATTTAAATGACATGGGACCTGCCGCCTGCAGAAACGGTACGAACAGCAAGAAATGTACCAATTCAAATGACACCAATATGAATGGACCCACCAATATATATATACACCACGTGACTATACATAAAAATGTATCAATGTTAAAAAGGAAGGAAAAAGAAATGATTCAAATGGTCCCTGTAATCAGGCCCTAAGAATACCAGAATAGTATCCCTGGGATGATCTTTCATAAACGGAATTCCAGCTTGTAAGAGGTCCCTTCACCATGTGGCACTCCACAGAGAAGTGAAGCATAACTGATTGGGAAGATTTCATACTGAAGAAAGTATTCAAGTCTCAAAACCAGCATGTTGTTGTGAAAACAAATAGGAAACTAAAGATGCTGTTTCAAGACGGGCTAATGCTTCCAGGAGCTAGAATTAAATAATCCACCTGCTGCATTCTAAACTGACAAAAGTTTCTGAGCCCTCTTTAAAAGAGGGGTAGCCTATGGTGCCAGGAGTGGGGAGGCTGCTTTGTGTTCGGCAAACTGCAGTATGCCGTGGTAACATCCAGTATAACTGGATGTTACCACGGCATAGAGAATTTTAAAATCATTTATTTTTCCATTTGCTAAGAAAAGGTCCAGGTTTTCAGTCCTTTTCGATCTCTAAAGGTCACAAGGACTGCTTTCATTTCAATGCTAATGCCAGTTTCCTCCCAGATATTAGATCCTGGCTACCTGACATCTATGTTCAAACTTACACCATTTTTTTTTTAAAAAAAGCATTTTGTGCATCACCTTTCTGCCCACAAGGGCTTTCAAACAGATACTTAAAAACAAAAACAAAGACCAAATTGACAAAACAAAACAACTACATAATTATGACTACTTTGAAGGAAAGTAGGAAAATAATGAACAAGCAAAACTAAAATTGTATGTGTGCATGCAATATTTTATTTTGCAATCCTACATAACTGTTACTGCATGTGCTTTAAATGTGTTTTAGGACAGTTTAAAGTGTACTAAAGTGATAAAACACTTTAAAAAGTATTTTAAATCTATTTGTACAATACTTTTTAAATATTATAATAATTTATTGTTTTAAGTTTTTAATATTGTAACCCACCATGGGTCTTTTTGAAGAGAAGGGTGTGTGCATGTGTACGTACTATACATACATAAAGAGTTAACAGTTATGTGAATGTAACATATAGCACTAACATATAGAGTAAGATATACAGTGGTGCCTCGACTTACAGACGTCCCTACTTACGAAAATTTCGACTTAAGAAAAGCTCCGGCCGCAAAATTTTGCTTCGACTTGCGGCCGGAGCTTTGACTTACAGACTAAAAAAAAAACCGCGGAAAAAGCAGGAAATGCACTTTGGACTGCCCGGTACTGTAATTTTAAAATGCAAAAATGGGTTTAAAAGGTGCTTGGTTTGGTTTAAAGCTGCTTGGTTTTGTTTAAAAGGTGTTCCCTCCCTCCCTCCCTCCTTTCCTGCCCTTTTTTTAACCTTAGGTCATCTTAGGTTAAAAAAAAATTCTCCCCCTAGTGGTAGAGTACAGATTAACCGGCTTCAACGTAAGAACGGCGGCTCTAGATAAGAACCAAAAACAGCCGGAACGGATTAATCGGTTTTCAATGCATTCCTATGGGAAATGGTGCTTCGACTTACGAAAATTTCGAGTTGCGGCCACAGTTCCAATACGGATTAATTCCGTAAGTCGAGGCACCACTGTAACATATAGAATAAGATCTAACTTTTTGTTTTATGTATCAGTCCTTTACTCCAGTTCATTTTTTTTTCATTAAAAGCCAGCTAAAATAAACCAAAATAACAGTTCAACTTGCTTAATCCCAGTTGAGAAATGTTTGCTGGTTTTATAGAGTTTATACTGTTTTTACAATAGACTCAGACTAGGTCTTTCACAAATCTCGCTAGGGAACAAATTCTATAAACACAGAATGAAAAATCATACATACACACGAAGTTTGGCGAGTATCAACAATCCCAGATAATTCTGTGATATAAGACAACAGATATAGTCAGCACACAGTGTAACCTTCTCTGCTTTTCCTACATATACTAGCAACTGCTGACAATTATATATAGGAGTGCCTCTGTATTTCCAGGTGGTAACACAGTTTGACAATCATCATCATCTTAGAACTGAAGAGCTGGAAGGGACTCTATGAATCATCGAGTCCATCCCCTATCAAGGAGGCACAGTGGGGGAATCGAACTCCCAACTTCTGGCTCTGCGGCCAGATGCCTTAAACCACTGAACTATCCAGAAGTTCTGGATAGCATATACCAAAACTAGGATTGCCGTGTCAGAATAAAAGCCACTTCTCAGGCTCCATCATGATGACCAAACTTAGGGCTCCTGCACCATAATACAAAATCCAAGGTCAGGTTAATCAAATGAAGTAGTTCAGCTGTCAAGTAAGGAATATGAATTGGCTAGGTGGACAACGTTTTACAAGGTATTTTAACAAGGTATGTTCCTGACAAAAGAATGCTTATACTTAGCAATATTGATTTAATATTCTTTTATATTTCTATAAGAAACATTTTCATGAAAATACTCTAATATCCCACGTCCAATGATCACATGCTCCAAACAGACACAACCTTGAAAATAATGGGGTGCTGTGTGTGTGCAGGAACCGGGGAAGGGGAAGGAGTATAATGCAAGAGTGTTCATTTCTAGGAAAAGCATGCCTAGGATTATAACTTCAAGCTGCCATTTAAAATAACAAACCAGAAAGCTTTCATTGTTACAGACGTTCCAAAAATAATATTTGCCCTCTGCAGGACTCCACAATAAAAAGTACTGTTTTGAAATACATTTAAAATAAAATATACACTTGGAGGGAACAAAATTGTCCTCTGTTCCCCTCACAAGTGGCTGGAAGAGGTTCAAAGTCACTCCACCTGCTTTAGGCAATAGTCTGGATTACAACACAATGGTGTTACATTGTGTTACACACTTACAACACAATGGTGTCCCATGGCAATGCAGGCAGGGTCTCAGTAAAACATGAGACATCACTCTGCTTGCCACTCACGAGGAATGTCACAAGTCATTTTATTTTCCAAAGATGTTAATACTTTCCAACCAAAGATGTGAAAATAAAGTATAGGAACTTTTGCTTAACACAAATTTAAAGCAGATTTCTGAGCTGGAATAGGCTACTCCACACCTCAAGAGCAGAGGTGCCTTTTGGGGATGCTGCTCGCATATAGAGAGAAGCAAACTGGCAAGTAAACAAGCAGATCATCAAAGAGATAGATATTCTAGCCCAGACAACTCTGTACTATGCTAGCTTTAAATCTGCAGAAAATGCTGTTGTGCAAGACAAACTTTCAAGAAGCGTTAACAGGTCACACAGGTAGTCAGGTGGTAAGCCAGTCAGTTCTAAAAACCATGCCAAGTAGAAGAGGTGATTCTCATCACTCCCTGGCTTCCTGAATAACTTAAAGTAGATGCATGGGAAAGGCTTCTTCCCCTTATGGCAAAAAGCTACACTCAGTGAAATTCCTAAGAAATTGTATTTACATTGTAGTTAATCACCATGTGACAAATCACTCTCTGGGCCCTTTTGTGCAGAAGGTTAATTTGGCCTGGCAAAGCCTTCCAACATTTTGCCTTTTTATTCTTAGGAATCTTATACAATTGTCTTTGTTAACCCATATTTCTCAGGATCAGACCCTAGGCATGCAAGAAACAAAACACTAGTTCCATACCATTCTTTGTTCACTTCAACAAGACCTGAACATGGGAGCAGTGTTTAGTGAGTGATGCTGTGACCCAAAGTAATATTAAACACACACACCATTCTAAGGACTCATGTTGTAGGAGTTTGTAAACTTCTTTCAGAGGCTTAAAGAAATGGAATCTAAATGGTAACAGAAACTTTCCAGAGGCTAACAGAGAGGAAAAACTTTGATATTCGCTAAAAGAAAGGTCTCCCTGCTTGAAAAGACTAACTGCCAGGGATATGAACACAAAGTTTAAACAAGAGTGCAAGTTTCAGAGGGAAAATGTTTCCAGCTTGGACAAAACAGTGCAGGGATATGATTTAATTTTCTGAGAACCACATTAAAATAATAAACATCAGGAAACCCAGTTTAAAAAAGAAAAACAGGTGAGTAGGTGGAGAGGTTTTGAAACTAAGCCAATTTTTAAAAAACAAAAAAGAACAATATGAAAAAAAACCCTCACTGCTGGATGCTTCCACAAATTCTGCATATTTTAAAGCAATAAATCCTATGTTGAACTCTCGCTGGCTTCTGTTAGGAAAGAACACTCTGTTTACATCTCAAGCTTTAGCCCCATATCCATTTCACTGGAGTAAAATTCATGGATGGTATGGGATTTACTTGTGAGTAGACACATATGGGATTGTACTGTCTGCATTTTTACCTTCTCTGACTTTTACCGTGTGGCCTGAAAGTCACAAGGAGACTCTTTGCAAAGCTGCTCCTCCTTCTGACAGGGAGGCACATCATACTACAGAGAGAACAGAGAAATGTCTCCATCAAGGTCTGACTGTGGTGAATTGAACACCTTCAGATTACCTGACTCTTTTCTGCCCACAGCTGTTTCAAACCACAGGCCAAGTGAGTCTTGAAGCCCTTGGTATCTTCGCAGTGCAGGAATCAATTGTTCCAGCTCAGTTCTACCAATGTGCCATTTCTTTATGAGAAGAAACCTGGAGATTACTCCACCTTCCCTGTATCTAGAAACAGCTGGGAACAAACCCATAAAAGAAAACTGCTCGCAAAAATAAAATCCTTTATTTTGTGAGGTGGAGGTAGACATGTCTTAGAGGAGTCTTAGAGGAAGTAAGACAAAATATTAAAAGAGAAATCCTACCTACATTTTACGAAGCTTAAGACATAGCTGTAACTGGAAACTGGAGGGATCTGAGGTAAACAAGGAGTTAAAACTGCAAAGCTAAAAATAAAAATTCCCTTTCTCCCTCCCCTATGAAGGAAGCCAGTTCTTCCCCACCCAACCTTCACCCCAGCCATTTAGAGATGTAGCCAGGAGGAATACAAGTTGGTAAAAATGACAAGGTGAGGAATGAAGCGGCTGAAGTAATACTGGAAGGGAAAGAGAAATAGATCATGCATGCAAAATAGCCTTATGAAACATGGCAACCTTGTGAACCACAAAATCCAACTGAATACCTGATGAAAACGCTGCGCAATAATTATATTAATGCCTTAGTTGGCTAGATTAGATTTTGTACAATTTGTTTTCATTTCAAAAGACTTCTAATGTGCACATTTGGGTTAAGATTCTTATACTCCAAGGGTAACTTTAGTCAGATTTTAAATCACATTTGTAAAATATGCTTATGTGAAATGCAGTCACTGCCTTCTTTAAAAACAACAACAACAACCAACAATCTGGACAAAGCATCTTATTCTCCCATCACTTTTAAAGTCCCTCCTGGTTTTACTCACCAAAGTAAATTTTCATCTGCTTACCTGATTAAAGGAACCTTTCTTATTGAGTAAAACTCCTGAAAGGTAAAACTCTACCATGCTGGCATGCAAGTAAACATCCCCAACTCAGGACCTATTTCCAATTCCAATAAAAATAAAGAGAAGAAATAAAAGCAAATCAAGCAAAAGGGGTGACTGTGGCTTCTGCCTTCCCAGGTTTCCTTGTTATTACCTGATGTGGGACTTTGACTCACAAATAAATGAATGTCTATTAAAAAGAGGTGTATGTTTGTCTGTCACTGCCGTTGCTCCTGAAAAGTTGCTTAACATGCTGAAAAGCTATGCACCTCAGGGTTATTTGGTTTTCAAAATGAATGAATTTTAATTAATTTATATCTGTCTGTACCTTGGAATCACTAGATTCGAAGGCTTCCCTAAGCAGCAAAAAAGAAGCTGCAGTTAAGCTAGGAATATTCTTTTCTTGAGAGGGCCTCTAGGCAGCTCCATGAGGGCCAGAGGCATGGCAGGAGAAAGAAAAAACCCACAACATGGCAGATACCACTGCCGTTTCTTTCTCTGCAAGGCTACTGAACATTTCACAAAGTGAAGAGGGAGAGAAGGTTAGAGAGTGAGAACAGGGGAAGGCTGAAGGAGTGCTTGGCTGGAGGAAGAAAAAGACAAGGAAGGAAAGAAGGGAGGGAGGGAGGAAAACGGAGGGTATGTGGGAAGGGAGAAAAGAGGGACTGAAAGACCATCTAAGAAGTGGACAACAGGAGAGAAAGATCATCTTGGATGGGTACCGTAAGTGGTGGAAGAGAAATAGCACGTTGGTGGGTGAGGGACTGTTCTAGACTAGAGGAGGAGTACAGGGGTAGCTGGGTGGGTGGGAGGGGAGGACCCCTGCAAGTGGAAGAGAAAGAACTCAAGGAAGCGGGGGCTAAGGGAATTCTACTGTGCAAATCTGGGAACTTTGACTAGTCATAAAACCATGGGGACAGAGGGGACATAATAGAATATCTCTAGACCAAACCCCTTGGTGATGCAAGAAATGCAACCTCAGTTTGAAGAAAGGGCCTAGTATCTCTTAGTAATTTCTTTCACTGTCAAATGGCTCTTAGCACCAAGAAATTTCTCCTTATGCTTATCCAAAAATCTGTCTTCTTATAACTAAGTCTTTACATCCAGTCCTACCCTCTGAACCAGTTTTTGTCTTCCATGTGATAGCTCTCCAGTTATTTGAACACTGCTATCATGTGTTTCCCCTGCCTGCCCCCCACTTCTCTTCTCTTTCTTAGTGTACACCTATCTAATCCTTTCAACCTTTGCTCACAGGGCTTCTTTTCCCTGTCACTAACCATCTTCATCTCTCTCTCTCTCTCTTGAACACAATCCAATTTGTCTATATTCTTCTTTAGGTGTCATGCCTCATATTCCATATGAGGTCTGAATAGTTACAACAAAGTGGAACTATTACCTCTTTGGAAATGAAAGCTATAGTTCGATTAAAATTGTATTAGCCTCCCTCCCCCCTTTGCAATCACATTATCCTGCTGACTCATATGCAACTTGTGATCAATTACAATCTGAAATATTTTCCCCACATACGGCACTCAAGCCAGGTATTCTACAGCCAAAATCCATGTATTTGATAGGCTGTAGTTTGGGGGGCTGGGAGTGGCCTCAATGTAGAACTTTACTCTGTCACTGTTGAATTTCATTAGTTTCCATGCCATTTTCCATTCTATAGTTAAGAACTGGATGAACCTCTCCTTAAAGGTTGAAGCACCATGGGACACTGATCAGGAATTGATGGCACAGTTTCAGCACTTCAGCCACAGCAAACCAGAAGTGACTCTCATCTCAAGCTACAGCAATTCCCTGCCCAGGCACATTACAGATGATGCAAAACAAACCTCATCATCTCTATACCTTGCAGGAGATCTGCTCATGCTGCTTCTCCTGCATTGCATAATTCCTGCCCCCCCTTTTCCACCAAGGACTTCAATCCTTCAGTCCTAATTTTGTGCTTTCTAAAGCTGAGCTCACAGGAAGCTTTTGTGCATATTTATTTTTTAAAAAAAACATTTCATCCTTCAGTTCTATGTCAACTTTACAAGTAAAAGCCTCTTGAGGCAACTTCCACAGAAAACATCTGAAAAATAAACAGTACAAATCAAAAGAAAGCAAGACAAAAGTAGTAACAAAAATCAGTATAAGAGAAATTTACATTTCGGACCACAGTGATTAAAAGCTAACAACCTATTTTAAGATATTTGGTGGCTTAACATTTCTTACTGTTCTTTTTTTCTTAAAACTGTAGTTCCTTGCCTTAATTGCATGGGGAAAGCTTCATTCAGAATAAATGCCCCTGCCTTCCTCACAGATTAATTGGAGCTACAAAATCAGAAGCAGTTACTCCAAATGAAGACATGCTAAATCAATTAAGGCAATTAAGATACAGAAGTACCATTTTAAACAAAAATAAAGGCAGCTAAAAACATTTGATCACCAAGTTAGAACATGTTAGAATAAACATAAAACGGTCACAAATAATCTGGGAAAGTGGGCAGGAAGCTGGTGACAAGGATTTTTGGTGGCTAAAACACATGGGGGGGGGGGGGACGACAAAAATGACCTTTACGTTCACACGAGATCTAAAAGGAATCACACATCACAGCTACAGATCCTCCATTGCTCCCAGAGTAACACAACCATGAGGATACTAGGCGTAAATTAAAACAAGACAACCAATTACAAACAAATCACTGTATAATCTCACTTTCTCACTGAGTTTTAGACACTTGATAAAAGAAGAAACATCTCAAGGTTGAGTTTAATTGAAAAAAGTGTCAAATACAACTAAGCAGTGTCTTGGAATACTAAACATTTCTATAATTTTCCCAGGTTTTTAATCTTCAATGGGTTTTAGCAGCCACTGAATGTGTTTTGGTAGCTGCTTTTTAAACTGTTGTTTATTATAAGCGGGGATTATGGTTGTTTTACCAACATGTTGTAAATTGGCCTAAGGATTTCTTCAAATTTAAAAGAATAGGATTCAAACACTTGGAAGGAAAGAAAAGAGGGAGGGAGGGAGGAAGGAAGGCTCTCAAACTCCTGATTTAGGTAGTGGATGTTGTGCATTTGAAGGAACTAAACTGGTTAGAACCAGTGCTGAATTTCATTGTTTCCTAATATGCGGAAGTGGGTGATATAGAAAGCCCTTATTAAGAATGGCTCTTTATCACCACCAAGAGAGGTCCTCTACCAAGGACCATGAGATCTAGGCTCCAGGCCAGGTGGGGCTACTTCTGAGATGGTAGTAGGTATGCTCAGGTTGCAACATCCAATCCTGGCAAAAGCCAGGCCAAAACTCAGCTCATCCATCCCTTCAAGGAGCACTCTCCCAATGTTTCCAAAGCTGCTTGTATCCCCCTCCCCTTATCACTCAGTGATCTGGCTTTCCTCTCTGCTAGACTTCGCTGAGCAATAACCTTAATTTTTGGTTTGCATTCTGACACTCTGACACTGGCCTTCCGAGACCCCTGGTGCATGCTTCTCTCTAGCAGGTTGCACTGAGGACCAGACCCAGCATGAAAACTGCCCTTCTTAAGAATCGTCTTGGATATTACTTTATCATGTCCTATTTTATCTAAAGTGTTTATTTTATTTATTTATTAATGTCATTTCTATGTCGCCTCTCTCCCATAAAGTGACTCAAGGTGGTTCACAATAATAAAAATACAAATAAATTTTTAAAAATAGAAGTATGCAATAAAAACAATTAAACATGGAATAGTATTAAATTAACCATATAAAAACATTTTAAAAATTTAATAACACATTTAAAAGTACAACTCCTCCCTCAAATTTATCATCATTGTTCAGAATTCCATAAACTGGTAGTGACACAGTCAGTGACTGTAGAGTTTAATATCCTTGTTATTGTTTATACTAATTATCTGTACGTATAATTAAGAGCTTAACATTCTGCCAGAATGGCTTACTTACTAGCTAAGCAACTGGCCACAGAAAAGGGCAGTACTATCAGTGCAGGACTTTGGGACAGATGTTCAAGGCCCTTCTCAGAAGGGTGAGCAAAACAGCCTCCAATAACGGGAAGCTCATTTTTTCAAACTGAAAGACTATCATATAAAGAAGCAGGCAAGCCAAACATGAGACCACTTAAGTCTGGAGACTGAAAGTACCCAGCTATACTATGGAAACATGTCAGCATTGCGCCAGTAAGAGGATGGTTCTAATTGAAGGTGTGGCATGAATGGTTACAATATTATTGTATAACTGTCTTTTCTTTTAAGAACAAAGTGTATTGCAGAGGTTTTTTTGTAAGCTGTTATTTTCATGTTTTACTCTGAAACCATAGCAAATATTTTGGCAACAATATGCCTTATGCGAAATATGAACCATTCAAAATGAAGAAGCCAAGGAAGCTCTTTCCATAAAGAACTATTCGCCTGAACTTTGTGAAATAGGATTTGCACTACTAGGTAACCATAACAAAAACACATCAAAATAGACTGATTCTGTCATTACTGCACCACTCCCGGGCAGGGAGAATTTATGGAAATGGCTTTGACATGAAGCAAGGCCTAGTCAGTGCACCTCTCAGCCTCGTTCAGGGGCAGCATTATGTAAGGGAAAGATGCCAAAAAGCAAAACAATATTCTTCCCAAGGGAACACTGCTCTTTCCCATGTAAAACTGCTATTATTAAAATGGTCATATTGTAATCACTATTTATATATAGCAGTTCCAACGTAACATGCACAGTGTTCTATAATCTTGATCTGCTTTGGCCTCCTCTTAGAACCTCTGAGTCAAGTCAGGGCTCATGCCAGCATTTGGTCATGCTGAGAAGCCACCTGAGGCCCAAGACCTGCCAAATGGCTCTCTACCACAAGATCTTCTAGAACCCATGCCAACTGCAGCTTCAACGGCTTCCTTCTATGCCAAAAATCAGCTACTAGAGCTCATTGTTATGCTACTCGGGTATGGACCCAACCACAGCAGCAGCAGGTAGGAAGTGTAGGGTGCTCTGAAAGCTCACTAATTCCATAACATCTTGGACCTGGGCCTCTAATCCTCACTTCACTAACAGAAGGAAAAGGCTGAGGCACTGTGACTTGCCTGTGGCCAACTTGTGGAGCTTTAATTCCAAACTTTACACAGTATCAACTAGATATTACAGTGGTGCCTCGACTTACGAACGCCCCTACCTACGAACATTTCGACTTACGAACAGCTCCGCTCGCAAAATTTTGCTTCGACTTGCGAGCGGAGCTTCCACTTATGAACAAAAAAAGGCAGGGGAAAAAGGCGGGAAATTCAAATCGCCGCCTCTGCCGCTGCCAGGAGGCGAGCCGCTGGACCATGCCGGCCGGGCTCTGCCTCCCAGCGCTGGGTTCGTCCCCGCTGCCTCCGTCGCCAGCATGGTCAGGGAGGCAGAGCCCGGCCAGCATGGTCCGGCGGCTCGCCTCCTGCAGCGGCAGAGGCAGCGGGGACCGACCCAGAGCCGGGAGGCAGAGCCTGGCTGGCATGGTCCGGCGGCTCACCTTCCGCTGCGGCAGTGGCAGAGGCAGCGGGGTAAGGTGCTGCTTTTTGCTTTTTTAAAACTGTTCTGTTTTTATTTTATTTTTATTTATTTTTTTGGTATTTTTTTGAAATGCTGGAACGGATTAATCCCGTTCCCATGCATTTCAATGGGAAATGGTGCTTCGACTTACGAGCATTTCCACTTACGAACATCTTCTGGGACGGATTAAGTTCGTAAATCGAGGCACCACTGTACATATCTAAATTACGATGATTGTACCACTTTCCAGAATAAATTCCAGAAAAACAGCCAACATACACATGAAAACACACACTCAACAATACACAAAATGTAGTGGTGTCCTAGAGATTAGCTAAGGCTAACTCACTTTGGCAGAAGGTTCCATAGTATACTTATTTCTAGGGATGTGCCATTCAGATTTTTTCGACTCCAGCTTCCAGAATTCTCCCGGAATTCCCCAGGCAGAATTATAGGAGTTCCAGCCCATAGACACACACCTAGAGACACTTACATTTCACGTACCTGGTCAGGGTGCCATGTATAAATGTGACAGTTATACAGTCTCACTCTTATATCTGAGGAAGTGGACTTGATCCATGAAAGCTTACATTAAAATACAGCGGTTAGTCTTCAAAGTGCCACAGTGTTTTTGTCTCCTGTTTTTGTTATCTGATGAGCTTGGAAAGGTTACTGTGTTGGACTACAACCCTCAGACAATACAACCACTGGTCGTGCTGGCTGGGGGGTTATGGGAGCAGTAATCCATAAAACTTTCCCAGGCTCTGGGCCTACATAAGTAGAAGTGGTTCCTCATTGCACAAGTTCAGCTCTTAGTACATAGAAGATTCTTGAGTTAAATGACAAGGATATGTTACAGGGAATATGGCCAACAGATTTACCACATTGTCCTTCTCATCCCTCTGCTATCACGAGTGGGAGAACTTCTGAGTTGGGTTTACGTGCATTCACTATCTGCCAAAGCAAGTTCAATCTTTTTGGTACCCCACTGCAGAGAGAAAGGATTTACACCAGAGAGGAGGGCATACAGTTTGTGGTATACATACACACACTCTTTTCCCACAACTCATGATACTGCTACATCCTGCCACTAAATATTATTCCCAATATCAGTCCGATATTGTTCCCATGATGAAATATACTAGAGGTCTTCCTGGCTGGTTCCCAGAATTAAATTTATAGTCTAAAAGTGGGAACCTGGAAACTGCTCTGTGGATCCTTAGCTATATCAAACAGCACAGGGTAGCCTCAACAAAGCCTTACATGAGTCTGGATGGTTGCTGAGCACACTGTGAATATTTCCACAGTACTTGTAACAGGATACAGTGGTGCCTCGACTTACGAACTTAATTGGTTCCGGAACTCCGGTCGTAACTCAAAATGGTTGTAAGTCGAAGCACCATTTCCCATAGGAATGCACTGAAATGCAATTAATCCGTTCCGACCAAAGAAAAAAAATCACCAAAAAAACCAAAAAAACAACAACACAAAACACTGCAAGACCCATTGGAAACACGATTAATCTGTTCCGGCCGAAGGGGGAACAAAAAAAGAAAAGCAAACAAACCATGCAAAACCCTTCAAAAATGCAAAAAAACCAAAGCAAAAAGCAAACAAACTGTGCAAGACCCATCGGAAACTCGATTAATCCGTTCCGGCCGAAGGAGGAAAAAAAAAAGCAAACAAACTGTGCAATACCCTTCGGAAATGCAAAAAAAAGCAAAGCAGAAAGCAAATGAACCGTGCAAGACCCATCGGAAATGGGGGAAAAGCAAAGCAGAAAGCAAACAAACCGTGTAAGAGCCATCAGAAATGGGGAAAAAGCAAAGCAGAAAGCAAACAAACCGTGCAAGACCCATCGGAAATGCAAAAAAAAAGCAAAGCAGAAAGCAAACAAACCGTGCAAGACCCATCGGAAATGGGGGAAAAGCAAAGCAGAAAGCAAACAAACCGTGCAAAACCCATCGGAAATGCAAAAAAAGCAAAGCAGAAAGCAAACAAACCATGCAAGACCCATCGGAAATGAAAAAAAAGCAAAGCAGAAAGCAAACAAACCATGCAAGACCCATCGGAAATGGGGAAACAAAAGTCGAAACAAAATTTTGCGGCCGGAGCTGGTCGTAACTCGAAATGGTTGTATGTCGGGACGTTCGTAAGTCGAGGCACCACTGTACAAAATCTTTTTCCCACAGCAGTTCAACTGGTGCCACTTCAGAGCTCTGCATTAAAAGGACTACGAGCAGGTTATTTATTGATGTTGTGGGGCAAGCCATAAACTCTTACTGTCACCTAGTCAAGATATCTAGCCGACCCTGATTTGTTTGGCCCTCTCCCAATCTAGTAAAAAGCATTAAGGTAAATAATGCATTTGTGATAATGCACAGCTCATCAGGAAATTTAACCAATGCTGCCAAGCCCTATTTTGCCTGTTTGTTGGAAAGCGAGCCCTGCTTTCCCAAGGTCTTTCTAGAGCTGATAGTTACAAAAGCACCTATGACTGTGGTTTCCAGTTCTAATAATAATAATTTTCATTCCAAAGCAGGTAAAGAATAGCTCCTGAACAATGCTTATCTGAGCAACGGGGGGGGGGGGGGGGGAGGGGAGGGGAGAGAAGACTCTCTGAAGGCTTTCTCTCCCTTAAACCTGGAACCCAAGGCATTCCCTGACAGCACTCTAAATTCTCTCTTGAATGTTATTCCCTTCTCTAATCTAAATTTCCCATCTCTCTCCTCCTTTACAGGGGGGAAATACCAAAATGATGCATTTGTCTCCTAGTACAGCTAATGAAAGTTTCAGTTGGAGGGAAATTTAGAGGGGAAAGAAATACACATCAGAGAAAGGACTAGTATACTTCCTCCACAGCATCACTGCTAACATCAGAAGTCTGAGCTTTTAAGTCTTTTTAAAACAGATCTCCGGGGAAAAAATGAACCAGCTAACCTTCCTGCTCATCCCACACTTTTAAAATCTGCTTTGGCGCAGAGAGTGAAACTGTGGCTGCACCAAGAACACCTCCCTCTGGAGGATAAAGCGCATCCCTCACATCTTCGGTCTCAATTCTGGGCCCACTGGGTAAACAAAGCTGCTGGCTGTGAACCCCTCTAAAGCCCACAATTTAGAGGCCTTCTGTAAGGTAGAATCCCATCAGAGTGGCGACGTGTACGCAACCCATTCTGTTCACCTGGAATGGAAGAGAATGCCACAATGGATCCACGATGGCCTTGCTGGATCAGGATGAGGCCTACCAAGGCCCGGTACTCTCTTTGTAAGAACAAGCAGGCAAATGCCTATAAGAAACTCCATAGCAAGGCATAAGCATGAAAGATAAGAATAGATTCACCACAATTATAACACATTTCTCTAAGGGCTTCTTCTTAAATTCCATCTATTCTGAGTTAAGTCACTCTAAATTAAACTCATGTGGCCCAGACAAGACACCAAAATGCACTCTAAGTTTTAACCTAGTAGGGCCTGGCATCTGCACGCAGCATTTCT
This sequence comes from Intellagama lesueurii, assembly GCA_037013535.1. Lineage (NCBI taxonomy): Eukaryota > Metazoa > Chordata > Lepidosauria > Squamata > Agamidae > Intellagama > Intellagama lesueurii. The sequence goes on along the minus strand of JBAJHW010000003.1, from coordinate 93,605,042 downwards.
GGACACCTACCATGGCTTACTGCTGGCTGCAAGTTGCCATTTTCATTTTTCATTAATGCCCCAGAAAATTGTGAAAATTAAAACTGAGTACTCTTTCTTTCTCCTCCGCTTTTTCTGAACATGAAAAGAAAACAGAGAGAAGGTTAGGCAGCTAATAAGATTGTACAGAAATAAGATTCTGTGCATTGGCTGGGCATCAGGGCCTGGCTACCTACTGTAATCTGCATTGCCAGGTAAGTCTGGTGGGACCCACAGGCAAAGAAGAGATCGGACCAAAGACCATTCTGTTGAATTTCCCTCAAAACAAAACCAGCGCCCCACCAACCTAGCAAATTCCAGTGACAGCATCTCATCAGCCCCCAATCTTCCAAGTGAAAGACTGGGGGGGGGGGGGGGGGGAAGACATGTGAAGTTTCAGAAAAGCAAGAAAAACTTTGAACGGCAAGTGAGTAACAGCTGCTGCCTTTAATTCAGATGTTATTACTGCTGCATTGCATCATCTTTCACAGCACTATTGTCAGAGATGCTTCTGCCAAGTTCAGTCCATTTGATTTTCAGATCCACACTGCAGCAGCAGCTATGCTGCTAAAAATATGAAGGGGAGAAAGAAAGGACTGCAGGTTTGCACCAGGGCAAGTTCTGAATGCTCCAAAGAGTAACCATTAAGATTTATCGTTACCCTTAAACATCCCTTAACCATGTCTTACTTACTTACCCTGTTTCCCCGAAAATAAGACCTAGTATGATTTTTCAGGATGCTTGTAATATAAGCCCTACCCCAGGGGTGGGCAATTAATTTCTATAGGGGGGCCACATGAAAAATCTGAACTGTGTTCGGGGGCCGAACCAACTTTACTTAAAAATAAAATGAAACAGTGATGTTATGATTGTTTTTATTTTAAAATGAAACAGTGATGTTATGATTGTTTTTATTTTAAACTTGTTAATCTTCACAAATACTAAAGAGGTTTTTTGCGGTATCGGGCCAGACTGGAGCGACGACCAGCGGGCCGGACAGGAGCGGCTCACGGGCCGTATGTGGCCCGCGGGCCGCACTTTGCCCAGGTCTGCCCTACCCCAAAAATAAGCCCCAGTTAAGTGAAACCCCACCCTCCACCATTGTGCAGCAACCAGAAGAAGATGATATGACTGTATTTGAATAAATGTAGATTGTTGTAGACGGAAAAAAATAAAACATCCCCTGAAAATAAGTCCTAATGTGTTTTTTGGAGGAAAAATTAATATAAGACCCTGTCTGATTTTCGGGGAAACACAGTACTTACTTACTGTCTATACAGTACTCACCCAATACTGTGAATGCCAGCTGTCTCTCTCCTTCCTGGTTTAAGCAACTCAGGAAGAACTTTTATGAAACAGGCACATAAAACAATCAAGATACACAAAAATATGCCTACATAAACAACTGCAACCAATTTACTTTCTGTTTATGTTGAGCCAGTGTGGTGTAGGGGATAGAATGTCAGACTGCTTAGCCTTACAAACTCACTAGGGAAGTGACCATGGTAAATCACTCCTTGAACATCTTCCATATCTGGCAAACTCTATTAAGGTCACCACAACTTCATGGTACACAACAACAGCAACAGATAAAGGTTGAACAGCAGAGAACAATGCCCACAGACTTCATTCATGAACGGTGTGAAGAAAGAATATTCAGAGCGTTGCTTCTGAGCAAAACATTTAGTAAAACATATGTTTTTTCCCTTACTGTGAATGTCTGAAACTGCTCTGCTGTCAATACTATGTTTCAGAGTAGTCTGTGCCAAACACAGCCCACAGCCTTTGACACATCAAGCTAAACACAGCCCACCAGCCAAAATATTTCACCTTGCCATGTCCCATGTTTGACAATATATCCATTTCGGCAGTCCCGGACAGCCACAAATGAGGCCCCAGTGGGGAACCATTCACTCTTGTAGATTGCTTTGTAGAATACGAGGAACCCCATTGCAACAGACATAAAACACTGGCTGTTCCCTAATACCTCAATTTGCCAACCAGTCTCTGCTTTTATTAGGCTAATGGGCTTCCCACCTTTACCTGAGGACTCATCCAGGGTCTCTGTGAGGAAACAATTAAGGAACACTGCAGGTATTTGAAGCAGATAATCTTTTTTCTGGTATCATTCTTAACTGAGACCCACCATGCTGCAATAGACTGCTAGGTAAAGAAAATACAGCTGTTAAGCAGGTCAAATATTTCTCCTTGGGATGCCTTCCACCTCTCATATCTGGTAGCTGGCAATGTAGCATGTACAGACCGTATCGCCTTCACAACTTCCCCACCCATGAAAAAGTCTGAGGGCATTTATCTACTTCTTTCAAACCTTGACACCGTTCAGAAATTAACTGGTAGTGCATTGAGCTACTAATTCCCTGACTTGGGAGTGATGGAGCAGATTTATTCTCTTTTGTTTCAGGAACTAGAATAAAAATTAATGGGGCAGAAGACAGACAGGGAAGCAGATTCTGGCTACGCATTGGGAGAAGTATCCTAAAAGTGTAAGTGGAACAGGCCTGTCTCAGCAGGACATATAGGCTCTTCTCCAGGCGTTCAAGCAGAGGCTAAATGGCCACTTGCTCGGAATGCAGCCTGTGCTGCAGATCCTGCACGGAGCAGGATTTGAACTTTACGAAACAACTAATGTTGAGGTGGGATTAATTGATTTTCAAAGTTAACCCAGACGAAATTATTTTCTGAAACTACATTCAGTAGCACTAAATCACTCCTTCCAGGCTGTAAGAGCAGCAAAGTCAGGTTTTAAAAATCAACATGCAGGACTGAGCAGATAGCCCAAACAACTTGGGAGGACAACGAAGGCATTCTGGAAATATCGTAAGTTAAATTAACCAAAATGCTGTTGACACAGGGGTTATTCAAAGACAAGGTTATGTGGAGGTCACACTATGTGCTCAGATAACAAGATGCTTCAGATAGCTGGATTAAACTAATGGGGGCTGTGCATATCTTCAAATAAACTTTGTATTCTTCTCCTGGGTCTCCAGAGACTACCTACCAAAACTCCACTCCGTACCATGGCTAAAATTTTCCACTTATAAAAATGGCATAGTACTGCTGCTTTTCTTATACACACCCAACTGTAAATTTTGGAATGCAAAAGTAAATCTGGAAAACAGACCTTGAAACACTGGAATAAAGGAGGAAACAGACAAAACTCTTATACTACTGCTATTATACATGCAAAAACTAGACTATCAACCTACAGCTTGTTCTCAAGGTAAATTTAAACCAGAAAAGGATCCATATGCAAAAAAGATGTAGTAGTAAACTTCAGAACTGGTCTAATTACAACCCAAACCAGGCAATTTACAATCCAGCAAGCTAATTCATATAACAGATAAAGGTTACAGTTTGCCTCCCCAGGGAATTAAAGCGGCTTTGTACAGCCAGCCTTTCTCTAGGATGCTACTCTGAACTCTGTATGCCGTAGGACTTTAGCATCACATCCATCACCCTCTGTGCTGTACGCTTGCAACCCGTACGTTCCTTGTGGAGATGGGCACGAAGCACTTTGTGTTGAGTTCATCTTAAGTCGTCGGTGCAGCACCACCCCACCGCCTCCCTCCCTCCCCAGCCAGCGAGTGCTGCTCGTTCCCTCCCCATCCAACAATCTCCAGTCCTGGCAGGAGTATGGACATCTCCGTCTCCGTCAGCAGCTGCCCACTCAGGGGAGGAGGCAGGGCAGAGATTCCTGTGAGCGCTACCTGTCAGGCAATGCTAGGCACGCAGAAGTGTTGAGGATGGCACTGGGCAGCCACCACTGTAATTATCCCCAATGCGATGTGATGTCACCGCAAGTAATTAAAACATCCGCCACTCAGGACTCACCACAGAAACCCCACTGCTGTCATCATTGCTTTCCTCTTATCCACTCATCCACGCATATTTAGAAAGAAATGGAAGACAATGCCATTTGCTAACATGAGAAGGCTCCCCATGCCAAGGACCTTAATAAATCAGGAGCTGTCCCCGATTAATAAAGTCATTGAAAGGAAAACTTTGCTCCTTTAAATACTTTTGCATCCAGCCAAAAGCCTAGGAAGGGAGCTTTTCAGGAACAAGGAATATGGATTCTGTCCACCTTGTTGCTTAGGGTACTAAGAGAAAAGCCAGGTAAGCTGCACAACCATCTATCTGAGTTATCCTCAAGTTTTGAACAAATCAACTTGGCTAAGTAGAGGGCACTGAATTACTTCCTTTCAGACACTGGTGATTAACTGTTGCACACTCTTACTTTCCAAAAGAGACAGATTCTTATATTTTTATTCACTCTGAGCACCTCAGAGTAAGTAACTACATGTGAACACAACATCATGGCCACAACAATTACAGATGCTCAGGACCACTGTGAACACCAGAGCCGAACAGGTGCACAAGTTTCAAAGCATCACATCTCAATGGAACATGTAAAGTCATTTCTCACTTCTGTCCTTTTTTGAGCCCTTCCCACACTCTGGAAAACATCTGTGCAAGACTGTGAAATCAATAAAGAGGTTTGCTGTGGATGAAATCTTTGGTCGACAGTAAAGTGCTCACTTGAATTCTCTCTTTCTTTGTGTTGTTAGACTTGGAGCTTGGGAGACGATGTTCAGCAAGAGCCACGAATCGAAAACATTTTGCCAAGTGGACTTAAACCACAGTCTCCCACCCAATGCTGCTATATATCAAACGAAATCACTGACCGAAGACCAACATGGTACTAAAGAACATCTCATTGCTATTTCTCACTTCACTGCTTTAACAAAACATGACAAAACAGACAAGCTCCAAAACAGACAAGCTCCAAGGGAAAGATTACCTTTTTTCCCCACTCAAATACATTTCTGTCTGCAAGTTTCTCATTTTCACTCCTTACTACTCTCACATGTTATTTCTGGCCAAATTTAATCACATCCTGTAGCATCTGGTCCTGGCACACCCAAGATTACATGGCCAGCAGATGCAGCATGAAACCCCTGCACTTTTATCTTGAGCAGCTACTCAAACAGACTGACTAATTAAAGCCTGCATATCACTCTTAAACCTCTTCTACCGCTCATTATTTACACTTTCAAAATGTATTATTCTATTCTTTAGAAACCAAAAATCAACATAGACTCTCCCTCTCTTCATCAACTGCTCCCCATTCCTTGTAAAACCCATCCATCTGTGTCTGGCCAATATCAGGACAAAAGTTCATCTTTTTTGGACAGCTGTCATTCTTCAATAAGAGATTCCTGAATACAACCAAAATGTTTCCATGGTAGATTCTAAAGGCTCATTGGCCAGTGTCCCTACATGCAATAAAGAGAAATCATACTTTTCGTGGGAAATACACTTGTTTGTCATCACTGCCTAGTTTACTAAACCTTCTTTCTGAACTACATAAGTTACACACCCAGAAAATTTCTGGAGCAAACAGAGATGGTGAGAGCCTTAAGAGTGACTGGACGAGCCCTCCTTTTCTTTTTGGCCACAAACATCATCCTCTCACCATCTACCCAGGGATGACCCAGGTTCAAATCCTCACTGAGCCATGACATTTGTGAGATGGTCTTGGCCAGCAATTGTCTCCTAGTCCAGTGGGTCCCCACCTTGGGTAACCCAGATGTTCTTGGATTGCAGTTCCCAGAACCCTTTCACCACCAGCTGTGCTGGCCAGGGGTTTCTGGGAGCTGCAGTCCAAGAACACCTGGGTCGCCCAAGGTTGGGAACCACTGTCCTAGTTGAACATCACCTACCCCCACAAGGCTACAAAACTAAAACAGAAGATGTAAAAACAGATGAAGAACAATAAAAACTGCTTTTGAACTACTTGGCAGAAATATGGGATATATACAGGATAAATAATCAATCATCTGGATTAAACAGAAACTGTGTACTTCTTAAACTCGTAGGATTAGAGGTGGGCTTATGAATATATCTGTTTTCACACTGATCCATGTACAGTCGCAAAACTCCATGAGAAAAGAAGGGGAGAATAATTTGTGGTCGCATATCTGGTCTGGATCATTGAAGCCTGGTTTGCATTTTAAGAATTAGGCAAAACACATGCACAAATGGCTAACTTTGATTAGCAATCAGTTACTCTGTATCTGCTTTAAATGGTTTTAAATGTTGTTATTGAGAGATCTTTAGATACAGGGTGGGATATAAATACTTAAGTGGCTGAAATCTTGTTGTGCAGCTCTTCCCATGCAACGGGAATGATGTCATTGGCAATGGCAAATTTGCATTGATTAAAGACTACCTTTTGCAACATGCACAGATAGCACACAATGCAATGAAGCTGTGTGTGCACACCAAAGTCATAAAAGGGAGCCTTTAGGTGGAGGTAATTGCTGCCACTAATGATGCTATTCTCGTTGCACCAGCAGACCCTGCCTAACAAGATTTCAGTCAATAAGTAATAAATAAATCAGTATTGTGAGTGAAGCAGACCATTTGCTTTTTGAGCTGCTCTTTCAACTACTATTATAGAAAATTCGGGGGCCCTAATATAGCTATGGGAAATCTTGAGTAGGGGCAGATTTATTTAACAACCCACGTTAGCTTTCCTGACCATCGTTTTAGCACTGCTAGGAATAACCTGACAACTCCTTCTACAGAAAGAAAGAAAATGGCAAAAGCACCCAGTCTCGAAGGCTGGACAAATAGTGGAGGATGTACCCTGAAGATTAAACACCACTGGTTTAGATCAAAAGCAGATTTAATATAAGGCTACTACCCCAGCAACTTATGGCTTAAACATTCAAGTTCATCCAACAGAGGCTGCCAAACAGTGATGGCTTGTGAGGTATGCTGTCTTCCTAGAGGATGGCTTAGGAGCATAACAGAAGGATTGCCAGCGCTCATAACACCCTCAGATGCATATCCCTTTCTTCTCATCCACTTGGGAATAAATGATACAGCCAAGATATCACATCAGACTTTGAAGCTCTGGGAAGGAAATTCTAGGACTCTGGAGCCCAGATTATCTTCTCATCTACCCTACCAGTACTCAGAAAAGGAAAATACTCCAGACGAATGACTGACTATGAAGGTGGTGCTGATGTGAAGGATTTGGATTTTTGAACCATAGGCTACACTTCTTGGGAAATGGACTGATGGCAAGCGATGGGTTGAACCTCACAAGGGCTGGGAAGAATGTGTTTGGCCACAGCATGAAGAACGTTAAGCTGAATTGGGAGGTACAGACAAAGGCTTATGAACAATAAGAGGAACAGAGTAAGCAGCTTTAATGGGGCCCAATAAATAGCCTTCATGAAAATGTAAAAAGGAAAGTAGGCCACAAATTGCACAATCTCCAGTGTCTATGTACAAACACAGGAGTATGGGAAAGACAGGAAAGGAGTATGGCCTTATAGGACTTTTCGAACTCCATTTCTCTTATGTATTTACTTCTATTGACACTCTTTATTTCCTAATTATGTCCCAAGAATGGAACCCAAGGCACCATTGTCTTCATATACATACTGTACAAGTCAAACATGCTGACAATGCTTTCACATCCATATTTGTTAAATTTACTTCCCTTCTTTCTCCTAAAAATAGGACTCAAACCACCATGGCTTTCTCACCCATACAAACTGAACACCAGAAACAAAACGTCAACCAACGTTTTGCAATCCTGCTTTGTGCAGAGCACTCAAACCATACTTTCTCTTTGTGCAGAGCACTCAAACCATACTTGGGTTCCTGCAAATTGTCCTTTGGCAAATAGAAGTCTCCTAATACGCCAGATGTCCAAGGAGAAAGGGAACAGGAAGGGGAAGGAGGATGCATGCTGGCACACTGTATTTATAATTCAACAAACCATGGTTTTACAATGAATTTTTTCTACTCACGTTCACTCACAAGACATTAAGTGAACAGATATCAAGACATCGACACATGCATATAGGCCAGATCTTAAGAGAAGCAAATGCAGCAAAGCTTCACTAACTCATACATGCCTAATCTATACTCTCTATAATTGAAAAATAGGACTCGCCATGCTTTTCGGCCAGGTCAGCAAAGATTTAACTGCATATGGCTGTAATGAGGTTTCACATTACTAGGGTGGAATTACTCTGCTGCTATAAATATAACCATTTTCTGCAATGAAGTAATCTCAAAGATGTATAAATGAAACAATGAATTTGAGATTTAGGAATAAAGTTAATTTCATATTGTATGAGGCTGAATGAACAACAGATCTTCTACTGCTCCATTATAATTTAGCAGTATGGTACTTGGATAAGTAATTTAAAGTAGGGACGTGAGCTAGCACCAAAATTCAGATTCAGAATTTTAAAAATTCAGAATTTCCAGGTATCTGGAACTTCATTAGTCAATATAAATACTATGAAGTCACTATTTTCCCCTTTTAAAAAGCACAGACAAAACCTTTTAAAAGGACTCCCTATGTCCTCTGACACCTTCCCACTGATTGTGCCAAATGAAAAGAGTGTCCATCAAAAGCCAGCAGTGCCTAGGTATTAGGAAATGCCTATAATGGACATACAGATTGAACTTTAAATGTGGGGAATGCCAGCAGGAAATGCCAGCAGGATTGAGGAAGCAGAGGACAGGTCACTCTGGGGTCAAAGACCCTGGACAGCACTGATAGGCAGATTGGAGCAGTAGATGGCTTGTGGTGGGTGGGAACTGTGCCAACAGCTTGGAGCACAGCACAGCTGAGGGAGTGAACACAATCCTGGAATAGCAGTCGGAAGACTAAAAGAGGTGCAAGCCGGGAGCAGCAGACTGAAGCACGCCTAGGACTGTGAGCAGACTGTGCTTTTCTCACTTACATAAAGGGGACTTCAAGGAAGCCCGGCAAGGGTAGGTTGACCTTAAGGAAAAAAGGTTCTTCCACCGATCCATGTTCTAAGCATGAGCAGTCTGGATTGACAATGTCCTCTGGGTGGTAGAACACATTCCTTCTCAGCCCACTAGTTAGTAAGCAAGACAGCAAGTCCCACGGCCAACTTGGCCAGACTTCCCCAAACAGACTCCTTCTCAGCACATTAAAATATGGGATCGGTCTCCCTAGACTTGCAGGGCTCCTGCGTGTGTGCCTCTACCTCTGCCATGTCCTTCCTCTGGGGTGGTGTCTCTAGAGGAGAGACGCCTGCCATGCTTGTCAAGACAGTGTCCCAAAAAACTTGCCCTGCTGATGCAGAGATTAAGGACTTGGACTCTAGGGTACAACTACTGGTACTCCTGTTTGTAGTGCTATGGACAGTGCTAGTTTCTTCCTGCTCTGTGTGACCCTTCAGTGCTAGCCAAACACTTCCCTAGCTGCTGCTGCATGTGATAAGAAAAGCTGGCTGGCATTGCCCCTCCCTCCCTGCTTCATATCCATTGGTCGCTGTTTAACTCTGGAGTCCAAGGGGGTTGCTAGAAGCTGCTCCCCCTTTTTCCACAAGGAGGCAAACCTGTTAAAGCAGCAGGTCCTTTAGCTTGTTGATCAGGGCCACCACTTGAGGCCAGAAAAGATGTTGTTCTCCCTTTATGGAATCCCGCATCCACTTAGGCTGTCCTTATGCCTTCCATTAGGCCAAGCAAATCAGGGAACACTGAGATCCCCTGGCTAAGGATGGCTGTTTCCCCACTAAAGACCTGCGTTGCACTCTTGAAGTTTCAGAGGACAAAGACCACTTGACCCATCACGTCCCGTTCTTCTGTGCCCAAATGCCTCCTGTGCCAACGCCTGGAGTGCCCTTTGCTGCTCCAGCAGTCTTTCAAGTAGGTAGAACGTGGAGTCCGATCAAGTTGCCATATCCTGGATGAGATGGTGCAGTGACAATCCCAATTTTTCTTGCCTCTACTGCAACAACTCAATGCCTCAGACGCTGTGGTGACAATGCCCTGCTGCCTTTCTGACACACTTGATTTTATTAGTTACATTTCTTCCATACCCTGCAAAGGACCCCAAACGACTAGGTTGAAAGTTTAGCCCATAAACTGCACCCCTTTAAACTTCCCAACCTGCAGTGCTGCCACAACGTTTGCCCATTGTTTGTGACAAACAGATCTTGCCTTTCTCTGGCTAGACTTCACTGCTGCAACATATTACTCAGAGCCTCTTGAATGCTGTCAGTTGTGTGGTTGGTCTTCACCACAGCCACATTCAACAGAGACTACCTGTAACCTGTCCTTGTATATTACCCTATGTCTGATACCTCCACCTCCTATCAGGGGGAGACAGGCATGCTTTGCACCTTGGCTGTCCAGATGTCACTCGCAAACTGTACCACCTCTTCTCTGACCAACTGTTGGCTGACACTCCGACAGAAATCTGGCATCACTTCTTGGCTAAGGATTGTTCGGGATGGCAAATAGTCATGGGATGCCAGTTCTGCCACAAATCTATGGAAACCAGTGTTCTCCACATGAGAGAATGCCTGGTGATCCAGAGCTATCATCTCCCCAAAGCTATGTGTAATCCTGGCATATTTACGTTTGCAGAAGGCCCTTTTCTGCACTCCTCCAATCTCCTCCATGGCAGTCTGGAACCTATTCCAGAGGTGTGGTTCTTGCCTTTGCTGCCTCCCAGCTCTTGCTATTTCCCCATCTATTTCTGCCTAAGAAATAGGTTTCACTTTCACTTCCTCATGCAAGCAGAATCTTAGCTTTTTGCTTTCTCATCTATAGAAGTAAACAGGACTATGAATACTGGGAATTATTATTACAGACATTTGGAACTGACAAATTTAGATTGGAATATATTTGGAACTATCCAAATGTGGCATTATTTGGTGAATTCTGAATATTTCTTAATTCAAATGCATATTTATAATTTAAAGTTTTATAGAAATTAAAGATTGATTTTCCCATTTTTAAAACTGGCAAGGAAAGTGTTTGAGACAAATTAACAATTTTAGATAAAAAATAAGAAAGTGACCAAGAGTACATAACTGAAAAGTCAAGGGTATGATTAGAAGAATGTAAAAACAAATGCTTCAAAAATGCTTTCACTTACTCATTGAGCCAATGGGGCATATGCATACAGTAATTTACAGGAGGTCAGGCAAAACCAAGTCCACTTTCCACAGGGTAATCCTAAACATGTATGCTCACAAGGTTGTCTCACTGAGCTGAACGGAATTTAGCACATGGGCTGAAGACTGCTTTGAAGGAAAGCAGTGACTCTGATGACCAACCCGCCCTAATGACCAACCCACAATGAAAATTACTGTACACAGACACCTGATGCACCATTACAGAGCTACTCAGTCTTCAAATTCTTAAGGAGGCACAACATTTTGAATGATATGAACACACACATGCAAATGTGTACGCATGAAAACCAAGCCAGATGAGATTTTTTTTCAATGTAAAAAGGGCATGGTTGGCTGCACAACTGTCTAGATACAAAGGGCATTACAGTCAACCCTCGACTTACGAACGGCCCTAGTTACGAACATTTCGACTTACGAACCGCTCTGATAGAAAAATACTGACTTGACTTGCGAACTTAGATTCGAGTTACGAACCGAAAAAAAAAGCCTAAGTCATCTTAGGTTAAAAGGAAAAAAAAGAAAAAATTCTGCCCCTAGTGGTAGGAACGGATTAACCGGCTTTGCATTAGTTCCTATGGGAACTAATGATTCGAGTTACAAACTGCCCCTCGACCTAAGAACCAAAAACAGCCGGAACGGATTAATTGGTTTTCAATGCATTCCTATGGGAAATGCTGATTCAACTTACGAACTTTTCGACTTACAAACTTCCTTCCGGAACGGATTAAGTTTGTAAGTCGAGGGTTGACTGTACTACAGTCATGTATCTGTATTGTCTGAAGTCTCTGCTGCTATGAAAGAAGAAAAGGAAAGATAGGAAGGAGGTCACAGAGTGTTGCTGTGGAGGATGCTCATATGTTAAAGCAAAGTCCTCTTGCAATCCAAGTATGCAATCTTTCTGTTTTACATGCCTGCAATATCAGATATGCAAACAGACCCATGCTGCCATCCTAAGTGACCCACTATAAGGCTGCCTCATGCCTGATAAACAGATAATTTTTTTCTCCTAAGGGTGCAATTGTCCAGTGAGATGCTGGACTTGACCTTATCAGAGGCTGTTGGGACAGGCCTTCTGGGCAGAGGCCTAGGACTTCAATTAGTAGAAGGAGCAGAAGAGCCCAAAAACACAGCAGGGTCAGTTTACTCCATATGGGAGAAATCAAAGCAATACCATAGCTTGGAAAATTATTATTTGGGGGTGGGGGGGTGACATGGCCAAACTTTCAGAGAACCCCAAAAAAGTAATTCTTCCTGGGTCTGAGTATACACATTGCCACCTGAAGAGCTAGGAAGGGTCTGAATGTTCTTAAGAGTCCAAAACTACTTGATTGCTGTGCATAACTGCATTTGTTCAAATGGAATTAAAAGAACCCTTTCCAATAAACAGTTGATTCAGAAGTACATGTGTGTCAAGCTCCAGCAATTATGAGATGCACTCTTTTCTCGGGTTTTTCCCTGTCTCCCTGCTTCTGTCCTGGCACTGAGGCCCACAAGTGCAATATTCCCACAGATCTTGGTCAACCCTTGAGAATAACCAGTGTGTTAGATTTCTGCCATTACCTGTTATAGACCAGACACTCCATGTGGTTGATTTCCTGATCTGACCGGTAGCGGCTGTAGTCTTCCCACAAATCCTTGACCGCAGTCACCGCCAGGATGAAGAGGACAGGGGCCAGAGCTAGCTCAGGCTGGAAGGCGTTGACAGCGGGCACAAAGTTGAGCAAGGCAATGAAGACAAAGTAAACATTGGCAAGGCGGTGGAACTGCTCAAAGAGGTTCTTGGGGAAAAAGGACACCGCTGTGTACTTGGTGGTCTTGAGTCTATTGCTGGCCGGCAGAGTGGGATTGTCCACTTCGCGCCACGGTGGCAGCAGGTTGGAGCAAACCGTGCGTGTCTTGCCTGGCTCTTTCTTCCTCCTCCTCCTCCTCTTCGTCTTCCTTTTTTTTTCTTCTTTCTGCTCCTGAGAAGGATCTCCTCCATCTCTGCCTTGTATCATTGCCTTCTCCCAAAGAGACAAACACAGGAAACCGGCAGTTAGAAGTTCTCCCCCACCTCCCAAGCACATGGAGAAAGTAACCAGCCCGCTCTCCCTCCCTCTTCCTTTGCGCTATGTGATCATCTCTGAGAACTTAGTCATCCTCTTGTTATTTTTTTTTCCCCACCGTCTAAATGAAGGGAGGTGTGGATGTTCCCGCCCCTCAACTCTCCCGTAAACCCTCCGTTCCAAACACGGTGGTTTCGAGTTCGGGGTCCTTCCTTTCTCTTCTCTTCGCCAACTTTCAGAGGTGCTCTTCCCGCCCCAAACACACACACACCCCGTTCCTCAAAACTTTCTTTCTCCTTGGCTGTTTAGTCTTCAAACAACCCGGCGACTGAAGGACCGGCCCGCTCGCTGGGGCTTGGAGACGCCCGGCGCCCATACAAAGTCGCTCTTGTCTTTGTACGTCATTTCTCACCAAACCCATTCACTCGTCTCCGCCCCACCGCGAAGAACAGGGGCTTTGCTTACTGCGGAGAAGGGAAGGGGGGGGGGGGGAAGGCAGGCAGGCGACGGGGTCGGGACGCGAAGAGACGAGCGGGAAAGCGGCCGCCGTTCTCCGGGAGAGGATGGCGCTCCCGCCAGGGGCAGGCGGGGGAGGCTCTGGAAAGTCCCTCCAAGCAGAGGAGGGGGGGGAAGGGGGTGTGAAAACCGGGAGGAGGCCTGCCAAGGGGCCCGAGCAAGGCACTTGCCTCGTGTAAAAGGAACCCGAGAAACGCCGAAATGCCTCCCCTACAGAGACGTGGGGGGGGGGAGGAGACGTGGAAATTCAAGCCGGGCTTCTCCTTCCTCCGCCTTACACGCACATCGTGCGTCTCTACACGCCACGTGCCACCCGCTTTTATGTATGCTTACGCGGAGAAACTCCCATCAGCTCCTACGGGGCCAAAACCAATGGGGTGTTTTCTTCATAGATTTGGAAAGGGCCTCCCCCACCCCCATCCCCACGGGAGTTTCCTCCAGGCTTCCTTTGGAATCCACGTGGAGGAAAAGTAACTTAGTTAAACGTACTCTTCAAAGCATGCGCGCGTAACGAGCCATTTCTCAGCTCGCTTTCACCGCCGCGCCCCCCCTCCCCCGTTGTTTGCACTGCGGGTGCGGAAAGGCGCCGCTTTATTATCTTCCAGATGAGCGCATCTGCTTCCGACGAGGGCTGTACTCCGCACCACTCTTCAGTTTCGGATTACTGAAAGCAAGGGGTGGGTCGGTGGGTGAGATATGACGTAGCCAGGGCGGGAAAACTGAAGCGAAGTAGAGGGAGGGCGGTGAGCTCCTGAGAGAGCAAAACCGAGAATCGAAACCATAGACAACGTGCCACCCCTTACGGGGGGAAAGCGAAATTAAGAATTGCAGGTTGGCACCTTGCGGCGCAGTCCTATGCATGTTTACTCAGAAGTAAACCCCATTTTATTCTGTGGGGACTTGTTCCTATTAAAGTGTGCATAGGATTGCAAGCCAAGAGATACTGATGATGAGTGCCTAAACAAACACAGGATTTTCGTCTCTCCCTATAGTGCCTCAAAAGTTATGAGTTGCTTTCAACTAGAATATGTACAGCAGTCAAATAGTATTCATGCAAGTGTGCCACTAACAATTTCGCAGGACAACTTCTTTTCCATAAAATACAGAGGGAAATGTGTGCCAGTCACCCTAATTGTAAGGCTACTGGAAAACATTTTGCTGCTGGAGACAGCAGAACCTGGTGTTCCCCTTGAGCCATTCACCTCAAAGCACATCAGAGACCTGGTGCAAGCAGTGGCATCAGTTTTCTCCACCATTTTAGGAGAAAAATGGCTAGGCCCTACTCAGTATGGGTCCTTGTTTTCTAAAGCCAGGTAACTTATTTTGACATATAAGGTGAGAAGCTTAAGAACCACCTCTGTCTCTAGCTGTGATATCTAATACTAACATTACCATTTCATTATACTGAGAATCCGCTGCTAGAAGCAGACACTTCATACTCCCTAGTGGAAGGGCCAGTCCTGCATGTGTGCATGAACCTAGGAATTACAAGCAATTGTAATTTCCTGTATTTGTGTGACACACTGGCTGAAATCCTGTGGTAAATTGCCACAAGTGTAGGCCCACTTGTTACTCAAAATACAGAATCTCTGTAACCCACTGAATAAATGGAACTTACAGAGGAGCTGACTCACTATATCGTCACTGCTTCAATGGGCCTACTTTTGTGCCAGCTTACTTCTAGATTTCAGCCAATAAAGTAAGGTGCAACTAGAGTAGGTAAAGGTAAAGGTTCCCCTTGACATTTTGTCCAGTCGTGTCCGACTCTAGGGGGCGGTGCTCATCTCCGTTTCCAACCCATAGAGCTAGCGTTTGTCCGCAGACAATCCTCCGTGGTCACGTGGCCAGCACGACTAGACACGGAACGCCGTTACCTTCCCACCGTGGTGGTACCTATTTATCTACTCGCATTTTTTTGCATTTTGCATGCTTTCGAACCGCTAGGTTGGCGGGAGCTGGGACAAGCGATGGGGGCTCACTCCGTCGCGTGGATTCGATCTTACGACTGCTGGTCGTCTGACCTTGCAGCACAGAGGCTTCTGTGGTTTAACCCGCAGCGCCACCACGTCCCTACTAGAGTAAGCCCATTTAAATCAGTGGACTTTATGGAGGAGTTGACTCACCAATGATTCAATGGACCTACTCCAGTGCAACTTACTAATTAAGCAATGGGATTTCAGTCACTTAGTGGCTGCAGGCTTGTATTTATATAAACACGTAATTATATGTATAGAAGCGGTTGATATATGGATGTTAACAAGTACAGTAGGACCTCTGTATCCTATAGGGATTTGTTCTACAATCTACTGGGAATGCCTGATATTAATGAACCCTACATACAACATGCAAAATAGGCAGGACAAAGGCCACAAAGCCTGCCCTCCTGTATGTTGTATATAGGGCTGCCGAAACCATGAAAAACTGAAACTGGTTTACCAATCCCACAGATATGGTGGTCCTTCTGTATATCAATGCAAGAAGCAACATCCGCAATGAAAAGCAGATTAGTTGTAAAATATTTTGGAAACAGAAGCTGTTAATCTGCTACAAGATTCAGATCTCACACAAAACAAAATACCCGGGAGACCAATTATATCAAATCACATAATGTCACATAATAGTTTTTATCACCAGTTATTCTTTAAAGCTCAAGAACAATGCGTTAGCATTTTCCTGCGTTTCTGTCTCCATGCTTTAGCCCACAAGCAGACACAAGGTTGAAAATTCAGCACATAAGGATCTCCCTGCTAGGAAGAAGATTCACCAGTTGTATTTCTGCCTGTGGCACTGCTGTCAGCTGCACAGGTCTTGCCATTAAAAAGAGGGTGGCAAATCTAAGCTGAAGTATTTTTCTTCTCTTTTCCAGAGAAATACCATTGCTTACTGCAGACCACAGTTTTCAGTCCTCTCTGTCAGCATTGTAGGTTGCTGTGTGGCAATGAGATTTGATGCAGTGAGATCCAGCATGCAGGGTGCTAAACCCTAATCAGTTTAAGGAACCCCCATGTTTGCAGAAATGCAAGTAACATTAGGAATCGTCAACCAGAACCATCTTATGATGCTTATGCATGCTCAGTAACCACAAAATACTGGCTTACCTACTGGGGTGCGGAAATGGAAAACCAAGAGGTTGGAGGAACAGAACAGAGTATCTTAGAATACGGCCTGGCTGGAATCTTAACATCCTACAATGCAATATGTTGTTGCTGGCCTTGTGTGGAAGTTCCAACTCTATGATGCTCAGTCATTAATTTTTCCATTAGATTAGATTATTTACAGTGTATGTAGCGTTTTTACTCATAGGTGAGCATATAATCAATGGATTTTACTTGCAGGTAGGAGTGCATAGAATTGTAGACTTAGGGCACAAATCAAGAGTTGAAATTCATACCTTCCAGTCAAATGTCATTTGAGGACACAGTAGCTATGTTCAATATAATGTTTTTCCTTTCTAAAATGAATATCATCCATAGATTATGATGATATATTGGAGGGACTAAGAATGGTGTAAAATCAAAACCCTTTCTGTTTAAACCAGAACTTTGATATTTAATAGCCTCTCCAAAGACAGATTTAATAGTCTTTCAGGTTTGCCTTGGGTAATGAGTGTTACAGAATTGTACATAAAGGCAGCAAAAGGCAAGGGCATATTTTGAGAATGCATACATTGCAGTGTCAGGCTTGCTGAATCCCAAGGCTCAACTAAGCGGGGTCAGTTTTTATGACAGTAAAATTTAAGCATCTTCTAATTCTTTCTTGCTATACACTGAATTTCACATACTTTCAACAGGATTAAACCAAGAAAGGCATTTTATCTTCCTGGTAAACATCAATAAGCTTCTGTGTTCTATAATGGTGCTGAGGAATTTTTTAAAATACATATGTATAATAACCCTGTGCTGTCAAGTCAGTTCTGACTTATGGTGACCCTTTTCAGGGTTTTCCAGGTAGAGGATACTCAGAAGTGGTTTGCCATTCCCTTTTTCTGAGGGGCATCCTGGGACTGTGCAGCTTCTACAAAGCCACACAAGCTAGTTCTACTTGCAGGACACACTGTAGGGCAGTGGTCCCCAACCTTGGGCCTGCAGACGTTCTTGGACTTCAACTCCAAGAAATCCTGGCCAGCAGAGGTGATGGTGAAGGCTTCTGGGAGTTGTAGTCCAAGAACATCTGGAGACCCAAGGTTGGGGACCACTGCTGTAGGGAATCAAACTCCCAACATCTGGCTCTGCAGCCAGATACCTAAACCACTGAGCTATCCAGGCAGGTATGTGTATAGTCATTTATTTAATTTTTATCTTGAACTTCTTCCAAGGAGCTGAAAGTGACATACTGTCACTTGTTTAGCCTCTGTTTAGCCCCACAATGACCCTGTGAGGCAGATTATACTGATAGATGCTGCTGAGTCCAAGATCATCCAGTTTAGTAGGGATGCGAAACTTGGTGTTTCCAATCTGAGAAGCTGACATATACAGTACAGCTGTTTAGCCTGGTGTTTGGACCTGCTGTTTGGATCGCTGCTGGCATGCTCGTAAAGGTGGCAATCAGATGACATTTTTGCTAGAGCACACCAGCCGATCCCCCCCCCCCCCAGAGCATTCCTACCCACACCTTCCTGGCCTTTGTCAAGAGGCTTCTACTTTTCTGATGCAGACACTGTAGGATCATTCTGGTTTGGGTTGGTTCCAGAACGTATGATCACTGGAACCAATCCAAAGCAAGCCTTGCTCTTTAAATTTGCTAATATCGTGAAGTGGCTTAGTTAGCAAGCCACTTCAGGATACTGGCAAATTAATTACTTCCTCTGCTCTACAGAGAACAGGAGAAGAGAAAAGTGCAAAATTTTTTTTACTTTATGTAGACTATCGTTGATGTGCTACATCAGTTACAATGTTTTAAAAAATAATCTTAATGGGCTGGCTCAGCAGTGGCTTCAGTTGCAGTCCACAGCAGTGGCTTCAGTTGCAGGTAGTTTCTCAACCAGCCTTTTAAGAGAAGCCAAAGAAAATATTTTTAATTATTTTTTAATAAATGATACAGCACATCAGGAATAATCTACATGAATAATCTACTTCCCCGCCCTCTGTCGAGCAGGGGAAGTGAATAATTTGCCAATATCCTGAAGTAGCTCACTTATTAAGCTGTTAACAACTGTCAGACTTCAGTAGATAATTCTATCTATTCTGGCTACTCTGTTTCCAAGTGGTCCACACCAGCTTGCTCCCTGCTATTAGTGTAGCCCTACCCTAGTAGATATCTCAGAAGCAGTACACTAAATTACAGTCCATATAAGCTATGTTATGTATGTATGTATGATTTAGAATCATTTGTAGGCCACCCTTCTCCTGATGAAGGGACCCATGGAGGCTTACATTAAAAAAGGTAAAACTAAAAACACAATAAATTTCTGATTAAAAAGCAGTTAAACCACACTACTAATAAAAATTCCATTAAGTAATTTAAAAACATTTAAAACTTTAAAAGCAAACTTGAAAACAGACCGGTAGCCAATGCACTTGTTGTAGCAGTGGCATTATATGCTCCCTATAGCTGGCCCCAGTCAGCAGTCTGGCAGCTGAACCAGCTGAAGTTTCTTAATTTTCTTCAAACACAGCCAGAGTGTGTTGCCATAATCCAAATGGGATGTAATTAAGGCATGTATTGCTATAGCCAAATCAGACTTCTTAAAGTACAGGTGCAGCTGGCAACGAAAAGATTTTTAAAAATAAATTATAACTGATCTAGCACATCAGTGATAGTCTACATAAAGTAAAAAAATTTTTTTTCCATTTCCCCTGTTCTTTGTAGAGCAGAGGAAGTAATTAATTTGCCAATACAGTGGTGCCTCGACTTACGAACTTAATTGGTTCCAGAACTCCGGTCGTAACTTGAAATGGTTGTAAGTCGAAGCACCATTTCCCATAGGAATGCACTGAAATGCAATTAATCCGTTCCGGCCGAAGAAAAAAATCACCAAAAAAAATAAAATAAAGACACTGCAAGACCCATCGGAAACACGATTGATCCGTTCCGGCTGAAGGGGGAAAAAAAGAAAAGCAAACAAACCGTGCAAGACCCTTCGGAAATGCAAAAAAAAAAGCAAAGCAAAAATCAAACAAACCGTGCAAGACCCATCAGAAACGCAATTAATCCGTTCCTGCCGAAGGGGGGGGGGAAGCAAACGAACCGTGCAAGACCCTTCGGAAATGCAAAAAAAAGCAAAGCAGAAAGCAAACAAACCGTGCAAGACCCTTCGGAA
Organism: Intellagama lesueurii; assembly: GCA_037013535.1. Taxonomy (NCBI): domain Eukaryota; kingdom Metazoa; phylum Chordata; class Lepidosauria; order Squamata; family Agamidae; genus Intellagama; species Intellagama lesueurii. The sequence continues at coordinate 93,585,192 of JBAJHW010000003.1, read as the reverse complement.
ATGCAAAAAAACCAAAGCAGAAGGCAAACAAACCGTGCAAGACCCATCGGAATTGCAAAAAAAAGCAAAGCAGAAAGCAAACAAACCGTGCAAGACCCATCAGAAATGGGGAAAAGCAAAGCAGAAAGCAAACAAACCATGCAAGACCCATCGGAAATGGGGGAAAAGCAAAGCAGAAAGCAAACAAACCGTGCAAGACCCATCGGAAATGCAAAAAAAAGCAAAGCAGAAAGCAAACAAACCCTGCAAGACCCATCGGAAATGGGGGGAAAAAACCCAAAAAGCAAACAAACCCCGCAAGACCCATCGGAAATGGGGGGAAAAAACCCAAAAAGCAAACAAACCCCGCAAGACCCATTGGAAATGGGGAAAAAAAAACCCAAAAACAAACAAACCCTGTAAGACCCATCACAGCATAGAAACATAATCCCACCACCCAGCCCAAAACCACGCTGCAAAACCCACCCAGAACAGTTTTTAAAAAGTAGAAAGCAGCACCTTACCAGGCAGTCCGAAGCCTCCTCCAATCGCACACCCTCTAACCGCTGGGGCGAAAGAGCTACAAAGAAGCAGCCTCTTCGCCACCAATGGTTAGCAATTTGAATTCCCTGCCTTTTTTCCCTGCCTTTTTCTGGTTGTAACTGGAAGCTCCGGCCACAAGTCGAAGCAAAATTTTGTGGCCGGAGCTGGCCGTAACTCGAAATGGTCATATGTCAGGACATTCGTAAGTCGAGGCACCACTGTATCATGAAGTGGCTTTCTAATTAAGACACTTCATCCTATTAGCAAATTTAAAGAGAAAGGCTTGCTTTGGATTGGTTGCAGTAATCACACGTTCTCGAACCAATGCAAACCAGAATGATCCTATCCGCATCAGAAAAGCAGAAGTCTTTTAACTGCAAATGCACTCCTGGCTGCTGTCAATATCTGGGCATCCAGGCTCAGGGATGAATCCAGGATTACATCCAAAGTGTGGACCTAAGTTTTCAGGGAGTGTGCAATTCCATCCAGCATGGGCTGCATCCCTCTTCCGTTATCTGCCTTTCAGGACCAGAAACACTTCTATCTTATCTGGATTAAGTTTTGTTTGCCCTCACCCATTAGAACACACATATAACCATGGGAAAACATGTACAAAAATATATGTTTCGAAGAAAAGTGTATGAAAACACTTTCAAATCTCTCTATTGTAGGGTGAGACTTGTAATCTGATAGCTATCAGAGTTGAAACAAATTTGGTGATAGAAAAGTATGATTCTCAACAAGAGTCTCTACAAGAACAAGCTTGACAGGTTCAGCTTCACATCTCTGCTTGGGTCTGTGAGCTGGATAAGAGGAGAAGGCGGAGATGAGGCTATGGGCATGCTGACAAAAAGCAGCCATGGGTAGGAGAGAAGATGTGGAAATGTGGACTACTGTGTTAATGATTCCAAGCCAGAATTATCTTCTGGGAGGCCTCAGTATATACCTCTGTTGAGATCTAGACACCCACTGGCCATATGCCTTTGTATAGAACAGTTATTCCCAACCTTAGATACCGTATTTTTCCATGTATAAGACACCACCATGTATAAACCACCACCACCCCACTTTTCTAAATCAAAATTTCTTTCTTTGCAAAAAAGCAGCTTTCCCCCTCCAGGTTTTGCAAAGAAAACGGAGGGGGAAAGCGATTTCTGCTTTCCCCCTACATTTTCGTTGCAAACGTTTTGCAATTTAAATGTAGGGGGAAAGTAGGAATCGCTTTCCCCCTGCATTTTCTTTGCAAAACCTGGAGGGGAAAAGCTGGTTTTTGCAATGAAAATGTAGGGGGAAAGCAGAAATCGCTTTCTCCCTCCATTTTCTTTGCAAAACCTGGAGGGGGAAAGCTGCTTTTGGCAACGAAAATGTAGGGGGAAAGCAGAAATCGCTTTCCCCCTCCATTTTCTTTGCAAAGCCTGGAGGGGGAAACAGGGATCAAAGCACTTTGATCCCTCCCCCCCTCCTTACTTCCGAGTATAAAACGACCCTCAATTTTTCCTTTAATTATTTTAGGAAAAAGTGTCATTTTATACACGGAAAAATACGGTAACCCTGGTATTCTTGGACTGCAACTCCCAGAAGACTTCACCACTAGGTGTGCTGACCAGGATTTCTGGAAGTTGAAGTTCAAGAACACCTGAATTACTCTTGTTTGGGAACCACTGGTATGGAAGACAGATCTCTATTTGAAAGACTGCCAGATATCCTTTTCAAGGCATCTCCTATCTGTCTGGTTCGAAAAGAGGAAGACCAAAAATGAGATGAATAAACTCCATAATCTGCAGAATTGAGCTTACAAGACTTGAGTAGGGCTGTTGAGGACAGGACATTTTGGAGATTTCTCTTTCATAGGGTCACCATTAGTCAGAGGCGATTTGGTGGCATGTAACAATGTGGATTGGTACTCTTAGGCTTCCTTCCTTTTTTTCCCTTTGGTCATTTCCTGGTTCTTCTAACTCCTAGCCTGACAAAGCAAATACACATGGCTCATCCATAGTGGCTGCCTGCAGATATTGGACAAAATCCTCTTATCTATTTATGTTGGCAAAGCACAAACAGCATAATTTTTGAAGATGAATTTCCCCAAGTTAAGATGTCACTGTAGACATCAGTTGCTTACTGAGTTACATGATTTTTTTAACTTGAGGCAATATGCTTGCAAAAGTTACACTATTTTCATAGCGATGCAAGAGGATTTTGGCCCTTGTGTACACTCTAGCAACTCTAGGGGCTTCTGTGAAAACCTGAAAAAAATTTCCTTCCTAGTATCTATAACTATATTTATGTTACTATTACTGTTTAAATAATAAACATTAATAGTAACATAAATATATTTTTATATATTAACTTTTCTTTTTTTAGTCTGATATCAGTTTCCAGGGTGATTACTCCTCCTCAGTATTTACAAGGTCAGTGCTAAACTCTTGTACTCTGTCAGTAAAAATACCAGATAATCCTAACAGCTCCTTGCTCTTACTATAAAGATTTAAGTTCTCAGTTAAGGCCTGAAGATTTTGTCATTTTTGTCTATGCACAGGGCTACATGTGAGGACAGGAGGCAAGATTCTGCTTTTGATATCATGTGCTCCTGACCCTTGCATTTACAAAGGGGACCCCACACATCTCCTTCAATAACGGACATACACATGCACAGATGCCCGCACATGGAACTGTTGAAGAGCAAACAGAGGCAATCAACATTCCCTCTAATTTTCGTTTCCACTGCGTGGGAGCCTCACCCTGTGTGTGCGTGGAGGGGCGGTGCTTCATCTGAAATGGGAAGTAAACCGGCTGCCCGAGAGCAGCGCTGATTGAGCTCTGTGCACGTATGCACACACCTTAGCGCAAGGGTCTCCAAACTTTTCAGTATGAGGGCCACATCATATATTTTACACATTTTCGAGGGTCGAAGGGGGGGAAAAAATCCCTCTCGAGATCTGTATCTTTCCCATCCTGTCACTACCCAATAAGAAGTGTCCTTTCAAGCCAGAGAGAGAGAGAAGCCTGGGGAAGGGCGGGAGCTTCGTTGTTTCCCCATGGCGGATCAGCTGAGAGCGAGCGAGCATGTTCATTACGGCAGGGGATGAGCGGGAGATCAATCCTGTTGCCAGGTGCTGTTAGGGAAGGCAGGGAGGCGGAGGCAGGGTGGAAAAGGTCCTAGAGTCGCTACCATCCATTCTAGGCAGCCACGGACCCCCAGCATACTAGACTGGGCCGGATAAAAAGGCAAGGCGGGCCAGATGTGGCCCGCAGACTGTAGCTTGGAGACTCCTACCTTAGAGGAAACATTGGAGGCAATCCATCTTTTTCTTCAGTAAACCCAATAGTGACTTTGGGGGGGGGGGGGAAGAATCAAAGTCTGCACTGTTGGGCCCCCAGCTATAACCAATACCAGCTACTCTAGGATGAGAGAGAAAAAGTTGTAGGATCCCATAATTAATCTTTCACCTCACTTCTGTTTCAACTCTCTTCTCTCCTGCAGGTGTAACAGAGGGTGTTTACAAAAAAATCTTGCCTATTAGAGAAAAATATTCCTGTACAGATGTGGATGAATTCAAAAATTGGTGTTTGGTTGAACTATGGTGAAACCTGATAGTATGCATGATTACTCAGATGTAAGTCCCACTGTAGTCAGTGGGTCTTCCTCTTAGTCCAATGTGCATTGTGTACAGGATTGCAGTCATAAGCACACAGCTATACAAGACATCCGGGTAGGTGGGACTTGTCAGCCTTGGAAGGCAGCCTGTCTAGGAGAAGGAAAACTCCGATTTCAAACCTCCACTGCCTTGTGGCTATATCCACTGATGGAAAAAGCTTCAGGAGTTAACCTTGAAGCAAAATCCGGAGCCGGAGTCCCGGAGGCAGTTCGTGCCATTCTGGCAACTGCGATGTCGCTGGAACCAGTTGTATTGGCTCTTGCCTTTCCATTCGACTATTTCAGTGACGTGGAGAGGGGAGATTTGCTGCTTGGGTAACAGCCTATCCTCCATATTATTTTACCCAGGCTTCGTGCTCTGGAGAGGACTTTTTACCATAGTCTCTTGAGACTGAAGGATGCCTAATCTAAATACAAGACACAAGCATCTATGCAGCTAACTTTGGCCATGGTCACACCAGCAAAGTGTCCCTCTGTGGTTACACAACTTTTAATTGCATTTCTGTCGTGCTTTGAAGTCACGTGGTATTTATTCCAGGATGTGCATCCCAATGTGCTTTTGGGTTATCAAGTGATTTCCTTCTAATTCAATAAGTGCTTAGAGCTTCTTGTTGAGACCGACACATCAACACAAACACCACAGAAAACTTTTTTTAAAATTAAAAACATTTTAAAAGGACATGCACAGTGACAGTAGTTCAAAAAAGTTGCAATGAGATCATTCATGCACACAGCAATGCAACATTTTTTAAAAAAGATCCACAGAAAAGTAGAAGCACCCTGCCAACCGAGAAATGGTCCACAGTTACCATGCTTGCTGGGTAGATGATTTACTTATGGCCATGCATCATGTGACCACAAATTTAAATTGCGAAATCAAAGGGGGAGAACTGGAAAACATTTCGTTGGTATGACCACGGCCTTTGTTTTGTGTTCTTTAGACCATAATGGAGCCATCTATATGCAAGTCTGCTTCTCCCTCCAGCTGCTTAAAAAAAAAAAAATCTTATGGCTATCTCCCGTACATTAAATCTTTCCCCTTTTCAATGCCTTCACAGACAGCTCAGTTATGGTATCTACCACAAGTGTGTTGTGTGCTATAGCACTATTTGTTTCAGCACAAAACCAACTGTCCATTTAACCATGCTAATTTACAGCCACACTTTTGCTGACTTTTCAAATCCAGTTGAATTAAAAAAAGAGAAAAAAAGAATTAAGTCTGAACATTTTAAGGCTGCATTGGTACTCAGTTCCCTGCAACTAAAGTGATATGCAGACCTCCCTATTCTCATCCTGTTAGTCCCAAATTTGGCCTTCTGTTTTCAAAATCTATTGGGATCCACTCCCATAGGTAACTGGACTGATTATTCTACTGTGCTTCAAGCTGCAGGTTCGAATTGAGTGATGAACGACATGATCCTCACCCCTTTTGAACCTCACTTCTTGACACAAGTTGAAGAGGTTCTACCTGAATATAAATTTAATCCAAACTGGACATTTCTCATGATTAAAACCGCTCTAATGGTCTTACAATCCCAGTCCAAAGGAATTCATCTAGGAGCAAGACTATGGTGGCTCTGTGGAAAAACAGGGTTTAAGGTTCTCCCCATAAAATGGCAAGGAACCAAAAATATTGGCACCCTTGCAATTCTGTCAGAAAATGCAACCCTTCTATCAGAAAATTGTTGCAGTTGCAAATGTTTTGGTACTCACATGTTCATTTCTTTGGTTTGCGTTGGAACAACACAAAAAAACAGAAGAAAAGTCAAATCTTCCCTCCATCCACTGTTTGAATTTTGGTTTCTTGTGTTCTTTCCATCTTGGATCATTGTGTTTTCTTTTTTTTTTTCTTTTTAAGTAGCATACTGTCATTTTAAATTGTAATTTTGTATATGTTATGTTGTTACCCGCCCAGAGTAGTCTATATGACTAGATGGGCGGGCTAAAAATATAATAAATAAATAAATAAATCTGATACATTCCCACACAGAAACCCAAAAATGCACTGGCCAAAATTATTGGCACCCTGTCTAAATTGTAAGAAATAACTGCTTGTCAAGCATGTGATGCTCCTTTAATTTGTATTTAGACACACCTGTCACAAGCAAGAGGTGTGGACAATATAGTAATCACACTTGCAACCAGTTAAGATGGAAAAAAGTTGACTCAACCTTTGTGTTGTGTGTGACACTGAGCATGGAGAAAAGAATGAAGTGTAAAGAGTTGTCTGTGGATTTGAGCGAAAAAATTGTGGAAAAACATCAACAATCTCAAGGCTACACTTCCATTTCCAGAGATCTTAATGTTCCTGTGTCCACTGTGTGCAATATCATCAAGAGGTTTACAGCCCTTGGCACTGTAGCTAACCTCCCTGGATGTGGACGGAAGAGCAAAATTACTGAAAAATTACAACAAAGGGTTGTTCGAATGGTGGATACCGAACCCAGATTAACTTCCCACAGATTCAAGCTGATCTGCAGACACAGGGTACAACAGTGTCAGCTCGCACTATCCATCGACATCTGAATGAAAAGGGACTCTATTAAAGGAGACCCAGGAGCACACCACTGCTGACACAATGGCATAAAAAAGCAAGACTGGAGTATGCCAAAATGTATGTGACAAAACCACAATCCTTCTGGGAGAACGTACTATGGCCAGATGAGAGAAAAGTAGAGCTTTTCGGTCAAGGACATCATGGCACTGTTTACATAAAAAGAAATGAGGCATTCAAAGAAAAGAACACAGTCCCTACAGTCAAACATGGTGGAGGTTCAAAGATGTTTTGGGGTTGCTTTGCTGCTCCTGGCACCGGATGCCTTGACTGTGTGAACGGTATCATGAAATCTGAGGATTACCAAAGAATTTTGGGGCGCAACGTAGTGGCCAGTGTCAGAAAGCTGTGTATCCACCAGAGGTCATGGGTCTTCCAGCAGGACAATGACCCGAAACACACTTCAAAAAGCACTCAGAAATGGTTACAAACAAAGCGCTGAAGAGTTCTGAAATGGCCAGCAATGAGTCCAGATCTGAATCCCATAAAACACCTGTGGAGAGATCTCAAAACAGCAGTTGGGAGAAGGCATCCTTCAAATCTGAAGGCCCTGGAGCAGTTTGCAAAAGAAGAGTGGTCCAAAATTTCAGTAGAGAGGTGTAAGAAACTCATTCATGGTTACAGGAAGCGATTGATTTCAGTTATTTTTTCCAAAGGAGGTGCTACCAAATATTAAGTTAAGGGTGCCAATAATTTTGGCCAGTGCATTTTTGGGTTTCTGTGTGGGATTGTATCAGATTTGACTTTTCTTCTCTTTTTTTTTTGTGTTGTTCCAACACAAACCAAAGAAATGAACATGTGGGTACCAAAACATTTGCAACTGCAACAATTTTCTGAGAGAAGGGTTGTGTTTTCTGACAGAATTGCAAGGGTGCCGATATTTTTGGCCATGACTGTAGATATCTTTGGCCAGGAGGTACCCATCCCAAACTCCCAGAAGCAATTTGTAATAGTACCCAGTCTAGTTACCATCAACCCGGCACAGACAAGCCTTTATCCACATGGGACCTAGTAGGGAGAGCAATGTTTCTGTCAGTCGGGGTTGCAGCTAATTACAAAGACTTACATGCCCTAAATAACTTCATTCAAAATAGTTCTGTAGCCCTTGAGCAATTGGCAAACCTCACAAATGACATAGTGTCACGTATTCAAGAGGAAGTTAACTCACTTAAAAATATGGTAATGCAAAACAGGTTAGCCTCAGATTTGCTCCTTATGGCTCAAGGGAGCACTTGTGTCTTTATAAACCAAACACGTTGCACATTTTATGATGAAACAAAAGGGCTCATTCTGGATCACGTTAAAATTCAGTAGTACATATTGTTTCCTCACTACAGCAGGAACATAAAAGTTTCCAAACACACACTTTTGGTATGTCTTAGGATTGGGGCTGGCTCACATCATGGCTACCTAACTTCAATTGGTTACATCAGCTATTTATTGGATTTCTTTTACTCATTAGTATATTATTGCTTGTTTGCATGTGTATCTATTGCTGCCCTCTCCTTATTCAATATCTTCCAAAACCGTCCTCCACATTAAGTTCTTCAATGTATATGGTACTCGCTGACTTACCCTCAACTATCTCACAGGTAGAACTGAACTCAGGGTATCTTTTTATCAAATGAGTTAAGTGTTCTGTTCATCAAACCATCCGTAAAAGCGACCACATTGATGAACAAAAGAAAAGGGAGGAATTGTTAGTCTACATTTATTAAATTGTATTATTGTATTCATTGCTATACATTTTCCAAGAAAACTTCCAGTCTTACAGGAGTGTCTTATATTGCAAAAGTATTGTGCCTTCGTTGTTTGACTCTTGCCATGCCCTACATGTATGTGTGTATGTTTCTGACATTCTTTAACACTGTTGTGTAGTCTGTAGGGAGAGAGGGGCCTCCTTGTAACCTTGAAAAAGGGGCTTTGGCAGGGCCTGGACAATACAATGTTCTTATCAAGGGTGGCTAGTACTGTCCTGAAACTGGTCAAAACCTGCTCTCCAGGCCTCACCCAACACCCCTTCAAGATGCCCCTCAAGCTCTTTAGCATAAGAAACTGATAAGCTAAGGAATAAGGGTCTGTTGCTATCTTTGTTAGGGGCTTTTGCTCGCCTTTAGAGCATAGTCACTAGCGTGTAATTTTGGCTTCAATAAAATTGTGTTGCACCACACTGGTCTCCTTTTCTTGGTCTTCTGCTAGGGAATTCCCCATCCGAGCTAGGTAATAATCCGTATTATGATCCAGGTTATAATGCCTGCCCCTCTCTTGGATCCACACTTCAATGTGGTGAGGGGTTTGAAGGTGTCAGGGAAGCTGAGAGCAATGTCATCAGGAAGCTAGATTCCATTATCAGTTTGGACTCCTATGAGGGTCACCCAAGATGGTCAAAGCTGAGACATCAAACTAAGATGCATCTACCCTGTTCAGGATTAATGGTCACATTAGCAGCAAAGAATGGTGATAAAGCAAAGAAGTTCCTGGAGGATAGCTACAGCAGTAATAGAAGGTCATGCTGTCAGAGGATCTTTCACAAACAATGTCAGTGACACTCAAGCTAACTTTCGTTCTTTGAAGACTTTGATAAAACAATAAAAAATGAAACAAAAAATAGTGCTGGAAGAAGAGGCTCCCAATTCAAAAGCCACTCTATCAGCTACTGGGGAAGACCAAAGGACAAATACCAATGGAGCTGTCGATAAATAAGCAACAAGATCAAAGCTTACAGAATGCTTAGTGACCAATATGCACAGAGATGAAAGGAAAGTCCAATGCTACATGACGCATATAATTGGAACATGGAATGCAAGAAGTATGAACCAAGGTAAAGTGGAAACTGAAAAGCAAGAAACAGAGTTTTAAACATTGCAGTGTTTAGTGTGAGTGAAGTAAAGTGGACAGAGATGGGACATTTTCAGTCAGACAGTTACAAAGTGTTTTACTCTGGAAAGGACAACATCGGAAGAAATTGAGTTGCTCTGATACTGAGACAAGATACATTTAGAGGCTACAATGCAAGATCTGATCAAAAACGAGCAATCGGACATCTCGGAAAACCTGTCAGCATAACCACCATTCAAGTCTATACTCCAACTACAAATGCTGAAGAAAAGGAAATTTAAAGCTTTCATCTAGGTGTTCAGGAGGAAATTGGTCATACACCTAAAGAAGATGTACTGCTCATAGGTGACTGGAATGCAAAGCTCCTGTGGGAGAACTTGGTTTAGGAGTCAGAAATGAAGCAGGAGAATGATTCATAGAATTCAGTGAAGCCAACAATCTGTTCATTGCTAATATGTGCTTCAAACAACAGAATAGACCACTGTACATGTGGACATCAATATAGAAATCAGAAAACCCAGACTCAGAAGGACAGCAGTGAAAAAATAGAAAAGAGCATCAAATGTAAAGACATGTCACTGGAAACTAAGGTCAAAATTATCCACATTATTTTACTCCTGATTACTATATACAGATGTGAAAGCTGGAGAATGAGGAAAGCAAACAGGAAAAAAAATGGTGTGTTTGAAATATGATGTGGGAGGAGGTCTTTGTGGATATCCCAAACTGCCAGGAAGACAAACAGGTGGGCCCCAGATTAAATCAAGCCTGAACTCTCTCTAGAAGCAAAAAAACTGAGACTGTTGTACTTTGGACATATCGTGAGAAGATAAGACCTGCTGGGAAAGACAATAATGCTAGGAAAAGTTGGCAGCAGGAAGAGAGGAAAACCAAATATGGGATGGGTTGACTCTGGACAGGAACTACAGTTTTGAGTTTGCAAAAGCTGAGCAGGTCTGTTAATGATAAGACATTTTGGAGAGCACTGTTTCACAAGGTTGCCAAAAGTCAGAGGCAACTTCATCCATATAATAGCAACAAAAATAACACCTTCAGATGCTTGAAAGTTGGTGAGGGGAGGAGAGCAAGTCTCATTAATTGGCACTTTTTTATTTTTTTTAAAAAAAATTATTACCTACTTTTCCTAATATCCAGAAATGGAAGTTCATGGGAGATGAGTGGAATTTATGAAGAAATTAACATCTTTTACCTTACTTTTACCAAGTTTAAAGTTGCTGGAGTTGCTTAAGAGTGTACTTACCTCAGAATAAGGCTGTAACTAGACTGGCAAGCGGAGAGATTTGCTGTGGCTTAAGTTACAATTTATTTAACACTTCTGTTTGGATTCTGCTTGGATTAGGTGATCACACAGAGACCATGGATTATTTCAGTGCCAGTGTCCACACTGGCCCTGCAAGTCCAATGTGGTTTGATCCACACCACCGCCCACAGTCCCCCTTCCTTCGATCTCATCCTCTTGCCAATTCCCTGCTCTCCTTTTATGGTTCATTGTAAAGCCAGTGGGCTGTTTAAACTGTTGCATAGCTTTAGGAAAAAGGAAAGGAAAAAGTTTGCCAAAGTTCTCCATAATGTACCAACATATACTGCAGAAACGTAGCAATATGCTGTAGTTCATCAGAGTTGTTTCTATTTCATACCGATTTTTATTTTTTTGTTCTAGTGCTACACTAATATATCGATGCAGGGATAAGGTGATCTAATGCTAAACTCAGTAGATTGTTATTTAAATCAAGGAATTAAGATGGTTGGGGTAAATATTCTTGCTATCTAAAACATCATGCCAAGCTTAGTACACCACTAGAATACCACCCACAGCCACACACCCCATCCATTTGTAGAATGAAATAGCTGATTCCATGAAGAAAACACAGTTTGTATAGCTCCAGCTTGAATAAAGTAGACATCTCCAGTGGCAAGGAAAAAAACTCTACATTGGAAGCAAAAAGGGCTGGGCTCAGTCAAATTGGCCTTTGCATCATGTGATCATTTTTTTTAAAAAAAAATAAACTGCATCCATTTTACTTCTGCAGCAAATCCTGTACTATTTAGCAGTGTAGTCGCAGCATGAGTCTTCCTAAATTATAGCTGTGCACAAATGGCCTTTCAAAATTCTCTACCCTATATGTAGGAAGAAAATATTTGGGTAAATTTCACTAAATTTCTTCAGGGAAAGGAGAAATTCTCCAACAGTTTCTCAAAAAAATAATTTTTTTTCCTCTTAAGGTTGCTTTGCTTCTAAATGTGGAGCTGAGATTCTAATCTAGTTTTACTCAGTGGCTGAAACCCTGTTGGGAGAACTGCCTAACACAGGGAGGATGAAGCCATCAGTCATGGCTGTGTAAGAACCATTTTGGGGCAATAAAAATTTTTCCCAAGGCCTCCTCTGGGTTTCAGGGATCCCTAGGGATCCCCTTCATTCTTGGGCTCCGAAAGGCTGCCCCACAATAAAGGAGCTCCCTAGGGTTCTCCGAAATCTAGAGGGGCTCAAGGAAGCTTTTTATTGCCCTGAAACGGTTGCAGCATGACTGTTGCTGATGATGTCATCCTTAGTGTATAATGTAAAGTTGCACAACAGGTTTTAAGCCACTGCAACACAGTCGTAGGAAATGGAGCTGTCCTCAGACAGCCCTGACACAACAGACCTGAACATGATGAGTCCACCTGACCATTTTGGTGACTCAATATGCTAAAATCTACTGCCGGGCATCCCATATTCCTTGTCCCATGTATTCTCACTGTTACGATCCCATCAAGCATACAGCACATTAGAGATGGGATATCTCTAATGTGGCCTGGCCCTTTGCACCCACCCTCCAGAATCGGCTGGTCCACTTACTGCTTGCATCACAGCATGTGCAGCCATTGTCGCTCGCGCTGTGCTGATTGTGGAAGTAGCCCGGCCAGTGCTTCCTTGTGCTGTTGACCACTCCAGCGAGGAGGCGAGGTGACAAGTCTTCCTTATCAGCTGCTGAGCGGGGAGGCGGGGAAGCACCAGTTGGGCTACTTCTGCGATTGGTGCACCACGAGCAGTAAGTGGACCGTCCAGTTCTGGGAGGTGCATCCAAAGGGCCAGGCCACCTGTAGTGGTGATATTCATATTTGTCTCCCCCAAGACGGATACAAATATCCAATCTCTACAGGGCATCCACTATTTTGTATACCAAACAGCCTATTGTCAGGAACCCAAATCCTTCCTTTCCAAAGCTATTCTTACCACTGGTTGCTTTGCAAGACTGGGTTCACATCTTTTGGATATTAATTCCCAGAATTCTCCAGGCAGCATCATGCCCACAGGCCATGTTGTTGAGAGCATTCTAGGAATGGCATAATCCAAAAAAGGAACTGTTCCAAGCTTTGGCTCTCCAATGCCTATTTTGTTCACACCGAAAACCCATGTAATTCTGCCAACATGGCATAATCCTGGAATAGAGCATGCCAAATAGGTTGGAGCATCATGTTATTTACAGCCACAACAGAGTGGCTATTTCCCTTTAATTGTAGAATCACCATGGCTACATTCAACACCAGACGCCTCTCATTATGCTTGCAGTTCCAGTTTGCAACAACTCACTCATAAACTAATGTCTCTTCTTCTGTGCCATTTTTAAACCATGCAAGCTGAGGTTAATAATTCTAGTTGCAGGAAGTAAATTAAGTAAGAAGGGCAACATTTAAATATAGTGCTCCTTGCCCACAGTATGAGAATGCCTTGTATTCATAGCTTGGAATAGTAGGGAGAATTCTGGAAGTTGTAAGCCAAAATGGGACTTTCTTCTAAACTCTGGTTGTTTATCACAGAGCTCTACCACCATATTTTATTATGTCTTTAAATAACAGCCTCAGTCAGACATGTCTCCAGTTAATCCACCTTACTGGCTTCTATCAAAGGAATGGAGAAAACAGGACTTCACCCTCCCCATGTTCACTCTTTGCACCCTTAAAATCTGCCGGACCCTTGGGAATAGATTTGGAGGAACAAGGTTTAGAAGAGGAGTAGAAAAACCCTCTGCTCATAGAACACAATGCTTCACTCTAAGTGTGCAAACTTTATATTTGAAAAATGTAAGTTTTTCATTTCTTTTTGTTTTGAAGCCTTCTGCAAACATACACTGTGATGCCACATCTCATTTAATTTGCAAAACCATACTCTGTTCAAGTGAAACCTAAGATGCACTCACAATACACATTACTGCATCCATCACGTTGCTGTCATTAATTTAAGTGTCATTTGGGGGTTGGGTGTTTTTTGTCGCTGCTGTTTTTGTCTACAAACAGACATCTAATGTTACGTTTCTGGGTAGATTTCCTAGTTAGCTATTAATACGGTAACCCAGGGACTGTGAAAGCTTTTCTCGTACATTGCCTCCAGATTCCAAACAAAACAAGGAAGACTTCATTAATTTTTGTCCCTTATACTATTTGCTACATACAGAGAACTGATGTCTTTTCCATCCCTTGAGTATTTATATAAGACAGTGAGTGTCAAAGGGAACAGAAGTAAAACCGTGGTAATTTAGGCCCTGAGACATCACAAATCTTTTGACTTCCAGCAACAATATTGGATTGGGATTCTCAGGTCTTTCTTTTTAATTGCCTTACCCTCCATAACAATCACTCCTACATCAAAGTGAATTCCCCTCTCCCAACCAACTGCACCAGGCCGATTTGATCTGTACAGAATGGTGTTCAATTTTCCATTCTTCCCAACGTTAACAAGTGCAAATGTTTACCCCACCCCAGGTCTGCAGCATCTTTGAACCTTCTGCATCAAACAGTGAAGTATTAAATGGAAGCTGATCTTCAATCCAGGTGATATTAATGAAAAGAGCTGCCCCAGTACTTTCAGCAGCAGCTGGAATCCCATTTAATCCTGAGGGCTCATCCAGAAAGAACATTTATTCTTTGGCAGATGCCTAACTGATTACTGAAGTTCTTGATTTTTCCATCACTATTCAGATGATGCAAGATTTGCCTCAATAACAACAGGAACAAACAGTGACAAAATCCCTGATTTAGCATGGTTATTTTTTATTTTTTTGGTCTGCTCCTTGGGGACATGATTGATTTCATGCTTTTCAGCAACAAAGGATCTGCAGCATTTTTGCTATATATGCTTGTGTGTTGCTGGGGCAAAGGGTGGGGTTCCAGGCAGCTGTTGCTAATAACTTTCCCTTTCATCCCCACCCAGCTCGGCCCTCCACTGTCCTTTTTGATCACTTTCTTTCCTTTGGCTCCCATCAAAGCAGATGTTTCTCTACCATGCTGAGGCTAGCACTGCCCTGCCTGCCTCCACAATAGGATAGTGGGAGGAGAACTATCCTGTAGTGTAGTCATTCTCAATTGGGGGGGGCTATATGGCCCCCTGGGGACCACTGGCACATTTGAAGGGGGCCACAGATTGAAATATGTGCAAAAGTTCTGAAAGCTATCCGTTTGTGTTGTATCCTTGTTTGACGGGGCCCTGGAATCTGAGAATTGCTCCTAAAGAGGCAGGGGCCAAAAAAAAGGTTGAGAATGGCTGTTACAGTCCTTCTCCTGTTAAATAAAAAGGGGGCAAAACTGAAGGAAGCATATTTTTTCTTTATTATTCTCTTTTGACTCTTTTCACATCTGTCCAGGCAAAGCTGAGATTGGCAAAGAAAGCAGAAGAGATGGGTTGTGTTGGTGTTCAGGGAAAAGGACCCCACCTCTTTATTGACACCTCCCCACCCCTTTCCCTGCCTTTTGTCACAACTGTCATTATGCAGGCTGCAGCAACTTCCTTTTTTTGTTTGTTTAATTTAGTAAGTGGTATAGCACTACAGTAGTACATCATGGATACTCCCTTATATCTGAAATAGTGCTGTGTCATTTAGGAGAATATTTTAAAAAGTTTTTTTCTGCCCAGTTCTGCCCGTATCACCTGTTCGAGTCAGGCCGGGCGGCTGAGGGGAGGTCTGAAGGGAAAAAACTAAAAATCGGGCCTTCTTGGCAGTGCCCCCTTGTCTCTGGAACAATTTACCTTTAGAGATCCGCCTGGCCCCCTCACTGAAGGCCTTTAAGACCAATCTGAAGACATGGCTATACAGGCAGGCCTTCCCTACAGCCATCACCTAGCCTATTTTTCCTTTCCTTTCCTTTTCCATCTTGGATTCTGCTGTTAATTTGGGTTTTATTAGTACATTTATACTTTCATAGTTTATTTTTTGTGTAAACCGCCCAGAGTAGACACGTTCTAGATGGGCGGTATATAAGTTGAATAAAATAAAATAAATAAAAAGTTGTGGAAATTTAAAATAGAAGAGGGGAGTTCTTCCACCATCCTTTCTACTGTCACAACCCACTGTGTGAAACCTCATGGTGCAGTGGTTAAACTGCAGTACTGCAATCAAGAGGCTACTCACAACGTGAGTTTAATCCTGATGGGCTCAGGTAGCCAGCTCAAGGTTGACTCAACCTTCCATCATTCTGAAGTTGGTAAATTGAGTACCCAGCTTGGTGAGGTGGGGGTGGGCAATGTGTGGCCTGCATAATTGAATTGTAAACTGCCCAGAGAGTGCTTTAGCACTATAGCAGGGGTCTCAAACTCAATTTACCTGGGGGCCGCTGGAGGCAGAGTCTGGGTGAGGCTGGGCCGCATCAGATTTTCCACAAGAAAAGCTTTGTTAAAAAAATTCTTATTTTGTGTTAAAAAATAAAGAGATTTGAGAAGATTAAAACTCCCTGTGCACACACACACCCCTAGCAGCTGCATGCACCCCTTCTGCAAGGCTGGCCCCATCAGCAGAGTAATCTCTCCCCCCTACCCAAGGGCTAATGGGACTTCCTGGGGCTTCTTGATTCCCACTCTGGCAAGATGCCATTGTCTTGCCCAGTGTGGCTCAGGGAGACGGGGGGGGGGGGAGCGTGTGCGAGAAGGCTGTACTCTCGGCAGCACCCCCTCCCGCAGCACGTCTGGGCAGGGAGCGGAGGAGTGCCAGGCGGCAGGAAAGAGAAGCGCAGAGAGGACGAGGTGACAGCAGCAGCAGCCTCGCCAGGTGACCCGCGAAGAGCGGTGGGGGGGGGGGAGAGAGAGACCTAAAAGCAGAAGCCCCGGTGGCACCAAACCCCTGAGGGAGAAGACTGCCGGGCAGAGAGAGGGCTCCCCTTCTGGACGCGTGGGCGCTTCGGGGGGGAGGCGGGACCCAGCCCCTACGAGGCGGGGAGGAAGCCCCACACTCGCCAAGTAGGTGCCGCCGCCGCCGCTCCCGCTCCTTAAACTTTCATATTAAGGCGGGGGGCACAAACTATCATCCCGCGGGCCGCAATTGGCCCCCGGGCCGCATGTTTGAGACCCCTGCACTATAGGGTGGTATATAAGCAGCACACTTTGCTTTGCTTTGCAATACATCACAGGGTTGTCACCAATGAGAATGCCACGCACAGCTCTGTTTGGGATTGAATAAAGCAATCACACAGACTGCAGAAGGGGATAATCAGTAACACTCCCAATTGCACCAAATAAACTGCAGTCTAGCACTGCAACAGAAAGGAGTGGAAGAGCTCACAAAAGAGGCAGGATGGATCACTCTGGCTTAAAAAAAACATGTCGTTGCTAGAAAATAGGGTGAACTGAACTGCACCAAAAACCACACCAGATAGTGAGCTATACACTTGTCTGATTGCCCCCACAGTCTGTTGGAAAGGTAACTCAAGAAGGAGGACAGCACAGAGCAAGTTTTTGATTCCAGTGCTTTTCTCCAGTTGGAATGTCATAAAGGCTGATTCATAGGTTGCCAGCATGACATAGGAGCCAGTTCCATGTTATTGGTATCCCACACTGTCCCAGAAATGTCACGTAAAGAGAATACAAGTGGATTTGGAGGCCTGAGACAGTTGCTGCCCCTGGGAGCATTGGAAGGGAACCATGGCATTTGTCTGACCCACACAGTTCTTGTCTTCAGCGGTTATGGAAGCCGTATGGGATCCAGGCTCTGGACACAACTCCCATGTCACTCTGGTGATTTATAGTGAGTCTACAGTAAGTACAGACATTTGAAAGTTAGTAAGTACCGCATTACTTCCAGAGTCTCTGCTTGCTAAGTTTGCATAGCTATGTTTTAACAAGAGCTCCTTTATTAATGCTTGAAACTGTTTAAAGTTAGTTTAACAGGCACACTGACATGTCTCCATAGTAAACAAGTTTTACAGAGAGCAATGCCTTAACAGCTTAAATCCTGCTGCATGTATCACAGCAGACAACCTACAAAATAGCAGTCAAATAGATAAGTAGATGGAGATATACACACATATGCATATATATATCTACACATACATACACATAATCTGTCTCTGTTACACATAATCTGTCTCTGTTAAGGTATGTGTTAGTTTAAGGTATGTTTTCTGGGAGAACTGAAGACTTTCCTCAATATTTGTTAATACCTCTGTGTCCAAAAAGGGAAATTCCAGATATATTTTTTGGTACTTTGAATGCTGAAGTCCGGAGCAAACTAGGCCCAAACCTGTCCAAAATGTAGGACTGCAATTCCTCTTGCCACCATCTTCTTTCCTTTTTTTGTCCCCAACAGAAGAAGATCCAGGTTCTGAATCTGTGATGATCTGCTCTAACTCAGGGTTCACAGTTGCCAGAAATATCATGTCTGTGCAGTTCTTGATTGCTCTAGCTCTTCTTGCACAGCAGAATCTAAGTTTCATGTCAGGAATGATGGGGAATACATTTTTCATGGCCCCTGGCAGCTCTTTCTAGGACCCCTCTGGGTAAATTAGGTAAAAGAGTGGATCTGGTGGTAGTAGACTGAAGGTTCCATTATGATTGAACTGATTCAAAACAAAGCAAAGGGGTAAAAACATCAGCTCTAAAACACAATTTCTCAAACTTTGGGGGGTTATCTGGAATTGTCTTTATCTACAGTTTCCACACTTCGCATGCTTTTTTTCTTGGCTTGTAGCATTTTACGTTTGGAGACTGTAGATCAACAGTAGACAACTGTGGCCCTCCAGATGTTTTTGGATGCCACTTCCCAGTCCTAGCAGCCCTAGCCAGAATATCCAATGATGGATTAAGGGAGCCAAAGCACACATTCAGATAAAACCCTTTTTAGAAGGAATGTTCTCTAAAGTAGGGGAAATGGTATGATTTTGAAAACACATTAAAAGGAGAAACATGCATAATTGTAATTACCTCTGGAATGTAAACAATGCCTTGCTTGAATGCCTAATGATGGAGTCACAAAACAAAGCTGCTAGAGAGAAAACAGTTATAAGAACAAGAAAGGTGCATTTTTCTGAAAGCATGTGTTGGTGTGGAAATTCCACACATTTGGAGTCCGTATATATAAAGTCATGTAGGTCATTTCTGCCTAGTTCTGCTAGGCAGAATATATATAATACAGTGGTGCCTCGCTAGACGATTGCCTCGCAGGACGAGGAATTCGCTAGACGATGGCTTTTTGAGATCGCTACTGCGCTTCGCAAAACGATGGTGTCCTATGGGCGATTTTCGCTAGACAACGACTTTTCCCCATTGGAATGCATTGACTAGCGGTCAATAGCTGTCAGTGCATTCCAACAGGGACCCGCGCTCGCTAGACGAGGTTTCCCTATGGACGATCTTCGCAAGACGACGACTTTTCCGTTGGAACGCATTGAAGAGATTTCAATGCATTCCAATGGGGAAACGTGCTTCGCTAGACGATGTTTTCGCAAGACAGCGATTTCCGCGGAACGGATTAACATCGTCTAGCGAGGCACCACTGTATATGTATATTATATATATAATAGATTTGTAGATAAACAGTTTTGGGTGCTTGAATGGTCCTGGGCAGAGTGCTGTGGTAACTTGCAGTTGAGTAACTGAATGGTGATTGGTTAGCACTATCGGAAGGAGGGGAGGGTGGCTGCATAAGCATGCACATGCACACAAGTATATGGGTAATATGGCAACTAGAGATGGGCATGAACTGCTGGTTTGACAATCTGGTACTGTTCATTTCCCGACTTAACAGGGGATCCATGGTTTGTCACTCCACCATCTCCAAGAGGGGCCCCCTTGGCGGCATTGCCCCACCCCACCTTCAGTGGTTCGTGCCCATCTCTGATGGCGACTACTTCAAAATGTTTTCCTATGTTATGCTTTGTTGAGACATTATATGCTATGCATACATGTTTGTGTAGACACACACACTCATATCTTACAACTGACCTCGTGCTAATTTTTTTAAAATATCTGCTCTGTACAGACTGCCCATTGCTACAGCAACGCTTCTTGGAAATTCTGTTTGTGTGACTCTTCTTTGCATAATAAAGTACGGCCAGTTCAAATGTATTTATTATTTTAAAGCACAGCAAACATACCATATGGTCTTGTACTAGGGAACTTGCACCCCTGGTACCTAACGTCCTTTTAGCTAGTGATGCCAGGAGGATCTGAACCTGAGATCTGCTGTGCACAGAATAGAATGTTATGTATTTTCCCAACAGCAAGCTCCCTCTGATATTTTGAAAACCAGATGACACAGTTTCAGGGACATAAAAGGAGCCTCCCCGAAGAATGGAAAAGCATTGTGAGTACCCATGGGCATCCACTGGGCAATGGCGTGCAGTCGGCCAATCCTGCACTTCCAAAAGCATTGCACTGGAACAGCACCGAGGTCACCCACGTAGTGGACACCAACCCTCGAGACGATGGCTGAAATTGAGGAAAAGCTTGTGCACACATCTCAAGCTCTGATCACTTCAGGTCAAAAAGAGTCTAATTGTCTTGACATTTTAATTGATTTTAATTTTGCCTATATTTAATGATTTTGAATTGTGCATGAATTTTAATTAATGCTGTATTAGTCCCTTTTACATGGATAACTGGATAATTTCAGAGCCAAAAGCACCAACATAGGTATATGCAGAGAGAATGTAATTGTCACTTTTTTTTTTTCATTTATATTTCCTGGTACAGGGAGCCAACTCTTCTGACTGGGAGAACCAAGGAATAGCTGGGAATTTTTTGTGGGGGGGGGGAGGGTTTGAGGTGGGAATATTACCTCCATCTACATGACCTTGGTTGCGATCTTCCTCAAACAAAGATTACAGAGGTACCCTTCTTTGCCTTGGCTGTCAAGGGAAGGCTTTTGTAACAACCCCCTATGCAATGTTTCCCAAAATCTTCCTTTAGAAATTCTTGAGTCAGCTCTATCTGAAGATGCCACACTTTTCCACGGGACTTTCTACATCCCAAAACAAGTAGGAGATAACATTGAAGTCTCCCCCCCCACCCCATAAATTTCAGTGGATGTCACCAAACCCGCACTCGAGCAATTCTGTCTTAATTTTTTTTCCTGTCACTATTGTTAATGGCATTTATATGTTTACAGTCTGAACAATTTCACTCTGGGGCAGGCAATTTCTTTAGGATATTTGTCCTCTCAAAGGTTACAGCACAGCCTGGAAGTAACTAGTTACAAGTAGTATTGTTACTTTTTAGGAATAAGAATTTGCATTTCCAGGGTTTTTTGTTTGCTAGTTTTTGTTAACAGTCATGTTGAGGCATTTTTAGTGGCATTTTGACAAGAAATTTTCAGATTTTATAGCATTCTTCATAAATCGTAGGTGGTGAGGGAAATAAAATTTTGTTTTTTTCTTTTGTGTTTTTATAAATATTTCCAAAGTACATTATTGGAATTGGCCAAAATACAGAACCACAGAGTATTTTGATGTTTTTTTTTTTTTCTGGCTTGTGGCTAAAAGCAATGCAATGGTCTTAAACCATGTTTATCCTGCCAAATACTGTTGTGATCAGAACAGTGATAATGACAATCTAGCTACTGAGAAGTAATGAGTAATGCAGAGTTCATTTGAATTCTAACTTTTCAAGCTCTGCATTACAAAACTGATAAAAAAAGAAGGATCCCCAATGTTATTCACCCTCTTAACTAGCATATTATTTTTTTAAAAAAAAAGAATAGATGAACAAGAAACATTGTCAAAAGATTGTTGGAACAAATCCATTTTCACTCTCTTTATGTTACTAGGTTTACTCAACCAGCTAACAATTATTTTTAACTTGTCATGTTTCCTTTGAAGGTGATGTTATACTTTTTTTCCCTTCCTTTTGACAAGATTAATTCTGGCATAGTGGCCCTAAATAACACATTTCCCAGAAGAGTGTACATATTTGTTGGAATGATACTTTTTAGATCTCCAAGTAACAATACTGTACAACAGGTATATATATTCAGTGCCAAAATCTTCCTTATTATAGTATTAATTTAAGTCCATAGTTTAAACTGAAGTTTGAATACATTTCCACTGGGGTGAGAAGACAATCTGCTCTAGGACAATGGAAATTTTAACGCATATCTGAATTATATGGGGAAATATATTGTACCCTTATGGTAATCATCATCATTATCATCATCATGAGCTATCAAGTCAATTCTGAGTCACAGTGACCTTTTCAAGTGTTTGCTAGATATAGAGTGCTATATTCTTTACCTGAGTAAGATGCCTGGAATTTAACTTTCTATAGGAAGTACTTTATGGGTAGAGGGTATTTTTCCCACATAATGTATAAATCATAATGTACATAATGGGCAAAATCCTGTTGTGTAATTATGCCTGCATAACCTCCAGGGGCTTCTTCTAGCAGTGAGATTTTCAGATGTGTGCCAAGCATCCCAGAAAAAAAATCATTAATTTCATCTCTATAAACTAATCAAAGGAGGCAAAAATAGCTGTTAAATTTGAAAAGAATTTGTAGTAGATTTTCAGGTCTTCTAAGAGGCTGAGAGCTTTGATCAGGCAGAATTTCATGGCAATACAAAATATTAACTTCAAGTATGACATTGTAAGAAACACAACAAGCTGAACACTTTCCATAGGTTGGAAATATATGTCACTATTTTTCACAGATATGATTTATATCAGTTATTCTCATTCTGTTTATCGTTCTGTTTCCATATGTCTGACGAAGTCGACGTGTCCACGAAAGCTCACATTAAAATATAATAGTGAGTTTTTAAGGTGCCACATGGTTTTGTCATTTTGTTTTGTTTTGTTTCTTAGGCTTTTGCCAAATATTAAAAAGAATCCAACAAACACCACACTACTTTAGCTTCTCAACCTCTAATTTAGTCTACTAGTTCAGGCCACAATTTGGCGTACAAGCACTCCTGTCACATTTATTTCAATAGGACGTGGTCTGACTAGAGATGGTGGTGGTGAAACCTCATTGTTGCATATAACTATCCGTATTTTAGAGAAAATTTGGACAAAAATGTGTATTTTAAAGCAAATTGAATATGAAATATCATGCATATGCTTGTGCATTTAGCGAAAAAACTGTATGGAATAAACTGAATATGTGTGAAACCAACATGGGCTGGATCTAAACTGACTCACTTATACCTACTGAGAAACAAACTAATAAATAAGTAAATAACAGTAGAGTAGAATACTTATTTGAAAAGAAAAAAGGTTGTTGGCATAAGGAAACACTCAGGCAGCTCTGATGACTAAAAAGCCACTTCAGATAATATATTACAGCCCTTCTGGATGATGCGCAGGCATAAACATTGATCTTTCAGGGAAATGGCTGAGAAGGAGCTACTGAGTAACCCTTCCTGTGTGCTTCTTTAAAATATTGTCAAGACAATGCACTTCATTAAGTACAGACTTGGTTCATGTGTTGAATGTACTGAGGTACTTGTAGGTGGGGAACAGACTCTTCCAATGCTGTCTCCATATATGTTAATTTAAAGGCATGTCAGGGCAGAGTTCTCTTTCATACGAATAGCACCTAAACATTCAGCCACCCTGCTTTTCAATCTAAGACGGTACACAGCGGTAGCCAGCTTTCCCCACAATGTAGGGTTGCCACATTCTCTGGTGAGGTATCAAAGAGGCCTCCCGGACTTCCACCGCCGTTGCCGGGAGGCCTCCGGAACCGGCACCAGCGGCTGCTTGATGGAGCGGCCGCATCAGTCCTCAGCGCTCCTCGCCGCCCTCCGCGGGCCGATGGCGGGAAATTCAAATGGCCTCGCGGCCGGGCTCTGGCTTCCGGCGCTGAGTCCGTCCACGCTGCTCGCTTCCTGGCCGGGCTCTGCCTCCCGGAGCCTGGCCGGGAAGCGAGCAGCGGGGACGGACCCAGCGCTGGGAACCAGAGCCCGGCCGGGAGGCCATTGGAATTTCCCGCCCTTTTTCCCTGCCTTTATTTTGTTCGTAAGTCAAAGCTCCGTTCGCAAGTCAAAGCAAAATTTTGCGACCGGAGCTGTTCGTAAGTCAAAATGTTCATAGGTCAAGGCGTTCGTAAGTCAAGGCACCACTGTATATTAGATCAATAGGGCTTTGCCAACAAAGTGCAAGCTGGAATAAGAACAGTTAGGTAAGATTTGAGAGATCCTGGTTCTAGTCCCTACAGAACTATGAAGCTTACGGTATGCCTTGGGCCAGTCACACTCTCTTAGCATGATCTATCTACCTCATAGGATTGTTGTGAAGGAAATGTGGAAAAGAGACCAAAGTATGCCAACTTCAGCACATTGTGTGAAGGGTTGTGATATAAAGGTATCAAATGAATAAACGTGTGCATGTATGTTCGGAAGTTCTATCTACTCATTTGTAACAGAATTGTGCAGGCGTAAGAAATAAAATGAGGAATAACTGTAAATTACCACAGGTTGCAGCTACTTTTGTGTCATGGCGCCCCCATTATCTCATACTTTCTTTTAGAGGGGATTTTTTTCCCCAAGACATCTGATCTGATATTAAAATATCAAAGATGCTACCATGAATATAAAATGAAACAAAAGATGTGTTAATTAAACTGAGAAGATGATCAGCTAAAGGATGCTGATTTTTTTTATACAATGTGTAGGATTCTCTCATGAAATTCAAATGAATCAACAGATAAAACAATTGTGTCTCTTCTAGAAGCAATTAGAAAAATTAAATTTTAATGACCCGTCAGCTCCAAAGTCCATACTTGGATACAATTCCTAATGAATTTTAGATGAACAAGGACTAATTTAAAGCCTTATTTGCATAAGATTTAGGCATCTCACACAAAATCTGCTTTAAAAACAAAAACCAACTTAGTTGCCTATCTTTCCCAAGAGTATTTTGTATTCCTCCATTTAACTACATTTTAGAGCTGAAATGCCCTGTTACAGTAATACAAGTTTCTGTCACATATGCTGTTCTTCTGGCAGACAGTAATAGTGGAATTCTAAAGTGACAATTCTGTCAATGTGACTTAGATTTTGAAAGGATCATTGATTTAGCTTTTGAACTGCTGGGAATATCTACAGAGAATAGTACTACTTCAACAAGTGCAGATAGAGAAATATCACCATCTCACTTTTCATGCTAAAATTATCCTAAAAATGTACAGATAAATATACACTACAGATAACAGCGTGCTCAAAAGCTGGACTTATAAACCATAGGAAACTCAGCTTTAGACTACACTGTTAACTGCATTTCAAATTTAAGCTGGCATGTCATGACTGAACATCCCATGTTTTATTATTTTTATATAAAATGAAAAGACTAATCTTGCTTATCTTGAAAGAGAATGGTTGACCCCGTCCCTTTTTTGATTTGGAAAGAATCTAGGCTACAGGGGCTGAAATACTGATCCTCAAAAAAGGCCTTTAAAAAAGGAAAAAACCCAGTAGCTTTGTTATAAACTGAACATGCATGGAATGGGATTACCAGAAGAATGTTACAAAACAGATACATTGTTGCAGCTTTCTGCTGGAGAAGGGTAGGGTGATGAATGGTTATGGAGACAGGGTAAAAAGACAGGTTTTATTTAAAGAGTCAAAAAAGCAGGTTTGCTTTAAAGAAAGGCATGGAGTGACAGTCCTCCAGAAAGGGAGTCATTTTGCCATGTACTGCATCTCTAGGGGTTCATATACAATTTTATAAGGGGTATTCAAAGTATTTCTGCATTACAAAAGCACAGAGCAATTGTGTTTGTCCGTCCCTGGTGCTTTCAGTAAACATTTCTGAAATCGGGCTCCTGACACCAGTTTTCAAAGGAGAAATCAGCTCCAGATTTGGGGCACTCTGAACTTTTGACCCTGTCAGTCAGTACTCCCAATTAGCTGACTCTCAGGAGGAGAACTTTTTAACTCCTTCCTGACCAAACAGATATTGGTGCTAGGAAAGGGATTCTGTGTCCAGCTGCAAAAATATTTTAAAATATATTTTAAAAAATATAGAGAAAAAATATTTAGAAGCTCACTTGTTTAAGCTGTGAAATTACTGTTTTTTTATTTGTGGCTGTGGATGATCGTACTGTATGTTAGCAGAGCTTTTGTGCCTATTTTTTTTTAACCATTCCACCCACGTTGTCATTTTACAATTGTCTGGTAATTAAGAGTAAATTCATAGCAAAGGGCAGCCTGAATGTTGGCAACACCAATGGCAACAGCACTCAAGATGATCTACAGCATAGCCTCTACCATGCACATTTGTCAAAAAACAGCCCCGACAATTGCTTTGTGTTTGGGTGAGAAGAGGTTAACTGATGAAAAAAGGAGTCAACTTCTGGTATTTTCCCTTCTGTGGTGTCAATTTGTCGATGGTAGTGAGCACAAGAGGGTATCCTCAGACCAACTTGACTACTGCCATTGTTATTGTTAAATTCAGTCTGCCTTTTGTTATGTAAAGCTTGGCATCCCTTTTGCTGCTAGCAATGCTGGCATGACATTGTGCAACAATACTGGGCCATTTCCTGCCATTTTGGATCACGGTTATAGAAGCACAATAACTCACATTCATGAACTAGAAGGTTTTTTTTTTAAGAACACAATGGCATCCATGTTCCAACCACTGTAGCTCTATCACTTCTGTATGCTGCAGAAGTGATGGGTCTAGGTGGAAGCATAGGGAAGACATTTTTACTGATGGAGTTGGCAGAATTAGCAATGGTGCCTTCTGAGCTCCCAGTACCTTGGCAGGTGACCAATAATACTGACCTCTGAGCTGGCACTGGGTTTTAGCTTTTTGCTAAAACACTGTGCTGATCTTCCTGAGGCAAGATGGGAGAAAGAGCATTTACAGAGAATAAATAAATGGCAACACTTGCCTTGTAATTTGTCCCCAGATTCTCCCCCTATGTTGTTTGTTACTTTATAATTATAACAATTGTGTGCCATCAAGTCAATTCTAACTTATGGTGACCCTTTCCATAGTTTCTAGGTTTACCATTCCCTTCTTCTGGGGGTGCCCTGGAACTGTGCAGCTTGCCCAAAACCACCCAGGCTGGCTCTACTCACAGGAGGCGCAGTGGGGAATCAAACTCCCAACCCCTGGCTCTGCAGTCAGATACAGTACCTCAACCACTGAGCTATCCTTGCCACATTATAGCTTTACTTCTTTTTTTCAGCTATATGATTTTTTAAAAATAATTGTTTCATGAATTTGCAGCATCTTTATACCCATCTCCTCTTCCATAATAGCTTCTGTACCATTTCTAAAGAATGCCTCAGAGGTTACACACATAATCTATCATTTGTTCCACCTCAGTCTATGTTGTGCTGAGCAAGGCCAGCATATTCGTAATGGGCCATTGTATAATGGATTGGAGACACAAAGATTACAAATGAAGAAAGGGATGCAGAGGAAAATCAGCAGTTTTATGTCCTTCCCTTATTAATATTCCATGACAACCTTTAATCTCAGGCTGGCTTTCCATAAATTCTCACATTTTCCTATTGCTAAGACTGCAGAAATGTTCAACTCCCATAGAGAAAGGAGCAGCAGCTTTATAAAGCTAAGTTTGTTTATTCATTTGCCCCCATTCACCCTCATTCTTTCTCCCTACTTTATTTAGATGCTTTATGAATATTGAGGTCTTAACATTAAAAACACTATAGGGCTGGGCTGTTGTTGTTTTTTAACTTGCTTATAGAAATGAATTTTACCTTGGCTGCCTATGAAAAGCATTCAGAAACTTTGCAGTTGAAAACACAGTGAGCAGATTATGATAGCAGATGCTTCATACTTGTTCTGACAGAGTGCTCTGTTGTTCATCACATTTCTTCAATTTTGAAAAATCTTTCCAAGTGTCTGGTATGTTTCCAAGGCCATTTCAAAGGACTGGCTTTGACCTAGGAAACCCCACATGGCCTTTAGTCCTGTAGGAAGGGGCTTAAGTAGTATAATAATCAACTGAGGCTTTGCATCAGATGCTTCCAACTTCATTTTGCTGAGGGGGGGGGGACACCAAACATATGCCCTTCCCTGTTATAAGTCTCTGATTATGGACCATGCAGTTCAACTGGGAGCTGGAGAAGACAGCTGTAAAAAGATAACTGGAAGAGAATATGATGTTTGTCAAGAGGAAAGCATGTCTAAAAATCAGAAGAAGAGTAAATGTGATGAGTATAAGGTATAAGATCTAGTTATGCTGGCTGTAGCTCCTCAATAGAACAGAGTTACAGCCAGCATAACTAGATCTTATGCCCAAACAGAATGTTGTTTACTTGATATAGGCTGTGACCTCGTAGTCATGTGCTTGACAGTGGTAAGCCATCATATATAATTACATAGCATCCTGAGGCTGTATTTAATAGAATATTCTTTTTGTTGCTTTGTTTGATTAACAATGCCTAACACTTAATCACTGCCATAGGAACTATATGAATAGAGCTTAATTGTCCACAGTACTGCAACAGACCTTATACATGTTTGATACTGAGAGGTGGATCTCTTGAAAAAAACAGGGTGGCAGCAAACAGGAGAAATGCTTGTCCGAGGTGGTGAACTGAAAACCAGCATCTAGTGCTAAAGGGAAGTGAATCTCGCAGCCACCGGAGAAGGGCAAGGGGGACACCATATGTAGACTGAAGAATGGCCCTTGATAATGATCCCTGGCTCAGGTAGGAATGTATGGGAAGAAGATTCCCTTCAGATATCATGCGTCCAAACCCTGAAGGGGTTTACAGGTTAACGCCAACACTTTGAACTGGGGCCAGATATTAACAAAATACTGGTACAATATAGCCATAAAGCCCAGTTCCAGTGTTGGGGGCATTTTCACAGGAGTTCTTCTGGTTTTATGTTTTCTTATCAGTCCGATGTGGCAAGAAAAACATTGTTTTGTTTCTTTTTTTTTCTTTTTCTTTTTTGTATTTTAAAATGTATTTTCAAGTTAGAAGAGCAGAATTGGCCACCAAAACAAACAAAAGGCAATTTCCCAGTATTGTTTTGATAAGGATATTAACACACAGCATTAATAACTCCCAGTGCAATCAATCCCATTTGCAGACGGAGCAATGATACTGTTAATGATAATCTGACTGCCCCAAAGTAACAACTTTCCTTTCTAAAAAAATAGCTTCCCATTTAAAACTGTGCCCAGTGACAACAGTATAGGATTTTAAATCAAGTTTTAAGTTTCTTACACTAACCTTCACACATGTAACAATGTCTGCCCTTCCATAGCCTATGTTCTGCGGACCTTAATAATTTTTGTTTTTGTTTTGTTTTTAAATTTTTATGGGTACTTTTATTTAACAGAGTTTCTATAATAATAAATGCATTTCAGAGATAATATAGCCAAGGCCACATCTGTATTCAATCAGTGTGTACTTGACTATTTAGATAATAAAGACCAGTGTGTTTTCCCTGAAAAATCAGAGCAGAATCCATACAACCACCCCACAACACCTTTTAGCTAGATATTTTATTCATAAGCATAGAATACCACATCTTTGTTAACACTGTTCTGTAGATGATACCTGTGGAGATTTCCCAGAGTCATCCAGTTAATGCAGAGCTGGTGTTCATGCAGCATATCACTGTTTTTCCATCATCAAGAATCTATTTTTGGGTGGACTACTGGAAATAACTACAGTGGTTTAGCTGTACTAGATAGCCTGCAATAGTTTTCACATTGCTTATCGAAGGGAAAAAATAATCACAAATAAGGAGAGGTAACTCTTTGACTGCCACATCTCCAACTTCTCTGATCTAATGCTGCAGAGAACATCTGAGACCAAAGGTGGGCAACTTTGAAGGGTGTAGAGACCACATTCATGCCCCAGAACCCATTGTTGGCTCCTGGAGACCTGGAAATGATGGAAAGAGAATTTAAATAGTAAAAGAACAGAAGGAAAACAAACAAAAGAAATCTAGAAGTGCTCAGACATCCACTCCTGGTTTTGATTTTTAACTTAGAAATAATCTTTCTGGCAACCTGTTTTATGCAAAGACTGCCACACAATTGAGTTTATAATTAAAATTAACAATGGAAGGTTTTGTGACTGTGTTCAGTCTGTGGGACATAGTTCGCCCACTCCTATCTTGGAAAGTTTAACAAGATTGCAATATCACATTTGTAGGGTTTTATAAACATTTTCCTTTGCCCTCCCAGCCCGGAAATAAAGAGGCGAGACACAGGTTGGGTTAAAACTTGGACCACAACTTTATTAACTATTTAACTAATCCCCCAACTACAAGGGGGCCTGACCATAGTGCGATCTCCTTCACAGAACGGAGTAGCCTAGACCTCTGGATGATTAAATAGAGCAGGGCGTGCTCCTATTTCTGAATCGTGCTGTTCGTTGAACAGCGCGCCTTCAGGTGCTCTGTGCTAAGGGTAACCCACCTTCTCAGCCCACCGAGTCTCGTGACCCTAAGTGGGCTGCTGTTCGGGAGGCTCCCCTATGTAAAACCACCTCTCCTCAGATGCCCAATTGGGTCCACCTGACAGAGAGATGCCATAATTCTCGCACCACGTGTTAACCGTGAACTCACCCCAGCTCTTGTCTTCACACTAGCCGAAGCTGCAACTTTAACTAAAACAAGGAGGTGTTGTTCTTTAACCTCACCCAACAGTTAAGAATGGGATGGGTGAAAATGCACCTGCATCCAAAGGCCAATCTAGGGTGCAAGCCAAAAATTCCCATCCGGCTCCAATAGGCAACCAGATAATCTCATTCTTAATTTAGGGTGGGTGAGTGGGTTTGCAAGAAAAACAGCAAAGAGGCTGAGCCAAAGGGACCATGCCTTAATAAAGGCTCCATCCCTCCTCCCCTCGGAAGCTGCGTCATTCAACTGTGACACCGCTTTCCAGGCGGGAGAGCAAAGCCTCCCCGCCATGATGACTCGGCACCATGGCGGAGAGGTCATTGACTTTCATCCCACATTCCCTGGTCAAACATATATATGCTCATTGCTCATCTAGTATTATAATCTTAATAATCTTAGAACCTCAGAACTGGAAGGAACCCTATGGATCATCAAGTCTAGCCCCTGTCAAGGAGGCACATTGGGGAATCCAACTCCCAACCTCTGGCTCCACAGCCGGAGACATCAGCCACTGAGCTATTTATGAAAATGTATTATATCTAGTAATTTAGACCACAATCCTAATCTAGCACAATAGCAGAAATTATGGTGACTAATTAACAATATGCCAGTCATGTGTCTGGTTATGCACCTGGCCATGGGACTGGCACCTTGTTAATCAGCTTCAATTAATCCCTGCAACTTCTGTGACTGTTGCACTGCACATGGGGAAAGAAAAACCCAATAATACTTTGGCCTTCGTAAGTGCATTCTTGTCATTTCTGTTGTATCTCATCATATCACTAGGTCTGATCATCAATATTGTACAAAACTGTGATAATAACCTTCTCTTTCTACCTGGTTATATTACCTTTTCAAAAGAAGAAGGATTTCAAATAATGCCAGTTTCTCAAGCCATATTCTGTCTGAAACATCTAATCTGGAGCTATTGGCAGAATGGAAGCTGAGAATTACATTTTTGCAGTAACCGAGCAAATGTAGCTGTAACTCCTCTAAATTCAAAATCCCTAAAGGCTCTTGAATTTTCCCTTACCGAGATAGAGCTGTCACCTAGCTCTCTTGCACTGCTGAGATCAGTGGTTTTTGAATACAAGAATTAGAAGAGATATACCAGCTGCCAAGATATATCTGTATTTCTTCCAGATCCTACATTAATCAAAATATATGATACTTTTCCTGTTTAACTGATGATTACACCAGCCATTCTGTTTTGGGGGAGACACTCAGCATATGCCCAGGGTGGTCTCTCGTCTTCAAGATACTGTCATGTCTAACGCATACCTGGGGCTCAATTCGAAGTGAAGAACTGTATTGTCAGAGTGCAAAAAGCAATACTGCTGTTCCAAAATTATTTCATCCTTGGTAGAAACCAGGACTTCTGTAGAATGATACTGTCTACCTGTTTTCTTTAGAAAATAAAGCAAAGGGGAACTCTGTGATAAAGTCAAGTGATGTCACTCAACACAAATGAAAGATAGATCTTCATATATAAAGACTCTGTTGGTTTGTGTGTGTGTGTGTGTTTGGTTTTTTTGGGAGAGCACTAGAGGACATGGCACATGTTACTGAAAAAGGGAGTTCCTTCTGTGTTTTCCAAAATTACTGTTTTATTTTGGCATCTTTGTCCTATCTGCTGGCAGTTACTTTTAGGATATACCCACATGTATCTTCAAAATAAAAGAAAGAAAGAAAGAAAGAAAAGCTTTTTCAGAGAGCTGTTAAATACCATGGAGAATAAGGTCAAATTCTGCAGCATCTCGAAGCATAGATGTCATGGAATCAAGCAGAAATTCCCCAGAACGATAGGAAATAATAGATTAAGTTTGAGAGAAATCACTGCAGAGCCGTAGTACAGTCCTGACCCCTGCCTATGTCAGACTATCTGTGAGGCTTCAGGGGACCGCAGTCTTATTCTCTCTCGCATTTCACAGGATGCAATTTTGGAGCTATTCACAATTTTTATCTGTTGTCAATGTCCATGCTGTCTGTGTTACTGAATTTAAAATAAGTTTGTTTTCTCTTTTAGCACTGCAATCCCATACACGTTTACTCAGAAATAACTAATATGAAATTCAATAGACTTATTCTTTGGTAAGTATATCAGGACTGCATCTTCATTTAGAATGCAAGCTGCATAGGGAAACACTGGCAGAAATATACTCTATGAGTCTTGTGTGTTCTGTGCTGTCAAGTCAGAACCAACTTATAACAAGCTTAATAGGGCTTTCAAGGTAAGTGAGATACTGAAGGAGTGGTTTTACCAGTTCCACTCCCCCAGTCAGTTTCCATGGCCAAGTGGGAATTCAGACCCTGTTTTCCAGAGTCTTGGTCCATCACTGTATCCACTACACCAGGCTGGGAGTATTAAATACATTTAAATACATATTTTAGAAAATGTAAAATAATCAAGCAAGTAGCAATTACTACTAGGAGAGTGCAAAACCTTTATGCGGTCATGCATGTTATAAAACCGAAATAGACAAAAATGGTTGTAGCTATGAGCTGTCAAGTCACTTTTGCCTTATGGTGATTTTCATAGGGTTTTTGAGGAATGTGAGATGTTCAAGGAGTGGTTTACTATGGCTGCCTACCCACCATCCACCCCTGTGAGTTTCCATGATCTGTACCCACATCTCTTGAATCCTAGTCTGATACTCTGTCTACTACACCACACTGGCTCTCAGTCAAAGATTGCCCATCAGTTTATCCAGTCTAAAAACATGATGTTTCTTGCTGTAAAGCTTTCCAGTTTGCCATAGCAAGTCAATATAAATTAATCTCTGTCATGTTCTACAGTCATATGGAAGTTGAGTCATGGCAACTGGACTTTGTCCTTCTAATGAGCCTATTCAGACCAGGGGGGAGTGAAACCAACGTGGAGGATATATCAGGGATCTCCTACCAACTCTCCTCAGACTGAAGAAGCTACTTGGAGGGGTAGTGAAATGTTTCAACCTAACAAGAAAGAAGTCCAGTTGCCATGACTCAACTTCCAGATAACCACACCTGGATGACTGAGAATCTTCACAGATAACATGTTCTACAGTGTTTTTGCTCACACCTTTAAACAGTAAAAACTGCAGTGTTGAAATCTTTCTCAGCTTGAAGACAACTTGTGAGTTGCCCTGGGTCTCAATAAAGTTGGGAGAAAAGTGGTGTAGAAGTGCAAATAGATAAAATAAACTTCCTCAGGCTTCCATCCTATACTTATGTACTTAGGAATCAGAGCCACTGAACTGAATGGAACTTTGGATCAGAAAGGTACAAAGTTGTTCTGGTTTCAAATGAATGAAATCCACCTAATGATTGTTCAAATAGTACAAATTACTCCAACTTTAGTACAATTTATCCTCACTTTCCTTTAAGCAATGTCAAGGAGATACTGTAGAGGATTAATGGGAAACCTTTTGTCCATTAGATGTTTTGGGCTACATCTCCTGTGATGTCTTATCATTGGCCATAAGGGTTGGGGCTCATGGGACCCGAGGTCTAAAACAGGAGGCAGGAGGGAAGATCCCCTGCCTATTCAGTAGCATCTGTGATGGTTTCTTCTCTTGACCTTAGCTTGTATTCCAAAATGCTTTTGACAATTTTTGTAGGCTTAGAATACTCAACTGCTGGCTGAATAACTATGGTCTGCCATGGTCACTCTGTTGCTAAACAAGAGAAGGGAAAGATTATTTTGCACCAGTCCAGTTTTGTACATGGGTGGAATAATAGGCACACAGGAGGCGGCAGAACCAAACAGAACAGATAAGTGCACTCACCCATGGTTGTAAAACTTGAAATGGTCATCACACCAGGCAGCAATTATTGCATAATCAGTAGCAAAGAGGCTTATCTGTGTGTCAGGATGGTAATGCTGAGTGCCAAAACTACTACTATAATAGTCCAGTGGAATGGGCTCATGTGGCAAGGAAAGAAGAATGATCAGCTGGTTGGGCCCAGAAGGAGTAGCCAATGAATCAAACAAGCTGTTATGTCATGTACCACAGTGGGATATCCTCAGAAAAATGTGCCACAATAAAGCAGGCTTGCAAATTAAGCCTGTGACTGGGGCCAAACACAAAACAAAGCATGATAAATGCTCAGTGCACAGGTGAGGAAAAACACATCTTTCCTCACTCAAGGGAGCACTATTTCTAAAGATATGTAAACATAGCTGGACCCTGTATTGTCTGTCTTGTGTATGTGGGTGTTTGTGTTACGTGACACTGTTGTACCCTGTGTCTGCAGATCAGCTTGAATTTGTTGGGAAGTTAATCTGGGTTCTGTATCCACCATTCGAACAACCCTTCGTTGTAATTTTTCAGTAATTTTGCTCTTCCGTCCACATCCAGGGAGGTTAGCTACAGTGCCATGGGCTGTAAACCTCTTGGTGATATTGCGCACAGTGGACACAGGAACATTAAGATCTCTGGAGATGGACTTGTAGCCTTGAGATTGTTTATGTTTTTCCACAATTTTTCTCTCAAATCCACAGACAACTCTTTACACTTCATTCTTTTCTCCATGCTCAATGTCACACACAACACAAAGGTTGAGTCAACTTTTCCCCATCTTAACTGGTTGCAAGTGTGATTACTATATTGTCCACACCTCTTACTTGCGACAGGTGTGTCTAAATCCAAATTAAAGGAGCATCACATGCTTGAAAAGCAGTTATTTCTTACAATTTAGACAGGGTGCCAATAATTTTGGCCAGTGCATTTTTAGGTTTCTGTGTGGGATTGTATCAGATTTGACTTTTCTTCTCTGCTTTTTTGTGTTGTTCCAATGCAAACTAAAGAAATGAACATGTGAGTACCAAAACATTTGCAACTGCAACAATTTTCTGATAGAAGGGTTGCATTTTCTAATAGAATTGCAAGAGTGCCAATATTTTTGGCCATAACTGTATGCAAGCCTGGATTAGCATCCAGAATACTTGAGCAGCTACTGGAGCCCACATACCCTGGCAGAACTCACCAGGACTGATGTTTCCAGCAATTATCATTATGCCCATGCTCAACATATCACAACTTGTGCTGGGAAACAGTGCGCCACTGTTGTTTCAGGGATCTCCAGCATACTGCCCCAGGGAGTGAGTACAAGAGATGAATGACACATGGCCAGGGATGGCCAAATCTCTCACCTCCACTTTTTCCCATATTTGAGTTGTTCTTGTTTTATTTTAATCTCAGTATTTTCCCATAACCATGCTGATATTTGTGAATTCTGGAAAATTCCTATCAAAAGTGAGCTCAGTTAAGTGCTCAAGCTTCAGCTATCTGCAGCATGGAATTGATAATGCTGTAACTGCCTATCCTGTAGCTGTTGAAGGAGAGGAGCCAATAAAGAGGAAGGAGACGTGGTCCATCCTAATTCAGTACTACTGACATGACTGAACACACCTGGATTCAAACTCAGAATCTTAAAAGTGAAGCCATCTGCTTGAAGAGACAAATAAGTTCATTTTGACTTCTTCCTACAGTCACATGTTTAAAATCTCAAGTTCTTTACATCAACCTTATGAAGATGCTTGTAAGTTTTGGGAAATCGTTCTCACCCATCCATCCCTGCTGGTAGCTACATTGTTGTTAAGGGCTCACATGGCAACAGATGCTGGTGACAGTGCCAAGAAGCAGCTTAGGTGAGCATTCATTGGTAGCATTAACTGACCACCCCCACTTAGACCTGGGTATATGCCTCTGTGTACATCTGCTTATAAAGATCAATGGGGATGGTCAGATCTGTTATTTCCAGATCTTAGAAGTGACTGTCTTTGAACTGCAGCATCCAGAATCTCTTACCCAACATGGCCGGCTTTTGCTTTAATGTCTTTGACTACTGTCCATGCTGGATGGAGCAGATAGGAATTGTTGACCAAATCATTTGGATAGATTTTCCTCACCCCTGCTGTAAAACAATCTGTTTCTGTCCAATGGAAGAAACGGGGACCAGTGCCCTCTATAAGCCTCTTACACATCTTATGCAACTCTTTATAGTACACCTGCATGTCACAACATAAACTCCAGCAGTGATCTGCCAGCTCAACTGTTCCAACACAAAACAAAGCTGTGTATATCCTGTGTATATTCTGTTTGGCCATTTTGTTCCCCAACGTTCCATTTCCTCTTCCTCCTCCTGCTAGTCAAATGGGTAACGTCAAACACAGTGATGTATCAGTGCCACTCACAAGCACCGGAGTGCTGCAGAAAATTGCAAACCATACACACTTCATTTATAATGAAAATTCAAGGACCCCTGGGTTAGAATCTGACAACCATGTAATAGTGCTAGCAGTGCTGTTTGTCAGACTTAGGAAGCAGAGGGATGAAGAACACATTATCTAGGGATTTTTAACCACTGCAGAAAGAATGTAATTGTCTGAGCTGGAAACCGGCCAAGACACCAGAGTTAACATCTCTTCAAAAAGATCTGATCTTGGACTCTCTGATGAGTACAGCTAATTATACCTCACACCACTGTAGTTGCTCAAGGCAGCATGCATTGACACTCAAACAGCCTTCACATGACGCCTCACCCAGCATCCGATCACATTTGAGATTCAAGCAAAATAATAACCCTTTGGGGATAACAGTATTTTAAAAGCAAAGGATGAAAGGGACAGCAAGCCAGTGTAAGCCAATGCGGCTTGCAATATTTACTTACTAATTTATTTAAAATATGTGTACCCCACCTTTCTCCTCAAAAGGACCCAACATGTGCAAGCCAAGGCACACTGACTTGGGAGTAAGCCCCAGCCAAACCAATGATATTTAGGGTTGCAGCTGTACAGCCATTCTGCTAGTACTGCTTTGGGTATCAAAGCCACTCCTTACCCAGTCTTCACTTCATTCAGTGGCACTTACTTCTAAGAGGACGTGTCTTTTATTTAAACTGGGTATTGCACCTTAAGCTAGGAAAGCCATACCTCACACTGTTTTGCTAAGTTGAGTAGCCCCTACTGCTAAGTAAACATGAGCTGAGGATTGGGCTGCAGAGATAAATTGTGCATTTTTTTTCAAGACATGGCTTCTAACCGTATCTGCATGTTGTACCTGTTTTGCCCTGCCTCAGTTCTACAATTTGGGGAGCGGGGTGGGCGACACCAAATGATATGATTCCCC
This sequence comes from Intellagama lesueurii, assembly GCA_037013535.1. NCBI lineage: Eukaryota > Metazoa > Chordata > Lepidosauria > Squamata > Agamidae > Intellagama > Intellagama lesueurii. Next base: position 93,547,694 of record JBAJHW010000003.1, on the reverse strand, counting down.
ATGCGTAACCCTCCTTTGTTTCTCCACTGTTTCTTTCATCTTTTCTCTTGCTGCAAAGCAACCCATTAAAGACAAAAAAGAAAAAAGAAAGAAAAGAAAAGGAATAGCTATGCATTGTCTTTCTGTTGAAAACACTAGAAGTCTTCTCTTCAAATCAGCATATTTACCTGGAAATGTATAACTGAACTCTAAAATGGGGGAATATAATTTAAAGACCCGGAGGGCAGTCTTCTGTAAATGTTTCCCAAAAATTACCATTGGTATCAATAATAAAAAAAGGACACAAATCTGCACAAATTCCATTCATTTCCCTGAAGGTAGGTAAAATAGCCCAATAGCCGAAACATTTTTTACCCACTCCCCCCTTAATGGACTCCCTTAAACACTTTACTGAGAGATTTTGCAATGCTGTTAATGAAATGTCTCAGACATTTGTATTCCTGCAACATATTTATAGGTAAACCAGCACTTTTTAATGAACCGCAGGTTAGTTAAGTCCAACAAAACAAAAGCAAATACATTGCACCTGTCTAGGCCTGTGGAACAGCAGCTTGGATAAATACAGGAGCCCAAGGTTCATTAGCTCTTCCGAAATTCAGCATCTGCAGTCGAGTTCCCTGACTCTATATGAATCATTAACCTGAAGCCTTCCACAGATGAAAAATTAAAGTGCATAGTGCAATCCCATTTTTGAAAGCTATTTACAGCACAAACCTCTTCCCAGTCTCCAGGGTTATATTCATTATTACAAAGTACTGGAAGGAACAAGCTTACCCCCATCAGATGACATGGCATGCCAGCAGAACCTCAGCACCTTTTTCAAAAACCAGGATGCTGCCATAAAGTGAGAAATCCTTGAAACTGAATATATAAAATTATACACATATTTTATATGTGTATCATTTATACATATATAAATATATGTTTTATATTTTTACCCAATTGCCACCTGTTTTAGCTCTGTTTTATATGTTTATTATTCAGTTTAATTTAATGCACTTGATTATGCCACATTTGTTTTTGTTATGGTCTGTGAACTACCCAGGGTGACCATTAGTCGGATGTGAGATATAGACACGTAAATCAAATACACATATATTTAAGTGCATGTATTTATGTGTACATATAGGCACAGTATTCCTAAAATGCAAGAAGTAGATTGTAATTCATGAAAGCTGATATGGAAACAATTTTTATTTTTGGGGTTTTTTGCTGTTCCGTAGGCTGATATAGATGTTAACATAAGTACCTCTATCAAAGTGTGTTTTCATGATCTCTACTTCTCTCTCTTTTGGTTCTGGAGAATATTATGGACAGGTTCAGCACTGGACAGGTTCTTCAGAATGTAGACTTCTGTCAAATGAAAGATGTTTTACTGTAGCTTTGCAGCAATGGGGGAAGCTTCAGCTGATAACCTCCCTACAATGTTTAGCACTTGAAATGGAAAAGACATTCATTGACTACACATTTCCATATTGAAAGATCCATGTCATACTTTCTAAGACTGGCAAAAGGACAAAGCATAAACCTGCCCGCATACACAAAGTGTAGAAAACCACATGGATCCTGAGAAATGTGGACAACTGGAAATATGTATATTTGCAGAAATGGTCACAAACATGCTTTCATCAATAGAAAAACGTGTTAAAATGGATATATGGTGGTGGTGGGGAGGGTACAGAAAAATACATATGCACCTCTGGAGGTTCTGCAACCTGGAGCAAAACAAATGAGATGAGAATGCCAGTGGAATTTTGAGAAATGCAATGAAAATGAGACTTGCACTCCCTATTTAGAGCTGATTCTTAGCAAGCTCTGTGCCAAGAACTTGCTGGAAAATGTGACTATTTTTGCAAAATATGGTGCTAGTTCTGGGTTTAGGGGCTGCTGCTAGAGTTCTACAGACTGGCTCCATCAACTTGGCTTTCTGTTGTCGAGCTGAGTAGGAATAAGAGGCACATAACTATGGTCTGAAAAGGCGCTACAGCAGGGTTGCTTGTTAGAAAGATGATCACAATTATTCTGTTGCCAGGAGAACAGTGGCATGGTTGTATGCATAACCAGCCTCGCATCTTTTGGGACTGGATCTCTCCCAAGTGGGAGCATCATGTACAGATGTTTACCAGGAGAGGGGACATTAAGAAAAACAATTAGGTGAATCTGCTCAAAGATTGGCATGCTGAACTGGGGAAGGGGAATTTCTTGCCATGGGGTATTCATAGTTATTTGATGTGCTAATGATTGACTGGTAGCCAATATGGTTCTATACAAGCACAATCTGCTCTGCTTTGTTCCAATTATTTTTGCCTGGAGGAGAGTTTTGTGCAGCTGGAGGCAACAGAAGATATAGTAAAATAAGGAATGTGCATTCGGATTCAGAAATACGCCATATTCAGATAGTTCTAGATATATTTTTGAATCAAAATTTGATAGTTCTGAATATCTGCAAAAATAATTCCTAATATTCAGAATTCCATTTACTCCTATAACAAAAGGTTAGTTTTTTACTTACTTTTCTTGAGAAATGAAACTTAAAGACACTCTGGCACCAAGGATAGTGGGGGCAGAGAACTCAGTGTCTCCTGGCTGGTGTTGCCAGGGCTTTCCCCTAGGAGGGGGGGCTGGGGTGACAACAAAACATATAAATTATATCTGTCTGCACCAATGAAATCCAGAACCAGGAGGTATTTTTTATCACATTGGTTCTTTCCAATTGAAAGGTGAGAACACTATTTATAAATCCCCTTCGCATTTACTGCTAGAATATGCTCTGGTGCCAGCCTGCATTGCAGCAGCTTTCCCTGTGTCCTTTTCTGAACCCTGAACATAAATTTACATTCTCTGTATCTCATTGTATGTTGCTTGCTTAATAAAGTTAGGAATAAGATTTGGGATTAGTAGATTCCTAGTTTTATATACGTCATAAATCAACAGGGAAATGTTATATTAAGTTTAGGTCCCTTTGGGATATATCAAGCAGGGTCATAAGATTTTGTTATATATAGACAGAGAGATTAAGTTAACAGATTTTTGTTTCTCTATGTGTCAGCGTTCAGTAGAAAAGGCACCAGGACCCAGTCCAGAGCAAGACCACAGGAACAAGTTAGAAACAACCCCACAGCCCAAGCAGAGACCAACCAGCTAGGGTTTTGAGTCCAAACAGCAGCCAAGTAGAAGGATGATGTGAATTGTGGTCAGACAGTCCAGGGGTCAAAGCCAGGAGGAACAGTATCAAGACAGCAGGGTCCAGGAGAGGCAAGGCAGGAACAACAGGGTAAGCAGACACTACAGGAACCACCAGGCAAGGCAGGAACAAGAAGGTTGGCAGGCAAAGCAGGAATAACAGCACAGCCTGAGACCTTCGTTGCTGAGGCAAAGGTCTGTAGGGAAAGCCTGTTCTCATATAGCCCAGTCCTCAGCTTCCCCAGGTGGCACTCCTGAGGAGCTGGGCAACAGCTGCAGGGAAAGGGCCCAGTCCTGCAATCTCTAGAGCAGTTCTCCCCAGAGGGATGGGGCTGATCCTGCATGCACTAAGGTTGCATGGTTCCAGCATGGCACCAGTCCTGACAGCATGTGTGATTTTCATTGGAAGGGTTTGTGTTCTGTAGCAGATATTGTTCTTTGGGTAGAATCTGCAGGCAGGTGTGGTAGAAGAAGTAGGCACTGGGGGAAAGCTGCAGAAATGCTGCCTGCACCCACTGCAGCAGCTTCTACTGAGAGGAGTGGGAGAGGAAAAAAAACCAGCCTACAACTGCTACTGTATTATGAGTCCTGCGTCCCCCCAAAAATTGGTCTCCCAGCTGCCTTGTTTGGCACAGACACTATGAAAGAAAAGCAGGCAACAGTACAGGTCATGTGTATCTCTGTCATGGAAATGGCAGACAAACATCTGGTTCAAGTTGGGACCGATAAGAGTGAACCTCAAATATGTTCCAGTGATGTATTTGTGCAATCCAGCTTGGTAGCCGAGGCAGAGGGCCAAAAAAAGAAAAAGAAAAGAAGATGGTAAAGAAGGCACTTTTCTTCCAAAGAACCAATGTGTCAGAGAAGGTCAAGGATGGCACCAGCACTTAGACTGACACTGTCAAATTGGGCACCAGCAGTGCCGCTTCTATTGTAGCTGGGAAAGAGATTTATGAAGAGGATCAGACATTACCTTCCATATCCATACTATGTGGCTCCATCATATTCAAGGAAGGTTTTACCTCCAGCTCCCATTGCCAGCAAATCTCTCCTGTGCAAAGCAGCATTGTGGTTGGTGGGAACTCCCCTTCAAGTTCATACATATCTAACTGGGGGGCAGGGAGACAGAGGGACTCTGGTGAGCCCTATTTCAGAAGCACATGACATTGAAATAATCTCTGCACCTCCACCTGCCCTCGCCCCACCAGTTGCTGGATCTAGTAGTGATGACAAGTTAGCAATCCCTGTTAAAACATGCAGACAAAAACTGGAGCTCCCAAGAAGTCAATAATTGGGAAGCATTTTCAACAGTGTGCCTGCATGGCTGAATACATGCACTGCAAGAAAGTGCTCAACCATGAGCAGGACTTGGGCCATATCTCCAATACTAGCATGCTCAGCCACCTGAAGACTCAATACAGGGCACTGCTCCTGGCAAATGAACTGGGTACTGTGGGGGCAAGTGGCTTCCTTATTGTAAAAGGTAAGAGTCATCAGAGGGCAAAGGTTGAGCCACCAGCCCATGGAAGCAGGGAGGTAGGTGGGGAAATAGCAAGAGCTGGGAGGCAGCAAAGGCAAGGACCACACCTCTGGAATAGGTTCCAGACTGCCATGGAGGAGTTTGGAGGAGTGCAGAAAAGGGCCTTCTGCAAACGTAAATATGCCAGGATTACACATAGCTTTGGGGAGATGATAGCTCTGGATCACCAGGCATTCTCTCATGTGGAGAACACTGGTTTCCATAGATTGGTGGCAGAACTGGCATGCCATGACTATTTGCCATCCCGAACAATCCTTAGCCAAGAAGTGATGCCAGATTTCTGTCGGAGTGTCAGGCAACAGTTGGTCAGAGAAGAGGTGGTACAGTTTGCGAGTGACATCTGGACAGCCAAGGTGCAAAGCATGCCTGTCTCCCCCTGATAGGAGGTGGAGGTATCAGACATAGGGTAATAATACAAGGACAGGTTACAGGTAGTCTCTGTTGAATGTGGCTGTGGTGAAGACCAGCCACACAACTGACAGCATTCAAGAGGCTCTGAGTAATATGTTGCAGCAGTGAAGTCTAGCCAGAGAAAGGCAAGATCTGTTTGTCACAAACAATGGGCAAACGTTGTGGCAGCACTGCAGGTTGGGAAGTTTAAAGGGGTGCAGTTTATGGGCTAAACTTTCAACCTAGTCGTTTGGGGTCCTTTGCAGGGTATGGAAGAAATGTAACTAATAAAATCAAGTGTGTCAGAAAGGCAGCAGGGCATTGTCACCACAGCGTCTGAGGCATTGAGTTGTTGCAGTAGAGGCAAGAAAAATTGGGATTGTCACTGCACCATCTCATCCAGGATATGGCAACTTGATCGGACTCCACGTTCTACCTACTTGAAAGACTGCTGGAGCAGCAAAGGGCACTCCAGGCATTGGCACAGGAGGCATTTGGGCACAGAAGAACGGGACGTGATGGGTCAAGTGGTCTTTGTCCTCTGAAGCTTCAAGAGTGCAACGCAGGTCTTTAGTGGGGAAACAGCCATCCTTAGCCAGGTGATCTCAGTGTACCATGATTTGCTTGGCCTGATGGAGGGCATAATGAGAGGACAGCCTAAGTGGATGCGGGATTCCATAAAGGGGGAACAACATCTTTTCTGGCCTGAAGTGGTGGCCCTGATCAACAAGCTAAAGGACCTGCTCCTCTTACAGGTTTGCCTCCTTGTGGAAAAAGGGGGAGCAGCTTCTAGCAACCCCCTTGGACTCCAGAGTTAAACAGCGACCAATGGATATGAAGCAGGGAGGGAGGGGCAATGCCAGCCAGCTTTTCCTATCACATGCAGCAGCAGCTAGGGAAGTGTTTGGCTAGCACTGAAGGGTCACACAGAGCAGGAAGAAACTAGCACTGCCCATAGCACTACAAACAGGAGTACCAGCAGTTCTACCCTAGAGTCCAAGTCCTTCATCTCTGCATCAGCAGGGCAAGCTTTCTGGGACACTGTCTTGACAAGCATGGCAGGGGTCTCTCCTCCAGAGACACCACCCCAGAGGAAGGACATGGCAGAGGTAGAGGCACACACGCAGGAGCCCTGCAAGTCTAGGGAGACCGATCCCATATTTTAATGGGCTGAGAAGGAGTCTGTTTGGGGAAGTCTGGCCAAGGTGGCCGTGGGACTTGCTGTCTTGCTTACTAACTAGTGGGCTCAGAAGGAATGTGTTCTAGCACCCAGAGGACATTGTCAATCCAGACTGCTCATGCTTAGAACATGGATCGGTGGAAGAACCTTTTTTCCTTAAGGTCAACCTACCCTTGCCGGGCTTCCTTGAAGTCCCCTTTATATAAGTGAGAAAGGCACACTCTGCTCATAGTAGTAGGTATGGCATGCTTCCAACTACTGCTCCAAGATTGTGCTCAGTCATTAGGCTGTGCCCCATGCTGTTGGCACAATTCTCACCCACCACAGGTTAGCTACTGCCAATGCTGCCCAGAGTATTTGCCCACTCCCCAGTGCGAACTGACCTCTGCTTCCCCAATGCTGCTGTCATTTCCTGCTGTCATTCCCCATGTTCAGAGTTCAATCAATATGCCCTTTACAGTCATTTCCTAATACCTAGGCACTGCTGGCTGTTTGGCAGAATCACCGAGAAGGTGTCAGAGGACACAGGGAAATCCTTTAGAAAGGTTTTGCCTGACTCTCTTTTTTAAATGGGAAAATAATGCCTATATAGTAATCCTATTGACTGTAATGGAATTCTGGATATCTGGAAATTTGGAATGTTTAAAATTCCAAATTCCGAGTCTGAAGCACTGTAATTCTGAATTCTGAATCCAAATTCTGAATCCAAATTTTGGTGCTTGTGCACAACCCTAAATAAACATACCATGTTGACCTACAGTTGGTACATCCCACAACTCTTTCCTACACCAAAATGAGTTGGTTTCAGCTAAATAATTCTGAACAATATGGATTTTAAGTTGGAATCAGAAAATGCCTCATTATAAAGTCCATTCCAGTCATAAGATCATGTTAAAGATCTACTCCCTGTGTTGTAAACAATGAGAGGACAGTGAGCCACACATTTAGATTTCTTCTTTATTAATCATAAAGACTCACCCAGATGCTTGAAACTGCTTGGACTGCAACCTCTGGGACCAACATGTTTACAGACCTGTATTGCAGAGTCACTGACTGGGCTGGTCTACATGTAACACTAAGCTGTAGGTTGGTTAAGATGCAAGAATGGTGGTAATGGGGACAGCAGAGGTTTATGAGGTCTAATCTAGATTTGAACTAGAGTTGCCAGGTCGCAGCATCCCATTCCTGAGAGTGGCCAAAAGCTGAGACCAGTGAGCAGGTCCATAGAAGAAGAAAAGGTAAAGGTCAGAAGGGAAGCAAATATGACACACATAAGAATTGCCTTGGGTGGGAATGGGCGGAGGTGGATTCCCAGGCTTTAAAGAGACCTCATCCTATGAAGTCAAACGTACTTAGTGCAACTTGTCCTAAGAGGCCTCTTCACTTGGAGATCATAGAAGAAGAAGCATAGCAATGCTCTGAGATTTCAGCCAGTGTCCTGAGTGCTGGCAATCATCGTTTCAAGCCTTATTCAACTTTTTCAGTACCAGTCCACAAATTTTCAAATGAGACCCAGCTAATAACCATGATGGATCAGATCAGAGACCTATCTACTCCCACCTTCTCTTCACACAGCACCCAACCAGTTGCCTTGAGGAAGCTCATGAGGAGGACATGCATGCAGGTGTACTTGTCTGCTGTCTATATTCAGTGGGGCACTGCCAGCCTCATCCTGTCAACCTCTGGATCAAGGCATGCTGCACTGCAGTCCTGTACCCCTTGGGCTCACATGCTTGGATGTACGTACAGAGGTGATATATGCTCTGCCTCCTGTGACTGAACTTTCTGTGCACAAGGTATATTTGAATACAAAGGGAACCACCTCTAGTATGACTGTCCCACTTTGTGGGTGCCACTGGTGGGCAGTGGTCACTGTGAGTGACAGGTAGAGCCAAAGGGCACACATATATATACACACCTAGGCAGGCAGGCAGACAGGCATTCACTCACTCAGACAGGCCTTCACTTCTGCTCCAGTCATTCAGTCCACAGTGCAGCTAAGTAGCAGAGAACTATCCCTTGCCCTAATTCGAAATGGGGCTGCTGCCTCCATCTTCTGCCTTCCCTCCATTTCTGCACACTCACAAAGGAAGTGGGCGGCCCTGACCCACCACCCTTGTTAAAGAAGCAGTCAGCGATACACTGATTGACCATAGCCTGAGCCTGAGCTCCCCACTTACCCTAATATACCAGCCTAGAGCAGGTGATAGCACCACGGAGAGACTACCGCCCACTGAGATTTCTGCAACTGGCCCAGTCCATCCCGTGCTCGGTAAACAGTTGCTGGTGGCCCCTTTCCGGAGGCAAGGAAGGGTGTGTGTCAATGCCCACCTTCATCCCACTAGTTTCCCATCGTAGCACTACAATCAGGTAGTACACACAACCATAATGAAGCTTGTTGTAGTGAGACAGACAGCCCGAGAAAGTAATTTTAAATGGTGCCGATACTAAGCAGGGTAGAGTTTTCAGTGATTACAGAAAGGCAATGCAAAAACTGGTTTGAAAGGTCGTGTCACTTGGGATCACAGCCTTGTTTTTTTGTTTTTTTTTTAAAATCCCTTTGCTATGATGATTTCCTTGCTTCAATTTGAGGAAGAGGAGTATAGTTCCTAAGAGAACATTTTCCACTTGTATGCACAATGTTGTGCAGTATTGGGAAAGGGGAAAATCGAACACTGGGATGTTGGCTATTTAGAGGGAAAACATACTCCTTAACTAACAGGGGCAATGATTTATTTCAGGACTTCACTACTCTACCTTGGGAACATTTCTGTAACATTCTTTTGCAGGGAAGGAAATTCAATAACTCGTCTGCAAACATTTGGCACCAATTAAGTGACACTTTTTGCTTTCTAGGACAAAATACAGCTTGCAGGTGCAAATATTTCTCTATCAGCCTGAACTCTAGTTAATGTTTTTTCTTTTCTTTTAAAAAGTCCTCTACTTCCACCAGAGACTTAATTAAGGAACAACCCCCATTAGGTATATCAGGTCCAGCCATAGATGGGGGAAAATGTATTCTCAGGTAATTAGTTCAGATTTTAAACTTCCACCTTCATATTTTCTTTCCAGGAGCCGGCAGAATGGCTTATTTGCTTACATTTTTTATAAGCATGTATAGAACATGGATGCTTTGTGCTTAGATTCCTTTAGGTGTGAAGTGCTTTTAATTATCCAAGTATCATGAAGAAGGCGGCATGTTCTGGAACAGGTCCATTAGTGTAAAGTCCAAATGCTCTTCCATCCAAGCCTTACTCAGTTCCTGCTCTGCAGTGAACGTCACCTCTTAACTTCTACTGCCAAGATTTCAAGCACGCAGTTCTGCTGTGGTAGAGGCTATAGAGTAGCTGGCTCTTTGCCTAGGTCAGTAATTGCTTGTCAGGGAGTAGCTGGCAAAAGGGAAAAATGATATACATTAGACTGCTTTCCTCTGGCTTCTGATAACTACAGCAAATTCTCCCACTCCAATGATCTTGTTACATATTGTTATAAGGTAAACCCTATTCAAATATGGTGCATTTGGGGGGTGGTTTCATCTTGAATGGGCAGTTAAGACCCATTAACTCTACAAAAGACCTGCTCCAGCTAGAGATTAAATGCATGGATGGCCTGTTGATTTGAATCAACAGTGCAGTCTGCACTTTTGGATTGTCTTTGGAGGCACTGCTATGTGGACCATCTGGATTTGCACTTGAAAATTTACAGTTGCTACTGTGTGAGAGTCACTTTTCTGAGGACACATCCACCAGTCACATCCAGATGGATTAAAGGCATACAACTGGATTACTATCATTGTAGCAAACAGAGACAGAAAGAAGAAAAGGTTGGAGCAGCAAAGTAGCAGATCATTTGGGGTGACAGCAAGCCAAGCATGGTGCCAGTATTCATTCATTCATTCATTCATTCATTCATTCATTCATTCATTCATTCGACTTCTATACTGCCCATCTGGCTACAAGACCACTTTGGGCAGTTTACAGCACAGTAAAACAATAGCACTTAAAAATATAGAACACAGTGGTTATACAGAAATCAAAATCAAAATTACAACATACAATCACAAATAACCAGAACAACATAAACATGAATACACTAATTTAAAAGGCAGGATGGCAGAGCTGAAATAAGCACTAAAAACTACCACTGCGCTATCAAGATGTAATCTCGGGAAAAGCTTGTCTGAAAAGCCATGTCTTCAGGGATCATATGTGGTACCTTGAGCACGGCTGATGCGGTCTCCTCTGGGCCTGGCCTTGCATTGACACTGCCCCCACATCAGACAACTGGGAGCCCCCTGCCATTTTAATTTTGCACTATACCCCTGACATAGGATTGTTTTGGGGAACTCTGGGAAATTTAAAGGGCACCTCCAAGATACCCAGTGTTCATTGCAGCCCTGTTGCCACAACCTGCTGTGATTGCTAGAGTTGTTGAACGCAGAAGGGCTCCACTTTTTCAAGAACCTTCTCAAGCTGGGCCTTGGTCCCACTGGATGCAACCTTAGGTGCACAGGAGATCTGAATATTTTAGATATATTTCTCATGTATTAAACTGGCAATTATTTCAGGGCATGTTTGCATGACTTGTGACACAGTTCAGGAATTACAGAATTAGGCTGCATTGTGGAGAGTCTCCAAACTTTGAGGATGCTTCCAGATATTGTAGCTATTTCATCTTTTTCTTCCATTAAGAAAGGAACATGAGAAACTAGTTGGATGAGCTTTTTCAACAGTTGGGACAGGCCAACGTAAAATTGTCAACACTGGATACTAAGGCACAAGCAAAGTACAACGAATTGAAAGAGGACCAAAGTGGCAATTTCTAGGAAATAGCCTTATTTCCTAGAAATAAAACCATTGATTTAATCAAGTTTAGTATTATTTATTGTATGTTTGTTTAATTTATATGCCATTCTTCTGTGCCAACCTGAATGGTGTACAGCATAATCCAACAGCCGTTACCCATATAACAAAGTATAACAATCTGATTGCAAAATACTTCACCACATAAATGGTAAGAACAGAACTGAAATGCATGAGTCATACTTAATGCATACAGATTTTATAAATCTTTTCACACAAAACAGCTTCAGCTTCTACAATTCTCCTCCTAATACCTAGTAACCTGAGACCAGGGTGGTGGTGGTGGTGTGCTCTTTAGGATGCCACAGGGGCAGGACAGGGCTTGTGTGACAAGAAGTCTCATGAGTCATGATGCTGGTGCTCCAAAAGGCATGTTGGCCCACCAAAAAGCCATCTATGGTTTGAGGGGGAGCTGGATGGAGAGTTAGTATTTTATTTTATTTGTTAAAAGGAAAATAAACCTCCTCCTCCTTTTTACTTCTAGTAAGAGTTGTTTGTGGAACAAGAAGAACAGAGGATATTTTACTTGAAATGAGCTTATTGCGTGGGCTGCTGTTGCATTTAGCATGCCTTGAACTGGTCAGGCAGAGAAAGGCAAATGTTTGATGGCAGTTACAGTTCTGTGCTAAATGCCCTCTTTTCCTGAAAAAAACTGAAGTTCATTCCAATTCCATCTCTGGAACAAAAGCATGACTGTTTAATGAAGTGTCTTTCCTTAAGCTACAAATGATTGCATTCTAATTGTTTATGAACCAGCAGAACATCCAAATGCATTCACTTGAAAGGACCAACGTGACACCCTGCTTAAGAACTATTTTCTGCTAGAGAAGTGTCAGATTATGGTATTCATTGCATGGGTTGTCACCCAATCCACTCAATCACCAGCCTGCCTATCACCTTGGTGAAAACTGTGCTCTGGCCTAAACCAGAGAGATACAGATTTAGCTTTTTTCCACCACCATCTATTGACAGTTCAGAGGCCTTCATTCAGGCTTTGAACCTGGTCAGCAGTAAGTATTTCATATTTGGCTCAGAGCTAGAGTTAGATATAAATTGTAATACAGAGCGCACAATTACTTTGTAAAAGTCATTGGTTATACCACAGATCAAAGTCCTCAAAGTCAATAAGTCAGCATTATAGTTATAATATTTTTTGGGAAAAAAACAACCAAATCTAGTTATTCAAAAGTAATTAAGTAATTATCTTTCCTAAATATCTTTCATTCTGCCAGCAGGCAAATAGGCAGATTTTTAAACAACTTGGACAACTAGGGGCCATGATAGGATGCTGCATATATTGAGTTGAGTGTGTGTGTGTGTTTTAAGTGGTAGGCTTTAATATCATTATTTGTTCAATTGTTTTAAATTGTATCTTACTGTGTTTTTAACTGTGTTATTATATTTTGTGTTACCCTATGGTGAGAAATGTGGCATATGAAATATATACATACATATAACACAGAGTTTTTTTAAAAAACTACTAGACTGCTACAAGCCAACCTGTGGTACAAAACATACTTAAATAATGAGGCCACTTGCTAACTAATACTCTTATACTGGAAAAGGGGCAATGTTATTGCTCATTACATTAGAATTCTGATGCAACGTAATTACTTGTTGGTGACTGCAAAGAGGAATTCATTGCAGGAGAAGCTTGGAAAAGTTACTCATTTGGACTACATGAACGTTGCTAGCCAGGATGACTACTGGCTATGCTAGTTTGGGAATTCTAGGCAGGATAGTACACAAAATCAAAAAAGTAACCATTTCTAAAACCTGGTGACAGCACATTCTTTGTAATGCATTACTTCCAAGCCCTGATTGCCTTCACAGCAAGTTAGGATCACCAGTGTGTGGCTAGGCAAGATATATACCAACATGTTTGTGGCCATTTATTTCTGTTTCAAGAAAAGCACACCATCTGTGAAGATGGAAAGGCCCCCAAAGTGCACATGTGGTGGGTGAGCAAAATAGTTTATGTTCATTTGCTTTCCCAGGAGAAGGGGGAAAACAGGGCGGGGGTGAGGAAGAGGGGGCATTTTGGAGGATGACTGTCACCAGCATGCCAACTGAAAGGCTCACTTCTCTCTTGCCGTGTTAACAGTCAGGTCAGGCTCAACATCTTAGCGATGAGGAATTTCCTACCAAATCATAAACTTTTTTTATTTTTCAACCTTCTGTTCCTGCTAGATTAAAATGTCTCCAAAGTCCTTGACAAACCCTAAATCACCAGCACTGAGCTGTGAACATTTTTTCTGCTGAGACTTTACTATTAATATCCCGGCTGCCTTATTGGGATGCAGCTGGGGCTGGGGGGAGCCTGACTATATTTTACTGTTACGGTTTGCTTCTCCCTGTGAAACTAAGCAGATTTCTAAGCCTCCTCAGAGAGAAAAAGGGAGGGGGGAAATCCTCCTGACAGTGTTCCTGTCAATTAGCAAACTGATTACTGATTTCACACATCTTTCCTGCCAAGATATAAGAATTATTTGTTATAACTCATAATATTGCCCAAATGGGATAATTCTAATTTTGACGATATGTTAGAGCTTACATGGCACCCATAAAGAAAGACATGACCAATGAACTGAAGCATTTGTGCTTTTCTGATCAAATTTCAATTAAGAAAGCTTCCTTCACAATTGATTTGACTATTGGATTTAAGTGAAGTAGTAACAGCAAGGAAAACATAAGAGTGAAAAGATGGAGATACAGAAAATACGAAAAGTGTAGTGTATCCAGGGGTCAAGAACCAAAAGCAACAGTGACATCATCTTATGACCCTGGCTTCAAGATACATTCTCCCTTCTGAACAGATATGCAATTTTCACAGCAGCGAACAGAGATGGAGCCACTAGAACCAGTTTGTTGACTTTGAGATAAAACACTAACAGAAGAATAGTCTCCAAATCTTGTGAAATACTAATTCCCCTCTATTTGGCACTCGCTAGGCCTCATCTACTGTGTCCAGTTTTAGATGCCACACTTTAAGAAGGATGCTGACCAAGTGGAAAAAGTTCAGAGGAGGTTAACAAGGATGATCAGAGGACTGGAAACCAAGCCCCGTGAGGAAAAAAAATGAAAGAACTGGGCATGTTTAGCCTTGAGAAAAGGAGACTGAGAGGGAGATATGATAGCACTTTTCAAATACTTGAAAGACTGCCATACAGAGGAGGGGCAGGACCTGTTCTCAGTCACCCCAGAGTGCAGGACACGCAACAATGGGCTCAGGTCACAGGAAGCCAGATTTCAGCTGAATATCAAGAAGAACACCCTACTGTTAGAGTGGTACAGCAATGGAACCAATTATCTCGAGAGGTGGCAAGTGCTCCAATGCTGGAGCCATTCAAGAAAAAAAATTGAACAACCCTCTGTTAGGTCTACTTTGATTTGGATTCCTCCACTGAGCACAAGGTTGGTCTCGATGGCCTTATAGGCCCCTTCCACCTTGAATGAGTTCAAATCTACAGGGCTGGATGAACTGCATCCAAGAGTACTGAAGGAACTGGCTGAAGAACTCTCAGAACCGCTATCCATTATTTTCTTGAAATGGGTGAGGTGCCAGAGGATTGGAGGAGGGCTAATGTCCCTATCTTCAAAAAGGGCAAAAACAAGGAACCTGGGAACTACAGGCTAGTCAGCCTGACATCAATCCCAGGCAAAATTCTGGAACAGATCGTAAAGTGGTCATTGTGCAAGCACCTAGAAAACAATGCAGTAATAACTAGAAGCCAATACAGATTTGTTAAAAACAAATCCTGCCAAACTAATTTTATCTTGCTTTTTGATCGGGTAACCTCCCTGATAGACAGAGGGAATGCTGTAGACCTAGTACATCTTGACTTCAGCAAAGTTTTTGACAAAGTGCCCCATGATATCCTGATTAGCAAGCTAACTAGGTGTGGGCTGGATAGATCAAGTGTCAGGTGGATACACAATTGGCTACAGAATTGTACTCAGAGGGTGATGATTAATGGGTCCTTCTCTAACTGGGAAGAGGTAACAAGTGGGGTACCCCAAGGCTCAGTCCTGAGCCCGGTGCTCTTCAATATTTTTTATTAATGACTTGGATGATGGAGTGCAGGGAATGCTTGTCAAATTTGCGGATGACACAGAAATTGGGTGGAATAGCTAATACCCTGGAAGACAGAAATAAAATTCAAAATAACCTTGATAGGATGGAGCACTGGGCCAAAAACAACAGAATGAAATTCAACAGGGATGAGTGCAAAGTACTGCACCTCGGAAAAAGAAACCAATTGCACAGTTACAAGATGGGGGATACCTGGCTCAGCAAAACTATGAGCGAGAAGGATCTTGGAATTGTTGTAGATCACAAGCTAAATATGAGCCGACAGTGTGATGTGGCTACAAAAAAGGCAAATGCTATTTTAGGCTGCATTAATAGAAGTATAGTTTCCAAATCCTGTGAGGTGCTAGTCCCCCTCTATTAAGCACTGGTTAGGCCTCACCTTGAGTATTGTGTCCAGTTCTGGACACCACACTTCAAGAAGGATGCTAGCAAATTGGAACAAGTTCAGAGGAGGGCGACAAGGATGATCAGGGGGCTGGAAACCAAGCCTTATGAGGAAAGACTGAAAGAATTGGGCATGTTTAGCCTTGAGAAAAGAATACTGAGGGGTGATATGATACTGTAGCACTTTTCAAATATTTGAAAGGCTGTCATACAGAGTTGGGGCAGGATCTGTTCTCGATCATCCCAGAGTGCAGGACATGCAACAATGGGCTCAAGTTAAAGGAAGCCAGATTTCGGTTGAATATCAGGAAAAACTTCTTAACTGTTAGAGCAGTACGACAGTGGGACCAGTTACCTTGGGAGTTGGTGAGTGCTCCAACACTGGAGGCATTCAAGAAAAACTTAGATAATCACCTGGCAGATATGCTTTGATTGTATTCCTGCATTGAGCAGGGGTTTGGACTTGATGGCCTTGTAGGCCCCTTCCAACTTCACTTTTCTGTGATTCTATGAGTCCAACTCCATTATTCAATTATCTTATTTTTCTTTGCCATCAGTAAACAAAACTCCTTGAAAATCCTGAGCTCTGACTGTGCATATACATATACCTGTACATACTCCCACACAAGGTTGATGAACAGATTTGCCTGCATTCTTAGACTCTCCTTGGAGCCAAGATACAAAGGCTGTCATGATGAACATCTGCTGTTCAGAATCTATCATGACAGAAACCAGCATAATGTCGAAAGGCCTGGACAACATCCTAAATCAAGGGTAAGCAAACATCTGGCTTCTGAAATCTACATTGGTCCCCTTCCCTGCAGAATTTCAAGATTCACCAACTGGAACTGATCTTCAAAAAGCTATTTTGTTGGACTCAGTGGGCATGCTGGTGGGGAGCTTATAGGAGTTGTATCTCAAAAGTAAAGTCAGGTTGGTGTCAAGTTTGAAGTAGTGGTCCAGAACAGACTTACACCTAGTAGAAAAAGAGTGCCTTTAAAGTATTTGGATTTTTTTAAAAAATCAGGACTGAACCAGTGTCCCTTCACAGAAAAGTTCTCTCCTGTCTACATCCCTCCCCATGAGAACTCCCTTCTGACTTCTGGAATTCATGGGTTCCTATTACGATTGGAGAAATATCAATATATATGAATTGGAAAGGAAAAAAGAAAAAAGTTTGAAAATGTTGGTGTACCAGGTGTTATAGCACCTGGTGAAAGCAAGGCACTTCTTTCACCTGGTCTGAAGAGGGCCTCCAAGGTCAAGTTCTGTAGGGGTCGGGCAAAATATATAACAGACAGCT
Organism: Intellagama lesueurii; assembly: GCA_037013535.1. Lineage (NCBI taxonomy): Eukaryota > Metazoa > Chordata > Lepidosauria > Squamata > Agamidae > Intellagama > Intellagama lesueurii. Next base: position 93,530,759 of record JBAJHW010000003.1, on the reverse strand, counting down.
GTTCCTCCTGTAACATTTATGCAGTATGAAGGTCATTCTTAACTGGAAAGGAAAGGCTGATCGAAGTCAAAATAAAGATTTTGGAAGGGAGATGCTCCCTCTAATCCTGTGCTTTCCCGCTCATTGTTTTGTCATGAACATTTAACAAAATGCACAGAACGGTATGGTAATAAACTGGACTCTTAGTCCATTTTTTAAATGTGCCAAAGAAAAAGGATTAGTCAGTAATAGCAATCGGAGACTAAGCAGGAATAATGTATTGGAAGTGTGTTTGATCTGCATATTGCTGGAAAGAATGGCAGTTCAGTGGTTCTGTGTGCAAAAGTGACACTACAGTATATCTGCATAAGGTTTGAGACCCCAAATCATCTGGTTGTAAGAGGGTCACAGATTGTGCAGGCTTCCCTGCAATGGTGTGGATAGACATGGTACCACTGTGGGTTTAAGGCACCAGTCTAAATACCCAGGATGGCACTGATCCTGTTTATTTTCTGGAAGGTGTCAATTAAAGGCCCATCCTTGTTTGTGGATATAATGGTGACAAATGATTGTGATTAACAATGAATATATATATTATATTATAAATTTTTAAAATATTATTATAACATTATATTATAATAATTTTTATAATGTTTTTATATCACTTTTTCACAGACATCACTCAGATGATGCATAACAGGCTAAATCAAACAGCAACAGTATCAAAATGTTGAAAAATCAAGAGGAAGACCATGCTGAAAGATTAAAACAATCCAAAAAAACCACTAAAAGGAATTTAAAATGATGGTTAAAGACAAGCCTTAACTTCTTTATAAAAAGCATAACAACTCAGAAAAGTTCCTTATTTGGACTACAGCACCTAAAATTTCCCAGCTAGCATGAGGAATTGTTGAGAAATGCAAATGTTCCAAGCTCTGGAGGGGAGAGGATCCAGCTGGCAGGAATAGGCTGATAGAGTAGCTGGAGTCTAAAGTGGGGTAGTAACTATAAAAAAATGAATCAACAAATTCATTCAAAAATCGCTAATTCGTCAATTCATATTTGTATGAATTAATGCCCCCAATGAATATGAATCAATGAATTTTTTGCAATTTTTGATTCATCAATTCATTTGGCTATAAAACAGTCCCCCAGGCACTTAGAGACACCAAAATTGGGGAAAGATTCCTGTGACTCTCCTTTACAATCCTCCCAAGTTCAGTGAAGATTGGGTTTCAGATGTCTGAGTTATACACCCACAAATAGCCCCCCAGAAAGTCCCCCCAGGCACCCAGAGACACTAAAATCATAGAGAAGCTTCTACTGACTCTCCTCTACAATCCCTCCAAGTTTGGTGAAGATTGGGGTTCCCCAAGCCAGCTGTTAAAGGGCACTTTCCTGGGGGGACCCATTTTGTGGGTGTACAACTTGGATGTCTGAAACCCAATCTTCACCAAACTTTGAGGGATTGTAGAGGAGAGCAAAGGGACACTTCCCTGTGAATTTGGCATCTCTAGGTGCTTGGGGGGCATTTCATAGGACTTTAAAGTAAAGAACAAATTGACAAATCTATCTATGGATTTGTCAGAAAAAAAATAAACTCATAATTCATGATTTGCTGACCTCAATGAATCACAAATCAAAACAAATCACAATTTTTCTGCTTTATGCCCATTTCTAGTAGTAACCTATCCGTCCCGACAGACCAGCTTCTTTTGCCCTTTCAGCAAAACCAAAATGTCACTCCTAGTTTTCCAAAAACTGAGCTGGGGTTTTGTTTTTGTTTTGGCTAAAAGAAGGTGGGGCGGGGTCAGCCGAGAACTTTGTCCTGTGGAGAGTTCTGAAGGTATGATTTTCCCTTTTGGTGTTGTTGGGGGGTATATACGCAACAGTGGGGCTGCAAAAATGAGTTTTAAGACATGTGGCCAGTGTGTGATTCCCCTTCCTGGGATTCCCACCCCTCTTTGAATGGTCACCCAAAGCACAGGTTGTTGGTTTAAAAAAACAACAAACGATCTGCACAACAACAACCTGCATCTCATGGTACAGTGGTTAAACTGTAGTACTGCAGTCAAGCTTGTGTTATGTAGGATAATTTTAAAAAAATTTGGGAAAAGAAAAATAGAATAGAGGGGTTTCCCACCATCCTTTCTATGGTTGCAACCCAATGCATGGAGCCTTGTGGGGCAGTGGTCAAACTGCAGTCCTGCAGTCAAGATTCTGCTCACAATCTGAATTTGATGCCAAAGGGAACGAAGTTCACTCAGCCTTCTGTTCTTCCAAGGTCAGTAAAATTAGTACCCACCTTGCTACAGAGGCAATGTGTATCCTGCATAATTAAACTGTAAACCACCCAGGTAATGCTTATGTGCTATGGGGTGGTATATAAGCAGCACACTTTGCTTCCCCCCTCTCCCCCCCACCCCCACTTTCCTGTAAACAGGCTATTTCAATGTCCCTAACCCAAATTCAAAAGGTTTATATCAGTTTTTGTTCACATAGTGCCATACTTCTTGGTTCCTGGTCCATTTGCATCACAAACTGTATCCCTGCAAAAAATGAAAAGAGAAAGAAGAGTTCATCTGAAATGTAGCATCCTGCCACCATAGTTCTCAAAAGTGTGAAGTGAGTCCGATTGTTGGATGTCTTATTGGTCTCTCCTCACCTCCCCCCCCCCCTTTCCCTCCCTGTGAAAGCAGATGTGAAAGTTGATCTGCCGCAAAGGGTCTCACAGCAGGGATAACCTTGTAAGTAAAGATCACTTGTCCCAATTAATGGTCAGATTTTATTTTGCAGCATTTCTTTTCTGCTTTAAGTGCAGAAAAGGAGCTAGATGTTCTATCCAGTGTGAAATTGTACACCTTGGGGATCCTCCTTGCAGGCTGTGTACTTCATCTTTGAAAAAAAAAAAAATACAAAGTTCAGCTAAATGTATCTTCTGGGGCCATTCTAGCATTCTGCTAATGTGAAATAGGCTACATGTTCTGAAATACCTCTATCAACAAAGTCACTCTCCAAAAGGTTTGCCCAAATCCAAATCACACTAGAATATTACACAGAATCAATGGGAATTTGGTGAGTTAACTCCTATGTAAATTCCATGGATTCAAAGGGGTCTCCTCCGGTTGCAACCAAAGTAAGTCACAACTAAAGTAGGCTCATTTGAATCAATGGAATTTATGGAGGAGTTGACTCCTCCAATCCTTATTCATGCAATGAGCCTAATCTAGTGCAATTTACTAGGCCAAGCAACAAATTTCTGACTATTGGCTTCAAATTGTTCCCATTGATTACAGTGGGAATATATCCAGAATAATCAAAGGTACTGGAACACAAGTTCTTAAGAACAGGAGGAGCAAATCATTGGCCCTCCAGATGTTTTAAGGAGAAACCTTAACTGCTCACATTTCCCCCCTAAATGCTGAGTGTGAAAGTGATAAAGTTGTTATTTTTTATAACAAAGGATGAATTATTATTATTAATATTATTAGATGCAGCACTTAACTATATCTTCCTGTTTTTGCTGCCCATGCCCAGAAGGCAAGCAGACTGTGGTTTCTGGGAGTTGAAATCCAAAACATCTGGAAGGTCCATGGCTCCTTACCTCAACCTTAGATTCAAATGAGAAAGGGAAATCCTAAGGCCTAATAAAGAGATACACACAATCTAGTAAGAAAGACTGAACAAGCTGGCCTCCCTATGTGATGAGATGCACAAAGCAAACGTTTCAGGAAGAGAAGATCTGTACAGTAGAGAAGCTGAGGGAAAGCCGTTTCTACTTACTTCCCCAATTGGTGTTCTAAATATACTTTGGAAACCCTTTTAAAAAACCACATGTGGTAGACCCCTGGAAATTGCAAAAGGAAGGAGGGTAAGCATCTGATTGCTTTATTCCAAGTCCAAAAATCCTCTTCCCGACCCTTCTTTCTCTCTCTCAAACCCTGTTGAGATTTTGGTCTACAAATCCCATGGGTGAATCACATGTTACAGGAAATGTGATTTCCTGCTGTTACAACATACGTCCTGTTTTGGAACATTTTCCCTCCTGGCACTATTAAATTTGCAAATGAAGACCGGGTTTACTTCCCAATGACTAATAATAGAGCCAGCTAAATTTACAAAATGCAAAGTGAAGCAAGCTTATGCTAGGAGACTCAGACATTTGTTGCCACTACAAGGAGCTCTGGTTCTAATGGCGTGGGATAAGTCTGTCATCTACTTGAGCCTGAGGATGCAGTTTAGTTCAGCTTTTGTATGCAAGGAAAGAATTATCTCAATGAGATATATTTGCTCAGTGTAAGCGATAGGGCAGAGGGAGGGTACTTAGGGTGTGAGGACATCATGCAAAATAATCCCTTCCACGAGGTATCAATTTCTTTTGTATAATATCATGTGTTGAATCAGCTAATCATCACTGAATTTTGATACAGCTAACAGTTTTCATAGGAATTATGCCTGAGGATAATATGAGGATACTAATCATGATAGCTGGTAACAAGTCATCCAGGGTCTTGTTTTAATTTTTTTCTCTTCTTTCACCATACTTGGCAAAAAAGGGGCATTAATTTTCACATGTAATATCCTCCAGCGAGTTCAAAATGGCACACATGGTTCTCCTCATCCTGACTTCATCCCCACTGTAACTCTGTAAAGTAAGTCAAGCTCAGACTGCGACCCCACTTCAAATTTGGCTTTGCTCTGGCTTGATTTGCAGCCTGTGTTCTGCTTCTGTTTGAATTAGGTGATCACACGGAGAGTGCGGTTTTTCTATGCCAGTGCTCACACTGGCCCCTCAATCCAATGTGGTTCAATCCGCACCATAGTCCACAGCCCCTCTTCCTTTGATTCTGCCTTCTGCCGACCCCTGACTCTCCTTTTATGCTTTATTGCCAAGCCGGTGGGCTGTTTAAAGTGTTGCATGGTGTTAGAGAAAAGGGACAGTTTCCCAGAGTTCGCCATAATGTACAAATACAAACATACATACCGTAGAAACATTGCAATCTGCTCTAGTTTGCCAGAGCTGTTTCTATTTGATATTGACTTTTATCTCTTTTTAAAATCTGAAATACTTTGGAGTGACTAGGGAGAGAGATTGCAGGGGTGGGTGTTCCCAATGTCCAAAACATCACACCCAGCTTAGTATGTCGCCAGAATGCCACTCACAGCCATGCCCTCCCATCTTTTTAGATAATGAAAGACCTGATCATACAGGGAAAACACCGTTTGAATCATTCCAACTTTTAAAAAGTAGAAGCCCCCAGCTGGAGGTGGAAAAACTCCACCTCTGAAGCAAAGGGGTGGTTTGCATTGGCTTTTTTGTGTCATGTGATCAGTTGAAAAACGTTTGAATTCATCCGTTTTATTTCTGCAGGAAATCCCGTATTGTATTCTTGAAGGCTTTCATGGCCAGGATCTGATGGTTGTTGTAGGTTTTTCGGGCTGTTTGGCTGTGTTCTGGAACATGGCCAAACAGCCCAAAAAACCTACAACCACCATCAAATCCGGTATTATTTGCCGGGGTAGTGGCAGCCTCAGAGGCAGTAATGTTCCCAAGGTCACCCTCAGTGAGTTTCAGAGCTCATTGAGAACTAGACCCAATCCAGCAATCTAATCACTACACCACAGTGGCTATCGTTTGATATATAAAAGCACAGGGCATGCACTAAGTTCTTAGAAAAGATAAGTAAGATGAAATCTTGCTTAGAATTTGCTATTTTCTTTCTGTCTGCCCGTGCTTGGCATCACTGTTCTAATCTAATCCAACCTGCAGCCAACCCACAGGAATGGTGTGTAGGCACATTCCTTGTATTGCATTTACAGAAATAGAATTTCCACAGTTATTTTTCTGAAAAGTAACCAAAGAACACAAACCTTAAGATAAAATACTTCCTAATGCCTTAGCACCAATTTATCCCTGCCGCTATAATCCATCTCCACTGGTAGCAGGCTATCTGACATGACAGAACAAGTGTTCCATGGTTGCTTATGTCTTGAAATTCTGCTTCCCATAAATCTTCACGTTGTGACTTGCATTTAATGGCTTGTCAGGTGGGGGACAGGATGTGTCCCACCGAGCACAATTTGCTGTTTTTGGAAACAGACTAACTAATCATGCATGTCATCACTGACTTTCACACTTCTCTAAAATGCCTCCTTATTCTTTCAATGAATAATTCTATTACCATGCCCATTTATCACTTGGAGGGTTCAGTCAACATGAACACCAACTTGCAAGGAGACTTACAAAAAGGTGCCAGAATTTGGGGCTTGGAGAACTGGAGATGCTTGAGAAAGTCACTCTAGCTTTAACAAAGAAATGACCTAACATTTTAAGATATCCACTGCTTCTTGCTATGTCCACTATTACCATTACCATTACCATCACTACCAGCTTCAGAATAAAACTCAGATATTTTCATTGCTATCTTTTGAATCTTTTCATTTTAGAGGAGGCAGAGAAATGAATCCAGCCAGAAGCTGGTCTTAAGCTAGGTCATTTTGAGGAGAATAGTGGAGCCAGGGCTTGCAGAGATATTCCGGTTGTAATGCAAAAAATAAAAATTAAAATTTAAAAATTGGGTGATTAGGAGCCATTAGAATTATAAAAGACCTCCTCCTCATTGGTTGATATGGATGGATCCAGCTGCCTGCGGTTTTGGAATCTCCTGGCTCTTGGAGGCTGGCCATGGGGACTAACTGAACTAACTAACATGTTGAGCACCAGCTCTTCCAAATTTATCACAACACCACTCCTCACCAAGTTAGCAGCCTTCTGATGTAAGTGGTGAGGCATCTCCCCCAAAGTACGCTGTTGTTGAAGGTTTCTTTTCCTGCGCAAACCAGGCTGCCACAGAAAGCATGCATTAGCCACTTGTGTGAGGACCAGGAAAAACAGACAGGGAGAATTTCAAGGGAACACGGGCAAAGAAATATGAATGGCCAGAGCTTGAAAAGTTATTTTAAAAAGTAATTTCTGCCCATTTGTCCTTAGAGTGTTTGTGAAGTAATCTCTAGCTGTTAATAGGGTTTTAAAACTGCAGCCCACATAATCAGGAGCAAAAAAATGTCAAGGAGCTTCTGGAAAGAAACTTTGTCATTCCTTAAGCTGGCTAGATAAAGGAGTCAGAGGCTGGGAGTTCGATTCCCCACGGTGCCTCTTGGGAGTAGAGCCAGCCTGTGAGGCCTTGTGCAAGCTGCACAGGCCCAGAGCTGCGCCCCCACCCCCCACCCCCCCACACAAAAAGGGAATGCTAAACCATGTCTGTGTATTCCCTACCTTGAAAACCCTGGGAAGGGTTGCCATAAGTCAGAATGAATTTGAAGGCTCATCATCATCAAGGTGCCATAAGATGCTTTCTTGTTTCTTCTGTGACAGATCAACTTGACTATCACCACCATGAAATGTTGCAAAAGTGGCTGGTTGTATTGCTCACTACTTTTCCGTGACTTTTCCGTCTTAAAAAAAGAGAGAGGAAAAACATTTTTTTTTTAAAAAAAGCTCATTAGATTGATAAAAGAATGACATAAAACTTGAAAAAATTCCTGTAGAGTAACTATAAAAGTAAGAAGGAAACATTATTCATCAGATCAATAAATTAAGCTCACTCCTGTTTGTTATGTTGCTTTCGAAATGTAACATCATTATGCCCAAGGAACTTCTACATTGCTCGTAAATCACTGCTTCCAAGCACTGTAAACTGCCTTCTCTTTTGCAGGACAAGCCGAGGGAGGAGAGAAAGGGAAGTGCAGCAGCCACAGTTGCCATTTCAGCTTTACTATCTGCAGCTGCTCAGAAGGTCTAAGCGAGGAGAATCTTCAAGTTCAGCCAGCCTTAGGATTCAAGTGGGAAAAAAGCCCTATTCAGGTATTAGTTGCATGGATTGGATCACCATATTTAGACAAGAATGCTTCTCCCTTCCATCACTGCCGTTGCTTTCCCATGTGGCATATCTGCAGGGGAGACTTTCTACTCCCACACAGGATGTACATGCAAGCAAGAACCCCAGTTTTTCTGGGATTCTTGCTCATGTGGAAAGCCTACACATAACCAACAATATTTGTTCTGCAAACACGTTGCATCCCAGCTGGAGAATGCCATGACAGGCTGGGGTAGGGGACAGCCCTCTCTTCTGAAAATGATGATTCTACCTGTCTAAGTAATGCCTGAATAGGGCTAAAGTCAAGCCCAAGCTCCCCTGCCTTTCAAATAACTTAGTGTTCCCTTCTATGACCTTAACTGTTCTTACCTGGCAAAGCGGTCAAGGAAACAGTTGTCTGAAAAATATGCCCGCTTGGATCAGACAGTCAGTTACACCATTCTTTTTCTTCTTTGTAGTCCTGGAGCAAATGACAGAACAACACCCTGTGTTTTGGTTTCTCCTTCTTTTCCCCCGATTAAGGCCAGCAAAGCTGGTCCTCTGCAAGGTACAGGATAAGTCAATATCACTCCAGCAAGATGGAATGACCACATGTCCTGATTGGCTTCAGATATGTGTCTATCCCAGCCAAGGAAGTGGGAAGTGCCAGGGACTAAACCTGGGACCTCTTTGAAGGGAGTAAAGCTTCTAAAAGATTCCTTAAAGGAGCCATTCCTTTGGAATTTGTAGAGAAACTCAATAGAAAACAAACAGACAGTGTGAACAGCAATAGCTAGGAAAGCATAGATGAGTAATTTGCCCATCCCTGTTTATAATAATTTTCTATTCCCAAATTCCTTATAATGTTCACTTAGGACTTTACTCTCCAGTTACTAAGTACAGCTAACTACTTTGTCTCCTACTGAGTTTGTTTTTAACCTAGTATGCCATCCAAAATTATCTCTACCTTTTACAGTGTTGTAGTAGATCTAGGGTTCACAAGGCTGAAGCCCCAGATCTTTCTGAGCAGCGAGGATTATGTTATCCTCTAACACCACCCTTCAGCCTTCCCTCCCTGTTTGCTCAGAGTCCTGCAATCTTCACAGTAGCTGGGAAGGAAATGCATTTCCTCAGGAGCAGTTTATGGTTGCAAGATGTCCTTGTAATGGAAAGGAGTTGAGGCTGGTTTGTTCTTGAATAATAATCTTAGAATAATAACAGTCTTAGAACTGCAGAGCTGGAAGGGGCCTTATGGATCATCAAGTCCAGCCTCTGTCAAGGAGGCACAGTGGGGAATCAAACTCCCAGCCTCTGGCTCCACACTCAGAGACCTAAACCACAAAGCTATCCAGCAACCATTGACTTTACAGAAGACCTTTTCCTTATTTGCTGATATAGACTGTTCAATTTGGTTTGCTTTGAGTTAGAGCGGGAGACAGGCACAAGACCCAGAAGTGAGCCGTCCCCTCCATTGTCTAAGGCTGAAGGATTCGAGACAGTCTATTCCCTTTTACCCACAGTGTCGCAACTGAAGATACAGTATACTGAAGGCGGAAGATTTGAAGGGAGTCAGAGCAGGAAGGTGATGGTGGGAGGAGTTCCACCAATCACAGAGAGCTTCTTGACTACTGAGAAGAGGGAAGGGGGTAGAGTACTGGAGAGAAGAGATAAAAGAGAAGGAGGCAGAGGAAAAGGGAGGAGACAAACATGAGAAGCTGAAAGAGGAGGATACCACAATTGGATGGGGATGGTTAGAGTTAGAAGACCCATGGTTGCATGAGAAGGTGCACATGAAACTCCCTCTGGACGAGATAGAACATAGGCAGGGTTATCAGCTGATACCCGAGTACAAGCCCATAGGGTCAAAGAGGAAGGGGTGAATCTAGAAGCCGTGAGCGTGAAGGGATAGAAGTACAACTGGAAGGAGCTGAGCTGTTGGAATGGACAGTATATGTATACCCAAGAGGGAAAGGTCCCTGGAAGAAGGAGGGGCATATGGAGTCGACTTTTCTCCCAGTTATGCCAGGAGAAGGAGAGTGACTTGGCTTGACACCCCTGTTGTGGGACTATCTGAGCCAGCTGCAGCAAACTCCAAAGGAAGCCCACTGACTGGAAGAGATTTGGAGTATACCCACACTGAAGACTTCATTCCTGACACTTGAATTGCATTAGGGTTGGACAGACTGTTCCCAAGTTGAGGGCACCGTCGGACCAACAGAAGTGGTTGTGCACACAAATCCATGAAATAAACCATTGTTACAATATCCTATGGCTCTGGTTGTGCATGGTGCTGATAGCATTGGGCCTTCGGAACCGAGGGAGAGAAAGCCCAAACCCACTCACACGTGCATTTTTAGATTCTCTTGTGAGGTGGTGCTATGAGAACTGACATGATAAACACCTACACCGATGCAGTACAAAACCAATCTCATTTGTTGTATCTACTGCTTTCTTAGTTTGTGTCATCGAAGGATGGAGAAGGTTCTAAGTTGACTAGTAACAACTATATTTTCAGAAAATGTGGAATTATCCATTTTTCTTAATGGCTCCTGGGAGAAATCGGAGGTTTCTGCAAAGTTGAGCTTGGTCTGAAGGCCTACAGACTTCTCCCACTTCTCCCCTTAAAATTGTAATGAGAGGCAGACTCCATGACTTAAACATCAGCCACCCTTTTTCTTTCTCCCACTCGCACTTTGGCTTTGTCTATCCTCCTGCCTGATGAATAGCTCTGGAGGATCCCAAATTGTGCATAGTATTTTGTGACCTCTTAACTTGGCCCATTAAAAGTATTGCCATAACCTTTCTTTGGCCAACACTACCATCCCACCCTTTTAAATAGTTCACTGTCTCCCATTCTTCAATAAACACTGTCCTGCAATGCTAGGATATAGTCAGTGACTACCGTGTTCTATAAATAGAAGCTCACCACAGGCACAAAATAATATCTTTGTTCTTTTCCCCAAGGAGAACATTTATTGTGGCATTTGCAAAAGAAGAAAAGGAGTGGGTGGAGAGGATTGAAGAGGCAAGACAAGGAAGGAGCCTCCTCAAAGAATGTAAGGACTGTGAATACATTCAGGCATCCACTGGGCAACAATAGCACCCTCTTGCCTGACCATTCCACTGCAGAAGCACCACTGGAGTGCTTCTGACAGGAACGAAAATAACTTGTTGCACCTCCCTCAGAGCTCTTAAAAAATATGACTCTCCAGAGGAGCCAGAAGAGGTGGTAACATTGCTGGCATTATAGTCTCATTGTCATCCACCCATCCATCAGTGACACCATCCTGCCTGTCAGCAGAAGCAAGACAGAAAGAGACCCTTGCAGCTGGCACACTGTCGAAGAGCGAGGTGTGTGTGTGCTGGGGATGAAGCTGACAGCTGCCACAAACGGCATGATAGGGTGACTTTTTCTTAGGACAACAGCTGGCCTTTTCGCAACTGGCTGAACTTTCTCCTCCCTGTCCCTGACAATGGGCAAAAAGGTATAGAGCTGAGGAAGGTTTGGCATTGGGCAGGGGTAAAATGAAAGAGTATCCCCTGCTGCCACCACTGCTAATGCTACCTCCTCTTCTAGCTGCTATAAAGTGTCACATTTAGCACACCACCTGCTTTTGGCAGCGAGTGGAGCTCCCCCACCCTCACCTCAGGCCCTCGGCCATCTTGGCCTGTTAAGACTGTGCTCTAACTCAGCTGCTGTTTGCCACAGATTAAAGTTATGTTACTATAATGGAAAGAAACTAGGATTTAGGAACTTCTCATCCCTCACCTCTGGGATAGAAAGCAGTGAAGGGGCAATTAAGGAGCAATTCAGCACTAGCTTTGCTGAGCAGAGTGTCAAGGAAATGGTTGGTGCCTCCAAACAGACATTTATAATCTAAAACATCAGGGATTTTTAAAGAAACTATTGAGAGCTATTGATGTGGCCTGGAACAGGAAAGGGGCCAGACATTTGCAAGTGGCATGCCCAGAACTAAAACGGGACATGATCAGAAGTCATATCACTCCCAACAAAGTATTCAAGCTCCTGTCACACTACCAAGAGTAGCAGCACTTCCAGTTGCCTCCATGCAGAGTCCTGGATTTCTGGTAACAGCATCTTCCAGCAGATGCTCTGGTTTCTGAACTCAGAGGGTGAGAACCATACCATAGAAACTCACAGGTGCAGATGTGTCTGCTTAAAAATACAACAGCAAGGGCCAACTGTAGTGAAGAAAGAAAATCAGGGGCAGAGAAAAAGTGGGAAAGCAGTGAAGAGATTATTTTACAGTCCCTCAAGATGGGGGGGGGCAGGAGAAGAGAGGAGGGAAAATGCCTGTATTTCTTGTTGAAAGGAAAAGCATGAAAAATCTAGTGCTGTGGGAGGAAGAGGAGGAGAAAGCAGCAGAGGGAGGGGAGACTGATTCTGCCCACGGCTTCCATAGTGCTAAGAAAGATGGTGGAGGTGGGAGAATAGAGTGGCAGTGGTTGCCAAGGTCACATTTCCTCCCATAGGGCAGAGGAATCCTCTTGGCATCAGCCTTGATTGCAAGCAAGAGGGAAAGACATTTTTATTGCTCACTTCTTCCAAGTAGAGAAAGTACGAGAGATGTGAAGCCACCCATGTACAGAAGATGGTGGTTTGAGAATTTGGTTCTGGTTCAGGTTCCTGGAACATTGGATGAGTGTGCTTTCCAGAACAGGGAAGGCAAAGACAATACAATGCCAGATCCCTGACCATCAAGTAGAGAAGCTTCAGATGGTGCTTCAGCTGAGAATCTGATGATGATAGGGCATGTTGTCTCATCTCACCTCTAAATAACTGTCATACGGGATAGGAATGGCAAGGCCTGAAGTCTTACGGGCCAAACTCGAATCCCCAACTCTCAGTATGGCCTGCCTCAGGCCTGAAAATGGTAACAAACAAGCTGTGTGAATTTATTTTTCGGGAAAGTTCAGGTGTGAAGGTCATGAGGCATCTTCTTGAAGCTCAGCAGAAAATTGTTGCATTCCGAGGCCTGCTTTGACCATAAATGTGTGTGTGTGTGTGTTTTGAAATGGGGGTGGAGTGGATGCCACTGGTGGCCACAGGTGGTTTACTGCTGCCTTTGCCCCATTCACAACATAGAGGATCAGGATAGGGGCATTTAGTCTAGGCTTACTTGTTCCAGAGCTCTGGCTGAAGTCTCAGAGAATTTCTATGCTTCCCTGGGTCTTGAGGCATGGAATGACATTTATAAGGGCAAGTGGCAGAAGAGGGAAAAGTTTGACTGATTGTGTATATGCATGTGCACTGTGACTTTCCAAGCTAGCACCAGGGATTATCAGCTCAGCACATAGATGTTTACATGTGTGTCGTATGTGTGTCCCTCCCCACCCTTGCCCACTCTAATTTTGTTACATCACAAGGATCCACCCCCTGCTCTTAGAAGTTGGTCCTGGAATCTCAGGGAATGGGACACTATTGATCTGCAAATCTAATCCATCCTCCATCCTGGCAAAATATTTGCCACTCCTCTCCTGGTAGTTTTATGTAGGGCTGCTGTTCAAGGAAAACTCATCCAAAGCCCATTTGGTCATAAAATACTTAATGAAGCGGTTTTGAGATTCTAGCCAGGAGAAGAAATATATTTTACCTAGTTCTTTTCCAGATCTAGTTGTGTTTTTTCTCCAGTCAAAACTGTGAACAAGCCATGTTTAATAGAGTAGAACCTTGCTAATTCTCACTAATGATCCATTGCAAAGTATTACATGAACTGGATAAACAATAATAAAGCTGGTGTATCTCAAGGGATATGTCATCCGTTTATTATGCCATGTTCAAATTACAGCAGCATTTTTCAGCATATACAGGTATGTTTTGCCGCAGTAACTCCTAGGAGAGAAATATATATTTCCCGGAACTATACATTTGGTGATAATTCTGTGTCTGTATATCTAAAAGTTGGCAATTAAAATAACATTTGCAAATTAATGTTTTTTTAAAAAATAATTCTGCCATGTTTGCATAATTCATAATTGAAGGACTGAGTTCCGGTTGTAAAATTTAACATTATTGTGGAAATGTCCTGTCCTGAATCTATGTTATAAAATGTTGTTCTTCACCAAGCACACATTTTGTGCTATGTAGGCTGCAATACAAGACAGAAATTATTCATGTTTATATGGCTCAGCTTCTCTGAAATGCTAAAGCAGGACCCAGTGTAATGAAGTTAATGGCAGAATTAGCCGTTAACTACCACAACTTAGAGGTTAATACATGCTACAAAACAACAATTGTTTGACTTTGTGTTCAAGCCTCAAAACAATCTTTCTTTTTCAACAAAGTTTTTAAAAAAGTGAGGGAAGGCATAATTATTCTGTTTGTGAAAATACGATTTTCAGAGCAGAAGCTTCCCCAAGATAGCAAGAGCCATCTTTTCACATTCAGAAGAGGAACACTTTTTACTATTCAATGAGGGAGGGCAAAAAGAGTCCATTTATATTTTATGACAGACTTGGAAATGTTCTCAAAGCTCCTTCTTGGTTTATGTCTAAGCGGTCTTTGTCCTTCCACTACTGGACATCAGTTTTTAAGAAAAGCAGTCTCCCAGTTGCTTCATTCATAGGTGATAGTTTTCTAACAAAACAGTGTCAAAATGGTGATGGCGGCTATGAATTCCTGGAGTTCATAGTCTCTGTAGCTGAAAGGGCAGCATACACTTGCTCACATGCATTTGCTGGCAACCCTTTCTTCTTCTTGGCTGGGGGGAGGCAGTGTTGAGCTCTTTGTGCACCCCTTCCCCCAACAATCTTCATACAGATCATTCCTTGTTAGTACCAGCCAGGAAAGACTGGTCTGTAGGAACTGAGGAACAATTAAGTTGGGAGGGGAAAGGCTGTCTGCGGAGAGATTAAAATCCAGAGGCCAAACATTTTCCGCCTAGCATGTCCCACCCATCCACCCTGGGGTCTGCTGAGGCTGGTAGCTGGAGAAACTGCTGGAAGGTGACAACCCTGATTGCAAACCGCGGAGTGTTCTCCATCTGGCTGGCCGGCTCCACCCACTGTCTCTAAGAGAGAAAATAAACGTGATGGCAAGTGAATTTGGGGCATGAAAGAGAACTGTCATCCTCGACCTCCCCAACTGAGAGATGGGGCAGGGATTGGGAGGAGAGACCCAGATGAGAGCTCGGAGGAAGGCTGCCACAAGAGATAGGCGGGGCTGCCTCCTCAAGTGTAGAGACCCTACATTTGGGGTTAAGTGTAGAGGCTAAGTGTAGAGACCCCCATTTGGCCTCTGTGGAATCATGATCCATCTGCCCTTTCTAATATAATTTGACTGAAATCTTGTTGTGTAACATGCTTGAAGAAGGGTGATGATGTCATCAACAGAAGGAATTTTCACTAATTAAAGACTTCCTACTTCTACTCTGGGAACTGAGAGAATGAGAGAGAGAGAGAGAGAGAGAGAGAGACTTATTCCAACACATAGAGAGGCTAATTCCAACTTATTTCATCTCATAAGGCACAATGATAATACTGTCCCACGTAGTGCTGATTCTGTTAGTGCTCCATTTTGTTAGAACATATCCACAGCAGTAAGTGGGGTATTACTGGATCTATTTGTGCTAGAATTTCATCTCTCTCCTGTTTAGTTTAAATTGCTGTTGTATCATGGTGTATTTATTCAATATTATGTTACCTTATTAAGCATTTATCTACTGATGTAATCAATGGCTACTTGTAATTTTTACTGTTTTTTATTTGTTATGCTATTTGATATGTTATGAGCTGCTTTGGTACTATTTGTGGAAAACAAATTCAAATAAATAAATGATTACTATGATTATGTTTTAAATACCTTGGAGTATTCAGATGATATGGTATTTACTGGCAGAGTGCAGTGGACTAGTGCTGAGCTTGTAAATACTGAAGAGAAGTAATAACTCCGAAGACTGGCAATAAGGCAGAAAGGAAAAACACAGTTTATTGTCTCAGGAAATCAATCTGCTGAGCAGGAGGAAAAAAGATTCTTTAACTTAGTTACAGGAATGCCTTCTGTGTGCAGGTCAGCTGGCAGCCACCATTGTGTCTGCATCTTGCTAACAAAAATGAGGAAACAAGCAACAGGATGTGACCTCAGAGAAGAAGGTGAAAGGAAGAGCCTAAGAGCAGCAATCTGCATGTAGATTTACAAGGGGCAAGGGCAGACAAGGCACTGAGGTCCATTTGACTATCCATCTGTTCATCTCCTGCTTCCCTTGTTTTCCCACATTACACTTATACGGAAAGTGCACAGAGTTCAACACGGGTCCGGAAGTGCACACAGCATCACATCCTCCAAAAAGAAGCCTATATCTTGACAATACTGCTTTATTTAGTTTGTACACTAGATAAAGGTTTTCTGTGCCTTTATCAAGTGCAGAAACAACATGTAAAAAGAATGGAACAGTGACACATTGGTTGTGCTTCTCAATGTTTTCCATGCCCTTAATATTTTCTATTGGAAGTGAATAATGCATGGCCCTACAGGTGCCATTCAGTCCCATTATCCCTAAGCATTGGCTGTACTGGCTGAAATTGGTGGTAATTATATGCCAATGACATTAGAAAGGTCATACTTTCACCAGCACCATTCGATTGCACTTGATCTTCAAGAAAAAGGTGCTGTTCAATTTCAGCTGAGAAATGTGCTTCTTGCTTTACAGCTACATTTAAATATGATTTCAGTCCGAAAGTGCTTACCTTCATGCAAGTAAGTTCATCATCAGGGCAACACAGGTCCATTGTTTTACAATCCACTCTCATTTCCGGTAGAGTATTGGTTTCATATTTCATTGTTTCACATCACATTCTTAGAGTGCTGGATTATGGGTTTGCCCACTAGAAGCATCCAAATGATTTGTTGTTTTTAATTAAGCTCTCTTACATTTATCATCACTTCTTTTAATCTGGTGTATTGTCGTATTTGAGAAATGATTGATTTGACTTCATAAATAAAAAGTAAAGAGCTCTTTAATATTAATGTTGAACCAACACTACCATTCCAACTTCAGGAGCACCCAGAATATTTTTTTAAAAATACATGAATACATTTATTCCCAGATTTGTGACAAGGACAGACATCCCTCATGGCTAAAGTATTTTAAAGCTTTTCTGGAGATTCCTCTCAGGAAGTCACATAAAGCGATTCTAAAGTGCCCCTGCCTCCAACCTCAAAGCCTGTTTTGTTGTACCAGATAACATAAATATTGATTGGATGGATACCCCTTCAATCTATAAAACAGATTTTTTTTTCTTGATTACATACAACTAGCTGAATTGAGTGCTAATGTTTTTGACATATGTATCTTAGTCAAGTTGTCCACCTTAATTAAGATTTCTTGTTATATTATCCTAGTTGAAATAGGCAGCTATAAGACCAGTCCGCGTGAGGCAAATACGAGATCCCCTTCCCCTGGCAGTCCATGTACAGAAGCTGTCTGGAAGTGAACACTGGCTTAATTTGGAAGTCTGATTGCCAATGCACTGTCTCTGAGGAAATTCTGCTGTAGGGAGAGTCTATAGATTGATCATTAAGGAATATGCATTCCCGTTAACATCTAGGTTGACCTTGTGTTGGTGCCAGGGATGTCTGGTGCCAGGAACTTTAACTTTTAATCACATAATCAACAGAGGAGTTGCAATAGCAGGATTAAAACTGATAGAATTACATCTCAGTATTAATGGCTCATTTGCTGGGAAAAATTCAAAAGCCTAACACTGGATTTAATGCAGTCCAATGTTCTAATTTTAATCTGCAAAGAACACTGAATAGCTCTTCCATTATCTCAGAGGGAGGTGAGAAATGGTTACTGATGCAGAAGGAGGGCTGAAGCAGTTTTGTTTAATGTTTGTTAATTAATCACTCTGAAGTCCTTAAATGAAAGGTGCCGGCCAGGAACACGAGCAATCATTGTCAGTGAATAAAAAGGTGGAAACAAAGCGTATTTATCTTTTGTACCAAAGGTAGTGCTTCTCTGGCCATCTACGGCAGCTGAATGACATGACCCACTCTTTCAAACAGGTTTCTCTTGCGTACAGTAGCTAATTGCAATGCCACTTTATGCAGTTTACCTTCAGCGGCTATAACAGAAACTAAAGAGAAGTGGGGGAAATATTTGTCTGGCTTCAGTAATGAACTAGAAACTGTGAGACATTTCTCAAAGCAGTGCAGTTTTAAGAGATCTGCATTTTGCTGTATCTAAACTCCTGCTCTTGACAGTCTGAAAAGGTTAATGGGATCTCCGCAAGATCAAGTGTTTATGCACTGGTGGATTAACCTTTGTGCTGAACCTGCTTTTTTATATTCTAAGGTGTAAATCATGTTCAATGGCAGATGCAATATTGTGATGCCATGAAGCTAATGTGTGTAAACACACACACACACGTGCACACACACACAAACTTCCCCTACCATCTGACCTACTCGCTTGTTTTCAACAAGCGGCTTATTTGTCTCCCATTGGCATTACATATTATTCCGCAACAAGAACAAAATCTCTAATTAGAGCAACCATCCACAGCCACCTACGGGCATCCCCAAAGGGGAAGATGCAGAAAGAGGATGCAAATAAAGACTCAGGGGATGAATAAAACTGAAGCTGTGGATGCAACACCAGAAAGACAAAAGCTTGCTTAAAGCTGGAAATATACTCTTTTCGGCTTATAAAGCAGCTTTTAGGTTTGTTCACTCTCTCTTTCTCTCCCTCCCCCCTCCCCCCTTCTCTTTTTACAAATCCACTTTCAGGGGTATGTACTTGCTGGAGCCTAGGTGTGACCTCAGAAAGTCCCCTTTTTTGGCTACTTTTTCAGTCTTTACTCTGACGCTAAGGATGCCCGCATACATCCCTTCTGTTTCAAATGCAGCATATAGGATGTATAGCTCTCACTCTTGGTCTTTCTCTCAGGTCCCCCTAATACCTTCCCAATCCTCACTGCACTTCTCTCCTTATTTTTTGGTCTTGTACAGAGTTGCAGCAGCCTCTTCAGAACATTTGTGGTTAATTGCAACATCCCTTTTTATATTCATCTCTGTACTTCCTATCTCAGAGATACCCTTCAGAGAATATCAAAATATCAGAGACAGAGATGAGCACAAACCTCAATGTGGAGGTTCATGCTGGTTCATGAGCACAGCATCTGTCGTGCTGTGGGTTTCCTTCCCCCACCTCTCCAGCTAGATTCCTGCACTCACCAGCCAGCACACTCTCCTCTCCTCCTCCTCTTTGACTGTTCAGCCAGTCCATGGCAGGAGTACAGGCTTCCCTGACCAGCCTCCTTGGCTGATTGCCCACTTAAGAGAAGGAGGTGGGGCTGGCAAGCCCATGCGCCTGCCAGGGACTGGCTGAACATCCAAAAAGGAGGAGAAGAGGAGTAGACTCTGGCTGGTGAGTGGGGCATTGGCTGGAGAGATGGGGCAAGGGAATGCTCAGCACCTGTGGTGCTGTGCTTGCAAGCCAGCATGAACCTCCAAACCGAGGTTCGTGCCTATCTCTAATCAGAGATATTCTGATTAGCAAGCTGACTAGCTGTGCGTTGGATAGGACAGCTGTCAGGTGGGTACACAGTTGGTTACAAAATCATACTCAGAGTGCCTCATACTCAGGCTAGTGCACTGCGCTGAAAACAACAAAATAAAAAGGGCTAAGTGCAAAGTTCTACACCTGAGGCGGGGGAACCAAATGCACTGTTACAAGATGGGGGATACTTGGCTCAGTAATATTACAAGTGAGAAGGATCTTGGATTTTTTGTACATCACAAGCTGAATATGAGCCAACAGTGTGATGTGGCTGCAAAAAAGGCCAATGCTATTTTAGGATGCATTAATAGAAGTTTAGTCTCCAAATCCCATACAGTACTAGTTCCCCTCTATTCAGCACTGACTAGGCTTCATCTAGAGTACAGATTTTGAGAAAGATGCCAACAAATTGGAGCAAGTTCAGAGGAGGGCAACAAGGATGATCAGGGGACTGGAAACCAAGCCCTATGAGGAAAGACTGAAATAACTGGGCATGTTTAGCCTTGAGAAAAGAAGACTGAGGAGTGATATGATAGTATTTTTCAAATACGTTAAAGGTAGTCAAACAGAGGAGGGGCAGGATCTGTTCTCGATCATCTCATAGTGCAGGATATGTAATAATGGACTCAAGCTAGAAGCCAGGAAGTCAGATTTCAGCTGAATATCAGGGGAAAAAATTCTTGAGATTTCCAGCTTGACGCTGCAATGAGACAGCAGGAGGAGGACGGAGCTCCGTCCCCTGGGCTGAATTCCGACCTGTTTGGGACCCCCCCAGGGGGTTAAAACCACCCCGAAGAGGTGGTAAAATGGGGGAGAAGCCTGTTGATCATGGGGGGAGGATGACGGTTACCCATGTTTGATCCAGGAAACTCCCCAATCAACCAGCGGGCGGAAACAAGCAGCTGAATTAGCTTGCTTGCAAGTCGTTGGCAGCCGGCAAAAGAAGAAGCGATAAATCAGCCAATTTAACATTGCTGTTACCACTGAGTGAGATACAAAATCTTAACTATACTGCTCTATGACTATTCCTGGACGGAATAATCCCTTTAACAGAAAAAAAAGCGTCTCTTAGCCCCACCACTAAATTGAGCAGCGGTGGATCTGGAGAAGGGGAAAGAGACGCAAAGAGACACAAAGATAATAAATTGTACATTAATTAAACACTTAATTATACTTCAAGGAAGGAAGTTGGTATTACTTTGGCATTAAACTTAAGAAATTTTCCTCTTAAAATTATTTTAGCCAAACAATGCTGGGAGTTAAACTGTTGTGGCTATCTACAGTGTTGGCAAAAAGCCCAGAACATGACCTTGAATACTCAAACTTGGAACTCTGTTTTGATTTTCCTTTTTTTCCTTGAGAACTGACTAAAACATAGACAATTAACTCTGGAAAGTCTAATACAAACATCGAGTGAACGGGGCTGTCAACTTACGTCAGAGACTGGATTCAAATTAACCCTAAAGGTGATCAATTTACTAAAGTCGACTTATTGAAGCAATTATTGATGGAACTCGACTGACTGCTCTAAGCTACTGGACATCTTTGACTTGAAATACAAGTACTTGGCATCTTGGGACATAATGCTACAACAAGGGAAATTTTGAGATGAAACAAAATCTACCTTTCAAGCAATTTTAGAAATAGTGAGATCCCATAACGAAGAGGTGAAATCATTCAAGGAGCAACAAAAGAAGGACTATATTCAACAGAAGACAGGGAATAATGAACAAGGAAATGTGAGGGTGGTGGACGATATATGCCAACCAAAAGAAGGGCTGGAGGAAATCAGAGGGGAAAATTTAGGAGATTTAATTCTAACCCTAGAGCCGAGGAGAATGTTAGCTGTGTTAAGGGAAGATAAGGGGGGGAAATCAGCAGAATTAATTAAAAATAGCCTGGAAGATCTATTGGAGATAGATCAAGTGCATAAAGATCCATTGGAGATAGATCAAGTGTATAAAATGTTTTCAAATGACACAAGGGATGGAAGAATGTTTTGAGAGATAGAAACAAGAATTGGGAAAAGACAAATAAGAGAAGGAGTTACTTAGAAAGATGAAAAAGGGAAAAATATTAAGGTGGCCCTCAACGTTGAAAGCATGTATATACTTAACTTCTGGAATTGTAAAGGGGAATATCTTATATATTAAAAAAGGGAATTAAACTGAAATAAAGGATCATTGATCAGGGTAAAGGCATAACACGGTGGTTTTTAAGGTAAATTGAATCTAGATATAAGGATGGGGCAAAACAAATAGTACTTAATGAATATATATTAGATATGATATTGATATAGACATGATAGAAAATGAGGAGATAGAAATAGCTAAAAAATTATATAAAGAAAATCTGTATAAAATGCTTTTGATAACATCTATTATATGTTAGGAACCTACTCAGTTATTATTGCTATAAAATACAAAGTTCGTCGGTTAAATCACCTCAAAATTATATAGATTTGGAACCAGAATTACTTTTATTAGGTATGTTTCTAGAGGATTTTCAGAACATTGTATGCTCCGAGAGCAATATTATAATAGTAGCCAATATTGTATACCAAAATACACACATGAACGGTTTAAATGTTTAAAAAATGTATAGATTTTGAAGAGACAAGAAGACACCAAGACGCAAAAAACAAATAATTATAAGCAACCCATGTAACACGATGTTTAGCAAGCACGAATTAAATGTAGATAGAATGAAAAACTAATAAAATGTTTTTTTTAAAAAAAGGAAAAAAATTCTTAACTGTTAGAGCAGTGCAACAATGGAACCAATTACCTCAGGAGGTGATGAGCGCTCCAGTTCTGGAGGCATTCAAGGGAAAATTGGACAACCATCTGTCAGATTTGCTTTCACTTGAATTCCTGCATTGAGCAGGGGGTGGCCTCAATGGCCTTCCAACTCAGTTATTCTATAATTATTCTATGATTCACTTTTCGGTTGCCATTCTGTTGACTTTCTCAGAAAAAAATGTTCAAAGACTCTCATTTGGTCATATTTACTCCCTTGAGCACTTCATGAGGCTACTCCACTATCTTAACGGAATCATCCTATGTTTGTGCATCCTGTGCTGTACTGTATTTGGAAAATGTGCTAAGTTTCTGCTCGAGCTCTACTGGGCAGACCCAGCCTGCCCTGTAACAGAATAAGGCTAACCCTCCTCCCTCAGTCATTTGTGTCCCAGAAAGATGCATTTTCTGAACAAAGATGTGCACAGCAATGTGTGCCCTGAACAAGCATGGTGACAATATACTGCAGCTCACTATAAAGGTTTGGACACATTTTTTTTCTTCCGAACAAACAGCTTCTGCAACCTGCCACCAAGCAAATCTCATGGATGCACTCAGCAGCAGCAGCAGCAACAACAGCAAATTCTGAACGCAACAGCTCCCAAAAGACCTATGTTCCATGTTCATTCCAGCCAAGAGACATGCTGTGCTTTGAGATCAATGCTTCAGGGTCACATTCCAAATCAGAGGTATTCATGTACTGGAGATCAGCAATGGAAAATGATGATGCTCATTCTTTGCGGAGAGGTAGGATTGTCAGGGGAGGGGGGGCATGATATTCTCTTGCCCAGAGACCTATGAAATCCCAGCTCAGATGGATTTGGAAAGAGATTAGACAATTTCCTGGAGGATCAGTCATTTAGTGCCTGTTAGCCACAATCACTGTAAGGAATGACTCTTACACAGGCAGGAAATTGTGAATAACAGACAGTTGGGGTGGGGTGCAGGGACAAACAGTAGGGAAAGGCTGCTTCCATTACCTAGTGTAAATGGCATATGGCTTGTCACTGTTGCAACCCAAGTATTTGGAATTGATAGAGCCCTTAGTCTGATCTTCATAGACATTAATGTTCTTTGGTTGCAGCCGGCACTGGAGATGTTGCAGGGGAAAGGAGCACATTGATCTGGGGCACAGCTTGGCAATATTAATGTTTCTGGACTACAAATCCCATAATCCAATCATTCCAGATAGCATGCTGGGGATTTTAATCCAAAATATAACTTTTCCCAGCACTGGTTTTGGGCATCTATTTTTTCACACTGTGTCAGTGTCTCTTGCCTTCATTATCACTTTATCTACTCAGGACTCATGCTAGTAAATTTTCTCCCGCCATCCGATCCTAAGCATCTCCTTTACAGATAACAGGGCTTAACCAATTCACTCTTTTCTCAGTCTCTTTTTCCCTCTCCAGGGCTGGCATCAGCACCTACCATTCTTGATCAGCTTCCCCAGCCTCAGCCTCATACAGGACTCACTGTCTGATATCAATACAAAGGCTATATTTTGTTTTCAGCACTCCATTCAGACGGCTAGCCAGATCTGGAACAGAGATTTTAATTTTCTACACTACATCCAGTGTCGGATCACTTTAGGACATGGTTGAAAATTACAAATTATATTGGTGTCCCATGCTGTATGGCCAAGATTCCTGCAGTGACATGACAGCATGGAGGACATTGTGAAAAATTAACATGACAGATAGACAGATCAGTGCCCACTGCTGCCCGCTACTCCCACTATTGGGTACACTTGCCAAGCTTGCCAGCACCCCTCTCTGTTATCCTACCCAATTTGCGAAGCAAAAGTGAACAGCCAAATGTACACTCTGTGTGTTGAGAGAATCCTGATATAAGAGAGGAAGACTGCATGTGCTGAAGCACAGTCTGGTTTTTCCTCAGCCATGTTGAAATCATGAACATCTAGATTTGGACAGTGGCCAGAGGTCTTCCCATTTCTGAGGAGGGTGAGTTTAAAAAGAGTCAGATGCAAATATACACTTATATACATTTTTCACTCAAAATATATTATTCAGCACACATACGCAAGCAATCTATGTGCTTTGAGTACATATCTCCTACAAAAGGAATGAGACCTATTGGGGGGTGTTTTTTCTCCCCATGATGGGCCTTTGATGTTAGGTTCCCATGGTAACTGTTCTATAAGACAACATGAGGGGAAACAATCTCCCAAGCATAACTTCTGGAAAACAAAGGTTTGAAAATTCTGTTTTATATCAAAGAACCCAAAGGGTGTTTTTTTAAAAAAGAAATATTCCATACTTTCAGCTCTTTATGAGGGAAAAGATGTTGGGGGGGGGGGGGGGAACGACAGGAAAGTCTCACTGTTCATTCACACTGTTACTTCTTTTATTTAGGGATTTTTGTGTTCTAAATTAAAACTGTGGACATTAAAATTTCATGATTCACTTCGAAGAAAAGCAGAATAATTAAAAGCCTGCATGATCAATGCAGTGAGGGGCTATGGAGATCTGAATGAGAACACGGTGAGGGAAAACGTGGTTGCTCCCTCAGTCAGTGGGGACCTTCTCTTGAGAGACTTGCTGAAATCAACCATTCTGAGAAACTTCGGCTGCAAATCCATTCAAGATCCTGGGGGATGTCTTACCAATTCTTTTACATTCCGTATGCTTTGATAGATCAGATGAATATAAAAATAAAAAAATACCCCCCACATGACGTTTATTCTCCATGTATCATCATTATTACATGTTTATCCTGCCTCTCCTCCAAGAAGCACGAGGCCGGCATCACCTCATTTTATCCTCACATCCACTTTATGTAGAAAGTTAATGTTGAGAACGAGTGACTGCACAACTTAACGTAAAGAAATAAGAACCAGCCTGTGGCAGAGTACCTTTAAACTGAAGTGATACACTCTCACGCTGAGGTATTTTAGCTAGCTACAGATTTATGATCATTCTAGGGTCATAAATAAAGTCTGTGTTTAGTTCTGCATTTCAGTGACATAGATGCTCTGATAAAAAGCAACAACCTTTGACTTTTTCCGACGTACTCTCACAAAACATATTGAATACATCACATATCAGAAATCGATCATATGCAAAAATTTAGTGCTAGGGTTGCACATTTGGGTATTGTGTGAATCCTGAATCTCAAGTCAAGACATTTCTTTTCTGGTGCTGCCTGATGTGAAGCAGCCTGTCTCTGTAGGAAGTGGACCCTGCACTTCAGAAAGCCTGATTCTGATAAAAATGGTCTCTTTTTGGCTTTCCTTTCTTTGGATTTTCCAGTGGTTATCAGAGGCATGCCCAAACCTTTGTTTTGCTGACTCTCATTTCTGCCTCATTTCTGAAAGGTAATCTATCGTTAGAAGAAGGGATTTCTTAACTGTTGAAAAGCATTTGAGAATCACAAAGGAAGCTTTTATTACTTTGTGTAATTTTCAGATTAATTTGCTTTGTTTTGAGATTGGTCTTCAACACTTAAGCAGGATTCTTTTAACATTCAGTTTCTTAAGCAGGAAAGACTGCCTCATTGGTCTCTCTAACACTAACCAGGTTTCAGTTCTCATCAGAGGCTAGCTTTAAGATTGGCTTCTGCTCTCATTTCAGTCAGAACTGCTCTGAACTGAATCAGGGCATTTTCTGGATTGCTGGATGGTACCTGAACCAAACCTTCTCGTAGCTGATCCATACTCGAATCAGTGGTCTTCTTGACATATAAAACAGAGGATGAAGCAGGCTGCTGTTCTACTGTGAATAGCCTATTAATCTTTCCATTTGAGAGTTGGATCCTAAGTATGATTATTTCTTGGTCTACATAAAATCTATCGCTTATTTGCTTGTCTTTCTGTCTATCTATCTCTGACTGAAACCAACCAATTCACAACAGATAAATTATATATATAATATAATATATATATATTATTTATTTATTTATTTATTAAATTTATATCCCGCCCATTTAGACCAGGTCTACTCTGGGCGGCTTACAATAGAAATATCATAAAACAGTTAAAAACAACGATTTAAATCAGTAATATTAATATCATTCAAGATGGAAGAAGTATAAACAGAAATTAAAATAGAAAAGTAAAAATCAAGTATTGACAGGAGGGAAGGCCTGCCTAAAGAGCCAGGTCTTAAGTTGGCTCTTAAAAACATATATTACACATATACACACACATATCTATCTATCTATCTATCTATCTATCTATCTATCTATCTATCTATCTATCTATCTATCTATCTATCTATCTATCTATCTATCTATCTATCTATCTATCTATCTATCTATCTATCTAAATTACACACACACCACCCCCTTTAATGGAAACACTACTTTGGGCAGTTTGCAAATAACTCAGAATCCCACATGAACCCCATATAACAATACAATCAATGTGGCTTTTCACTGATCTAGATATAAAATTAAAGCAAAAAGAAGAAGAAAGCACAAGAAAAGAAAATATAAATCAATATTAATCCTGGTTTTTGAAGGCAACTCTATGCAATTATTTCTTCACTAATTTCCTGAATATCAGGAGAGAAGAAGCCCTTGTGTACCTCAACTGGAAGCTTATTCCAGGGACTGGGGCCTGCCACGAAGAAGACCCGATTCCTTTGTTATCAGCTTTTTGACCTCCCTCAGTGTGGCTACTTTTAACGACATGGTTTGAGAGGAGCAGGTGAAATGGGTAGCTGATTTCTGAGAGAGACACATCAATGAGTATGTGTACTTGCAGTGTGCCATGTTTGCTTCTTTGTATAACTGCAACAAGTAACTGTATGTGTAGTGGAAAAAATACAGTTTGAGCAGAACCTTAAGTTTCTTTCTCCATGCAAAATTTATCACTGACACTTGCTGCATAATTGCTGTGGGCAATGCACTACATAACTGAAAGGTCTGAGAGTCCATTTGAAATATATGAATATAATTTATGGGTGAGTTATTTATGTCTCGCTTCAGGCAAACGTAACTGATAAAATTATTTCGATGCTTGAATGGGCAAGTGTCCTTTGATGTAGCTTCCCATGACACATCAAGACAGAAGATATGAATTCACTAACATTCTCAAATGACTCTTGCGTCTTTTCTTAGATTATTCTTTTAGTGGGACCTGAGAGTTGGTCCGTACCATGTGTTGGGACAGCCATGACTAGATCATCTAAGTTCCACCATCCTTGAGTGCAGGAGCAACCTGCTCAGTGGCACCCTCCCAGCTGTTCATCTACACTCTCCTGGTTGCAGCTGTGCCCTCTTGCTGGCCACACAACCTGTCCTGGCCCTCTAACAATCCCACAACTTTAAATACAATGAAGATGGCTTTTGTCTCATCACTGGTATTGACATAAGGTTCCATTGCCCATCCAGCTGATTGCTGTATGTGGATGAGAAAGAGTATATCATTTTGTCCTTCACCTCAAGTAGCAAAATGGCTTGAGCCAGCTCTTGTATAGATGTATTTACGGTTTACGAATTTAATGTGTTCTCTGGGACGTTTCGTAATGCAAAAAATTTGCAAATCGAAAAGCGGTTTCCCGTAGGAATGTGTGCACAGGGGCAGCGTTATAAACCTCCCAGGTGCAATGCAAACTTGCTTCGTATTGCGGAAAAAAATCATAAACTGAGGCATTATTTTCAATGGATTTTCATTCGTAAACCAAAAATTACATTAACCAAGGCGTTCGTAAACCGAGGTACCACTGTACATAACAGGATCAGAAGTATATTTTTCAAAAGACAAGTCACTCAGATATTAACCAAGTAAAGATAAAAACTGTATAATGTCCTGAATTGTGGTCCAGGATATAAACCACAAAGTTAGAAATTTCCAAATACAGCAGGTTGCTTTATGGATATCAATTGTTAAATAGGCATGCAGTTCCAAATGAGAACCACAGAGGGAGACCACTTTTGTTACAAGATGTCTAGCATTGCCACTTGAAAACCCTCATTTAAATTTAGTGATGAGTGTATTAAGTTAATATATCATGTAAGTAAGAGAATTTCCATTTGAGTTAATTATGGCCTCGATGTATATAAAGCTGTCTCATGTTGCTTTGGTGTCTCTTGAATCTAGAGTATAGATATATTGTTTACTGTGACTGGCAGTGCCTTTGCTATGACTGCCAGAACGGTCTCTGCTGAAGACCTTTCCAAGCCTTCCAGCTAGGATTTATGTGGCTCCTTATTTAGAATTAAAATGAAAAGGTGCCAACCCTGTCCATAAGTGAAGATCCTAGAACAGGATTAGGTAAATAAGTGTCCTTCAGAGGTTTTGACTACAATGCTTATGAGTCCCAGCCAGCATGGGCAGTAGTCTGAGAAGATAGGAGTAATAGTCCAAAAGATCTGGAGGACATCTGTTTTCTTGACCCTGTGCCAGAGACTGAAGTTGAGATCTTATGCACACAAAGCACTTTAGGACTAAGCTGAACATTCTCCTAGTAATCCCATTGTTCCTTTTTTTATAAATATACATTTGTCACTCCACTAGACCTGAGCCAAAATTTCTCTGCAGTCATTTTTCACTGAAAGATTCTGAAAATTTCTCCCCACCACACCCAAGAATAAGAAGGGGCCTTTTTAGAATTTTCTCCAAGTAGTTCCCTCCATAGGGTCAAATTACAGTCTCTAAATTATTTGTCAGTTTGGGGGGGGGGGCAGGTAGTTTTCATGGAATTCGTCCAGAGTCCAGGTTCTGGGAGGCAGGAAGGAGGAGAGAGCTTAGGTCCAAGAATAGAGATGAACACAAACCACTGGTTTGGCGGTTCATGCCGGTTCGTCCTTTGGATGAACAGGTGTTCAACAATTCCCAACCCCGCCTCCTCCAGCAGGCACCCACTCAGAGGCAGTGCCCCCAGCTTCCCTGCCCTGCCTCTTCCAGGAACTGCCTCTGAGTGGGTGCCTGCTGGAGAAGGCAGGGCTGGGAAGCACCCATGCAGAGATATTTAAGGCATGTTTTTAACAGTTCTACACCCCCAGTGAGTTTTCATGGCTGTGTTGGAATTCAAACCCAGGCCTCCTGAATCCTAATCTGTGACACTATCCACTACACCAGAGGTTCCCAACCCCTGGTCCGCGGCCCGGTGCCGGTCCATGGCCTTGGCAGGACCAGGCTGTGGAGACAGATCTCCTGCCCCCCCACATGCACTCCCCCCATGCCTGCCCACCTGCACGCACAGCCCGCCCACCCACACGCACGGGTGCCCTGCCCACCCGTGAGCTCCCCCACCTATTCGCGCATGCGTGTGAGTGCACCCCGCCCATCTGTGAGCACACCCCGCCCACCCATGAGTGCGGGAGATGCCCTGCCCCCCCACGCACAGACCCCACCCTCCAACCGGTCCGCAGTTCAGAAAAGGTTGGGGACCACTGCACTACACGACACTGAGTCTCTATTAACACAGTTGCTACTGATATAAGGGTGGAAAGGCCTTAATTAAAAAGAAGGAAAGAAGCTGTGTCAGTGGTTTCCCACCTTGGGTTTTCAAATGTTGTTGCATTTCAGCTCCCAGAATCCATAGTCACCACAGACAGTCTGTGAGGGATTCTAAGAGTTGTGGTCCAACAGCTTCTCTGGGCTGCAGAGGTACAGAATCACTAAGCTGTGGTACAGCCCCTGATAAATGGAAACCCCACACTTGAGAATCTCTTGGATAATTTATGCTCTCATTGAAGAAACTTGGTGAAATGGTCCTTCCAATTCCTCTACTCATAATCAGGGCAACGAATTTTGAGAGGCCATTTGTGCAGAAGTTTAGTTTTGATTAGTGTGTTTGTGAGAAATAGTATTATCAGTTGAAAATGTCAAATTCTGTAAACTGATTAAAAAAAAAAACTACAAATTTTATCATTCATTCCCCCTTCAAATGGTCCATTTATCTACTTCTGTTATGAGAACAGCTTAATGTGTGATTATCTGACCATGATATGGCTGAAGGCGAAAAGGAGGTGGGGGAACCAAATCCCCTTCACATCATTAAGGAAAACCATTTTCTCTTTGATCAGCAAACCATAGAAACCTGCTGACTCTTTTTAGGCACTAAACCTCTTTTAATTAACTTACATCTAGCTGTTCTATTGTAGAAAATTAGACCACTAAAAGATATGCTAAATGATATCAAGAATCTCACTTCAGTTCACGGAAGGCTGAAAAATGACTACTTGTGCCAGGAGTCCCTTACCAACTACATTTTGCAAGACCCCCATAGCTTAGCCAACAACCACTCCCTGGGGACACTTGTTCACTAGATGCAGAAAAAGCCATGACAACAAGTCAAGGTTATCAGACTACGATCGGGAGATTCCCCTCTATACTTTAAGACACATCAGTAGAATGAGAGATGAGACAGTTACAAACATCTGGCCCATGACACTTTGCAAAATACAAGATGGCACCCCCTTCTGTACCACAGATGGATTGAAAGTGGAAACCCAGTTCAACACTGGCAGTGGAATAGGACAGTCCACAGCAAAAGATGGGCAGCAGGCAACTTTAGAAGATAACAGGACAGACTGTGTGGGGCATAAAATGGTGTTGTTCCAGCAACAGGAAAGGCCAGGGAGTTCAGGGGGACCAACTGTGGTCAGTGGAGACTGGTCATGTAGGGGAAATGAAGCCTGCCCCACCTCACGTTCAGCTATGGCTCCAAGCACCCCAAAACCCAAAAACAATGTAAGAGAAATAAAACTGCTAGTTACAGTGTGTGTCTTCATTATTCCCTATACCCAGGAAGTGGATTGTTGCCTTTGCAGCATAAAAACACATATAGTTGGTTTTTTTTTTAGCTCCACCCATGCCCACAAATGGCCACTACTATTTTTGGACATAAGAACATAAGAAGAGTCCTGCTGGATCAGGCCAAGGGCCCATCTAGTCCAGCTTCCTGTATCTCACAGTAGCCCCACCAGATGCCTCTGGGAGCACGTGAGACAACCAGATACCTGTCTCCTGATACCCCTCCCCTGCATCTGGCATTTTGAGGTACTGTACCTTCCTTTTAAACCTGGAGATTATACATCCCCATCATGGCTTGTAACCTGCGATGGATTTTTCCTCTATAAATCTGTCCAATCCCCTTTTAAAGGCATCTAGGCCAGATGCCATCATCTCTCAGCCTGGCAGAGTTTTTATGAGGATAAAGTGGAGAGAAAGAGAGCCATGTGTGTTGCCTTAAGTTCATCAGAAGAAAGTTGATGGGGCCAGTCTGGCTTCCTGTGGGAGGGAGTTTCAGAGTTTGGGAGCAGTGACAAAGAAGGCCTTCTCCTGTGTCCCTACCAAATATGTCTGTGAGGGTGGTGGGACAAAGAGAAAGTCCTCTCCTGATGACGTTCTTAATACCCAAGCGGACTCATAATTGGAGACACAGTCCTTGGGATAGCTTGGACCCAAGCCATTTAAGGTTTTATAGGTTAAAACCAGCACTTTGAATGGTGCCCAGAAGACAATCGGCAGCTAGTAGAGTTGCTGTAACAGGGGGAGTTATATGCTCCCTGTAACCAGCCCCAGTTAACAATCTAGCTGTGGCATTTTGGACCTGCTGGAGTTTCCGAACACTTTCCAAAGGCAGCCCCATGTAAAGCACAGGACAGGTTCCACTCACTGTCACCTGGTAAAAATAATAGTTTGAATTTGCTCTTAAGCTGTGAGTTGTAATTCTGACTAACTGTTTTGGATGCTGTCTATACTATAGTCCTGCATTACTGCTACATGGGAGTGCAGCAATGATCTTGTGTGGCAGAGCAGATCAACATTCTACAAGGTAATTCTAAAAATGGGACTTCCAGGCAGTTGTGTTCTGAAAGCAACACTTGCCTCTGTTAGAGGGATTATCAAACTGTGATGTGTGAATAGATGTCCTTCTAACCCTATGCTTGTTTCAACAGATTGCTTCACACTTACAACTGGCATTGCTAAATCTATTGTCTGATAATAATGGAAGTATATTATTTCAACCTTACTCGCTTTTTTCTTAGATCTATATCATTATAAGTGTTAGAACTGAGCATAGAGGGTAGTGTTTGTGAATATAAACCAACTAGCACTAGGTAGTCAGTGAAAGGCCAGAAAGAAGAAGATTCATTTGATAGACTATTGTTGAAATTTATTGAATCTGTTAACACTCCTAAATCTGGAATTAGTACCCTGTCATCACATGGGTATGTATGTAAGGTACTAATTTACAGCTAACAAAAGATCTCATTCCCATCAGTGAACTCCCAAATTGCAGAAGAATCTTAATCATTGGTATGACCAATTAATTTGGGACTGGCTGGCTTACATCCCTGTGAAACATAAAAGCTTAGAAGAAGCTGGAAAACCGACTGAGTTCTGATGATGATGCATATGCTCTTGTTATACACTTCTCCCTTGAATTGCATGGGTCTGAACAGCACAGTTTTGGTTATACAAACTGGTTTTTTTTCAACAGACAAATACTTAAATACATACATACATACATACATACATACATACATACATACATACATACATACATACATACATACATACATACATACTGTGCCCTTGGCCACCCAGAACTCCATGAGTTCAATACAAAGGGTGTCAAAGTGGTTGACTTGATGGAAAACCGACTGAGTTCTGATGATGATGCATATGCTCTTGTTATACACTTCTCCCTTGAATTGCATGGGTCTGAACAGCACAGTTTTGGTTATACAAACTGGTTTTTTTCAACAGACAAATACATACATACATACATACATACATACATACATACATACATACATACATACATACATACATACATACATACATACATACATACATACATACATACTGTGCCCTTGGCCACCCAGAACTCCATGAGTTCAATACAAAGGGTGTCAACGTGGTTGACTTGCCCCCAAACACAACATCTCTAATTCAGCCTCTAGATCTGGGGGCCATAAGGACCTTTAAGGCTCATAGCATATGGTACTGCATAGAAAGGATTGTCAACACTATGGAAGAAAACCCAACAGAGAGAACAGCTCTCTCTCTCTCTCTGAATCATTTATGCTTTGTAGTGCCGTTTTTGGGGGCATAAGAGTTATACACAGATTTTGAACTACAGAGGGATCCAGTGCCCCTAATTGAAGGGAGAAGTGTATATTTATTTTGTGTTTGATGATTTTAAAAATTAGCAAAAATAGAGAGGGGGAAAATGACATTCTTAACTTGTGGATGGGGTGGCTGTAAGAGGTAGAGAAGGACACACACCCAACAGATAAGAAAAGATTATTTTTTCGATAAGTAATACAACAACTTCTGCCACCAGTTACAACATCTGCCTCCTTCTTCCACCAGGAGTCTTACAGCTTATCTAAGGCAGAGGAGTGGGAGGAATGACAATCCATGTATCTGCACACTTTGATATTCAGCCACACCTTTCACTTGTGGCAGCCTTACTGCCAACTCCCTCCTAGCTCTTTTCTTTTGATCCCTTTCCCATCTCTTACTCAGAGAAGTAAAGACTGACAGTTCTCCTATAAACTGTACTATATATTTGTTCCTACTACCTGGTTTTTGTCAAACAGGATGGCTGGGCAGGCCAGATGAAGCATGCTCAGCCCTTTGATGACAATCTCTCACCAACACCCTGCTAGCGCTTTCTTCAGACAGCAGCGTTATCAGCCTCCAAAGCAGTGGGCCAGATTAGCTAGTGGGGGGTGAGCCTTACCACTTGCACCGTGTGTATTCATCCTCTAACATTTTATAGTTGAAAATAAAAGAGGCCCATTAATGCATCCATGGTGCTTTCAGGCAGATGGCGCCTTGCACTCACCTACCGTGCTGTCTCCTCTTTATTGGCAACCGGTACATTCTTCTGTCCTCCTAAGGCCCCTTCCTTCTCTGAATAGATGCTAAATGGGTCCTAAATCCTAGTAAGAATGCCAGCCAATGGCTGTTCCCTTCTCTGCCTCTCCTTTTGTATTTACAGGTATGAAAGAGAACAAAAATATTTTCAGCTTCCAGAAACTTCCAAACCTACTTTTCCTTTCCTATCTCATATTTTCTTCACAGTAAGAAGGGTGGCCTCAATGTACGTCTGCTGTTCGAACATTTCACTGGAAAGTAGATGCATGAGTTTGCCCTAAGGAACTCACATCCAAAGTGCCAAAACCAGAGGAACAATAGCTCAGTGGTTTAGGCATCTGGCTGTGGAGCCTGAAGTTGGGAGTTAGAATCCCTACTGTGCCTCCTTGACAGGAGCTGGGTTCAATAATCCATAGGGCCCCTTCTAGCTCTGCAGTTCTAAGATTATGATGAGGAGGAGGAGGAGGATTGACCTGGGTTGTGCTTGATCATAGAATTTCCAGCCATCTTTTCACATTAGTTAACTCTGTCATTAACTGGGGCAAGATTCCAGCTCTACCAACAAAGGGCACCTAGATATACTTTCATTGTTGGACAAAGGAATTAGTAATAAGCAACCAGTTATTTCCAAACCCTGTATCACTTTTCCACAGAGGGTGAGGGGTTACTTTCTGGACTACAGCTCCTAGAATCCCGTACATGTGAGGGATTCTATGAATTGTAGTCTGAAAGGTAACTTTTCCAAGGTTTGCATTTTTGGCCATGAAAGCTCATTAGAAACAGCCAAGGTATCAGGGAAAAGGAAGGCCTAGGCACAAGATGTATAAGAGTGATCAACAGACATGTGATTCCAGGTTGATCTGCATTTTTTGCTGAAATGTATAATCATCTTGATTTCAGTCTAAGAGCCACATAACTGCATAAGGTTATGGTATCACGGTCCTCACAGGAGAAAAGAAGAAGAAGCACCATTGCTTCTTTGCCCTTCCATCAACCTATCTGGTTCTTCTTAGATGTACTTAAAAAGAAAGAAAGAAAATGTCTGTAATTTCCTAAATTAATTGGAAAGCAGTATTCATTTCCAGATATTAAATGCATGTCAGGTAAGATTTTCTGGAGTATTAGTGCAGGAGGCAGTTTGGGACAGGAGGGGTAGATTTACATTTTATTTATTTACTTATTTAATTTTTACTCCGACTTTCTCCCTTAGCGTGACTTATATACACTGTGCATTAAGCCAGATCGACAGTGCAACTACACAGCAGGGAAAATACAATTTGGTCCACTGCGTTCATGGTTTATCAAATCGAGTTTCCCTGGGTGAAATTGCTGTAGCTGTCCAGATGGCAATTTGCAGGTGTCAGTAGCGACAGAGGCAGAGCCTGCGGTTTACACAGAGCTCCAATAGCAGGAGCTGACTTAAGGTGCTAACAAGGTGGTAATTGGCAATCTCCAGCACTCCCTTTTTAAAAATTTAGTTCCCCTAAGTGCCCTGGTGATTCTATGTGCCACTTTGAAACCTGTTTCTTAAAAAAAGAAACTGTGTGAAGACTATGGCACTTAGTTAAGGGTAATTGACACTCCCATGAGCACCCCTTTGCATCAGATCAGGTGATCACACTGGGCAGAAAGTGGACAAAAGCAACGTCAACCCGATCAGAACAGGTTTAAGCCAACTCTTCTGGCGGAAGAAAAAAGGACAACTCCCTGCTAAAAAGAGAATTCCACAATGAGCTTTCCCAAATGAGCTTCTCCCAAATGGAGCTTTACATCAAGTTCTCACTGGGTTTTAATTCAAATTCATCGGTGCCCAATCCAATGTAAATTGCAGGGTAAGTGGCAAATGTAGTCACTCCCTGAATAATAGTGTGGTGAAGACTCTGCTATCCAGATCCCTGTTTGTCACATTATGGCAAATGCAACAGTAATATTCTCAGTGGTGGTACACTAAAGGGCTGGCCACAGAGATCACATAACTCTCTGTTATAGCAGCTTTATTGGCTGTTGATCCATTTCTGGGCACAGTTCAAAGTGCTGGTTTTAATCAATAAAGCCCTAAACAGCTTGAG
This sequence comes from Intellagama lesueurii, assembly GCA_037013535.1. Classification (NCBI taxonomy): domain Eukaryota; kingdom Metazoa; phylum Chordata; class Lepidosauria; order Squamata; family Agamidae; genus Intellagama; species Intellagama lesueurii. The sequence goes on along the minus strand of JBAJHW010000003.1, from coordinate 93,494,729 downwards.
TCCAAGTTATCTCAAGGGCCCTATCTCCCTTTCTTAACCTGCCCAGATGTTAAAATCATCAGGGGAGGCCTTTATCTCAGCCTCACCACCTTCACAGGTGCACTTAGTGGGAACAAAGGAGAGAGCCTTTCCTGTGGCTACTCCGAGACTTTGGAACCTCCTCCCACAGGAGGCCAGGCTGGCCCCATCTTTGCTGTCCTTCCACAGGCAGGCAAAGACCTTTGCCTTCAGACAAGCTTTCCCTCGGTGACTGGCTGCCTGAGTGGGGTTTTTTAATGGATGGTTGTGCCTTACTGCTTTGAATGTGTTTCTGATGTTGCTTTTGTTTACCATGGTTTAGTGTGGAATTTGCTTGAGCCTTTTTAGTATTTGCATACTACTGTTTTTCGCTTTAAATATTGTCTTTTAATTTATGTAAGCTGCCTTTTAAAGAATAAAGTCAGGATAAAAATATTTTAAATAAATTAATTAATAGAAAGACTGTATTGGTTTAGATTTTTTAACCATAATGACATTGTACAGTTTCCTCGGCCATTATCTTATTGGCAGTTTACATTTGTGTAAGGGAAATTATTTAAGTGTGGGTGGCAGATTGCCACTAATTAATACAATGTTAGTTGGGTTGCTGAGCATATACCTGATCAGCAATCAGGTATGCCTCTTGTCAATGAGTAGTAATTTGCTGCCGACTTATGCGCTAACCCTTACACAAGTGTAAATCTTTATTAATTTATTAATCATTTTAATTTTTGGTTGTCCCAAGTGTTGTGTAAGCACCAGAGGGGCAAAATGTAAGATTGTTTGTTTGTTTGTTAACAATTAAGTCGGTTGAAAAAAATAGATCATTCAGCAGCAATTTTGCCTAATTTAAAAACTAAATGGGGAAGACTGCACAGCTACAAAAAGATTAACTGCAGGAATTAATATAATAACATGCTTGTCAGTGCTCAGAAAATTACTGAACACTGGTAAAATGATGCTCTGGGTCTCATCCTACCCCTTTCCAGATATGGATGGTATGAGCACACCATTATAACATAATATCATATTATTATAGCAGCAGCAGCAGCAGCAAGCATCATAATCATAAAAAATAATATTAATTTAATTTAATGTCCACTTCATCAGATGATATAGGCAATGATAAAGGACTAACAGTATTATAGCTTACAAATGAGTAGCAACCTTCATTAATGCAAGTTTCACAATGCAGGGATTCATGGCTTCAGAAACCATTATTATGGACAACATCCCAGTTACTTCCTAGATGATAATATCAGTAATCAGCAGTTGACACTGTGACTTAAATTAGGCTCTGTTCAGGCTGAAACTGAGGGATTCATCTACATAATCCAGGACCAAGTTATTTGCACTAGATTTTAGCAGAAAATAATTATGAAGCAACTTGTAAGTGTTATATTTGGGCCATGTTTTGCAAACATATAATCTCACCTGCAGATTTCTGGGACTTGATTTTTAGACTTGACCCTTTAATCTACTCCCATTGGGGAGAAATCATCATCATAATCATCATCATTTTATGGTTTATTAAATCTTTTAATTGTAGCAACCCATCTATAGTCAGTTGCCCATTCCAAAAGCAAATGACCCATGGGCCTCTGAAATGCAAGGTGAAGTATATCACAGAGTTCTTGGGGGCTAATTTTTGAAGCTTATAATTGAATTTGCTGTAGTTCTGGAGGAAAGGGGGAGGATGATTATAGGTTGTAGGTGTGCATCATATGCTTTGTCTTTAAAGTTCTAAAAGGAAGATTGTTGTTTTCTGAATTAGATACCATGGGCACCATTATTATTGTAGTCCTATGGGTTGATTCAATTGAATGCCTGATGAAACTGTCAAAATACTGGCAATCTTTTATGCTGGCAGAAATACTGTGTAATTAGCAATAATCTACGTACTGCATTCATAAAGCCTGGTCCTGGTTCTAGAGTATGATGCAAGATGTGTGGCAGCATAAACTAGCTGGTGCCATCACTGGCTGGGATCCCAAACCAAGCCAGGAAGTTACACTACAGCACGGCAGAAGTGGCCAGCATTGTTTCGATGGTGACATAAAGGGATTATGTTTCAGTGTTAAAATGGGGCTTTGCAAGGAATGGAACATGAACATAAGATGTAACTTTGAATTGAGCTGGACCGTGGCCCCTTCTAGCTCAGTACTCTCTACAATGACTCTCAATTGTTTTTTTCAGAGAAGGGTCTTGCACAGCCTTCCTGGACTTGACTCAGGATGTGTCAAGATGTGTGTGTGCGCTTGTACTGACTTTTTCTCATTAACAAATTTTCCCTGATTAGAAAAATATATAGAAGAAAGGGTTAAAAACCAAAGATTATGAGGAGGGTGGCATCAAGGGACACCCCCCCCCCCACAAACATACAATTCATTGAAGGAGACAAGGCAACAGTATCATAAAAGTCTTATCTGTAATTAGACCTATATATGCAAAGTATGTGCTCTGCTCCTTGATTCCTCCTAAGAAGAGGAGTTTCTTTAACTAAAGGAGAGTGTCAACACATGTAGCAAATAATCTGAAATGAGGATAGGCATAGAAAGATAGACTATCTGATACGAACAAGGTGAATTCCCCCTCCTCTGCTGCCAGTTTTTCCTACAGGTACATAGAGATTCCTTTATCTAAGGCCATCTTCTGTTTGTTCCTCACTTAGCTGTATACAGACAGCAGCACATGGTTGCTTCTTAATGGCTGCCCTTCGCTTTGCAGAAATGGAAATCAGCTTTAGTGGTTCTGTAAGCAAATTTAGATTATTATTTTTTGCCCTACATTATGGATTCCTTTTGATACAATAAAAAGGTGTGTATGTGTGTGTATATACAGATACTGAGCACGCACCCATGCATGCACACGCACACACACACACAGAGTATTTGTTTCCAGGCTAATTTTTCCTATTTACAAGCCACATGCTGAGTCCTAGGCACCTGTTTTCTATCAATATAAACACCATATAAATCTATGTTTCTGAAGATGTGAGTGTCACATTCCCGCCTGTCCCTTGGTTGTTTCAGCAATCACAGGGCACAAGCTACGTGTTGTGTTGCTGCCACCAGTTGATTACATCAACATTGTTTATTATTAATCACAGAGGTCCAGGCAATGTGTCATTTTAAAAACCAAGTAGAAATTGTTTATTGTTACAAGAAATGAAAGTTCAGTCAGTGTTGTTAACTCTCAACAAAACAACCTTCCTTTCTATTCTCTACCGCCTTCCCAAACTCTCTCTCAACTCCAAACTCTAATCTCCAATTTCCAATCTAAATCTCTCCTCCCCCTGCAGAGACTCTTATATCTCGTGACTCCACCTCTCCAGCACTCTCATTGGTCCATGCAGATAGCACATTAATCTTCATGGCCTGGGCCAACGCCACAGTGAGTCATAATCCACAAAAGCTCATATTGAAATAAATTTCTTAGTCTTAAAGGTGCCACAATATACCTGCTGTGTATCCTTATTGTTGTACAGATGTAAACTTGTAATAATGAACACAAGATGAGAGGCACTTTTTCCAGAAGCTGAATATGCACATCTCAGATGTATGCACTGCTTCTTAACAATTCTTGCCCTGCTGTCATCAAGCAATGATCTTCCTTTTCAGGAAGGCTTTAAAGCTATAAGTGGGGGGGGGGGGGTTTGTCCAGGGAATGCTGTATTTATGAAGTTTAGAGATTTTCAATTTTTTAAAAAAATTAAAATTGTTTTTATCTTGAAAAATGTTTGTTTTGTAATATAGTTTTATATAGTATTTTAAAGCTCTTATTGTTGTAGTTTTAATTGTTGTGAGCCACCTTGGGTCCCCTATAGGGAGAAAGGTGGCATATAACTAATATAAGTAGTTAGTTAGTTAGTTAGTTAGTTAGTTAGTTAGTTAGTTAGTTAGTTAGTTAGTTAGGCAGGCAGGCAGGTAGGTAGGTAGGTAGGTAGGTCGGTCGGTCGGTCGGTCGGTCGGTCGGTCGGTCGGTCGGTCGGTCGGTCGGTCGGTCGGTCGGTCGGTCGGTCGGTCGGTCGGTCGGTCGGTCGGTCATGGAACAGTTTCTTCTAAAACAGGAATTAGCTGAAATGCTCATTCCAAGTAAAAAGGGATATGCTTTATTTGTACATATTTTTGTTCTTAACAGAGACATATGTCTGCTTTACAAAAGAGAAACAACTTGGTTAATATGCTAACCTGCTAACACATGGACCAGAACTGTACCAGTTTTAATAGGCCTAAATTGAGATAGATACTGGGGAAATTAGTGCTTGTCGGCAAAGCAATGGGAAAGCGTTAGACAAATAGCAACTTACTGTGGAAATGGCAGGGTATGGAACGGGGAGGTTCTGTGAATCAGGTGCTGGTGACAATGGTAGAGCTGTGAGGCCGAAAAGTGAGATATTTAAGTGGAAATTAAAAGAAACAGCATGCATAGCTCTATTTACCTGGCTTCAGACTACTCCCCGGTTGAAGAATTTGAAGTCAGAGTCTGCCGGCTTGACAGTCCTGTAAACATGTGTATCCTTGCGCCGCTACCCAGAGGTGACTCTTCTCAGTCCAATAAATCAAGGAAGGTACCTACACGATGACAAAAGCCCTGCAGCAACCATCTTGGGAGGTTTAGGTACTGCTGCTTCTGGAACAATATTGATCCTGAAGCCAAACGGTCAGCCAGGGTAAGAACAGTGAAAAACAGTAAGCGCAAGATACACGCGTCCCGAGGGCCAGAATGTCTTAACTTTTCTGTGACGCAGGCACAGGGTCAAAAACAGGACCTCGAACAAGTGGACGGACTCCAGGTGTAGAGATGGTGGTGCATTTTTTCAAGCATCACGAGTGAGGTTCAGGGGTTCCTTCTTTGAATGTTAAATGAGAAATACGAAGACCTAGGTTGTTACTTTGGGGTTACAAGCCCCTCCGACCATGGTACCTGCTGTGTTCTGAAAGGCAAGTACCCAGAAGGCCTCCCGGCCGGAGCGCCTGGTAAGAGAAACAGAAAGGAATGTGGTCAGTTTGGGCCAAAGGCTAAGAAGATCAGCAGCGGGGGCTTTTGTACCACCCCCTCAGAGGCCTGGCCCGTCATAGGCTTATTTCAGTTAAGTTTGCTTTTTTAAAGTGGTATTTGAATTTAAAGCATTTGTGGGTCCAAATGAACAAAGATCTTTGCTTTTTATTTGATCATTTGGAAGATTTCAACTTTTACATTTGTTTCAACACGAACACTCTAATGAAGCTATCAAAGACAGGTTTAATATGCTTGTGAGGAAAACAATTCTTTGTTCTCATGCGTTTTTAAATTCTTCTTCCATCTTTCTGTGAGTTTGGACATCATCATGGCAAATGTCATTTTTTCCTGCAAGAGACATTGTTGTTGTTGTTGTTTAGTCGTTAAGTCGTGTCCGACTCTTCGTGACCCCATGAACCAGAGCACGCCAGGCACTCCTGTTTTCCACTGCCTCCCGGAGTTGGGTCAAATTCATGTTGGTAGCTTCAGTGACACTGTCCAACCATCTCATCCTCTGTCGTCCCCTTCTCCTCTTGCCTTCACACTTTCCCAACATCAGGGTCTTTTCCAGGGAGTCTTCTCTTCTGATGAGATGGCCAAAGTATTGGAGCCTCAGCTTCAGGATCTGGCCTTCCAGTGAGCACTCAGGGTTGATTTCTTTCAAAATGGATAGGTTTGTTCTCTTTGCAGTCCAGGGGACTCTCAAGAGTCTCCTCCAGCACCACAATTCAAAAGTGTTAATTCTTCGGCGGTCAGTCTTCTTTATGGTCCAGCTCTCACTTCCGTACATCGCTACTGGAAAAACCATAGCTTTGACTATGCGGACCTTTGTCGGCAAGGTGATGTCTCTGCTTTTTAAGATGCTGTCTAGGTTTGTCATGGCTTTCCTCCCAAGAAGCAGGCGTCTTTTAATTTCGTGGCTGCTGTCACCATCTGCAGTGATCATGGAGCCCAAGAAAGTAAAATCTGTCACTACCTCCATATCTTCCCCTTCTATTTGCCAGGATCCTTCATGGATTGCTGCCTTGTCGTGGCGAAGAGGCTTGAGTAATTCAGAGAAGCTATGGGCTATGCCGTGCAGGGACACCCAAGACGGACAGGTCATAGTGGAGAGTTCTGACTAAACGCGATCCACCTGGAGCAGGAACTCGCAAGCCACTCCAGTATCTTTGCCAAGAAAACCCCATGAACAGAAACAAAAGGCTAAAAGAGGCATTGTATGATGGTGCTAACTGGTGGGTGGGATGGGTTAAGAATAGAGTGATATGGATCCCTCGTTGACTGCCAAGGACAGCTTGCTTTTTTTTATTATGAAGTGAATAGAGAGAAATAAAAAGGTCACCTGAAAAAAGCACATTATTTAGGCTCTTTTTGTATCTCTATCAATTGTCTTGAAACAATTTTCAGGATTATGCTGGTGCTGAACTACAGCCCACTCTCTTTTTCAAGAGGTTCTATGGGAAATTTGCCCGAAGAGCCATTTGATGCAGAGACAGAGGGAAAGAAAGAGGGAGGAAGCCTTGCTTGATTAAATGCAGCCTGAAACAAAAGAGTGTGTGTGAGAGAAAGCGATGGTTCTCCTTTGTGTGCCTTGTTATTTTAAGCTCCTTGCCTATAAAGTTCTGGGCAACTACTAGGTATAAGGAAATTAATGACAGATCCATGCCACCAGCTGCTTGCAAGCAAAAGGCACAACTGTGGAGCTCTTTAATCAGCTACTTGCTTTGCTCAGGTCTCCTGCTGTCAGGAAAAGTTCTGCCAGGAAACTGCAGGAAGTGTATTTGGCTTCAAACCAGGGCAGGATGCTCAGCCTCACAGTCCTTCATTTAGGAAGTTCTTCCTTTGAAGAACACCCCAAGCACACGCACAGGTGCTCATACACACTTACCTGGGTTCATAACTGCATGTGCATGGCTCAGATGGCAACAAGGGCTGGTTGATATGAATGGGCCGTCACAGACAGCCCTCTCCCATTCATCCGTATCACCTGGAGCCCACCACTTTAAACTGAAGTCACCTTCTGAATTTGACAAAGATGGTTCTCTTTTGTACAGCACCATCAACATACTGCATGGTGGACTGGCAAGTATTTGATGAGTGTGGCCAGAAACAGACTTTAGAGAGAGCCTGCCATTAGAGCTCAACACACATTAATGTTGTCAACTTTCCATTGTGAAATCAGTGATCATGGAAACGAGAGAAGCTTGCGCTGTGACACCTCAGATGCTCATGTAAGTGAAGAATTTCCCTCTTCCTGATGGGTTAAATCTAAATCTGTGGGTTGTCACTGACCTCTGTTTCTGACCTGGAAAACCATTAGCCCACAAACGTGCCATTTTCCACTCTGCCTTCCTCTTCTCCCCTGCAGGTGCAGCTTCAGTGCTTATGCTACAACTTGTTTAAACCTCAGTTTCCTTTTACATCTTCAGTGTTCAGTTGTTCTGTGAGATGAAGGGAGCCTACTCTGACCTTTGCCACCAGTCAGAGGCACAAGGGCCACTGGAAGGCTGCACCCACTGCCACCCAGAAAGAATATCATGGCAAGAAGGAAACTAACGTGGCCCCTTCCATCAGCCAAAGAAGGAGCAACTGTTCCAGTACTTGCTTTTCTCTTCACTCCCCATTCCTTTTCCCATTTTTATCTTCTAGATCTGGACTGTGCTTGGAAATGTTAGTCACTTTTTAAGTGCCATGGCAGCAAAAAGAACAATGATCAAACTCATTTTCCCTTTTCCTATTTTGTTTCTTTGCCTGCCTCCAGCTCTCTGTTCTGCTGCTGATCTTTTTTGCATGGAGGTTTGGCCCCCTCTTTCATCTCCCCCAGAAACTCTGCTTCAACAAAACAGGTCCAAACTATACATTACAGAGAGCACATCATTAGAAGAGAGAGCTGCTTAAATGCCAAAAGGGAATGATTGTCACAGCAGGAGCTTTTCACATCTTCCAAAGTTTGCAGATTAGCTTGTTTTGTTTTGTGATTGGTCTTCAGCTGGTAAACATGGGCTTTGTTTGCCAGTCTGGTTTCTTAGATATGATATGGCCAGAATCACAACTCTGGAACACAAATGGTTTCCACTTCTGATGCCATGTTATATGTAATGTATCCATGGCCCGCAGTCACATAAATAATACAGCCTCGCTTTTTTCTGCACCTTGACTTTTTCCCATATAAAGTTTTAATTATGCCGTGCTCTGTAAGTATTATCAATCCATGCCATGGCTAGGCTATCTGAAGGACCACCTGTCTCAGTATAAATCTGCTCCTTTATTAAGTTCCACAGAGCAGAACTTTTACAAGACCCTGCTGTCACAGAATTGCTTGTTAGGCTCACAACACAGGATTTTTTCCCCTGCATTGTACCTAAACTCTGGGATACATTTCTTCTGGATTCAAAATGGCCCTCTTCTCTTTGTCTTTATGAAGGATGTGAAGACATTTTTTTTAAAAAACAAAACCTGGCTTTAAATTTGTTTTTATAATTTTTATATTTAACTTTATTCAGTGTGTATTTATAGGATTTTTGCTTTTTAAAAAAATTGCCTTGGTGGTTTTCAGAAATGCAGTATGGATGCTAAACAACAGAAATGCAGTATGGATGCTAAACAACTACTAAATTTGAGCTTGTATCAACTCAAAGGTGTCAGTAACAGATTATAGAATTCATGGGCTACCCTGGGTGAAAGCTAACACCATTGCACCACCGGATGAGGCCCATGTCATTGTCTTCAGGATCCTTCCTCATAACGTTCTAGGAAACATGCATACAATAAGGACTTAAGGTCCAGCCCTTCTCCTCTCTCCCAAACTCTATTCAGGAATTCAAAGAGTGTACAACTCAAAGGGGGGTGGTAACATAGGGATGGACCTGCCATCCTATCTGGGAGCCATGTAGACCTTTGCATAAAGGTCTGCACAGATGCTGTAAAATGCACTCAGCTGAACACACTTACAATATTTCCATTACCAGCAGCTCTCATGGAAATGCTATGAGCACATTTAGCTGAACATGTTCAGCTAATCCTATACAGACTTTTGTGGTGGATGTGCAAAGGTTTACATGAATCCCAAGATGAGTTGGGTGTAGATCTACAGCTGACAGATTTCCCAAAGGTGCTATGTAGTAGAAAAGTTTAGGCTATTGATTGTGTTCACTAACACAGAGAGCTACTATCTTTTGTTCTGCTGCTAGTTTGCTGATAAACAAAGATTGTGGATTGATTTCTGTGTCCACCTTTCACTGCTGCTTTGAGGGATGCTGAATATATAAACCTGTCTAGATGATAGGAGAGGCATCTTAACACAATCCAGTCCTATCTTGACAATAAGAAGGTGCTCTGTTCTTTTCTCCTCTGTTTCAGTTCAAAACAGAGGGATGCAGAAGTAGCGGGTGACAGCCAGAAGAATCAAGGACAGGTTCCTGGGACCAGAAAAGCCTCTTCTGCAGATACAGACCATATGTGACTAAATGACCATCCAAGGGAAAGTGTGCTGGGTCTAAAGGGGTGTTTGCTTCCATGCACAATGAATTCAAAGACATGCCATATACAGCCATTTCAGGCTTTAAATGAAAATCCGGTACTGGCCAGAACAGGGAAGATTCTGAACACAGCGACCCAAAGAAGCCAAAGGACACAAATCAGTCCTCCAGGTTTTCAAAACAGAAGGCCATCTTTGTTGGAGTTTTTTCCAACAAGCAAAAGATATGGGTGGAAAGAGGATGACTTCTTATAAATTTATCTCAGATCCAAAGAAATGCTGTCTGGAAAGTGCGTGGAGCAGTTTGAACTATGGAACCTCTGCCAGCTGTGGCTGACCAGTATGTAATCTCCATCAAGGACGCAGTTGGTGCCCAGAAACAGAGCAGGACTTTTAAGAGTTGTGTGTCTTTAAGAGCTTCTCTTGCTGATGTTAGGAAAGGCTTCCTTTTAATTTATTATTTAAGAATTCCTTCCAGAGGAGGTACTCAGGTGTGCTGTGATCGTGCAAAGCAGATACACCACAGTTTCTGTACGATACAGTTAATATTCAAAATGATATTCTTTAGTCAGGAAGAATGCAGCTGCTCTGACAGTACAACAGTGATGCAAGTTTCATGAGGCATAAAAACAAGATTTAGATGCTTCCTAGTGAGACCAGCTTAATTATTTACTTCTAGGCTTACAAGAAAAGACTGCTGGGGTGGGGGAGTAAATCTGTAATGGAACACTGTTTTTTTCTCATCCTTTTGCAATAATGGTAAGCATTAACAAGGTAGTCTATAGAACCAGAGGAGTAAATAAAAAATGAGGTTTGAGGTTGTCTCTTAAAGCAGAGAATGGGAAACATGTTAGTGTTGCCTTTATGAAGCTGATGTTCTGCCTCTTGAGGACTAGCCTACCACCTTAGTTCTTTTGATTACAAAGAGGGATTAGGAAACCCCGGTATTTGGAAATATCCCCCCACCCTTTTTAAAAAAATTACAACACCTAGGATTCCCCATGACCATGCTGGGTGAGAGATTCCTGGAGAAGATGTGATGAAGGCCTGCAAATTGCAGATGTTCTCTGCTGTATAACCTTGCACAAAAATGAAAAGACCGACACTTTTTCCATCATCCACCAGCAAGCAGGCAGAATATTTTCACAGAAAAACGAAACAAAATGAAGAAGAACAAAACAACCCTCCCTTTCTATTGTACACAAAATGTTAGGCTTTGTTTGCAAAATACAAGGGGTTTTTTTTGCACAAAAACAGTTCCTTTGTTTATTTATCACAGAAAAAGTGCTGAAATGTACAAAAATGTGGAAGAATCTTACTCAGCAGGGTGAAGAATTGAAAAAGTGAACATCGATGTCCCTAATACTGGATTTGTGGTCCAAACAACTAAATGTCCAAGTTCAAAGAATACTGAATCCATAGGCACTAGTTTCATGGGGTCATATGTAAAAATGATAATTTAGAAACAATACAATTAAAAGTTAAAGTTCACCAAAAATAGTGGTGTTGTAGGAATTAGGGCTGTGTACTGGCTTTGGCTCAATGCTGAGTTCTGGGTTGAACTGGGGCTATTTGTGCGCCAACCTTGACATGCCCTGCTTTGAAGTGAACAGTTCTAAGCTGTTTCTGATTCAAACTGGGACTGTTCTAGATTACACTAGAAGAAGAAAAAGCTTTTGGAGGGTTCAAATGTAAAAAGGATATGCTGAACATTGGAGAAAGGGAAACAGAAAATTAGAAGACTACATACGATAGTGGCATGAGGTGATGCAAAAGGGGAAGGAGCTGGACTTCACTGACTGACACCTTCATGTCTAATGAAGGCAGTCAATATACGGGAGCTCTTGCACTCTTCAACCGCGGTGAGTGTGGGAACGTACCATATGGCCTTGCATGCCATGCTTCTGCTCAGTTTGTTTAGGTGCAAGCTAGGTGGTGTGATGTGGTGGTGCTGCGGGTTAAACCGCAGAAGCCTCTGGGCTGCAAGGTCGGAAGACCAGCCATCGTAAGATCGAATCCATGTGACGGAGTGAGCTCCCGTCGCTTGTCCCCAGCTCCTGCCAACCTAGCAGTTCGAAAGCATGCAAATGTGAGTAGATAAATAGGTGCCACCACGGTGGGTAGGTAACAGCGTTCCGTGTCTAGTCGTGCTGTCCACGTGACCACGGAAACGGTCTTCGGACAAACGCTGGCTCTACAGCTTGGAGACGGGGATGAGCACCGCGCCCTAGAGTCGGACACGACTGGACTAAATGTCAAGGGGAACCTTTACCTTACCTAGGTTGCACTAGGAACTTCATTGGTTGTTTAGTTTCACTTTGATTTTAGACTTTCCCTATCTCAGTGTTACTGTGCTTGGAGTTTGCTTTTTTTGTCTGAGCTTTGAGTGAATAGGCTTCAGTTAGTTTCAGCCTGATAGTATCTGTCTGTCCTGTGTACCTTTTTCTCTGTCTCTGGGTTTCATGGTTTCTTTCTTCTGTTCGCCACCTGCGTTGCCTGGGTTGATAGTAGTAAAAGCAAACCTGCTGCCGCCGCCATGTGAACAAAGTACTTCTCCCATCATCCCAAAACAAAGATTGCCAGTTCCTGAGCTTGCAGGATGGAGCAACCAACAGCACCAACTTCTGAAATAAATGGAAGGAGGCAAGAAACTTTTGGAGGTGGCTCTTTCCAAAACCTGAAAAGTTGCATGTCTGCAATTTGGTGGGATGAATTATCCCTATGTGATCTGTCAACCTGTCTAATTTTATGGTAATGAAGAAAACTCCCCCAAACTACAGCCATCTGCATTTCACGTGGCATTTCCCATTGCTGAACCAGTGGAAACGATTGAGAGCCATTGGGGTGCGGTGGTCAGAGTGTCAGACCAGGACTCGGCCATGAAACTCAGCAGGTCATCTTGGCCCAGTCATGGTCACTTAGTCTGACCTATCCTCACACAGAGTTGTTGGGAGGGCAACATGGGGAAGAGGAAAGCAAAGCATGCAGCTTTGACTGAAGGAAAGGGAGATGTCATCATAAAAGTAATCAGTCTTCCAGATCACACCCTTCTCCTTGTCTTCTACAATAATGGTGGGAGTCACTGACTTCCAGCTGAGAAAGGTAAACATTCTTAAAGGTCACAGAGAATCTTCACCTTTCCAATATTCATTTTGTAGCTCTGATGCACGTGGCCCAGTTGCACCCCTATCTGCATAAGAAACAGTGGTTCACACACTGATAATCTCAAAAATAGATTACTGTAATACTCTGTATGTAGGGCTGCCCTTGAAAACAGTATGGAAACTTTAGTAGGCCCAACACACGGTAGCCAAACTGATTTCTGGGACTAGTAAATTTGACTATATATCCGCAGTCTTGTCTCACCTGCACTGACTCCCCTGTTAGTTTCCATGCTCAATTCAAGATGCTGGGTATGACCTATAAAGCAATTTAGGACCTTAGTACTTATTGAAATGTCTCTTTCAGAAAACAGCTACCCATATCACCTGCTCCTCTCAATCCAGGTTGCTAAAAGTGGCCACACTGAGGGAGGCCAAAAAGCTGACAACAAGGAATCAGGCATTCTTGGTGGTAGCCCCCAATCTGTGGAATAAGCTCCCAATTGAGGTACGTCATGCTCCTTCCCTCCTGATAAATTTATACATTTATAAATAAATAAATAAGGCTTTCTTAGACAACATGTCACACCCAACAAAGTGTGACTTTTGTGGGAGGGGCACTATGTCTTTGTCTTTCAGAGATATCTTATGCCAACAATTCAGGATTTAGAAACCTGTATCTTTAAACGTGAACACAAACTATGTACATCTGTAGAGGAGAGATCAGGGAGAATGTCTAAAAAGCCAATGGAATAAAGCAAAATTCCCTTCTGTACTTGACAATTTATTATTGAACTGCCACAAACCAGAAGCTGGCAAATAATCATTTTTAGTTAGTTATATGCCATCAAGATGGAACCAACTTATAGTGACCCTAATAGGACTTTCAAGGTGAGTGAGATATTTAAGGGTGGTTTTACCAGTTCCACTTCCCCAATGAGTATCCATGGCTGAGTGGGGTTTAAATCCTGGACTCCAGAATCCTAGTCCATCATACTATCCATTATGCCAGCCATTCTCAATGTGGGCTATATGGCCCCCTGGGGTCTCCTGACACATTTGAAGGGGGCCACAGACAAAAAACAATTATTCACACCCCACCTTATAAGGTTCGCCATGCGTTACACAATCCTAATTCGGCCTATGTTTCTTTCATATTGTATTTATGGCCGTGGCCAAAAAAAAAGTTGAGAATGGCTGCACAACACCACACTGAGCACCTCAGATAATCATTGTACACATGTTAAAGTTGCCTGGAAGACGTGTTCAAAAAGGTGAAATTGAAAGTAACAACAATAATAACATTGATTACAATAAGTCACTGACATGTCTCCTGGCCATGCTGTGTCTAGCATGTAATGTACTGTGTGCAAGGGTGCACATAAATCAAGTGTGCAGATCTCCCTCACTGGCCTGGAGACGCTCAGTTTATAGGTTTGGTATCACAGCTCTCAATCTTTGCTCACAGATGTCACAAACCACAGAACTGAATTTCTTGCTAGATTCGAGATCTAAGATTAAGACAGAATGGACTGGGTTGTTGTTGTTGTTGTTAAATGGTTTTATAATACGGTTGGAGAAGGGGTGGTCCTCCGGATGATTTCTGGCCGACACTTTCAGCAGCCCAAGGCAGGATAACCAATGATAAGGGATGGTGGCCGTTGAGGTCCACAAATGACTCTGTCACCAGAATACAGAAAAACGTGTGTGTGTGTGTGTGAGGCGTGCCCAGTGAAACAGGAGAGACCACAAACAGGCATCATCACTGTGTGACAACTGAAGGCGAGAGAGAGAGCTCCCACCAGTGTCACTTGGTGGTAGCAGAGACTGGAAGTGGTTCAAGAGAAAATTTATTCCACCTTTCCAAACTTCTGTCACCAGGCTCTGGGGCTTAGACAAAACCCTGTAGAGAGTGGTTGCATCTTTGGTGTTTAAATGCACAGAACATCAATGTTCTCACACTATTTTTAGAAGCATTTAAAACATTGCTTTGAATTTAATGGCAGGTGTTGCGGATCCATATGCCCTGATTCTTGTTGTTGTTTTAACGATGCAACCTGTCCTGTTCACCCAAACGCGAGAGGGACCCAGATCGGTTCCTCACACGGAAGGAAACCGTGTTTCGTCCGGGATCCGTCCTTCCAGCAGGGGGGTGTCGAATCCCAGTTTCACAGATGCTGCTGCAGAAGCTGCCTGGCGCAGAAAGAAGAAACGGAGATGGAGCCATTTGAGGCACAGAGAAATCCTGGGCGAGCGCAGCGAAAGCAGCCTGAAGAATTACGGAGCCCGCGTGGTTGTAAAACGGTTTCACGGCTTGTAGCCTGAATAAATCAAGATGTTGAACACCGTTAAGCTAAATGGCGGGTGTATGCCCCGCGAACACCCGAGGCAAGTATTCTGTGAGTCTGTTTGAACAACAAAGTAATGCAATTAATATATAATTTAGAAAGCACGGCACAACTGTAGTTTGCTCCAAAACATCAAAAATCAGAGATGCTCAATATTACATTTCCACTCGGTAGCTTTAGAGAACATATTGCACGGAATATAAACAATCTATTAGACTAGAGCACGCTTCTGTCTTGGACTGTGGCCGGTGAGCTGCGTTTTTTTCCCCAGAAGGAGAACCCAGCAGCAGCAGGGTGGGTGGGATTCCGAGCTGTGTGAGAGAGCTGCCAGTGTGGTAGCGAAAAATTCTTTTTAAACAACTGATACCCCTTTGAACATACAGTAAACTAGGAGTGAATTGCATCTGCTCACGAGGGAGGATGTAAATGGCAAAAGAATGCAAAAAGAAATTGGTCATCAGTGCCTGACACACACACACACACACACACACACACACACACACACACACACACACACCAGAGAGAGAGAGAGAGAGAGAGAGAGAGAGAGAGAGAGAGAGAGAGAGAGAGAGAGTTATGTAAACAGAATACTGCAGCAATATGCACTTCTCATATGATATCTGTGTCTGTGTCATATTATTTGGTGTTAAGCTATTTATATTTGGGAGATAATGTTTCATTACCCTTTTTTACTACATTCCACAGAGGGTTAAAATCATCCATAAAGAAAGTGGGGTTTAACAGTCTGTTGGTCTCTTTGCCAATCAGAAATATAGTCCTGGGTCCTCTAACAGAGACATGCAGGACATTATTTCGCTTATTGCCTTGACAGCTTCCTTCATGACCCAAGAAGGTTGCAACAAAACATGAATACAGTAGGATTGCTTCTCTGTCTCCAACTATACATTATCCAGAATGTGAAGGAAAGAATTCTAGCTGGCTCAGAGTTGGAAAAGAGTTTGGGGATTTGAGTTTGTTTGTGTTTTTGGCATTACAATTCCCAGAATCCAACACATCTCTCAGCCCAAATCTACTTCACAGGGCCATTGTGGGGATAAAACAGAAGGAAGACAAATCATGTAGGTTTCCTCTAGCACTTTGGATGAAAAATGGGATATGAATGCAGTATTCATTTTTTAAAAACCGGTACAAGCAATGCGTTCAGAAAAATATTAGGAGTCCAGAAGGGGAAACATTTCTCTTGATGCTGATTTCAGAAGTTACACCAGTTTCAATTCCTGGTATGAAACCTGTCATTTCTGTTTCAATCACTGCAAAACGAAAGATATTCGCCTGAAGGGAGGAATCACATTCTGTATTGAACACCATCCATAACAGTATTATATAGTAATAGAAAATTATTGGATGCTCAGGTTTCAAGAAATCACCTAGAAGTCAATTATTGCTGTAAGGAAAGGGATATGACAGAGATGGTAACCCAGATCAATAAAGATGGCTGCAAAGAGCAGGCTGCTTGAAAATCATGGCTTCGTTTATAAATTAAGATAGATCCTTTGGGGCTTAATTGTCTGTTGAGTTATATTGTAACAGACATTATTGATTTCAGTAAGGTTACTGGGAGTGCAAATCACCCATCTGGGGTCTGAGTTCCTTTAGAAACCAAGAAGACATTAATCCTCACTAGCAAAGAGAAGTTCCTAGGGAGTGGGTGGGCGGGGGAGGGGGGAGTCTCTCTCGACAAGAATCGGAATGATCTGTAAGAAACCTGGGTTCACAGCAAGTTTCTATTGTTCTCAGAATTGCTTTTTATTTTGAAATACTGTAGTATATACTTACATGTGGGGTTTGACTGGTGGGATTGGGCTGGAGGGATATGGCTGGAGGGATAGTTCATTCCATTCAATTTAGACTTAATTTTGAATGTCTGCGTGAAAATAACTTGTAAGCAGAGCCAGATTTGCAGGGTTGAAGTGCTGGAATTTTTCAGTTAGGTGAGTTGACAATATCACCTGCAAATTCTTTTCAAAATGCCCCTGTTCTAACCCTGTTTAGATGCAATCGTCACAGCAGTTTGGAAGGAAGTGTTTTTTCCCCCTCAGTAATGGTTTACTCCTGTGAGTTATCCCAGTAGTAGTGCAAAAGATTTGAAGATGGCTTAGTCTTGAATAGACAATCAAAACCCATTACAAAATATGTTCTCCTGGTAGAAGTTTTTTTAAAAAAGTGCTGGAATTGGTTTGTTGATATAATCAACACCACAGTTTTGAACTCTCTTTGGCTATGAGAGCTAAACTGATGAATGCCTGTAGTTCAAAATTGGTCTATACACAAGTGCTTGCGAACTTTCAAATTGCACAGCAGATCTTTGGCTCAGCATTGATTTCCATGCAGAATAGGAAATTCCCTGATGCTTCATAGTTCATCGTTCCTTCCAGCACTACCAGCAAGTTCCAAAATCTCACTCAACTCTTCTTCAACTACCTCTCCATTTGTACACTAACTAGTCTTCAAAAAGAATGTGAATAATGCTTTATGTAAAATACATAATTCCTTTGTGGTTTAAACTGTCATTAAGCCTGATTATTCCACTACATTATTAGCTTAGTCAGAGGCAGAAGGGAAAAACACATTGTCCTTTGACAAGGGGGGGGGGAGGAGGCAGGGAAGAGATTGCATAACAAAAGACAGAGTTAATCCTCCTTCTGCTTGTCTGTATTTATCACTGTAATGCCCTGCACTTTGCTGGAGTTACTCCAGAGTTTTTCTTTCCTGTAACCAAGAGCAGAATGTGGCCCATTCTGTGCATAAAAAGCTGCATCTCTCTGGTTGTTATAGCAACCACAGCTTTCAAAATGACACAAACCCAAGATGAGCGCTGTTGTGGTTGACACATTTTTAAAAGGTGAAGAAAAATGTGCTCCGATTGGCACATTTTCAGTTGATGATGGGTTTTGTGTGGAAATGTCACTTGGCGGATTGACGCTATTAAATCAGGACTGAGCTGTAGCTGTTTTGCTGCTTTGATATTTTAATAGTGAGGGAGTGAATGTGAAGGCCAAAGATGGCTTCCAGTTATGAAACGAGATGGGTGAGACTGGGTCACTAGAAATCATATGCCAGATGTAGACACGCTGGTGTATTCTCCCACTGATTTCTGGAGCAGCTGCTTTCCAGCAGAGCTGGCCCTCAACATAAAACAAAAGCCACAACGGGGACCTCTAAAAAGCTCTATTTTTAGGTTCCCCTCACTCTGTAAAAACTGGATGTATACCTCACACCCAATGAAAGCATTGCCCTGCCAAAGCTGAACTTCATTTGGGTCTGTTTGCAATGCTGAGAGGCATATCATCAAGATAGGTTAACCTATGCAATTTTGCTTGTGATTGATTTTCTGACCCAGACAGAAAGGCACTTGACATCTAGTAAATATGCTGCTGTAGGCTGTCTGAATGGAGCTAGCCAGTATTAAAAGGAGAGCTTTTGGCTGAGCAAGTCTTGCACTAAAGAGCTGATTGTTCGAGATCTCAGTCTTACGACTACCTCTTCTGAGGGTTGCTCAATATGGTAAATGATATATTGCATTTTGTTTTTTTTTTATTGATACTTTTTGCAGCATAATGATGGAAAGGAGGGCTTTCTGCGGGGTAGAGACTTGGTGGCTCTCCAGATGTTCTAGGACTGCAGCTTCCAGTAGCCCTTAGTGAATACAGCCAATGGCGACAGGTTATGACGAGTGTTGTAGTCTAGCAGTGTCTGCAGGGCCACAGATTGCCCATGCTTGGCTTACTAGAATGGTAGTGAAAAGGCTTAATTTGTACTGGGATCCACTAAGCCAAGTACTCTAATTGGGGTTGCTGTGTCTCATTGCCTCTCTGTGTGATTCCTGCCACTCACAACCAGTGGGTCTTCCTCCATTTTGTAATCTACAGAATCTACACCCTTATACTGAAACACAGAATTGGGTCTCTGGCTACAGAGCCATAGGCTGAGAGTTCTATTCCCCACTGTGCCCTCTTGACAGGGCCTGGACTCAATGATCTATAGGGTCCTTTTCGGTCTGCGGTTCTAAGATTAAGATTTCTGACAAAGATTTTTTTTAAAGTAGAAACAGGAACAGGATTGGCTTCATTATATAATTGCCCATACCCTACCTGAGTTCTGCTCACTGGGTGGTAGTCCTTAAGTTTAGCCTCTATCCCTCAGCTATTCCTCACCAGAGACGGATTCACTGGCTTCTCAGATATACTGCCTGGCTCTACATCCAAGGGATCAGCAGCCCTAATCATACCAGCCTATTTATTTTATTTTATTTACACGAGGGTCTGGCTTAATGGAGGAGCCTCTTGATCCATTATCTCTGGTCTCCTCAATCCTGCTTCTTTTTGCCGTCCCTCTTCCGAACGCTTTTTCCTCCACTGTAGTGTTGGCTGCTTGGGAAGTTGCCCTGCTTTCCTAGCTTCCCTCCTTTCTCTTTCCCCCCAATAAGATGGACGGTAGGGCATTTGGGGTTCTTGTGTTTAATCTCTTCCCCCTTAGGGATTCTTAGGTGATCCAGGACTCCCTTCCACAGGTCTTCCTTATATAGAGAATTCTACTCCTCAGGAGGTTTGGGTTCTTCCTCTGGGGAATCTTCTACCCAGCAGGTCCCAACCATCTGTTCTTGAGCATCACCCCATTCCCCTTTCTTGGGTTCTTCTTCCCCCTGGGATTCATCAACCTCCTCACTCTTGTCTGGGTTAGATATTTGCTCTTGACTGGTTTTGTCTCTACAACTTCCTTGTTTTCCATAGACTGTTCCTCTCCCAGGCTTGTGGACAGAGGTTTAGTTTCTTTCCCCCTTTCTAAAGTCTCTGCTAACTTCCCGGGTTCCTTTCCTCCCTTCTCTTTTGGCAACAAAAACTCCTTTATATTAGCCATCTGCCATGAGTAAACTTACTCCACTCTCTCCCCTTTCTCTCTCCCACCACCTGGATTGTCATGACCACATACACCTCTGTTTGAGTCCTGCTTTCCCAGAACTGAGGGGCAGGGTTGAGTTCTCCTTCTGCCTCATATCTCACTCGTTTGGGATGGTGTTGTGAAAATCCAGGGTCAGAGGGCAATAGACCTCCTCACAATGTGTTGCTCCAAATGGCATGGCAGCCCAAGTGCATGCACCCATCATGTCTCTCTTGAATCATTGAGCAGTAGGTTGAAATAGGTTGCCAAATGAGGGAAGTAGTATCAGAGATTTGTTTGCGTCTGAAATGGTCTCTGTAAGAGTAAGGTTTTATTTTCAGTTTTTAAATGTTTTGTTTTTAAATTCCTCAGTAGTGCTTTCTATCTCTCACTCAACATTTCTCTTTCATGGGTTAGGAATGTTTCAATTAGGAATGTAGGAGTGCAATGTACTACATATTTCCTCTGTGTGTGAGAGAATGAGAGAGAGAGAGAGAGACAGACAGAAAGAAACATTCTTAGAGTGGAACAGGGAGTAGACATCTTGGCAATCAAGTTCCAAAAGCTTTAGTTGGAAAAGCTTTCAAGTACTATTTTTCAGACCTTGAATTTCAGTAAGTCTCTGAAGATGTTCCCCTGTGCATTTTGGAAATTTGTTTATCTGTCTTTTCAACACTGATAATCAGCTTTTGTACATCACACCCAAACACGACTACTTAGTAGAAGCACACAATTGAATTATAAATGTGATTTCTCACAGCTAGAAGCACTTCTGTTGCTGATTTCATCAGCCAATTAAGGCTATAGAAGAGAAACTAGCAGGTTCTGTTTACTGAATAATGCCATTTCATTTGAGTTCTACAAAGCAATTAAAATCTTGATGGAATAAGAGTGTCATGGTTTATATTGAGACCACAATCCCCATGCACATTGACTTGAAATAAAGCCAATTTAACTCAGTGCAGCTGACTTCCAATTAAAGATGCGTAAGATCAGTAATTTTAGAGTAACGACAGGGAACCTGGAGCCCTCCAAATGTCATAGGGCTATAGCTCCCATCATCCTTGGCCACTGCCCATGCTGGCTTGGGTTAATAGGGAATGGAGCTTGACAACATCTGGATGGCCACAGGTTCTCCATCCCTGTGTATATGGGTAGGTTTTTGTGTGTTTTATAACACAATATTATATATACCTACTCACAGGTAAGTCCCCCTGAGTTCAGTGGCACTTAGTTTGCAAACCTGTACACACCTACCATAGGTTCTATTGAAGTTAAAGAGACTTGCTTCCAAGTTAAGTGTATATAATAATTGAATAAAAATCAAGACATTATAAAACATAAGACAGAGAAAACATAACACTTCCATAGAGTATTTTTTAAAAACATGTGGTCCCTATACAAAATATTTTGTTTTTTTAAAAATGGGTAAAGCCTGTATTAGGTTGCTAAAATGTCAAAAACAAGTGAACTTTTGGGTTCTGCAGAACCGTTTTTCTGGATGGGAATTACAGAGTTTGCACATGAGATGGGAATAGAAAAGTCCAAAAATTATCCTGGCCTGATGTTGATGTTTCAGGGTCTGTAGTTAAAGTAAATGAAAAGTACAGATTATTAAAGCTGGTTATTCAAGGTAAAAACTCAGAGGGGGAGTTGGAGTGCAGGAATGAGAACAGTTTATTAGTTGAAGAACCTTGGAGACTATCCGATCCAACACAGCATCATTGTCTGAGCTGCAGCTCCCGAAGTGAGATAGCCATGATGACATCCAACCTCTCGTAGGGGAGGAAGAATAGGAAGCAGAAGCAGAGAGAACAATAGCAGCAGCCATAACAGCTCTAGATTTGTTTCACTGGTGACCTAGTTGGTTTGGGGCCCCCATGCTGGCCCGCTCTCCAGAGCAGTCCATTTTATCATACATTCCTTCAAGAAGGAAGGAAAATGGCTGTACTTTCTTTTTTGTTCCTGGGACTAATAGCAGGGCACTCTGAGGCTCCCAGCTGAGAGGTATGCACTTGTGGATAGGAAGTGATCATCCAAAATACAAGATTCCTTCCATCTTTCCTTCCTGAGAGCGGCTTTCTTTGACTACCTGCCTTTCTTCCTTCAACCAATGCTTTGCTCTCCTTTGAGTAAAAGTGGGAGATAAAATTATCCTTCATTATCTCTATGGTACCCCAGTTGTGATCAGTTTTCACAGCAGATTAAAACATTCTAGAAGAACTGTGAAGTAAGTAAGTCATCACTTTAATAGCAGCTGTATATTTTCTTCCCTTTGGACCTGTTGTAACAGTAAAATCTCTGTTGACTTCATTTCAATAGAATGCTGGAAGCAAGTCTTCTCAGGATTTGACAAGCACCCAGGAAGGAACACAAGAGGGTTTTGTGTCTTTGTTTTGGTTACCTGTAAATAGGAAGGGAACACAGTGATCACAGCCATAAATCTAGGGGAGCACAGGGTCACAACAATGACGATAATTACAATTTGGGAAGATGAAAAATTACTTCTAATCAACCATTTTACTGGCAAGAAATATAGAACCTACAACACACCACAAAAAGAGGAAGCTGCAAAAGAAAAGAAAAAACCCCAGTATTTTCTTTCTACCCTTTATCTTTGACTAGAGGGAGCCCATTTCCGTTTAAGATGCTATTTCAGAGCTTGAGAGGACAACTAAAATCTCACAGCCACAGATCCAGTGGCCACCATGGCTGTGGGATTTTGAGAGCTGCAGTCTAAGCTGTGGATCTACCACAGGAAACGGACATTTCATTCTCTCACTCCAGTTGCATCATGCCACTATGTTGCATAGGTGCTACCAAGATCTGAGCGTTGTCCATGAAGACGTTCCCTAAGAATCCAACATTTTCCTGGTTGTTCAAAGATAAAATTATGGGGAGGAAACATTGTAGAGAAAGTCCAAGTTACAGCGATTCTTGGCCTCTCCATTTGAAAAGATCAAGTAGCAAGTGATGGGAAGGAAATCTGGTAAAGGAAAGGAAGAACCTGACCTGATAGAAAGCCACTTCCTGGGCCATGTCTAGGTGGCTAGCTAAAAGACACATCATCTAAGATAGGAACAGGGAAACTGGTAAAACTCCATATGTTGATAGATGACAATACTGTTTTTCCTGATTATTGGCCATGCTTGCTGGGACTGATGGGAGCTGGAGGTCAGCACCATGTGGAGGACCATAGATTCCCCACACCGGTGTAAAGAATGGCTTCTGTCATGTTGATCTTGTTTTTGCAGATCCATATTCCCATGTTTGTTATTTAACCCCGAATTGGGATTTGGAGAAAATATCAGGAACCTGAACCCCGGATAAAGTGCAAAGCTAATGTATGAGATTTTCAGATATATCCTAAAGATGCAGTAAGTTAAGGAAAACAGCCACACCTGGGAATAAAATCCATTCAACTGGATGCTTTGTGAAAATGTAAGATTTTACGCATCCTCAAGCTACACAGTATGATGAAAACTACAGATGACTTTATGGTCTGTTACATAAGAGGTCAGACTTGATATGCTAATTGTTCCCTTTTTTTAACTTTTCTGATCTGTCAGACCTTATCATTGTCGATTCTCCCCATAGTTCCCAGTTACAACAGCTATGTTGATATTGTATAATACAAAAGGATACTAAGTTCATAGGAATTTAATGCATACTACATAGGGCTGTACTTCTTATAGGACATACTGGTATTTTGCACAATATTTTCATGTTGAAATCAATGAATATCATACCACATCACGTATAAATAGAATTGTCATTTTTCTGCACTGCAATTTGCACAGGACCTTATTAGCTCAAGACCATCATTACCTTCCCCTACTAGAGTTCAGTGTATTCAGAGGGGTTGGGGAATGTGTGCCCTTCCAGATGTTGTTGGGATGCAAGACCCATCAGTCCTAGCCAGATGAGGAGGGATGATAGGAGCTGTGATCCAATAGTCCATGTTATCTGAAGGACCATATCTCCCCATATGAGCCTTCCTGGCCCTTAAGGCCCCTCTCCTGATCCCAGTGCCATCACAAGCATGTCGATTGGGACACTAGGCAGGGCCTTCACTGTGGCTGCTCCCAAGTTGTGGAATGCTCTCCCTTAGGATGTTAGGTTAGCTCCCTCCTTTTTATCCTTTCACTGACAGTTGAACACCCACCTCTTGAAGCACATTTATAATAACTATGACTGAACCCCTGGATTTTCTTTTTCTTGCTTTTCTAAGCTTGCTTTTAAACTTTTAAATGTTCTTAATTACTTACCATATTTTAAATTATTATCGTAGTTTAAGTACTTTTTAATCTGTA
The DNA here is from genome assembly GCA_037013535.1 of Intellagama lesueurii. NCBI lineage: Eukaryota > Metazoa > Chordata > Lepidosauria > Squamata > Agamidae > Intellagama > Intellagama lesueurii. The sequence continues at coordinate 93,470,572 of JBAJHW010000003.1, read as the reverse complement.
ATTTATTGTGTGTTTAGAATTACTTGTTTTAACATTGTGAACCACCTTGGATCCCCTCACCAAGAGAAATGCAGCCCACAAATGATATAAAACAAAATAAAAGAAATAAATAGATCTGAAGAGCCATATGTTTCTCAGTCTTGTTTTACAGGATAGTTCGGTGACTACCAGGTTACAGATCACTGACAAATTTCCAATTCGTAAGTAATTTAGTGGTGTGTGGGTGGCCTAAGTAAGTTAGTGGTGTGAGGGTTTGAATAGGCCACTCTGCTTCACTGAGGTATTTCTTTAAAATTTGTTTTGAAAAGATGGAAATGCTTAGCCTGCAGAGGAAACAGAGGCAGAAACAGACAACTCAAAGACAATCTGTAGATTGTCATCCATTTTTGCCTGGGCATCAAGGCTCATTTTATTGAGGAGACAAAATTGTGTATGGGATGTTCAACTTCAGAGCGCAAGATGACACTCACAAAATCATGATCAACGAGTGACAGATGGGATTGTGGGGAGGATGTCAATTTAAAAAAAAATCAGAATGTACTAACAGCTGGCAAATACAAATGAGGAATAAAGTGAAGCTGATGGATTTTTTCCCCGTACCTTATGAGAGGACTCTTCCAAATTTATTTACCAGGTTCAGCTCCTGACATCTTCTGTAAAAAAAGAGATTGGGTCACAAGTGGTGAAAAATGCCTTTGCTGGAGAACTTCTGCCAGTCAAAGCATGTTTTGTTTGTTTTGATTGAAACACTTACATTCTGCCCTTCATAAAGAATTTGGAAGAGTAACTTTCTTCATTTACAGTTCCAAGAAACCCCTTGCTTTGGCAAGGGATTCTGGGAATTGTGGCCCAAAAGCATAACTATCTCATGCTCTGTCTTCATCGTGTGAATATTTAAGTGTATAATAAGTTCTATCAAAACAATGCAATGGCATTTGAAATCTTTATCCTTTGAAAGGTTTGCAAGAAATTGAAGAGCCTTGATGAATGAGAGCATTTTTACCCAAAAATATTGCAGAATAGGTGCCAGACAAGCTCCCACCTGAAGGCTGAAATTATAGAGCCCAAGGCACAGACTTACCAACACCAAAGTGAGGAGGCCTGAGAGGTGGCAAATGCTAAAGACTCCCAGACGTTAAACTTATAAGCCCAAGTGGCTTCTCTGTATGTTGCCTTGAGAGTTCAGCTGCTGTGCTCATCTCTTGTTTGCAGGCTAAATGGATGTATTAGGGTTGCCATCTGGACCTTGGGCAGGAAATGTGCCACATTGTTAGTAATATCATATTGCCAGTGTCGGTGTCGAAGAATTGTATGTACATTGAATGAAGAATTGTATTGCAAATAAACTGTGTTTTCTTGATATGTTGGTATATCATTGTTTTTACAAGCATTTTTAAAATTGTGAAACAAGGACAACTTCCGTGGGCTGACCATATTGTCAGGCTGTCAAATGGCTCTTTCTCCTGAAGTATATCTTGTATGGACCACTTGCGGTAGCTGCTCAACTGAGTGATGGACAAAACAACCCATTCAATGATATACTGAAGACAACTTTGAAGGAATTTTGAGTATGGACCCTATCACCTGGGAAGTTCTCATTCAAGACCAAAATATATGGTCATTTTGAAATAAAAACAGTCAAGGATGCACAAAGGAAAAGAGAAATGAGAAAGAAAGGGTTTAACACCTCAACAGCCCAACGAGTCCAGGATCAGCAAACCTGTTTCTTCTGCTTCCGTATTTTCTGGGCTTGTAATGGGCTGGTTAGTCATCTGCATGTTCATCAATGTGCTGCTTTTCAGCCGTAAATGTTCACTTGCTCCCTCCACAAAATGGCAAATCTGATGGAAATGGACTTTAAAAACAACTCTCTCTCTCTTTCATACAGTTAGAGCTGTTTCCCCCCCCGCAAAGGCCATCCTGAAATAGGACTCGGCAAAGTGTGGCCCTCCAAATGTCGACGGACTGCAGCTTCCTTGCATTTGGGAGACTGGTGAGATACAAATCAAATTCATAAGCAAATGTGTCAACTAAACTCTCAGTATCCTTCACCACTGGCTATGCTTGCTGGGGCTGATGGGAATTGCAGTCCAGCAACACCTGGGGGGGCTTCCCTCTGCCCACCCTGCCCTAAAAGAAGCACTTCCCAGTGGGAAGCACCTAGATCCTGTGCTGCAAACATATAACTCTGCATCGCCTGCTCTAACAAGCGGTTCCAAAAGAGCCCAAAGACATTTTCATAAGAGTGTTGAAGAGCACGGAGCCTTGAAGTCACTTCAGTGTGCAGTAAGCAAAAATACCGATGAATCCTCTGGGGGTCTTTCCATACAAGCCATTTATTCGCATAGTACAAATAAAAATGAGCCCTTCCTCAAGCTCTTCATTGGCCCATTTGAAGGCTGCAGTGTTTAATTAGGAACATCAATACTTTTCTCAGTGGGGTGCATACTTGTATCTTGCACCTCTGATGCTACTTGTGGCAAAGCAAAAACACCAATATCATTAAGGTTAATAACCTAGCAGTTTGCCCGAGAAGTTCCGTGCCTTAATTTGAATTGATTATCTGAGGAGATTCAATTGGGAAAGGAGGCTAACTGCATCCGACTCATCGGTTCAGAGGGCTCAAGACTCATGCATTTTCTGCAGATTTCTGATGGTGCAGCAAAAACTTACAGACTAGTTTTCTGCCACTTGTGTGGAATAGAGCTTGCACCTGGGAATCTTACTGAGCAAATGTTCATGTTGATTATCTACAGAATATGTCAGTGCTGAAAATCTGTATCCGAAATTGATACTGGGATTTGACAGAGCTTTGAAAAGTTCCTTTTCTCTGCTTTGTTGCTGAAAGCAAGGCAGGAGGAGGCAGTAGTGGTTAAGGCTGGCAATTCTTGAACTCCCAAATACAAGGACAAAACTTGGAAATATTACTTTTTTTTTTGAACGACAGATACCAGAATCACCTTGACAGTCACTGCCCATGTTGGCCAGGGAATTCTGGAAGCTATAGACCAACAAAGTAATTTTTTTCCTGGGTTCTGGTATGTGATATCTAACTACTACTTATTCTTTGAAACAGATTGGTGTCAAGGTCTTCTAGTCTTCAAATGGAGCTGCCTGTGTGCACAGCTTAGAAAAACTACTTTTTAAAACTACAACCCCCATAGCAAATAGTTTCGGATGCTGCTACATGATTGTAGGTATCCGGTGTGTATGGTGTGACATCTTGCAGAGTCCCCTCCCCCCTTTTTTTTTGTCTCTCATGCCTCCCTATACTTATATTTCTGATGAATATTTACATTTCCCTTTAACTGCAAATAAAAGCAAAAAAAAAAAAAAAAAGGCACATCCTTTCTTTCTCTTCCACCCTACCAAGCCCAGTGACAATCCTGAGCAGATGATGCCCACACAATGACAAACAGGCAGCTTGCCTTACCAGGGCACAGCCATGTGAGCACTTGTGGACATCATATTTTGAGATCACAAGTGGGCTTTCTTTGAAAAAAGATCAAAACAAAGGTCAACCAGAAGCTCAGGGAAGATGCCAACTCAGGGGATGGCCATATAACTGTTGGGCCAGGAAAGGACAGAAGTGATGGGGAAGTAAACATTTTAACAGTAAAAAAAAAAGCACAATGCTGCTTGAATCAGAGCTGAAGAAATTTAATTTTGGGGACTACAAATAGGTTCATGATCAGTAGCCACACTAGCTGGTGGGTTCTGGGGATTGCAGAGCCAAGACTAACTTTTCTGGGCTCCAAGCAGAATTTAGATCATGATCATCAAATATATGAACCAGTAGGCCCTGGATTTTTGGAGATGCAGTGCACCCCCCTCAATGGAGAACTCTTACCACTGAGCTGGAACCTGCAGGTCTGTTCAGTCTCTCATAAGGACTCAAACTTCCTTCCATGAAATCTTTCTTCAAGGTGTTCTAAGGTCTCAGTTCCCTCCATCCTTGATTGAGTGATTGACTCATTTGTTCATTTATTCCTAAACATTTTTATTGCCAATCAGAGCTCCCAATGTGATATACAATGGATCAAAACTATTAAAATGTTTTTTCAAAACAGATCCAAACATTCTGTAAAATCTAGTTTTCTAAAAAATCATAGAGACAGCCGGCTCTTTTAGAACAATATAGTTTTAGCTGCCTGTCAGAAGGTCAACAAAGATACAGATAGCCTAACTTCCCTTGAGTGGGAGTTTTACAATTAGGTGGATGTGGCCATGTGAAATTGTCCTGACTTCCTTTTTCAACCTTCTAGGTTGGAAGATACTGCTTAGCTGGGCACAGAAAACTCTCTCATACTTCAGCCTCCATGGCTTCCTCCTCACTATACCACTAATGGCTGCAGAACTAGGCATGTGTGGTTTCTCAGATCGCAAAGGCAAGAATGCCGGAAGAAGCCCTTTGCACAGTGGCCTGTACTGGAAAATGACAGATTTCTGAACACAACTATGCCACTTCCTGCCACCGCCATACCTTTCTGAATGTGAACTAGGTTTACCTAATGTGACTCCTTATCAGCATCTGCCTCTGCTGTTTCCCTTCAGAGCCTCAAGCTATCGTGGAACTGGACACAAGGCAGAAGAGAATGTCTGCTGTAGGCTGTTGTTCTCCCGTGAGTGTTTCTTGTCTTTATATTCATAAATAATATCAGAAAGAAAGGGACAGTATGGCTCAGTGCTTAGAATTTGGGATTAGAAGCAGGAAAGGACCTCGTTAGATTCTCCATTCTACTAGGGACACACTAACTCTCTTTTAGCCCATCACTTTCTTTTAACCTGATGTACCTGACAGGAGTGATATAAGGATAAAATCATGAGTGGCAGTGAGGTGAGCCAAGTATGGTGTCCCTGAAGGAAGGTCTGGACTTAAATGCAGTGAACTGGTGTTCCATTATGGAATTTGGAAGAATGCACAACCATATGAATAAAAATTTACTATATGTGATGTATGCGGTTTTGAGGTTTTCAGTTTCCTTGAGGATTTTAAGAGGTGGTCTACAGATCTGCTTCTTGTCCTGTAGACAATTAATTTCAATTTGTCTCTGCGTTTGAAGCTTATGGTGCCCTCTTCAGTCACTAGATGGCTAACTTTGCTAATCAGTGCATATATTTGCAGTTAGTCGTGTATTTAAAGTTTGCAAAAGGGCATTATGTGTGTATAGGTATACATGGGTGCATAGGCAGGTCATCTATGCAGTCTGGATGGCATGGAGTGCCTATGTCTGATGCACGCCTTTTCAATAGTTCTTTGACTATACGAAAAGTGGGAGTAGGGTACACAATATCACTGACAGGTGAAACAAGAACAATCCCCAACAATGCCTTTACACCTGGAGGGGAATCAGATTGACACGGTGCATCTAGCATCCCAATGCACAATCCAAGGAGATGAGACTTTTCAAATTTCTGTAGGACTTTTGTAGGGAGAACAGAGTCATCTGTAGGGTTACAGATGCTGACCATGTTGGATCCACATGGACAACTAATCTTATACAGGGAAAGTCTGCATTTTGTTGTTGTCATCATATTTGTTAATACTTTATAAAGACATTATTACATAAAGTTTTTAAAAAGACAGTACTTTTGGAAACAAAGTTCATATTCCAGCACAAATGTGATTCAGTTCTCTAAATAATAAGCCAGCCAGCCAGGTAGTCAGAATAGTTCATCTTTTCTCTCAACCACATCTACTAACTTACCAAGTTGCACTATTTCAGGTGTATTCGGCAATCAGTCTAGCACTGAAATTAAAAAAGATTTCCAACACAAATTTACTATTGTGATTTTCTTAATGCTGTGTCTGTTTTTGAATTCATACTGTAAGTGGCCTTGTGTCCTGGAAGAAATGTTTGGTATTAAATACATACATACACACATAATATACATAGGTATGTACATATATGCATGCATGCATTCCCACCAATTTTAGTACCAATAAAAAAAATTAATAATTTATATTATAGGAACCAGAACATGGGAGAAGTACCTTTTGGGCAGGGAGGAAGGGAACTAGAACTCCCAGAATTCTATATGTAGCATGACCAGTGGGGTTCTGGGAGTTTTGGTCCAAAAATTGGCTTTCCCCAAGCTCTGACAGAAACATAGGAAATTGTCTTACACCAAGTTAGACCACCAGCTCATGTAGCTCTTTATTGTCTTCAGAATTGTCTATAGGTAGCTTTCAGGTGAGAGTGTTCTTCCCAGCAGTACTTGGTGAGGCCTTCTGAGACCTTCTTCTTGGAAAACATGCTGTACCAGCAGGCAAAGACCCTTCTCCATCCCCCAAGACACCTGAAGAGATGTGAGTCTCTCTCCTGTTACCTAAGAAATTGTACGAAATGCCTGTTCTAAGCAGATCTGGGCTTTGGAGCAGGAACTTTCAGCACCACACATATCTGGACTTAAAATGGAAAATTGTCCGCACTAGAAAGTTAATCGGGATATGAATCTGCTGTGAATTGGCACTAAAGGCCTCTGAGCCGAAGACAAAGCAGCTTGTCTGTTCAACTGTCTCTGTCTAGGGTGGGGTGGGGGGAAAGCCAAGCGCATCTCTCGAATTTTTGTCAGGCTGCAACTCCCGTCAGTCCTAGCCAGCAGGGCCAATGGGAGGAATGCTGGGAGTCCAACAGCAGCTGAAGAGTTGCGTTTCCCCTCCCTCTGCTCTGTGGAGTCCAAAATGGTGCCTCCAGAAAGGAGAATATACTAAGGGGCCAAGACAGTCCTGTCACCGTTTTCCTAAAGAGAAGAAGTAATAATTTAAAGAGTGTGCTCATGACTGTGCAATTAGAAATAAACCCCTTGCAAATCCCAAGGCAACATTTTGCAGCAATTGTATGGCATGTTATTAGAAAGGGGTCTGTTTCCATTTCTTTAGCACTCCCTATATAGCCTGGGGTTTAATTGTAGTGGGCTATATGGATAGCACTTACATCCCACTAGAGACTAATGATTATCACAGTCAGAAGGAGCTTGTAATAGCTGCCTTACATAAGAGCTGAACTTTTAATTTTGTCTGTTAAACCACATCTTTCTTCCCAAAGCTATCTTTGGAGCTTTTATCATATTTTTCTTTTCAGATTTATGCAATATTTCTCTTTCATACTTTTGTAGCCATGGGCCATTCTTAATGTTAAATTGCATTTATTTTACAAGAAAAACACTTAAAGCGGAAACGTGTTTACTGCATGGCAAAGGTTAATTGGAGGATTTCATGCCACCTAATTGATCGTGTAATTGCGCTAATCAAAAGGCTCTGCATGGTTTTCACTGAAAATGAGGAATTGCCAGTAAACAAACCCTGACAGGGTACCTATGTGTTTCTTTGGATAATTGACGGGTTGAGTTTTATTCATTACGTAGCCTGCCAGAAATGCAGCAGTCAGTTGCAGGATGGAAGGTTAATGTGTTTTACTTCCCCTAATTATCTGTTTACATGAGTCAGAAGTGATCAGCCTGATCTTCTGGGCTGTGGGTTGCTTTGATACAGGTTAATCAGTATATGCTCCTCTCTCAATGCAGTATTTTACCAAAATGCATAAAAAATTGGTAAGGGTGACTCCCATAGCAAATGCCAGCATCTCTGCTGACCATGAGGAAAGCACCTCACCAGGGCTTCCCTTACTATGAGGTGCGGGTGGGGCACCATATGTCTGCCTTTGGGTCCTATGCATTTTGTCTTGGGTTGGAAGGGAAGAGGTACAATTTGCTGTTCTTCCTCAAACAGTACAGTGCCTTGGCTCAGGTCCACACTTCACAGAACTAATAGAAGTAGAGCCTGTGATGAGCAGGAAAAAGACACATGAGTACAAATGACACAGAGTCAATGGAAATACATGGTGTTGGTCAGATTTGTGGTTCAAGTGTCCCAGTGACCCACCTGGGTGTCAGGTTTGACATTCCTCTCAAAATCAGGCCACAATGAAGACTAGACAGGCCTCATGAGTCAGACAACCACACCCACACTCAGAGTTTGAGGATTAAGTATTAAAACACTCAAACAGTCTTACTCAGTAAGATCCAAGTCAAGTTCACCTGGCATTTGGTCTCTCTGAGGTGTAGACTGCATTCACCACTCTTGCAGAAGGCATGGCATAAGGCCTTGGTATTTCCGGCTATGGCAATTGCTGCACTGAGGTAAAATTCCCACCCTCTGGGCCAACTCCCATCATAGCTCAACACTGGCTCTGCTGGCAAGCGATGACAGAAGCAGCACTTTCCATCCCAATATGTATTGTGTGCCCCACCCAGGGTGCTGCTTATATTTGGTTGGTACATATCCTTAAGGAAACATCTGAGAAAATAGGGCTTCAGTTTGGATAGGAACAATGAAGGGTAATGCTGGGCCTCCAGGTATCGCAAGATACAAATCCCAGCATTCAGTAACATTGGCTAGGGCTTTTGGGAGTGGCAGCTCAACAACATCTGGAGGAGCACATGTTTGCTAATCCTGCTACAGAGATCCCCCATGCAGCTGTCGTTGAAAGGTGACTGCTTAGCTGATAGCTGATGGCCCAGTATCAAAAGTGGGAAGACTTCAGAAAGACCTTATGAGGACGGAACTACAAATGAAAGATGTGGCAAATACGTGGCATGTAGTTTCCAATCTGCAGCATCTCTCCCCTCCCCACCTATTGTAGTGAAGTGAAAGAAATTAATTTACACCATAATTCTCCACAAATACAGCCACAGGAAAGTTCTGAAGACATGGATTTAGGCAACACAACCACGGGGACGAAAATGCCCATATGCACTGATCTCCTTGACGTCAAAGTAACTAGAGTTATGCCACAGTGAGGCCACAATTAGTATAATTACATTCATGAATATTTAACAGTTGAGCAAAGAGTTTCTTGAAGTGAGCAGCAAGAGGTGGTTAATTATACTAATTAATAATCTAATTCCAAATGACACTTGTTTGAAGTATTGTCCACTTATCTATTAGTGTGGGGAGCTATGCGCTAAGAATAATGGATGATTTTTAACTTGCCACATTTTGCTCAGTTAACATTATGTAGGTTGATTAGCTAAAACAAGACAAAAAGGGAATTTCAAAGTCAAGAAGACAGAGGAACAGGTGGAGCTGCCTTTTTCTTGCAATGCTGAGGAAAGCAGATTGGAACGGCAGCTACTGATCAAACAAACAGGCTTTCCAACCATCCCCAACTATTCACACAGGAGTCTGCACTTGTTACTTGAAAATATTTATTTACTTCTTGGGAAGTAGATAGTGGGATTCAAGTAATAAGATGGGTCTAAGAAATCTGATATCAGCCCATTCCTGCCTATGGATTGACATTCGAATAATTAAAAAAAAAAAAGATGACTCAGATCAGTCAATGGGTCAGCTATATGGCTGATCTCAGCCATTTTAGGATTACTGTAGTCAGTAGACAGTGTGATGTCACTAAACCACATAACTAATCCAATTTTGCCTGAGTGGTGATGTCTTAAGGGCAAAGCCAACTGAGAGTAAAAGAAAAAAAAAAGAACAAGCAAGAGAGGGCAATGTAAGTAAATATTTTCACATTCACAGATATTGCCAACATGTTTTTTTTTAAAAAATATGTTTGATATTTAAAACATTTTTGATACTGACAACTTTGTATTCTCTCTGTATTTTTTGCTGCAAGCCTATGATTGGTGTTGGAAGCAATAAGAGCTCCTTTCATCCTCCCACACCCCGTGTAGTAACCACTGCTGGAACACACAGTGTGTCATGGTGTTCTACATTTCTCTGCCTCCTACCACCAGCAGTAGCTCAGAATGGAGACAAATAGTTTTGGGACTACAGCTCCCCAAATATCCCAGCCAGGATGGCCATAGTTCCCAAAGTTACTTTCTCAAGCTCTTCAACTGTCAGTGTATGTGGCACAAGAACAGAATATTCTGATACCCAAAACTAAGGAATGTTATAGATGTTACAGAGAGGAGAGCTAAATGTTGTGTTTTGGCAGCAGCTGCATTTTTAGCATCAGATCTACTTTTGCCATAAGTGGTTTATAAAGCAATATTTTGTTTCCTGGCCTCTTTAATTCTTTTTCCTAAGCATTTCTATTTAGATGGACATTTCCATTCACAATGACTGGAAGCCAGTAACAAATGTTAATGATGATGCTAATAGCCGCCGCGTTAGCTTTGCAGAGTGACAGTGTATTGATTCATTTCACATTATAGCCTCACCATGATTCTTCCTTTCATTCCATAATGGAATCTACCTGTATTTCTTTGATCTCCTTTAATGGAGGAATAGATTCACTTTCACAAAGGAAATGATTAGAGATGTAAAACAATCTTATTGTCTCATCTATGGTTGAGAATTGTCTGGCCTAAGCACAGTAAGCACTTTCCACTCCATTGTGGCTTGATCACCGCCCGCCCCCTTATCATGATTTGTACAGTTTATACAAATTGTTTTTGTAGTGCCTTTTCCCTTTATGAGGTAAAGGTAAAGGTTCCCCTTGACATTTAGTCCAGTCGTGTCTGACTCTAGGGGGCGGTGCCCATCCCCGTCTCCAAGCTGTAGAGCCAGCGTTTGTCCGTAGACAGTTTCCGTGGTCACGTGGCCAGCGCGACTAGACACGGAACGCTGTTACCTTCCCACCGTGGTGGTACCTATTTATCTACTCGCATTTACATGCTCTTGAACTGCTAGGTTGGCAGGAGCTGGGACAAGTGACAGGAGCTCACTCCGTCGCGTGGATTCGATCTTACGACGGCTGGTCTTCTGACCTTGCAGCAGAGGCTTCTGCGGTTTAATCCGCAGCGCCACCACGTTTATCCCTTTATGAAGCTAAGCATATATTAACAGCAAGCATATAAACTCAGGTTTTTCCTCACGAACCCACAAACAACCCATCTTCTTTTGTAAAAGTATTTGCAAAAAAAAGAGCTGCAGTTATTGTTGTTTCAAATTTTGTGCAAGTGCCCAAAAATCAGCATTGCAAATTTTCACCAAGATAACTTATCAAATTTCATCCTGTTCCATGAAATCCCCCCCCCCCCCGTTTAGTGTATGAGGTTGACTAGAGGAATAATTTACATCCTTAGAAGGGATGCTCCTTCTGTTGAAGTGCATAAAAAACACACACACCACACTTGTTAATATAAACAAGTATGAGGTTCTGACTCAAGGAACTACTGAATGTAAGAAATGTCACTCTGATTTCTGCAGGACTGTAGGAGTTTTGGATTGTACTGCAGTGCATAGGATTGTTAAACAAAATGCATTTTAAAAGCCCAGTGTGATAATTTTGCATTGAATATATGTTTTGTATATGTGTTTATATTGGTTTGCGTAATAAGCAACTTGGGTTGATTGACGATTGTATGGTGTATGTCCTTGGAGTGGGAGTTATGACAGTTGAGAAGTGCAAAAGAATGTTTATGAATGGATCTGTTAGCCCATTGATCTGTGTGGTTCCTGGCTGGAGAGATTCTGTTCTGTATATAAGAATGCATGAGAGAGAGAGTTAGGGCCTGCCCAGATGAGTATATAGATCACTGTTTGGATCGCTGTTGGTACAGTTTGGTTTGAATCAAATTATGATATCCACATGCTTTTCTACTTCAATTCATCCATCCTGCCCCTTTAAGAACTGTCTTCCTCTTTTCTGGCACAGTGTAGGGGCTTCTGTTGCTGTTGTTTTTGTACAATTCACTGTGCTCCTAATTATCCTGTTGTGTAGCCCATGTGGACGGCTAGTTCTTGTCTAAATGGAACTGTGGATGGCATTAAATGAGGAGATAACCTTATGACATATTAGGTGAGTTGTAACATTAAGAGGGAGGACAGAGACCCCCCGCTTCTCTATTTTTGTCTTCTTTTTAAAAATATTTCCCTACCTGACACAGTGAGATTCTAATACCATGCTAGATTGATGCATTGCTGTTTTCATATGCAGCTTACTTTATTTAACAAAAAAAAAAGTCACCATGGCCTACTGAATGACGGCCATGGGAGAAAGCAGAGAAGGGGACTCGTTGGCTCCATGAGCAATGCCCCCATAAGACAGCACAGCCCCAGCAAAGCTCTGGCTGAGGAGGAAGGTGGGAAAAGAGGGTTAACTTCCATCCTCTCTGTCCAACCTTCACACCAACGTTTCCCCCTTTCATGTTGCCTGCAAACTAAGAACCCCTCAAGGTGAAAACCAATGCCTTCATGAGGCCTGCTACAGTGTCTGCAGTTTCTTTCCTATTGGATGTTTCAACAGCATAGCGGTGTATAGGTGTATGTTTTTGGATTGCAACTCTGAGAATTATCCAGGTAGCACAGGGATTTCTGGGAGCTGTAGTCTCAAAACACAAATCTGCACACCTCTAGCCTGCGGCATACATGCACACAGACCACATTGCTCCAACATTGAGCTCCTCCCTAATTTTTGTAATATCATGGCCAAGGAAGAGATTTAAAAAGAAAAAAAAAACTTGAAAGCTTCCATAAAACATTTTGTGCCTTTTTAGTTGATCTGACAGCATCACCACAACATGGATTTTGGAATGTATCCATAATGTCAGCGACCACCTCCACAGTGAAAATATGCCATGATTTTTCTGTTTCCGGCTCTTAGATTTCATAATATGGTGAAACACTTTCTTCCATCACTCTGATGTTCCTTAGCAGAGACTATCGAAGCACAGGAAGGACTCTTTTGTCCCCCTTCCTCATTTACATGACACAGAGCTTAGCATCTCCAAGTATTTCTCTGGTGTTCTCTTCCACAGGTAGACTACACAAAGCTTGCCAAATCAAATTCGTTTTCTTCTTCCCTCTAGGAACTTCTCTTGTCTCCAGGATATCCTTCCCTTTGTATGTTCATGGATTTATGAGCCTCTTGATAAAGCATGTATTAATAGGCCTCTCGCAAATGGTGTGCTTACAGGGCTTAATTTTCGGTGTCTTGTCTTGGATTTAATGCCTACGTTGCTCCCGCCTGCTTCTACAATGCCTTGAGGAGCCATTTATCAAGGGACATGATTGTGCTTCCGCAGTTGGCTGTTCCCAAATCCACCTAGGTTTTGGGGCTCTCCAGTCCCCACTGATGATGCTCTTCCTTTTTAAGAGGATGTCCTTGTCCTTGGGTATCAGTCCTTCCCTGGAGAGACATTTTTCAGGCAAGAGGAAGGCTTTACATTAGAGCATGCAAATGCAGAAATTATGGCGTGCAGATCAATGACAAGAAAAAGGCCATCTATTTCTGGAAACATGGGTGGGTGATGGTGGTGGGGAGAGATTTATTGTTATGAACCAAGGCGAATGCAAGGTGAACGCCTCCTTTTACGAGCCTCTGGCGCGAAGGCATGAGCTCATCCGTGAATGTAAAGATCGACCTCCAGACAGTTGGGCAGCCACAAGCTGATTCCATCCCTCCAAGCGTGCTCAGTTTAAGATGAGGAACGCCTAACGCTAATTTAGCACTTCTGTTCCTTCACCTTTTTAGGAATTGTTTGTTCAAATCCTAGAATCGGCTTTAGAATTCATTTAATTTTCTCAGCTTTTCTGAGAGTTCATGTTGTCTCTTTTGGCTTCATTTTTTTCTCTGACAGACAAGGGACATGAGATTTGCCACTTTGTGTGAACGCTTCCAATTCAACTGCGATGCTTTAGGTCAACTTTTTAATCACCTTTTTTGGGGGAGGGGGGCCTGCAGCTCACATCACAGAATGCCTTTGCTCATCCTGAGATAGATTCTGAGGGTTTTAATCACATATATTATGTGTTTCCTCATGTTTTTCTGTAACTTGTTTGAAACTTGGTTGGCCTTTTCGGGAGGGGAATAATTGGTGAACTTTATTTTTATATCACACCTACTAGCTGTGTTTTTCTAAAGTTGATTCTAAGAATAAATAATGCAAGGTGAAACTTCTCCTTTTACCAGCCTCTGGCACAAAGGTTGACACCTTTGTGCCAGACACTCATCCATGAATGTAAAGACTGACCTCCAGACTGTAGCAATCTAGCTCCATCCCTCCGAGCGTGCTCAGTTTAAGTTGAGGAACACCTCAGAGGGTACCGGGCAGGCCATGCCTCTTTCCTTTAGCACTTTGCTACTGCCTCCTGAGACAACGTCCTCACCCTGCCTAACAGCAGAGTCAGTCAGCCTCTGGTCGTCTTCGGGTGTGCTCAGACAAGGAAATAGCTTGCATTGTGGACCACTTGTGAACCGCAGTCTGGTATGAGCTATTTCCTGGCAATCACACGATGTACGAGCAATCGTGCTCCAGACCGACCCTGATCCATGCCCAAGCTAGACCTCTTTGGTCCAGTGGCAGGGCTATTCTTTTTCAGAGCAGTGCTGGAGCCATTCCTACATAGTCAGAAGGGTCACTTTAAGGGAGGTTGCTCCCAGCAAAGCAACCCTTTCTGGTGTGATCAGACACAATCCTTTCTTGCTGTTAGATCACACCCTTACTTTAGTTCTGGAAGGATGGAGTTATGGCAAGAGGATGCAAAACCATCTCCTCTCCCACAAGCTGTGTTTTTGGCTGCAGGGAGACAGTTAACAGCACCTTCATAAGTTCACCATCTCTCTTGTTACTACAGGTGGGAAAATGTTCTGAAGAAAAATTTTCCATGTGAAATGAATAAGGAAAAATAATTGCAATTAATATGGTCATAGACAAAATAACCTCTGCATCAAAAAGAACTACATGAACCTGTACCTAGTCCATATTCCAGAACAATAGCCAGCAGTGGGGCTTAGTGGCTAGAGTGCTGGATGGAGATGTGGGAAACCCTGGTCTCCACTGGTCCACAAAATTCCCTGTGTGACATCGGACCAGTCTCTCTCTCTCTCTCTCTCAGATTGACCTTCCTACCTCACAGGGTTGTTGAGGAGATCAAGTGGAGAACAGGAGAGCAATATACACTGCCTAGAACTCTTTAGAGGAAAAGTGGCATATAAATGTAACAAATGAATTATGAATACACCATACATTGACCATTAGAAATTGGTTCACTGAGTAGTATTCTTGGCCATAGCAGTGTTTGCTTTACATTGAACATATATTTGCAAAAAATAAGTACTTCATTATCCCCTTCCCCCTCACTTACAAAGGAAACTCCTATTAATCTCCCCTCTCCCATGCCAACCTACTTGCCAGGGTAATACTCAGCATCTTCCATGAATCAGAACTCTTGTTTCTTTCCACCACTTGTGAATTCATTAGTAGTTATCTTTTTACCTTTCTGTTGAGTTTTGGTACCAGCATCGTGGCCTCAGCATTTTCAGCACAAGCTTCCTGTGTGGCCCAAAGAGCTGACGCCTGGGATTCTCTAATTAATAGATCTGGGTCTCCACTGATTTTTTTCTGCGGCAGCCAACATCTTGGCCAAGACCCAACAGAAAAGAAAAAGAATTTCCAGAATGAAATGCCTGAAACCCCAACAGAACGCATGGAGAGCTCCCTGGGCAGCGACTAAACAGACTGAGGGGCTGCCTTCTCTGAGGTCCTGCTGTTGCAAATTAAAAACGTGATAACAGAAAGCTTGGAAAAATTATGTTTTCAGATGACAGCTCCCATTATTTGCCAACTAGCATAGCCAGTGGCCATATTGGCTGGGAGATTCTGGGAGCCAACACTCCTTCTCCAAAAAAAACTTTTCAAAGTTTTGCTACTGTGGGGCAGACTAGAATCAACTTGCTGCTTATGCACGTATTCTTCCTGCTCACTTCCAGGCAAAAATTGGAGAAGTGAGTGTCAGTGAAGCAGTGGAGCAAGAGTTAGCAGGTTGGCTGGCTGGCCGGCCTACTTGTTCATTCATTCATTTGTTCATTCATTCATTCATTCACAGCCTACCTTTGTCCTAGAAATGGTGCCCAAAGAAGCACATGTCAAAATTAAAACAGCTATAGCTGGCGGGATAGCTCGGTGAGTTGGAGTATGTGGCTGTGGAGCCAAGGGTTAGGAGTTAAATTCCTCACTGTGCCTCCTAGGAGAAGAGCCAGCCTGTGTGTCCTTGGGCAAGTTGTACAATTAAAAGACACCACAAGAAGAAGGGTCTGGCAAATCACTTCTGAGTAGTTTATACCTAGGAAACCCCTGACAAGTGTCAGCATAAGTTGGAATTGAATTGATGGCAAATAATTATTTTTATAGCTTGTGGTTTGTGAAAGGTTGAAGCACCAGGGCTTTTTGTTTCACATGGATGATGATATTGTGTGCCAGCTGTACCCACACAACCACTCTGAGCTTAGCTTGTAGTAGCTGGCAAAAAGATGGATTTTCCCAGCAAAAAATGTACAATCCCTGTTGTAATCCAAACTGTTTTCTGATCCTGTGGTCCTGAATGGACTATTGTGATCTTTACAAAGAACCTGCCACTGGAGGAGATGAAGACTGCTAGAACCAATTAGCTGCTATGGATCAACAGAGCTAGCTGCCTTTTTGGATCCTCCTTGGGAGTGTAGCTATGAAGACTCTCACAATAAGTGCCTGGACTTCAGATTTTCTACTGTACTACTGGTGAGTATTCACACAAGCTGCATCTCTAACAATCCTCTCTGTGCCCCACTCATCAACTGGTTTATACCAACTGAGCAAGGAATTGTTTCTGCTTGATCATAACATTCCAAGCTCTGCACCCAACTTTTTTTCCCAAGCTTAGTCACTTAGGCCCACGTCTACATTAGATGCTATTTTTATATAAATCATCTTTCAAAACAATATTATGGAGAAAGTGAATCCTTTTTTCCTTCTCAAGCACAAAAACTATTTAAATTTGGATTTATTTGACTATTTGCCTGTATGACTCCCTACAATGTGTGTCATTTTCTTATTTTGTTATTTATTTCTCACAATTCTATCTTGTGAATGAATTCAAAGTGGAATATATGGCTCTCCTCCTCCACACTGAACTCTCACAGTAGTTCTGTAAGTTAGGTCAAGGTAA
Source organism: Intellagama lesueurii (assembly GCA_037013535.1). Lineage (NCBI taxonomy): Eukaryota > Metazoa > Chordata > Lepidosauria > Squamata > Agamidae > Intellagama > Intellagama lesueurii. The sequence continues at coordinate 93,453,675 of JBAJHW010000003.1, read as the reverse complement.
GAGGCTTCAACACAGACCACCAATTGAACTACAGTGGGAGGAGAAAACAAATCCCTTTATAACATCATCATACTTGAAAAAGCTGTCCTTGCATGTGCATTGCCCTGCACCGATTTGTCTAAACAATTAACTTTGGGAGCCTCTGCCTCTGCATGTCTGTTTGCAACATCTACAAATGTCTTTCAGTTACTCTTTCTAGAAAACATTCTGATTTGTAATCATGACAAAATTGGATTGTTTCTGAATTGCCAAACCGGAGATCCAAACCGCAACTTGAATTTGGGGCATTACTTTCAAGACTACTATTGAGTCTTACATCTCTTTTTATCCATAGTATGTGTTATTGTCTTTCACTTGTTCACCTGCTGAGCAACTTTGTTCAGGTGAACTGTTATGATTCTAAGCTGATCTCTGACAAATACTGAGGTTTGGTTTTACATAAGCAGCAGAAGATGTGGCAAAATTGGGTCTGGATTGTATCATGTCAAGCTGCAGGGAAAAGCAGTAAAGGAAAGGAAAAGAGTACACACAAAAAGTCTTGCATTTTATTTTCCTCCACACCTCTGGATTGATGTCTTGAAACAATAAACATCAGATTTCTGTTTTACCTAATAATGGGTTTTCAGAGTAGTTCCCCCTGTTTAATACCCTGATTGATTAGAGCTAGCCTACTATATTCTGTTGGCATAAATACCAAATGGTTACTGTATGAAGGACCATTTGATAATGCAAATCCGCATCCACTGTCAGATGTGCTACAGTTTGACCACAGGTCTACCGCCTCATCTGTTATCTGAGAGAACTAGGTCTTTTAAGGAATAGGGCCTGAGAACCAATGACATGCACAGTTTTACCCAGTGTGGTACCACTATGGGAAACAAATCCAGATACATAGCTCCAATATTCAAAGAACCAGTTGTCTTTTTGTGATAAGTAAAAGCAATCTATATTTCTTTCTCCCCCCACCCCCAAATTGTGGTAAATTTGTTTTTGTTTATATTGTCACAGAATTCCACATCAAGCAGATTTCTACTTGAAATGAGGGTGTTTTTTTTGGTGTTTGGAATATTTACATCCTCTAGAGCAGTGGTTCCCAACCTTGGGTAATCCAGGTGTTCTTGGACTGCAACTCCTAGAAACCCTAGCCAGCATAGCTGGTGTTTAAGGTTTCTGGGAATTGCAGACCAAGAACACCTGGGTTACCTAAGGCTGGGAACCACTGCTGTAGAGGTTTATAAGAAATCTTCCTCAAAGACTAGTGAACTATTCAATGGAAGTGAAAAGGATGCTTTCACTCATTTCAGGTTCCATTTTGGACTTAATGGTCTTATTGATCTATCAAAATATTTAGCTTGCAAGCCCATCTACACTTATCTGGGAGTAAGCAGCATTGATTTTAGTAGGGTTTAGTAGGGTTTCTGCACTTAAAGGACTTTGTTGTAAATCTGGTTGAAATTGAAACAGACTATAGGCCTCCAGCATACAGAAAGTTTAGTACAAATGTTTACCACAATTTGCTGTGATTTCCAAGAGTTAATGTGATCATCTTCTCACAACTTGGAAAACTTACTTCTCTGGACTACATCGCCAAAAATCCTCCTGAGAGCATGGCCATTGGTCATGCTGGCTAAGCTGCCCTTAAGAACTACTGTATATAGGAACTGTTCCCAGTTATGTATATTTTTCAAAGGATGTTTGAGGATTTCATCTAATCCAGCTTTTTAAATGAACCAGCGCCATCCACACCTTTGTGACAAATAATATGGGTTGTAAAGCAGGTGTCCATCTAGTTTCGCATTTCTGCAAATATTTTGATACTGTTCTCAGCTCAAAAAGTACATGAAAATGTTGTTTTGACTTTTTTGTGATAAGTAAAAGCACTCTATCCACATTCCCTTTTTTCTCCGTAAAAGAGAAAATGCATATAAAATACATATTGTAAAATAAATGCCTACCAAACAAGCATATTTTAAGGCAAAATGTGTGCACAAACAATATAAAGCTTTGTTGTTGTTTTTTAAAAGTAGCTTGATACAAAACGTTTTTGCCATAATGAATTTTTGAACGAGAACATGTAAATCTGCTGTGTGATGAGATGTTGAGTGAACAGTGTACATTACATTTCCAACTTCAGGCATTCTAAACACTTATGGTTTTTTTTAAAAAAAAACACAATTATCAACTGTGTAGAAAAAAGCAAACTTAATAAAGCTAAAAATAATGGTGCTCTTCCACACTGCAGCCACACACTCACACACATACAAATGCAGAGAGAAAGAAGATATTATAAGCAACATAGCCTAACAGCAGTAATATAATGAATAGAAATATATGAGGAAAATTGCAAGGTGTTTTGGATGATTGCATACTTGATGAGGTTAACATTTTGCCTTCTTACTATCTGTTAAACCCATCCTTGTAAAAGAAGGACCAGGGGCCAAATGCAAAACATGTCTGAGCTATCCCTGTGCTTACAAGAAGACACAGGCAAGGGTCACCACCAGATATTGCTTTGAAACAAATAATGTTTGGTTTTTCTGCCACTGCTTTCTGAGGAAGAGGTGTGGGTGTATGTATATTCCAGACTCAAGGGCATTTTTCTCTGCAGTCACATGATTCTAGTTTGGTTTGCTTTTGTGTAAGGCTTCTCCAATTTGCATGGAGTTTTGGACATGTTTTGGTGAGCTACCAAAGTTGCTCCTTGTTTTGTCAATGCAGAGGACAGGACCTATCCGTATTGGAGCTGAGAAACGTCCCTCTTTTTATTTTTATTTTTTTGAGTGAAAAAAGAGAGTAAATAATAGTAACATTTTTAAATGTGACCAAATCTGACCAAATTTCCTCTAATACCACTCCACATTGCTACACAGGTTTAGCTTAAAGTTGGACCCCCAATTTTGCCTTCAGAAGTGCTCTGCTCACCCATTCTATAGACAAAATGTAAGACATGCAGGAAGTTGGCAGTTTAATGTCACGGCTAGGAGTGGGACAATGTCAAACACAGACCTGTTCTTTGACGGAAAAGGTTGGCTGGAAACTGTTGCAACCAGTCCACCCCATACCTGCTACCAGGACTGCCTCGCTCTGCCTAAGGGTGGTGCCAGCATTGTCTCAGATAGTATTCATTTCTCCTCAGTGGCCATGCCGGCTGGAGAATCCTGGGAGCTGTAGTTTCAAACTGTAACTTTTCTAGCCCTTGCTCTTTTATGTGGGGGAAACACTGCAGCTGAAAATTATTCTGCAAATTGTGAGGCTGGTGAGATGTGTTCCTGGCCTTCAGCGCCCCCAACAATGTACACAGTGCTAAATGCTTCCTATTGCTTTTTGATGAATACTCCAGCAATATTCCCGCTCCCTTGCTCTCAAATCAAATTGTGAGCAGCAGAGCAGCTCTGAAACATAGGCAGTACTGCAAGAAACTTGAAGGCTTTTAGAAACTCCGAATGAAATTGAGCTGAAACTATTGGCTCACCATTTCTTAATAAATATTCATGCTTCAGTAGCAGGCTATTACAGTTTTCCCATAAATACATCATGTGCGTGAGTTAGCATTAGCAGGTCCTCTTTCACAAATGCTCTACATCCACTTTAGCCATCAGGCACATAAATATTTAACTTGCATTTGTTAAAAGAGAGAGAGAAAGAGGGAGAATGCAATATCAATAAGGCAATGAAACAAGAAAATAAAGCCTGAAGTTAGCCAGTCCATTGATAAAACAACCAATGAATAGAACACATTCCAGATATGCACTTCCAGTGGGTTGAATCACTGCACTGCTTAACTTCTCACAGTTACACGTCACAACTGGTGCCTTCATGGGGAACCAGGCTGCTCTAATTATGCCAGCTAGTTAATGTGAACTAGGATGGCTCCATATCCTTGCTGCAGCATAGATGAACCATGCAAGTGCAGCTGTGCTTTCAAGTCTAAAACTTCAGATCTGACACCACTAGTTATTAGATTTAAGTCTCATTAAGTCCCCCCCCCCTTTAATAATCACTTGTGCAACTGCAGCTGGCTTCTCTGTTGGGAGAATTGCTTATTTAACATAATACACAACAAGCGACAACAAAGAAGGGCTACAAAGCCAGTGGTGGGGGTGCATCTCAGAGCAGCAGGCATGTGTGTGAAGCCACTTGAAGCCCACTGTTGCAAGTACAACATGTAGGAGCATCAACTAGCTTGTAGTAGAGTCAGTGAGATGACACCAAGCAGAATCCTGAGCTTAAATGTTTTCCATCCATCTCCACAGCCTGTCACGAAAGTATCCTGAGGTTTTTCTTGAGAAATTTAACTCATCCATAATTCAAAAAGAACAATTCACTCTTCAAAAGCAGCATAGCACCCACTTACGGCTTACATCTTCCCTTACTAAGGTCTAGGTCAATGGTTCCCGACCTTTTTCAAGTCGTGACTCCCTTTTATAATAGGCAAGTAACCTGCCACACACACCCCGCCATGTTTGCTTAAAAAGGCATTTTTAATAGGGTAAAGTCATCCCTTTTCAGAAAGTAGAGGCTTCTTATTTCCCCCAAAAGGGCCTGTTTCTTATAAATACACACGAACTTTACACTCCCACTCTGAAAGGTCAAGGAAAAAAATATTTAACCAGGGCTACAACACATATAAGGTGACCCGTGACCCTCCCCCCAAAAGATTTGTGACCCCCCTTGGGGGCCATGACCTCCAGATTGGGAAACACTGGTCTAGCCAAAGGGATTTCTTTTTCAAATCTTCACTTTGCCCTGAAGTTCACTGAGTGAGTGTTTCTCATCCTGTCCACCTCTGAGGGCTGTTGTGAATAATTAACACAAGAGGAGAGTTGAATCATGGGGATTGCCATGACCTTTTTGGAGGAAAGGCAGAATAGTGAAGTAAAATAATCAAACCTGTACGTTGGCAAGAAGCATGGTTTGGGAAAATCGCTTCTTGGACTCCAACTCCCACACTCCTCTCTGGCAGCATGGCCCCTTTTCCAGGCTGTGAGAAAAAACTCCCCTTGGTCAAAGGGGCACAACATGGCATAAGAGAATAATATGCCAACATTTCTCCTTGAACTCATGATGACTTGGTATCTGAAGTTACTTCCTAGACTTTGCTTGTGTTTTGTGTCTAAATGGGGCACCCAGCACAGGCACTGTAATTTTTTCTGAAACTGCATGCACTAAGTCAGCTGGTGTATCTTCAACCCACAGCTCCAAAGGCCTCATAGTGGCCACATGAAGAGCACAGTATAAATTTGGTATGGTACATTAAACCTCCTAATATTTATCCTATAGGCATGTTAGGAATGTTATAGCAATGACATATCCTGGCCATTCAGAAGCTGGACAAGGTTAAGCCTCCAATGTTTCCTTATATTAGCCTCAAGCTGAATTTAAAAAAACACACACCTTTGGCTGGGATCCTAAAGTAAATTTACTTAAAGACGTTCCTGAACTTTCTTGTCCTCTTCCCTGATGCAGCTCACTCAACGCTCCAAGCTTCTCTGGGGTGGTGGGGGAGAGGTAAGGAGCTCGCCTGAGCAGCGTGAAAGGAAGCACAAAGGGCTGGTTGCTGGAGAAGAGGGTGGTGGGAATCTCCCCAGATTGGACCTGGACTTGGTTTCTGAGCCAAGCTTCTGTTTCTGAGCAGGAATAGAGGGAACTGCCAAGGAAGCGCTATTTGTAACAATGTCTACCACTCCCCCATGCCCCCTGTTTTTCTGAAGATTAGCCCCTAAAACATTTTCTTCTACCTCTGTTTTTCTGCTGCAATGGTAATCTGAAAAATAGAAAGACAGGTTGCACAGCAATCAGCCTCTTTCTCTGTGCCAGATGTGTTTATCATGCTACTCTGCTTTTGCTCTCATTGTGATTAGTCCCCAAGACAGTAGTGCTGAAATAATATGTCTGACACTTCAGGGAAAAGAACCTACAGGGAATCCAAAATATGGCTCACTGATTATTCAAGTCATTTGCAGTACCTTCATTTTCCTATGCATATTAATTTTTAGGGTTGGTTTACACATGCATGTTCACTCCCTGATGCCTACAACACCAAGCCTCAGAAACAGAGGCTTAGATCCAATATACATGAGTGGACCCATCACAGATAGTAGAAGACCCCCAAATCCTGTTGCGTAGCTATGCCTGCATTACTGGAAGTTGTGCAAATGGCTGTGAAATTTGCACCCAATCAGAAGTCATACCTGGGAAACCGATCCACAGGCAAAGTTGTGCAATTTGTGTGCAATCAATTGCTCAACAAGTTGTGCAATCATTCGGGCAGCAAGTTGTGCAGTCATACATAGAGACTGAGTGCGCCTCCCTGCAAAATCCTGTGGGTGTACTTGACGCTATGCCAAGTGCAATACAATTTCAGCTAGACAGTCTCTCCCCATTGCATAATCCAGTGTCACTGTTTTGCTTTTCATTGCTTCCCATTGTTGCTTCTCATCGTTCTTCAATGAGACTCACCAGCTTTTTAGTGGCTGGGCTTGAACTGTACATTAGTCATGTGCAGGAAAGTCAAGTAAGGTATGAACAAGTGAATCCAGCCAAATACTACTTTGCAAAACTATAGTTCCTATGTGAATGTTACCTAAAAGTTTGCACTATAATGTTGATGCCCGAGACAGAGCTGATACTATCTGAACTAAAGGTCCATCTTTGGTGTTCCAGATGTTCTTGCATTCCAGTTCCTACGAGCTTTAGCTAGTAATGCTAAGGGATGTCAGGAGTTGCAGCCTCACAACCACTGGAGGGCCACAGTTGCCCACCCTTGGTCTAAACATTTCCTTTCTTGTATATTTCCTAAAGCATGTGTGGGACCCTCGAGGTGCAATGAGGAATGGGGCACACCATGCACATTTGGAAGGAGTTTAAAGCTGTAGTTCAAAAGAGCAGCTTTTCCAAGCATTATGCAACTGAGAACCCTGTTTTATTTGAAACAAAATACAGGGTACTGTAATACCTTTTTTAGGATTTTCTTTTCCCTACACTGATGTCTGTGTGTTTCTGTGTTTTCAAGGCAAGCAAGGGAAAATCTTTTGTTTCACAGCAGAATGTTATGGTTGAAACTACACTAGGGATGGGCAACAACTTGGAAAATGGTGGTTTATTCATTGCTGTTCACAAACCACAAATTTTCATGAACTTTCATACAAACTGAACAGTTTTATGGTTCGTGGATTCAGGACTTCTAGGAGCGGTAGAATGGCCCCACATGAGTTAGAGATGCTGGCTGCTAAAGAGCAGTTTCCTGCTAAAGAGCACTTCCCTCAGATATCCCAAATCCAGTCTTCACCAATCTTGGAGTGGGTGGAGTGGAGAGTCATTTAAAGAGTCTCTGTGAGTTTGCCATGTGTGTGTGTTCTACCACTACCAAAAGTCCTGAATTACACAAACCATGAAGCGTATGAATAGCCAATGCAGATAATAGTTTGGTCTTCCATTTTGTTCTAGGCAGGCACATTTCCCTGAAGTACCCTGAAACAAACCATGAAATGACTTGATTAATGGGGTGGGGTGGGGGCGGTTGCTTTGTGGTTTGTTTTGTGCCCATCTCTACACCATGGAAAGTATGAAAATTCAAACCCAGGTTGGGTTCCCCCATGTGCCTCCTGTGATTAGAGCCAGCCTGTGTGGTCTTGGGCAAACGGCACAGTCCCAGCCAATGCCTCACCCTCCAGAAGGGAATGGTAAACTATGTCTGAATACTCTGCCTAGCAAACCCTAAAAAGGGTTACTTTAAGCCAGAAATGACTTGTCTGCAATGCCCAATGAATTGACTAATGCTAATACTAATACTAATCATCATCATCATCATTCCACTAGCCATTCCACTGCTGTACATCACAAATGGTCTGGAAGACCTGGAATGAAACACAGTGTCAGCATCTACAATCAGATTACTGTGTTTCCCCGAAAATAAGACAGGGTCTTATATTAATTTTTGCTTCAAAAAACGCATTAGGGCTTATTTTCTGGGTTTTTTTTTTTCATGTACAACAATCTACATTTATTCAAATATAGTCATGTCATCTTCTTCTGGTTGCTGCACAATGGTGGAGGCGCGGGGTTTCACTTAACTGGGGCTTATTTTTGGGGTAGCGCTTATATTACGAGCATCCTGAAAAATCATACTAGGGCTTGTTTTCAGGTTAGGTCTTATTTTGGGGGAAACAGGGTAGCAGCAAAGTCTTATCCATGCTTACATATCTCCACTGGTCTGTTCGACTTGAACTATATTTGGGGAAAGGAACACATTGTATGTAATGGGTGTTTATCAGGTAACTGGAGCGCTTCTGTCTTTATGGAACAGTGATGCTCTCCTCTGAGAAAACCATAAGTGGGATCAATTTCAAGGTCTGACCAGGCATTTCTGGAACTGATCGACCCACAGACCTAAAACACATCATTTCCAGGATATGCATAATCTCATGGCCAAGCAGAGGGAACTCTGCTAAATATTCAAAGTTGCAGCCAGATGCGGACCCTTTTCAAAGGTATCTGCATTTCAGCCTATTGACACGTGCAACCTGATTTATCTGCCTTTCAAGATGTGGGCACTACAAACTTGTAAAACAGGCTGGCTTTCCAAAGAGGACCAGAAATGTTAGTATTTTGGACTGCAGCTCCCCAAACCCCCCCAGCAAGCATGGCAGTAGAACTGGGATCCAAAAAGGTAATTGTTCTATGCTCCAGGTACACCCCAAAGATCAGTAATGTACAAATGTGAATACGGTAGTCCAACAGCACCCTTGCCATTACATTGCAGTAGGATGTCAGTGTGAAAACTGGAAAGTCCAAATAATGGTTCTATTTGTATAATACCATAATGCAATGCAATGCAATAAAATAAAGCAAAGCAGAGCAAAATTGAAAATAGCAAGTATGTTAATACAACCCAGGCCTGCAAAGCATGTATCCCATCCAGAAGTACAGCTAGGAGAACTTTGTACGTAGTTTCTGAAAAACATCTTGCTTTTTTATCTGGTGTGAAAACACAAAACAATCAAACACCAGTGTGGGTTGTAGATTAGGCACCTGCTTGCAGAGCTTGGAAAAAAACCTCTTTTAATTCTATAAATTACTGGCAAGCAGTAATTTATGGGATGGTGAGCTCAATTCGACTTGCTTAATCATTGTATCAGCAATATTAGTTGCACAGTACTATGCCTGTGTGTTCCACAGAGAGCACATTGCCCCTCTGCTCCCCAGTAAGTGTGTACAAAATCAAAGCTGTCATATGTGTCTGTGCATTGGGAGAGGGTTTCCCAATTACCTCCTTTTGTTTCGAGTAGCCTTTTGTGTGTGTGTGTGTGTGCTCCCATGGCACATGAAAAGTAGTGGTTTATTTTATTTACCCTGCAGTCAAATTGAAGTCAATCTCATCAGTAGTGTAATTGGGAGAATGTACCACTTTGTGGTGGTAAGTCCCAAGATTTATTTATATTTTAGGAGCAATCAGTGTTTTATTATACCCTGACAAAGGTAGTTATTTGCATCATATACATAATTCTATGTATCAAAGTGCTTGCTTTCTCATTTTTTCCGCTCCCTCTCTCTCTGCTCGCCCAAGATCAATTGTAATTCAAAGTTAATGCAGTGAAGCCTGTGTACCTGAGTTCTTTGCGAATATTATTCTATCAGGGGCTTTGTCTTCTTGTAACTGCTGTGTTTTATGACATCAGAGTATACTTGTATGTGAGAAATTTTATAAGACATTTTGTATTGTTTGTGGCAATTTTACCTTCTCATTTTCCTTGTGTGGCAAGTCGTTAGCAATAATTTGCATTTTTTAAAAAGCTGGTTTAGCATGGAGCAGTCCTATGCAATGGTGACTGAGAAGGATGTCCAGCTATGTTTAATAAGGTTTTTTCTCCAGTCAATGTATTTCCTTCACCAAGCCCTACTCAGTCACATCATCATGGTATGGTGGTGAGCCTATGTTCTCCATGCCTGTGCAGGGCAAGTTCTTGCAGGTTCGGCCAAACTGATATGGTTCTGGGTGTGATCACAGTGGTGGCAAACAGGATATCTTCTGTCTGAGGACCAGTCTGGCTAAGGACAGCAAGGATCACCACCAAAAGATCAGCACACCAAATAACAAGGGGGCACCAGCAACGTAGGAATATACAATGCATGACACAGTTGCAATCTATGTTGGCAGAAAGGTTGTCTGCACAGATGAACTCATGTGTAATCAAGATATTCAAGGCAAATGTATTTAGGGTTATGTCTTAAATATAATTCATTCAGTGGGGCTCACTCCTACATATTGCAGATAAGATTGCAGCCTTAATTATTCAGGATGGATGGGTGCTATCTAGGAAATCCAGCAGGAACAGTGCTTGGAAAAATTAATTTTTGGACTACAAATTCCTGAAGTCCCTCAGGCAGAATGGCCCATGGCTGACTAGCGGATTCAGGATGTTGTAGTCTAAAAAAGGAACTTTTCCAAGCTCTAAGGGGAAGATGATTTCCATGTTCCATAGCACATTTGGTAATTCCTTAGGAACCTTGTGTTTCTGGCTGGTGCATTTGTGCTTAGCAATTAGCAAGGATAAATATTACAATTTTAGTAGGCCCATGTACTAAGTTTGTATGTCAAAAGCACTAACCTCAAGTTTATGATTGAAATTAACAAACTCAGATACCACCAATATTTATTACGGGTCTGTCCACTACAGATTGGTAGCCACCTTATGTTGATGTCACGTGGTATGAAAGGTTATCTGTAAAACTGAAGCTATCACTATGAAACAGAGGAGAGAAAAAAATGGTTTGCATGAAATTGACCTCTTTTCTCCTGCAAATCAAAATTTAACTTCTAATAAATGGTATCATTTGTTTCTGTTATTAGCAAGATTAAAGCCTATTAGGCAAGCTGCTACCCACCAATTAGATGCAGATAAACATTCTATGTGGCGTCATAGCTATTATGCAGAACTAATTTAAAAAAAACACCCTAAAGTGATGAATTACCACAGGTTCTTAATCTTCTCTAAATAATATTAACCTGTTATTCCACCAGTGGTTTCAGGGTGGAGTTGGGTGTCTGTATGTGTTCAATTTTGTTTGTATTATGCTCATTTATTGTGTTAAATTATTGTGCACTAAGGAAATAAGTGAATCAACATGCATTTTTATCATTTCCTCAAAGTATGACTACTTCCTCAGGAATGACTATCAAAGGAATATGTGCCTTTCCTAATAGAGCAATTGCTATTAATATGCATGACAATTGTAATGAAAGACATTGGATGGCTTACTTAGGGTATGTCTACCCAGGCCATATCCCAAACTTAGAGTTTTTCCAACATAATGACTTTAGTTCCTTGTGGAATAGTTTTTCCCAGTGCTACATATGATGCATACAGCTGCTGAAAAAACAGAGGTCTTGTTTTTTAACTGTTTAGCACGTTTGTATAAATGCACAAGAGGAATGCACAATACCATATGGCATCAGTGTGTCAGTAGGGAAATGATGTACCTTGAAAAAAACATGGTGTCCTGTTTCCAGTATTCATGCAACTCTAATTTGGAGCATGAATATTCTGGCTGCACATTTTTTAACATCTGGATTTATCAAACATTTAAAAGAATGCACTGTGTTAATTATAAATGAGAGATTTGAGGAATGTTGATGGATTCTATCCAGTGAGCCACCAGTGCATGGGAAATTAGCACTGGATCAAAGGACTGGAGGACTGCAAATTGGATCATGGTCTAGGCTTTGCACGCATCATCTCTATTTGAATAAAGAGAGAAAGCAGGAAAATGCAACTCACATTGATGTGCACACCTGTACATGAGGCGTGGAGAACAGATACCTCTGTGTAGCCCTTGATTCCTTTTCATGGAACCTTCCCCCACAACATTTGTTACGGAACCAGCTGCTGCCAGATGTTGCGCCATGAAAATAACACCTGCCACAGCAAGCTCCTAAAAAGTGCTCTCTTTCTGTGTCTGTATCCAATAAGACCCTGTTGTGTCCTCCTTCCATACTTTAATAGCACGAGAACCTCTTCACTCAAAAGAAATATGTCTTGGCTTCCTTCTGGGTTAACCGGAGTTTAGAAACCAAGAAGCAATTACTCTAAGTGAAGTCTTCCATAATCAATTAAGACAATTAAGATAGAAAAATATGATTTTACAAAAACAAACCCTGTAAATTGTAGTTAACTGTGAAATAAGTTTAAACAAGTAGAAATTGTTGGAGAAAATAACAATCATGCATGCAACCTAACACTGGGTTTTAGTGGGAGGGTGGCTTCACAGAATAATTATGCCTTGCCACTAACTAATTAGCAAAGACCTTTTTCTGGAGCTTGAGGGAAGCTCCATTCCCTCTTCCTGTTTGTTTGCTTTCATTGTTTTGTTTCCTTTCTCTCTGACCCTTTCCACGGTCATGAACGCAGTTTCTCCGACCTGTGGAGACTGCAACCTTCCTTTTTATCCTTCTGTAACTGAAGTTCCACAACTGTAAGTAAATATTTTTTTCTTTTTCTACTTAAACTACTTGTAGAATGATTTTTATATACAAAGGGCTAGTCACTATGAGAACAAAAGGGGATGGGTGGAAACTAGGACATGTATGTATGTAAGCATGTATGTAATTTTATTTATTTATATGCCACCTTTCTCCCCTTAGGGGACCCAAGGTGGCTCACAACAATTAAAATCATACAATAACAGCAGGTTAAAAATGCCATGCAAAAGTATATATTAAAAAACAGGATGAAACATTGGTCTGGATTAAAAACAATTTTGAAAACATTTTGAAAAACATTTTAAAATATATAAAGCATTGCCTAGACCATTATTTCCCAAGCTGGGGGTCATGGCCCCCAAGGGTGTCATGAAGTGTTTTCTGGGGGGTTGCAGGTCAGCTTACATGTTTTGTAGTCCTTGTTAAATAATTTGTTCCTTGACTTTTCAGAGAGGGATAGTAAAATTAGTGTGTTATGTGTATGTATGAGAAACAGGCCCTTTGGCGGGGGAAAAGAAGCCTCTATTTTCTGAGAAGAGATTATTTTACCCTATTAAAAATGCCTTTTTATGCTAATGTGGTGGTGGGGTTGCAGGTTACATGGCTGTTATAAAAGGGGGTCTCAACTCAAAAAAAGTTGGGAACCCCTGCCCTAGGCACTTGTCCTGTAAAAGCCTGCCTAAGAAAGGAAGGCTTTTGCCTGACAATGGAAGGACAAATGTGAGGGGTCAATGGCAAAGCCTGAGAGCAGCTATCTTAGCTATTCCCCTACAGATCCCCCTGTGCTGCAACCAGTTTTGTATACTTCATGCTCTGCTATCGAAAAGGAATTCACCAAAAATTCCTTCAACAAAAATAAACATAAGATACTCCCGGGATAGTTCAGTGAGTTAGATATCTGACTGCAGAGCCAGAGTTTGGGAGTTCAATTCCTCACTGAAAAGTGTTGCCATAAGTCAGAATTGACTTGATGGCACATGATGACGATGACGATGATAAGGGTAAGATGATGAGGGTAAGATGCCCAAAGCAGTATTTCCATTGTGGATCATCCTACCAATTTTTGTGAATTTTCAAAAAATGGATATAGGTAGAAGGAAACAGGATTCAGGGGCATGGCTTCTGAAGACCTCCTGACTAGACATGGGGACGAATAAAAAAATGGATCGCGGTATTCGTGAGAAATTGCTGATTTGTTAAACATTCATCCCTTCATATTCGTGGGTTCCAGAGACCCCGACGAATATGAAGGGACGAATATTTCCCCATTTTTATTCGTCCCCCATACGAAGAAAAAAAAAGCCATCCTATGGCTTTTCAATTCTGCCTACTGGCCCGCCGATCAGCTGATCAGCGGGCCGATAGGCAGCCACTCACCCCCACAGACACCAACCCCCCACAGCCTATCCCCCGCCGCAGATGGAGACCTCGGCGGCAGTGGCAGCGATTACGGTGGGGGGGCGTCGCTGGGGGGGGGTCAGGGTTTTTTTAGGAGCCCCCCACGAATCGATGAATAAATTCGTGCTTCATCAGTTCATGGGGGCAGCTTCGTGCTTCGTGAGTCGTCAACTTTTGACAACTCATGAAGCAGGACGACTCACCAAAATGGTGAGTCGTCCCCATCTCTACTCCTGACTCATGCCAGAAACCCATTAGACATCCCTGCAAGAGGGAAATCCTTAGTCATGCAAGAGATTGAATGAATTTCTTCTAAGGCTGGAATTATGCATGTTAGCTGGCTTTGTTTAATGACTGGCCTTCAGAACCTAAGTCCAAGACCCCATTGATGTCTGATATCAACACATGCAGAAAGGCAGCAACAGCACCTTGCTTTCAGCAATAACTACAGGCTCTCTCTAATGTCAGAGGACTTGTTCACCTCGTGGGCTTGGGCTGAGGCCTCTGCCGTCCCCTAGTGCTGGTGTACATCAGTTACTGCTGAACAAAGCACATCGGAGCTGTAACTCAAGCTGCTGCTTTTGGTTGGGATCCTGCCGTCAGGACTGCTCGTCTGATAAATCTGGCTAGCTCTTCCTTTTCAGACTTGGAGCCTAGGCTGTTAGAGAACCAGCAGGGGATGCTTTCACTAGAAACATAGACATTGCCACATGTTACGCTAATATACAGCCTTGCCTCGGGATGTGACCTTTGAATTTACACCAAGCTCCTGTGGTGAGACAAGATTCCTCTGCAGGAAACTGAGCAAACTGAAGAAACACACGGGTGACTAGCTGACAAACAATGGAAGGGCGGGATTCAGGAGGTGACTTTTAATTCACAAAGGAGTCGGCAAAGAAGCTGTTGACAAAGAGGCAGTTTCCAACGCAATTTTAAGCAATACACAGAGAGAGAGAAAGTTCTTTTTTTTAAATCCAGCTTTTTCTCTCATATAGGCTATGACCTCCTGCAAGCAAATTGCAGCTTTCTTTTTCATGCTTCCTTTGCCTTTTGTTCATGGTCTTTCCTGCCCCCCATAATAGATAAGGATTCTTATCATGAGCCATTAGCAAAAGGAACCTTGAGGAGACCCTGTCCTCTGGTGGGCTCCCTTCTCTGTCAGCCGTTTTTCGGGACTGTGAGCTAGAATAACAAAAGTTTAAAGAAACGTCAAATTTATTTAAATGAATAATTAAACATAGCTCTCTCTCGCTGTGGTCTCCATCTCATAGGCCTGAAGCACTGGGCAGTTCCTGTTTTTTCCCAAGTACAAGCCATATAAGGGCTGCTTTGAGTGCCAGGCCAAAAAAAAAGAGAGGGTGAGGAGAGAGGCCTGGTAACCATCAGCAGTGGCCTCTACCAGAATCCTGGATCCCTAGCAATTGCCTAAGAATTCCAAGTGCTGACGTGCCACCAGTCACCAATCCCAGCAGCCCAAAATCACTCAAACCCTATCTTTGAGACTACATCCTGTTCAGAACTTGGAAGTGTCATATTATTATTATTATTTTTAGGAGAAACTAGGGCACAACAAGATTCCTCTTGTGGAGTAATTGTAATGACAGGTGAAATGGTAACCTTTTTAGTATAATGCTTCATGTTTATTTCTCAATCCTAAAACATTGCATTTGGGTGGGTGGGTGGGTCATTGTGGAGGGTTTGGGAGCCTTTTTGTATTTTTGCATGTATTTTTTGGATTGAGACCGTGACTACACAGGCAAGCTGGATCAGAGCAACTCAGGTTTGCTGTGCGTTGATGCACAGCCTATTTTACACTTCTGCTTGGATTAAGTGATCACACCAAGACAGTGGATTGTTTGGGTCCTGACGTCCACATTGCTCCCTCAATCTGATGCAGTGTGATCCATCCCACAGCCCTGCTCCTTTGATCCCACCTGGCTCTGCCAATCCCCAGCTCTCCCTTTATCATTCATTGTAAAACTGGTGGGCTACTTAAAGGGTTAAACAGTGCTAGGGAAAAGGGAGGTTTTTTCCAAAGTTCTCCATAACATAATGCAAACATATACACATATACCACAAAAACATATATTCTACTGTACATCATCTGAGTTGTTTCTATTTCATATCATGTTTATCTCTTTTTAAAAAAGCACTAAATGAATGTATCAATGCAGTGATCAGGTGATCTAATGCTAAACTCAATAGTATTTTTTTAAGTACTTTTGAGCTATTAGGGAGAAAGATGGTAGGGGTGAGTGTTCCTGATGTCCAAAACATCATGCCCATGTTAGTATGCCACCAAGAATGCCACCCACAGTCATGCCTCACCCTATCTTTTTGGAGAATGAAAGAACTATTCACACGGGGGAAACCCTGCTCAAATTGCTCTGGCTTTTCAACAGTAGAAGCCTCGGGGGGGGGGGGGGGGGGGCTCCACATCTGAAGCAAAAAAAAAAAAGGGCTGAGCTGATTTCCATTGGGCTTTGCATCGTGTGATCAGTTCAAGAGAACTTCATATTCATCTCTTGTACGTCCGTGGCAAATCCCGTACTATTTGCCAGAATAGTTGCAAAAAGCAATGCACTGTTCTTTGAAAAATAATAAATGATGGAGGTTAACAAATTACTTTGGAACAGTAATTCATTATAAGGCAATAAGTAATACATTAAAAAGCCACATTCTAATTTGTAACACTGGACACACTCTTGAAAATCGTTATGTAAGGATCTGAAACACACACACATCTCCAAAACCTTGCAGTTGGAAAAAAAAATCATTGCATATTTATTGCCACTAGTGTGTTATGCTGACTCTGGAGTCTGTTATTCAGTGACTACCTAGTATGACACATCAGGGGATGTGATTGAAAGTTCTGGAGCTGCACGTTATTTTAAGATTCTTTATTAACAATTGCCATGACTACAAGGAACACTACACCTCAGGAGAGTATCTGTACATACACACACAGAGAGAAGTTGAAATAACTAATTTCTAGTTTCATTTTTCCAAAACAGCATAACAAGACAAGTTACCTATCCATCTAATATTTGGACATGGAACTCGTGGAAATGCTCAGCCAATCTGCTGATTTATTACAATTTTGCTCAGTTTCTTGGAAAGCAAAGAAGTTTATGTCTTGAGGATTTATTTGAAATTGCATTTTTTTTAAAGAAGTCAAAGAAACATGGAGGACTGATTCCACTGGATAAGAAAGTCAGCCTGAGGAAAGGGCATCCTTGATGGCAATTCCAAAGAGGAAGGGGTTGCAAAACAAAACATAAAAGCACTGATCGCCTGCTTTGTCTTTTTAGGGACTGGTCACCAAATCCACTTTGCGCCAACTTTAGTCTGTAGATTAAACTGATTTTAATGACTTCATTGTTGTGTCCTCTTTTTAAAAATCTGATTGTTATGGTTTTATAGCTGGCTTTGTTTCCACCTGTTGTTTCTGTTCTGGTTTATGAGGACTGTAAACCACCCTGAAAACAACACGTAATCCCTTTTCACATAGTATACCTAATCCCTTTTTCAATGCCAGATTTTCAAGTGGTAAGACTGAAATTTGCAGCAAGGCCCAGTCCTCCCCAAAGGAGTACGTTCCAGATTTTTTGCCCTGTATCACTTGGAGTTATTATCCAGCATATCAGATGTGTACCCCATTGGGGGAAGGCAAAAAACATCTCGGAGTATCTTTTTGTCACTGTAGCATTATCTTATAGCATCTCAGTTTTGGATGGCTCCAGCGTGTCATTAGATCAGTCTGAGAAGGAATCTACATTGTTCATTTGCATCGCTGTGTGCAGCAATGCAAATGACAGTGACTGAAAACCCACATAACAGTCACATAGTTTTGACTCACTGTATACGTACTCACGGGCAGGGCTGACCTTCAGCTGATCAGTGCTTCCCAGGAAGCTGAAGAAACAGCGGAGCCAAATTCCCCCAGCTGGGAGGAGGTCCCCCTCTGCAATTCCAGCTGGGAAATTTGGCTCCACAGCTTCTTGCAGCTTTTGGGCACGGCACCAATCAGCTGTTGGTTGGCCCTCTGGCTGCTTGGAAGAAGCCGTGCATGGAATCCCCGGGCTGGATTAGGTTAGTCATGGGTGGCAGTGGGTGGGTGGGAGAACGGAGGGGAAAGAGGATAAGAGAAAAAAGGAAAAGGGGTGAAAAAGGAAAGGGGCACAGGGTTAAGGGTTAGGGGACAGGTGGTTGAGTGATGGGTGAGCGGGCGAGCTGTAGGGGATGCTTTTATTATTTTAAAAAAGATTTTGCTATCTGATATATAGCACTGGATCAGGTAGCAGGAATTTTTAAAAAAGCAGTCGGGGCATTCACATAAGTGGAACTGATTCCAAGCAATTGATTCCACATCTGCCCTAAAATAAATGGAATAACTTGCTCCCCTGACACAGTAGTCCATGCGTGCACATGCCTCATGTTTATGCTTACATTTGTGTTGTGTGTGTGTGTGTGTGTGTGTTTTAGCAAAGCTCAGTACCACAGGGTTTTTTTATTGTCAGTGGGCTCAAGCCCTGACTCAGAAACAGCTTCCCGTGCTCTGACAACATGAATTTAGCCAGTTTGAGAGAACACTAGACTAGAAGAGATGCTGGCTTTGAGAGAACACTAGACTAGAAGAGATGCTGGCTGCCATGTTTATGAAGTGATTCAAGGACTATTTCTAAAATATATTTAGCTGGTTTGCTCCATTGAACTCAAAGGAGCTTACATCTGAAAATACATGCCTAGGATTGCACTGTAAATCAATCAACACAATGGTCAATAAAGTGTCAGACTTTATTCAAAATATCTTATAAAACAAAACACAGAGAACCAGGAAGAGGAGGAGAGACGTGTTGCTATTCCTCAAATTCCTTGAGATAACTGAGCGGAAACATTGTCACAGTAAGGATGAATAGCCCTCCTGCCCAGCCATCTGGATAGGATATAGGTTGCAAAGTAGGAAGAAATGTGAAAATCTCAGTAAATATGCTGTTGTCAATTTAAAAGAGTGCTAATAACAACAGTTTATTCAGATGCCAAAATTTAATGTGGCTTGCAGTTGTTTCCTCCCACTCTTTCAGAAGTATTAGCATATCCAGGAGAGTGTACTTCAACTGAACCTATGTGAACTGGAAAGCTGTGAAACATCCAAAAAAGGAAGGAAGGGGGGGGGGAATTTAACCCCCCCAACAAACTTTGTATGTACTATTCATAAATTAGCAGAACTTTCCTTGCTTCTTATCCTAGTGTCAGATCACATATTAAGGCAAATATGTATTTTTTTAAAAAACCTTTCTGCCGTCTTGGAGCATCATAGAAAAAATTGATCAATTACAGTCAATCACACTGCATTGGCTCAAAAATCTTCACAACTTTAGCTTCCAAGTAAAAATTTTTGAACAAAAAGAATTAAAAATTCAAGCTTCTGACAAAGAAAACACATCTTGTCTTCAGGATTACAAGCGGCATACTAACTGCACTGCATAGGGTGATATACGCTCAATGTGATTATGTCACAAAACATTCCAGGTGTACTAATTTCTGCTGTTTTAATGAGATCAGTTATAGGAAGCAATGAGTCACTCTGTCTTTGCCCTTCTTCACGGTTCACCACACCACCTCCCACAGGTATCTCCAAAGTCTCCCTTACCAGTCTTAGATTCCAAGCGTGTGACAGAAACAGCTGTTTTTGTTTCATTAAAGCTGATACGACGCCCAGTTTCCCAGGCGTGTTTTGCTAAAGCAGACTTTTCTTCCTGACCCAATCTAAGATAGTGCTGGTGTTCTTTGCATCAGATTTCAATGCTTCTCCCTGTCTGCCCTATATACCTCAAACCACATGAACGTGGAATGTGATAAACACTGAGGACCCCCAAACCCAAAGAATCCTTGACGGACTGCAAACACTGACTGATCTGTTTAAAGGGTCTAAGAACTGTTTTTATCCCCACCCTCTTTAACAATCTTCCAAGATGATTAGCTACTGTGCTGCAGGAGGGCACAATTGCAACACCTCTTATCAGCCAGAGATTGCAGCAGCAGGCCATCATCTCTGGCTCTGCCCACTATGGGTCAGTGTACCTTCTGCCCTTGCCAATCCACTGTGGTTCCACTATGCTTAACCTTCTCAGTCCCTCAGGCCTTTAATCACAGATTACTGGGTGCAACAAGTCAGATTCTCTACGGAGAGCTTGCAACTGCTTGCCAAAGAAAGAATGAACCCACCTGGCAGGCTGACAAGCTAAGCAATTTAACACATTAAAATGTTTCTGGAATTATTAACAGAAACAAGCATAATCACTTTGATTGTTCTAAAATAAGAGGATGTTTTCATCCCAAACAACGGCAAAGGTGATGGTTTTTCAATTTCTATTGTATATAATTTCTACCTAGTGTTTCGTTGCTGTAGTACTTGTTGTTTAATGAAGTTGGGCGAAAATTAACAAGTCTGGATAGCTAATGAGGTGCTATTTTTACAGCTTCCGATACAAAGTAACACTAATAGCTTCTGTAAAAAACATTAGAGACCTAGGAAGTAGCTGAAGCTATATTAAATTAAGGGAAGACAAGGGTTTGAATCATTACAGCTAAATGACTACCAGAATAATAATAATAATACAAAGTTCATCAGGGAGGCAACTTTGAATTCCTGACAGGAGGAGACGTAGTACTAACAAGCAAATCCCTAATAAGAGTCAGTACTATTTAACTGCAGAATAAAGGTTTAATGCTCTTTCTTCCTAAAGTGGAAGCTATTAAAAAAGTCCTTACTGAATAGGTAAAGCACCATGTATGAGACACTGGAAAGAAAACTAGATTTATCACAGTAATAAATGAGGCCTTTATCTAACTTAAATACAAAGATTGAGGACTGAAAAAATCTCATGAAGAACATGCAAAAAATAAAGGTAAAATAAAATATTAAGACTTCTTCATCTCCTGAATAGTTTACAATCTATGAAACAGATCTGTTCTCACCACAATGGTTATTTCTTCTTCTGTTTTTAACAGGGATTAAGGAAGAGCACTGAAATGCTGACATTTTGAGGCTGGCCACAGAATTGTTTCCTCCTGAGGTAGAAAGTGGGACTAAGCTAATATTTCTCTGACTACATTTTTCTGAGGAATTTTTCTGATATTTTTGCTACTCTCATATAAAAAGCAAGCCACTTTACAGAATTTTGGAGAATGTATCGCAGAGTTTTGAATTTCTAGTAACATTTCTTTTGCTACAATATAGAATAGTTAGCAATTTTCCAGAATCCACCCCTTTCTCATTAACTGGCACTTAAAAGTCTCAGTAACTCACTGAGACATTTGTAGGAGAAAGAATAAAATACATTTCATTATTTAAAGTTACTTCAGACTTGTGTATGTTGCTTTCTTTACTGCACACATACTGAGCAACCAACCGAACATATCAACACCAAACAAAAAAATTGCCTCCAACAGACAAAAGAGAGGAAATAGACACTCAACACAGAGGTGGGTTCTCTTTAAATTCAAAGGCTGGAAGGAACTATTGGTTAGGCTGGATAAACAGACAATCACTCTAGCCCAGAAAAGTATTTCCCTGTCACACAATGTATAGACAGCATGTTAGGTTGCACATAGAACTCCGACAGAATGTTCTTGAATTATTTTCATGGCTGCTTCCATATTTTTCCCACAATGCCCCAGATGGATAGGTCCAGGTCATTGTGGAGGAGGTAAAGTGATGGTCAGCCTATCAACACAGTTGCTACTGCTGCCATTTTTAGTTACTACAACAGCAGCAGCAGCAGCTGTGAGGGGAAAAGAGGAAAATGGTGATATTATCTCTGAAAAATGGATTGAGAATTTCTCCATTCATGGACTGGAGAAATGTAGTGATATGCTCCCTTCAGTTTCTCTCTCTCCAATAGGGTTGACAATTTAAAAAGGCCATCTGTGCGTACCCCTAATGAGAAGGGTACACCCCACCTGTGTGTTCCTGGTTGTCTTCTGGCAATGATGACAAAAATGTAATGAGCTTTTGCAGGCTTCTGAGAACATACATTCTGTGAAACTGGAATCTTAGGTATGATGGCACTTATTTAAGAAAAATATATGCTCAATTTATACACCTGGGCACTTATCCTAAATTTCCTCCCTCTCAATTTTTTCACAATCTGCTGTCTCTCATTTCACTCACTGAGAACACACTAGGTAACATGAAGATTCTGTAGCTAGAAAGAGTGAACTCTGAAATTATGCAAAGGGCTCTTCTCCTGGGATGCATAGTGGGGGAATCAAACTCCCAACCTCTGGCTCTACAGCCAGAGACCTAAAACACTGAGCTTTCCAGCTGCAAGCTGTAATTGTAGAAACATGTTAAAAGTTACAAAGAGTGTTATCCCTCTCTTTCTGGAATGTAAAGAGCAACTTCTTTCACATGCTTAATTCTGAAGACACTGATTTAAAGGAGATAACATTGCTGGTGAGAAACCAATACAAGGGCAGGGAAAACACATTTCCTTGAATGTGTGCTTTGACTCTGAATGCCTTAGTTTCTTGATGCCCAATTTCCTTTCTAGGAAAGGAAATTTCCCTCCTTTCCTCGATGGCTCAGTTTTGGGATGGCATTTGAAGAGCTAGAAAGATAGGGAGATGAGAAAAGTGTCTGGTGCCCCAAAAATCTTCACTAGATGGGAGTGGGCAAAATGTGGTCCTCTGAATTTTGTTGGAACGTAGCTCTAAGTTTCTCTCACCATTGGCTAGGGGTTGATGGGAACTGGAGTCCAACAACACCCAGAAAGCCACAAACTCCCCATATTTTCTTTAGATAAAGCACTAAGAGGAAGCAAGCAGATTCTGGGGTGATGACTGCAACCCCTGACAGCTTCCATGAAAATTAACCTTCAGTAAAGAGAGTACTGACACTACGATCAGAAAGAGTGTGTCTGATGATTTGCTGCCTGTGTCACCTAATATCTGTAAACGGATTATTTTAAAGCTCCCCCTTCCACTTTCAATATTACCATTTTACCACAGCTGAACCTTCTATAGTGAAAGGGTACTTTTCCCCCCAACAGAAGATGCCTAATAATTAATCACCGCCGTGCTCTACAAAATGCACTAAATGCACTTCAGAACAGAACAGAAGTAACATCTACTCTAGCAGATGAAAGATGCTTTTGCTGTACTTTCAGCTCCCATCAGCCATGAAACTCCTTACATAATAGGATATATAGGTACATTTCATTCTTGCTTCTCTTGTGATTAGAGTTGCGATCATCTCATTATACAGTTCAGTGGAGCCAGAAGAGGCTCGCTACTCTTTTGTGCAGCAGCCCTGGAGCTGTAACATTTTGAGTGTGTGTCTCTGTGTGTTTTCAGCTGCACTACCTCCTAAACAAATAACTAGGGGCATAGCACCCGGATAAATACTTTTGCACCATGCCATGAGTCCTGGCAGCAGTTAAGTGTAGGGGCAGGAGATGGTAATATGCGTGGATTTCATCGCTCTTTATTTGGGAACTGAGTGTAGCCAGGAGATCCCACTCCCTTGTAAGACTGAGGAGGCCGGAAGAAAGCAATGGTAGTGAGTACTTGGGAAAATACAGCTAACTGCATGACGGCTTTCTTGTTTCATTTCTGTTTGATCCTTGGTTGGTAACTCTTAAGTACTTCCTACCTTAAACTAAGCCCAAGAGGCTAGGGGGAGCTCCTGTGACTTACACAATATTTACAATGCACTTGCAAGGAGTGTGAATGTCATCTTTCAGGATATGTATAAAGGTGGACTTTTTAAAAACGGGATGGGGTGGGCTCAAAGCACTGTCAGTTTACTTGCAGATGGGAAGGGAGAGGGTAGACCTCAGAGAAGCTTGGGGTCTGTTTCCTCCTCCTAGTAAAAGAGGAGAAAGGGACAGGGAGGAATTCCCTTACCAGGATTGATTCCAGGATGCTGAAGGAAAGTGGTGGCAGTGAGTACAAGCAAGAGTGGGCCTTCAGTGTCCACTCTGGGTGGAAGAAGCAACTCTTAACAGCACCCATATTGGAAATCGTGCAAAGGTTAATGAGAACTCATTGTAACTGCCATGGTAACACTTTTAGATAGCAGAGACATGCTATAGCAGGGGGTCCCAGGTCAGCAGCTTCCTGTTCCCTGAGATTTCAGGGCCAAAATCAGAGACGAAGGGTTGTGCACTTGTGTGATGTTACAAAGGATGGGCTGTTGTGTAACAGCTGCAAATGTATTATGGGCACAACTGAGAGGGAGAGAGCCAGACCATACTTCCTGCACTACCTGCTAAAAAAATAACTATGGGTACAGAACAACACCTTTGAGCAATGCAATAAGTCCTGGCAGCAGTTAGGAGTGTGAGGAGGAGATGCGCACCTAAGCACTAAGCCTACCACAACAATAAAATCCAACTTTCTCCTCCTCCAGCATTGCTCACCAAGACCGGTCTCCCTGCTTACAGACCGAAGACAGGACAACCATTCCCGGAGATTTCAGCCAGTGCCCTGAGTCTTGTATGAATGTGTGTGTGTGTGTGAACTTACCATTCCCTTCTCTTCTGTGCTGGTCTTTGTTTTATCAAGTTTGCTTCTAATGGTTTCAGAAGGTGGAAGGAACTGTTACACCATTTCGGGCTGGGATGGGGGCATAAGGTTTAAGAACCTGAAGAAATCTTAGATCGAACAGATCTGAGGCCATCTCAGTTCTTCCTTACCTCTACAAGGTCCTATTTGGGGAATCGGTGAGAACATTGCCAGTGGTATAGTTGCACCAGTGGGGCACCGCGGGCTAAATTGGGACCTCCAAGGTAAACATGCCCCATATGCCTGTGAAGAGGCAACTGTGACCCCTCATTACTCCTTTTCACATGGTTTTCTAGAGGGTTAGGATTGCTGTGTTCATTCCTCTGACAGGGTTACCTAGTGGCATCAGAAAGTGGGCTAAAAAGCAAGGGGAGATCTTATATTCTGGAAAAGAAAGCCCCAGATTTGAGTGAAAACTTCCCAGATTTTGCAAGTGGCTTTAAATTCCAGCTTGATGTGTATATCATTTTTGTTCAAATCAGTCTTAATTTCTTTTTCTCCCTGCTTCAGTGGTGTAAAAAAAAAAGTCTGTGAAAACAGTGAAATAACAACAACACACCTGTCTGATGGAGCAGGGGTGGGAGGAAGACTTGCTTCAGAAATCTGAATATAGGGAATCAATTGCTACTGGTCCATTGACTCACAAATCATCTGAATCAATGCCTAAACAAAACAGGCCAGCTATGGAGGCAATAATATCAAGGATCAGGAAATTTCCAGAATGACTATCGTGCAAATACCAGTGCTGAGCCAAATGGAAGTCTCATCTCTCAGTCCACTGTGGTTGGGGGGTGGGGCAGTTGAAAGGCACAGCAACCAACAGGCTAAAAGTGGATATCCACACATATACAGGAACACATAGAGGTTACAAACACACAGAGAGGCAAGCAGGCAAGCAAGTAAGCAAATGTTCATATAAATACATGTATAGAGGCCTCTGCCTCCAGTAAGGAGGTTTGGGGGTGGCTAGAGGTACCCTTCATGGATTGCTGCCTTCTTGTGGCGAAGGGGCTTGAGTAATTCAGAGAAGCTATGGGCTATGCCGTGCAGGGACACCCAAGACGGACAGGTCATAGTGGAGAGTTCTGACTAAACGCGATCCACCTGGAGCAGGAACTGGCAAGCCACTCCAGTATCTTTGCCAAGAAAACCCCATGAACAGAAACAAAAGGCTAAAAGATATGACGCTGGAAGATGAGCCCCTCAGGTCGGAAGGCGTCCAACATGCTACTGAGGAAGAGCGGAGAACAAGGACAAGTAGCTCCAGAGCTAATGAAGTGGTTGGGCCAAAGCCGAAAGGATGCTCAGCTGCGGACGCGCCTGGAAGTGAAAGGAAAATCCGATGCTGCAAAGAAAAATACTGCATAGGAACCTGGAATGTAAGATCTATGAACCTTGGTAAGCTGGATGTGGTCAAACAGGAGATGGCAAGAAAAAACATTGACATCCTGGGCGTCAGTGAACTAAAATGGACGGGAATGGGCGAATTCAATTCAGACGATTATCATATCTACTATTGTGGGCAAGAATCCCGTAGAAGAAATGGAGTAGCCCTCATAGTCAACAAAAGAGTGGGAAAAGCTATACTGGGATACAATCTCAAAAATGATAGAATGATTTCAATACGAATCCAAGGCAGACCTTTCAACATCACAGTAATCCAAGTTTATGCACCAACCACCAATGCTGAAGAGGCTGAAATTGACCAATTCTATGAAGACTTACAACACCTTCTAGAACTGACACCAAAGAAAGATGTTCTTCTGATTATAGGGGACTGGAATGCTAAAGTAGGGAGTCAAGAGATAAAAGGAACAACAGGTAAGTTTGGCCTTGGAGTTCAAAACGAAGCAGTGCAAAGGCTAATAGAGTTTTGTCAAGAGAACAAGCTGGTCATCACAAACACTCTTTTCCAACAACACAAGAGGCGACTCTACACATGGACATCACCAGATGGGCAATACCGAAATCAGATTGATTATGTTCTCTGCAGCCAAAGATGGAGAAGCTCTATACAGTCAGCAAAAACAAGACCTGGAGCTGATTGTGGCTCTGATCATCAGCTTCTTATAGCAAAACTCAAGCTTAAACTGAAGAAAGTAGGAAAAACCACTGGGCTAGCCAGGTATAATCTAAACCAAATCCCTTATGAATACATAGTGGAAGTGAAGAACAGATTTAAGGAACTAGATTTGGTGGACAGAGTGCCTGAAGAACTATGGATGGAGGCTCGAAACATTGTACAGGAAGCAGCAACAAAAACCATCCCAAAGAAAAGGAAATGCAAGAAAGCAAAGTGGCTGTCCAACGAGGCCTTACAAATAGCAGAGAAGAGAAGGGAAACAAAATGCAAGGGAGATAGGGAAAGTTACAGAAAATTGAATGCTGACTTCCAAAGAATAGCAAGGAGAGACAAGAGGGCCTTCTTAAATGAACAGTGCAAAGATATAGAGGAAAATAATAGAAAGGGAAAAACCAGAGATCTGTTCAAGAAAATTGGAGATATTAAAGGAACATTTTGTGCAACGATGGACATGATAAAGGACAAAAATGGTAGGGACCTCACAGAAGCAGAAGACATCAAGAAGGTGGCAAGAATACACAGAGGAATTATACCAGAAAGATCTGGATGTCCCGGACAACCCAGATAGTGTGGTTGCTGACCTTGAGCCAGACATCCTGGAGAGTAAAGTCAAGTGGGCCTTAGAAAGCGTGGCTAACAACAAGGCCAGTGGAGGTGATGGCATTCCAGTTGAACTATTTAAAATCTTAAAAGATGAGGCTGTTAAGGTGCTACACTCAATATGCCAGCAAGTTTGGAAAACTCAGCAGTGGCCAGAGGATTGGAAAAGATCAGTCTACATCCCAGTCCCAAAGAAGGGCAGTACCAAAGAATGCTCCAACTACCGTACAATTGCACTCATTTCACACGCTAGCAAGGTTGTGCTCAAAATCCTACAAGGTAGGCTTCAGCAGTATGTGGACCGAGAACTCCCAGAAGTACAAGCTGGATTTTGAAGGGGCAGAGGAACTAGAGACCAAATTGCTAACATGCGCTGGATTATGGAGAAAGCCAGAGAGTTCCAGAAAAACATCTACTTCTGCTTCATTGACTACGCAAAAGCCTTTGACTGTGTGGACCACAACAAACTATGGCAAGTTCTTAAAGAAGTGGGAGTGCCTGAACACCTTATCTATCTCCTGAGAAATCTATATGTGGGACAGGAAGCAACAGTTAGAACTGGATATGGAACAACTGATTGGTTCAAAACTGGGAAAGGAGTACGACAAGGCTGTATATTGTCTCCCTGCTTATTTAACTTATATGCAGAATACATCATGCGAAAGGCAGGACTGGAGGAATCCCAAGCAGGAATTAAGATTGCCGGAAGAAATATCAACAACCTCAGATATGCAGATGATACCACTCTGATGGCAGAAAGTGAGGAGGACTTAAAGAACCTCTTAATGAGGGTGAAAGAGGAGAGCGCAAAAAATGGTCTGAAGCTCAACATCAAAAAAACTAAGATCATGGCCACTGGTCCCATCACCTCCTGGCAAATAGAAGGGGAAGATATGGAGGCAGTGACAGATTTTACCTTCTTGGGCTCCATGATCACTGCAGATTGTGACAGCAGCCACGAAATTAAAAGACACCTGCTTCTTGGGAGGAAAGCGATGACAAACCTAGACAACATCTTAAAAAGCAGAGACATCACCTTGCCGACAAAGGTCCGCATAGTCAAAGCTATGGTTTTTCCACTAGCGATGTATGGAAGTGAGAGCTGGACCATAAAGAAGGCTGACCGCCGAAGAATTGATGCTTTTGAATTGTGGTGCTGGAGGAGGCTCTTGAGAGTCCCCTGGACTGCAAGGAGATCAAACCTATCAATTTTGAAGGAAATCCACCCTGAGTGCTCCCTGGAAGGACAGATCCTGAAGCTGAGGCTCCAATACTTTGGTCATCTCATGAGAAGAGAAGACTCACTGGAAAAGACCCTGATGTTGGGAAAGTGTGAGGGCAAGAGGAGAAGGGGACGACAGAGGACGAGATGGTTGGACAGTGTCATCGAAGCTACCAACACGAATTTGACCAAACTCTGGGAGGCAGTGGAAGACAGGAGGGCCTGGCGTGCTCTGGTCCATGGGGTCACGAAGAGTCGGACATGACTTAACGACTAAACAACAACAACAGAGGTAGCCACCGCTAGACTATATCCTCCTGTGGCTAAATCCTGAAATACATGGAGAAAATGTGAGTTTGGGTGTTTGGCACATTCCTGTGCTTCTTAGCTGTCATTCAGAGACAGAACACAGGCTGGACATACAGAATCACCTCAGCGTCATCCCTTGCATCGCCAGGTAGTTCCTGTCCAAAATCAGAAGCAGTGTTAGCCAGTAATAATACAAAGTACTGAGCTAAGGTTTGGCAGCAACCAGCTACAAGTAACATAGTCACTTCCTATGATTTACATTTTTTGCTAAAGAGGGTGAAACAAAGGTACGTTTCAAAGTTAAATAATCTGTAAGAATAATACCACTTTATTGGTGTAATGAGAACTGGTTTCTAGTTACTTTTTAAAGTTACTTTACAGTTTGATTAAAGTCATTCTTAGAGGAACTTCAAGAGAGTTTTTTCAGTTTTTATGCCATTCTCCTATCAATCCAGGTTGGGTTTTTTTTTTGTTAAAGAAAAGAAAGTAATCAAAAGTAATGAGCAGCACAGTGGGCAATATGAGTTACTTTTACATGACTAATAAGTAATGATAATTGCTCTAAACGGGCCAGTGTGGTGTAGTGAACAGAGTGTCCAACTAGGACTCAGCAGGCCTGGCTTCAAATCCCTGCTCAGTTATAGAAATTCGCTGAAGGTTAGCCGTGGTAAACCACTCCTCGAGCATCTCACATACCTCCAAAGCCCAATTAGGACTGCTATGACTAAGAAATAACTTGATGGCACATAGCCACAAATAATTAAAAAAAAAACCATCCAGGGATAAATTACCTTTTAAAAACTGACAAGAGGGACCAAAAGGTCTAATCCAACTTTCTGTTTTCAAATTACGGTTTAGGAAGGGTGACAGGGATACAGATGAAAAATAAATTAATTGCCTGTGCATTTCCTTTCAAAAATCCCTTCAGGATTGGCAACATAATATCTGTACGTTTCCTCAGAGATCTGTACACTCCAAGGTTTGTGATGTGTTCTGGCAAAACAAACAAAAACCCCTCCACCAAAAAATACCTCCACCCACCCAAAAGCGTGTGAAAAATGGGCATAACTTAAACCACATATATCCAAAAGACTATAC
This sequence comes from Intellagama lesueurii, assembly GCA_037013535.1. Classification (NCBI taxonomy): domain Eukaryota; kingdom Metazoa; phylum Chordata; class Lepidosauria; order Squamata; family Agamidae; genus Intellagama; species Intellagama lesueurii. The sequence goes on along the minus strand of JBAJHW010000003.1, from coordinate 93,423,915 downwards.
AAGCATACTTTAAGCAATGGGGAAAATGCATTAGGATTGCAGTGCCAAAAATTTGCACAACGTGAATGAAAGATGAAGTCTTTCAACCTGAGAAGGAACTGAGATGGGACAAGAATCCCAGTGATATTCCTATCCATCCATCCATCCATCCATCCATCCATCCATCCATCCATCCATCCATCCATCCATCCATCCATCCATCACATTCCTACCCCAACCATCTAGTGACAGAGCACTACTCTGGGCAGCTAACAGCAATAAAAAAGAAATAATAATCCACTCAACAAATACAAACATACAGATAATAAAAGCAATGAAAATACTCCTGAGGCAATGGCAAACACAACTCAAATTAAAAACATATGGATCCACAAGAGTATTAAAGGTGGAGGATGTCTGTAAAGGCCTCATTGAAGAGCTGAGCTTTCACACTTTTCCTGAGGGTCAGAAGGGAATGAGCCTGGTGTTTGTCAACAAGCGACGCATCCCATAGTGTTGCAGCCACCACTGAGAAAGCCTGGAGATTCTGAGACATACAGCAAAAATAAAGTTGTCAGCTCTTCACATCCCAAGCAAGGATTCAGTGGGAATATGGGATGGGGCAAAGATACTGGGGAAATCCCCTTCTCCACACCGCCCTCTAAGGTAGGTCAAACTGAAATAGAGTGAATCTGGCCCAATAAGTTTCACAATTCAGTAGAAACTAGAGCCCAAACCTCCTAAATACTAGTGCAACATTCTGACTGCTACACCATGTCTAGTTTTCCTAGAGCTGCATTATGCATGTCTCTTGTCCAGCCTCTTCTAAGTTAGTTTGCCTTTGGTGTGCCCAAATCAGCTACACTTACCTGTCACACATCAGGGCCAAGCCAAAAAAAAACAAAACCTCAGAGTGTGGTACAAAAGGGAAAAAATTATATTTGAATCAGATTTAGCATGTTTTAAATTGATGTTTTTTAAAAGGTGACTACACAATGCACAATGCACAATCCAATGCGTGGATGTTTTTTTCCTAGGAAGATTTTCTATTGTCAGAAAGCAGGGTATTTTACTGAGTGGCAAGAGGGTCATGAAACTGATTTTACTTTGAATCATTTTGGCATATGTGAATGCCTCTGTGGCACCTCTCTTCCTCCCAGGGAACAGCTGGGGCATTCTTAAAGGGACAGAAACAGCCAAGCAGCTTTGCCAGCAGACCCTCCCTCTCCCTCCCTCCACAACTTCACAGACCTTCTGCCTCCTTATATAGGGACAGGCAGCCAGCGCTTCCCTTTGTATGTGTGACTCTCTCCAGTGAGGAGCCTCTGTCAGTTTGAAATAAATACACTTCTCCATTGAATTGCATGGGTCTGAGCAGCATGGTTATATACAGATTCTCCCCCCCCAATAAATAAATAAATAAACAAACAAACAAACAAATAAATAAGTACTGTGCTGCTATTTGCCTCCAGGAAGTGGCATGAGAAAGGCAGGTCTCAGCCCCTGTTGTTAGTGGTGGGACGGTCCCCAATATGATGGGGGCACCCCAGCTGGCCCCCTCTCCTAGCATGGTGGCTCCATGTGGCAGTTGTGGAGGGTGCTGGCCATGCTGGGAGGCTGATGCAGGTTGGGGAAGGGGTGTGTGTGTGTGTATGTTTTAATAAACTGTTTATGCTTTGTAGTTACATTTTTGGGGGCACACATGTTATACATGGATTTTGGATTACATGGGGGTCCAGCATCCCTAACCCCACCGTTGTTGAAGGGAGAAGTGTAAATAGAAAATAATGTCAGCCAGTGGGGGGGGGGGGGGAAGCTGCTGGGCACTGGTTAATTTCTCTTGCCTCCTCTCCTGCTAGCACTGGCTGCTGTGTCCTCGCTCCCATGAATGAATGCTTTATTACGGTCAAAGACCAGTAAAACCAAATCAATATAAAATACATACATATAACTGTCGTTTCGTAAAATCAGGCAGAGTTATAAAATTTTCCATTGAAACATGATAAAACAACCCCTACTTTCCAGTTAATAACAACGTATATCCTTAGTATAAGTAAAACCTCAGCCAGTGTTATATTAAAAGCATTATATTATCCATCTAAAATCACCTACCCAAACATCTGAACATGAATAACCATTGCTGCAGCACAAAATTTGGCCACTTGTGTGTGTGTGTGTGTCTCCTGCAAGGAGTTATAGTGATATGCCAGTTTTAAATGTGTTTAATTTTTCATGCAGGTGTAAAAGTTTTCTGAAGAAGATGCACACACTGACCTAAATATCATGTGACTACCACACAGGGATGTTGGTAAGTCTTGGGACCCAAGTCCCAAGTCCATATTTATTTATCCGAGTCTTTGGTCCCAAGTCCCAAGTCTGAGTCGTGAATTGCTTGTCTCACTCCCCTCGAGGCTTGGGACTCAGGACTTGGTACCAAAGACTTGGGCCTCCTGCTGCCCACTCTCACTACCACTGGCCTACCTGCTGCTGCCGCCGCCTCCATTCAGGAGCCAGGCTACTGCCTCCCATGATGCATGTGCTGACCAGCTGATAGGCCAGCACAGGCAGGCTCTCTGAAGCAGGAGGAAGGCAGAGGGCCCTTCATAGTGACACTCTAGCCTGCTGTACTCCTCTGACCCGCCTCTTCCTGCCAGTCACCCTGGTGATGGTTGATGGCAGGCTAGAGCTTCACCAGGGAATCTTACGTTGAGTCCAAATCAAGTCACAGGTGCGACTTAAGTCCGACTCGACATCGAGTCACGAGTCCCCATCCCTGCTACCACGTGACTTTAACCTGATTTCACACACACCCCGAATCCAGCTACTAACTCATTTTCATAGTGTAACCACACCCTCACACAGGAATGATATACCTCTCCAGAGAAGGAAGCACCAGTCCACATTCGCCGGTCACAAGGGTCTTGACATAACAATTTATTGCTGAAATAAGAGTTTCTGAACATTTGTTTTGTTTAGGGGTTATTTTTGATCTGTCTGAAATAATCCGGCAAGCCATCCTCACTGTCATATTTCTTCCTGTCCCTTTTTTTTGTATAGCTAAAAAGTAAGCATCTTAGAATAACCCTGACATTTTTACATCTTGGCGCCATGTTTGATTATATTTGGTAGGGTAGCCGTCATCCTTCATTACCTGGTAAAAAGAAAGGAGGGGGGAATTGCCCTGAGTACTCCTTGGTAGAAAAGCAAGATGTAAAAGAGAATGAATATATGAATAATAAATTAAAATGCAGATGTATATACTTTTTGGCATCTATAAGGCAAGAAAATCTCAGATTTTCCCATGCTCCTGCTATCCCTGTTTCCTATGAATGCAGGCAGAGGCAGGGGTATAGCTACATTAAGATGTGATGACTCCATTCAGCTTAAGAACTGGAAAAAAGTTAATTTTTTAACGACACCTGTCAGAATACCCCAGGCAGCATGAGCAAAGTTTTTAGATCACGGCTGTGGAGCAAAGCCAAAAGGCACAGGCTTTATCCCACTATTCATCCATCAGTCCCTGTTATGATGACTCATTGAAGCTCTTTCGCACATCTTCCTTGAATTTTATTGGATTTCCATACTCTGCTGAATCACAGTAAAGCTGAAAGGGCAACTTTAGAATCCACACATTTCCTTCTGCTATTCTTGTCATCAAAAAGATATTCCATGAGACAAAAAGGAACAATATTCTCAAATCAGTGGTGGGTAGGCAAAGCTTAGAACATTTCTTTTTAAAAGGTAAAAAAATACTCACTACTTTGGATCAGCAGGAAATCACTAGAGATCACTACAGTTACCATTATCCTGTCTGCACGAGTAGCTCAGTCCAGTCCTCCTTACTGAAGCATTACTGTTTACTGATGCAGGTACTATAAAAATATATGAAATACTAGCAAGTTCCTCAGGTAGCTAATTCTGTTTTTTCTTTCTTTTTCTTCCTGGCATTGAAAATACTGTGAAAAACACATTACAAAGCAAAGCTTTGCTTGACACTTTCTTTCCAAATACCTTGAAGACAACTCACCCTCCCATACACAGTCCAATGGGAGATGGGAGGGGATTTGTAGTCCAACATATCAAAAAGGTGAACAGGTCAACTGGAATTGTACAGACTCGGTAAACCATATGTCTCTCCAACACCATAGTAACTTTCTTAAGTTTCTAAGGCACAGAAGCCAAAATCCTGCTGGGCAGATTCCACTTGCGCAGGGGGAATGATGTCACTGGCAGTGGCAGATTGTCCCAGTGTTACTGATCAAAGGTTTCCTTTTGCAGTTTTGAGGTATGTGTGACTCTGTTGCATTGTGTACAAACGATGCACACCCTGAGATCACAGAAGGAAGCATTTAATCAGCAGTAATCAGCTCCTGCTGCTGATATACCTATTGCACAGGCAGAGCTAGGCAACAGGATTCAGCCAACAAACCAATCCTTTATCCTGCATGGAGAGCTGTAAGAAAAGAAGCCTTAGAGGTTTTTCGTTTCTTCATTTTTAATCTGAGGAGGGGGGCAGAATTTTGAGAAGGGGGTCCAATTGGAGGAAGATTTAAATCTCTCCCCCCCTTGCACACACACAATACTGCTGATCCAGGGTCCAATGTCTTCACACTGGAGCGAACCAGAAACATGAGAGTAGCTTCTGTATCCTGAGCCCTACGTTTCAGAATGCTGTTTCTGCTACTGCTACCGCTTCTTCCATTGCTTCCACATGTAATCACTCCCTTCTGCCCAGAGATGGAGAAGGGTACAGAGGAAAAGCCGAATATTAGACCTTTCAAAGCAAAGGAGGAGGAGCAAGGTTCCCATAGAATGTGTTGCTCTTTAAAAAGTTCTCAGTTAACTATTCCTCTGCTCAGTGGGTGTGGGTAGTAAGTCTAAGAATCTTTCATCGGAACACCAGCAATGAAGACCCTACCCCTGAAAACAATACGTATAACACCGGATCCACAGACATTTGCTGCCCCAACCAGCATGCCCTCTGTTCCCCAAACAGTATTAAGACAACACTGTCACTCTACCTCATTACTGTAGAAAATAACTCACGCAAAGTAACTTTTTAAAAATTAATTTCTTCCTAGATCTGTGGGTATTGAAGTACATATGCAGTCAGAATTTTATTTGATGTTATTGCTGCAGCATTTCCCACTGAGGAGTTAACCCAGATTCAGTTGAAATGGCCTGTCTCTTCCGCACCAAGACAACCTCTTTGTCAGGTGTAGTGAAGCAGGTGCCTTAGGCAGCAGACTTCCTGAGGTGGTTAATCTGTTCTACTCCCTGCTCTGGAAGGACCCCTGCCATTCTAGAGAGTTGTGACTGCTGATAGCTCTCCAGTTCCAGGCACTAATATTGGTGTGTGTGTGTGTGTGTGTGCACTTTAGGAGAATCACCTTCCTGTGGCCCAGGTCATTTCCCTGGACACCGCACCCAAAGGGCTTGAGGAAGGGCCCCTCCCCATTTGGGATTTAGCTAGTGATGTGGAAAAGAATGCCAACCTGTGCTTCTAACATAGCTCCACATAGATTCCTCCTCCTGTGGTCTGTCTCACTTCCAAAAACTAGCAAGCAGGTGGAGGGAAACCATGACAGTACCTGTGTGTTTTAAAAACAGGTATGTAGTTTTACCAGTGATGTCAGTGGGATTTGGATTAGACTCAGAATCAGGTCTGCTGTTTGTCAAATAGCTTTATATTCTTTCCTGCTACTCCTTCAACAACAGACAAGGAACACCTGTCTTTAAATTCCCTGCTAGGGAATCCCTGATTAAGCTTCAGAAGGGGAAATATGCAGAGTGGTTGTTCAGAATCATTCCTGTAAGTGATATTTATTTGCTTCTTACAGAGCTGCATCATATCACTTTGCAGTATTTTCTTTCAAATTGAAAATGCTCTGGTGAGAGGGTAACAGAAAGATCATTCAGAACAAGATTACCAAAGCAACAGATATATATACAGTGTGTGTGTGTAAATATATATATATTTAATAACGCACCTTTGAAGTCCAGAAAAAGGAGTGGCTAACTTTTCAACAACCAACTCATCCAGCATTGTGAATTGCTCATGTAGTTTTAACATTTCAAAGGCAAGAGGTAGAATACTATCAGGTTGCCTCCAATTTATGGCAGCCCTATGAATGTATGAGCTCCAAATGTCCTGTCCTCAACAGCCCTGTTCAGCTCTTCTAAACTCAGGCCTATGGCTTTCTTGATGGAGTCAATCCATCTCATATTTGGTCTTCCTCTTTTCCTGCTGTCTTCAACATTTCCCAGCATTATTGTTTTTTCCAGTGACTCTTGCCTTCTCATGATGTGCTCAAAGTATGACAGCCTCAGCTCCTTCGTTTTTTTACTCCAGAGATACTTCAGTTTTGACTTGTTTGTTTTTCTGGCAACCCAGGGCATCTGCAAAGCTCTCCTCCAGCACTATATTTCAAACAAATAATTTTCTTCCTTTCAGCTTTCTGTCCAGCTTTCACACCTGCACATAGTAATTGGGAATACAATTGTGTGAATGTTCTTGGTCTTGATCTCCAGTGACACATCCTTACACTTGATGGTCTTTTCTAGTTCCTTCATTGCTGCCCTTCCGAGTCTCAATTTTCTTCTGATTTTTTGTCTGCAGTCTCCATTAGGACTGATGACTGAACCAAGGTATGTAAAATCATTCACTATTTCAATTTCATTATTGTCAACATTAAAGTTGTGTAGTTCTTCTGTAGTCATGATTTTTGCCTTCTTAATGTTCAACTGTAGCCCTGCTTTGACACTTTCTTTTTTCACTTTCATCAGAAGCCGTTTCAAGTCATTGCTGCTTTCTGCCAGCAAGATGGTGCCATAGGCACATCTCAAATTATTGATGTCTCTTCCACCAATTTTTACTCCTACTCCTTCTGAATCTAGTCCAGCTTTTTGTCTGATTCCTACTGCGTACAGATTGAATAGATAAGGGGATAAAATGCACCCTTGTTTGACACCTTTGGCTATAAAAAATCATTCTATCTCTGTCCTAATAGTAGCCTCTTGTCCGCAATGCAAATTATGCATCAGGCCAGTCAAGTGCTGAGGCACACCTATTTATTTCAGAACAATCTATAACTTCTCATGATCCATACAGTCAAAGGCTTTGCTGTAGTCTATAAAGCACAGACTGATCTTCTTCTGAATTTCTTCAATGTGCTCCAATGGCCAGTGTATATTTGCAATATGATCTCAAGTGCTTCTTCCTTTTTTGGAACCCACCTTGAACATCAAGCATTTCTTGCTCCATATGAGATAAAAGCCTTTGTTGTAACACCTTGAGCATCCCTTTGCTTGAATGGGAAATTAGAGCAACAGTCCTCTAGTTACTGCACTTCTTGGCATATCCCTTCTTGGAAACTGGACTGCATATTAAATGTTTCTAGTCTGTGGGCCATTGCTTCGTTTCTCATATTTGTTGGCATATTCTTGTTCGGATTTTGACAGATTTAATCTCTATGACTTGAAATAGATCTATTGGTATCCCATCTATCCCTGATGATTTTTTCATCACAGTGCTTTCACAGCCACTTTCACTTTACTTTCTAGAATGGTCAGTTCTTCATCCTAGGATTCCTCTTCAAAAGACTCTGTCATCCATTTATGTATTCTGTATAGGTCTTCACTATACTGTTTCCACTCGAGATGGGGGTTTTCGTATACGAATATCCCTGCACAGGTGGCGTTAACGAGGGTACAGCCCCATGGGGCCGGACGGTCCACTCACCAATCTGACACGGACGCAGATGGCACGATTCTACGAATGGCTCTGCAGCGCGCGATCCGCTCGCTACTCCTGGCAGGAGGCGGGAGGACAAGCCTCGCTACAAGGTCGAAGAGTGGCAAGCAGATTGCGCACTGTGGTGCCATTCATCAAATCGCGCCATCCACATCTGCGGCGGATCGGTGAGTGGACCGTCTGGCCCCATGGGGCTGGACCCTCATTAACACCACCTGTGTGGGGATATTCATATTCGAATATAAATACCCCCATCTCTAGTTTCCACCTTCTCTTTATTCTCCTGGACAGATAGTGTGCTTCTCTATTTGTCTTTCAGCGTTCCTAATCTAGGCTTAAATTTTCCTTTTATTTCCTGGACTTTCTGGAAGAGATCCCTTCTTTCCCCCCTTTTGTTGTTCCTCACTCTTTCTTTGCACCGGTTGCTATAGTAGTTCTCTTTGTCTCTATATGACAGTTGCTGAAAAACTGCATTCAGGGTTCTGACCCTACTTCTGTCATCTTTTACTTTTGCTTCTTGTTGTCCTTTGCAATTTCAAGTGTTTCTTCCATCATCTATATAGATTTTTCTTTCCTTTTTACTTCAGCGGTTGTTTTTTTTCATGCTTCCCTAATAAAATCTCTGATTTAAATTCACAGTTCTTCTGCTCCATGGTCAATTGAGTTTATTAATGTAAATTTGTTCTTTATGTGGACTGCAAATTCTTCAGAAATGTTGTTTATATGTTGATACTAGGATTCTTTTAGTGTTCTTCTTCAGCTTTTCTCTAATGTTTGATATTAACAGTTCATGATCAGTACCGCAATCTGCTCCTGGTCTTCTTTTGGCAGAGAGGATACATCTTCTCCATCTCCTGTTTCCAATGACATGATTTATTTGATTTCTATATTGGCCATCTGGTGATGTCCATATGTACAGTCATTGGTTTGGTTGCTTGAAGAAGGTACTTGAAATAAACAGATTGTTGGCTTCACAGAACTCTACAAGTTGTTCTGTGTTTGTTTGTTTTTCTGATCCCTAGGCCAAATTTTCCAACAACATTTGGCTCTGCTCTCTTTGGTAATCTAGTGTTGCAATCAGCTATCTTTATAAGCATGTCTTGTTTTGGTATGCAATCAATTTCTTCCTGGATGCTTGCATAAAAGCTTTCAATTTCATCTTCTTCAACATCTGTACTTGGAGCATAGTTGAATGAGGGTCATGTTGATAGATTTTCCTAGACATCTGAGGGATATTATTTGTTCAGACTTTGCATTATAGCTCCTAAATGCCTGTGCTATATCTTGTCTCAGTATTAGAACCACTCCGTTTCTTCAGAGTTTGTCATTTCCAGATTAAAATATTTTGTATGTGTCTAACTACATGTCCCATTCCAGTCCACTTTAGTTCATTGATACCAAACACTGAATTATTCTGATTTCGTTTTTGATTTCTGTATAACCATTATGTTATATATTTTTTAAAGTGTCATTGTTTTATTGTGTTGTAAACCACCCAGAACGGCCTTGCAGCCAGATGGGTGGTATAAAAGTCAGTCAGTCAGTCAGTCAGTCAATCAATCAATCAATCAATCAATCAATCAATCAATCAATCAATCAATCAATCAATCAATCAATCAATCAATCAATCAATCAATCAATCAATCAAACAAACAAACAAACAAACAAACAAATGTGTTTGAAACGTTTCGCTACTCATCCAAGTAGCTTCTTCAGTCTGGTTTCGTTACTTGGATGAGTAGCAAAATGTTTCAATATAATAAGAAAGAAGTCCAGTTGCCATGACTCAACTTCCAGATAACCTCACCTGGATGACTGAGAATCTTGACAGAAATAGTGGTTATATGCTGCATTTCTTGTTTTCCAGTTTACCTTGATTCCTGATTCTCACACTCCATGTTCTAATTGTAGAATTAGAAAGTCCTTGTAGATAGAAGGACTTTCCTTCTATCTCTGTGCACATTGGCCTTTCAACTTTAATCTAGTTGTGTCATTAGCAACAGTATTATTCATACTTGTCTTTTGCTCTCCCCCAGTAGTGGTTAAGTGCTTTCCAACCAGGGAGTCTCATCTTCCAGCACTATCTCTTGTTTCATTTTGGACTCTCTCATCATAGGGTTTTCAAGGTATGAAAGGTTCAGCAGTGGTTTACCATTGCCTCCTTCTGTGTAGTACTAAGAAGATTTACCTGCTGTTGTCTGTGAAACATCCTCTGCCTGTGTCACTTTCAACTACTGCTGCTGTCCAGTAGCTGCCCTCCAGATGTTTCTCTGCTCCCATCACTATTGGAACAATCCATTCTCTTCCGCTGATGCAGCCGTTACACTAGAAGAGGGTGGATGCTTCTTAGTTTAGTGCCTCAGCTGTGAACATTCCGCCTTAAGTGACCCTGCTAGGAGTCCCAGGCTCATAATGGGAATCTAGGCTGCCAGTCATTCAGCTTTCCTCCCTCCACCCTCCCCTTGCCTTACAATGAAACAAAAGTTCCTTTTCTTTGGCTGAGGACTGATATGATGCAAATATGAGGCAAGCTGCCCTTCAGAAAAGTCAGGATAAAAGTTCTACCAGAGACTTCAATTGGGTGTGGATTAAATTCAGAATCAGACCCGTCACTTGTTTGTAAGGTAGCATTATATGCAGTACATAAAAGGAGGCATCTTGTTTTCTTCTCCTGGATGAATTTAAAAGTACAAGATCCATTCTTAAGGATTCACCTTTAAATCCAGTTTTAAAGTTTTTAACGAGGACTATCCCTAGCCTCAGGGTGAGTATGGCACCTGCTTTATGGGCAAATGCAGAGGTGAAAGCAGCAAGTTGTTTTTCCTGAGCTGCCTGGCTATTTCCCTCCTTTGGGGTCAAATTAAACCAGATAGCCAGCTTTGCATGCAGAAGCTGATAGCAAGTTGGTTCTCGGGCAATGTGATACCCTGAAGGCAGGGTGCTTGAGCAACTAGACTTTCCAATTAAACTTCTGTTTGCCTGCTTCAGAGCAATCATGAAACAAAGCATGTCTACTTATACTGGAGGTGAGAAACACTTGTATTATGGGAAACGGGTATCTTCCAGCACTTAAAGGGCCTGTGCTTCTAATGGTGTGCTTTCTCTATCATCTATTTTGACTCAAAGATGTTAGGACTGCATGGGCTGCATAATCTATCTTCATCCTATGTCCTGGTCTACTGCCTTCAGACCACGTGGGGCAGATACAGCATCCACTGTGAGATTCATACTTTCTGAATGTGGAAAGGGGGAAATGATCCTAGTTTGAATTTCCCTTCAGGCAGCAGAACAAGCATGATGTGAAGACATACTGGGGTTTTATCACAGTATAAGCAGGGAGCTGCAGCCCTTATGCAGGCATGTGTTTGCAAACATGTTTGTTTCACAAAAATGATTACCAAATAAAACAATTATTCAATAGTATTCTAAACAAAGGTTTCCAGGGGAGTGGTAACCAAGTTAGTCTGTTGCAGCAGATATAATGAGTTTGGTAGCAGTTCAAAGATGAACTTGGCATAAACTTCAACAGATGCATGTTAAAGTGGGTTGCAATCGACAAAATCTTGTGCCACATAACACTTTTTAGGCTTCTTCCACATTTTTTCTTGCTTTGTTGCAGAGGAACGTGGAACTTGATTTGTGACCCTTTGAAAAAGTCATTTCTATTCAAGAAAACTCCTCCTCAGGACTCTTGAAGAATTCTTTTAGAACTGTATAGAAATATTTAAGAACTCTACATCTCTCATGGAGTTTCTCTTCAAGAACCCCTATTTTTAATTGAAAGCTTCCAACCAGAGGTTTTCACTAGATGTCAGTCTCAAACAACAGGAAGTGACATAGCTCTAAACTCCTAGAAGAAAGTTTAACTAAAATAATAATAATAAACTTTGGATTCAGGAGGGACAAAGAGGTATGGGCAGTAATGGAAAAGGTTACTGAACTAAGCGAGACAAACCTTATGACATATGGATGGTGGGGAAAGTGCTGATAAATTTTGTCCTGAAATTGATATTCTGACAAGTTCTTGTAGTGAGAAGAATCTTGGAATTGTCATAGATCACAAGCTGAATATGAGCCAACAGTGTGATGTGGTTCCAAAAAAGGCAAATGCTATTTTAGGCTGCATTAACAGAAGTATAGTTTCCAAATCCCGCAAGGTGCTAGTTCCCCTCCATTCAGCACTGGTTATGCCTCACCTTGAGCATTGTGTCCAGTTCTGGACACCCCCCTTCAAGAAGGATGCTGACAAACTGGACCAAGTTCAGAGGAGGGCGACAAGGATGATCAGGGCACTGGAAACAAAGCTGTATAAGGAAAAACTGAAAGAACTGGGCATGTTTAGCCTTGAGAAAAGAAGACAGAGGGGTGATATAATAACACTTTTCAAATACGTGAAACACTGTCATACAGAGGAGGGGCAGGATCTGTTCTCAAAGATTTCTGTTAAATATCAGGAAAAACGTCCTAACTGTTAGAGCAGTAAGACAGTGGAACCAATTACCTCAAGAGGAGGTGAGTGCTCCAACACTGGAGGCATTCAAGAGAAACTTAGACAACCATCTGGCAGATATCCTTTGATCTGTATTCCTGCATCAATCAGGGGTTGGACTTGATGGCCTTATAGGCCCCTTCCAACTTCCCTATTCTATGATTCTATGATTCTGTCTTGATAAACCCACAGTCTTTAAAGCACCTCTAGAGACTTTTGTTGTTGCTTTCAACAGGATCATTTGGACAATATAGCTAACAGAGAACATAGTTCTAAACCAAAGATATCCCGGTAGATACATATTACAGTACTTTGGGTTAGTTTACTTTGAGACTGAATATGGAATTACTCAGAGGCAATAGGGGAACCACGTTCCTACAAAGAACCATTTGGTCTCTTGTTACCATTTGCAATTTTTCCTTACTGGAATTTCTGGCTGGCAGTTCAGCTGCCTCAGCCAGCTTCCTTACCTTCTTTCCAGTCTTCCACCAGAAGTACATTGTCTCCCTTGTCTTTAGATCCTGTATGAGGTTCTTCATCCAAATGGAGCTTTGTTGTCTCAGAGCATCATTTGTCAACAGTATAGGGCCAACAAGGTTTTTTTTTGCCAATTACCTAATAATCAATAAAAGCTAACAGTCCACCCCATTTCAAAAAGATCAGATATTATAAAAGTTACTTTTACTACTCATATCCCTCATGCAGCATGCTGCCTGGTGAGTATGGGAGTTAGGGATATATATAAGCTTCCCAAACTGCAAGAAATTGGCTAAGTCTCCTGATGCCCAACTTGGAGGCTGCCACTTCATTCTAATGTTCTCCTAATCGCTCAGTTGGCAGAGTTTGTGTAATTAGAATGCTTCTTCACACAAAAAAACATGCTTAAGCGTTCTATGAAAAATGCCAATCCTAAAATTGCAAAATCCACAGGGCTGGGATTAAATAGCCTCTTTACAACATCTCCATTAAAAAGAGATTAACACAGCCCCCACCCTCTCATAGGCACTGCTTTGAAAGAAAAGTGCATGGAGCAGAATAGATTTCTGAAGTATTTGGTGACACCCTCTTCCCCACATATCTAGTCTGTCACATAAAGAGAAGAGCAGGGGAGATTTATATATTGATGGCAAACATGTAGCTTCCATTTCTCAAATGATGCCATAAGGATGGTTCCTTTTTGAATGTTATGACTGATGATGACACACGGTGAAGAATCTGAGAACAGTCACATTCTGAAAAATGGAGTCTTTATCTCTGGCAGAGGCAAGCAGCTGTTAAAACAACTGTCTTTCCATTGCCTATAACAAATATGAATGTGTTCCTTCATGTGTAAATTCATGAGAGTCCCTCCGATTACCTGAAATCAATTATCAACCATAGAGAGGAAACACGCTGCCAGCTATCACATTTTAGGTCAGCCTTGTCCAACCTGAGGGCCTCTAGCTGTGGACTACAACTCCGATCAACCTTGGCTAACTGGAGCTAATGAGAGCATCTGTCAAGTATCTAAAATCACCCTCAATGAGGAAAATCATTCTTTATCTTAAATGGGCATCTGCTGAATCTCTCTGTTAGCTATGAGAAGTCGGCCATATTAGTTTTACTCTACTTATACAGTTGCCCCACTAAGATATGTATCCTGGGCTGTTCACAGAAAATTGTGATGATCACACTGCTGTTAAGCTCAGTTGCAATGTGTTACCAACATCCCTGCAAATCATCACCTCTAACAATGTCTTTATGTATGTTTCTCTCTCCCTCTCTCTTTTTCTTTCTTTCTGTGTGCATGTGCATGTATTGCATGAAGATGCTTGTGAAAATCCAAGACATGGAAAATTACAGGAAACATAACTCAGAAAAATCCCATTTAGTTGAGTCTGCCAGAATTACCTAGTGTAAGCAGTGATACATTAGACATTAATACCTCCCAAGCAAAGATCTGGTTATGCCAGGAAATCCAACTAAAGGTGCAACTACATTGACAAGTAATGTGGAAAATGGTGATTCACATTATTTTCCATTGACCACATGATGTAAAAGTCAGTGTAATCTGCCCAGAGTCCCCCTCCCCATCTGTTTTTTTCCTCCACCACTGTGGCTTCCACTTTTTTGGAATCAAATGCTTTCACATCAATTTAGGTGGTGTGATCACTTGAGCCAATGCAGAGGGGTTTCCAGCTGTTTCATTTAAAGCAATTCACCCAGAAGTCTGCTGGAATTGCCCCAGCCAGAATTGTGAGGCCTTTAGCCCCCCCACCCCAAAAAAAGCCCTCTCAGCTGAGAAAACATTGCTCCATTTCTGAGATGGCAGGTTGTATGACGAGGCAGGAACTGGCTGAGCAGGGCTAAGTTTGGGAGGCAAGTATTATGGGTATTGCAGTTTCCTGAGATGCACCCTGCATACAGTACAATGGGCAAGGAGACTATAATGCCCCTAATGCTTTGCAGCAGCTTTGCCTTACCTTGCCACTTCCTCCATCTTCATACAATCTTGCAACTCAGAAATGGAGTAATCTTCTCTCATTTATTCAGCAGCTGTTTTAAGTTCTTCCAAATTCTGTATTTATTTATTATGGTCAATGACCAGGATTTCAAACTCTTAAGAGAGCTTTTTGGGTGGGTGGCACAAAGCCTGCAGAAGTCTTTGTGAGGCAATTCCAGCAGACTTTTGGATGCTGTCACCCAAAATCATCCGAAAGTCCCTTCCCTATTCTCCAATACAATATGTTCATGTGGCTCCTGGAGCTGTTCCCTCTGGGTCCCCAGGAACCACATGACCCTCAGTCCCCATAGGCTGCATTATTCTCCTTTGTTTAGAGCTTAGCAGACTTAAGAGAGTTTCAGCAGGATCAGACCCTTTGGACATACACCGGCGGGTAGTAACTCTTTGCTCCCCTCTTCCCTGTTTTTCTTCTCCCACAGCCCCTTGTCTTCTCCACTAGTGCAGCTTGTCAGCTCCAGTCCCATTCTCCTTGGGAATGAGGAACAACTGTTGCATGCAGCAGCTCCCAGCCTCATCTAGAACCTTCCTTGCCTCGGGTAAATGGTTTCTCAGAGAGTGCAGGACTGGGATCTGGACTGGGGCGATGGGATGGCCCACTCTCCCCTCAGTCCAATCATTGTGCATATTTTAATTTTTGGTGTAGCCAGCAAAAACTCCCATGTTGGATAGTTCTGTGGGAATGCCACGTACTCAGCCCAATCTGTGTGAAGATGTCCACAGATCCTTTGCAGGCAGGTCTCAGAAGATGTGTGGGTTCACGCATGTGCTCTGAGAGCATACCAGTTAGTTGTTGACATAATGACTATGACGTATCAATCCTTTATCTCTGTCTACGGAACAGGTTCTTCTCTTGAACGTGGTCGCAAGGCAGCAAAGTTTGATCTTAACCACATTCCCAGAAGAGTATTTTGTGCTAATGTACCTTCAAGTCAAGAAAGGGTAAACCACAATCCAACCACATGGGGGAATAAATTCCAATAAAGAGTAATCATGTGATCCTATTACACTACAGTGCCCAGAACAGACATCACCATATTTGTTAATCTGCAGCAGTATAGAGAAGAAGTAACCAGTCTATGAAAGTTCAGATTCTTGATTGTTTCTACTGTCCTCCTGGTGGACTTTTGAAATCATTCTAAAACCCATTGTTTATAAGACAGCATGCCATACACTCTTCAGTTGTCAGTGGTTACCTGAAGAAAAAAAATTAAGGAAGTGACATGCAAGTGTACACACATTATTGGGTCAATTTATGTAAGGAGACCGCAAAAATCAGTATTTATTAAGGGGCAATTTCATTTGTCTTCCTTTAGACCTTAGACGTGCAAGTTCTCTGAGAAAAACAGTGGCAAGGCCATAGCAAGGGATGTGACACTCTGAAGTTGTGTAACAGAAGAGAGAACCGTTCAAAGCCATGACAAAAGGCATGGTGGAAAGAATAGCAATGAGTCATAGAAGACTGAGTAATAGGAAGCGGCTTCTGAAAGTGAAACCTTTGTTCCCTTTTGCCTTGTCAGAAAGATGACAGAACCTACCATGAAGAGTATATATATATATATTGTTCAATGAAGACTATAACTTTTATATATCAGTTTAAGAAAACTTGGAAAGAAAACTACAGCTCAACCACATGTTTCACCCTTTGCTAGCATCTAATTCAGATTAAGCAGAACTATGCAGGGATTGTTCCATGTAGGAACTTGATTTAAGAGATTCAGATCTATTGCTTTGTCAATATACAAAAAAGCACATATCTGTAGGCAATGCTGTTGCACTGACCTGCCTAAAGTGGTACAGCCCCACCCCCAGGCTGACTATTGCTAGGTGGCCAACTGTACATTATAGAGAACATGTCATTAGAAGATGAAGTTCCTTAAGTGCTGCAAGACATTGGATTTTTACAACAAGAACTTTTCACATGTCTCACCACTTAACAGTTGCGTTGCTTTGCTTTGTGATTGTTCATGGGGGTCAAAAAAGGGCTCAGTACAATTGTTGGGGTGTGCTGCAACGGTGTCCTTGGAACACTAATAAGATTTTAGCTTCTAAGAGTGTGCTGTCTCTAACATATAGTTTGACTTTAGATTTTTAGTCAAAACTAGACAGGACAATGCTAGTTCTGTGTGATAAGGCTAATCATACTGGGATCAGGGAAGGGATTCTGTTTGTAATGGCATGAAGGGCAAGGATGTGTGGGTCAAGACTTCAGAGCCCTTTTCTTCTGGCCAGGTGTAGTGAGTCATATACCTCTTAGCCCCTTGATACTCTGCACTTTGGCAGCCTCTAATTGATGTTAGTGAAACTAGCGCAGAAGCGCTGCAGGGAGGCCAATGTCACACAGGCACCCATTTTGCATTCAGACCAGATCTGCCCTTTCTTTCTAATTGCCACAGCTTCAAAACACTCTGAGAAGGAAACACATCACCATATGAAAACCAAACAGAAAAGTCACCTCGTGGTGCACTTCCATCTCGAATTTGTCACACCATTTTGATCTACAAGTTTATTTTCAAAGAGCAGAATCTGCATATTACATATAGAAGGGAATTAAATTGCCCTGACAAGGCCTTCTCTCTGGCTTCTGTGGAGATCTTCAAAGAGCCCTAGCAGGCAGCTTTAGTCATACCTTCTCAGATCTCATTGTCATGGCTCTCATTGTGAAGATCATTACCATATCATAGCAGTCCTATTCAACTGTGCTTTGGAAATCACTGAAATACTGTGGAAGGTTCATTGCCTAGATAAGGGTGCAAAACAGAAATGCTTCTGAACAAGACTAGCCCCCTCCCGGAAGCAATCATAGTTTCATGAAATTTCTGGGGAGCCAGGTTAGTCTGTTGGAGCAAAACCGCAGTCTTTTGACACCTTAGAAGACTAACTAGTTTTATCTGACATAAACTTTTATGGACTGTGGCAGCCTACTTCTTCGTAAGTAACTAGTAAAGTGGGCTGCAGTTCACAAAAGCTTATGCCAATTAAAATGTGCTAGTCTTCAAAATGGTACAAGACTTTGTATGTAGGCTTAATAGAGCTTGGGAGTGTTACTCTTTTAGACTAAAACTCTCCAAAAATGAGAATGAGAGCTATCATGGAGAGCAAGACCCCCACTAAAAAAGACTAATGATAATATTCATTTTCTTCTATCTATTTCAGTCTGAGCACAAGCAAGGCAGAAGTGTTGTGGTCATCACATAGAATGTTGATGAGCTCCACAGAAATGCAGAAACAAACCACCAGACACCCTTCTTACCGCTTCCTCACTGCCGCCTCATAGAGGGAGAGGGACCGGCTGACCGACCAGCTCTGCCTGCACAAGGCTGTGCAACTCCAGCAGAGCCCCAGTTGAGGAGACCCCCTCCTTTCCATCTCCTCAACTTTCACCCCAATGTTTTCCCCTACTGCCAGTACTGTTGCTGCTGCCTCCATATTTGTGAGTAAACCTTACTCACAAATAAATCAGCAATCTAAATCAGACCTGTCTGGATCTCATGGGAAAAACCATTTACCACTGTGAATGGAGGGATCACTCATGTGAGAGCTAAAATAGACCACACTAAAGATGAGAAACTTTTAAGTGTGAACCAGACTGCTCCAACTTCCTGTCAGTTGTTCTTTGCTTCACTCATAATTCCCTCTGATCAGGACTTTTTAGAGGGAAGGCTATTGTTCAAAAGGTGGTGCATGCTATTGCATCAGGTCAAATGTCTTAGTAACAATTTGCTCTTTGCAAGCACATTACCACTTTGCTATCTAGTGCAACTCCTTTACAAACTGCTGAGCTTGGAAGAACAATAACAGTGCAGTCCTCTGATGCCTATTTACTCAGAAGCAAAGTTTCACTGACAAGTTCACGTGGGATCGTTAGAACTGTCTGTGTTAGAACTGGGAAAGGTTACTTATTTGGACTACAACTCCCAAAATCTCCAGTCAGTCTGTCTAGTTCTGGGTTTGCAGTAACCAGTCAGAACAAGGGCCTTGGAGTTGTCATGGGTATGTCAGTGGACTCGGCATGTGGCAGCTGTGAAAAAGGCACAGCCCATGCAAGGCATCACTAGGAATAAACTGAAGTTAAAACTGCCAGTATCATGATGCTGTTAGACAACTCTAGGATGAAAATATTGCATCCAGTTCTGGTCAGTTTTGCAGCTCAGAAAGGAATTGTAGAGTTGGAAAGTCAGCAGAAAATGTCAACCAAAATTATGAGGGGGTTTGAACAAGTCCTCTATGAGGGAAGGTTACAATCCTTCTGGATGTTTGGCTTAGAAAAAAGGTAAGTAAGGTGGACATGATAGAAATACTATGCACAGTGTGCCAAAAGTAGATGGGAAGAGGCTTTTCTCCATTTCTTATCAGACTAGAACCTGAAACCACCCAGTGGAGCATCACAGTGGAAGACTGAAGACAGATAACTAGGAAGACTTATTCACAGAATAGACAGGTAAATTGTGGAATTCAATTCCACAAGATGTAGTGATTGCTTGGAAGAGGGGATTGAGGTGCATTTTCCAAGGTGCGAGGGCTGGACTACGTGTTATAATAGCTCTGTTTTTTGCATTGGGTTTGGCATGCTTGAAAGTGATTTAAAAATCTCCAACTACATGGTGCACAGCTAAGTGTACATATTATCAACTGGGAAATTGGGTTTTTTAAAACACCCACATGAGGGCTGTTTATTTAAAATTGATTCTGCTTACACTTTTTTCAAACTTGTTTTGGCATGTGTCGGAGTAAATAGTGTCTGTGGGGGTCCGCAGGGTTTGCAGAGTTTTGGGTGCCAAGTACAGAGGGTTTGGGACTGCAGGATATCCTGAGGTCCAAACTCTTCCTCCCTCTCACCATCTGTTTCTATTTTAGTACTGCATCGATCTAATACTGTGCCAGTTCAAAACTAATATAAAAAAATTAAATATTTAAAAATGTGAGGAAACTGGGGACAGGCTGCTGCTGCTGACACTAGCACCTCCACAGCTGCACTAAAACGCGTGATTCTTGCTCCCCCAGCCTCCTCCAGTGTACCAGCGAAGGGATCCCTGAAGCTGCCTCCTCTGCCACAGAGCACAGGTGGTGCTTCATGTCTTGCTGGGAACCTGCTCTGCTCTCCTCCCTGGATTGATGCAACTGAATGAATCCAATATGGCCAATTTGAAACTCCTTCTCACTGGAATGCAGGACTGTGCTCTCCCTCTCAGCTCCACAGAACTCCTGGAGGTTGGAGAAATTGGGGTGGCTGGTCTTCAGAACAAAGAGGAGCTGGCACCATTTGCCACCCCCACCACCCAGCCTGAGAGAAGCCTTCACCAAGTGGAAGGCTCCCCGTCTACATCATAGAAACAAGACATGGCAGATTGCAGGAAGTTTTCCTAGGCCAACTTCCGTGAGGAACACACCAACACAAAACCCATGGCATGTTATATCGATTCTAAAAAACCTGAACTGACTCCTAATTTAATTCAACAGTATAGTCACACCCAAAGTCTCTTCAATTAATTAAACCATAGGACATCAATATTTCTTCTTTTGTGTAAGTATCCAAGCAACTAAGGAAATAGTTCCATAGGTAATAAATCTTTATGGCCCTTAAATAAAACACAAAGATAGGTACAAATACATAACACAACTCAAAGCATTTGCCTTTCCATTGTCCTTTTTGTGTCCATGCATTGAAGTTCTGTTGCCTAAATCAAGGTGATAAGGACTGAGCTTGCTCCTGGGAAACAGAAGGCATTTTCCTCCCAGATTTCTTTTTTTCTACATTCAAAATGTCCAAGCACAGCCTGTTCCTGAGGATGTCTCCACTCACAGGCTAGACCAAGTAGTACTCAAGGGTCACCAATTCCCATTGTAAACAAGATATGCAGGTGCCTGGTTGTCCACCATTTTGATGTAGCAATTGGAGTGTTGGACTAGCATTTAAAGAGATCCAGGCCAAATTCCCTACTGAGCTATAGAACTCACTGGGTTGTGCTGGGTTAGTCTCACTCTCTTGGCCTGTCCTGCCCCAGAGGGCTGTTGTAAGTTTAAAGTGGGAAGAGGGAGGACCACATATCATGTCAAAATGCAATTTTAACAAACAAAACAACAGAGGCTGCTGTTAGAGGCATTCTGCCTTTGATATCAGAGGCAATATTTAGTCATCATGCCTAGTAGTCACAGATACCTTCTGTTCCCATTTAGAACATCCCATCATCCTAATCACTCTGTCTTGCACTTTCGGATCTGTGTGTCTTGGGACTCTATGCACTCATTTTCTCCAGTGCTGGACATCTCTTTCCTACTTAAAATATGCAGTAACACTTTCCTCCCACAAACAAGGTTGTTCTTTTCTTTTGTGCCTTGTATACGAAGATTTGGGCTAGCTCTACCATTGGGATAAGAGAGAAACCAGTCCCATTCATCTGTAGAAATAAGCTACAGTCCCATTCATCTGTAGAAATAAGCTATCTGTATACACATGGCGCCTCCTGAGGCATCTGAACCTTAAAAGGACAATGTCCTGTTCTGTTAATGGTTCCATTTGTCCTTCTGTAGCAAGCAGAATGCAGTGTCAATAGTTGTTGCATCAGGATGATATTTTAAATGAAAAATCTGTTCTGAAATGTATCCTCAGCACAATGCTTTTCCCCTTAAAAAAACACAAAACATGGTTATAAAACAAATCAAGTTTTATTTTGGCATGGGAGCATTCCCTCCCCCCTCGTGAGATTTGTTTACTTATTTTTTGTTATGTATTCCACACAAGAATACTTCCTGCCTGATGAGCTCAACGCAACATGTATGGCTGTCACACTCCTTACTTTATCCACACCATAATCCTGTGAACTAAACCAGGTTGGGAGGGACTGCCTGGTCCAGAAAGAACAAGGATAAGGCTTTGTGGCCCCCTAGATTACACAAATACGATACCTTTTATTGGACCAGTGAAAAATCATACGGATTCCAAGCATTTGTGGATAAAATCTGCTTCTTCCGGCTTAGCACCACCCTTCATGGATAGTGCAGAAAAACTGTAGGCAAAAGTCCAAAAATGGATGGCACATGTCTGAGAGGTGATTCCAATCCTCCTGAGGCTGTTGTTTCAAGAGTCCATGAAGCATGGTTTGGAATTTTTCACACCCTGCTCTTGTGCCTGGCCCAAGGTCACCTAGTAAGTTTCATGGTTCAGTGGCCATTTGCCCCTGGCTGTAGCTAACCCCAGTCTTGCATTTCTACTGCTCTTGCCCTATTCAGGTGTTACTGCTTAAATCTAGGTAGAGCCTGAAGTGTGGTGGGGCCCTTACATAAGTCAGTGCCTAGTCCCCATCTCCTCAAGGCAATAAAACATCTTAGGTAACATTAGGAAGCTGCTTAAACCAGGTCAAGGCACTTGCCCATGTAGCACAATATGTTTTAACTCAGGGTTGGGAACTTGGTGGTCTGCAGGCTGCATGTGGGCCCCTAAGCTCTTGCCCTGATTAATCTCCCTAACCATTTCACTTTTTAAATCTCAAGAAAAATTGAGACTCATGCCTCCAGACATCTTCCAGAGATGCAGTTCTTGGGTAGGTAAAGATTAGAGATGGGGGTATTCGTATACAAATATGAATATCCCCGCACAGGTGGCGTTAATGAGGGTCCAGCCCCATGGGGCCAGATGGTCCACTCACTGATCCACTATGGACGCGGACGGCGCAATTCTACGAATGGCTCTGCAGCGCGTGATCCACTCGCCACTCCTGGCAGGAGGCGGGAGGACAAGCCTCGCTGCAAGGTCGAAGAGTGGCGAGCGGATCGCGCGCTGCGGAGCCATTCATAGAATCGCTCCGTCTGCGTCCGCGGCAGATCGGTGAGTGGACCGTCCGGCCCCATGGGGCCGGACCCTCATTAACACCACCTGTGCGAGGGTATTCGTATACAAATACGAATACCCCCATCTCTAGTAAAGATGTATTCCTTGAACTATATTTTATGCCCCAGTCTCTTTTAAAAAACAAAAACAGGAAGTGCAGCCCTGATCACCAGGGATGGATGGGAAATGGGTGCCCTCCATGGCTACTGTTAAGTTCTGTAAGACTGAATCACATCCATATTGGTTCAGATTCAGAGGTCTAGCTCTGAAGTGTTTAACTAAATTGCATTGGTAACAGTCTGCGAAAAGCCTTCTCTTGGGAAGCTCATGTGCCTTATTTGGGTCATTCTGGCTGGTTCTTAATTAGCAAGTAATTTCAGCTGCCTTTCAGATGGCTCCTACAGTGTGTTTCTTTGCCCATTTTTAAGAAGCTAAGGGGCTGCATCTTTGTTACCAGTCTTTAACATAGACGATTGGGAAACCACCAGAATTCAATTGGGCCTCAGGTGGTTTAGAATGTAGCTTGTCACTCTGGTGGACAGTTTTGTGACCTTGCACGCACTGGCCAAAATCCTGTTTCTTACTGTAGTAAATGAGAATTTGGTGAGTCAACTCCTCTGTAAGTTCCATTGATCCCAATGGGCCTACTCTAATTGTGACTTCCTTTAGCATAGTAAGTTGCATTTAGAGTAGATCCATTGGAATCAATGAAACCTACAGAGGACTCATTAAATCATCATTGATTCAATGGGCCTTCTCTAGTGTGATTTACTGCATGAAGCAATAGGATTTTGGCCAGTGTATGTTCTGGAAAGCTGGCTGCTATTTGCTTAGGCTACTCAGGTTTTTGTCAGCCATCTTGTCAAGCTGTATGTTCTAACTGTCTGTCTGTATTCTGGCCTAACTGGACCTTTTAAAAAACTCTTAACAAAATAAAATGTAACACTTCTTCACCAGTTGGGCATTTAGTAGTGTGTGTTTTGGAGAGATTTGCTACTAAAACCTGCTTGGACCTTCTGGTCATGTTATCAGCTGTCTAGTGCCTGCTTGGGACTCTGGGGGAAAAGGCTGTTCTGTTTCCAAGACTTAGTTGCCTACAAAGTCTGCTAAAGCTTCAAGCCAATTCTAGCCTGAGAACTGAAGTGGTAGCAAGGTAGGTTGCAAAGTTGTTGTGGTCCTGGATTAAGTGCCTTGGGTCACTCTGTCCCTGTGTGTGTGGTGCCAGGTGAGGATGCTGGTTTATCCCCAGCTAGTGATCACTCTAAGGGAAACAGAAATAAGATGAAGCCTAGGGGGAAACTCTTGATAGCTACTCATGTCCCATCTGGCAGTGACTCTTCAGGATCTGAGGAAGAAGTCTTTGACATTCCCCGCTGTAACTGAGATCATTTTAGTTTCCAGCACAAAGTCTGATTTGAGACTGCCTGCTTTGTTCCCACTTAGGTTACCTTAGAAGTTGCAAACCACACTAGAAAAACTGAAATTCCAGTCAGGCATTCTGGGAAGAACAGGCAATCCTGAGGCATGTTTGATGTATACCCATTTTGTCCCCCACCCCACCCCACCCCACCCCACCCCACCCCACCCCGTGACTGAGAACAGCAGCATTCAGCTAGTTTAATGGGCTCAAGTAAGCGCTTAGATCAGTGGTTCCCAATCTTAGGTATTCCAGGTGTTCTTGGACTGCAATTCTCAGAAGCCCTCACCAGAGACCTTTGGGTAGTGTGGGCGGCATAGATAGATAGATAGATAGATAGATAGATAGATAGATAGATAGATAGATAGATAGATAGATAGATGGATAGATAGATGGATAGATAGATGGATAGATAGATGGATGGATAGATGGATGGATAGATGGATGGATAGATGGATGGATAGATAGATGGATAGATAGATAGATAGATGGATGGATGGATGGATGGATGGATGGATGGATGGATGGATGGATGGATGGATGGATGAGCTGGCTGGGGTTTCTGGGAATTGCAGTCCAAGAACACCTGAGTTACCCAAGGTTAGGAATCACTGGTCTAGATTGAGGCAAGCCGTTGTTGCCTATCCAAATATTTTTGGCCTACAACTCCCACCAGGCAATGATGAAGAATTATGGGAGTTGCTGTCCAAAAGCAACTAGATTAACTTCCTTATTCAAATTTGTATTTCCATCAGCCTGGCCTATGCCAAACTGATGAAATGTTTGCTGAGACTTGATAATATCCAGTCCTTTACAATCACTTGCATTGCAAGAAGTTCCTTTTTTAGCGTGCAGAAGTTGGCCCTTTAAGAAAGAGATATCAAGCTTATTAGGAGAGATTATAACATCAAGAGTTGAAAGGAAAATATATAACCCTGACAATTAGACACCTCCAGGATTAGATTTTGTCTGGTGGAATTAAAATCAAATGATTTAGTGGCCTGCTTGGAAGAAATGGATTTCAATAACCTCCATTTGTATTGCTGTCAGTTCAAGTTTGACAAATTTATATACAGAGAGCAGAGAATTGTATAAGTATTTGTCAGTTAATGATGGTGTCATTATGCCTTTTAAATCTTGGCCAGAATAATCTCTCATTCATAAGAGCATGTTTGGAAATGTAACAATAAAATTATGCTAAAGAGTGCAAAGTCACGGCACAGCACTTACTACCAGGAGCATCTTTGCAATCTGCCATAAAAGCTGGTGGCTTGGTGTAAATGCTGCTCGAAGAGTATGTTCTTTTAAAAACAGGGTGGACAACTTTGACTCTCTAGATGTTTCTGAACTGCAAATCGCACAATCCTTCACCCTCAGCTATGTTACTTAGGGTTGATGGGAGTTGTAGGTTATAAACATCTGAAGAGTTTGCTGTTGGCCACCCTTTGATTTAAATGCATACATGAGAAATTGACCGAGTATTTATGAATGGAAAGAATGGATATAGAGGGTGCCAGGTTTCAGGACATTAGCTGAAGAAGTCTCAGGGCATGGTCTCTAGGTAGATGAACAAATTGAAGGCAAGCAGTGCTAGAAAAGGAGAACATGTTATTCTTATGTGTGAGCAGCTTTTGTTCACTCCCTTCTCCTTTTTATTTTTTGTTGGCTTAAAGGTATCAATGTGGTGTTTGGATTTCATGTATTATTTTTTATTTATTTAAAATATTTTTACCCTGCCTTTCGCCTTGAAAAGGACCCAAGGCAACTTACATCATTAAAAGACAACATTTAAAGCTAAAAAGAGCAAGTATACAAGTACTAAAAAGAATCAAACAACTACAACAAATAAAAAATGGTAGATTAAAAACCAACACCAAAAACACATTCAAATCAGTAAGACACAACAGTCCATTAAAAAAAAAAAACTCCACTCAGGCAGCCACTCACTAAGGGAAAGCTTGCCCGAAGAGAAAGATCTTTGCCTGCTTTCAGAAGAACAGTAAAGATGGGACCAGTCTGGCCTCCTGTGGGAGTTCCAAAGTCTGTGAGCAGCAATGGAGAAGGCCTTCTTCTGCATCTCCACCAATCGTGCCTGTGAAGGTGGCGGGACTGAAAGGCCCCTCCTGATGATTTAACACCCGAGGCGGCTCATAATGGGAGACAGAGTCTTTGAGATAACTTGGCCCTAAGCTGTTTAGGGCTTTATAGGTTAGAACCATCACTTTGAATTCTGCCTGGAAATGAATTGGCACCCAGTGGAGCTGCTATAAGAGGGGGATTATGTGATCCCTGTGACCAACCCTATTTCACAATCTGGTTGCTGTGTTTTGGACCTGCTGAAGTTCCAAACACTTTCAAGAGGCAGCCTCACATGGAACATGTTACAGTAATCTGGGATGTAACTAAGGCTTAGGTTTCTATTGCCTTAAAATACTCAGAAATCATAACCTGGTCTTTTCCCAGTCGCTGTCATCAAGTATTTTAGAGAAAGACATAATTCACTAATATACCATTCACAAATGGCAGAATGCTCTCAGTTACTACAGAGGTACAGCTTTACTCGAGTGCAAAATATTAAATACGAAGCAGAGCTCCACGTGGAATGTCTGGTAGATGTTCCAGTGTGTGCAGCAGGGTCCACCCTGAGGCTAATAAACAAAACACTATTTACTGAAGTAGGTGTGTGCTCAGTGTAATGAAGAAGGGCACATGTTAGAACTTGGGGAGTTAAGCCTTTGTCTTTCTCCTAAGAATAATAGTCATGTGCCATAAAGTCAATTCCGACTTACGGTGACCCTTTCCAGGGTTTCCTGAGTACAGAGTACTCAGAATTGATTTACCATCCCCTTCGTCTGGGGGTGCTCTGGAACTGTGCCATTTGCCCAAGGCCACACAGACTGGCTTTTCTCCTAAGAGGCACAGTGGAGATTAGAACGCTGGACCAGGTAGCAAATTTATTGAGCTACCCTTCTCTTCCTTAAACACCCAGTTCTCCTAAACAACCACTGCCATGTGGCATAAGCCTATACTGGGGCTGGTGTTAGCACTATACAGGATCAAGTAATTACCTCAGGTAACAGATGTGGGCTGGGTGCAGTAATAGCAGCTTTGTGGCAGTTCCTCTTGAACTCCTCAGTGGTTCTTTTCTATGAAAGGGCACCCTTGTGTATGCCACACAATCTGTCTTGTAATCCATAAACATGCCTCAGGTGCATGTGGGAAGACACTGTCTCATTGCCAAGATTGAAATAAGAATCTACTGCCAGTTTACCTCTGTACGTGGGAGGAGGGGAGCGTACTGTTGCCTCAGGCAGCAAACTGTCTTGAGCAAGCTTTGTGTACTGTGGCTAAAAACAACAACTCCCAGATTGGAAGGGGAAGAAGAGGAGACACAAGAGCCCAAAAGTGCATAAGGAGAAGCCCAGCCACTTTCCCCTTTGCCATGGGGACAGAATGCAGTGTAACTGCAGTGCAGATAAAGCACTTTGTGAGATGAATCGGGAACCACTGTTGTGATTCCATTTCCAGCTTATTGCATGAGAGAAGTCACTCAGCAGTGGAAAGGGGGCTCTAGCCCGAAATCAGCAGCCCACGTGAAAAACAAGCATGTGCAGTATTTACAATAGTAATTCAGTGAGATATTCAAGCAGCAGGATTTCAGTCTGAGCTGCTGCTGGATCTGTTTCAAGCACCAGCAAACAGCAGAGAGGTCCTAGCCCTTTTGTCATCCTTGCAGCTGCTGCGAAACCTGCATACAATAAGAAAGCAAAGGCACCATGGAAAAGATCTCTTATTAAATGGATTTGTCAGCAGAGTGACAGGGAGCAGAGCCCATGTCAAACACTCAGCTGTTAGTCACTTGGGGGGGGGGGAGGAATCAGAATAATTAGCCTTGATGGGAAGGAGATGGCTGTTGCCAGGGCGGCATTCTTTGTAAAGAACTGCAGTTGTTTCCAGGCAAGGAGAAGTCTTGAGTTTCTCTGTTACTATTGGTACTTTTGAACCAATAAAGAAAGACACTTGAGTGGTACGCACACAAAACAGGCAGTTCTCCAACTCCAGCACTGTTCTGCTGATTTTTCAGTCCTACTCTTCTACCCATGCATGAGCACCATTTTGAAGAAGGATGGGACTCTGGTGTTCAGCAAGAGTCACTGAGAAGTTCAAAAGGCCAAGTCTTTGATAGATTTGAAAGGAAATGGCAAAAACAAAGCAAATATACTTCTTCGTCCCTCCCCCCCAAAAAAACTCTCACTGATTTTTCAGAGCAATTTTTACTGCCTATAATATGCTGAAAATGTTTAGCCTCTTGAGACATGACTCTCTTACAGATATATATTCTATCTGAATGCTCTCCAGTTTTTGTATTCATTGCTTATAACTGCCAGAAATATATGTCCCTCTCCTAGAAATGTCAGTGGTACTTTCACGGCAAGGCTTTGAGGCAGAAGCCTAGGACTCCAATCAGCAGGATGAATGAGAGGCACCCCAAAAGGAACCAGCCTGATTTATCACATTTGGAAGGGAATGATGTCTATCATTCACTGACCTTCTAAAGAAGGAGACAGGTGAGACCGTGACATCTAAAACCTTAGATTTCTTAATTATGGAAATATGGGTGAGAGAAAGGACAGGAAGGATTCAACCTCTCTGTCCAGAGTTACTTTTGGGACAACAAATTCCACACTGACCATGCTGGCCGAACCATCCTGGATGCCTTGGTCAAAAAAGTAGTGTTTCCAAACTTTGCCCCTGCTCTCTCTTAATGGCATCCCATGCCATATCCTGTGATATATGAG
Organism: Intellagama lesueurii; assembly: GCA_037013535.1. Taxonomy (NCBI): domain Eukaryota; kingdom Metazoa; phylum Chordata; class Lepidosauria; order Squamata; family Agamidae; genus Intellagama; species Intellagama lesueurii. The sequence continues at coordinate 93,395,150 of JBAJHW010000003.1, read as the reverse complement.
CAGTTCATAGTACAAATGTTTGGTGCAAGCTTGCTTGGGCATCTATAGTTCAGACATAATTAAAGTATTTTCTTTCTTCTTCCAATCTCATTTTTGCTTATTATGATGTTTTGTTAGTGCTCTGCTTGAATTCATTGTACAAAACAGGCCACCACTAGTTCCTTGACAGCATAGCCTCAGAATGAACTCAGTCCTTGTTATTGTACCTACAATAAAAATTCATGTAAGAAATAGTTTAGGTCCTCGACAACCACCATGTGCATTATTTCTTCTAGCAAATCCGCCTTTGCATGGATGTTGATTACAAGCTCTTAATTTCACTTTTATTGCTTCTGTCCCCTTGACTGTAGGCTTCCAGCAATCCAAACGTTGAGAGCATGAGTAGTTTTATGTCTTCCAAATATTATGGTAGGATGACTTTCCTATTGCTTTTGTTGGTGGTCATGCATTGGGCCTAACCAACTACAGTGGTGCCTCGCTAGACGATTGCCTCGCAGGACGAGGAAATCGCTAGACGATGCCTTTTTGCGAGCGCTACTGCGCTTCGCAAAACGATGTTTCCCTATGGGGAATTTCGCTAGACGATGAGGTTTCCCCATAGGAGTGCGCCGACTAGTGGTCAAAAGCTGTCAGTGCAGCTGTCAGTGCATTCCTATGGGGACCCTCACTCGCTAGACGAGGTTTCCCTATGGGAAATTTCGCAAGACGACTGCGTTTTCCCTTGGAACGCATTGAAGCGATTTCAATGCATTCCAATGGGAAAACGTGCTTCGCTAGACGATGTTTTCGCTAGACAGCGATCCTCGTGGAACGGATTAACATCGTCTAGTGAGGCACCACTGTACATATGTCACGGGCCTCTATTGACTCCAAGCCTCATTATCTTACATAGCCAAATGATGTCACAACATTAGCAACTGTGTCAGAGATAATACCTTTTGTGCTGAAAGCCCACTGGAGCTAAGTGGATCATGCTGTTCTTCATGACAGATTATCTATTCTTGTACTCCACTGGGTATACTTTCAGGAGCAAGGGAATTATATTCTCAGTGGTGCGCCAATGGAAAATGTGATGTTTTGCCTCATTCTAGAGACCTTTGTTTTGATTCTAAGCAGACGGTGATGCAATGGCACTCCTGAAAAGCAAAGTACCACTTCAGAGGAATGTTCTTCTAAAGAGCTGTTCAGGTGCCTCTAATACTGTTGAAAATTCTCCATTAATTTTTTTTAAAGAGTGGCATTATAATTTTCCCTTCCTCACTGCATGACTTCAGCTCATACAGATTTTGGAGGGAACAGAGGCATAAGTAGAAAGGACACCATAAGATCAGAAAGAAATAGGATATTCTTACAAAAGAGGGCAGCTGGCTGGATAGCTCAGTGAGTTGGAAGAGTCAGGATTTCTGATTCCCCATTGTGTGTCTCAGAAGAGTCAGCCTGTGAGGCCTTGGGCAAGCTGCACTCAGTCCCAGAGTGTCTGCAGAAGAAGAGAATAGTAAACAACGTCTAAGTAATCTATACCTAGAAAACCCTTAGGAAGGAATTTACTTAGGAGGGCAGAACTCAAGGCTGGTTTACCCATATTTGTTTCTACATTACATATGGGAGAGAATTTCATTTGGTTCTTTAGTTTTATAAGAACTTTCAAATATTTTCCAAAAAATATAGTATACATTTTATAGAATGAATGCAACGTGACAACAAATTCTAACGTAGGGAGAAAGATTTACCTATTGGACTCTGAGTGACTGGCTTAAAAAGCAGGCTTTGAATTGCAGTATATATAGTAATAGCTGTAGTGATGTATAGAGCAACTGCTTATTTTTCTGTCAGGCTCTTTATCTTTAACTGCAGCATGACAGATGCAACTCTCTTCATTCCAGAATAGCTATATCTATGGAATCTGAACAGTGCAAATATTTGAGCCTTCCCTTTGGTTGGTTGATGTTGAAAAGAATTTACCAAAATCTGAACACTTATTCAATAATTTGAATTTGAGATTTTAAAATATTGAGTGAACCTGACAGATTTGTCAGCTGATATCTTTGCCAAGTCATATATTTCATGTGTATCATTTGCTGCTTTGGTTACTTGGTCAATGGCTTCCACTGAAAAGTCTTGTGAGTGAATATCAAGTGCTGTCTGTAAGGACTACTTGTTAGTCGCTCTTTCCTGTATGCAAGCCCTCACTTCGTATTACATGGTTAGATGGAATAAATTATATGGCTTGCTTTTCTGAATGGATCCATCACCCAATTGTGATGCGATGTTAAGGAGCAGCCAATTTTCCGCATATTCAAGAAGCATTGGTTGAGCTAAGCCACTTATCTAATCTTTGGGTGTTACACTCTGGGACTGAATGTTTCCAAGCAGAGGGTTTCCTGCACTCTCCAGCCATCACTTTGCCATTTTATATTAAAGTAGATTTTATTGTTGAAACCGCACGCTATTGTGAGGAATCAGTTTGGCTTTCTTTGCACCACTGGCATGATGTTGCTCTTTGTGAAATCTTTGGCTCCTTCCCCCTTGCTGTCACAAAGATACAGTTTCTGCAGTCCTTTGGAATCTGCCACATTCTGAAAGTTGACGTTCAAAAAGTCATTATGTCAAGCTCTGTTTTCATGCAAGGAAGCCAGACAAGTCATCTGCATCCAGAAACACTGGGAAGACAGGGGCAATCTATTTGGGGTCTGGACATTAGCTGTTTGCAACGCATTATTTTCAGTGACATATGCATTCTGATTTTGCATGCAGATGTTGTCAATCATCATTGCATCATTTTCACTAGAAGCACATCTCACTGTTCCTATCTCAGTGTACAGTATTTTCCACATAGCCATGTATAATTATGCATAACGAGTTGCATTGGAGCAAAACTCTTCCCATGCAGTGCTGGAAGGCAACAGAATCACTGGTGCAACACAGCAAGGCAGAGAGTGTCAGTCTGTTTGTCTGGGTAATGCGCTATGTCCCACGTGCCCGTATGATCACCAAGGAATGTGTGAAAAATATGTTTTATTTTGTTGCTCCATTTGTTTTCATCCCTTCATTATGAATTCTTCAAAATCTCAGTTGTTTCATTAATCAGTCATTAAGTCCCATTATTTCATTAGTCACATTTGTTGGGATTGCTGTTTTCTTTTGCTGGGTTTTGTCACCTCCTGCAATAGTAGTCCCAATTGATTTCAGTGACTACTTCAAGTCATGATTTGGCCTGAATTCCCAAAATGTAGCATCAGTTGGGGAGCATGGCAGTTTTTGTGACAAAATGGCAGCAGTTACAGAAAAATGGCTATGTGCACTAGGAGACCTCTACCCCACAGATGAATGTCTTGGAATAGCACAACACATAAATCCTGTACAGGCATTAGAGAATTCCAGTTTGTGAAGACACTTAGAGAAGAGAACCTCTCCATGGTCATTTCCCATACCCATTCTTCAATGTGTCTGAAGAGCAGAGAGTGCCGAACATTTTTGTCCACCTGAACAAAATCCCAGACCCTCATTTTCCAGAGTTTTTGCTCATGTGGAGGCTCTCTATGCAAGCAGGAACCTTCTTCTCTTCAGACTCAGTGGTGAGTTTATGTGGATGACAGAGGGGGCAGGACTAGGTTTTTCCTCCTTAGAGCTGACAAGTCAGGATTATGTAATGCCTAAATAGGATTATAGGAAGTTAAGAGGTTGGGGCTGGATGTCGAGGACCTACATAGATTCAAGTTTCTATGGAGCAATGCAACTCATGGGGAGACCTTAGCCAGGGTTAAGTTCTTCTTCCCACCTGTTGTCAGCTTTATTTACCTCAGAAAGTTCTTATGAACATACTGTGGTGAGAACATACTGTGAACATAGTGTGGTGCCATGTAAACTGCCTTAAGTTTACTGAAATAGTAGTAGGCATCCTTCAGTCTCGAGAGACTATGGTAACGTGCTCTGTATGGAGGTCTTGGAACAGCGTCTAGTGTGGCTGAGAAGGCCAATTCGAGAGTGATAATCCCTTCCACACTGAAGACAACTACAATCTGTCCCCTGTCCAGCTCCCTGGTTTTGCTGGTTTCGGGACTGCCTCTTTGTCTCAGCCTGCTGGACAAGTGTCTCTTCAAATTGGGAGAGGCCATGATGCACCGCCTGCCTCCAGGCTGAATGCTCAGACGTCAAAGTTTCCCATCTGTTGAGGTCCATTCCTAAGGCCTTCAGATCCCGCTTGCAGATATCCTTGTATCACAGCTGTGGTCTCCCTCTGGGGTGCTTTCCCTCCGCTAATTCTCCATACAGGAGATCTTTTGGAATCCAACCATCAGCCATTCTCACGACATGCCCAAGCCAACGTAGACGTTGCTGTTTCAGTAATGTATACATGCTAAAAATTCCAGCTCGTTCTAGGACTACTCTATTTGGAACTTTGTCCTGCCAGGTGATACCAAAAATGCGTCGGAGACAACGCATATGGAACGTGTTCAGCTTCCTCTCCTGTCGTGCACAAAGGGTCCAGGACTCGCTGCAGTACAGGAGTGTGCTCAGGACACAGGCTCTATAGACCTGGATTTTGGTGTATGCCGTCAACTTCTTATTAAGCCATACTCTCTTTGTGAGTCTAGAGAACATGGTAGCTGCTTTGCCAATGCGTTTATCCAGCTCGACATCTAGGGAGAGAGTGTCAGAGATCGTTGAGCCAAGGTACACAAAGTCATGAACAACCTCCAATTCTTGCGTGGAGATAGTAATAGAGGGAGGTGAGTCCACGCCCTGGCCCATGACTTGTGTTTTCTTCAGGCTGATTGTTAGTCCAAAGTCTTGGCAGGCCTTGCTAAAATGATTCATGTGTTGTTGGAGGTCTTCAGCAGAGTGGGCAACAACGGCTGCATCATCGGCGAAGAGGAAGTCCCGCATGCATTTCAGTTGGACTTTGGTCTTTGCTCTCAATCTAGAGAGATTAAAGAGCTTTCCATCTGATCTAGTCCAGAGATAGACACCTTCTGTTGCAGTTCCAAAGGCCTGCTTCAGCATGACAGCAAAAAAGATCCCAAACAGGGTCGGTGCGAGGACACAGCCTTGTTTTACTCCACTTCGGATGTCAAAGGGATCTGATGTTGAGCCATCAAAAACTACAGTGCCCTTCATTTCCTCATGAAAGGACCTGATGATGTTAAGGAGTCGAGGTGGACATCCAATCTTGGGAAGTATTTTTAAAAGGCCATCCCTGCTAACCAAATCAAAGGCCTTTGTGGGATCTATGAAGGCCACAAAAAGTGGCTGTTGTTGTTCCCTACATTTCTCCTGCAACTGTCTGAGGGAAAATACCATGTCGGTGGTGGATCTATTAGCTCGAAATCCACACTGTGATTCTGGATAGACTCTGTCTGCAAGCACCTGGAGTCTCTTCAGCACAACATGGGCCAGCAGCTTCCCTACAACGCTGAGAAGAGAGATACCACGGTAGTTATTGCAGTCGCCCCTGTCTCCTTTGTTCTTATACAATGTGACGATGTTTGCATCCTTCATGTCCTGTGGTACTCCACCTTCCCTCCAGCAAAGACAAAAGACTTCATACAGTTCGGTGGTGATGATCTCTTTACAGCACTTCAGCACTTCAACGGGGATGTTATCCTTCCCAGGTGCCTTGCCAGAGGCAAGGGAATCCAAGGCCGCTTTTATTTCTGCTAAAGTTGGTTCACTGTCCAGCTCTTCCAAGACAGGCAGGCACTCGATGTTATTTAATGCCTCTTCGGTTACTACATTCTCTCTGGAATATAGCTCAGAGTAGTGCTGCAGCCAGTGGTCCATCTGCTGTGCTCGGTCCTGGATGATCTCGCCTGTAGCAGACTTCAAGGGAGCAGATTTCTTCTGTATTGGACCTAAAGCCTGCTTGATACCGTCATACATTCCCTTGATGTTACCTGTGTCCGCTGCTATCTGTATCTGAGAGCAGAGCTGAAGCCAATAATCGTTGGAAAATCTCCTGGCAGCCTGTTGGACTTGGCTACGAGCAGCTCAAAGAGCCCGCAAGTTGTATTCACTAGGACAGGCTTTGTATGCTGCTAGAGCTCTCCTCTTTTCCTCGATGGCTGGCATCAACTCCTCCAAATGGGCTTCAAACCAGTCAGCCGTATTTTTGGTCTTCTTGCCAAATGTGGACAAGGCAGTGTTATAAACAGCGTTCTTGAAATGTTCCCATCGTTCAGGTGCATTTGCATCAGCCAGGCCTGGAAGGGTTTCCTGAAGTGCTTGGGCAAATTCCTTCACTTTTCTTTGATTGCAAATCTTGTTGATGTCAATACATGGTCTTCCTTCCTTTTTCGTGTGATACAATCTGTTTGTTCACAGTTTTACTCTACTACACACCAGGGAGTGATCAGTATTGCAATCAGCACTCTGGTAACTGCGTGTGATCGTAATACTAGGAAGGCTAGAACGTCTAGTGAGGATCAAATCGAGCTGATGCCAATGCTTTGATCTTGGATGTCTCCAAGAGACTCTGTGTTGAAGCTTCATATTAAAGAACGTGTTGCTGACACAGAGACCATAATAACAGCAAAACTCCAGCAAGCGTTGGCCATTTTCATTCATCTTACCAATGCCAAAACGGCCTAGACAGGTGGGCCAAGAGTTGTGATCAGCACCAACTCTAGCGTTAAAGTCTCCGAGAATGAACAGCGGCTCTCTCTCAGGGACTTTTTTGATAGTAGCTGCCAGATTGTCATAGAATTTGTCTTTGACTTCTGTTGTGGACGACAGTGTTGGTGCATATGCACTAATGAGGGTGACCGGTCCCACTGATGAGTGGAGCTGCAGAGACAGGATTCTTTCACTCACCGCAGTAGGTGGAACAATGGATCTCAGCAGAGTATTTCTGACCGCAAATCCAACACCATATTCCCTGGTCTCATTCAATGGTTTTCCCTGCCAGAAGAATGAGAAGTTTTTTTCTTTGACAGATCCCATGTCTGGCAATCTCGTCTCTTGCAGGGCAACAATGTCCATCCGCAGTCTACTCAGTTCCATGTTGATGACAGCTGTCTTGCGCACGTCGTCTATTTCCTGCAGGTTGTCAGAAAAGCCAGGGGTCATTGTCCGAACATTCCAGGTGCCCAACTTTAGGGCAGAAGTTTTCTTCTGATTGTTGCATGGTGCAGGGTTATCAATCTGCTTGTTGGCTTTCACCCTACCTAGTGAGGTGCAGTGACCTCTCCCACCATCAGAGGTAGCCCCTGGCATCATGCTCTACGCCAATCGAGCAAAGACTTATAACCAGTAACTGCTACTTCCCGTGTTATTTCGACACTGTATGCGAAGCTGGAGTGTCCTCTCCAGAGCACGAAGCCTGGGTAAAATAACATGGAGGATAGGCTGTTACCCAAGCAGCAAATCCACCCTCTCCACGTCACTGAAATAGTCCAATGGAAAGGCAAGAGCCAATACAACTGGTTCCAGCGACGTCGCAGGAGTTGCCAGAACGACACGAACTGACTCCTGGACTCCGGCTCCGGATTTTGCCTCGAGGTTATCTCCTGAAGCCTTTTCCATCAGTGGATATAGCCACAAGGCAGTGGAGGTTTGAAATTGGAGTTTTCCTTCTCCTAGATGGGCTGCCTTCCATGGCTGACGAGCCCCACCTACCCAGCCTGCTCCCTAATAGTGCGGAAGTATGATCCTACTCCTAAAACATTCCTGCCCCCCAGGTGTATGCAATGCTATTTGGCTTTCCTATTTAGCAGATTAGAGTCAAAAATAGAACCAGAGAATTTCGCGCGCCGTTAGGCACGCTCTTCTGCTGGCACTAATTTAAAGCCAAAACCCCACCCCCTCAGACCATGAGATCAGGGAGTACAAAGTTCAGCCTAGCTAAAAAGCCCTCACCAAATAAAATGTCCCCCAAGCACAGCTCCCTCCTGCCTGAGCTTCCTCTTCAGGAAAGGGTTACTGAAATAAGGGTTTGATATAAATGTAAATAATAATCACGTACTGTCATGTCAATTCTGACTCATGGCAACTCTTTTCTGGGTTTTCCAGGTAGAGAATACTCAGAAGTTATTTACCATTCCCTTCTTCTGGGATTACAGGTGAAAGCAAAAAAATAGAATAAAAAAATAAAAATTAAGAGTTAAAAAAAAAGACAAAAACATGATAGCACTTTAAAGGTTAACTTATATATTTTTAATGTGAGCTTTTGGGGACAAGTCCACTTCATTAGACATTTTGCTTGCACAAACTACCCCTTCTACCCCTTCTTCCGGGGGGTGTCCTGAGACTGTGCAGCTTGCCCAAGGCCACACAGGCTGGCTCTCCTCACAGGAGGCACAGTGGGGAATCGAACTCCCAACCCTTGGTTCTGCAGCCAGACACCTAAGCCACTGACCTATCCAGCCAGCTATGTAAATGTAGAAATAAAATAAATAGTTGCCAGGTATTGGCTGCTGAAAGAAAATTCTACCATTGGAAGAGCTTAAGCCCCATGAATGACAAATAGGTATGATACTTGGCAACTGGCATTCATATCAGAATGTATACAAAATGAACTATGTCATCCATTGACTTCACTTTTCCACTCACTCTTAGACTACTGTAAAATAGCTGCCAAAACAAACAAACAAAAAGCCCAACATGAAAGAGTGAACGTTAAGATTTTTTTTTCTTGAACATCTTCATGCTTCCCCCTCATCATCCTGAAGCAGCCATTTCTGCTGGGGAAACCAGTCAGGAGAGAGCAATAGATTCACCCAATGAACCAAATTCATCTGCGCCTTTGACCAAACACAGACATTTCAGAAGGGGCAGTTTCTCTCACACTGGCCTTACCAGCAAATTCTATTTTCTGTAATTCATGTCCTGTAGAATTATGGAAAGGCGATGGAAAACCCTATCTATTTGGGTAGGAAGTGGAAAATTCTGTTTTTTCTAATTGAATTTTCATTTAAAGGGAGTGAAGGGGGGGGGGAGTCTCGGCTACTCCTTGATTTGGTGTCCTTCCCCTCTTTCTCTGCAGTACCTTAATCTTCAAGAAAGTGGGAGGAACAGAAGTTCCTCAGCAGTTTCATACCTCATGTCACATATACGTACGCTGTCCTTCAGATCTAAACTAATTTAAAGTCTGTGCAATGTTCTCCATTCTCTGTTCCCTTGTGAAAAAGCTCACTTTCCACAGTGGTACTGCCAGAGGGAAGTGGCCTACAGTTTATCTTGACTAGGGTGGACTGGTGAAACAGGATCTACTGGCTGATTGGTAGGCTGGGAGGGAGAGCTTTGCAGTAGATCAATGCAAGTCACCAACACCTGCTTATATAACAATAGCAATTTTTAGGGCCAAGTTAGACTCTGAGAATCCCCAGTCTTTAATAACTCAGATGAAGATTTGTATTTGTGCATGCATAACATTTAAAATGTAAGAGGCAGGAGGTTCAGGAGATAACTGGTTCTGTCCCAAGAGACCCATTTTCCATCTGGCCCCAGTGGATGGATCTTTGTAAGCCACAAAGTAGATCTCTAAAGTTTGCCCACCTCCTGTTCTAGACAAACAGGAAGAGAAGGAAGGCCTCTACCTGTACTCTGCCACTACAAGGTTTGGGGAAACATACTACCACCACCCCTTTATTGGGACAGCAACTGATGAAATTCTGGGGGTGGGGGTGGGGGGTGGAAACAGCAATGAAATTCTGAAGGAAAAAAAACACACCCTCTCCAGCACATTCGTCCACTCACAATTTTGCTAGTGAGCTGCTGGCCATATTAAGTTCTGCTCCCATGACACGACACCAAAACAGGGAATAGAAAGATCAAGGCAACATGGACCAGGACTGGATAAAGACATTGTACCACTGAGGCACTAGACATGATCCCCCTGCCCACTTCCACATGCAGAAATAAACTGGGCTACCAAGTGAATCTTACTTGAGCAATGGCAGTGGTGCAGTGTCCTCCATTGCCTCTGAAGGCAGCAGGTTAGTTTAGGCCATGGAAACACTCTGCTTTATCTTCTACTACAGGAAGACGACCAGTGAACTTGAATGATTGGATGGCTGTGTAACACTTTTAAGTTCTATGGGACTATTTGCTTACTGTTGTTGAATCTTGCGAAAACATTTTCACAAAATGAGTTTCTTCTTATTTGCAGTTATATAACAGACCACATGAGCAATTGTAACAACGACATGCTACAATTTGTGCAACCAAAACCTCGGCAAGAGCACCAGTAAAGGAGTTGCTTGTAGAATTTGCAAAGTACAAGTGTTGCTTTGATTTCAAAGTCAGACAAAAATTCAAGATATCTTCCTCAACTCGGTTGGGTATCCACAACAAAGGAGAATCTTCAAAACCCTAAAATAAAATATCAATACAATCGTATGCAATTCATGAATTCATTATGTAAATTCATCTCTCCAACATAAACATATAAAAATTATACCATGACCAAGTTGGCAAGGGCCTTAGTAGTCTAAGCTGCACAGTAACTCTGGCCTCTTCAGCTCTCCCGCTCTTTTTGGGATTCAGATCTCTTACTCACAGCCTAGTTCTTTCTTAGTCCTACCCCTTTAGGTGAAACCAATATTTCATAGAGGTTACAGCTGCTTTTGTTGCCCCACCCTCACCCCTGCCACTTCAGCATTTATTGGCTAAGATGGTTCCCTCACTCTGCCTAATGGCAGACTCAGCCTGGGCACTGAGTTAACTTGACTTCTCATATGTTTACATGTGACAGTACAACAAATGGCTCATGTCTCAGCTATAGTGCCATAGCTAGGGTGGCGCTTCCCTGTCACCGAAGAGGAAAGTGAAAGAGAACATTGATTTGCATAAACTTGCAGATTAGTGTACCTCTCTCTCAAATTGGGAACACAGTAACCATATGACTTATTTACCTGCTGATTTTGCTGGCTAGGCATTGGTCACTGTGGACAGGCAGCTTCAACGTCCCTGCTCTCCATCCTTTTCCTTCTTTATCTTTAAATCAGGTTAGTAATGGACAGGCATTCAACTGGAAGACACATTCGAAAGGAAGACCATCCTTGGAAGTCCTTCAAATAGAAAACTATCCTTATTCGAAGAGGGCATGAGGTCACCCTACACTTACTTAAGACTATGAAACAAGAACATGAAACAGCTCAGAAGTGTACATAGTTAGTGTGACTTGATACTTAACTCTTTGTTCCTTGTCAATAAAATGAAAACGTTGGTTCTGTTGGTGCTCTGGAAACAGTGGAAACTGAGTCCACTAGCTGAGACAAGCAACTGTGAATGTCTGAAGCGGAAACTCCAGTCCTGACTCCATACTCATCTCTCGGAACTTCAGCCTCATCCCTTGTGGCGTTTTTAGCATCAGCCTTGCAAGTCTTCCTTCTCCTCTTCCTTCCCCAAAATGTTATGCATTAATGAAAAGAGATTACTTTTATTGAAAAAAAGTATTAATAGTATTTAGAGATCTCAGTGGAGCAGTCATGCATCGTTTCTGGCAGAGTTCCCTTATCATCTAGTTAATAGCTTTAGTTTCATAAATTGTTGACCTGGAGATACCTTCAAGGGGAAGTAGAAGGAATTAATTTCCCTTCTAATCTTTGATTAAACAGGCCAATAATTTGCTCGGGTTGCTACATGATTTATAAGGTCTGTATCAGAGAAACAGAGAAGAATAAAGAGATACAGTATCTTCTAAGTTATTATTATTTTCCCCCCTCTGCATATTTGTGACACTGGGAATCTTGCAGCATAGTGAGCTGATGGCAGATACACAGACATGTGCTTCTTAATCAGACATTAAACCTAATGGTACACAATTTAGTCAGTCTGTGATGATGAAAGGTATATTTTATCCCTTTAACTAAGCTTTAGGAAAAGCCTAGAGATAAATTTAATCTAGTTAAGGGAATGCCATGACATTTCCTCAAGATGCTCTATGTGTGTGTAAGCAGATTGTCTGTACTAAGACAGTCCAAGGAAACTAGTCAATCAAATAAGCTCTGCTCCCTTTAGAAATAAATGAATCAGAGGTTGCAAAAGTTACTTTTTTGGGACCATGACTCTTAGAATCCCCCAAGCAGCACGGCCAAGCTCTAGAAATAATATCAACTGAAGTTTATGTTATTTCCATTCTGGAAATGGAAATTATATAACAACCTCTGGAGATTATATAACAGAAGTACAAACAGCTGCTTCCTGAAGATGGTCAGTGATGAAAAAGACTAGTCAGACAAAGAACAGCTCCTTGCATAGTCAGGGAAAAGGTTCAGGATGTCATCAGCAGACTTTTCCATACCTGCAAAGTAATTGAAACTGAAATCTCAACAAAATAACCAATTCCTTTTAGTAGTTCGGAAAAATATGTTAGAGCAACATGATTGACATGGTAGAGTTTACCTCTTAGTTCGGTACCTCATGTTGGAATAGAAGTGAAGGACCCATTCTAATTAACGTTTTATGGAATGTCTGTCCTATTCAGGAGGGAAAATTCCACTTTAAAATGGCAGAAGCAAAGGAAGGGAAACTAAATTCAGTTTTACTAGACAGGAAAAATCAATAATATTTTATACTCATTCCACTGGCCACCTTGAGTTTTCTTTTTCAAAAGACATAAATAAATAAATGGAATCCTTTTGAAAAGAAATCTCGTACACCTCACCTAGAATGTCACACAGAGAGCCAGTGTATGGCAGTTGATAAAGTGTTGGTCTAAGACTCAAGTGACTGAGATTCAAATCCTTGCTTGGCCATGGAAGCCTATTGGGAAGGAGCACTGATAAAACCATTCCTTAAATAGCTCACGTACCTCAGAAACACTGCAAGGGTTGCAGTGTTTCTGAGGTCGGAACTGATTTGACAGCACAAACACACAATGTTAGAATCAGTGCTAAGGTTTACTTATTTTCTCCCCTTTCAGAATAGTATCCATTCTCTAATTTTCATCTCAGGAATATTTGATGAATACTGGAGGATCTTGTCCAGGGTCTCCTGCCAATAGGAGGTAGGTGGGAGGGAGTGGGCTCAGAATTTTCCTAGTGTTTTGTTCTGTTTAATGAGTTCAACAGTTTCAGTTTGAAACACTGGCACTGACACGTTAATTTCCCAATTTCTGAGCCATTCGCAGTTTCACTGTAACGCCCGTGTGTATGGCTTAATCTTTGAGACAAGCATATGCTACTGGCAGGATCAACCAATTTCTAACATTTAACTTTAATTAATTAATTTTTAAACCTAAGCTCTGAAGGCCTATTCCCCATTTGAAGTACAGAAGCGAACAGGCCTCTCAGCTGTGTACTGGTGGTAAAATGAAGTCCTGCTGTTGCTCCCTTTCTTTACTTTCCTTTTCAGGGAAGTCACGCGGCTCCTTCTTTATTTTCAATTAGAACCTATCTTGTAAAGAGGGCTTTTAATAGAAAATTATAGGAAGTTGGGGGTGGAAGATCCTATGTTTATATTGACTTTTTTTTTTGTGTTGCTGTTTTTCCCCCCCTCTTGGACTTTTGATTTGATGACAGCTGCAGAATCTGTTTTGGAAAGTAGTGTGGGGCAAAATATTTTTGACCAGTTGAGGAAACGCCATGTGTGACTCTGTTGTTTGTTCCTCCCTACCTTTTTTTGTTGCTGTTGCCATTAATCAACAGTCCTAAAACAACAATATGGAAAAATCTATTCCGAATCTGATTAGTTTTCAGCATCATTTATCATCCCAAAGCTTCCCTGGGGGGAGGCGAGGAAGTAAATATGTCAATTTAAGAGTGTTCCTTTTGCTGCACAACATTCCCTTCTTCTATTTATTCCTCTTTCCACAAAAGTGACCAATGCAGAATAACAAATGGTGTGGCTTCCACTACAGCTAGTAGTCATGACCGGAAAGGTATAATTCATGCAGAAATAGCATGTAAAAGTTTTACCAATGCATGTGAAATTGACAGGGATCAGAAATAGGCCAGTCTGTCCATCCTTAGCCTTATGCAGCATATGGGGTTTTAACATTCCCCCAAAATCTGAGGCATAGACATTCCAAAATCCATAATACTTCTTGAATTGCAACATGCTACAGTAACCTGGAGGCTTCAGGCCATAAAAAAAACCACATTCACGTGTTCCTGTGTCATAATACCCTTTTTAAAATGTGTTTTTATATGCTGGATTTCATTTCCTTGACCCAACATTCTCTTTCTTTAAAACAGCTGGTTAGGAGATCTGGAGGGTGCAAGTTCCAAATGTAGCTTAAAAACAAAACAAAACTCAGTTTTCATTTTAAATTCGGAGGTCAGTTTATTAACCACACAACATGAAAGGAACTGAAAGTGACTTCTGGAGAAATTTAGTTCTTTGTTTTTTAGTAGTAACATGAGGTAAAAATGTGTTGTTATGTGCTACCAATTTTCTTCTGACTTATGAAAACCCTATGAATTATTGACTTCCAAAGGTCCAATGAAGGCCCATAAGAGTTGAAAGCTAGCATTTGTTTGTGTTGTTTAAGAGGTCTAATGGAGGTGTCACTCCCTCCTTGGCTTTGGATGGTGTATAAAGACTATGTGGCTCCCCGCTCCCACTTTTGTTGACCTCCAAAAGATTACTCTAGATCTCATTTAACTTCCATTAAATGTGATGAAATAGAAACCATGTTTGAAGTTTAAAACAAAATGATTAAAACAACAGCAACATCCAACAGTAGTTGCTTGCACTCTTGCATTCAAAACTCTGCTTCAGGCTGAGGTAATAACAGAACAGAGAAAAGAACACATTTTGTTCCTGTGAAGAAACAAGCACAGCGAGCACCTTTAGTTCTAGAGAAGGTGTTAAGTGTGTGCGCTTGTGTGCGGGCACTTGAACACATGAAAATAAATGAATTTTGCTAAACCAAACTAAAGCTCAACATCTTCATGCTGAAACGCCTGCAATCAAATCTCAGCAACTAATTGCATGTCTCTCCCTCTGGGAGGAGAAAAAACAAAACAAAATTATTTGCTGACTTCAAAGCAAAGAGGTTTTTGTTTTCGTATATGGTAATAACTGGCTCTTAAATGTTCCTGCTTGTGAGCGTGTCTTATATTGCCAATGTCATTCGTTCCAAAGTCTCCTTTGCATATTGCACCAAACAGAGCACGGAAGGGATGCTTCCAGTAACTAAAACTTTCCTCCTCATCAATTAACCACATGCATTCTGTCACATAATGGGCTTGTAGCAACATCATTTACTCGGAAATACTTCCTGGGAGTCCCTCAGGGATGTGTTCTGTTTTGCCACAACTGGCAGCAAATGCACATGGTTATTGATCATTGCTGTGCTGATTGCTTAACGACAACATGCAAGAAAAACTATGTCAGTTTGATGCTGGAAGCCGGACCGGAATTGTTGAGAAGGATCTGTCTCAGCTGAGGATGGTGCTTTCCTTTACAATCCCAGAGGAGGAGGTCTCTACATATAGCTGGCATGCAAGGAAGCTAGGAATAGAAACATATATATATTTCACTTTCGGGACTTAATGGAGTGAGAGAGGGATGCCTATTCATTCCCCCCTGTATTTAACCTCTGTGGCTTAGATTTAATTTCAAAGGACCAGAAGAGGATTAATTTGGCAAACAAATTGCCAAAATACTTGTCTCTACTCAACAGAATGTATGAGACCAGAACTTGGAAAAGTTACATTTCTGGACTACAAGTTCCAGAATCCCCCCAGTTAATAGCCCTGCGGATGGGGTGAAGGATTCTGGAAGCTGTTGCCCAAAAAAGTAACTTTTCTAAGCTATGAATCAGACTACTGGTCTATCTAGTATAGGAGGGTTTCCTTGTGATTAGCAACCAATCATAGAATCATAGAATAGGGAAGTTGGAAGGGGCTTATAAGGCCACCAAGTCCAACCCTCTGCTCGATGCAGGAATACAAATCAAAGGATATCTGTCAGGTGGTTGTCCAAATTTCTCTTGAATGCCCCCATTGTTGGAGCACTCACCACCGATCGAGATAATTGGTTCCACTGCCATACTGCTCTAACAGTTAGGACGTTTTTCCTGATATTCACCCAAAATCTGGCTTCCTGTAACTTGAGCCCATTGTTGTGTGTCCTACACTCTGGGATGATTGAGAACAGATCCCGCCCCTCCTCTGCATGACAGCCTTTCAATCGTCAAGATCCTTCCAGAAGCATCATCTTTTACCAGAGATTATCTTTTTAGAACCTGGAGTTGCTTCACGTTGAGTCTCAGGTTTGTTTACCAAACACACACTGCCTCAGAGCACCTATGGCAGTGATTCCCGACCTTGGATCCCTAGATGTTCTTGGACTAAAACTCTCAGAAACCTTCAGCACTAGTTGTGCTGTCAGGATTTCTGGGAGTTGCAGTCAAAGAACAGGTGGAGACCCAAGGTTGGGAATCACTGAGCTATGGGGGAAATTTTCATTTGGTCAGCTAAGCAGAATGAGCTAATTTGCACTTCCCATATGGATAAGCAGATCAGAACTTTTGATCAGAACATTAATTCAGTGGTTCTGTAGTAGATTAGACTAACATTGGGTTTAGATTAATTACCTTTCTTAACAGTCCTTGAAGAAGGCCATACAAATATTTTCTGACTGAAACATAGTGGGCTACTTATAAGACTGAAGGTATCTTTTTTATATTCCAAGGCTTTGTCTGCCCTTATGTGCTGAATAATGGTTGCCATCTCTTTTTCCCCCTCATAGGCTCCTTATTCTTAATAGTCCCAGTGCAGGCGGTTCCAACATAAGCCACTTTCATACTGTGAATAGCTGTACCTGTAACAAGAATTCAACTGGGCTTGTTCTTATGAAAAACATATTTAAATGTGACAATGTCTTTACAAGTTTCTTGGTTAATTTTTTTTAAATTGAATATGAACAAAAGTGAAATTGACAAAATTTATCTGCAGTGTCTCACACACCAACCATTTACAGTGGGGGGGGGGGATAGTTGTTGTTTGAAGCCATTTGAAAAGACTTCCAGGTGGCATTTGTGACATGAAAAATATTTGTCAGAAACAGACTGAGGAATTAAAGAAATGACATGAAGGAGGGGTGCAGTTATAGTGAACAAATAAACAAAAAGATAACAAACATATTCATATTACTCTACAGTATTTTCTTTGTTTTTGTAGGTGTAGACAATGCATGTGTGTTCATGCATGTGCATGCTTGTGTGTTTGTTTGTTTGTGTGTGTGTTATCTATAGCCCTACATGAAGTATACTTGCCATAGGCTTGAGGGGAGCATCTCAGCCCCTGCCCCCTCTCTTTCAGTTTTCATTGCTCTCCTACACATTCAGTGACGAATCCTACCGTCTGCTATACAGAAGGCACCTCTTCACTTGAGTCAGAATGCTGATTTTCCAGGGTCTCAAGTCACATGGGCAGCCCCCACAGACAAGGGAAGATCTCTTCAGAGCACACATGTTCTCCATGTGTAGGAGAGCAATGACACTGGAAACAGAGAGGATGGTGCTGGAGTACTCTCCTCAACCCCTGGTTAAATGTACTCGATTTAGTAATGACTCAATAAGACTTATATCTGTATCTATGGCTGGATCAAGTTGGGCCCAGCCTAAATTATATCCCACTGATTTTAATAGCTGTCATGCTCTGATTATCTTGGGATCCAGTCCAATAGGGTGGGATAATGTACTTGCAATACGAGTAGTCTATTGTGGTATTGACTGAAGGCCAGCTTTCCTTCTTTTTGTGGAAATGAGTTGGTTGCCTCTCAAGGGGAAAATAGCAAAGATTTCATATAGATATGGGTTGTCACTTGTCATGGTGTATGGATGAGGAAAAAAAAAGCTGGGGATTTCCCAGGCGTTTCTAACTTACCTCCTTTAATAGTGCTGTACTAATAAACCTGAGTGTGCAAACTTCTTAGCATAAATGGCACTAAATGTCTTCAGAAATGAAATAAATGACATGGCTAGGGCCTGAGCTGAAGGCTATTATGGGTTAAATTGTGATTTATGGTGCCCACACACCATTATTTTCTGTCCAGTGACAGCTTCCACATTTCAGTCATGGCACCTTAATGAAGGACCATGATAGTATCTCAGAGTCTGCGGTTCCATAATGGGCCAATTTGTACAGTAAATGACAGCAGGAAAACCAGAAGAATGTTTTGTGTTCTATTTGATAATGTAATTGATATTCGCGAAGGTTTATGAATGTAAATGTTGAGCCACTGGGTCTTCATTGGAGTCATTTGTCTTCTGATCGTTGAGAACCAGCAAAATGCAAGAACTCAGCTTTATCCATATGAGAACACTTGGAGAAACAGTTTTCAATCCATGTTATCCTGAGGGAAAACAGCCTAACCTTTTATACCACTATTTTTTCATCATCTTCAAGGTGTAACATTTTGAACTCACTCAGCGGAATATTGTGAACATGAATTAATGTTTGCAGTGCTTAAGGAAGATTGAGAAATGCTTTAAAAATGGTACATATCACTGGAACTACTGGCTTTACAATCTTATGAAAATCTGGCTGGTTATTTTGAGGGCCAAACCTTTTCAATCTTTCAATGGCTCAGTCAATCCCTCCATTTTTTCTCTGAAAATGAGAGATGTGAATCCTCACTTGTCTCATCTTTCCATGCAAAGGTAAAGAACCAACATGTCCTCATACTTCTCAGATTTGCGGATGACAGAAAATTGGGTAGAATAGCTACTACCCTGGAAGGCAGGAACAAAATTCAAAAAGATCTTGATAGGCTGAAAACGATAGAATGCAATTTAACAGGGATAGGTGCAAAGTTCTACAGCTGGAAGATAAAACACAAATGTACAATTACAAGATGGGGGATTCTTGGCTCAGTAATATTATGAGGAAGAAGGATCTTGGAGTTGTTGTAGATGACATGCTTGAATGTGAGCCAACTGTGTGACATGGCTGCAAAAAAGGCCAGTGCTATTTTTGGCTACATTAACAGAAGTATAGTCCCCAAATCCCATGAGGTATTAGTCCCCCTCTATTCAGTATTGATTAGGCATCATCTGGAGTACTGTGTCCAGTTCTGGACACCACACTTGAAGAATGATGCTGACAAACTAGAACAAGTTCAGTGGAGGGCAACGAGGATGACCAGGGTACTGGAAATCAAGCCCTAGAAGAAAAGACTGAAAGACCTTGGTAGGTTTAACCTTGAGAAATGAAGACTGAGGGGAGATATGATAGCACTTTTAAAATACTTGAAATATTGTCATCCAGAGGAGGGGCAGGATCTCTTCTCGATCATCCCAGAGTGCAGGACACATAATAATGGGTTCAAGTTATAGGAAGCCAGATTTCAGCTGAATATCAAGAAAAACCTCTTAACTGTTGGAGCAGTACAGCAGTGGAACCAATTATCTCTAGAGGTGGTGAGTGCTCCAATGCAGGAGGCATTCGAGAGAAAATTGGGCAGCTCTCTTTCAGATCTATTTTGATTTGGATTCCTGCACTGAGCAGGGAGTTGGACTCGATGACCTTATATCCCTTTACAACTCAGTTGTTCTATAATTCTATAATTTCATCACCTTACCTGTTGATTCTTCCTAAGCCCCATCTTTTGCTTGTTTCTTTCCAACTGGTTGGAAACTAGTATTAGTGTAATTTCTTTTTCCCTTGTTTGGAAGTACATTCCATCAGAATTCAATGCAAATGGTTGAACCCATAGGCTGTCTAGAGGAGATGCAGATTCCATATCTGGAAGTAAGAGGAAAAGAATGTCTGTTTATTTTAATGCAAGGTTGGCTGAGTCCACATTTGGCAAATGACCTTCCTTTTGTTTTTTAGTCAGTCAGTAGGAGATACCATGGATTTCTCTGCATGTTTGATGTCTCAGGCACAGTACCACTGAAAGATTTGTGAGCCCAGAGGGATAACGTGGTAAGAGGAAGAAACAAGCATTTACCTTAAAATGTGATCTGACCCTCACAGAAAACAATAAGTACCGCTATTTACTGGGGTGCAGATGGAAGTAGGGGAGGATTGGGCCTTCAAGCTCTCTTCTGTGCTTGTGATGTTGAATATTAGCTTATGAATATATTGAGGAAATGGTTCCAGTACTATCCCAAAATACAATCCTCTTTCATTTCAAATATCTGCAAATCACTCAAGTAGGCATTTTTTTCTTTGATGAAGAGGCTGAATTAATGGTTCATGGCTCTTGGCCTTCATTTAAAAGAAGTCACTTTTCACAATGTACAAGTGATAGAAGAGCATTGCCTTAAGACTGTAAGCAAACGAGTACAAATGTTGTCCTAAAGCAATACTATTAAAAGCTGTTTTCCATCGCCAACTATCCTAAAATTGTACAGTGGAGAAGAAGAAAGGGAAGAAGAAAAAAGGAAGGTGGCCTCACAGAATCTGGGACTATAAATTAAAACAAGAAGTAGCTTTTAAAAAAAAAGATTTCAAATGCACGCAGGAGGAGGAAAAATAACAGGAATGGAATTAACTCAGCCACAAAATAAAAGATGCATTCAGTTTTAAGTACTCCTTTCCTTCTTTTTATCTTCTGTGAGTTGGAAATAAATGTGAGCTGGTCCTCTGAGCAGTGTTTTCATGAATATGGTAAAGGGAGGTGGTGGACAAAAAAGAATCATGCTGAATTGTTCAAGTAATAAATAAATATTCTGAAAATCCAGAGCTGCCTTCTTCCCCTTTGATAAATTATCTCTATTATTTGCTTCTTTGGTTTACAACTGCACAACTTCCAAATGTCCCAGTTTTCCTGGGATTTTCCTGTGATATCTAGAGGAGTCTTGTCTTTCACCTTTTCCCATGACATCCCCAAATTCCCAAGCTTTCTTTCTTTCTTTCTTTCTTTCTTTCTTTCTTTCTTTCTTTCTTTCTTTCTTTCTTTCTTTCTTTCTTTCTTTCTTTCTTTCTTTCTTTCTTTCTTTCTTTCTTTCTTTCTTTCTTTCTTTCTTTCTTTTAAATAAGGCTTTAGCCCAGTGGTTCCCAACCTTTTTTGAGTTGTGACCCCCCTTTTTATAATAGCCAAGTAACCTACAAACCCCCTCAAATTAGCATAAAAAGGCATTTTAATGGGGTAAAGTGATCCCTTCTCAGAAAGTAGAGGCTTCTGTAAACTGAAAAGCTCAAACAAGAGCTTCAAACATTTTCAACAGTGACTGCTATTTCTTTGACTTGCACATATAGTACATTGCAGAGGCCAAAGTTCTAAAAGACCAGCAGCTCTTTTTATCTGTATCCCCACCCAACCTCCCAAAACACAGAAGTATTTTTTAAAAAAGCAATAATAGTGATGATTGATCATTTCACTAAAAACATGGGTTTTCACGCTAGGCGAGTCTTTATAAACTTTTAGTTTTTCCTGCTTCATACTCAATTGCTTTACGTGGTTTTCTTGGGTCTCTTGAGGGAGGGAGAGAGTCAAGGGATTTGGACAGATGGATATAGTTTGTTAAGGAGGGTGCACCATTTGCACTGTGGTCCGTGGTAAATCCAGCACTGAAAAAAAAAACCCTCTGTGGTGCCCCCTTCCCTTGTTGATGCCCTAAGCATGTGCTTATTTTGCTCAGTGGTTAATCTGGGACTGCCAGCCATCACCTCTTAACCACTGCATCACAGCCATTTCTCTTTGCCTCCTCTTTCCAAAAGTTGTAAACTACCAAACAGTGTTAGATCCAGCTTCTTCAACCTCCCGGATCTGAAAAACATCTGAAAAACTGCAGCTTGCCCTGGTCTCACTTTCCAGGCTTGGGTCTTTTAAATTGTCTCACCCAACAAGGGTACTCTTTGAGTAAACCTCTTCCACTTTCAGCCAAACCTAGTTCATGGAATTGTATTTTACTTACCATATGCTTTGCATAACATAAGTACCTTCTGAAAGTGTACCAGGTAACAGCGGATGGTGTGTGAGTGCATAAAATCCTCTAAGACTTTACTCCATGGCATGAATAGATTTTGCCTGCAAATTTCTGTATAAGAAACTATTGCCAAAGAGATAGGAACAGATCAATCCCTTTCCCTCCCTTATTCTCCTCTCCCACTGTCATGTGGACAATCCTACATGGAAATTAGAAATAAGTACAAGCTCACATCATAAAAATGGATGAGTTCTTTAAACATCAGGTCAGAACAACTAGACTGGGAAAAGTAGCAGTATTAGAAATGATTACTGAGGATCAGAAATAGTAGTTATTAAGATGTACCTTCCAGGAAAAGACAGAGAGTGATGGGATTCTTAAACTCTGTTTTTTTCCTCCTCTTTACTCATGTCAGGTTCACTTATAGATCAAGCGAATAACTCAGGGAAGTCTTTTCAAAGAATAAATGAAATAAAAAAATCTCACAGCACTTTAGTCAACCACGAACAAAACAGATGGCATCTATCCAGTTTCAAATAGCAGTTAATCAGACTGTCCCACAGGATGTCACATCATTATAATTGTACAAGAAAATCTGGATAATTAAGATCACTGGGCACCAAGGGAACCTGATCTTAGAATCAGCCTCTCCAATTATGTACAGTTGTGGTATATATTTTTATTCTTGTATATTTTGGTAAATCTTCTGAGAAATATCTCTGGGTGAGTTTCTCAGACTTCTCAGTTAAGATGTGCTACAAGGTGCAAAAATGTTTTAGATGTGTTTATTTTTCAAAATTAAAGTTTTGGTTTTTTTCAAAAAAGATATGTCTCTCTCAGAACCTGTTTCATGAAGATGTGACACTAATGAAACAGTGAATAATATGAGCTTATGAAATGTTATTCCATAGATATTGCTAGAAGCAACCATGCTGTCTGACAGTGCCCTTGTATCTCTTGTAACACTATTTCTGGAATGACTCCATAGCCCTAATTGGTTGTTAAGGAGACATGTGGAGCCCACATACTGTGAGGTGATTATGCCAGCCCCTCCCTCTCCATGGTCACTTTGAATGTGGAAACTTAAGTGCCTGAAGCTTTTTCCAGATAGCTTCTCCACCTGAGCCAGAACCTCAGTTCTGGGGGGTGTTGGCTCACATGTAAAGTCTACTTGAGTTCCTCAACCTCCCATTGTTCAGACAATTGCTTTTCTGTGTTCAGTGCAACAATGCAGGGAAACAGGGCTAGTGGGCTGTTCTCAATGTGGGCTCTACACACTTCCTTAATGACCGAACAGGGCTTTTGCCATGAGGCAATCAGGATTCCTGATTTTTTAGACACATTTACAGATCAGGCGTTGAATAAATCAATCTGTGAAAAGCTGAGTGATTTTCTAGTTCCTCATCATTGCCTTTTAGCATCTGTGGAAGATTTAACTTGACATCTATCATCTTGTTATCAACAGACAATGCTGTGCTTGACAACTAGTGTTTTCACTCAGATTTGCATGACACTGCCTTCATCCAAATTGCCTTAGCACATTCATTCGCCAAGTGTGAAGCCAGCTTCCTTTTGGAATTACGGTCTTGTCATCATTCCAGGAAGAACCAGAGTGAATGGTTCTACAAACTGAAACAATTCTAAAGAGCACCAACACTGAACTAAAACCTAGGGCACCAGTCACTGAGTTCAGTTGTTATACATTTTGCAGAGTGTTAAATATAGTCCATTTGTTCTAACCTTCAGTTTCCTGTTGTATCATTTTATAAAGTTACCAACAACGAATCTTACATGCATTTGGGGCACTAGCAAACATCCAACAAAAAGCAGAAACATAAGCTATCAAATTAAGTATATATCTAAATGCATATGCATCTACTTATACATTTCTTTGTCTAGTTTTGCCATATGGATTGCATGCTGGGCCAATCTAGAGCTTCAAGGAATCTGTTACGTTTTGTCCATATTCAGTTTTTTAAAAACTTCCAAGTTCTCTCCATAACATTTATGAAAAATATTTACAAGTCTTGGCCAGATATTTCATTTTAAAAAAAATGAACAGAACAACATTCTTAGCCATTTGCTTCACACAGCTTTATCACCTTGCCGGTGAGGTAGAAAGGTGGCAACAACAATTCATCACCACAAACATGGATGAATACACCAGGATTCAAACCTAGTCTTGGAAGGCTAGGTTTGAAAGGCTAAGGACCCAAGCCCTTCTGCTTTGATAGGTGTCTGTTTGGCTTTCTGCCATAATCTTTTAATAAGAAGAAGAATCACAAGTTCTGTTTCTCAACTTTAATTTGTGAACAAAGGAGGGAAGGAGAGAACCAGGTGATATGTGGAGATAACCAAAGCAAATGTCAACATTTTTTTTTCATTTGGTCCATCCTCACTTTACATGCCTCACTCTGCTACGCAGCTTCTCACAACCACTTGTTCAAACTTATCCCGAGGCCATTAACTTGACATGTACGGAGCCATTAACTTGACATGTAAAATTTAGTGCAGGTCTGCTACTTGGAAATGGAGGAATAAGGCAAGGAATGCTCCTTTTAGAAATCTGATCATGAATGTTTACTCCCAATTTCAGCCACTCCTGCAGCCACATGTTCTGCATGATCCCATGCACTAAGCACATTTGTAACAAACCTGTAATTCTGTGGCTCTCTCTCAGTTCTCTGGATCTTGCTAATGTATGTTTTGTTTTGACTCCGCCTTCCATCTTTCCAAGGTTGGTAAAATGAGTACCCAGCTCTCTGGGGCAGCAAAGTGTTCTATGCCTAATTATGTTGTAAACCACCCAGAGAATGGGACGGTATATGTTAAAACAAACAAACAAACAAACAAACAAACAAACAAACAAACAAACAAACTGTTACAGGCTTCCTTGAATGCAAATCTCATCTTATTCAGCCTCTATTCCTGCAGATCCCCATTTTTCTTCCTAAATGGAGATATTGTATGATAGTTGTTTTAGTGACAGTGGTACATTTCGCAAAAACACTCAAAATGTTTGTTAGATAAAGCTAGCAGCAGTGACCCATTTGTTTTCTTTCCATTACAGCTGAGTGTGATAAATGCCACTTGCATTGCGGCTTTTGCTTAGTAAATCCCATTTGAAATGAGGAAATTATTGAAGCCATACTGAGATTTCCCTTCCTGCCCCACCTGTATGAAATGTGTGCAGATAATGCAATCAAACCTGTATGGACAGGAAGAAATCTATAAAAGTGTCCATTCAGTAGATCATATTGAGCCTCCGTTGTTTTGCAGATGTATGCAGCTCACCTGAGAAAAAGGAGGCAGACACTTGCATTAATTAGTGTTCTTGATCCACAGAGAAGATGCAGTAGTTTTCTCTTCCAAGTCTTTTCACATCAAGACTGGTTCCTTGTCCAGGTTTTGTACTTTTTAATTAATTCATTTCTGTGTTAATTGCAGTTATAGCCCACCTCTGAGTTAGATCAGTCTGAGAGTTAATGACTAGTCTAAGGTCACTGCTGACCTTGTTGTTTTCCAGCAGCATCTGCTACCCAGAGGTACATTGACTAGGGTGGCAGATCCATCATACTTCCGTAGTATGACTAATAACCGTGCATAGTCCCATTAGATACAAATCTGTATAGCTTTCTAAAAAGCCCATCATTATATCTTACAGTAATGAATGCCCAATGGCATAGTCTACTCACAAGTAAGTCCCATTGCATACAATAGTGCTTACTCCCAGGCAGGGATATAACTCTTCCATTGTCATCCTCATTAGCATGAATAAGGCACTACAGATTTATTCTTCCTCCCCCACACTCCACAAAAAGTTGACAAATTTTGCTTCACCCTTTACAAGAAGGAGAAAGAGAAGATTTTTGGTGCAAATTAAGGTAAACGGAGCAAAATTATGCGTAATGCAAATAATGCTATAAAGCAAATTATGCAAATTTCCACAACATGATGATGGTTGATGCTTTCTTGTGCAAGTTCTGAAGAATTAGAAGCATTGGAGAGAGTGTTTTTGACTCTTTTATTAATTGGCCATTGCTCACTCTTTGCTTCCCACTGAGAAAGGATCATGTTTTGCACAGTTTGTAGATGTGTGGGAGACAGCAGCAGCAGCAACAACAACATATCCACATCTTGCTTTTGCCTCAGTGTTCATCACTGTGGTTTCTTGTCAAGTGGAAATAGACTAAATCAACAAGAATGAAGAATTTACCCAATATTCTTTCGATTCCTAGGCCCAGGTTGAGTGGGTATAGGATTGCTGTCTTAATTAATTCACAGCATAATCATTTACATGTTCACATGAGGTCAATCACATGATCTGAAAAGTTATCTTTTTACTACAGTTCTCAAATCCCACAGCCAATATGATCAGCCATCTAAAAAGTAACTTTTCCCTTTCTTTCTCTCCAACATGTGTCCTCTCTTCAGTTTTCTGTATTCTAAATTTTAAGAACCCGAGTGCCTTTGGAAGATAACCCTGGGAGGAGTATATCTGTAGTAGTGTCCTAGTAGTCCTAGCACCAAACGAAATTTTAGAGAGGTTCGCAGGGGCTGTGTCCAAGTGGTTGGCAGGATTAATGGGACGGGAATGGAAACTACTACAATACTTTAGCTTAAAGCTCTTAATTCCTGAAATCCTGTTGTTTAGCATAATGAGCCACAACTTGAGAAGCCCCATTATATCAGTGAGGCGAGTCAACTGCTCCATAAATTTCATTGATTCAATGGCCCTACTCTAATGGCAACTCGCTACATTAAGCAACAGGATATCAACCACTGACATAGGAGAAGTATTTTGACCTTTAAGAGTTGTGGGAAAAACCTGGGAGACCACCAAACGGTGGAGTCTCAGCAAAGGGCATGTCTATCTGAGGAGGTTCAAAGGGCCAGGAAGTCCAGATTTTCTTCCAGGAGTCTCCGCACCGGACTCCTAGAACATGCAAATCTGTTGGGCCATCAACCCCATGACACACTGGACGCTCCTATACTTCCACCATCCTTTCCTCTCTTTATAGCATACAAACAAATGCAACAATGATTCATTGACTGCCTCTCTTCCAAATAATTTCACTTCAGGGAAATCATGAAATAGCATTTACAAAATGAGTCCTCATTTTCTGTTCTTCAGGTTCCTCCAGGGGTGGGGAGAAGGACAAGAAGTCCTTGTGCAAAAAGAAACAGAGTGACAGCAGGTCTAGCAGCCAAGGGCAGCCTCTGGGCATTTGCTGGTGGAGAGACCTCCAGTGTAAGACAGGGCAGGAGAGGTCACGGGCATCTCCATGTGCTAGAACTGTGCTTGTGTGGTAAGATGTAGGACCATGGTGCTGCTTAGCAGCCACCTTGGTACAGCTTAGATTAGAATGTGAAGGACAAGACAAAACAAACCAAGAAACAAAAGAAAAGATAAAAAATAAAAAAAGTATAAAATCTGAAACTCTTGTGGGAAGAGTCTCAATGACAATCCATCGGCGGGATCGGCTTTTTTGGATATTTGGAGACAATGCTGTGTGGAGAAATGGGCAATGTGCAGAACACTGAACAGATGGCTAAAAGCTGTGGTCATCAACCAACTGTGGCACAGTGTGTGGGGGACGCTGATTAAAGAGAACCTCATTCTCTCTGGTGAGTGGTCAGTGTAACACAGAGAAAATCATTTATTTGGTGGAAAGATTCTGACATGCTGCAGTTCTGCCCACAACCTGTGGGAGTGCTCAAACATCTGGCTGAGGGCCAGTGATTTACAGGCAATCTGACTGAGCCTACAGTAAGTGTCCCCCCCCCCCCCCCGTGTGTTTTTCCATACTGGTAAGCCTTTATTAACTGTCTACATTTCAGAGAACTGTCTTGTTCATGTTATTTTAGGATATGACTCAATTTCCTCAAAGAGAACGCTGGGCGCACCCAGACCTCTGTGTTCTAGAAAATGCTTTGCTCTTGATCGTGAACCGTTGTGACATCCTGCAGGAAAGCAGGAGGATCTATAAACATGCTCATGGGGAGCAATTACTTTTAGAGTGTGAATGTTGGAATTGATAACACGTATGCATTCTGAAGAGCCCTGGCTTTGAACGCCTACTAGGTGGGGGAGATTATTTTTAGAGCTGCTGGTTGTCTGTCGCGGTGGATTTTTCTTCTTAGACTACATATGAGAGAGGGTGGGGAAGAGGTTAAGACTCTTCGCTGAAAAGAGAGGGGAAAAGTGCATTAAGCTTGCAAGCCTAGGGACAGGTTAATTAAAATATTTCTTCCTGCCATTCTGATGTTCACAATAGCAAAACAATGTACTTAAATATGCCCCTGAGGTCAGCTCATGACTTCTTTTTTTGTATCTTGGAGTCACTGTGATGCTCAAAACCCTGCTTTTACAAACCCCCAGATTACTATTAATCAGAGGGCACAGAAGCCCTTGGCATCATGGCCTTGTCCTTGACGTCACTCGGCTGTTTCCCTGAAGCCTTTCCTCCTCTTTCTGTTTGGGGCACTTTGTGTCTTACGGCAGCGAGGAAGCCCTCTGCAAAGATGGATGCTTAACAGGAGACTGACAACTTTCTGTTCTGGTGGGCAACAAATAAGTCCAAAATAGAATACACTTAGCTGCAAAAGATCCTCATGGCTTAGAGACTATTAGTCAGGATTTATGTGAACATAACACATCACAGTGTTAGGAAGCAGCTCGAGCTTCTAGTGGCTTGGATCAAGGCTCTGCATTGAAGTAGATTCAGCTACACTTGAAGTCTTGCCCGCCCTCCTCACTCCATATGCTTGCTATTTACTGACTACTTAAAAGGCGCCATCAAACCTGGCTTTTCTGCAGGCATCTTGTTTCATTGCCCAACCACCCTTAGCACTAGGAGTTTCATTCGAAAATTGAACTTTCCCCTCCCTCTTTTTAAAAAACCTTCTTCTTGCCTCTGGCAGTGGAAGGAAGTCATAACAACTGATTATGTGGAGCTCAAAAGCTTCGGTTGGAGATGGCTTTTGTTTTATGGCAGTCATACTACTGTTTTTGTTGATTGTTTTGCAACCGTAACAGTCATTTAAATATATGAAGTTATTTACTGAATCTTTTTAGCTTAAAGACCCTTTATTCTTTTCTTTTTCTTTGTAGATCAGATGGCTAGACTCTGGGCTGATTTTTCTAAGGGAGTACAATCACAAGGCATAGAAAAGAACATAGGGATCTCTGTCTTCGTGGAGTGGTAGTTGCTCTCCATGGTATCAGAGAGGAAGCTTTCACAATTCTGTTTGGAGATATTTGGCTTTGATCCTTTGTCTACAAAGCACACACTTTGCCCCAGGGCCAGCCCTACCACCATAGGCTACAAATGCTGTAGGGGATGAGTAGCAGCCACTCACCTAGCTCTTTTGGCCATTCACTTCTGGATTGCAGGATGGAACCCTTTGTGCCCCTCAGCCTGTCTTGCATCCTGTAATCGGGGTTTATTTATTTATTTATTTATTTATTTATTTATTTATTTATTTATTTAACTTATATGCCGCCCACTCTACCCAAAGGTCTCTGGGCGGCTTACAACAATTAAAATACAATAAAAATACAATAAAAAGATAAAACAATTAAAATACAATTAAAAAGATACTCTAAAAATTGCCATCAGGACCCACAGTTGATATTATTTTAATTAAAAGCCTTCTGGAACAGGAAGGTTTTGACCTGGCGCCGAAATGTCATTAGCGTCGGCGCCAGACGAATCTCAGTCGGGAGGGCATTCCATAGTCTGGGGGCAGCTGCCGAAAAGGCCCTTTGTCTACAAGCCATCCCTCTTACCTCCTTGAGGGACGGCTCTTTCAAAAGGGCCCCCTGGCTAGATCTTAACTGCTGGGTAGGCTCATATGGAAGGAGGCGGTCCTTCAGGTATCCAGGGCCCAAGCCGTTTAGGGCTTTATACATCAAAACAAGCACTTTGAATTGGGCCCGGGCAGCAACTGGTAGCCAATGTAATTTAATCAGAATCGGCTTGATATGTCCCCTAGCGGCACCAGCCGCGCAGCTCGATTCTGGACCAGTTGCAGTCGCCGGACCGTCTTCAAAGGCAGCCCCACATAGAGCGCATTGCAATAATCTATACGAGATGTTACCAGTGCGTGTGTAACTGTCATGAGACTCCACTTGTCCAGGTAGGGCCGTAGCTGGTACAATTTCCGCAGCTGAAGGAAGGCGCCCCTGGCCACCGAGTCCACCTGGGCTTCCAGAGTTAGACTGGGGTCCAGGAGCACCCCCAGGCTGTGGACCCTGTCCCTTAGGGGGAGTGTAACCCCATTCAGGGCAGGGAAATGGCCCTCCAGCCTGTCCGGCGAAGCACCCACTAACAGCACTTCCGTCTTGTCTGGATTGAGTTTCAATTTATTAACCCTCATCCAGTCCATTATCAGGTCCAGACACGAGTTCAGCACAGAAACCGCCTCACCTGGATTGGTGGAAAACGAGAGGTAGAGCTGAGTGTCGTCAGCATATTGCTGACTCCTCAGCCCAAACCTCCTGATGACCTCTCCCAGCGGTTTCATGTAGATGTTTAACAGCATGGGGGACAGTATCGAGCCCTGAGGAACCCCATGACATAAACACCATGGGACAGAGCAACTGTCCCCCAGCACCACCCTCTGGACACGGTCAGCCAGGAAGGAGCGGAACCACCGTAAAGCGGTGCCCCCAACTCCCAACCCAGCCAGCCTATCCAGAAGGACACCATGGTTGATGGTGTTGAAAGCCGCTGAGAGGTCCAGGAGTATCAACAGGGTCACACTCCCCCTGTCTCTCTCCCGGCAAAGGTCATCGTACAGGGCGACCAAGGCAGTCTCCATACCAAAACCCGGCCTGAAACCCGATTGAAATGGATCCAGAAAATCCGTTTCATCCAGCAGCGCCTGGAGTTGCCCGGCCACAACCCGCTCCAACACTTTGCCCAAATAAGGGAGGTTCGCCACTGGTCGGTAGTTAACCACCAGCCTTGGGTCCAGGTTAGGCTTTTAAAGGAGTGGCCGAATTACCACCTCTTTCAAGGTGGTAGGGACCACTCCCTCTCTCAAAGAGGCGTTCACGGCCTCCTGGACCCAGGTGCGAACCCCCCTGGCAGATCTTCCAATTAGCCAAGATGGGCAAGGCTCGAGCAGAGTGGTGGTAGAACGGACAGATCCAAGCACCCTGTCCACATCCTCAGGTCTCAACAATTGAAACTCATCCATTAATATTTGACCTAAGCATGGCACACTGGACACATCCTCTGATTTTGCAGTAACGGTGGAGTCCAACCCACTGCGAATCTGAGCGATTTCCCCCTCAAAATGAATGGCAAACTCATCACAGCGAGCTGATGAGCAGTCTGGGACCTCCACCGGATTTCCCGGATGAAGAAGATCCCGGACCACCCGAAACAGCTCTGCTGGACAGCATTCTGAGGAAGCAATATGGCTGGAGAAATATTGCCATTTCGCCAGCCGTATTGCCACGAAATAGGCCCGATAATGGGCTTCAAGTCGTGTTCGATCGGACTCCCAGTGGGATTTCCTCCACCCGCACTCCAGCCGTCTCCCCTCTCGCTTCATCGCCCGCAGTTCAGAAGTATACCAAGGAGCTGTCTGGGCTCTGCGTGCAGTTTGTTGCCTTTAAAGATGGTAGAGGACACTATCCCATTGCTAGTGTTAAAATAAGAGACAGTTGCTTGTCTAGGTGGCTTCTGAATGTGGATTAAGGGAAAGCCAGTAATATGTCTTAGACTGGCCCTCATTAAGAGCCAAATCCTTGGCCTCTAGCCATAAAAAAGTACTGCCATCCCATTCACATTTACTGACTGTCTACCTAATACAATGTGTATGGTGCCATCATAATCAACTTCAGTGTATTATAAGGCAGCCCTTGTTCTAGTTGCATGTGGCCTTCAGCATCATCCAGCTCTCAGGATGCCACAGGCTCAAGCTGGTTCTTTGGACAGCCCCCTCTGGGAATTTTGTTCTCTGTGAGAATGAAAGAGAAGCAGCACTGGGACAATGTGGCATTATTGTGTGGCACAGTAAGGATGAATTAGGACATCCTGCAATCCTGTCATTGCTATCCACTATTAGTTGCATCCCTAGTTGTTCTTTCCAGGGGCGAGTAGCTCTTCAGAAATAGCCTGCCCCACCTCCCAATTTACTTGCCTTTAGGTGTGTTAATCCTTTCTTGGATACACCTTAACATGGTGAAAAGGTGTGTCAGTGAAGCTGAGAGTAATGCTGTCAGGAGGTAAAACTCCATTACGAGCTTGGACTCCTAGCAGGGTCACCCAAGGTGGAGTGGTCACAGCTGAGACACCAGACTAAGATGCATTCACTCTCATCAAGAGTAATGGCCACATCAGGAGAAGATAATGGATAGTTCCAATGGTGATGGGAGCAGAGGAACTTCTGGAGGGCAGCTACTGGAAACTTCTGGAGGTTAGCTACTGAGATGAATGTCAAAAACCTAACAAGAATAGGCCAACAAATATGAAAAACAAAGCAATGGCCCATAGACTGGCAATGTTTAATATACTTTGCAATCCTCAAGAAAGTAGATGCCAAGGAGTGCAGTAAGTAGAGGACATTTTATCCCTTTATGTTTTCAATCTGTATATAGAACACATCACAGGGAAAGTTGAACTAAATTCAAATGAAGGAAATGTGAAAACCGGTGCAAGAAACATGAGCAATTTTAGATATGCAGATGACACCATCTTTTTGATAGAAAGCAACAAATTGAAATGGTTTTTAACGAAAGTGAAAAAAGAAGTGCCAAAGCAGGGCTGTAGTTGAACATTAAGAAGACAAAAACCATGACTACGGAAGAATTACACAACCTTAATGCTGGCAATGAAGAAACTAAAATTGTTAAAGATTGTTTATACCTTGGCTGAATCATCAGTCCAAATGGAGACCACAGTCAAGAAATCAAAAGATTGAGACATTAATTCTAATGAAAAATTAGAAAAGATGATCAAGTGTAAGGATGTGTCACTGGAGATCAAGACCAAGATCATCCACATAATATATTCACTGTGTATGGGTGTGAAAGCTGGACATTTGCTTGAAATGTGGTGCTGGAGCTTTGTGGATACCCTGGACTGCCAGAAAGACAAACAAGTGGATCCTAGAGCAAATCAAACTTGAACTATATTTAGAGGCAAAAATGTTGAAACTAATGCTATCCTACTTTGGGTACATCATGAGGAGGCAAGATTCTCTGGAAAAGACAATAAGGGTGGGAAAGGTGGAAGGAGCAAGAAAAGAGGAAGACCAAATACAAGATGGATTGAGTCCCTAAAGGAAGCCACAGGCTTGAGTTTGCAAGAGCTGAGCAGGACTGTTGAGAGCAGGACATTTAGGAGATTGCTCATTCATAGGGTTGCCATACGTTGGAGGCAACTTGATGGCAGGTCACAACAACATGTGTATTACTCATTCCATCTTTGAGGCGGGAGCAGGGAGAATCCCTGTCCTGCCTTCTTATCAGAGTGGTTGGCTCCTGGGGGCGGCGGGGGCGGGGATGGACAACCTGGGCTTCCTGTCCAGATTGGTGCACCACCAGAGTAAAAGGACCCAGTGATGCACAAAGGACCATGAGTGGACCAGCTGGCCAGGGGAGTGCGGCGCGTTTCCACACGGCAGCTGTGGGGCCGTGTAGAGGTATTTGGATGAAGGGGTCGGGTCCTATCTCTACTTACAAATATAACACTATTACACTGAGAGTTAGTTATTTACCAGAGAAAATATGTCTGTCATACCAAATGCCTAAGCACTATGAGTTATGTTTAATTTTTTACAGATGTTTATGAATAGTAAAAGTTATTTAATGTTTTAACCCAAAGCACAAATGATTATTTTAATATCATTTGCTGGCACAAACACACAAAAAAGGGAGAATATACAAATTTTACTATACAATAGTGTTTTTTTTATCTAAATGCTTCAAGCTGCTATATACAAACTCTGATTAATTATAGGTTATAGTTTATTTATTATAGTCAAAAGCCAACAATTTACACAACTGTACTTTTGTTCTTTGTTTAGGCAATAGGCTACTGTCTGAAATGTTGAACTCATAAAAACCATTTCTAATTTTCCATGTGCAGATAAAAATTGTCATACAGTTGTATGTGAATCAACTTCTTTGATTGCTCTCCTTTTTGTTGATTCTTGCCTTCCTGTTTTGGTGATGTAGAAGTGGCCACCCTAAATCAGACCCAAACTGTGATGTTCTGCTTATTGCCTGTTGAGCCAGAACTGAGCCTGGCTTGCTTACTGTGTGTCTTTTAATTGGAAGTGGCACACAGTGACAGGTTGTGCTCTGCAGGAGCTGAACAACTAAAAACCCATCAATTAACCTCTGACTTTATAGTGTAGAGTGCATTGTTTACTTTCCAGTTGCTACTTGCAGCTGCACTGCCACCATGGGCACTTAGATGACAAAATCCTCAGAAATTTATCCTGCTCTATGGATGGTGGCCTTTCCATATAATTCATGTCAATGGGTCTTTCATCACAGGAGTTCCATGCTTTGCATCCCAGATCAACTATGCTGCAGTGGAGATTGACTTTGCCACATGCTTCCTTATATTTGAGGGGGGACAGCAAAGCCTTGCTTCATCTATCTCTACTGCCAAGAAGAATCATAGTATTTAATAATTCTGATAAAGAACTAGCCCAGCATTTTATTTTATTTTATTCTGCTTTCCTTCTGGTGCAGAACCCAAGGCAGCTCACAATAAACACAGATGCAGATAAAAACACAAAAAATTATGATATTAGAAGATAGTTGAATACATAATTTAGAAAACATTTGTAAGCAGAACAAGGGAAGAAGAAACTTGGGGGGGGGGATAGGGTTTGGTTGGCTGCTTCCTCCTGATGTACGTTGTACATTTAGAGCCTTCCGAAGCACATCAAATGCACGATTTCAGTAATCTTTATGACAGCCCTGGAAGACAGCTGTGGCTGAGAGAAGATTGGCTTACCGATGAGCATTTACTGAGTTCACAAAGGCAGCAACAATTGAACCCGGAACTCTCTGGCTCATGACTGGCCTCTCATGCATTTCCCTATAGAGGTTAGGTGTTGTTGAGCCTACTGAAAACAACAGGCACCTCTCGTGTGCTTCATGCTCCCTTAGATTGTGGCTGCTATAGGTAGAACACTGTAACTGCATCACCAGGGCTAATGACTTTTTTGCAGGTAGATATGAGGATTACAGATGTTGTTCTCATTGCATTTCTCAGAATCCCACCAGAGTTCTCATTCAATTCCATCTCTGTATTTAGTGCAGGATCTTTTTCCTGCTTCCTGCCTCAATGTTGACACACATTAGTGTATATCTCCCCCGCCCATGAATGCATTCGCCACAGATTTTTCTAGGGTATACACACTTACCTCACTAAAAACATGTGTGCACTTTTTTGGGCTAAATATTTGCAAAACTTGTGTGCGCACCTTTTCCCGGTTTTTTAGTTGGCGGAGTATTCAAAGGTACACATGGTTTTATTTCTTTTTCCCTCACTCTCAAGCACACCAGAAGTCTTAGATTACCCTTACGAGGGCTCTCAGGTATTCAAGAGAGATCCTTCTTTTGGAAGCAAGACAGGACCTTCTCAGTGAAAGCTCCCAGGCTGTGGAACCCTTTCCAAGGGAGGCTATACTGCCCCTCACCTTCTTTTCTTTCTGTCATTAGGCTAATATATTTCCTTTTCGACAGACCTTTGAAAGCTGACTGCCTGCTGAGACTTCTTGGAGGTGTCTGCGCTGCTGTATTACTCTTGTTACTCTTGTTTCATATCATTTTTGTTTTTCGTACAGTAAGTGTTTGCTTTTAGCATGTTTTTTTAATATTACAATTTGTTTTCTCATGTTGTGAGCCATCTTTGGTTCTTTTGTCCTTTACTGGGAGACAGGCAGGGATATAAAACAAAAAACATATTAAGCAAACCAAAAAAAACAAAAACAAAAACCCCCCAAAATAAATCACTAGCTATGCAGACATATGGATTTATGAAACAAGATGTGCTATTGGTGGGCTTCAGAGGCGCAAAATGGATATTTCTATACAGACAAGTGAATTCTGTGAATTCCTTTACAACCTCTAATGACAGCAAGAGTTCTGGACTTGGACAAAGTTAGCAGCAACGCCATGGCTGAACTTAAACTTGAAGCTGGACGGATCTCCCTGATCTGAGGGATGTCTTGGAGCTTTGTGCAGTAGATCTGAAAGAGTTGGGCGAAATCCTCCTGCATTTTTGAAATCTCTGCTTTCATTCTTCACCTCCTCTTGGGACTACCTCACAGAAATGGTGCACCGAGCTCATGTATAATGAACCATCCTTGCTATAATAGCAACTTAATGAGCAAGACTTGTCCACATCATTATGACACTTCAAGCATTTAACGTCCCACTGGAGGTTTCTCCCAATTTATCACATGTCACTTATTAAAAACAACAGGAGTTGTTCCAAGCAAGCGTTTCAGGAAAAATGACGTTCTCCTCTCTGATGGTTATTTACACCTCTGGCATCTGCAAAACTTTGTCAAATCATTCCTCAAGTCTGAGAACAGCACAGGGAGATCAGAAAAATACATTGAGTGTTTCCCTCCTTTCTGTTTGCTCCACATTCTAGTTTAAAGCTTTTGGATTATTATACATGAATGGAAAGAAAAATGCAGGGGGTGCAAGAATATTGCCTGAGTAGCTCTTTGCGTGCTTGAACCCATGGGCTGATCATCCACCTCCTTCTGTGATACCTGCCCAAGAGGAATAGGACTAAAAATGGAATTTGGTTCATGAAGCCAGCTGTAAACAAGATCGAACTGGAGACATTTCTCCATTGAAGAAAATGCTTGCTTCTGGGACACCCACCTGCAAGAGCATGAGTACAGGAGCCAGGAATGCATGTAGGGTGGCCATATGTCTTCTTGGTTTTTTTTTTTTAAAGGGAAGACAGTCCATTTAAAGGCTGACAGAAGACAGTGGTCTTATTCAAAGTGTCTTCTGTTGGAAGGGCTGCCCAATCCACGTCTGATTTAAAGACAAAGAACACTTAGGAGAGTGATCAGGGACCTTGACATCACCCCTTCACAATGAGCAGCAGCTGACAGGAGCCTCAGCAAGCCCCGAGCATCACCAGGTCACAGCCTTTGCCACTTTGGTGAAAGGCGCTGCATTTCTGTTTATTTATTTATTTATTTTTACAAAATCGTTTCCAATTATGTACGTATAAATCAGCCCACACGGTCTTATGCAAATCACTGAGGTGAAGAAGAGGAAAACAACTTGTTCTTCCAAACCATATGGTTAGGCAAGTTGAGCTTGCTTGTACTGACAAAGTTGAGAAGTTTGTTTTGCCTGTTTTACCCTGAGGGTGTGTACCGTAACAAGATAATGTCATAAGCACTGTGAAGTGCATTATTTCCTTTCTCCTCTAACCTCCCACTGGTAACGATAAACATAACATTTTATGAGCAATTTTCTTCTGTTCAGCTGAGCTGGTGAAAAAGCAAAGTGCTGTAGGCAGTCACTAGGCAGATGACGACACACTCTTGTGCTAGCTGACCCTTGTGTACACAGTAATAAAAGCAAGTAAACATTAAATAGAAATAAAAGCCAAAATACTGGAATTTTGACAGCTTTTAGAATTCATCCAGTGTTTACCCACCTGTGGTTTATGTGGCATGTATTGCTATCCCACAACCCTTTTCTTCTTGGAGGACCTGAGAGAGGAGTGGGAATCCTGTGGCTCTGGAGATACCATAGAATCATAGAATCATGGAATTATGACATTGGAAGGGGCCTATAAGGCCATCAAGTCCAACCCCCTGCTCAGTTCAGGAATCCAAGTCAAAGGATATCTTCCAGGTGGTTGAATGCCTTGAATATCTACAGTGTTGGAGCACTCACCACTTGTTGAGGTAATTGATTCCATCGCCATACTGCCATACAGCAATGCCATATCACTGATCTCCAGCTCACACCAGTCTCAGTCAGCATGTCCAATGCTCAGGGATGCAGGAAATTGTTATCCAATAACATCTATGTGACTGGGTTCAGGTTGGGCCCCATAGTCTTCCACCTGCTTCAAGAATGAGTCTGGAGGTGAACTTATAAAATCTTTATTCAACAGTAACAAGGGTCCATCAACAACTTTGGAGAACCAACAGGGTCTTCCAACTTCAGCAGACATAACAATCTGTCCATCTTGGCTCCCTCTTTTAATACCAAGGGTTCCTGCCAAATCTCTCCAAATCTCTTTCATAGGGCTGTAGTTTGGCTGGTACACAGAGTTCCACAGCAGGGATGGTGAGCCCATATGCCCTCAACTGGCTTCTCCATGTCTGGCTTTTTGGGCAGAGGTTTCCCCCTTCTTCAAGGGACCCCCTTTCTTGAGATACCTCATAACAGTCCATTCTATGGCTCAGATAGATGGACGCTGACCCCTTCTCTCTCCTTTTTGCCTTGCTCGCACCTCTCCCTTTTCCTTCAATATGAGGGTTTCTGGACTGGTTTACTCCTTCTAGCTATCTCTTCAATAGGCAGTTTCATCTGGACTATCTCCTTGGTCCATGGGTCTTCTAAGTTGATCCAACCCCATCCTACTGGGAGGTCCTCTTCCCCCTTGTTTTCTGCCCTCTCCTGTTCCTCCGTTTAGCTCTTCTCCCCAGTCTATCCCCTCTCTTATCTTCTCCTCCACTATGACATCCTGTTCTTTCTCTCCTGTCATCAGAAAACAGTTGATGACTGGTCCTTTCTCATTCTCTCCAGGTTTCCCATGCTTGGCACACACATCTTCGGTTAAAGGACCCTTCACACTCCATTGTAGCTGCATTCTGGTGCACTATTTGAATGATGGAATCACTTTGCTTGATTATTTGCTTGAAACAGCAACTTTCTCCATATGAACTGAAGGGGCTTTGAGGTGACTGAGAGAGTGTAGAGTTTGTCCCTGATGATTTCTCATGGCTTTTATGCATTGAGAAATCTGTTATCTGGAATGAGAAATCTGTTATCTGGAATGGGACTTCTGGTGAGCAATTCCTTGCAGCAGACATGAATCTTGGGTTAGTTTGAAAAGCTGCAGTCTGAAGCATAGTGAGGAAGAAGTTAATTCAATGTAGAATTACCTCCAAGTGAAGGAGCAGAATATTTCATATGTAAGTCATCTGATGATTTATTATTCCCCCTCTCCCCAAAGAGGAGTAACATAAAGGAGGAAAACCTTCAATTTGCTGAAAAAAGTTGCTCAATATTTAACAGTTTGGAGGCAAACAATTAGCTGGCTGGATAGCTCAGTAGTTTAGGTATCTGGCTGTGGAGCTAAATGTTGGGAGTTTGATTCTCCACTGTATCTCCTGAAAACAGACCTAGCCTGTGTGGCCTTGGGCAAGCTGCAGAGTCCTAGGATGCCCCCAGAAGACAAGAATGGTAAAGCACTTCTGAGTATTCTCTACTTGGAAACTCTGAAAAGGTTGCCATAAGTCAGAACTGACTTGACAGTGCATGATTATTATTAAGTAAACAACTTTTAAAGGTTAAACCACAATGTTTTTTTTTTTTAAATAAAGGCAACATTCAGTTTAAGTGAAGTAGTTAAAATGGGTATAAAGTGTAATTTGATGAGAAGAAATCGGAAGCCTTTTGAGGTTTTTGTCAAAAATTATAGATTGGGGGAAGCTTTCTTTGGGAAGAATTAGTATACTGAGAAAAATTTGGGGAATAGCTTTGAACATATGCATAGAAATTTAATGAAGCAACCAATTATAGAAGAAGAGATAGAGAAAATTATTAATAAATTAAAGGTAGGAAAGACCCCAAGAATGGATGGTTGGGACTGGAGTATTGTAACAGTTTTAGAAAAAAGTATGGTTCCTAAATTAAAGTCTCTCTTTAATAAAATAATGGAAAGTTAAAAAAATTCTATTATCTTGGAAATACTCATGAATTATATTAATTCCAAAAATGAATAAAGAGGCAACAGATCCTGAAGCTTATAGACCAATTTCCTTAATAAATCAAGATGCTAAGCTAATTACAGCAATATTTGCAAAAAGAATGAATAATTTTATTCCTAAATGTATTTAAGAAGCCCCAAGTGGCTTTATAACAGGAAGACAAATGACATATCTGACTAGGAGAGTGTTAAACATAATGAAAGTAATAAGAGAATGTAAGAGGAATGCAGGAATAATTTCACTGGATATTTTCAAGGCATTTGATTGCGTGGAATGGCCAACACTAAAAATGATAATAAAAACAGTAGGTTTTGGGGAGCAACTTAAAAGTATGACAGATAAATTATATTTATAGAACACTGCAACAGTCTTAGTAAATGCTGGCACAACAGAACAGACATCCTTAGGCTGGGGTGGACAAGGATGTCCAGTGGTAGAATTGGAGAAATTTCTTGGAAAGTTGAAACAAAATGTGGAGACTCTATTAAGAAAGAAACAAATTATTAGGATAAAAGATTCAATGAGAAATATGAGGAATAAAGAGCAAATAACATGTTTCAGGAATGGAAAGAATATTTTGGTTCAATCTTATCTAGTTAGAGCAGTTAAAGACTGGGTAAAAAGAAATGGTAAATGTAGGTAACTTACAAGATTTGAAGAGAGGGTATTACAGAAGAAAAAGTAGATAAAATATGATAATGAAACAAATAATAAGGTAAGTTTATAAATATTAATGGATGAGGTTATTCAACAAGAATTTCTTAAAACATTATAGGAACCTGATCTGGGAGATGAAATAGGTACTGAGGGGTGGAAGAATTTATGTTTGTAATGATAAAATAATTTTTTTATAAATTAGTTTGGAGATGGTATTTAACTCCGGTGAAATTAATTCAAATAGATTCTTCTAAGTTATGTTGAAGAAGATGTCAGAAAATAGGTACTTATTTTCATACATGGTGGGAATGTGAGAATACACTGAAATTTTGGTGGTTGGTTTTTAAGGAAATAAATTAAATAACAAAGGTAAATATAGAGGTTTGCCTTAAAATGGCTCTCTTATTAATATTTGATAAAGAGCACTAGAGTTGGACAATGAAACAATTAATTTCAAATTTATTAACAGCAGTAAGATTAATTGCAGCTAGGAACTGGAAGATAAAGTATGATCTCCAATTAAACAAATAGTATAGAGAGTTTTGTGATTTATTTATTTATTTATTTATTTATTTATTTATTTACTTACTATTTCAACTTATATACCACCTCATGATGAAATGCACTCTCTGGGCAGTTTACAGCAAATCAAAGAAACAAAGGAAGAATAAGTACAAAACAATATACAAATCAACAATCAACCAATCAACCAACCAACCAATCAATAAAAGCAACAACTAGCTAACTTATCTTTAGTTAAATAGACAATTTAAAATGACACCACAGGTGTCACGACCAGCTTCCTGTGAGGGAGAACTTGGTCGGTCGGACAGAGAGTAATTGGAAGTCTGAGTACCCCTACTCAGCTGGGTTGAGTCCTGGTGACCTCAGCCAGGGTGTACAACAAACTCCTTCTTACAAGTCTGCCCTAAAAAGATACTTGCTGACCCTTATCTAAGTTCAGCAGGAAGTTACACATGAGCTTTGTAGTCCTAAGATCTACCTGGCTCAGTTATGTAGGACTCAGTAACTTAATGTGGCCTTGCTTCCCCCTCAGGGAATAGCTAAGACAGCTTCACTGTTCAAGAGACCAAAAGATTTTATAATTGATCTTTTTATTGAAAAAATATAGATTTACAGAATAAAGTCAGTTTGATGCAAAAGCATAACAATATAATGTTTTCAAGGCTTGTTACAAATACAATCAAGATAACTAATTCCCTTTTAGTTACAAAAGCTCTAAAAATCTCTAAAAGCTTCCTTAGGATAGGCAAAAGGCTTATAGCCCCCCTTTCTTCTTTTCCTTCTCTCCCTACATCTTTCACAGTCATTTCCCTGCACGGGGCAGCAGGCAAAAAGACATAGAAAAATCTATGGTTCCGTCCTAAAGGAAAATAGGAACAAGATGGAACACTGCACATGGCAAAAGTTCCTTTTTCTCTCTTCTTGGCTTCTCCTGTCTTCTTCGTCTCCCATGCTGTCATCCAATCACAGTGTAAGGTGGTAGAAGTATTCTCCTCCTCTTCTTCTCGTGAGAAAGCAGGTGTTGTTTGCCTCCGTCTATTCTCTTCTCCGCCATAACAAGTGTCTGGTCTTCTTATCTGGTCCTGGGAGAACTGGCTAAAGGAAAAACATTCCCACAGTCCTCCTGGACAACATTCCGATCATACAAAATCATTTTTCCATAGAACCAATATGGATTCCATTTTACATTGTTCGCAACTACATATCCCATCTTCATACATGCTTTAAATCCACATAATCTCAACCATGACTAATGAACAATGATTAATAAAAGGCCGCTTTAAACAGTTCTGTTTTTACTAACTTCTTAACGACTGTGAGGGAAGGCGCCTGGTGACCAGCTGCTGGAAGTTTATTCCAGAGATATGGGACCATGATTTGAAAAAGCCAGATTTCTGTTGTTCGCTTTTCTGGCTTCCTTTGGTGTTATTGTTTTTAATATTCTGGACTTTGAAGAGCAAGTGGGACGGGTAGCTTCTTTTGTAGGAGAGACGTTCCGACAGGTATCGAGGTCCTGATTGGAGATATTTGGTCATATTTATTGGTACCCATCAGTCTAGCTGCCCCATTTTGGACCTGCTGATGTTTCTGTACTGACATCAGGGACAGCCTTACATATATAACTATTAACATGTAATATTAAAGTAAAGAAGGGTGTAAAAGTAAGAATATTTTTATAGATCTTTTGGGAGAATTTATTGATTTT
This sequence comes from Intellagama lesueurii, assembly GCA_037013535.1. NCBI lineage: Eukaryota > Metazoa > Chordata > Lepidosauria > Squamata > Agamidae > Intellagama > Intellagama lesueurii. The sequence continues at coordinate 93,352,530 of JBAJHW010000003.1, read as the reverse complement.
GTATTAATTAAGGGGAAGAGATATGTACTTTAGCAAGAGCCAATGCGATTTTAGAAGAGGAATGGGGCTCTATAGAGGGAGGGCAAAAATGTCTATGTCTCCAAATGGTCCTGGCGGGGAGAGAGCATGACTTGTGCAGTTTTTGTTGTTGTTATGTGTTATTAGATACTTTATGTTTATGTGATTTTATTTTATGTTTTTAAAAGATAAATAAAAATTAAAGGCAACTGTGGCGATCGCCCACGTCACTCATGCCATTCATATTCATGAGCTGATTTGCATGAACCTATGAGAGGACTGGAGAGGCGGAGTCAGCAGTTATATGAGGCTTGGCGGGAGAAGGAGGAGTCAGATAGAGATTGGGATGAAAGGCAGATAGAGATAGATAGATAGAGATAGGGCTGGTTAGTCAGAGAGAGAGGGAACAGATACTGAGAGAGATAGAGCTGGTTAGGAAAATAGGTAGAGAAGGTGGTAATGATATAGCAAGAGAAAAGAAGTATGTACTGAGAGAACTGTTGATGAATATCTGTATCTGAAGAACTTCTGTTATTATTCAATCTGCTTCACTCCAATAAATAAGTTCTGTTTCTGTTCACAAGACAAGTGTTCTGACAAATGTCATTTATATTGTGGATTGAGGTAATCCACTGGTGGCAGTGAGAAGAAAACGCGATGTGAGCCTTTGTGAGGGAAAGACAAGCAGGGGCCACGAGGGCACACGCCACAGCAACATTTAGAATTTAACAACTGGGGCTGGATTCAGACTGCACTTACCACATAAACCAAGGGCATTGCTAGGTATTTAAAATGTTTAGGATACAAATTTGAATAATGTAACCATATGTTCATTTATATGTTTAAGTACAATTTTTGAAACTCTTTACTTGATATACAGTACACCCCATCCACAGCGCTTCAAATCAATTCCTCTTCTAAGTAGTTCAAGTGCCTTCAGTTAATTACTCTCATTCACCTATCCCACATAAAAGTATCCCACGTGGATTAGTTTCCACAGTTAATATCCAAACAACTAACATCTTTTTCAATCAATTTTTCTCAGTTTCCAGCAGAGCCTTTTACACTCCAAGAGACTGAAATGGCACCTCCTCTATACTATGCAGGATTGCCTCATTGATTCTGGCACTTTGTGGGCACTTGGAGATGCATTCATATCATTCCTCTTATTTTAATTATTATTTTAGATTACAGTTATTCATTCTATCCCAATACCCTGGCAAGCTGGTGGCTGAAAACATGTTTTCTCCAAAGCCAAAGCTTCTGGCTATCATGGCTGGTGGTAAAGCTATCATAATTAGCATTGACTTATCACGTTATGTGGGCCGCCATTTCTCCAAGACATGACTAATGTTAAATAATCAGTAACGTCTGCCCAGGGGGGGTGTAATTATAATTTTTAAAATATCAGTTTTTAAAAATTGAATAGTCTTTCAGATATTATATTTCTCTTCCTCCCAATTATAACTGATTGAGAAGGCAGCAATAGCAAGATTTAACCAGCTAGCTAGAGGCCACCCAACTTTGTATTACCTTCACAGTTCCTCCAGATTCCTTGCAGATTAGACTGAGCTGCTCTTGTGGGTGCAGGAAATGTTGATGCAGCCTGGAACATAGGAACCTGTCTTGCAGCAGTTCTGAACCTTGTTCCATCTAGCCCATTATTGTCAACTTTGATTGGCAACAATAGGTCTCAGGGTTCTCCAGCTTGAGCGCTGGCATTCCATAAACCAGGTTCTGACATGGTGAAGAGTTTGGGCAATGAATGGATATTAGGTTGCTGTGCAGACAGTACCAGAACAAAAATGAAAGTGGATTAAACAGAACCCACGTGGAGTGGCAGTTAAAGTGCTGGACAAGACCTGGGGAGATCTAGGTTCTAGCCCCCATTGAGCCATGAAATGTTGTCTGAGCCTAACCTTCTCCCAAATGTTATGCTGAGGGTAAAATGGAGGGAGAGGAAAGTTGCGTGCACTGTCTTCAGCCCAGAGGAGAAAAATCCAGATATAAATGTAATTAAACTGAGAAATATGTAAGCCCAAATCTTATTGTGAAATAATGCATGCATGAGAAGATTCATGCAAGTGGTTGTTGCTTTTTGCTAGCCATTATTCACACATCTAGGCATACAACTGGGTGTGTGACCTAATGCATAACCTGAGCATGTCTAAGGATACAACAGACCACTATTAGAGGTTGAACAATCAGCTGCATAAGCTCTTGCACAACCAGCTATACAAACTTTTCTCCACCAAAAACTGTACTGGATGCCACATTTGCACTGATACCAAAAATGTATAACTGCTAGTACAAGGGGTCTTATACTAGGCCAATGGTATCACTGCATATACAACATTGTCTGAAATGCCATGGAGGACTATGTGAGAGAAACACTTTAGGATCACCTTAGTTCTTCTGGAATTCTAACAAGTATGATTAACATTATACCACAGCTCTAATGTTGCTGGGAAAGGATCTCTAAACCCTGAAGTTTGATATCTGATCTTCAGCAAACTCTTCCATTCCAGAAATTAGTGCAGATACTCACTATGTGCTTTGTTTATATATATGTATGTGTGTGTGTGTTATCTGCACTAATTTCTGGAATGGAAAAGTGTGCTAAGTATCAGATACCAAACCTCAGGGTTTAGAGATCCTTTCCCAGCAACATTATACACCCAGTATGAATCCCGTATCCACGGGATCAGTATCTGCAGTTTCACTTATCCATGGTTTGCTGCAGCCCTCTATACGATCTTGTGACTTTTGTCCTGCTCCTTTGTATGTTGCATATAGGGTTCCCTCATATCCACAGTTTCAGGCAGACATAGTAAAACCAATCCCTCATGGACATAGGGGCCCTACTGTATTCTAAGGTTGCAACCTTATTTACCATCTTGGTAGTTAGCCCCACCGAGCTTTGTGAGATATACCTTAGGGGGTGCTCTGTGTGGCACGGAGCTGCCGCCATGGTTGCGCTTTGCCTGCCCGCTCGGAGGAGATGAGCACAGGCAAATGACGTCAAGGCCGGGGGGAGGGGAGCTTGGAGGAGCCTTCATCTTGCCTCCCCCCCCCCGAGACTGGCCTCTGTTCGCTTGCTGATGTCACAGCCCACCCGCCCACCCCTTAATAAGTAAGAATGAGAGTAGCCAGATGGGAATTTTTGGTCTGCTTCCATAATTGGCATGTATCAGGAGGCAGGCGAGTTTTCGCCCATCCCATTCTTACTTCAGGTTAAATAGGTAATGTGAGGAAGACACAGTACTTAGGTCGCAGCTGCGGGTAGTGTGAAAGGTAAGAGATATGTTGAGTTCCTTTGGGACACCCAAGGAGGGTGTCAATCAGCCCATTTCCCTGATTTGTAGAACAAGGAGTATATGAAGGGGAATGGGAGTTAAGGGAACCTCCCGGGCAGCAGTGCACCTAGGGTCTCGAGGCTCGGTGACTGAAGCAGTGGGAGGATTCCTGCAGATGGGCGGCTGAAGATGTGCTAGTCAGAGGCAGCAATAGGAACTCGCCCTTGGTGGCCTGATCCGGTTGGAGTCAGAGGATAATTTCACACTACAGCAGTCCCCCTTGGAGAGGGGAACTCAACGTTTTAATAGTTAATAAAGTTGTGGCCCTAGTTTTATCCAACACCTGTGTCTCGTCTCTTTATTCCGGGCTGGGCGGGCAAAGCAGGCATGTATACTATTGCACTATCAATAAATTATGCTCCCATTTTTGTCACCATCAAGCAAGTACTCAGATGAAGTTTTACTTGAACTAGTCACGTCTGTAAATACTTTGTTGGGTTAGAGGGCAGGAAAATGCAGCAGGTAACTTGAGATGAAAAATGGATAATATACAGCCTTCTTTATTTGGTGTTTGAAATAAACATATATTTTTCATAAAGGCCCTAGAAAAACATCATGTTAAAGCAAAGAACATTCATTTATCGAGTTTTGTTGTATGCCCAGAAGAAACAGGCTTTCTAAGTCTGCCATTGTTTCCCTATAATTCTCTTGATGGGCTTGACTTTTTCCCTTCAGGAAAGAGGATTCCCCCCTCCCCTTTTAATACTTGCATCTGTTTATTCATATTTTCTCCTGTTGAGCATTAGATATATTGTTTCATGGAGAAACCTGATGTATCAAGAAGACTGATTAAAACAGTATAGGCAATAATTTAATATGTGCCTGTGCCTGGGTGATACTAATGCCCTCAAAACAGTAAACAATGTATTTAGTGCTGTGGAAATCTACAGGATATCGTTTTGTGGGGTTTTCTTCTAGCTAAATATTTCTATCAAAAACGACTGCAAGTGTACTGTTTTGGGGTTTTTTCTACCACTTTATTTCACTTTACATTGATAGAAGATGGCATTTCATTTTACATGAGGGGCTCCAATTTGTTCACCGACCACTGTTAACTGGTACGCATTCTGAGTAATCCACTGAGTGGAGCTTCTCCAGATCCTGATGAAATAATGGAAGAAATTAAACCTTGCATGACCTTCTCTGTCATGCAGCAGTTATAATGAAGACCAATACTAGTGTACCCTGAGTATGTGCAACCGAAGGAACACAGGACTTTTGTATCATGAGAAGATTGTCAGAGGTGATAATTTGGGGCATGTAGTCTTTGCGAGCATGTCATCTTTGTGCACCTTAAACAGAGTGCATGCATGTCTTTTTAGTAGGGTGACCAGCTATCCCTATTTATTTATTTAAATTTTTATCCCACTCATCTAGTGGCCAGGCCACTACTCTGGGTGGCAAGGCTCCCTCTAAGCTGGGCACGTGGACACACGTGCGCATACCTCTCCCTGCCTCTGCGCAACTGTCTTTCCCCTCCACACAGCAATCACGTTAGGTTCCGGTCATGACAGAACCCTGCGCATGGGGGGGCGCAGTCGTGCACGCGCTTGCACAGGAGCAAAGTCCCACTCATGCAAGGAGGAGCCCTGCCCAGTGGAGCGGAAAGTTAGAGGGTACATTGCTTGGTGTCTTACAATCTCTCAACTTAGACATAAAATGAAACCTCCATAATAATCAGATTAAAACATCACACAAAAGACCCCCTCAAATCTATGCTAAGTATGTATATAGAATGATAGCTAATACAAAAGATATAAGATGGTGACAGAACAAAGACAGTTATTCCAAAGATAATAGGATATCAATATCAATTTTGCGGGTCACAGTCCTCTGTTTGAAGAACCATCAAAGGATAGGCCTCTTTTTGTATGCATCCTATTTGACAGGCTGATTTAAACTGTGATTTGAAAGTAAAGAACTATAAGGAGAGCAGTAAGTTCTTTGAGGTGACCCATCCACCACTAGCCGCACCTGGACAGCAGACTCAACAGGTACACATTTCCTGGTCCCAGTCTTTCTCTCTTGATTAAATGTATTGTAATCCTGCTTACAGTCTAAATGTTACCACTGTATCATAAGATCAGTCTGCGCATTATATATTTAAAGACAGCCCAAAGTAGAGCAGACACTACTAGTGAAAGTAGTACTAATTAGCAACAATCAGCAATACTAAGAATAGCAGTACAGTATTATGCAGAATGGTAACCTCGTTTATCTCTTGTCTAGTGATGCTTCTTATGGGGGGGAATAATAGTTTAGTGGCCCCAATCTTGGGTCCCCAGATGTTCTTGGACTACAACTCTCAGAAATCCTGGCCAGCGCAGCTAGTGGTGAAGGCTTCTGGGAGTTTTGGTCGAAGAACAGCTGAGAACCTAAGCTTGGGAACCATCAATTTCATGGCTTCCCTCTTCTCTACCCATGAATAGAGAAGATAGGGGACTAAAGAGGGTAAGCGCTATTGAGCAAATACAGTTGAGAGCTATGAGCCAGGATTTCCAGGTGCAGATCTCTTCTTCGGGCATAACCATGCCAGGATATCTTTCAGCCACACCCACTGCCCCCAAATTCCAAAGAGCTTGCCCATTTCCAAGTATTGACAGGGTCCCAGCCTGCCATTGGTCATATGAAGGCTGAAGTGTGTTGCTAGAAGAAAGCATTGGATGTGCTGCTCTCCCACTTCATGGAAATGTTCTGATTTGGTGAGAAAGCACTGAACCAAGAAGCAGAGATGTCACGGGGGGGGGGGGAGGAGAGGAGATTGAGAGAGGGGCAGCACCTAACATGGCTAAGTAGCCGCTGAGGTCTCACCCACTGTGATGTAATGATGCCAGGGTTCCCAGGGTCAAAGCACCAGGACATGTTTTCTATTAGCAGGGAGAAGGATTGTCCGGCTTTCCTGCTCAGGCCTCACTGTTCCTTCTGAGCTTAGCTGTAATCTCCACAGAAACTGGGGCAAAATGCATTTCCCCGGAAACACTGCAGGGGAAACGTCCTTGCTGTAATAAGGCAAAGTGGGATGTCTTCCTGCTTTAAATCTGGTTTTGGTGTCGCTTTTATTTACCGTTCTATTCTTTTTAATATTTGTATACTTACTGTTTTTAGCTTTTAAACATTGTCTTTTAAAGATGTAAGCTGTCTTGGGTCCTTTTTAAGGAGAAAGGCAGAGTAAAAATATTTGAAAGAAAGAAAGAAAGAAAAAGCATTTTTGGAAGGCTTGTTTTGACTAAGCAATTAAGACCCATTAGCTGGTGCAGATGAAGATGTTCCCTAAACTGGCCCACTATCAGTTTAAACATTCACTCTCCAAAGTGATTTTTACTGACATGCATCCTGCCACATTTTACACCCATAAAGCAATTTCCATGATGTTTAAGTGCCCATTCTAAATCCTTTACCATCTGAAGCCAGTTTACTAAGAAGAAAATGCAGCTGAGTTCTCTGGGACATAACTTTCAGTCAGAGCACACCAAATTACAGCTATCATGTCTATCTGAACTCTATCTGAACTTTAGTTATGCAATTTTCAAATTGCCCATAAAGGCCAAATCCTCCTTTCTACCTTGGTTAGAAAATTAAACTTTAGTTTCAAGAAGGTAACATATACTTCATTCTACATCACAATTTCTTCATTTCTTTCTTGGGTCAGGGGAAGGTTTGCGATGTAAGATGTCCCCCACTCCTTTTTTTATTTTTTTGGCAAAGCATGCTTTAATTTAGCCCTCTCATAAAAGGACATACAATGTTAGAAAATGATCAGTGTTTGGAAATTATTAGGAATGGGTAGTTAGTGCCAGGGTATTAAAGGCAAGCAAAGCCAGCTGGACACAGCTGGGGCAGAACTCAAGTAGACTGCATTTCCATAAATTAACAAGTTTGGAAAAGTTATTTTTTGGACAACTAGACAGGTTGCCTGGATATTCTGGGAATTACAGTAACTGTTTCAAGTCCTGCATTAAAGACTTGTGCACTACAAATGGAGGATTTAATCCATATGCTCATCTAAATGAGACTATTTTCTGATCAGAGTTCTAGTGTGTCGGGTCTGGTTGTTTTTTTTAAAAAGACTTTGATGTGGCTTCTGGAGGACTAAGCTACTTAAATCCTCACTTCTGCTCATTCCACTGTTAAAAGAACACAGATCCCATTTTTGCATAACCCACCTGGTATTCTTTTCATGCTTCTTAACTCAGAGAGAGGGAGGGAGGGAGGGAGGGAGAAAGAGAGAGAAAGAAAAAACCATGCACATATAATATGAAATATAATAGTTAGTCTTGGAACTGCAGAGCTGGAAGGGACCCTATGGATCATCGAGTACAGCTCCTGTCAAGGAAGTCACAGTGGGGAATCAAACTGTCAACCTCTGGCTCCGCAGCCAGATGCTGAAACCAATGATCTATCTATGTTGTGTTTCTACCATATTCCCTAAATGTTGAGGTACTGACATCAAAAGCTTGGATATTAAAGGGCCCCTTGGAATATGCATTTCAAGGTTTTTTTTTTTTTTTTAATGCATGGCTCAGTCTTGATCAATTTGTGTGAAGTCAGCAGTATGGAAATTTTTGGGTTAGGAAAAATGACAACACACTGGTTTTCAGCTGTTCTGAAAGAAAGTCTCAAAAATACTAATGATGAATGAGACATGGATCTTCTGTGTTTGTCCATGTTTTCCTCACTCATCACCTTCATTCACCAATTGTAGATAAAATTGTCCCACATTGATATTCCACTAGTCCATCTGCCCTGCTCTCTCCCCTAGATTAGCAGCTAGCATTGTTGTGTGCCTCCTTGACCAGCTAGTTCCACTGGTCTTTCTGCTGTGTCCATCCCTAGGGGCTCTCTGTCTGTAGTCTACTGTATCTTCCAGTCAGGAGGTGACAGACACTGGTAACCATAACATAACTAGTATTTAGGACCACAGTTTCTATTAAAAGAAGGAATTCTATAAGAATCATCTAAAAATAATGATCAAATAACAGAAATGTCAATGAGAATAAATGAGGCCATAGAGTAGCAAACCACTCCTGAATAGCACTCTTTTACAGCAACTTATGAGAAAGAACACAAGTAGCTGCAAAGCATTAAGGGGGTGGTAGTACATCAAGAGGCACCCTGTACAGAGTATAATCAGGAAGGAAATTACCAGACCCCTAATGCCTTGCAGCTCCCATGGAGCTTAGCCTTCCAAGCCATTTCCTCCATCTTCATAGACTCAGCAGCATGGCTGAGACAGACCCTCCAGTCTCCACCTGAAATAAATTAAAAAGAGCTGTGAGGATTTTGATGTCTTGCCTAAAGCCCCCAGAAGTCTGGCTGGGGAAATTGTGGAAGACATCTGGGAGCTATAGTTAAACAGTTCCAAACATACATTCCAAGAAGTATTATTATACATTATATAACAAAATCCTGTTGATTTTGTGTAAGTGTAGGGAGGATTGCAGCCATGAAAATGTTATCTATTGTCACCATGGATAGCAACGTTACAAATCAAAATAGTGATTTTTATATACCTATATCTGTCTGTCTGTCTGTCTATGGAAACAACCCTAGATGCTAAATGTAGACCTTCTTTCTCTCTCTCTCTCTCAGCTGCATCTAGCATCTAGGCCATATATACACTAACCAGCTTGAGTAACATCACTATTTTGATTTATTACGTTAGTGAAAATGGATAGCATTTTTGGGGCCAGTTATCAGAAGTTTGTGCACTGAATTCCTATCCCACAAACATGTCAGCTGCTACTGGATTAACACTTTAACTCTTTTCTTCTTCTTATGGCCTTCAGCCAGATTCTGTTGTTTGATTAGACTTTTCTGTCTAGTGTTATTTCATCTATATTCTGCAGAACTGTTGACCTGCAAATAATGTGAGCAGGAGTTTTACTTTATATAAGATGTGCCTTTACAAAAATTAAAAAAAAACAAACTAGCTGAATTTACTGCAGTGAATAACATAAAGCTAGGGGTGTATAAATCTCTCTTGGGAAATGTCACTAATCCCATAATGAAATTCTTTTGAGTTCCTTCAGAAATTCTATGACTTTTTAGATTCTGTTTTGCTTTTTCCACAACCTGATTCTGGCTTCAGTCCTTCCCAAGAAACTTATGCCCATGTACTTAAGACTGTCTGATCCCACAATTTCAGTGAAACCAAGATTTTGGCCAGAATCTTACTGATATTTTACATACATGGAAACAAAAATGGAGACATCACAATGACAAATAGAGATTAACCAATGAGGTGCCAGTCACATGCTTGGTCATGTGTTGATTGCACAAATCAAGCAATGGGCACCTAATTAATTAGCTTCAGTTAGCTTCTACAACTTCTGCATTTGCACACATGCATGGGTAAAAAAGCAACAAGATTCTGGTCTTAGGCACCCATATGCAAAATTTAGCTATGCAAGTTTTGTCTCAAATTAATATGCTCAGGATTAAGTAACATATATTATAAACAGTTTTATGTATCATACTGTCCCAATCAATGTTGAAGCCTAAATTAGAGATGGCTGACATTCCTTTGCAAATGTTTCCAATTAACCTTCAATCTCACTGAGATAGATCAGTCAAAATATCCACAAGAAAAAGTATCTTTATTTACAGACTTCATAGCAAAAACAGACAATCCTTGCCTGGTGTCTCTTAAGTATTTCAGCATAAATCTCCACATTCTAAAGGAACAATGTTTTTACGGGGCTGTATTGCTTGCTTCATCTCTTACTTTCATCATTCTTTTCATGTTTGAGACTAGTAGTTTCAGTGGAAGTTTCAGTAAGGCAGCAAAATGAACTGGATTGCTGAGCCATTTTGGCATTACTTTATACACATTCTTCTAGAAAAACAAAGGTCCCTAGCAAGTAACTTCAGATTCCCGAAACACCTATTTTAGTTCCCCAAACACATGCCTATCAACAAGGGTTCCAGACCAGCAGCATCCCATTCCCTGAGACTTCAGGGCAAAGTCTGAGACCAGAGGGCACATCCTTATGATGTCACAAGGGTGTGGCCTTGTGTTAAAGTCTCACGAGTTGCACTCTGCTCCCTGCCTTGCTGCAAATGGCATGATGGGCCAAGTGCGCATGCTCATGGGGTCTGTCTCTAGTCCTCCCCACTACTCCTGGCTTTGAGGGGCACTAATCTTGAGTGGGAATCGCACCCACAGGAATGCCTTCATGCTAGGCCAGTGAGTTCTGGTGCTAGCTGGGAACGAGAGGAGATGAGTGCCATGCCTTTAAAGCTACTTTACGAACACACACAAAAATAAAACTTTATTTTCTTTCAGCACTGCTTGCCCTGAGATTTATCTCTCCACTTGGAGAGATGGAGAAGCATCACAATTCCCTGAGACTCTAGGCGAAACTCTGAGACCTGGTAAACCTACCATCAATGGACTCTGAACCAGATTCACAGTGGGCTTCAGTTCTTCCACCTAATGTCAAATGACCTTTTTAATAAGGAAAAACCTTTTCCTCCCAAATCACTGGGCAAGCTACACAAATTATATTTTTTGTCACTCAAAATCATATTGTGGTCAAAAACAGTCTGTTTTCCAGTTTCATGAAAATGAAACCAGAAATGACTGATTTTTGCTCAGCCTGAATTAAACCTTGGGTGATGTCCAACAAAATTCTCCCACTGAACTGCTTGAAATGAAACCAGAACTGCTTCCTTCAGCAGAGTGGGTTGATCTCACCCACCCTCAAATTTAGAGGGTGAATAGGAGAGAAGAAGAAAATGCCATTGTGTAAGTGGGTTTCTGCTTGTGTGACAATTGGATTTCACCTCTGTTCAACAGTAGACCATTTCACGTGAGAGCAACTCATAAATAGCATTCCTGTAACATGGGAAGTTGTCCTTTATCTGCCAGTATTATAGGAGGCAATACCAATGTTCATTCTTCTCCATAAAGCTACCTGAAGCTTCTGATGAACCCATACATCACTTCTCTAATACAAGCTGCCATAGTGAAATGAATGGTGGATATAACTGGTGAACTGCAGCCAAATGCATGCTCAGTCCATTTTCTCTTATCTCCTTTTAAGACTCATGTTGCTTATCACTTTTTGGCTCTACAGAAAGTGCTGAGCCCTCAAACATTCACACCCAGATTGGGGCCACTGCATTTTTTCTAGAGTAAATTTTTTTAAAAGAAACAAAACAAAAAGACAAAAAGCCATTACTACTTCTGTAAAGGAAACTGTGCTATTGTTCTTGTTTGTAGTAAATTCTATTCATGGGCACAAATTATTCATAGATGAACATTATTAGAAATACTTTGTTCAAGTGTATGCTAAGTTTGCAGCACTGAAATGCATATACTCTAACAGAATCCACCATTTAGGAAAAGTTTAGAAGTGATGAGGATGTGAATCAGAGCAGAAACAAAAGTGGCAATATTTCACATAAGGAAAAGGACTGAATGTATTTAATGCTTAAGCAAGACATTTGTTCTCTGTTTATGGTTTGTGAATGTAGCATATCAACTCTAATAGCAATCTTTAGTTTATATAACATATGTACAAAATAGATATGAAAATGTTTTGTTACTGAATTTCTACATTAGAAGTACTCTATTGGCTTAATTCTAGAGAAGGAGAACATCACAGAAACAAAAGTATGATATAGCATGCAGTCACAGTAGCAAGTGCTAGAAAAAAAATTGGATAAAATATTCATATATATGCATATTATGCAAATATATATTACATTAATCATGTCCTAAGAATGTTAGATAATATGAATGCATTTTCTGTAGAAAGAAAGAAAGGAAGGAAGGAAGAAAGAAAGAAGGAAAGAAAGAAAGAAAGAAAGAAAGAAAGAAAGAAAGAAAGAAAGAAAGAAAGAAAGAAAGAAAGAAAGAAAGAAAAAGATTACATAGTCTTTTCTTGAGCTAGGACCACCAGATCCTCTCTTGGTTGGCATTTGGTCATTTGAAAAGCTCCGTGGCAGAGAAAAGCTGAGAAGAAATGATCTCTCTCTCTTTTTTCCTGAACTGATCTCATCTGGCTGTTTCTTTTCATCATCCTCTATAATGGAATTTGGGGTACTAGCTGTCTTGTAGATGGTTTGAAGAAGGCCAGCAATAACACCAAGGCATGCCAATATATTCCCAGGAAAGAATATCCTCAGGTTAAAATAGTCCTGAATAGAAGAAGTGTTGATAACTTTGGCCTAAGACCACTTGTTAGTCTCAAACAGAGTAAACCCACTGAATCAATGAGAACATGGAGAGTCAGCACCTGTGTGAGTTTTACTAATTCAGCTAGGTTTTGACTCTTTCAAAAAAAAAGTGTTTGAAAGATTAGTGTTGAACATTATGTATTAACACTAAGTTGAAAAATAATTGAAAGTGGTTTTAGTGAGTATATTAAAAAAACCTCATTACTATAATCAAAAAAATGAATTAATTTGTTCCTTTAATTTAAAACAACCAATTAAAATTACTGAATATAGCCAAAAAAAAATAGGCAACCCTTAAATATAATGAACTGAAGTACAGTAGGACTCCCCTATCCATTGGATCAGTATCCACTGATTCACTTATCCGTTGGCTGAAAATACTAAATTTAAAAAAATCCCAGAAATACTTATTTATATGTATTTTCAGAGTGTATTTAGCAGAACTGGCCAGTAGAGGGAGCCAGAGACCATGCAATGTGTAGCGTTCGATATTCTGTTTTTCAGCATCCACGGGGGGGGGGGGAGGGGGACTTGGAACTGATTCCCCATATATACTGTGGTCCTATTGTAATGTGAAACCTTGTTACTTAAAGTATCAATGTAGAGCTGTAGTACCTAAAATATAAAATTTCAAAATTACGGGTTGGAAATTACTTTTTAACACATTATGCCCAAATCATAGTAAAATCCTGAAAAATATCAGCAATGCTTTCATTTCAAGCAACATCACTCTAATAATATGCTGCCCCATCAAAACATCATAGTGATTGAAGAGAAGTTCAAACTAAAATATTGGCTGAAATTCCCTTCTGCAGCTCCACTTGCACACTGGAAATGATGTCATTTCAGGAGCAATTTGCCGCTGATTAAAGCCTTTTATTTTGGATTTTGGGTCAGGGAAGCAACAGTGGCGGAAATCTTGTTTATAGCTTAAACCAAAGCATAACGTACTGTCTGTTCCTCCCTAAAAAACAAGGTGCTCCTGTTGCAATTCTCGGGGATAGTGGTACATGTGCTTCTGGCCCCTGAGAATCATGGCGGCAGCAGAATGGAAGGCATGTTACGCTTTGGCTTACATCACAAACAAGATTTCAGCTACTGAGATGAAATTGCACGCAACCCACAATTGAAAAAAGAAGTCTTTAATCTGTGGCAATCTGCCACAGACAATGGCATCATTCCCACTGGTAAGGAAGAACCTACTGAATAGGATTCTGGCCATTCTGCTGTGCACTGGAAGTGCTCATTAAAAGACACCCCTCCTCATTGCTGAAGAGATCCTGAAGGTGGATGAACAAATCCATTTCTTTTCTTCCTATGTGAATGTAAAGATTGCTGAAAAATGTCCACTTTACTATAGATAAAATTATCTAAGAGAATATGTAAAGCAAAAAAAAAAAAAAAAAAAAACACCCCAAAAAACATGAGAACACAAAATCAACATGGATCAATTATTTGAAACTTGATATTAAATATAAATTACTTTATAAACTTAACAGTGTAATTGTGTCAGTTAATGAGCAGTAAAAATAATAGTTTTGGCAAACAGTATTACAAAATTCTGATGAGATGGAATCCTAGAGATCAGAAAACCTATTTTGTGGTCTTATGCAACCCTTGTTTTCTCAAAGCCTATTGTACTCAGAATTGTTGCCTCTCCTTTTTTTTTTAAGAAGTTCATTTAAGTGCATTCTGTGTGAATTTATTCATCAACATCCATAGGAAGGTGTGTGTGTGTGTGTGTGTGTGTGTGTGTATGTATATTTATAGTGTATATGTGTATGCCCAATGGATATAATAAACATTCTTTCACAATATATGTACACACATTAATAGTTTTTAAAGATATATATATATATGTATGTATGTATATATATATTATATATAGTCTGTAAAAGTTCTTATGTACAAATACAAAATAACAGGCAGAATACTATTTTGCTTGTCGAAGTCTTTTCTTTAAAAAAAGCAGAAGTCAGTTTAGTTGACATAGTATAGCCAGTAGATTAAGTTGAAAAGAGAAAATGTGAATGGGAACACCATCCTGGACCATCTGTCTATGGCATTCACATCTGTTAGGTCAGGAATTTTTATCTTTAGCTGAGAAGACCTTCTCCGTAAATGACTCTTCTTGCTGTGGGTGCCAGTTCTGTCCAATGTACGCCTGCCAAGGTTTTCTCGATGCGAGCTCTGTTTTCTGTACTGGATACCTGAGTTGTCAAAGGATATGGTTGAATTCTGAGGATCTGTGACACTAGTAGTGATCTCATTGCTTGCAACTTCATTGTGAATTTCGAGGGATGTTAGCAAAATGTTTCCATGCATATCCACCTAGGCAAAAAGAAAATCCATAAATAATAGGAGTTGATAATTATTTTAACAAGTTAAAAAAAATACATAACACCGACCAAAGCTTATTAGGAAAAACAATCATGCAGCAGTTGCTTACTACTGGTTGTGCAACTGAGTAAACAAGTGGGCACACAACTGCTTTTCTGACTTGAGAAAATTTAGGAGCCAGTTGCCTGACTAGCACTACAGGTGGGTCTGCATGTGCGATGGCCTAGTTACACTGTGTGAGACCAGTAGGATTCTGCCCACTACTTAATAATCACATCAAATTGGGAGCACAATAAAGTTATTAACAATGACAAAAACTCAGTGAAAACAATGCTGAAATATTCTCTCAATATACCAACTTTTCCCAGATACAGTAATTCATTAGGATTCACAACAGTGATATGGGAATGACAATATTGTTCAACACGATGATAAATACAATATATAAGATACACTTATTCATAACATAGACATCTCTTCATAATTGTCTGAAATGGCTTATTCCAGCCTAAACAGTCTCTGTTTTAACAAGACGCTGGAACTTATCTCTCTTAAGCACCAGCAAACATCAACAGTTTGGGCTTCTTCATATCTCACATCGATTCTGCCCATTTCATTAGCCTTTTTCCAAAAACAGATTTTGGTATACTTATCTTTTCCACTGGAACCCGTATTCTTAATTCTGAATGTACTTCCACTGTGGCTTCTTTTCTCTATTGCTCACTCAGTATTGAAAAGGATTCTCCTCTAGAATTGTATCCATACCATAACTGTAAAACAACACTGGACTAAATCTAGTGCTAGATCTGCTTAGAGCAGACACAGTGAAATGCATGCTAGTTGCATTTGTAAGTAATTTGCTCACTGACTTCCGTGTGTCTCCTACAGGCAGGATTAACATTGGCCTCAGCCCCAAGGTTGCACTATATCCTCACTCTCTTTTAGAAATGCAGGGTTTAGCTAGGAAGCCTTTTGCTTTCACTGGTGACACCATATTTTGATACCTTCCTCTTGTTTCTTTTGTGGCCCAGTTTTTGATTCCAATTCTGTCAAGTACTAAATCACCTGAATTCTACTGAGCATGATTTTCTGTTTCTGCAGAAACAGATAATAGTACCTGATTTTTTATGGATGCTTCTTTTTTATTGCTATCATTAATAAAGCAGGAACTATCAGAATGCTTGTTCTGTTCCTCAAATCTGCAGTGCACCCATCCGAACCAATAGTTGTGGACAGACTTATCCTCCACATAGCCCCATGTACCTTATTAGTGTGCAAAGCATTCTGTAGACTAGGGAATTAATCTAACTGGTGTTTAGAACATTTTTGATTGCCTCCCAAAGTCAAATGCAGAAAATTTGTCTTTGAAATAAAGTAGCAGCTCTACCATCCTCCAGCTTTCACTTTTCCGAAGTGAATGATAAGGAGGATTGGGGCCTTGCATGCCAGCTGTGATGTAGACCAAGGAGGACTCTCTGCCCAGGAGCATTCAACACAGCTAGAACTTAGCTAGTGGAATAGAGAAATGCTTCACCTGTCTCAGGAGCCTCTCCACTGAAGAACTTTATACTCTTGCTTCAGAACAACTGCATAAGGCTAAAGAATAAATCCACAATGGCTATGAAGTACATTAAAAGAAAACTTTGGTTCCATATTCAAAATTGTGTTTGATCTAGTTAAATACAATGCACTTGGCCAACCTAAATTTAACTGTATGCAAAAGTAATAGAATGAAATCCCAATGTTGGTACCAAATGAGTAGAACAATTGAAATCTATGAGCCTTCCATAAGTGTTGCCAAACTAGTTCATTCAATGCATTGGTTCTCATTGGGACCACCATTGGACAAAAAATATCAATGAAACAGACATTTGAGGCAGCTTACTTTCACTAAAAACAATGTCAAAATTCCCACTAATCTTAGATCTTAAAACAACTGATGATGATGATTGTGTGCCCTTACAGTGATCTTTTCCAGGGTTTTCTAGATAGAGAATACACAGAAATGGTTCACCATTCTCTTCTTCTGGGGGTGCCCTGGGAATGTGCAGATTGCCCAAGGCTACACAGACTGGCTCTTCTCCCTGGAGGCACAATGGCCAATTGAACTGCTAACATCTGGTTTCACAGCCAGATACCTAAGCCACAGAGCTATCCAGCCAGCTATGTTTGGACTTAGTTAATATTGAACAGGGCAGCTTTTTTATTTGCTTATTCCAGCCTTAATATCAGATTCAGGATAGCTTTTTTGAGTATTTTCAGAAATCCTAAATTACTGGCAGGTAATTCATGTTGCCTGAATTATTTCATTCACATTTTATTGTTAGTATGCTGTTAATTTAAAGGGTCACTTTGAGGATATTGGAACTGCACTCCACGAAAACATTTTTTTGTGTGCATTAAAAAGGATCTGCATAATTTGCATAGTGTAATACTTAACCTTTACCCTTCTTACTTTTTTGTTTTAACATACAAGTTATGTTTCGGTGACCCAGAATTTCTTTAAGCGGCACTTGAACTTAAACAAGAGCACTTGGATGCTTTATCTGATCTTATTTTGCCATTAGAAGATTCTGTAAGAGAATGATTCCCAAAGGATAAGTCCCAGTTAATTGTAGGAGCTTTCTGCTTGGAGTGAACATTGAGGACAAAATACAGAAAACTCTGATTTACTAGCCAGGTAATAAAGCAAATAGGCAAGTCTGAAAGAGACATCACTTTCTATTTACAGGTTCCTTTAAGGCTTGAAGTAAGGGTCTGTCCTCACTGAAATTTGGTGTGATCCAAATGGTGCTTATCTTCATTGCAATCTATTTTAACTTTTGCTACCCATCTGGGAAGGCTTACAAAGATAAGATAAGGCTTGCAAAATAACAAAGAGTTATTTTGCATCTCAAAGAATCATCCCCAAAAAGATTGCATGCCCTAGCCCTGTCCCAGAAAAGCTTTTAAAAGGGGAAGGATGGATAATTTTAAATAGTAACACAAGCAGACAGGTCTCTCCCCCCCGCCCCCATGCCAAACAGTGCTATCAGGGAACCATATACAATAACTATATGCCAGTATGGACAGGCTCTAACACAGGTTTTATTTGTACTTATCCAACAGCAGTATATCTCCTGTGAAACTGCACTTATTGGTGCAGGATGTTTTAGAATCAACTATGCATCAGCAATCAATGGGACGATCATGGGACTTAACCCACAGCTTATTTAGAAACAAATCTAGAATGCATCATAAGTGTTTGGATTCACTGTTTGAAGTCTGCTAATGACCAAAACCTACTTGAGTGTGTCATTCCTAAAATGTAATGATATCTAATACCATATTTAAAATCTCCATTGAGAAATATTTAGTCCGTAGTGTAGTGTGGAAAGTGTAAGAGATCCCAGCTGAAATTGTTCATTCCATGCTGGGGGAGGAAGTGGAAAGAAGGCTCCCCATTTCCTCCGACAAAAGGGGTGTATGTGTGTGTGTAATGTGACTCTTGGGACTGAGAAAGTTGTTTTACAGCTTCCTCAGAAGGTTTCTATTTAATAAACCTCTTTAGTTATCTAGTTGATATTATTGGAACACCAACATCCAGGAAAAAATTAAAATTGCGCAAACAGGGCCACAGATGATGATAATGAAGTACTGCTGAAGCACCTCTATAGACAGAGGAAGTCTTGTATTTCATTTCCACAAACTATGAAGAGCTGAAGTTGTTTTGCAAATTCCTCTTTGTGATTAGAATGCAGCTGATAAAACGTTAGATGGACTCATCAGTTGCTCTACTGATGTAAAAACATGCGTGCTGAATTATTAAAACTGCCTAAATGGATTGTTTGCTTTCATCAGTTATTACCAGAGCTTGAAAAGTTACTTGTAAAATGTAATTTAGTTGCAATTATAATTTTAAGACAACGAATGAGTAACCCTTCAAAAAGTAACTCTTGCATCTTTCCCCTAAAAAACAACAAAAACCCTAAAATAGCAATCATTAAGATCAGAATGCTACAAGCTCCCATCCTAGTCACCTCAATATCCACAACAGAGTATAAAGTGTGATACTTCTCTTCCAGCATTCAGACAGGCTATACCTCTACAACGATAAAAATTACATTGCAAAAGGAGTGACATTATCTTGAGTTACTGTCATAAATCATGAGCTTCCATGGAGGGAGTGCAAGGAAGTATCCTACTACATGCTTGTTGCCTTGTTTTAGCTGTTTCCCACAATCAGAAACATTGCTTTGTATTGGAAAGGTAGTCATTTTATTTTAGTAGCACAGATAAAGACAACAGCAAGAACGAAATGAAAACCTTTGCATCTTCCCTAGTCTTATCTGTTAGGAAAAAAGTTGACAGCATTCAGGTATGGCTGGGCTTGAAGATATGTTTTTCTTTTTTTCCTAAAAGCTATTGAGAAATCATGGCAGGAGGAGACACAGTGCACAGTTGAGCGTGTAACAAAATGCCTTTTACAATGAATTAGTTGGTTCTGTATCTCAGAGGCATGCTAAAGGTAGCTGGAGCAACAGAAATTACATTAAGTGACAGTGAAGGAAGGAGAAATTCCCAGGTATCTGTGTATCCTTTGCTGATATATTTTACTTATACCAGCACTTCTGAATTTGCAGTCTCCCAGATGTATTTTCTGTGGCAGCTTTATAAATGCTCATTATGGTACCTTTTCTGCTCTGTTTTTTAAAATATGACTAAGAATATATTTCTAAAAAGTTATGATGTAGATTTGGCTCCTCCAGAAGTCAATAACCCAACCCAGCATGCAAGATGTGCATTTAATTCTAGTGATCTGAACTGTGTACTGGAGCTGCAAACAAGACAGACTTATAGATGATATGCACAATCCTACCCGGTTGCTTTCAAATTTGGAACGATCGTTGTTCGCTTTGGCTGTCTTTTCAGCAAGTTTCTTCTGCCTTTGAGGGCCTTTCCCAAAGAAGATGTAGTTGACAAAGGCATATTCAAGTAAGGCCAAGAAGACAAATACAAAGCAGCCCATAAGATACATGTCAATGGCTTTCACGTAGGGAATCTTAGGTAAAGTTTCTCTGAGATGAGTGTTGATAGTTGTCATAGTAAGTACAGTTGTAATACCTATAATGGGGAAAAAGACAGGTATATTATGATCTTTCATGCAATTCTTCCTTGATTTGTTCTAAAAGTCATTCCTACTGGTTTCTAAATACCGTAAGAGAGTTGGATGAAACTGAGAGCAACATCACAGTTCTGTTGATTTGTTTGTTTAAATTCATATTCAGCTCCCCCCCTGCCCCCCAAGGTATTTATGGGCACTAGCATAACTTTATAATATGATGAATAGGGATTGGACTTGTTTGTTGACATGAATGTAAAAAAACCATGAAAAGTGCTTTTGTTTCAAGTTTTCACTGATTTCCAAAAGACTGTCACTGAAATGCGAATCATATCATTTAAACAAAAAAGTACAAAAAAGGTTGTGTTCTTTCATGTTTCCCTATTGGTTTCACCTTTCTTTGACCAGTTGCCTGTAAAATCATCTACTTGATTTTTCATCAAATAGCACTGCAAGTCTTGCAACAAGGGCTATCGGCTGCCAAGCAGAACATCTGGGACAGTAGGAATTTTGAATCTCTAAAAGGGCCTGGAAACCATTGAGGACTGTTCTTTTGCTTCAGCCCTTCCTTGTGAGATTTTTGTGCTGATGATCTCCTTCTGGTGTCCTCCATCTTGGATTGCTCCAAGATCTACCTCTATCTTAGATCCTTTCCATTTTTGTCCTTTTTAAAAAAATTGATGTGGGGGGATTTTTTTCCTCCTCTTTTCCTTTATTTTTGCTGTTGCCTGCCTCTACTGGTGAAGTGGCCTTCTTGCTGTTACTGAACTTGAGAAAGCAAAAAAGTGTGGTGAGGAGAGAAACCTCCCCATATTCTTGTGGGGGGGGGGAGAAATCTGATTGTATTTTTTTGTCTTTCTTTGCTTGCTTGCTACTCTTGGTTTTTGGAAGAGGAGGTTGTGTGTGTACTTTTTATTTTCCTTTCCCCCATGTGTTTGCAGGAGGGGAGTCCATTGCTTTTGATGGCTTTGTAAAAACATTGCTATTGGGTAAATTTCCTGTGTATTTATTCTGATGAAGGTGCATATTTTGGTGGGATTTGGGGGACATGAAAACAATAGATGTACCCCTTGAAAGAAACCAAAACAAAAACAGGGCTTTTAAAAATCAAACATCTTCCTAATGATAAAACTACAAAAAAAATCATACTGATGTTTTAGCCAACACTTATTGGATGTCTGATCTATTAATATCAATGTGATTTGCAATAAGGAAATAGTTTTAATATACATGAAGTTGAGTAACTTGATCCCAAAATGCCTCTGCATTACTTACAATATAATTCTGTTGTGACAAATTCATGTCAAAATTGCAATATGTGAAATCTATTTGAAGGACATTAAGGTGAAAGAGACACAAAGGCAAGCTAAAAAGGGAATTCCCACTAAAATCCCTTGAACTGGTGGAGCCCAATGATTTTTCAACTGTGTTTCTAAAATTCCTTGAAAACTTGTCAGTAGAGAAGGGCACAAAATGAACTATGAAGCAAAAAACCCCATGAATCAGGCTATTTCATGGTTCATTTGGAGGCACTCCAGGGAAAAGCACAAAATGAAACACCAATCTATTATCGGTGTTGGCAATTTGCATGCTTTGATGTTTGTGTCATTTGGGACTTCCAGGAGCAGTAGAATAGCCCCTGAATGAGTTAAGAGATGCCAAATTCACAGAGAGTCTTCAGATGACTCTCTGCCCCAGCCCCTCCAAGTTTGGTGAAGATTGGATTTGGGACATCTGAGTGATAGCTCCACAAAGTAGAGGGCTATTTATAAGTGCTCTTTCCTGGGGGGGTCTGCCTTGTGGAGCTATAACTTGGATGTCCCAAACTCAGAAATGACCAAACTTGAAGGGGGTGGGTTGGAAAGTCAGCTGAAGACTTTTTGTGAGTTTGGCATTTCTAACTCATGTGGGGGTATTCTACCACTCCTGGAAATCCTGAATTGCATAAGCATAAAATGATTTGTTTTGTTGAAAGTTCATGGATTGTGGTTTGTGAAGAGTGGCAAACCATGAACCACCACAAACTGCTGTTTTCCTGGTTCATGCCCATCTCTATTTATCAAGTGTATCTCAATAAAAATAACTGAATACTATGGTAGAAGCTTTCCTGAACAATGACCTGACCACCTCTAAACACAGAGATTTACAGCTAAGAATGTTGAAAGCTGCTGTAAGATGTGCTCCCAGCTCACTATGAAGTTGAACAATAGGCCTGTCACAAGACCTTTGTGAGATGTGTGTGAGTCTTAGAACACTTCCAAGAATCCATTGCAAGATGCAGGCATTCTCTGGCTGACCTACTGATATGGAAACAGTTCTTTGATGCAAATATGTTTGAAGAAACACCCATGTAGTCTAACAAAATATGAGTTACTCACAATAACTAATTTTTCTTAAAGTACTATATCACTATAAATATTGACCAAAGTTTGGTAATATTTATTTATTTATTTATTTTTATTTATTGGATTTCTATCCTGCCCATCTAGACCAAAGGTCTACTCTGTAATACAGAGTACATTCA
Source organism: Intellagama lesueurii (assembly GCA_037013535.1). NCBI lineage: Eukaryota > Metazoa > Chordata > Lepidosauria > Squamata > Agamidae > Intellagama > Intellagama lesueurii. The sequence continues at coordinate 93,330,008 of JBAJHW010000003.1, read as the reverse complement.
ATGAGAACACTCAAATCCACCAGGAAGCCGAGTTACTTGATTCTAACCAATAGAGATGAATTGGTGGAGGAAGTGGCAATAAGGGGAACTCTGGGCAAGAGTGATCATATTCTACTAGAATTCTTGATTTGAAAGGAAACCAAAACAGAGTGCAGCCACATATATATGCTGGATTTTAAAAATGTCAATTTTAATAAACTCAGGACAATGATAAGTAAGGTCCCATGGCAAGAGATCCTAACAAGAAAAGGAGTCAAAGAAGGGTGGGAGTATCTAAAACAGGAAGTTCTAAAGGCACAACTAAAAATAATTCCAACAAGAAAAAAAGGTGGGAGACAGCAAAAAAAGCCACTGTGGCTTCATAAAAAGCTCAGAGGCCTTGAAATAAAATAAAATAAAATAAAATAAAATAAATAATAATAATAATAATAATAATAATAATAATAATAATAATAATAATAATAATAATAATAATAATAATAATAATAATAATAATAATAATAATAATAAAAGACACATTGCCAGTGGAAGGGACAGGACTACAGCTGGAGACTGATAAACAAATAATCAAGGAATATCTTACTACCTTGAATGAGTTCAATTCTCCAGGGCCGGATGAACTGCATCCAAGAATATTGAAGTAACTGGCTGAAGAACACTCAGAACCACTGTTCGTTATTTTATTGACATCATGAGAAATGGGTGAGGTGCCAGATGGTTGGAGGAGAGCTAATGTTGTCCCTATCTTCAAAAAGGGCAAAGGGTACTACAGATCAGTCAGCCTGACATCAGTCCCAGGGAACATTCTGGAACAGATTATAAAGTAGTCACTATGCAAGCACCTAGAAAACAATGTAGTAATAATTAGAAGCCAACATGGATTTGTCAAAAACAAATCCTGCCAGACTAACCTGATCTCATTTTTTGATCAGGTAACCTCCCTGATAGACAGAGAAAATGCTGTAGACATGGTATAACTTGACTTCAGCAACGTTTTTTATAAAGTGCCCCATGATATTCTGATTAGCAAGTTAACTAGGTGTGGGCTGTATAGAACAACTGTGAGGTGGATACACAGTTAGCTACAGAATCGTACTCTGATAATTAATGGCTCCTTTTCAAACTGGGTGGAAGTAACAAGTGGGGTACCCCAGGGCTCAGTCCTGGGCCCTGTGCTCTTCAATATTTTTATTAATGACCTGGATCAGGGGGCATAGGGAATGCTAATCAAATTTGCAGATAACACATAATTGGGTGGAATAGCTAATATCCTGGAAGACAGAAGCAACATTCAAAATGATCTGGATCAGCTTGAGCACTGGGCTGAAAACAACAGAATGAAATTTAGCAGGGATAAGTGCAAAGTATTGCACCTAGGAAAAAGAAACCAAACACACAGTTACAAGATGGGAGATACCTGGCGCTGCAATACTACAAGCAAGAAGGACCTTGGAATCATTGTAGATCACAAGCTGAATATGAGCCAACAGTGTGATGTGGCGACAAAAAAGGCAAATGCTATTTTAGGCTGCATTAATAGAAGTATAGTCTCCAAATCCCGTGAGGTACTAGTTCCCCTCTATTTGGCACTGGTTAGGCCATTCTGGACACCACACTTCAAGAAGGATGCTGGCAAATTGGAATGAGTTCAGAGGAGAGCAACAAAGATGATCAGGGGGCTGGAAACCAAGCCCTATGAGGAAATACTGAAAGAACTGGGCATGTTTAGCCTTGAGAAAAGAAGAGTGAGGGGAGATATGATAGCAGTTTTCAAATACTTGAAAGGCTGTCATACAGAGGAGAGGCAGGATCTCATCTCAGTCATCCCAGAGTGCAGGACACACAACAATGGGCTCAAGTTACAGGAAGCCAGATTTTAGCTGAATATCAAGAAAAACATCTTAACTGTTAGAGCAGTAAGACAGTGGAACCAATTACTTCGAGAGGTGGTGAGTGCTCCAACACAGGAGGCATTCAAGAGAAATTTAGATAACCACCTGGCAGATATCCTTAGATTTGTATTCCTGCATTGAACAGGGGGTTGGACTCGATGGCCTTATAGGCCCCTTCAAACGTCATTATTCTATGATTCTATGAGGTCTTGCCAGAATGTGTCCAGTTTGTATGGTCCATTTCTTGTGCATGGAAGACTCCAATTAAGTCCCACGCTTTCCTTTCTAACAGAGTTTTTCTTGGATAATGTGGTCAGTTCCCTTGTCAAAGCTTATCAGTAAAGGATATAAAACATAAAAATACAAACTCATTTCCAGAAAATCTGAAACAGTATCACTTTATTACAACCTTGTTGTCACATAAGTATTATTTCCATCAACACATATGTTTTTGAACATGACAAGGCTAGTTAAAGTCAGGATGCAAGAACACCTATCAAGGATCAGGAACAAAGTGATGGACATGCCATTAGTGAGTTATTTTGTAGAAATGGGTCACAAAGAAGACAGCTTTAAATTCTTTGTGCTGTATGTGACGACAAAGACAGGTGAGGAAGCAATATCCAAAGGTCTCCTACCACAGGAAATCGCATGGATATTCAGGTTAAAATCTCTTATTCCGAAGGGTTTGAAAAATAATATTGACTACACACGTTTTTTTATGAGTTTGGTTTATGGAGTGAGGAATTATGTTTGTATCTCGTGTACTATATCTGTACTGTCATTTTAAAATCATTTGTTAAATTAGTTCAACAGCTACAATGAAATGCTCTGAAGGTATTTGAGAGTGGGTGTGAACTGTTGTCCGGTGAGTTTTCTCTCTTGGGAAGTCTGTGGATGGGAATAATAAGTATGTGATGATAACAAAGGGATACTGTTGGAGGTTTTCTGGAAATGAGTTTGCATTTTTATGTTTTAGATCCTTTACTGATAAGACTCATGTCCCCAGTTTTGACAAAGGAACTGAAACCAGAAATTCATGCAAGCATCCTGGTTAGCTGGGACAATCTAAGCTTCAACAAAGGAACTGAAGCCATTATCTAAGAAAAACTCTGTTACAAAGGAAGGTGTGGGACTTAAAGTCTTTATTGGAGTCTTCCATGAAGAAGAAATGGACCATACAAACTGGACATGTTCTAGCAAGACCTCTCGGCTTCCTGGTGGATTTGAGTGTTTTCATTGAATGTACTCTGTATCTACTGAAATTTGGTCGATATTTAAAGTGATATAGAACTTTAAGAAAATTTAGTTACTGTGAGTAATTCATATTTAGTTAGACCACATGGGTTTTTCTTTGGTCACCTGATTATAGCACTGTGCTTCTCTTGCTTTGGGTGGGCAAATATGTTTAAAAACAACTGATTTTACTAATACTATACATTTTACACATGAGAGAGAATAACAGGACTGTGTTCAAGTTGGAGAGAATCCAACATCTAGAATATTGCAAAGAAACAAATGGGTCCTAAGCATACAGATTTACTCTAAATTGTCCATGGTTTGTAATAGCTTGTTTGCAAAAAACAAAAAAACAAACACACACACACACACACACACACACACACACAAAAGAACCCTTCAAGAATTGCAGGAAAAAACGTAATTCACAGGACCTCACATGCTTTCACTGAAAACTCAGTAATTACAGGGGGAACTGTCCTTCTGCAAACTCACTCTCAGCACATAACAACCTTGAAAGGAAGAGAATTTCACTCATTTCAAGAATTCAGAGTAGATAATTTACAAAGGTCTTGACACCACTGAGTGTCCTGCTGTTGAATCAATCCAAAACAACATGATTTGCATATAATTGATCTCAGAATATTAACATGTTGCAAACTCTAGCAACCTATATGAAAGATGATATATTAAATAATGTTCCATTTATCCTTATTCCATACCAAGAGCAACTCTTGCAGCTGATGCATCATAATTGATCCAGAAGGATACCCATGATAAAATGGTAATCAGTATTGAGGGCATGTAGGTCTGAAGTATAAAATATCCAATATTCCTCTTTAGTTTGAAACTCAGCGACAGTCTTGGGTAGGCACCTATTAGAAAGGGAGGTAAATCCATGATTCTCTATTACATTTTTTATTAAATATACATATTGATATCAATAATCAGACAGAATATATTAGGCTTCTATTTAAAATTTATGTTTGATAGACTGTTTTCATATCTATTGAACACTGAATGACTAACAGGATGCTCAGGTTGAAATTAATGTGTGGTATTCAGAAATCTATCTGTATGGAAAGGTTCTTTCAGAAAGCCTTGAAATTTTGTGTGAAACATAATGATCCATCCAAGAGTCCCATGGCACCTTAAAGACTAACACATTTTATTTGGCATGCTTCCATGGAAGGCATCCCTCTTCTTCCGATTCACACTATAGCCATAGTAGTCACAGACAGATGGGGATGGTACAATTTTCACAGTCCTCAAATATTTATTCATTCATTATGTGAATTCATAAGACAGTTATGAAAGAGGCTGTCTACATTTTCCAGCAAGGTAGACTGTCTCGGTCTGTTTCAGCAGGTATAGTATTAAAATAAAACAAAGGAAGTGAGTCTGAGGGAATGGACTGTGATCCACAAAAGCTCACACTTAAATAAATTTGTTAGTCTTTAAGATGCCACAGCTCTTTCCTTTTTATCTTTGCTACAGGTATCATACAATTATTTTAAAGCAGACCAAAAATGCAATAAATCATGAAAGAACATAATAAAAAAAACCATAACACTTATTTTTTAAAAAAACTCAATAGGTATTTCTATGTTACTTCACCGATTAGCATGATTAACACTAAAAAAGGAAAGAAAATTTGCAGGAGAAAGCTGCTCATCAATCAATATAATGAATCTCTTTTTTTTCCAGTCAACATCTGTCCTTCAAGTATTCTGTTACCATTTGTAACAACCTCTTCAGTTTTATCACCCTACTCCCAAACTAAGAGTTATGCATAAACCACCACTTGCTAGATAGGAATTGATGGCAGCACACATGCTTTCCATAGAGAGATTCAGGGTGTGATCAAATGGTGAAATAGCTTGCCTTCTGGACCGCTTGTGACGTGGTCAAAATTGAGTTATTTTCCGGTGGCTACACAATGTACAGGGAATTTGCGAATCAGCTCAACCCTGCTCTGTGCCCAGTTTGGATCTTTCTGGCTAAATGGCAGGGCTACTCTTAATTAGTTAATTAATTAATTAATTAATTCTACAGCCTGGGCTGGAGCAATGGGGATCAGATTGCATGTGCACAGAAGGGTCACTTTAAAGGAGATTGCACCCAGTGAAGCAACCCTTTCCAGCATAATCCCAGTCTGACTGTACCCTCATTCTTTTACATTTCCAGTTAAAAGACCCCTTGGCCTCACGCTAGAATCTTTTCAGCTGCCTGACGGTCTGAGCCCAACCAACTTTTCCAATTCCTGCACTAGTTTTGGATGTGATCTTTCTATCTTTCACTCTGACATATTATGAAAACACAGAACATACCAGTTAATTTATTTCAGCCACTGTAATACCAAAGTTTTGAAGCTATGATGTGACTGCCCAGTACTAATCATTTAGTATTGACAGTCTTATGAAAACACAAAGGTGTATTACATTAATGCTGGAAACTGCAAGAATGTAATGAATGTTGGAAATTGAAATAATGCAATTGATGCTGAAAACTCAAACTGTAAGAAATACTCGCCTGTGGCAAAAACAACATTCCTGGACACAAGTTTGTATTCTACAATAGAAAACTGAGGAAGTTCAATTCTCTCCACTCCAGTTACTGCATTATCCCCACCTCTCCAGTAGAATTCTATGTCATCTGTTGTGTATCCATCTGTCAATAAAATACAAACATGAACTACTTATTGTCTTGACTTTCAAAATATAATATTGACAGTTGCTAGAGGGAGTGCAAAATTCTTGGTTATTTTTCTAGCTAAAGTTTTGTTCGTGTCTCATTGATCTTCAGAGAAGATCCACCCTCCCAACCAGCATAGTGGACACACATGTATTCTGCACATACATATTTTTGTTGACTAATAATGCGTATATCTACCAGATTGCAAAGGTTTAATGTCCTGCAGAAACAATAAAAACCACCCATGGACCTATTAGACCTTAATTCTGTCTCTTCTCCTCAAATTTGCTGGCTCCCAAGATTGAAAGAACTACTCGTTAGATATGTCAGCTATCTTTGCTTGATTGTTTGTCTGATTGTTTCTATTTGGAGAGGTAAAACTATTCCCCCCACCCCAGCTTCCTGCTAAGAATTCATGCAGTAGTGATATTTTCCCAATATGTTAGCAGGTACCTATTGCATGTTTGTTCTTGCCTAACTGTGAAGAATTTACCTTGAAAAATAATATAAGCCTTTACACAGTAAGTATAAAGATAAAGGTAGTCAAGGTGAGGAAGAACAGGAATTTCTTTTCAGAAATAGTTTCACCCCATGAAAAATAACACACTTTTCAGTAGTTCAGAATAAGGAGAGGAAGCATTATGCCAACTCTGGTTGAAATCCGACATTGAGGTAGCAGATGTTTGCTACTGAGACAACACTTTCTTCTCCTTTCCCCTCTCCCATTGATGCCACTGAAAAACATGCTTCTGAGTTTTCACAGTTCTATGGAGCTAGATTTCAGGGAAGGTGGGACGCTGCGGAGAGAGAAACAAGCCCCTCCTAGTTCCTCTGATAGAAGCAGTTCCATCAGCAGAATATAATACTGCATCTTGCCCTTAATTATCTATCTGATGTAGTGCTAGGGTCAAGTATGATTGGTTATATGGTATCTTCATAATGTTATGATATCATTGCATGGACCATGAAGTCCCTAACTGGCTGGGATCATTCAATATGCATGAATAGGCTCTTACAAAAAGGAGTGGGGAAACAAAGGAGCTAATGATCAAATAGAGAAAAACTGATGGAAATATTTTATTAAGATTTCACTGGGAAGCAGACTTTCACCATATACACTCCTATCTATACACAAATTCCCCTTGTAAAGGAACTTCCTCCTAGAATAATATAGCCAGTATCTACAGTATGCTTCAGTTATCAGTTATCAGTTGTCAACACTGAAGCAAAACCAGAAGTGCTGGAAAGGTTTCCTGATGAATAGGTTTTGTTTTTAAAAAACAAACGTTGCACTGAAAGTAAGGTGAAAGCTATCCAATCTTCATAATCCATGAAAGTCTTGCAGTGCCAGCACAGCAGCCATTGCTGGTACCTGTGTAACCACTTCAACTAACTAAAGTAGAGTGAAAAGTCCTCAAGTCCTTTGCAGAACACACACACAAATAGTATGACTATGGCTATGAGACAAATTTCGGACAGATGGCCTAGTTCTCTTCTTGAAATCTGTGGCAAAGTTCCCATTAACTTCATTACAAGTGGGAGCTGACGACATGTAATTTACACAAAAGTGTTTATTAGTGTGCATTGATCATTTAAATATGTAGAAATTCTCTATATCCACTAAATTGCAGAAGAAAAAGTGGTGGCCCTTGCAATACAAATTTAAACAATATGAATACTCCAATTACAAAAAACAACTAGATAGAAGAGAGAGATTCTACTTATTATATGGAGCTGAATTTCTAATCATAAGTAGGTCTATCTGACAGCCCAGGGGGGCCTTAGCAAGATCACTCATCCATAATAAAGTACACTGAAAGAAAATTGCATCTCAGTGCTTGATTTCTTCAAAGTGAATCTTATTAAAACATGAACACTAGTTCTCTTGTGTTGTAGATAAACATCGAGTCATTGCTCCAGTCTAATCAGACTGGCATCTCTTTTTTCCATGCCTTCATATATTTTTTTCTACAACAGATTGCAAAACATACGATAGGAACTTAATTTTTCCATATATCAAAAGGGTGAAAAAGGTGGGTAATACAATGGGTAAAAACAGTTAAACTCACATTAAGCACTTCTTCACTGCAGCTGATATGAAGCCACATGACAAAGCATTGTTTGTCCATATATAACAATGAAGATCTTTCAAATTATATTCGTTCCAATGAAAAAGATTTCTACACATGTTTAACCTTCTTTACAACATACAATGGAAACAAATAATTATGAATGTATTGTTTTCTCTGGTGTTATCCCACAGTGTTGGCTTTAGGTTTGGAGTGTGTGTGTGTGTGTGTGCGTGCGCGCACGCTGCACCCCATTTGTTTGTCCTTCTGGTCCCAATGCATATGAAGACCCAGAGGGAGAGGGCAAGGTAAGTGGCTTTTACCATTCTTTCTCCTTGCTCCTAACACTATTTGCTATCTTGGAGACAGGGGTGGAAACTAACTACTATGAAATTAATGAAGATTAAGCTAGGGTTCCTAATCCTGGAGGGGCCCCAGAAGCAACTTTAGTCCACTTTTTAAAAATATTGCGTTGATCTGTCATGGAACAGTCCAACTGAAGAAGACAACAGTAGTCGACCAGACCTTGTTGGTGGTTGCGAAGGGCCCCAAAATGTACATCTGCCACTGCTTAGAGACAGCAGATGAATAGATTTCAACAGTAAATGGGGGATCCCAGGGTTTTGCCATCATACCTTCTAGGTATGCGAGTTTAGGCACATGCTTAAGAACGCTGAGCTTTGCTCCAGACTTGATCTAACTCAGAGGCTGTACCATATGGTTATGAATGTGTATGGAAAATCAGGTACCTAAGTAACTCAGGCCAGAATCCTATTGGTAGTCCCAATGAGAGTGGATCCACTGAATCAATGAAATTTACTGAAGTGTTTTTCACAATTGAACAATTGATTCAATGGATCTGCTCTAGCTGGGATTGGCAATAGGATTTAGGTTAATATATTTTAAATTGTTATTTTATGTAAAACATTTCACAAGACTGAAATTAGTAAAACAAGAATTTGTAAATATACATACAGCTTTCTATTTCCAGTGTACAATTCTGCTCATCTAATGGATATCTCCTTAAGTCCATCATGCAAGCTGCTGTAGTTGTGATCCTGTAATCAAACAGAACAAAAGGAATATTATAGAAGCAATTAGCCACTATCTTTTAAAATCAAAATAATATTTTTAGAAAGAGCAAGGCCTCTTAGTTAATTAATTAACTGTTTCTTTTAAATAAAACAGACTATTTCCTTACTGAGGCTTATTATTTTATATGTCATGTAAATTCTTCACAGCAGGTTACAGTGTGGTCTGCATTCTTTTCTTGTGGACCAGCATGTAATAGGCGCCTTTGACTACTTGAAAGAGCTCTGCCAGATGATTCTATGCAGATGCAATGGTGGGAGAGGAGGAAGTCTTCTTTGCCACTGCCACAGAATAGGCTTTCCAATGGGCCTTAGTCCGTGTTCGGTCGAATTGGCTCCAAATCTTCTACTATTGTCACTGTAGTTTCCATCCCACTTTCAGATACACAGATTCAAACCCAGAAAACTGGGGGCTGTGACACCTGGTGAGGGGGATCATGATAGACCACTGCAACTCCACCTCCACGTCTCTCAAGTGTTTCTTGCTTGTTGTTTAGTCGTTAAGTCGTGTCCGACTCTTCGTGACCCCATGGACCAGAGCACGCCAGGCCCTCCTGTCTTCCACTGCCTCCCAGAGTTGGGTCAGATTCATGTTGGTTTCTTGCTACAGCACAGGAAAGGCTAGTGGTCAAAGCTGAGTGAGATGAACACTCCCAGCCTCATCCAACCGAGTCTCTGAAATGCAAGCCAGGCCGACATGCTCGTGCAGGCTCAAGTCCTAGATGGCTGTTGTTTTTCCATTTACTGACCTGGCATTTAGCAGCACCACTTTCAACCCAGGGTGGTCTGACACCAAGGCTATCCAAACTATTTAAATTTGGGGACAGTTTGGTGGTCAGGGTTCTGTATGAATTTTTATAAATGTTGTTGTATTCCCCGGGAACACTGAGTACTATGTTATCAAATTGAATATTCATATAAGTTGAAAAGGCATCCAGAAATTCCAGTTCAGTCACATTAATTTCAAAAGAGCAAGCAGGTAAGAAATGGGATTCGTTTAAAGGTAGAGATGATTTATCTCACTCCAGATAAGAATGGGGTTATTAACTGCAAACATCTATGGAGAAACCTGGAGTAAGCTGTTCTGAATGCACCATGACAAAGAGAGTGACATAATAGTATTAATACGTACAAATATTCACATGTGGACAATGCCTGTATTTAAGGGGCAGACCTCTGAGCTGGAACCAGGCTTGTTTTTTCAGGGTGGTTTCTGTCTGCATTGCTAGGTGTAATCTGATACCTGCACACCTACCAGTGACTCATGATTAAGCTTGCATTTTCCATTTTAGGACTGAGCTTAACTACAACACTCATGTAGACAAATTTTTGGACTTCCATACCCCTCCCTTCTCCATATTTTAACCATCTAACCTGATGAAGAATTCTGGAGGACTCAGAACTTTCCACATTATTGTGGAATCCACATTATTATGGAATTGGTCCTAAGAAAGGTACCCCTCTCCTTCCTGATGGAATTCTGTTTTGTTCTTAGGGACCAAATGTTCCTTCCATTTTTGTAATAATAATACTAACAAGAATAATAGGAAAAGGATGCTGGAGTGCCCACCATACCGAGTACGTTGTGGAAGAGGTTCCTTATTTCTAAAATCTTAGGGCCAGCTTTACTCATAGCTGCTGCCTATAGGCTGTCCAAAGCACATAATCTTGCTGGTGCTGCAGGAGGCAGAAACATTTAAAGAATCTTAGCCTGTACGCTAGTATGTACAACTGAAGTATGGATGCATGACTGCTGTTCACAATTGTCTGTAATATTCTGGTGTAAAGATGCTTACAAGCTTCTCCACAGACTTTAAGAGCCTTCTGAATGCTACACCTATTGCATTAAGCACTTACCGTAATTTTCAGTGTAAAAGACGATACTTTTTCCTAAAATCATTGGAGGAAAAATTGAGGGTCGTCTTTTACACGGAAGTAAGCCGAGGAGAAAACCGCGCAGTAGCAAAACTGCCTACCCTATGCTTATCAGTGGGGTCTGGAGGCACCTCTGTGCTGGGATCCACCCCCTCCATTTCTGCTTCTACTGCTGCTTAACAGATCTGAAGCAGCAGGCGCTGTTCCTCCTTGCCTGCAAGTGGATCCGGAGTGGGGTGTGCATGCACACCATGGGGCTTAGGAAATGGAGGGGTAAAGCAGCGATGAAAGGGCTGCAGGATCAAAGGGCTGCGATCCTGCAGCCCTTTGATTGCTACTTTACCCCTCCACTTCCTAAGATCGCTGCTTTCCCCCTCCACTTCTGCAGCCCTTTGATCCTGCTTTCGCGGGGCTTAGGAAGTGGAGGGGAAAAGCAGCAATCAAATGTTCTTATTTGAGGTTGGAAAAGTGGGGGGTTGTCTTATACATTGGGTCATCTTATACATGGAAAAATACGGTAAGTGCTTTTTGGCTGCTGTCTTGTGCCCGCCTTTACATTTATATTATGTCTTAAGGCAACTGGGGAAGGAGGAATTTGAAAAAGGAAGGAAATGTTTTGGCACCAAAGCCAAGATGATCGGGTTGTGGTTTATTGAAGATGCATTTACTTCTAGGGAGGGTGGAGAAGAAGAGCAGAAAAGGAATTTAAAGGAAGAGGTGGTTTTGAGGATGTGTCTGGAAGAGGCAAGAATTCTGAATAGAGAAAGTGGCATATATGAAATATAAGGGATGAGGGACAACTTAACAGAGCTGGCAATACAGGAAACTGGCTTTCTGCAAAGATGCCAGGACATGAACATGAAGCCTTCTGAATGCATTGTATATGATCTGCCATTTAGATATTGCCCTTCCCTTGGTCAACAGCCAGTATAATAGGGGTGGGAATCATGCAAAGCTTTATCTGCTTTTTTGGGCCCTGAGCCCTCCAATGCACTCCTCTGCAAGGAAAAAAAATCAGAAGAAAAGGGAAAAATGCTGCTCCTGGAAGCCTTCTGCTCCTTGTCATTGCACTGCAAGTTGGACATCATCTCGGCCATCCTGGTTTTGGATGCTATAGCAATAAACTTTGATGCTGGATTGCATCCAAACAAATCTCTTAGATTCTTCAACCAGAAAATTCTTCTTCATTGTGCATTTCTTTCCCCATTTCTTTTTCCTTGAATGATTAGCTCTAATAATATGTACTTTTCATTTCTCGTTATAGGACAGACATGTTCTAGCTTTCTACATTTCATGGTCTTTATTCATTCTCTTTAGTACTTCTTCACTGGTCACTCTCTTGATCCCAGAAATTCTTAGCATTCTTCAATACATCTTTATTTCAAATGCTTCTATCTTTTTAACAGCAGCCTGTATTACAGTATACAATTCCAGGCTACACAGAAGAACCAGAATACTACACTTAAAAGCCAAGAAGGCTCACATGAGGTGATGTGATCTTTCAAATATCATGGACCCAAGCTGTACAGGGTTTTATAGGTGATAACCAGCACTTAGAAATTTATTTAAAATATTTTACCCCACCTTTCTCCTTGAAAAATAGCCAAGGAGGCTTACAACAATGAAAGACAATATTTAAAGTTGAAAACAATGAGTATACAATGGTGGTTAACATCATTAAAAGGCAATATTTAAAAATTATGAACAATGAATAAGGAGGCATCTTACATCAATTAACAGGCAATATTAAGGCAAAGATCAATAAGTATACAACAATTTAAGAAATGTCACTCTGAGAAATGGAAAACACAAAAATGGAAAACACAAGTAGTACTAACAATCCAGTCAAAGCAGTAATGCATAACAATCTATCTAAAAATCACACATAGGTCGCTCGTTACTGAGGGAAGGCTTGCCAGAAGAGAAAGGTCTTTACCTGCTTTTGGAAGGACAGCAAAGATGGGGCCACTCTGTCCTCCTGTGGGAGGGAATTCCAAAGTCTAGGTGCAGCAACAGAGAAGGCTCTCTCCTGTATCCCCATCAGACACATCTGTGAAGGTGGCAGGACTGAGAGAAAGGCCTCCCTGATGAGCTGAACACCCAAGCCAGCTCATAATGGGAGATACGGTCTTTAAGATAGCTTGGACTCAGGCCATTTAGGGCTTTATAGGTTAAAACCAGCACTTTAAATTGTGCCCAGTAACCGAGAAATGAGCTCGGAAACAGAGTGGCAGCCAGTGAAGCTGTTGTAATAAGGGAGTTACATGCTCCCTACAACCAGCACCAGTGAGCAGTCTGGCTGCTGATAAAGATAAGATAAAGGTCCTTAAGGCTTTATGTATTTAGTACATTTTATACTGCTTATTATTTCAAGAAATCAGAAAGCAGTTTACAATATCACAATCTTAAAACCAGAAAATACAATTAAGTAATAAAATAGTAAAAATATAATTAAAAATAAAAGAATAAGTATATATTTGATTAAAATAATTGTTTTAATGATGGAATGAGTTGCATTACAGAATGAAGGGGCAGAGTAAAGAAAACTTATTGGGACCAGAATGTCTTCTGAACAGTGTCTTTGCAGCTGGTTTGTGACTTTGGAGAAGTATTCCTTTCTACTAAGCATCTGCCAGTGGCCCATCTGCCAGTGGCCTGCTAATTCCCAAGGCAAGGCTCTCAGGACTATTCACCAAAAGGAACACACACACACACACACACACACAAAACATGTACTTTTAAGCTGCTGGACAATCAAAGTAATGTTTAAAGTGCATACCTTTAAATTTTGTACAGTCTTATATATTAGAACATTTATTTCTTTTTATAATCTGTTCAAATGTAATCAGAATGCAAAAAGGTAAAATAAATTTGGCATGAACTCAATACCATTTGAGTTGATCTGACGCTACCCAGAGAGACTGTTTCACACATGTGACATCTATATGAGATGAGTCATAGGAGTCTCTCTATGTAATATTCAGCAATGGGTGGTTGTTCATGCAAAATTAACCTGCTTGTATTTAAGGTGCCACAAGACTTTGATGTTCTCACATGTCTCTCTTACAGTCATAAGTGGTATAGTCCAGCAACATACACCTCTTGGAAGGTTACTGATTGTGTAGTTTGGCTCTAAGTCAGCAAAGGGTGCACAACTTTAATAATAATGAGATGGAATTTTATTGTGATTTGCTGGGTAATAGGGCTGGTTTTGATACTTTTCTCATCTAGTCACTTAGGCTATAAATAATTTATTTTTTAAAAAGTAAATAAATCCATTGGACAGTCAGTCTCACATTTTGACCATTTCTTGAACCCCCACATCACCTTCCTTTTTGAAAATGTGCAATTACTATGTCTAGAAAAATAGGTATTTCGTGGTATGACATCTCATTCACGACATTTTATGACCCTGGTAACTGCCTTAAAATGTCTGTGCAAGACAATTAGAATCTGTGCAAGTTCCTGGAAACAATTTTTGTGTTTTGCATCCCAATTTAAAAAAATTAGGGATAAGGGTATGGATCACAAGTTGTACTTAAGAAGCTTAAAAATTTTAGTACTTCTTTTGGGAATGTAAAATCTCTACTAGAATGACATGTTTACAAATGATGTAGAGGAGGGATGGGCAATTTTCTTGGAATTAACTCAACTCCTCCCCCCAAAAAACGTCAAGGATTGCACCTTGCTGCTCCCACAGTACTAAATTTCAATGGCACGGCAGTGGCAGAAAACCCTGTTTTTCAGGAAATTCCAGGAAATTCACTCAGTTTTCAAAGAAAATTATGGCTACAGCTGCAGCACAGAAATTCAGCAAGCCTGCACCAAATTTGGCAGAGTATCAGGGGCCTCAAAGACAGATTAGGGGTGTGTGTGGCCTGGAACCCATGAATTGCCCATCCCTGATGTGGAGAATCATCTGCTGGGAGGTGGGGACATAAAGTAGGGGATTCTAATCAGAATTTAATCCTTTCCTTTTTCATAAACTGGATAATCTCACATAATTATGTCCCAGCTTCTTTCTATAAGGAATAATGGGACAGTGGAAAACTACTTCATAGAATTGTTGTGAGAAGCAAATGACGTAAAATTACATATTACTCCACACATAATGAATGCTGCCTAATCATCTTAATAATCCAAATCTGCAGATGCCTGGCAATGCAGTCCAAACTCACCAGCTGTATTGGGTCTGGAACGGGCAGCAGCCTCTTGTGCCAGCACATCTGACCTCTTGTTGGCACAATCTCCTTTATGCTGGCTGATCTCAGGGCTGCCAATGCAAGACTGGCAGAACCGCTGTGCTGGCTGATCTCAGAAGAACCAAAAAAAGAGGCAGAGAAGGAGAGCAAGGGGGGAGGTGCTGGGTTACAACAGATCCAGAGCCTTCTCAGCCCAGACTCTCAGTCACTATGTTGAAACAAGGTTAAGTCAGCATAGTCACAAGTAACTTGCAACACCCATAGGCTGTGAGGGGCTGCGATTCTGTACGGCCTCAGTTGGGCTAGTCTCAGCTCAGCTTGACTTCAATCATTTTGCCGAGTCGATCTAGATAACTTTAGACTTCCAGCGAACTATATATTCTGTCAATTATCCTGTCTCTTGCAGAATCTGATACTCATTTACACCCAAAATCAATGCATGAAGATGTTGTTAGTATTTAAAGCAGCTTATAACATTATTATTGTGCTATTTGGATTAAATGTATTAGTCACACAATTAGATATGTACAACAAACTAGTGTAGAACATAGTTTGAAGTAAATGCCCATGAGGAATTTTAATTTCTAGAGTACTATTTGTAATTTACATCTACTCAACGTGTTAAATAAAATTCTGAAGCTGAAGTGCAAATAGAATTTAAATGCAATTAACACATACAATAGAAAGATCAAATGTAAGTAGTTATTTCCTTTGAGCAATTTATCTGTAATGTCTGTGTTAATTTGCTGAATTTACACCACAGTCTAAGTTCAACTTTATATCCACCCAATGCTTCTGCTGTTCCCTTTGTGTTAGGGCTGGCTTGTCACTAAGCATGGTTTGGGATGCTGTGAAAAAGCAGTACAATTTTACTTTGTTTTACTAAGTGCTTTGTTTATATTAACTAAATTATACTAATTAGCTATTATTATTATTATTATTATTATTATTATTATTATTATTATTATTATTATTATTATTATTATTATTATTATTATTATTATTATTATGTTTTTACTGCCAGCAACAGGAAAAATGCTTGTGGAATTTTCTGCCAAAATAATTTGACCGAATTTAAGCAGGAGTGGCTCGTGGACCAAGATGGGAAGAGGTTCCTCACCCTGAAATTTCAGGTGGGGGCTCACCCCAAGTCACAAGTTGACCTCAGATTTAAGTACTATGTGCCTTGACGTCTGTGAAAGGAGAACACCACTTGTTGTTCCAACTCAGGGAGCAAAATGCCTCTGGCTTACCCTGAATTGTGGTATTACAGAATTGAACGCAGAAGTAATGAAAAGGAGTCATATTTTCTTGAGGAGGAATGAAATATCGTACATTTTAGTTTCAATAAAATGGAATAAAAAAATTTTCTTTTCTTTTTTTCCTTTTTGCAAAGAAAGACTCTGGTAAAGAAATGTGAGCAGCTCAACATTATCTTTCCAAGCACTGAAGTACACGTTAATTTAGGATCAATCTATACATTATGGATAGGATGTCATTAGAAGAGAATGAATTTAAAGATATCTGCTTGCCACAGTGTGACTTTTCTACATCTCCTGCAGTTTACAAATCAGGATGGTTTGTTTTCTGGTTGGTCGTCAGAAGATAAACTGGACTTCTTTGCAAGTATGATGGCTCAGCCCTGAGGTTTTGCCAGAATCACAGCCCTGGAACACTAACATGACTTCAGTTTTTAATGATATGCTTCCCATAACACATAGTTTGACTCTTTGCTACTTTGTTTTGGCCTTGATTGCAATCCCCTCGTCCCTCAACTGCTAGCATAGGATTCAAGAATATAAATTAAGGGAATATAAGTTAAGGGGAGGTGGTCTTAGATCCTTTATGTCCTGCCGTTGTCTCTTATTGGGGTGGGGGGAGGCTGCAGTTTGAATTATCCAGATGGTCCACTTTAATTTTTTTGGGGGGGGGCAGTACAGTAAGGGGAGGCCCCCATATATGGACTGGAATTGTGGAAGAAGCCAAGGGTTAAAGACCCACCACATTCCTACATTAGAGTCCTTGTCCAGATCAGAGGTCTCACTTGGGCAATTTGTGGAGAAAAACTGTTGTGCAGAGTGCCAGAATTAGGCAGGTAAGGTAAAATGTTGAATGGCACTGAGGCAGAGTTTCACTGGCTTGATCTTCTGCCACTACTTAAGCATCTTGTACAGTTTCATCTTTGGTTGGGAAGCTCTGGGATTACACTATATCAACTTTGATGTTCAGGGCAGCTCAGAGCCTTACTGTTCCAAGACTGGGTAACTGTTATGTGTACTATGTAGTATGAAGCACACTGGCAGGAACCTTGTTAATACAAAAGTCCCTCAGTGTTCTGCCACAGCAACAAGGACTTGTGCAATGCCATTGTGCAATCAGTCAAGAGGTTCCCATTTCAACTGACTGCACAATGCACCAACTGAAGTGCTCCATGGATAGCATTTCTGCTTTGATGCAATTGTAGCTATGTAACAGAATTCTGAAGAAGGCTGACCGCCGAAGAATTGATGCTTTTGAATTGTGGTGCTGGAGGAGACTCTTGAGAGTCCCCTGGACTGCAAGGAGATCAAACATATCCATTTTGAAGGAAATCAACCCTGAGTGCTCACTGGAAGGACAGATCCTGAAGCTGAGGCTTCAATACATCTCATGAGAAGAGAAGACTCCCTGGAAAAGACCCTGATGTTGGGAAAGTGTGAAGGCAAGAGGAGAAGGGGACAACAGAGGACGAGATGGCTGGACAGTGTCATCGAAGCTACCAACATGAATTTGACCAAACTCCGGGAGGCAGTGGAAGACAGGAGGGCCTGGCGTGCTCTGGTCCATGGGGTCACGAAGAGTCGGACACGACTTAACGATTAAACAACAACAACAACAGAATTCCAGCCACTGCCTTGTCACAGAAAGGAAAGTAGTGCAGCTCAGTTACAGAGCATATTCAATTGTTTAAAAAACCTCTGGTTTATGAATGTGGAATATGGTGCTTCTGTACCCATGATTCAAAAAGCCAGGAAATGACCCAATATTGCTGCACAATATCATGCCTGCATTGCCAGCAGGAAAAAGGATGCCAAGCTTTACATAGCAAAGTTGACTGCTGTTGTCAACCTGAATGTTGACAACAGCAGTCAAAATGGTCTACAGGATACCCTCTTCTGCTCACTACCATTCGCACTGGTTGAAAAACAGCCCTGACAATTGCTTTGTGTTTGGGTGAGAAGTGGTGAACTGATGAAAAATCAAGTCAGTTTCTGGGATTTTCCCTTGCGTGGTGTTACTTTGTGAATGGTAGTGGTGCTAGGGAACTCCTGTTCAACACCTTGACCATTAGCTTGTGGAGTGTCTCAGGGTTCCATGATTCTCCATACTATTTCACATATACATGAAAAACCTGAAAGACGCTGTCCAGAATTTTGTATTCTGGTACCACCAATGTGTTAATGACACCCAACTCCACCTGCTTTTTAAGATCTTACAAGGAGGCCCATATCTCAGTCTCTCAGGCCCCAGTGTGTTATCCTCCCCACCCAATTTCAATGTAAAATCGACAAGGGATGACATATGTCATTTAAATATAATTTTGCCTTCAGGCCTCATTTAATCGAGAGTTAGGCTTTTTTAGAAACTGGAAGTGACCAGCCGGCAAATGTATTTTTATGGTATGACTGCACTGTTCATTTGTATTTTATTATTTTCATTTTCTGTTTTGTCAAGTTGTATTTTAATTATGTTGTTTGTGTATGTTGTGAAGAACCCAGAGTGGCCTTTGGCCAGATGGGCAGTATAATCAATCAATCAATCAATCAATCAATCAATCAATCAATCAATCAATCAATCAATCAATCAATCTTATTTTTCCTACATAGACCTCTCCTCCTCCTGCATGTATTCACATAATGACCCTGTGAGACAGCTCAGGCTGAGAGAAAATTGGTGGATGGGGATCACTCAGATTCATAGTGGAGTGGATCTCCCCAGTGCCAGTCCAAGATATACTCTAACCACTAAGCTACACTGGCCCTTAGAGAAGCTGTAATGTTTTCAAGTTGTTTACTGTGTGCATCAACCTGACCAAAGGAGCATTTCTCAGTTGCCATTGATATGGAGACTTTCTATAGAACTGTACCATTTTGCGAGATAACAGTGCACAAAAGTTAAAAAACCCATACAGCGGCATTTCTAGGAGTATGAGATGTGTTTCAATATGAGATTTGCTTCACAGTGGTTCCTTATCAGTGTTTTGGATATCCCCTGCTAAATATAATCTATAATGTAATTGACTCATGGCCCCTTAATCCTAGAATGCTAGTAAAAAGAGAAACCAATACAGTCCAGATAAAGAAATGTGAAAACAAGCTGCCCCATGGATAAGAGGGAAAGGAAGCTAGGTTGGGGTGGCAGGCAAAGAAGCAAATATATAGAAACTTAGTTAAGAAAAAGAAGTAGTGCAGGAAGGTGTAGAAAGCTGAATATCACATATTTTCAAGGTTACCAGAAAACTTTAAAGGTGCAGCTCTCCACACCAACATGCTTTACAAGAAATGTTTAATCTAGTAATCAGATTATTAACTGCAAAATGCTAACTGCATTTTGGCTGAAGAAACATGACAATGTTTTTTCATTCTCTGGAGGCATCTTTAAGATAAGCAGTCAAGTATCTGTGAAGTTTCCCAGTCATCCAGGTGAGGTTGTCTGGAAGTTGAGTCATGGCAACTGGACTTCTTTCTTGTTAGGTTGAAATGTTTCGCTACTCATCCAAGTAGCTTCTTCAGTCGTGGGTTGTTAACGGTAGTTAACAGTGGTCTTTCTGGTGTGTGTGGTCCTAATCTTTCTGGGGACGGATGAAAGGGCAGCATGATAAATAGGAGACAGATTGTATCTAAGGCCTCCACCCCTGTTGAGTGAGGGATTTTCTATATACATATGTATGGCCTCCCTGACCCCTCCCTGACCCATGACAATGGGCAGAGAAGGACTGCAGAAGTGGGATTTTCACTCACCCCCAGTCCTTTGTCCATCTAACGGGCCTAAACAGACCAGGGGGAAGTGAAACCAATGTGGAGGATATATCAGGGGTCTCCTACCAACTCTCCTCAGACTGAAGAAGCTACTTGAATGAGTAGCGAAACGATTCAACCTAAGAAGAAAGAAATCTAGTTGCCATGACTCAACTTCCAGATAAGCAGTCAAGAATATGCTTCAGAAGATCTGTATTAAGAAAACAAAGATCGACATCACATGATCACAAACCATTGGCAGACAAATCTTGAACATAGCTACATACCTGAGGCCATACAATACTGTGCCATCTGGGTGAAGGCGAATCATCCGGTTCTTAACGGTGACACCATGCACAAATGACTTCTTGTCATTTAGAAAGTAAGTATCAGGCACCCACAGTTGATCTGCTACTCTGTTATCAAGCGTAAGGTTGAGAGGAATCCCAGCATAGGCTAATCTTTTATCCCTCCAGTATTGTTGAAAATACATAGTTAATGTGTAGTCCTGGTGGAGAGAAAGAGGAGAAACCCAAGTTAAATCCTGTTTACAAACTGCATTCTTGGAATCAGCTTTAACATTTCTTGGGCTATTACAGTGCATTTGAAACCTAGTTTGAGAAACCTGTGTTCAACTTTGGAATGCTGTTTCATATTTCAATGCTGTTTTGCCTAAGGGTGTCGATAGATCCAAATAAAATAGTACAGGATACTTCTATGTTTATCCAGATACACTCTGGTGCCCCCCCCCCCGTTCTTTTCTTTTTCAAAGATTCGCTGTGAAATGTTACTTGCTTTTATTAAGGCCCTCTCTTGATGTAACATTTGCCTCCCTAAAAACACTTCTGGAATGATTCCTGCAGAAGAATACATTGGAAAGAGATATACTGGAGCCAATCCACCATCTGGTATGACTAATTCCTTCTGCTAGGAACTCACTGTTGCTACTCTTCAGAGGAATCACCATTACATTTTCCTTTCAGTTATCTGTGGAGAATTTATCTCACCAAAAGGACCATAGACCCCCTAGTGTTTTCTGCAATTTTTTTTTCTGTAAAGGGTGGGAACAAATACATTCTGTACTAGCAATTGTTTAATTAAGACTTGGGTTTTAGTTGTAACAAAATCAAGAAGTATTTTTCATTGGCCTTAGGGGAGGGAAAAAAGCTAAATTACTAAAGCCCGCAAGTATACATAAGTAGCACCAGAAAAAACATTATGGTACAATACCAGTAGTTTGATTAAACTAGAAGCAGTGTATATGTCCCATGTGACTGGAATAAAGAATAGCAAAGAGGTGCATCATAGCTCTCTTGTCATCGCCTCTGAGCTCTATTACATTGTTATTGTGAGAAACATCTCTTTTGCCTCAGAGAGAAGAGAGCTTCCTGCCCAGCAACAGAAGACTGAGTTGGCTGTTTTGATGCAGGATTCCACGCAATAGCCCTCTATACTAGTAACTGGCATGGTTAAGCATATAAAAGAGAGGTACATTTTGTTTGTATATTTAAAATATTGTTACCCCACCATTCTCCTTAGAAACGTCCCGTCGGCTTACATCATTAAAAGGCAATATTTAAAAGCTACAAACAGTAAGTATGCAAAATTTTAAAAAGAATCAAACAAGTACTACATTAAAAATGATAAACAAAATCAATATCAAAACCACATTCAAAAGCAACAAGGCAGAACAATCCATTAAAAAACTCCTCTCAGACAACCAATCACTAAGGGAAAGTCTGCCTGAAGAGAAAGGTCTTTGTCTGCCTGCAGAAGGGCAGCAAAGATGGGACCAGCTGGGCCTCTTGTGGGAGAGAGTTCCTGAGTCTGAGAGAAGCGACAAGGAAGGCTCTCTCGTGTGTCTCCACCAAATGACCTGTGAAGGTGGTGAGACCAAGAGAAAGGCCCCTCTTGAGGATCAACACATGGGAAGGTTCATAAAAGAGATGGGGTCCTTGAGTAGACCTCTGCAGCCTTTCTTTTATTCAATTTTTAAAACGTTATGTAGATAAAAATATGTGGTTGGGAGACAATCAAATTCCCAGTCCAGGAATACACACACACACACACACACACACACAGAGAGAGAGAGAGAGAGAGAGAGAGAGAGAGAGAGAGAGAGAGAGGAGCATTGGAAAACAGGAAAGAAAATACTCCTACCAAATGATAAGGCATTTCTAATTTGGGGTAAAATGGTGGGATATGATATGCTTGAATAAACTGGCCATCCTTTGGGGCAAATCAGTGATTTCCCAGAATTACTTTTGATTGTGCATTCAATTTAATACTCAACATTGGAAAAAGTAATAATTCATTTAAACTTGATATGGAAATACTCAGGGTTCACAGGACTTACAATTTCTGAAAATACAGATCTTCATTGTATATTTATTACTTACCCATTTATAAAGCTACACTACTGTCATGATTGTCAATGAAGAGACTCTATCCTTTCCAGTAATGGACATCTCACTTTACTTGGCCATTTATCTATCTGTTTATTATTATTTATGCATTTCTACTCTTCACTGAAAGAAGATTCAAGGTGGTTAACAATGTAATGAAAAAACCTGATGCAGTTTAAAAACATAAAAGAATTTATAATCAAAACATCAAACAATGCTAAAAACAATTAAATTTTTTTTAAAGGCAGCATCTTTAAAAGTCCCTTTTACCACAACCTAAGTCTCAAACACTTGCCCAATTGAAAAGTATTTTTCCTGCTGATGGAAAGCCTAGCTCCCCCATCAGTGAAATGGCAACTCACTTCTCAAAATAAAGAGATATCTCATAATGTTACTTAACAGTGTAAACACTGTAGAACATTAAAGCATCCAAACATGGGAAATCAACATCAAGTTTGAAAATCATGTTTCAGCCACGTTTATAAGTTTTGCTACTGAAGCTTGGAAAAGTTGCCTTTTTAGATCCCAGCCCTCAGAAGAGACAGCATATAATTTTCCTTTCTTTGCCTTCCACCTGTTGAGATTTGTGGGGGACATCTTGTTCTATCCTCCAGTTCCCAAAAAGGCAGTTATCCCAACCAGCACTATTAGTAGTCACTGACTGCAGGTGGAAGTCCAGGGATCAACCATGCTGATGCACAGCATTTTTATTTGAATAATCCATCCCACAAATAGTTCAGCTTCCAATGAGTTTCCACGGAGTCCTCTCCTTTTCAGTTCACCACTCTGGTGCCCTCACTGATCATGCCCCCCCCCCCACGTGGTGCCTGCCTAGTTGCCCCTTTCTATCCGGGAAAATAATTAAAATTCAAATGCCATGCAACTGCAGCCACACAGATAGCCAGGGCAGCCCTTGTTTTTATGGTGTCTGCCAGCTAGCAGAAGCTGCCTCCTCATCTGTTTTGCCTGCCAGCCAGAGAAGAAAAACGAAGCCAAGTCCCTCAACAAAGCCAAGCACAAGTACGCCCCAAGTAAAAAAGAAATAAAAAGCAGTCCAGGGCAGCACAGGTAGAGTAAAAAGAACAACATTGCTGCTCAACCAAAGTATAAAATAAGTAGATGGCGGGGGAAGGTTTTTTTTGGTCTCAGGCCCTGCCAGACCTCTCAGCACCTCTGACCCCCAATGCAGTAATATATGTGAAGGCAACCATAGTCATGCCACAAATGGAATATCATACAAGTGAGAGGAAGTACTTTCAAATTAATCAAGGAACCAGATAACTAAGGGGGAAGAGGAAAAGAAGATGCTTATTAACCCAACAAAGCAACCATGGAAGGAAGGAACGGCAGGTGGTCACAAAACAACCATAACCTGCTAGGGAGGGACATCTTCCTGCATGGCTAAAGATCTCTTCTGAGGTTATCAATGATGTTTGCTTATGTAATGATATGTCTTACACATATAAGTACATGAAACAAGCTTTGTTATTATCTGCACCAAGATAATCAGGAACATTTCTTTTCAAACATGTACTGTGGGTTATTTTTCTCTCTCTTTCATTTATAGCCACTTTTTACTAACATTTCTGCCCTGAGACTTTGTAAGGCTGTGTCTTGCTAGATGCAACCAACAGATTCTATCAAGATTTGCTCCATGTACAATAGGCAGAGACATACAAATTCTAGGGTTAAAAATTGTCCTTTAAGCACAGACACACAGAGAAAAAAATGATAAAAGCTCATGGACCTTTATGAATAGTGACATGCTCATGCCAAATCAGTTATTTCTCGGTTCTGTGCTTGTTTTAGTTCAAAGACTGGAAGAACACTTTTGATCTGTTTGGCCCACTTCAGATATTAGGTTTTGCTAGTGTTGAAAACCTGACTGTGTTTTCTCCAGATGTGCTACTGGGCCTGCCAGGATTTTTTAAAAAATAGGTCATCACTTTAGTGCAATGAAAACTACCTCCTTAGAGCCCATGCCTTCCCTTTGGTGTACTGACAACGACTTGGTTGAGTATAAGCATGAGGAGAAAGGTTGCCATATCAACCAGTTAGTGATACTGCATGCAAGAGAAGGTTGGTTGGCATAGCAACCAAAAGCACAATATCTTTGTTCTGGCACGTGATTAAAAAGTGGCCATAATAAAATGAGACACTAGCCTTCAACACACAGGAAGAACAGAGAAAAGATGATACCATAAGATAGTTTTCACTGTGCCAAATTCTCCACTTGCTTCCACCAAAAGAGCCATTCTTGCACTTACAAAATACATTCTGAAATCCTGACCTTTTTTGTATAATTAATAATTTAACTAATTTGAAAATTCTGCATCTTTTTGACTGGCTGATTAAGATGTTACCAAAATATAGATTCTGGAATTTGACTTATTGGGAAGTGTCAGTGAATTAAAAATAATCCACATGGTCAATTTTATCAACTTAAGTCTAATGAATATTCCCAGGGTGAGGTTACATGTAAGAAGTTTTAGAAGGTAAAACAGCTCTTGTGGATTCAAAAATTAGCCTCCATCAGTTCCAATGCAGAACTTATTTAAGGGCAATTATCTGCATTTGTCTACAACAAGCCACAAACAACACTGTCAGTTAATATATACATTCTCAAGAAATTGTTTACGATGGTGGGAAAGTTGTATTCCACCTTCATCAGCTAATTGCAGGCAATTCCCCGCTCCCCACTTATTTTACTAATCTTTGCCCCTCAGCTTGCTTTATCATTTAGAAACTATTCATTGGAAATAAAGTAGCTATGCTAAACATGAAGAGTACTCACAAGTTTTAAAAAGTGTGTATATCTAAAAGAGGTTCAACCTTTTTGCAGCTTTGGGTGCATACAGATAAAAAATAACCATACCATACAATCCCCCACATATCTACTTAGCAGTACATTACCTGAGATCAGTGATATTTATTACCATTTAAGTGTTTATAGGATTACAGACAAAGTGCATCAAAGACATGCAGCACACATTTTTGTCATGCACCGATTTTAGTTAGATTATGAGTTCCTGGCACAAAGTAATCTACAACGATCATCTACAATGATTGAGTGGGGAATTGATCTCAAGGCTCCTAAGGCAGTTTTATTCTGCAATCCTATGCATGCCAGAAGTGAGATCCAGTGAGTGGATAAGGGTAAGTTGTATAGCAACTGCAGCCCTGGTCTAAGTGGGTAAAGTTACTTGGCATCAACATTCCCTTCCGTATTAAATTGGTCAGGAAACTGCAAGATATGTGCCATATATTCCTATGCATTACATTCAATATAGATTTATTGGGATGTGAGGGTTCGTACTGAGCCTCCTTCTCTTTTTCAAATAAAGCGGGAGTCATTTTTAAATTTAAACCAAAACTTGGATTTATTGATTTATTTAACCTTAAATCTTCATTTAACTGTTCATCATGTAACTTCTCTTGTGTCGCTAACGGGCGATGCAAGGGCAACCAAACGTCCGTCTCAAAGGGGTTCAAGGATTTATTCTCCCATGTTCCATGCCAGAAGGGGTCACCTTCCCCTTCAAGGAGTTCCTTTTCTTCAATTCCTAATAACGGCAGGGTCTCTTCATCTCGGATCTCTCCCCAAAGGGGTTCCCTCTCTCTCTCAAAGGGTGTCCAGGGTCCCGGAGGTACTCCCTCCTCCGGACTTCCTCCAAACGCCATGCCCGACGTTCCTCTGCTTCCCGCGCTACCACTTCTTTTTCCTCTCTTAGGCGTCGCCGTCACTCACGGGCTTCCGACTCACCCCAATACGAGGGTCTTTGGGGTAGTCCTCGCCTCCTGCGGTAGTCTG
Organism: Intellagama lesueurii; assembly: GCA_037013535.1. Classification (NCBI taxonomy): domain Eukaryota; kingdom Metazoa; phylum Chordata; class Lepidosauria; order Squamata; family Agamidae; genus Intellagama; species Intellagama lesueurii. Next base: position 93,303,733 of record JBAJHW010000003.1, on the reverse strand, counting down.
CCTCCTCGCGGGGTACTTTTACTTTTTCCCATCTGCCCGTCCAAGGATCTTCCACCCAGATGAGCTCCCACCCCCCCGGGATCGGATCTCTCTCTCCTTTTATCTCTCCCATTCCCACCTCTATGATGGACCTCCCCTTTTCTTCTTTTCCCGCCAATTCCTGCTCAGTTTGTGTAGCGACCGTTATTCTCAACAATCTCTCCTCCAGTTCCCGGGTGTCAATTCCCCGATGGACAGTCTCTCTGAGTGTTGGAAGCGGGATAGTTTGAACCTCTTGAGTAACCTTAAGGGTGGACGGCACTCCAACGAGAGCTTCTACGCTCTCGTCTCGGACCTCACATGGGATTTCTGATAACTGTACAGAGCAGTATAGTCTAGCAACTGAAAGACTGCGAGTGCTTCCAGACAGAGAATTCCTAGTGCTTCTAGTCAAAAAGCATGGTGCACCCATTCTTTCACCACACACCAGTATATCATATTCTGGTTACAAAAAGAGAGAAGAAACAGGGAAGCATGGCAAAGGTATAAATAGATGGTGGAATTGACTGGAACCCAAAACCTTTCTGTTGAAATGACGGAAGAATAACACAATAAAAATCTCATCTGGAAGCTCCCTTTATCCCTTCCCCCCCCCCCCCTCTCTGTCTTTTATGCACAACAGTGGCCACACTCTTTGGCCGGTTCCTTATAATCCTGTTGAACTGACCGGCATAATGCACACATATCCAGTCACCTCAAAATCAGGATCTAGAAGAGAACATGGGATGTTCCTAAAGTGACAAGGACAGGATAACCAACAAGAGAGCTCCTATCAGGTGTTTCCTAAGGGAAGAAGTAGGCTACAGTTCAATAATACTTAAGACAAAGAAGTTTGTTAAGTCTTTAAGACACCGCAAGATTCTTGTTGTTTTTGCTACAACAGTCTATAGATCAACACACCCATCCTACTGAAATATTTAACTAGCCACAAAGATGAACTTTGCTGTAGGACACCCGAGTATGAACAATATTCTCACATACATGGAGAAGATAGCATTTAAAGATTATTAAAATGCACATGAAAAAGATAAGATGTGGAGGGGTTGGTTTTCAGGATTCAGAATTTCAGCTGGATAAAAACTTTAAAGAAGGAGACAGCCAACGGGTTAAGAATGTTGATGTGTATTTTTTTTTCCAAGCTCAAAAAGCTAAACATTCAAAGAAAATATCCTTTCCAATTTGAAAGACAAATAACCTTAGGCTCAGCAAAGTGCTGGAATTGCTATATGCAGCACAACTATTTCTTCCCCTTTTAAGCTAACAATCCCAGGGGAATAGGCAGATTTACTTGGAATCATTGCAGCTACATTAAAGAAACCAATAAAACATTCAAAAACATTTACAGCTGAATCTGAAGCAGCAGTGGCCAGAGGAAGGCTTCATTTTGCTTTGGGCAGAGAAAGAATAAAAAATCTTTAAGACTGTCTTTCTATTTCTGAATCATACTGTAGCCATATTTTTCAAGGTTTACACTGCTATCCAAAGAAACTGGGGGCGGAGGGGGGGGAGTGTCTTAGCCAAATCTCAGTACTTCTAAATTTCTTAACAAAGCTTCTGTATTAGAGATGGGCACGAACTGCCGGTTCAGCAGTTCATGCTGGTTCATCCTTTAGACAAACTGGTGTTCAGCCCTTCCCAGCCCTGCTTCCTCTGGCCAGCGCACACTCAGAGGAAGCATTCAGAGGAGGTGGGGCGGGGAAGTTGGGATGCTGCTTCTGATAAATAATGTTTAACTGTGATGTTTGTATATTTGGGTTTTTTTAATGAATTGCTTTACTGTACCTTACTGTATTGAGTGTGTTTTGTTGTTGCTTATGTTCTTTAGTACTGTATTCATTTGATCCTTTTAACATTGTATACTCACTGTTGTTAGCTTAAATATTGTACTGTCATTTAATTGTTGTAAGCTGCCATGGTTCCTTTTTAAGGAAAAAGGCAGGTTAAAAATATTTTAAACAAACAAACAAACAAACAAACAAACGCTTGCTTGCAATGCATAGAAAATATCAAAATTCTTAAAATATGCCGCAGTATGTTATTTCCACACTCAGTGAACTAACGCCATGGTGGCAATTTCAATTCAATTCCTTTCACATAGAACAGTTCGGTGAAGCTTAATCTGTCTCAACACTAGAGTGCCCATGTGGCATTGTCATCAGAGTATGTGACTGGGGGGCTCCATCAAACTCATTGGGCAACCGGCCAAGTCATTCTTGCTCAGCTGAACAGGGTTGTTGTACAGAAAAAGTGGAAAGAGGATAGCCATGGAGTTCACCTTGAGTTCACTGGAGAAAAGATGAGATATAATATAACTAATGTGGTGTTGGACTAGGAGACCTGGGTTCGAATCCCTGCATGGCCATGGAAATTCACTGAGGAGGACACATGTAAAACCACTCCTTAAAGACCTTGCATACCTTGAAAATCCTATTAGAGTTGCTATAAGTTGGATGCAACTTGGAAGCACATAACAGTTAATAAATGATAACAAATATTTCAGATTCCTGAAATTTTCATGATTAGAAGGAATAGAAGGAAGGCTCCACTCTAGGATTTGGGAAGGACAGGGCTTTGTAATCATATCCTCTCATTTTCATTCTCTTTCTCTACCTCGCTCTGTGTTGTGGGGAGGGGTCAGGGAGAAAGCGTAATTGCAGCTGAGAAACACATTATAAGTTTGTACCAAATTCTTAGTTATAGAAGGACCAACAATGTGACAATTTCAGCTGAAACTCTGAAGACATTAATGTTTATGATGGTACACAGAAATTGTGCACATAATTATTTTTTAAAGCACTAGGCCAACTGTCCTAATGAAAAGTATTTAATTCATTGAAAACTGAGAAATACTTATACACTTTATTTTAAATGACGCCGAGTATCTGAACCATGTAATTTGTTTAACATCTGCATGTGGTAAATGTTAGCAGATGTTCCTCATTATTATCTTTCAGTGTCTGTGTATGCACAATATGAACATATGCACAATTAATTAGACTTGCAAAAAATAAAGGTAAGATAAGTAACACAAAAACAAACAGTATGTGGCTGATTAAAATAGATATGCTTTAGTCTGGAAGTTAGAAAATAAATCACAACAAAGTTTAAAGTACGAAAGTGGCAGATGTTTGTATTTATTTATTTTATTTATTAGATTTATACCCCGCCCATCTAGACCGAAGTCTACTCTGGGCGGCTAACAATAAAAAAATTGAATAAAAACAATATAATAAAGTAAAAAAAAAAACAATTGTAATGTGGCACAAGATTTATTTATTTATTTATTTATTATTTCATTTATACCCCGCCTATCTGGTCTTGCGACCACTCTTGATGGGGAAAAGAAAAAAAAATTCAAGTGATGACAGGAGGGAAAGCTTGCCTAAAGAGCCAGGTCTTAAGTTTGCTCTTAAAAACACCCACCGAGGGAGCCAGACAGATCTCTGGGGGCAGACTGTTCCAAAGTCGAGGGGCCATTGCCGAGAAGGCCCGGTTTCTTGTTCTTTCTCTCCGGGCCTCCCTCAGCGTTAGGCCCCTCAGCCGCCCTTCCTGGCTAGAATGAGTGGTTCGGGTAGATCTAGGTGGGAGGAGGCGTTCCGCTAGATATCGAGGTCCTAAACCATTTAGGGCTTTATATGTCATCATTAACACTTTGAAATCAATGCGGAAATGAATGGGCAGCAAATGCAAGGCAGCCAGAGTGGGGGAGATATGCTGATATTTTCTCGTCCCACTGAGAAGTCTGGCCGCTGCATTCTGCACCATTTGAAGCTTCCGCATCAATCTCAAAGGTAGCCCCACGTAGAGCGCATTACAGTAGTCTAATCTCGAGACTACAAGCACATGGACCAGAGTGGTGAGTGCCCCAACATCAAGATAGGGACGCAGCTGGGCAATCCGCCACAGATGGAAATAGGCAGAGCGGACCACTGACACCACCTGGGTTTCCATGGTGAGCGCCAGATCCAGATGGACCCCCAAGCTGCGAACCTCACTCTTCGCGGTGAGAGTCACTCCCCCAAAAGAGAGGGAGTTTCCCAAACCACCAATGGAGGGGCCACCCACCCTCAGGACCTCCGTCTTGTTAGGGTTCAGCCTCTGTCCATTCTCCTGCATCCATTGCAGTACAGCCTCCAGGCAGCGCTGAAGGGATGGAACGGCATCCACTGTGGTCGGAGAAAAGGAGATGTAGAGCTGGGTGTCATCAGCGTACTGATGGCACGAAGCCCCACACCCCCTGATGACCCCACCCAGCGGCCTCATATAGATATTAAACAGCATTGGGGAGATAATCGAGCCCTGCGGAACCCCACAATTGAGGCTCCACGGGGCCGAAACACTCTCCCCAAGATGTACTCTCTGAGGATGGTCCTCCAAGAAGGATTGGAGCCAGGCAAGCGCCAGACCACTGATTCCCAGCTTGGAGAGCCTCCCCAGGAGGATACCGTGGTCGACGGTATCGAAGGCGGCTGAGATATCGAGGAGGACCAACAAAGACATTTTGCCCCTGTCAACCTCCCTCAGCAGGTCATCCAACAGAGCGACCAATGCCGTTTCCGTACCGTGGCGTGGCCTGAAGTCCGACTGGAATGGATCCAGGGCATTGGTTTCATCCAAAAGAGCCTGGAGCTGGTCAGCCACCACCCTCTCTACCACTTTGCTAAGGAGCATATTTCAGAATTTACAGTGCTGCAGTGCTCCTTGATGGCTTAAGCCAGGAATCAGCAATACCTGCACAACCTGTAGCTCTCTCACTCTATTTAATGGAGCACACAACCCTGTCTGCTATCATGCCATCAAAGTGGTGGTGACAAAATAAAGTGTTCAGAGCTTTGGCTACTGACGATGCCTGCTTTGCCAGCAAACTATCCCAATTTGTTTGTACAGCAGGAATTATGATGAAACATGTAACTTTTGCAGTCACCCTCTTTGGTTGATCTGGTGTTCAGTGTAGTCTCCAGATCCCCAAAAAGTTACTTTCCCCCAATTTAAGTTACAATTTCATCCTGAGGATTTTGACTCATTTTGTAAGCAGTCATTATGGTTGTAGGTTGAGTTATGCACTTGAAGAGGCGGAGGTGTAGGGCTCAACAGAACACATTCCTTCCATCTTCAAAACACATTCCTTCCCCCCACATACTTTGGCGGTTATAAACAGATCACAGCACATTGGAACGGAAGGCTAGTGGCCATCTCCCACAGATCTGGATAGCTCAGTGGTTAAGATATCTGGCTGTGGAGCCAGAGGTTCATAGTTCAATTCCCCACTGTGCCTTCTTGACAGGGGCTGGACTTGATGACCCACAGGGTCCCTTCCAGCTCTGCAGTTCTAAGATGATGATGATCATTATCTTCTTCTCTTGATTTTCTTCTCTTGTGCTGGTCCAGAAGATATTACTGTTCCAGCAGAAGATTAATCATTATTTTTTCTTGCCACCTGAATCTGAGGAAGCTGTTTCAGCTTTAAATCGGTGTTTGGTATCAGCAATGGACTGGATGAGGGTGAATAAACTGAAACTTAATCCAGACAAGACAGAGGTGCTTCTGGTCAATCAAAAGGCAGATCAAGAAATAGGGATGCAGCCTGTACTGGATGGGGTTACACTCCCCCTGAAAACACAAGTGTGCAACTTGGGGGTACTCCTGGATTAATCTCTGAGCCTAGATACTCCTGGTGGCTAGGAGTGCATTTGCACTCCTAGTATGCCAAGCTATGTCTGTTTCTGGAGAGATCGGACACAGAAGACAGCCTTCTCTGTTGCTGCTCCCAGACTTTGGAACTCCCTCCCACAGGAGGCCAGGTTGGCCCCGTCTTTGCTGTCCTTCCAAAAGCAGGCAAAGACCTTTCTCTTCAGGCAAGCTTTCACTCAGTGACTGCTTACATGAGTGATTGGCTACATGCGTGACTTTTAGATGATTGTTATGCATTACTGCTCTGACTATGTCTTTAGTACTGCTTGCCATCTCTCAGAGTGGTATTTGTTCCTTTTTAGTATTTGCACACTTATTTTTTTTAGCTTTAATATTGTCTTTTAATGATGTAAGCTGCCTCTTTATACTCATTGTTCTTAGCTTTAAATATGATTTCTTAATGATGTAAACCACTGTTGTATAGTCATTGTTTTCAGCTTTAAATATTGTATTTCAAGGATATAAGCCACTTTGGGGGCTTTTTAAAGAGAAAGGCAGGGTAAAAATATTTTAAATAAATAATCATTTTATGATACCTTTTTAAAAGTGGGATTGGGGGAGAGAACTTTTCTTTCTTTCTTTCTTTCTTTCTTTCTTTCTTTCTTTCTTTCTTTCTTTCTTTCTTTCTTTCTTTCTTTCTTTCTTTCTTTCTGCTCCAAGCATAGATCTTAAGCATTTTATTATTTAGGATTGAGGTTTAAAATGTTGAAGTGTCTTGTGACTGTTGTGAGCTAATCAAATCTTTCCAGTATTTGCAAGCTTTTGTCTCACAAACACTTTTTTCTTCATATTATCTGATTTTTCCTTATTTAGCATTTCCCGCTGTGAAACAAACAACTTAAGTAAGATACCAGAGTGGGAAGAAACTTTGTTTCACCTATTTTGAGTCCCGTTTCTTCTACTGCTCACATATAAGAATTTAGTCCAAGCATTCCATCAATAACCAAGGCTCCAAACAGTCAAATCACTTAACTCTGGACACATACCACTGAAGCACTGAAACTGACAGCGGCATTCCACTTGCTACAGCTTCGCCATAATCAATATTGTGTAATTTGGCTCTGTGCTGCGAGCTGCTTACATGGGACTCCTCCAGACAATTGTCACGGATCACATTTAAGCAGCTGTTATGTTCCAACCATCTAGAGCTTCTTTTAAGATTCTTTCTACTTACTTCATCTCTAGCTCATGATTCAGTAGAGAAAAGAGGAGCTAATTTAAGTTGGATATGTAATTTTAAATTTAGAATAATCATGCACCGCAAATTATAATACAGTATTAGAGATGGGACTTTTGATTTTTTGGACTCCTGCTCTCAAAATTTGTCCAGAATCTTCCCCCCCCCACACACAAATTCTGGGAGTACTAGTTATCTTGTGTGGGAGACATCATTTACAGAGCCATCAAGACTATCCCTTCCATACGACTCCCAGAATGCTCTGGGGCAGTTCCCTTGGTTTTCAAAGGAGCTCAAAAACATGTGGATGAGAGCACCATGGAGAAAGAGACAGCTCTGAGGCCTGCTGTTTTTGGGCTCCCACTCCCAGAAATCTACCTGTGTGATTCTGGGTGAATTCTGAGAGTCCAAAATACATACCACCCCTAATCATATTCCTTGCAATCTAGAGTATACTGCCAACCTTCCAAACAAATTTACAGTGCAACCCTAAATTGGTTCAGAAGCAGGGGAAGTGGGGAATCTACTACCTCATTCCAAGTCCTGCAGGCTTATGCTTGCCAGATTGAAAGTTGGGTATAGAGCTATGTTTGTATGTGTTGTGGGTGGGGGGCAGGGAAGAAAGTTTTTTCCCTCTTGAAGAGAGGAAGGAGATTGGCTATATCTGAAATGTGTGTCAGGAGCCCCTGGTACATTTTAGGTGTGGTTTGTGGAAACAGATATTGTGGACATGAAAAGAAGTGGACTTCAAGTGCACCGACAGCAAGCCATCATCCTAACCCCCAACCCAGAGAGTCTGAAGGATATAACAATACATGCAGAGATGTCCACAGAACAGAATTTCACCACTCCCTATTCCCTGTTCTTCTGGCACAGGTCACTCATCAGAGCGTCTAAGTCTGAATCGCAGCTCTGTGCCAAACCTAAGCCTGAAACCAAATTGACAGGTGAGTTGTAGATGGAGTATGGCTTACCTCCTACTTGCTTGATTTCATAAAATCAGTAGCACACAAGAGTATCTGAAGTCGTGTAACAGTGAGCCCTGTGGTGCAGTGGTTAAACTGCAGTATTGCAGTCAAGCCTCTGCTCATGACCTAGTTCAATCCTGATGGTCCAGGTAGCTGGCTCAAAGCTGACTATGCCTTCCATCCTTCTGAGGTCAGTAAATTGAGTACCCAGCTTGCTGGGCAGGGGGGCAGCCAAAGTGTTCCTTGTATAATTATGTGGTAAACCACCCAGAGAGTGCTCCAGCACTACGGGGTGGTATATAAGTCAAAACAACAACAACAACAACAACAACAAGCAACGAGGATAAACAATCTCTGAGGTCTTGATGGTCAATTTTCATACTGGCAGGAAACCAAGAGCAACACTCCCAAAAGCTTGTGGCTTAAGGGGTAGGGACAGGATGTGCCACTCACTCACTCACTGCACCACTTCTCCAAGAAGAGAATGACTGAAATCCTATTGATGTAACTTATGCCATGTAAAGCTGGTGAGGTCACTAGCTGTGCAATTTTTTTTCAGAAATAAAACATTTCTGATTTCCATCTCCCTGTCCCTTGAAAGCTCCTGAGACTCCCATTGAATTCCTTTCATCACAAGGAAGCCACTGAGAGCTCGGTGGGCCACTGAGAATCCTGTTTGTGTGGCAGGCTGAAGAAAGCTATGAATAACTCAGGAAAACTTCACTGATAATATCATGTGTATGTGACTGAGGCTCATTTTCTCTTTACTGCTTTAATTGTAAGGCAGTCATTATAATTTTCACTGCAAGAGAGTAGACTCAAAAATGAGCTATGTTTGGTTGGATTCACATCAAGATTACCGTCATCTGCATCTAAACCATCTCACTATCTGCTTCATTGCCTTAGCTTCTTGAGCGGAATGGGTTCTACTCAGTGAGAGAGGATGCTTGGGAGTAGTGATTGCAACTTCTCATTTCATCTCCATAAGCCAAAGTGACAAGAGCTTTGACAGAAATACCAGCTATACCAACAGGAATTTCCCAAGGGCTCTCAAAATCCCTCATCCATAAGCCTGTAGGATGGACTACTCTTCACCTCTGCTGGTGGAATAAGTTGCTGCAAGTCTAAACATCACCAAGAAGTGATCTGATCATGACAAAGAAGTCACCAAGGATTCATGCATTTATTTATCATCATCTTCCAACCCAACCTAGAATATTAAACTAAAGTGAAATATATTTTTGGTTGCTAACAATCAAGTATGGCCCATGGTTCATTATCTATTTAAGCCAATATCTCATTGAGCTTCCACTCAGCAGAAAGTCCCACCAGGACAGTAATGCAGGAACATCCCGCTTACACAGGCATTGCCATTGCACAAAATGAATGGTAATGCTAGCAGAGATGGCATGATCCCATGTTACTGTGGGTGGGTGGCACTTGTCTTCTTCAGTAGAAATTCAATATGATACTGGTCTTACTGTTTTTGAAATGAATATCCTGCTATTCTAATGGAATTTCAAGGGAAATAAAAATCACAATTTCTTCAAAGAACTATGTAAGCCAATGAGTAAAAAGGAAATAGATCAAGTAAAAGAAAAAGAGACAACACTTAAAACCAAAACATTAAAAACCCTGCTTGCTTTACATGTTAGCCATGAATTCCTTAGCTGAACCAGACAATGGAACCATTATATAGAGACAAGAACTTTATTCACTCAGGCTGATAAACAACGGTATCCTTTCATTTACTCTGTGTGTTTAGATTCACAAGACATTCACTGTAACCTGCTTCAGTGTAAGGGTTACATAAAAAAACAGCAATTACAAAAACATTTGTATAACATTTATATAACAATGTCTGAGTACAGATCATAAATAAGGAATTAAGAGCTGTCAAGATGACAGAAAACACTTTAGCTGGAATCCAGCAAAGAGTTAAACATGTTTTAGTTCATTGACCTGGATCCAAAGATGTGACTAGCTGTGCCTGCCCATGGAAGAATTGGCCTTCTGTATTCTTTGAACAGCAGCCCTTCCAGTGTGACAGAGAAACTGTTGAGAAAACTGAGAGGAGCTCCACTAACAGCTTCTGATACTGAATGAGGTTTTACTGTTTGCTGTTTAAAGAAAAGAAAAGAAAAGAAAAGAAAAGCCGAGGAAGTACTATTCCACCTGGTATGATTTAAGCATGACAAGTATACTTCTTTGGGGAGGTAGCATAGCTCAGAGGTAGAGCAATCCTCAGCATCTCTCGGTAAGAAATCCTGCCCCAAACTCTGGGGAACCACTGCTAATCAGAATCAACAATACTAAACCAGATTACAAACAAACTGGCACAATATGAGGCAGTTTCCTATGTTCCTATGATTCAAATCTTTTCAAGAAATGGCTTCAAACGACATGCGGCAGTGATTAAAGGTCTTCCTCTTAGGTTTATCTGAGTTACACTCCCTGTCATGAACTGGCAAGATAAAACTGCATGTGGTCATGAAGGAGGGAGACTCTGAGAAGAAATTAAAGTGATGCCACTTTTTCCAGTGGCAATGGGCTATTATTTAATTGCCTGTGTGCGTATGTGTGGGAGGGGAAATGTCATTGCACTGCAACTGATGTACTAGCTGGGAAAATGATGCTTCACAATAAATATGTGGGAATAGAATAATTATTTATGATAAGCCAAGTGCCCTTGGAAACTCCCTTATAGCAGAAGCCTTTTCAGTGTTAGTCCCACTTAATTGCAGAATTTGCTGTGCATTATATATGCCTGTACATTCTTATGACCATTCATTTCTAAATATACATTTAAAAACAAAGGGGACACTCTGATTTTTTTCTTTTTTTAAAAAAAGAACTTATTTATTCCAAAGTATTGCATAATTTTGCATAGCATATCACTCTAACTGAAAGGTGATAAGTTTTGGTTAGAATTGAAATTAAATGTATAATATTTATTTCATAATATGACAAGGCCTTCTGAATTTGCTTTCGGTGAATTAATGTGGCTGTTTGTTGTATTTGCATATTTCCACTAGCAGTTACCATTTCTTTCTATTGATGTTGTATTTTGTAACATCTACTTTTCCCAATTAAAGTTTTGTATATCACATACACAGTCTTTCACCTCCTTGCTTACTGATGATATGTTACTGCTACACAACTGGAGCAGGATACATATGTGCCAGTATACATAAGCACCATCAGCTACAAATTTCATTATTATATTTTGAACTTCAGGGCACTCAATCCTTAAAATTCAGAGCAAGTAATTGATACGGGCAGAGTGCAATAAAACTGACAGGCTAAAATGACATGATGGGCAGACACCATTATAGCATGGTATTATCTTAACCTTCCTAGTGAGCACCAAATCGAAGTCCCGTTTATTGAAAAAAAATCTAATTAAAATGGAATAAGATATTAAATGAGTCTTAACTAGAAGAAGCTAATTAAAAGTATAAAACAACTTAAGAGTCAGCCTACTAATTAAGTGTGATCTAATTAACTTAGCTGCCTAATGTAATTCCCACCCCCACAAAGTTTTTGTAGCTTGATTTTTCAAAGTCACTAAAATGTTTGGTATATTCCAAACTGAGGGCCACAAGTATGATAGAACCTGAAAGTCACTAAAATGCCATGCTTACAGAACTTGGAAAGTATTCCAGTCTTGCAAACTTTTAACAAAACATTAGGAAATATAATTAAGAGATTTCAAACAAAGAGCTTGGAAGAGAGGCTGTCATTATTAACTGGGGTTGGTTACACCTCCTTTTACAGCAGCTCCACTGGCTGTCAGTCTGGTTCTGGACAGATTCTAAAGTGCTGGTTTTAAACTACAAAGGAGGGAAGGGAGTGGAACTTGTCCAACAGGTACTAAAGTCCTCAGTTGAGCTCCAGAGACCTGGAGCAAGGTGCTCATGTTGAGCTCTCCAAGGTGCTGCACAATATTCCCTTTTGCATTTCTGCTACCAGCCAGCCTCAGCAAAACACCATGGTTGCTAGCAATATTGTGCAGTCAAGTTACACAATCATGATGGAAGTCCATTTCAGTCTTGGGTTGCTCTCTGACTTCTTCTTTCCCATGGCACTGTTAGTTCTACCTACTTCAGATCTCTTTCAAAATCATACCTCTTTTTCTACAGAGATCTCGATTTTTGATCAAGGACTTGGTGGCTTTTGAAGTTCTTATTCCTTGAATGTGTAAACAAGCCAAAGTTTAGAGTAAGTTCAACAGTTACTGTCTTGAGATAATGATTGCACAAACAAGTCCTTATGCTGGGAAATACACATGAAACTGATTAGTCTGACAGGGTTAATGAGGTTCTGTTTTTAAATCTTAACACAAAGTTTCCTGTACAGATATAAGAGCATTCCCAATCCACAGCAGGTGGAAACACCTACTTCTTTTGGGATCAAAAGCAGCCATCTCAGACTGCAGAAAACAGAAAGCAGTAAAATGTCATCTGACACAATTCATTCCTGTGAAACTTCAGTGATACAACTTGGCTGGAGCTTAGAAGTCATCATGAAATAGCTGTAGGCATTAGTTCTGTAATACTGCTGTTCAGAAATTTTCTTTTATTTATATTTCTAAAATGGCTTTTAATATACTGTGTATCTTTTAGGTTTCACCTTCTTCCCTTTGGTGTTTCTACTTTACCAGTGCTAATTAACACTGGTGTGGAAGGAACTATGTCAGTATAACAGGATTTCATGCTTGTTTACCTCTATACTGTGCTAAAATTTTAGTTGTTTTCCCTTAAAAGCACAAATAACCTAGTTACCATGCCCTTCATCCCTTGGTGTTGCATCAATTGTTATTTTAAAATGACAACACCACAAGAGGTCCAGTGCTGCCAAGCAGCCATAAGATTGTACTGATAAGGTAACCAATAATGCACTCAGAAAATTCCCTTAAATTTTATCTTCTTGACCTTCATAACTAATGGATTTGCAAGCAGGTTTTAAGAATGGAGCTTGATATCTAATGGATGTAAATGGCAAATGCACAACCCTATACTGTACAAACAACAGCCTGTGCCCAATTCGGTGCATTATGGAAATTCAGGGCCGAATCCACCAATGCATGTCACTTTTGCAACATTTGCAAGCCAGCATTCCAGCCTTTTAGGCTTGGCTATAGATTATTTAGCTGTCCCAGAATGGAGATAGAAACACCTATTGCACATTTAAAATATGAATCAGGGTGCTTTTTTAAAAATACCTTAAATATACAAGTGATTTATTGAACAGATTTCAAAGAACACTGAAGGTAAAGAAAGATGTGAATCTTACAACATCACACTCAAAGAAAAACTGGGAGGGGAGATAACTTTCCTCACTGAGGCTTCTTTGCAAAAGATTATAACTATTTTTTGTCTCCTGAGAAATTTCATTGGAAAACTTGCTAGGTGATTTAAAAGAAAAAGGGGGAAATGAGACCTCTTTTTTGCAGGAAGCCAAGAAATTTCACTGACGTAGGGAGAAGTTTCAGCAGGAAGTCTTGGCATGGAGAGACTTGGAAAACTGCTGAGAATGAGAAATTTTACGAGTACAAGTACTTGTTACGTTCCTAGCTGAAGCTATTTAATTTTGATTAGGAGACTACTTGCACAGTGGTTTCTGTGCCAGTGTGTGCAAGAGGTCCTTCTGTGCATTACATTTTTGTTTTGGTGTTTTTTAAAACAAACTTGGAGGTTAAAAAGCAGTCCATAAGCACACAGTTTCTTTGCTTAAAAAGAGAATCTAGCAAATACTTCCCATAATTTATACAAAGTTGTCACCTTGTAAACAAATGAAACCTATAATTGCATGGATCACTCAAGTATTACCTGTGGCCCATAACTCCTATCTGAAGTATTTATAGACAGGAGAAAAGTGATCAGCTAAGAAACTGAGTTGCATGGGAGGTTTCTCATTCGTAGGCCTTATGAAATAGCTTCAAAATTTATCATGAAGTATCACCAATATTACATTTATGGGAATTGTGGGGAATGAATGGAGTCTCCCCTAAATTCTTATTTTCTTTTGACCTCATCAGAAACATTTTATTCACAGAAGAGGCAAGGCTGCAGCAGAGCACAAGAAGTTAATAGATGTCACCCAGATTTTCTCTAAGTAAGGTGACAATCCTCCCCCCCCCCCCCCGCACCTGTACTGCAAATTGTCGCCATGGCATGGACATTAGGAAGAATCATCCAATTGCTTGGGCAATTAACTTTCCTTGCTATGCTGGAAGTTGGTACAACATGCTGCAGGAAAATGAGAAACACTCAGTTTCTAAAGCAGAGCAGGAAATCAGGGGAGAGTACATGGAAATAAACTGTTACAGCAGAGAGGCATAAGAACAGCTGGTGCATGCAAATAGTGATTGAGAGACTGCCCAGTGTGTTATCACCAAGGTATTTTTCAGGAGCAAAACATTTTCATCTGTCTTATATAAAAGGGAAAATGAATATGAGCAATTTAAAGTGGTTTTGCTCTGGTAAGTTATGAGCAAGACTATTTCCTCAGAACAGAAAAAGATACAGTGGTGCCTCGCAAGACGAATGCCTCGCAAGACAAAAAACTCACAAGACGAAAGGGTCTTGAGAGATTTTTGGTGCCTCGCAAGACCGGCCGTCTTGCGATATTTTTCGTCTTGCGAGGCGCATTTCCCATAGGAATGCATTGAAATTTAATTAATGCGTTCCTATGGGGAAAAAAAGTCAGAAACCCTTGATCAAAGTCAGAGTCCAGCTCCTCACAGTGCATTTGTAGCCCCAGAACAGCCGGAAAAAGAGTGCCATTCAGCAACCAGCAGGGAGCCGGCAGCCATTTTTTCTCCGCTCCTGGCCCCCCTCTCCCCGCCTCTCAGCTGATCAGCGCTGGGTCTGAGAGGCTTTTTCCCTGCTAGGCAAGCCTCAGGAAGCCTGTTAGACCCAGCGCCGATCAGCTGAGAGGCGGGGAGAGGGGGGGTAGCTGATCCGAGCTGGGTCTAACAGGCTTCCTGAGGCTTGCCTAGCAGGGAAAAAGCCTCTCAGACCCAGCGCTGATCAGCTGAGAGGCGGGGAGAGGGGGGCCAGGAGCGGAGATGACCACAAAATGGCTGCCGGCTCCCTGCTGGTTGCTGAATCTCCGCTGTTTGGCACTCTTTTTCCGGCTGTTCTGGGGCTACAAACGCACTGTGAGGAGCTGGACTCAGTCTACTCTACCTGGTAAGTGACTTTTTGGTGACTTTTTTTTGGTTTCTGACTTTTTTTTCCCCCCATAGGAACGCATTAATTAAATTTCAATGCATTCCTATGGGAAAACGTGCTTCGCAAGACGAAATTTTCGCTAGACGGCATTAACCGTGGAACGGATTAATTTCGTCTTGCGAGGCACCACTGTATAGCAGTCTGTTTCAAGAAGCTATGTGATAGTATGAAATGGAAAACAAAATCCAGATAGGCTAATACAATTATTAAGAGATGGGTACAAACCACTGGTTTGGCAGTTCATTCCAGTTCGGCAGATGGCCAAACAGGTGTTCCATGATTCAGTGCCCCGCCCCTCTGATGGGCACTCACTCAGAAACAACACACCAGCTTCCCTGCCCCACCTCCTTCAGGCACTGCCTCTAAGAGGGTGCCCAGTACACAGGGTGGGGTGCCGAACCGCAGAACACTTGTTTGGCCATCCGCCAAACTGGCATGAACCACCAAATCGGCGGTTCGTGCCCATCTCTAGTTAAGAGACACGGTATGATCAAATTTCACCTTAATCTGCAAATCAGAGTACATGCATGAGCAAGTATGTCTGAAAACCATGATGATGTACTGAACTGAGGAAAATGAGAGATGTTCATTTTGATCATTCAGAAAGCTCCTAACCACATGTTGCTATTATAGCAACAGTCCTACAAAATTATGTTAGCTGAACCTGTGAAAATATAAGCTTGATTACAGCCAGAAAAGGGATGCCTTTTTAAATTCACATTGGGACACGGAGAAGCTTCCCTCCATCTTATAACAGACATCCTATGAACCAAACTGAGCTGTTAATAAAAAAAGGATGATAAAACACAACAGTGAGCTTGAAAGAATGCCAAAAAATAGAATGTGAGTTACTTCAAAATTTTTGACACCAGTATTTTTGTGCATATGGAAATGCAACATTTGTCCTGTCAGCGCTATGTACATAGAGAGAAAGGGTATCATCAATTTTTGACAACTACATTATTCAGATACTGCATATCTAAGTTTCTAAAGCCTTAAGGCTCTACAGTATGTCAAACATAGTTGAATTCTCAGGGTTAATGACCCTAAAATATATATTATATTTTCATGAACATTATGTAAGTATATATTTTATGTAAAGTGGGTTTAACTCTTTAAATTGCAATATTCCACTTAAATGAGAAGTCCACATTGTGCATGCGGCTGATTCGTATAAAAAGGCCTTAAAGGTTTTGCTCATGTACTTGTGAAAAAACTAAGAAAAGCACAATTGTATGTGCCAGGACTCAGACATAAAATTCCACTTTCATTCTCATTTATTCTTCAGCCCTGCTTGCCCATCTGAAATGGTCATAACCTTTACTCGCATCATCACAACAGTAGGCATATGTTTCTGAGGACAGGAAGGGGGGGGGGAAGCTATCAGTCCACAAATAAATTAGATCTAGTGTGCTCTGTCAACTATTGTATGCACAGGGATAGGCCATGCAGCTATTGTGATATTATTCCTGATTGTGAATCTTGCTCTCTGTGTTTACCTGTACACTATACATTCCATAGTTATTTGGTTTGCTCAGGCAGCCTGCCCTGAATGCTGAAGGCAATATTACTGTAAAGTTGTAGTGTAAACATTTTTAATATTATCTTATGAGTGTATACTTCGAGCAATAATCAGCTACATACTTTACAGAATAAATACCTAAAATCCGTGACATAAATATTGATCCACAAATTAGACTTCTGGTTCTGTTTCATGATAGGTTGTGTGTGTTTTCAACACACTTGATTTTAAGAGTGTTTAGAAACATCTGTAAAGTCAATCACCCAAAGGATTCAATGTCACACAAGCAACTAAAGCTGTATCACATATGCATGATTTGCTCCCACTTTCCTGCAATGACAAAATGTAAGTCTAAACACCTAATACAAGGGGCCTGGATCTCCTGCACCTGCATAAACAATCCAGAAAAAGGAAGAGCCTTCATAAAATCACAGAAACAGAATTCTACGGGTGCATGAAATCTCAATGCACATCAAGTCCAATCCACTATTGATGCAATAAAATAAAATAAATCTAGAGCTAAAACATCCCTGACAGATGGTAATCCAATCTCTGTTTAAAAGTCTCCAGGGAAAGTCTACCACCTTCTGAGGTAGCACGTTACACTGCAGCACAGGTCTTACAGTCGCAAAATAAATAAATAAAAATTCATTGATACTTCCTTTCTTGTTGCCAAAAAAAGCAGGGGGATTTATTTCTGTGTACTGTCTGTGGACAATAATGCATAATGTTCAGTTGTTACCTATTTGTAACTTGTAAAGGGGAATATCTCCCACTTCCATTATTGGTCTCTCCACATGGAGAAAAATATGTGAAGAGAAAAAGGCACATGGGTAAGTTTTCCATATGAACAAGAAGTCTAGAAGAGCAGAGTTCTTGCTTGTGTGGAGAGCCTACATGCAAGCAGGGATCTCTCCTTTTCAGACACACCACTGTGTTGATGGAAGGGGGAGGGACTAGGCATTCGTCTCCACATGTATTGCCAGGAATGGGATAAGTAATAATCACTTGATCTGGACACCATATTTCTGTTGATACAGATTAGGATTGCATTGGGGGCTATGTATATATATGTATGTGCACGTTACATTTTTGCCACTATACCACACTTTTGACTCACATTTAGCTTGCAATCTACTAAGACCCCTAGATCCTGTACTACTGCCATGACAGTTGTCACCCATCCTATAGTTGTGTACCTCAATTTTTCCTGCTTAAATTGCAGAATATTTTCATTCCTGCTGAAACTCATTTTGTTTGTTTTGACCCAGTTCTTCAATCTGTTGAGGCCACCTTAAAGCCTGAAAAATTAAATTGGCATCAGCCACACATTTGACAGGCATCTGCTTCATCCAGATGATTCACAGAAAAAACAACTTCAGACCTAGATCAGAACATGCAGCACTCCACTTGTCATTTGTCTCTCTTGTGGATGATGAGGAAACATAGTGAGCTACGAGTCCACCTAACAGCATCATCATCAAGCCCACACTTTTCCAGCTTGTGTATAAAAATACAATGGGGAATCTTATTGAAAGCTGTGCCGAAATAAAGATACACTATATAGCATTCCCAGATCTAACAAGCTTGTAACTCAATTTCTAAAATTAGTCTGACATGACTTGTTTCTTGAGAAACTCGTGTCAGCTCTTAGAAAACTTTGTGTTATTTTCTAGGCACTCTTAAATGTCTATTCTAGAACCTTTCCTACTATTGGCTTCAAGTTGACTGGTTGGTAGTTGCCCCGATTTTCTTTTCCCCCTTTCTTTCAAAGTATGGACAATCTGCCCACCTGTAGTTTTCAGGGGCCTCGCTTTTTCTCCAATAATTCTCAAAGATTATACACAGAGGTGCTAAGATTATATCTGCAAGTTCCTTTATGATGGGATGTAGTTCATCTGGTTCTGGAGACATAAATTCACTGGAAATAGCTAGGCTTGCTTTTATGACCTCATTATCTTGGGATGCCTCCCTCTCACTGCATTATTGATTCTGTTTTCACCAGGTCTATGATCATCACCTTCTTCTCATGCCTATTATACCAGAAGCTGCACATCATCATCATATTTGGACTTTGGAAATAGCCGCTCCAACCTGTCTGCTTCTGTTCCAGATTTAAGGTGTTGGTTTTAACATATAAGGTCCTTAATGGTTTGAGACCTTGTGATACCTGTCAGAGCTTCTCTCCATAAAATATCTACCCAACCTATTTGGTCCTCCCAGGCCTCACTTCTCAGAGTGTCCACACCAATGGAAGTAAGAAGAACAGCTACAAAGAAGCAGTTCTTCTCAGTTGGGGCCCTGTTCTTGTGGAATGGGCTTTAACTGGAGGTATGCCAGGTTCCCTCCCTTCAGAACTTTAGGAAATTAGTGAATGCAAAGCTGGTCAGATAGGCCTTAGGTAGCATTCTTTCTGTGAGTAACTCATGACTCTTAGCAAATCTTAATAACAACTTCTACAAGTTTTTAAATTTTTTAACTTCTAATTTTTCTTAGATTTTTTCCCTTTCCTTTCTGTATATTTTACTTCACCACTGTTCGTTGTTCTTGGAGCTGATATTTTTAATTGATTTAAATGGATTAATTTATATTGTTGTTTTAATTTTGTCATAATTTTATTTGTAAACCACCCAGAGTAGTGGTTCATTAAGTCAGGCAGTGTACAAATTTTATAAATAACTAAACAGTCTAGATATAAATCCCTCTAATCTCCCATGAACACACAGCATATTTTGATCTTCATGGATTGCATATTTAAAACCAGTTTCAGAGGACTAGCACTAATAAAATGCCTTTAGCCAAGCAGTCTTAATTTCACCAGGGTAAGCAGAGGAAATATCATTTGATAAGGCTTCCTCAGATAACCAGAGTGGGCCACTCTGTTTTGTTTTTCAACCAGAAAATATACACAATATACTACGCCAGGCCTAGCAACAAGTACTGTATTCATTGCGGTTTAATGGGGAAGCATTTGCAAAAGGAAAAAGGAACAATGTCACTTCCATGGGCGAGTGAACTAACAGCTATACGGAATGACGTGAACTGTGATAAAATTATACTTCAAAATTGTGTACCACTTCCAAGTGTTCCAAGTAGTTAATGTGCATTATATAGCTCTGACACTGGAAAGACTTTAATAAGCTGTGAAATCTCCTTGAAAAAAATTGCTTAACCTATCAGAAGACTTTCCCATGAAGATGATGATAGTAACAATATTGTTCCTTTCCTATCAGAGAGAACAGTGGAAAGACGGGCTGTTCTCAGGGTTCTTATCCTAGCCATGGACCTCTTGCTTGATTTTTCAATAGAAGCCTTTATAGTGTGACTAGCACTGTAGTGGCACCTGGTGACAAACTGCAAACATTGCAATAAAACTTAGAGCAGCAGAAAATGTTTGGAGGGTGAACCCAATGTGCTAATGTGATATTGTTCAGAAAAGACTGCACTAGTAAACTACATTTGTGATTTCATGACTGATGCTGTTGGCTTGCACTTCCTGGCCCATACTACCCATAAAGAAAGCAGGGTTGTAATGCGGGGATTTCTCTCAAATGTTAGCATTTGGAGAATGTTGCCTAGCTACATATAGGCCAAATTCTGTTGTAAATTATGCCAGTGTAAGGCAGATGATGTCACCACCAAGAGCAGATTGCTGGTAATTAAAAAGTTCCTGCTTTGATCTTGAAGCTCCCATGACTCACGTCTCATTGTGTACAAGTTGTAAATGCCCCAGGATCAAAGAAGGTGCTCTTTAATGAATGGCAATATGTAGTTGTCAGTGACATCATCAAGTAAGGGAGATTGCTAGTAACTGGAAGCAGGAACTATTTAATTACTGGAAATCTCTCCTTGCTAACAGTGTCCTCTCTGTTCCACCAGCTAATTTATGCAACAGAATTTAGCCATAGTTTAGCAGTTTTCACATGCGGCTCCTAAGGGTAAAACAGCGACTTCAAAATAATTTCAGTTTGTCTTTTGTCTATTAATTGCAATTATACCCAGGAAGAACCACAAGAAACAAGTTTTCAACTCTAATAAAGGTGTTAATTTCTTTTCTACTGTTTTGTGATTTTACAGATCTATCTATCTATCTATCTATCTATCTATCTATCTATCTATCTATCTATCTATCTATCTATCTATCTATCTATCTATCTATCTATCTATCTATCTATCTATCTATCTATCTATCTATCCCTTAAACCAGGTGTCAACAGGGATTTTTTCATTATTATTTCTTTTATTTATTACAACTTTATCCATTCAAGAAATTCACAGAGGCCTACAAAATCCTCTTGCTCCCTTTATCCTCTCAAGAACTTTGGGAGGTAGGCTAGACTATGCAATAACAACTGGCCCAAAGTCAGGCAGTGCTTTAGGTAGGACACTTCATCGCTGAGAAGGGATCTGAATCCAGTCCACCCCCCATTCTAGTTCAACAATCTAAATTCCACTACTTCATCCTACCTGCATACAGTGCAGCTACTCAAATACTATTCATAAACCAATGCAAGCAGGAGGCAAGAACCCCATTTTACTTCCTACACATATAAATATGAGTTGAAAATTAAAAACAAGACTGGTCATTGTTATTCTCACCATGACAATAAAATTCAGGAATAAGCAATAAAACTCCCATTTCTGGCTAAATGCAGGGTTGAATTTCAGCTTTTCACGTTTTCAAAATTCAGCTTGATCATATTCAGAACCTTGAACATTAAGCATGAAAATTAATTAGCTAGCATTAACTCTGCTACTAATGGTCAGAACTGAAATCATTTAACCTGTTAAATCAGCATTATTAACACATTATAAAATGTTAATCTGGTGTGCTCTCTGAAGAAGTCACATTTCACCCAACAGGCTGCATCTGCAAAGGGAAAACCACCTATATTCCTCTTTCAATGTTCAGTTTTATAATAGGCGGCCCATATTTGGCCATATAAATTTATGTGGATTATAATACCCAGAGGTTCTAACAAGGAACATTAAGGATCTATGATGTTTTTCAGATATTCTGAGATGTATAAGCCATCAAGAACTTCAAGAAGGGAATGATTACTTTATAAAGAGCCTATTAACCATTTCCAGCAACACTTCTTTAGCACAACATTACAAGAAGCGTTGGTTGATAACTGTCCTGAAAGTATCCCTTGGAACCTGTCTAACTCATACAAAGCGGCTAATTAGGTCATAGTAACCAAATCCTTTTACACTCAAATGAGTTCTACTGCGCTGTCCAACAAGTGAAAATAATAATAATACTGGCTTCAATCTTCCATGCATAATACTTGAAAAATAATGCTATCTGGAGCAAAACCAGGCAGTAAAAAACCAACCTAGTTTTAACTGAACAGCTCATCCCATGAGTGCCTAGAAATTTACCAGTTCAAAAGAACATGAAATGGAAATGCTGGGAGAGGAGAGCTTTTATTGGTGAAGGAAGGGCTAATTTGTATGTCACTCTTCCCCATTACTCATGCCTGGCTCTATAAGCCAGAGAAGAGTCCTAGAAACACTATTTTGTGATACCCAATTCAATGACTTCTGTAATAAACTCCATTATTATGCTGTAGTATGTCAAATCATTTCCAATTTATGACAGTCCTATTTGGGTTTTCAAAGCACATGAGCTATTCCAATTGATTCAGGGTATCATTTAGGGTTATACTTTTGCTCCAAATAACATGATTTTTTCAAACATTGTCCACTGGAGACTCAAACCAGTCTTACACTGTTATGCTGAAGAAGCGTAACTGGAAACTGTCAGCTGAGCCTATGAAGCTTCTGATGGCTTTGGAAAAAAATTCTCTGGATTGCTGGAAAATACCACTGATCCTTAACGCTCCTAGTTAAAACTTCTAGGTGGTATAATCCACATACAGTCATGTGAAAAAGAAAGTACACCCTCTTTGAATTGCAAATCAGGCCCAAATCATAACCCCTCCACCCACCACTGTGCTTAACAGTTAGTATGAAGTGTTTGTGCTGATAAGTTATGTTTGGTTTTTGCCAAACAGGGCACTATGCACTGTGGCCAGACATCTCCAATTTGGTCTCATCTGTCCAAAGGGCATTGTTCCAAAAGTGGTTTGTCCAGATGCAAATTTGCAAACCTAAATTGTCCTGCCATGTTCTTTTTAAGAGAATAGGCTTTCTCCTGACAACCCTTCAAAACAAACCATATTTGTTCAGTCTTTTTCTAATTGTACTGTCGTGAACTTTTACATTTCACATGCTAACTGAGGCCTGGAGAGTCTGAGTTGTAACTCTTGGGATTTTTGCAATTTCTCTGAGCATTGCATGGTCTGAACTTGGTGTGAATTTGCTTGGATGTCCACTCCTAGAAAGATTGGCAACTGTCTTGAATGTTTTCAGTTTGTGAATAATCTTCCTCACTGTAGAATGATGGACTTTAAATTATTTGGAAATGGCCTTATAACCCAGATTGATGGGGAGCAACAATTACTTCTCTACAATCATTGCTGATACATTTCCTCCTTGGCATTGTGTTAACACACACCTGAATGCTCCAGACCAACAAACTGCTAAAACTTTGGCTTTTATAGAGCTGGTCACACTTGCTGATGATCAATTACTCAAGGGCATTTGGTTAGCAGCACCTGGCTGCTACGTAGGCTCTTAATTCCTATGGAAGCAGTAAGGGTGCACTTAGTTTTTCACACATGGCTTCTCCATTTTGGCTTCTTCTTCTTTTTAAATAAATAATGACACTGTAATATGTCACGTGTTGTTGTTCATCTGAGCTTGTATTTACCTAATTTTCAGACTTGCTAAGGACCAGATGATTTTTATTCTGTCCTGATACAGAAAACCATAGAATTCAAAGAGGTTGTGCTTTCTTTTTCACATGACTGTAAATGCTTATGCCCACGATAACTACCTACTGTAAGTCTAGTTTAAAAAGGGAAATATAGAAGTGTTTTCCTTGAGTTGATAAACGGGAAATACAGATGGTTCTTCCTTGGACTGATGCCTACCTGAGTATTATTTTCTAAATATAAGATTCTTAAAGCCTTTTGCAGATGCAGTAAAAAGAATTCAAATGCAGACATTTGCATATATCTGATAATTACATTTGAACACTGGTTAAGTCTCAGACACAGATAATATGAAGCAATATTTGGAGGCTAGCATGGTTGTTCTACAAACAAAAGAGTCTGACAGATATCCTGAGGCTAAATGACTCAAACTGATGTGATAATTCTCAGAAGATAGCCAATAAACTAAAGTTCAAAACTGGTACGACAAAAGTACTGTGGTAAGATCATTTTCTGGTTTGGAGTATTCAACCATTTTTGGGTGGGCATACATTATTGATAAAAAAACACAGGTTTGCAATATGGGGATTTCACTGCACCCAGCTTTGTTGTTTGAGAACTAAATCACCTCTTTAACACTGTGATTATAAATCATCAGTGCTTTGTTCTGGACAGAGACCTCTCTAGTTGGAAGAGGAATCCATCCTATTGATTGAGATTGTCTTTGCCTGCCTGTCTCTTCCTCTCCTGGATTTGTTCTCACAGGTAATAATATCAGCACACCAAATCAATTTTAGCCTTTATGGTGATGAGAAACCTAACACAGTGGAGAGAAAAACAACCTCTCAGCACAGGACTACAGTTTTTGGAAGCTGTAATAGCCTGATACTGCCTACTTTCTTGCTAGAAAAGGACCTTTCTTTAGGAACAGATTTGTAGAAAGGAAACATATCATATAGGCAAATGACAGTGGGATGCATGATAAAATCTGCTTTGCTCTCTTAATTTACTGCAAGTATTTCCTGCTGTCCTTCATTCCTTTGCTGCCTGGGTTTCATTTATGAAGGAAGCCACACTGACGTTTTCCCAGGGACTCTGGCTACAAACACATTTTGGTACCCTACTGCCTTTATCAATGGTAGGGATGCTGATAACTATGCTGTACCTATTTATGATATTATCAAAAAGGATGCCTGGGAGTTTGATGAACGCTGCAGGTTAACTATATCAAAAAGCTGCAATTAATTGCGCCAACTTCAAAACATCTTAGTCAAATTATGAGTTAGACTTACAGATTATTTAAGTTATATTTAATTCTAGAAAGCACTGCTCTTTTCCTCCAGCTGAAATTATATTCTGTCATATCATGAGGGAACAAGGATTCTGCAAAAAGTTTGGCACTTTTTTACTACTGTGTTGTTGAGGTATATTTACGACATTTATTCTCTTAAATAATTCCAGGCACCTTTTAGGAAAGGTTTGGTAAAGCACAGTCTGTGGGCTGTGTGCACCCTCAATCTCTAGGTCTTTCAACCCCAAGCAAGTTGTTCTAATCCCCTCTCACATTATGTTGAACATGATCTGGCCTAGAATATGAATGTTCTTAAAGCACACCTACAATCCATAATACAGTCACTAGAATGGGCAACTTCATTGTTCAGAGTTGCTCACATCCAAAGTCTGAATAACCACGATGACACCGAATCTGTGGTAAGAGGAGGAGGAGGAGGAAGAGTGGGGAGAAGATGGGGAGATACAGAAACATATTCACCAAAAGTAATGCCAGCTTTGCCTCACTTTTCTCATCTGCAGTTGTCAAAGGAGATGATTGAATTTAGGTGCAGATCACAAAGGGATTTGGTATAGCTCAAACCTATCAAAGAGGGATTGCCCAATGCCCCAAAGAAGAGGGAAGAACAAGCTTGAAAAAAACAAGAGGACCTTTGAAAGCCCTGTGGTTTACACAGACAGGCTAAAGAGAACAAGGAATGATTTGAAAAAGTCTTTGATACAGATACACACAAAGTGTACTCAGTTTCAAAACATCACAAGATCTCTTTCTGTGCACCATTATCTGGCTAAGGAAAGGGCACAACCCTGCGCTGA
Organism: Intellagama lesueurii; assembly: GCA_037013535.1. Lineage (NCBI taxonomy): Eukaryota > Metazoa > Chordata > Lepidosauria > Squamata > Agamidae > Intellagama > Intellagama lesueurii. The sequence continues at coordinate 93,278,210 of JBAJHW010000003.1, read as the reverse complement.
AGCTACGTCAGCTGAGGGACTAGAGGACTTGGCAGAAGGACTATTAGGTCTTTGCTCTCTCTTTTTAATCTTTAAACAAGACTTTTACAGCCCTTGAAACAGAGAATGCTCAGACAGAGGACTGGCCTCTGTGACACAGAAGACATGACCCTAACTCTGTGTCACATAGATCAGGAGAGAGGCCCAGCCCTTGCCACTGTTCAAGGCACAAAAGCCTTGCAGTGGTCTCAACCTTCATCAGTCTTTCAGTCTAAGATGGGGGTGGACAAAGTATAGATCTTTTTGGACTGTACTTCCCACGCCTCCTCACCACTGGAAACGATGAAGAAGAATACTGGGAGCTACAATCTGAGAACTTCTGGAGGCCTGCAGTCTGTCTAGCCCTCTTATAAGAAGAAGCCTCACATTTAACTTCTTTAAGAACTTTTTTTAATGAATTTCATCTGGACCTGATTATTTATTTGGTTTTCAACTTCTCAATAAGATTTAAAACCTCTTTTCTCATGTTTGTGTCAGTTCCCTGGACTCCCTTTCTTGAAATATCCATTCAGATACAGGTATCTGATCTGCATCCTCTGCACTTAATTCATTGAACTTCTCTGCTTTGGCTTCTTCATTTTGTGCTTTAATTTTTGCTCTGTAAGCCCAAAAGAAAGAAAAAAAGCAGGACATGAATAATTCTGATTATAAATAGATAAAATGCTTGATTTGCATCTTTGAAATGCATACAGGCAATAATATAACAGGTAGGTATCAGGTTGATCAGCATGCCTTCACTATAATTTGATCATATTGCTTACAACGTACTTGTCACATAATAGGGAGACTATGGGACAAGTCCTGTATGAGACAGCAGCAGTGACAAAACATTAGAAACATTGCTTTTGCTAACACAGGTCTTTTATAGCAAGGTTTACTAGACCTATGTTAGGCTGCACTTTGGATGGACAGTATCAGTTCAAGAATCGTTAAAATGACCAGGTTAAATTTAATATAACAAAGGATGATAGTAGAAACCAACTAACCCAACAAACAAGAAACACCAAATGATAAGGCATCTTGCTGCCTGAAGACTGAACAAATCTGAATATTTGTAAACTGCTAGCTAAATCCAATTTGTTAAGTTCCCACAGATGTTGCCTTAGGGAGGGAATAGTTCTCTTTTAGCCACAAAAATCTCTCCATTATGAAAAGCAAAGTAAAGCCAGAATAATTAAGTCCAACAGTTACATATAGCAATCTTGCTATACTGCTTCTCAATAGGGGAACATAAAGTGCAGTAGATCTCACAATCCTGTAGCTGAAATCAGTTATATATATTAGCTGTTTGCCAGTTTGCTATCTTTAATCAGCTATATTTAGAGGCCAACATGCCTCCTGTTTGAGATGATGATGATGATTGGTTCTTTTTAAGGAGAAAGGTGGAGTAAAAACATTTTAATAATTAAAATAATCAATTCCAAACCATCACAACATCCCTTTCTGTGCACCATTATCAGGCTGAGGAATTAAATAAATTATTATGATGATTATGTTATAAAGAAATCATTTCAGCTATCATTCTGGGCATGGTGCAGTAGCTGACATTTCTTAAGAGGACTATGACCTTTTCCCAAGCTAGAAAATAAGACAACATATATGAATTATCCTTTAAAATTTAAAAGATGCGCAAATATAGTAAATTTTTCTAGTGTCAAGTCTCATTATGCTCATTGTGACAGATAACCACATTCTTTACGTATGAAACTGCTACAATTTCTTCTACCCATGAGCTGTTTTGACAATACCTAGACAAACATACACATGGATTATGTAAAATGAAAAACTAGCTAATCACAAACTGGCTAGGAACAATGGTCAAGAGTTTAGCAGTAATTAAAAAAAATGAATGTCAGTGTGACAAGATGAACTGTCACCCTGTCTATGAGATAAGGTGTATAAAATCATGATTTCATGATAGCCTTATATTCTGAGAGAAGTTCATATAAAGCCCTTGGTCTACTCAGGACTCCAAACAGATTTAAGTATGCATTTCATAATGTGTAAATCACACTATCACAGATAGGGTGACAGTTCATCTTGTCATACTGACACTCTTTTTTTTTTTTGTAATTACTGCTAAACTCTTGAGGATACATGTATATCATAGAATCACAGAAAAATGAAGTTGGAAGGGGCCTACAAGGCCATCAAGTCCAAACCCCTGCTCAATGCAGGAATACAATCAAAGCATATCTGCCAGGTGATTATCTAAGTTTTTCTTGAATGCCTCCAGTGTTGGAGCACTCATGAACTCCCAAGGTCACTGGTTCCACTGTCGTACTGCTCTAACAGTTAGGAAGTTTTTCCTGATATTCAACCGAAATCTGACTTCCTTTAACTTGAGTCCATTGTTGCGTGTCCTGCACTCTGGGATGATCGGGAACAGATCTTGCCCCTCCTCGGTATGACAGCCTTTCAAAAATTTGAAAACTGCTATCATACCACCCTCTGTCTTCTTTTCTCAAGGCTAAACATGCACAATTCTTTCAGCCTTTCTTCATAAGGCTTGCTTTCCAGCCCCCTGATCATCCTTGTTGCCCTCCTCTGAACGTGTTCCAGCTTGTCAGCATCCTTCTTTAAGTGTGGTGCCCAGAACTAGACACAATACTCAAGGTGAGGCCTAACCAGTGCTGAATAGAGGGGTACTAGCACCTCTTGGGATTTGGAAACTATACTGCTATTAATGCAGCCTAAAATAGCATTTGCCTTTTTTGTAGCCACATCACACTGTTGGCTCATAAGCCACATACATATATGTATAGGAAGACTGTGGAGCTCTGGGAGCCATTAGCAGGATGAATGGGACCTTTGCTGCGGTGGGACGCATGAGTGGACAGTCTGATCCTGAGGCTGGACCCTCATTAAGGCCATCTGGGATGGGGATATTCACATTTGTATATGAATACAGATATCCCCATCTCTAATCCTGACCTTCTTTGGACTGAATGTAAATGTTTGGGGGAAAGTTGTACAAGTAAGGTATTTACAGCGGCTACAGCAGCAAAAACATCTATAAGACCTAATAATTATTATTTGGCATAAGCCACAAAAGTGTATGCCAAATAAAGTTTGTTAGCCTTGAGATGCCACAAGACTCTCCATTCTTTAAGTACAATAGTAAAGAAAAATGGCTTCCTTGACACAATGCTGGATAATCTAGCTGAATAACAAGCTATTTTTAGTTTGTTAGGAATAATGAATCATTCAAAGAAAGCACAAACTTCCACTATACTAAGGCATTACTTACGGATGAACAATTTCTAAGAACAGTACAAGTGGCTTGTTCAGAAGAAGTGCATGAGTTTGAAAATTTATCTCATTGTTTTATTGCTATTCCCAATAAAATACATGTTCCCTCACTGTAGGTGCAATATTTTATATCTGTACCACTTTAATGTAATAAAATAAATTGTTCTTACTCCTGGAAACTTTTAGACTGCAATGGAGTCTGAAGAATGCAAATAAAAAGTTTGAAGAACCACCATATTAAAATGATGTTGAAAGTGGAATTATAGGAATTTCTTCCAAAAGCTGAAGTCACTGTGTAGTATTTTAATAGAATTTCGCAATTACTGTATGTCTAGCCTAAAGAAATATTTGTAATATTTCAATTTGCTTCTCATACAATTATCATAGTAACATTCATGCAATTAAAGTTGTTTTATGCTATTTTATTAAGCATTTAATATCATGCAGGCTATTTTCTACATTTTAGTATTTGACTGAGTATTTGGTTTTTAGTTACACACACACGAAAATGTTTTATTTGAATCTATTATATCCAAAGAATAAAGTGTTGTTAATGTCTTGGTCAGATACACATAATTGGCCAAACTGGCTTAATGCTAGATACACCTATGCAGTTTTCTAGAACACTACTGCTGAAGTCCAGCAGTTTGACTTAAGGCTGAAGCTGTTATCAGCTGTGGCTGTTTGTTTGTTTGTTTGTTTTTAAATAAATGTTTCTAGTTCTTCCCCCCAAAGGTCTTGAGGCTCCCTGGGGATCCCTTTCATCATGGGAAAGCCATTGGGTTGTGTTTAATTTCAGAAAATCACTGCTGGCAGTAAAATTATCCTGGTGGTGGCAAATTTAAGAAATTAAAGGCTACCTCCCTCCTACAACCCCCAAGAGCTTCCTGACCATGAAAGGGATTCCACAGGAGCCTCTGAACCCTTGTGTGGGAGGAGGGATTGGAAATGTCCAGTTTCTGAAAAAAATGCCATGGCTTGACATCATCAGCCTCATGTGACATGAATTTGATATGTGAAAGCAATCCAAAACAATACTATAAAATAAAATAAAACAGGAAGGAAACTAAAAATGGCATATAAATGGAGCATGATCACTTTAGAAATACCAGTTGTTTGAATAGCTGGGAAAAATAAAACCTTGGTGTTGGAAAGGTACCAGTGGAGTGAACGTCAAAAAGAAGACTTTTTCCTTGGTCACCATCAATTTACTGCACTTCTGTTTAGAGGCACCTGGAGAAGGACATCTGATGATAAGCTCAGCAGGCTGCTGAAGAACTGGGTGATTCTCTCATGTATTTGGATCTCATATTGTGCAGTGCTTTAACACCCACAATTTAAGTTGTACCTATAAATGGAGAAGGAGCCAGTCCAGTTGCTGAAAGACTGGAAAGATATGCTTGCCCATTAACAGTCCAACAACTTATATGCTGAACCAACCAAGCTTCTGGACAATCTTCAGAGGCAGCCCAAAACAAGACATATTGCAGTAGTATAACCTGGAGGTGATCAAATCTCCCAACAGGAAGGCTACTAAAGTAAGAAAGAAATGTATGTAGTTTGTACAACAGTCTCTGCCACTGTCATTGGTCTCCTTCATTGCTGGAAAGCATTCCACACTACAAAAGCAGCTTTGGCATCCAGAGACTGACCACCCCCAAACTGGACATTTGATTTTTCAAAGGGATTGCAACTCTACTTAGGTTAAAAATGAGCAAATAGTTCTTACTGTTTGGCTTTATGTTTTGCTCCTAATTTGCTCTCTAGTCCTTTTGTGGGCATTGCCCTTCATATAAATTGCAATCTCATTCTCCATGTGCAGATACATACATTAGCCAAACAGCACCATACTCATCATGAGTGAGCTGATCTGAAGCCTTCAGGAAACTGAAGGTTTGGAGAAGCACAGTTTGTGTGTTGTGGGGAGAATCATATGGCGAAAAGGCTCTCAAGACAATTTAATGATATCTGAGTGCTTTCAATGACCACAGAAGTGTCACTGGCTAAGAAGGTCTCTCTCTCTTTCTCTCTCTCTCTCAGACACACACACACACACGTGTATGCGTGTGTGTGAGAGGACTTGATTAGCAGTCTGTTTTACACTTCTGTTTGGATTAGGTGATCTGTGCATTGTTTTGATGCCAGTGTTCACACTGGCCCTTCAATCTGATGCAGTTTGATTCATGCCACAGCCCATAGCCCTCCCCCTTTGATTCCACCTTCTGCTGTTCCTCAGCAATCCCTTTATCATTCATTGTAAAACTGGTGGGCTATTTAAAGTGTTAAATGGTGCTTTGAAAAAAGGACACTCTTTCCAAATTTCTCTGTAACGTACAAACACATACATATATACTGCAAAAACATATATTCTGCTGTACATCATCTGAACTGTTTCTATTTCATATCTATTTTTATCTTGTTTTGTCTGTTCAGAGCTGATGTAGCATTAACTAGTATATCAGTGTAGTGTTAAGATGGTCTACTACTTGGTAGATTGTTTTTTTTTTTAAAGTTACTTCAGGGCTAACAGGGAGAAAGAGCAGAGAGGTGGGTGTTCCTGCTGTCCAAAACATTACAGTCAGTTTAGTAAATCACCAGAATACCACCCACAGTCACCCCCACTCCCATGTCCTTTCAGAGAATGACACAACTGATCGCACAGGGAAAAGTCTGTTTGAATTGTTCTGGCTTGAAAAAGTAGAAGCCTCCAGTAGCATGGAAAAAAACTCTGCACTGGGAACAAAAAGGGCTGGATCCTGCAGTATTTGACTGTGTAGCTGCAGCCAAAGTTTAAAAAGGGTGTGGTCTCTTAGCCTGTGCAATGTAAGAGTAGCAAAAGGAGGTTTTCTGTGTCCACAGAAAAGCAGAGTTCCTGAAGAACCCACTTCTGCAATAACCTGGGTTATGTAAGCAGAGTAATATAAGAACTCTAGATCCACATGCATCTGGAAACAGCCAAAGCAGGTCTAACAGTTCCTAGGTTACCACTTTCTAAATTAGAAACTGATGCTGTACTATCTTCTTAATGTAGCTGTAATGGCATAAAAGTAATTTCTAGAAAGAGAACAAAATGTGAACAACTGCTTTAACTGGAAAGCACAAAAAATTCCCTCAGAATTAGAGTTTAGACCAATAGAAAAGCCAGAGTAATTTCTGAGGGGAAAAAAAACTTATATTATTTTAAAGCAGCATCACGCACCCCTCAGTAAAAGAATTATATGGAAGATACAAATTGTAGGCAGGTTTGATTATGGAAAATACAAAATGAAGCTGTCTATGCTTTTCTTCAATATTTTGTATCTTTCACTTGTCATGCAGATCTGCCTAAATCCTAACTCTACCGAAACATGTTTTTTCTTTACAACATGTTTGTGTGCATATGAGTCTATGTGCATGTATTGTGAATGAGAATTCTTTCTCTTTTGCTGAATACATTCCTATTTTTTTCTTTGGCTTTCTTTTTATCTGACATGTTCCATTTACCGCCTCCAGGCCCTGTTCTTGAATCTGTTACTACAGCATGTTGCCAGAGTACCTTCAGTGAAGTCATTTACAGCAAAGACGAGTTCTCCTGAGGCCAATCTGCAGCTCTACTTTTAGACTAGTGTGTAACTCATCCAATAGTTCAACCAGCCTATTGCTGAAATAACATAGAAGTATATCAGTGTGGGAAGCCAGTTCTACAGCCTCCTCTTATCCTTCACCTCTTCATGTAAAGGAGTAAGAATAAAACAAAACAAAACAAAAGTCTTTTCGTATCACCTTCTCCCCTAAGCAAAACCAAACCAGTGCTATCCTTCAGCTTCTATTGGGCTGTGATAGAGTAGCTCCTCAATGCTGACAGAGAGCTCCTGATACTCCCATTCAGAAGGTAATATGCAGCTATTCTGTCTTTTCCTTCTTAAATGTATATTTCTGCTAACAACAACAACAACAACAACAACAACAACAACAACAACAGAAGGAGCAGTGAGAAACTTGTCTGAATCCCCTGTGAAATTCCATGAATGCAGAAGGGTGACAGACAGCACAATAAGGGCTTCCTCTGGAAGCATCCCCTGTCTACCATCCCAGCATGGTCCTTTGGTCCAACATCCTTCTCTGGGAATCTCAGCTAGAGACCAGCACAACCTGGCATTGTAGGACCTAAAAACTCCTAAACCATCAGAACTGGAATTCCCACCTTACTAATCATCCAGCTAATCAATCGGGCCACTTGCAGTATCAAAACAGAAGAGATTTCCTATTCACTTCGGGGGGGGGGCAATTGTGCCCCTCCAGATATTTTTGTACTGCAGTTTCCATAATCCTTCAGCATTGCCTATACTGGCAACACCTGATCAGAGCTGTACACCGAAAGTATCTGGAGAATGACAATTGCCTCACCCATGCACAAAGCTATCCCAAAGTTCTCACTCATACAAATCTATATGACCCTCTACTTATTATTTGTTAAGCAATGAAACAGAGTTACCCACTGAACATAATGTAAAGATGTTGTTGGTGGTGGTTGGGTTGTGTTTTTGTGTGTGCATACTTTGAGGTTAAACACCGAAAAATATTTGTTAATAAATGACTGCACAAGATTTACCAATTCCCAGCACATAACACAATTACCACACTACCAAAAATCCTGGGTTTTTGTTTTTTTTTGCACACTATCAAAGGCAAACAATTCTAAGAAACCTGAACATCTTTGGTATACTTCTGCATCAGTTTACTGTATCTTAAAAATCTGAAAAGTGAAAATAAAAGATTGGAACATGTTTACCACAAATATAGTACATTCCAATTTAACAAATAGTTCAGGCATAACAGGGCAAATTAAAATGATTAATATACTGTGAGTATGTAGTAAGATAACAAGGAAGTAGCATTACTTTGCATTGTATTCTCTTCAAGCCATGTATTCCAGGAAAAATGCTGCACCAGCAGAAATAAAATAATTACTTATTCACACATTTCTATATGGGCCCGGGCAAGCTGTCTTTCCTTCTATTAATAGCTTTTGCCAGTTAAACTAAAATGGCAACATACATAACAGCGTAGTGATACAGAAACATGGTGTCTAGTTAATTCAGGCTAAAGCTGCTATGAAGTCAGTCAGTAAAGCTATATGAAGAATTACTCTGAGCCAATGCATTTAATTAAGCAGCATCTAGCACATTGTTTATTCTTTAACATGTCAATTTCTGTTCTAAATAGAAGTTTTATTCAAAGAAGTGTTGAGGCAGCACAAAATAGGCAAAAAAAAAATTTCTTGCATAGTAAAACAGCAATTACATGCAACGCTTGTTGACGCTACATATCCATTTTCTTTAGCTGTGCTACAGAGATTACTGCCGAGAACCCTCAAGGTTTCTGGTATTTTAATCTCTGATTAAGCTAAAGGCGCTGTGCTGTGTTTTTGTTTTTAGGAAAAACTGTCACATGGCCTACCCTATTAGCATTCGCCTGCTCTGTTTACCATAATGCTTCTTGCTCCCACAGTGTTTAATTTCCCACTTCTGACTGAAAGTAAGTTATTCTTAGTACAGTAGTGTTGCTCTGGGCCTGGCACCAGCTTTTAGGCAACGCCTGAGGTCAGAGACAATGATTAAACAAAACAACCCACAGCAGTGGTCCTGGCAGGCAAGGCAAGTTAACAGACAATTTTCTCCGCACTTCTCTAAGGAGAGGGGGATAAAATTTGTGGCTAGATTACCTCAGCAATAAATTATCCCACTGCTTCAACTTTTTTCATGCTGTCCTTTGCTGTAAAACAACAGATCATGAAGTACTGTATCAAGTCAAGGTCTCTCCCCTTCCAAAACAAATTAAAGCATCTCAAAAGAGAAAATATGTGTTTCTTACAATTTACTTTGGACAGAATTTGATGGCAGATGTCATGCATACACTACTTGTGTTCTTCAGGAGGGAGGTAAATTTTGCAACATCTTACTCTTGAAGAGAAGTCAGAGGGGGAGCCCTCTATTCTCTAGATTGATTTCTTCATGCAATGAAGTGTTGCAGGAAATCCTATGGGATTTCTCTGATGTTTCATGGTCCCTTCTCTTGAAAGAAATGCAAGGTTGGACAGGATTATTACAATTCTTGCACAGAATGGCCTTTTGTTGTTGTTTCCTGTGCAGGATTCATCTAGAAAGGGCAGAAGAGACAGAAGGCTGTGCAGATTTATTAACAATTCCTGCACAGTATGACATTTTTTTCCTGTGCAGGATTCACCAGAAATGGCAGACAAAAAACAAAGAAGGAAAAATAAAGAGAAAATAAGACCAGGACTTCATTTTCTCTGGAAGCTGGGAAAGCTCACTGACTCAGGGGAAATCTCACCAAGAAAGCTTGCTATGGTGAGACTTGAAAACTGCTGAGAATAAGAATGTTTTTAAAGTATTCCTATTCAATGGTACTTAACATTTTACAGATAAGAGATGACATCACAATTTAAATTTGAATGGATCCTTATTCTGCGAGAAGATGAGAAATGTCAACTGATGGCTTCATATATATATATATATACACGTATATACGCGTGCCAGAAAAAAGCCCTTATTTCTTGCACTGCCTGCTCCAAGCACAGACATGTTATACTCCCCCTGAAAACCCAGGTTCACAGTTTGGAAGTTCTCCTTGACTCATTTTTGAAAGCCCAGGTCTTTGCAGTGGCCAGGGGTGGATTTGCACCAGCTGCACCTATTCCTTGAGATATCTGATTTGGCTATTAATAATACATGCCTTAGTTATGCCCTGTTTGGATTTCTGCAACAGCCTCTACATGGGGCCACCTTTAAGGATGATTCCCAAACTTCAGCTGGTGCAAATGCTGCAGACAGACTGTTGACCGGGGTTAGTTACAGGGATCATATAACTCCTCTGTTAACAACAACTTCACTGCCTACCGGTCCATTTCCAAGCCCAGTTCATGACCTATAAAACTCTATACAGCTGTAGTCTCGGCTACTGTATCTTCCCATATAAACCTCCTGGAGTCCTAAGATTGTCTGGGGAGGCACTCTTCTCATTCTAATCACCTTTACAGGTACCTTTGACAGGGAACTGAGAGAGGGCCCTCTTGGTGGTTGCCCTCAAGTTATGGATTGCCCTCCTTGGGAGGCTAGACTGGTCCTTCTCTCTTCTCTTTCTGTCAACAAGTGAAACATTTTTTGTACTGACAGGCTTTTAAGTATTTAATATCCAATACTAACACAGGTGTGGGGACGTGGTGGTGCTGCGGGTTAAACCGCAAAGCCTCTGGGCTGCAAAGTCGAAAGATCAGCAGTTCGAATCCACATGGCGGCGTAGACTCCCGTCGCTTGTCCCAGCTCCTGCCAACCTAGCAGTTCAAAAGCATGTAAAAATGCAAGTAGATAAATAGGTACCACCATGGTGGGAAGGTAACAGTGTTCCATGTCTAGTCGCGCTGGCCACGTGACTACAGAAACTGTCTACAGACAAACGCTGGCTCTATGGCTTGGAAACGGGGATGAGCACCTCCCCCTAGAGTCGGACACAACTGAACATTTGTCAAGGGGAACCTTTACCTTTACCTATTAGCATAGGTAGATGCCCTATGTTTGATGCAATTATATCCGTTTAATGTGTTAATCATGACTAGAGAAGAACTAAACAACTTTAACACTGACAATGAAGAAACTGTTTATAGTAGGATCCCCGCATCCATGGGATCAGTATGCACAGATTCACTTATCCACTACCTGAAAACAAAAAGATCCAGAAATATGCATTTATATGTTATTTCCATGGTGTAATGATCAGAACTGGCCACTACAGGGAGCCAGAGGCCATGCTATGTATAGGGTTCACTATTATCCACGGGTTTTCAACATCCAATTTTTGGTTTCTGAAACCGATCACCCACAGATTCTGCAGTCCTACTGTAGTCAGCGGTTTTGTATACCTTGGGTAAATCCTCAATTCAAATGGAGACTGCAGCTAAGAAATCAGAAGACTGAGACTAGGAAGGGCAACAATGAAGGAATTAGAAAAGATCATCAAGTGAAAAGATGTGTCACTGGAGACCAAAAGCAAGATTACCAACATTCTTGTCTTTCTGATCACTATGTATGGGTGTGAAAGCTGAACAGTAAGGAAAGCTGACAGGAAAGAAATGTGGTGCTGGAGAAGAGCTTTACGGATACTCTGGATTGCCACAAAGATGAACAAGTGGGTTCTAGAACAAATCAATCCTGAATTAACTTTGGAGGCAAAAATGTTGAAACCGAGGCTATCCTACTTTGTGCACATTGTGAGAAGGCAGGATTCTCCAGAAAATACATAATACTGGGAAAGGTTGAAGGCAGCAGGAAAAGAATAAGACCAAATAGGAGATGGATTGACTCCCTAAAGGAAGTCACAGGCTTGAGTTTACAAGAGCTGAGCAGGGTTGTTGAGAACATGATATTTTGGAGATCTCTCATTCATACAAGGTGATTTGATGGCACATGACAACAACTATGACCAGCCACTTTGGGGGCATGTCATTCTAGACTCCCATAGTCATGACAGACCTGCAGATAGTATCTCAGTGAGGCTCAATCTTAACTGGATACAAGGATATTTTTTTCCTCTCAGCCATTCCTTTTTGATAGAGTTTCTTTGTTTTACTCTGTCTTGCCTTCCATTCCTCCTCAATTTTGATTTAACCAGGGCCTTTTCTAGCATGAATTCCACAAATGGAGCAGACATTTTGCCTCGGCTTTCAACTCCTTTAACAGACTTACATTTCTTACCCACTTAATATTATCAAATCAGTTATGTGCACTGACAATAGAGCACTTCGAAGAACAAATAAACCCTATTTTGATTTGCGTGTGTATGTAATTGCAGTAGACAAGAAAGAGGTGGACATCAGTCTTGGGAGTATAACTAGGCCACAACTTTATTTATTTACAAGCATTGTTTAATCTTTAAATATAGGAGCATAGGAGTAAAGACAGAAGGCTGTGGTCTCTTTCTACAATCCATGTCTCCCAAATGAGCTTGTCTGCCTATGCATGCTCCATCCATGAAGTTTCTTTTTGTGCTGCATTTTTCTAACGTGCCCATGTGCTTGTATCAAACACTGATAAAATGCTACAGTAAAAACAGAACAGTAAACATGCAAAATCACATCCCAGTTTCTTCTTTGTAGTATTTGAAGAGTATTCATGAGTACCACTAAAACCTGAGCTGAAAGAATAGTGATATAATTACATACAGTACACAAACCTACAAGGACACCCTTTTTAGACAACATACAATGTGGAAGAGAGGAACATTATCCCTTGATCTGTGTGCATTTAGATCACGGGCAGAGAATATTGCATGCATTGAGGGCTCTTGAAAGCCTACAAAAGCTCTCTATAGACCTGGCCCAAGACATTTTGCTACCTCAGGAGAAAGAGAGGATAGAGCCCTTTACTACACAGTGAAGTTGACTAGGTTACCAGCTGAGTGCTGTAAACAGAATAGTGTCTTTCATCACACCAGAGGGCAGCATTTATATTTAAGGTTTATGAAACAGCCTGTACGGCACACAAACAGTTCCATCTTCCAACAGGGGTGCATGCTCAGGAGATTCAGAAGTACCGATGGTGAAGAGACTGCCTTTACCGCCCTCAACCATCATAGGTTCTTGTGAGATGTTCCCAAAATTAATAATAAGGATCGGAATGCTTACTTTAAAAGTCTAATTACCTCAGCACCACCATCGCAAACTGTGCTGCACCTTTGGCAAAAATCCATAAACACTTTGCATCTGCAATGGCAGCAGTTTTACACAATTACATCAAAAAATATGCTTTATGTTTATTACACTCTAAAGAAAAACATTATTGAATTACACACACAACAACACACTCACACATTTCCTTAAAAATTAACATTCATCCACTTTACACAGTTGCTTGTCATAGCTTAAGCAGTCATTAATATGTTGAAATGAATGACTGTGCTCATTTAAAATTAAAAGGATTTTTGCCTCTAGTTTTGATGAGTTCAATTTCCCCCCCTGTGACATGAATTATCCTGATGTCCCTAGAGAGAGTCAGTAACTTCCATTGATTTCAGTGGGGTCAAGGCATTACACAAAGCAGCTTACTATGACTCTGATGCTGTCTCTTACCCTCTTTTTCTTTATTGCTGCAGCTCATAAAACACAGTAGTAGCTTCTCTTAAAGAAAATATTTGACACAGTAATATTGCAGTAGGGTGAGCAGAAAGGGGGGCAGTATATATAGTTTAAAACTAGCAGCAGCAACAGCAATTTAGTTTCTAACTGTTCTAATCTGCAGTTAAACAGAAAGTACATTGTATAATGAACTAAGGTGCAAGTCATGCATGTAAACAGGAAAATTCAGAAGAGGTTTCAGTATATGCAAAACAGCAGTATGGTGGAAAGGAGTTATAACTAGAGATGGGGACAACTCACCATTTTGGCGAGTCGTCCCGCTTCGTGAGTCATCAAAAGTTGACAACTCACAAAGCACGAAGTTGCCCCAATGAAGCGACGAATAACAAAGTTATTCATCAATTCGGGGGGGGGGGGGTTATTAAAAAACACACCTCCACTGCCCCCTTCCTATTACAAAAAAATAAAAATAAAAACACTATTCTGCCTACCTTAAGGCAAGCTAAGGGAATCCAGGTTGCCCTTTGCAAAGATGGCAGCTGCAGTTTCCATACCCTGAATGAAGCCACAGCCGCCATCTTTGCAAAGGGCAGCCAGTCTTCCTTTTTACATGCGTGGCTGGGAGGCCAGAAGGAGACCTCGGCAGCAGCGATTAAGGTAAGGGGGTGTCGGCAGGAGTGGGTTGGGGGCTAAGGTAGGGAGAGGAAGGGGGTGTGGGGTAGGCTGTTGGGGTGGGTGGCTGTGGGGGAGGGGTGGCTGCTTATCTGCCACCAATCAGTTGATCGGCGGCCAGTAGGAAGATTTTTTTAAAAAAATAATAATATGAAGGACGAATAAAAACTGGTAAATATTCGTCCCTTCATATCAGTGGGGAGTCTCTGGAACCCACGAATATGAAGGGATGAATATTTAATAAATTGGCTATTTTCATCGAAAAAGCCGATCTGTTTTTATGTTCGTCCCCATCTCTAGTTATAACTATTTGATTTGGATGCTTAAAGGAAAGCTGGACAAATGTATTATCACATTTGGTATCTTACACGTCTTCAAAAGAACTCGGGCTGGTGTCGATGTTCCCTCACACACACGTATAAACCTCACAACTACACTTTAAGAAATTACTGTATCCTTATTCATTTGTGAAGAAAGGGTATAGAACTCACACATATCAAGGATAGCATGCTGTCCAACCCCTCTCATCACAAGGAACATGGAAAACTGAGTATCTGAAGGGAGGGAGGCTGTTAGTAACTGGGTAGTCTCTCCACATTAGCCCAACCACCTGAAAAACAGAGAGTTTTGGCCCTTCTGGAGAGGTGACCTATGCACAACAATCTACTCTTCTACAAAGTGTAAAGTTTCTGTCTTCAGTGCAATGACAGAAGAGAACAAGGCTAGTGTTCTCAGCTCAGTGCGTGAAGGTTCCACACCTTTTGTTAATGACTGGAAGTGTGCTACATGTTGTCAACATGCACTCAACCTCTAGTAACCCTAATAGGGTTTTCAAGATATGTGACATATCTAAGGGGTGTTTCTACCAGTGCCACCCCTTGTGAGCTTCCATGGCTGAGCAGGGATTCAAACCGAGGTCTCTTGAGTCCTAGTTTGTCACTCTGTCCACTACACCACACTGGGTAATATCTGAATAAAGTCTATGGTTGGCCCAAAGCCAACCAGTGCTTCTTGTTGGAACAAGGATTTCAACCAAAACCTCCCTACGCCAAGTAGGCTGTCTTCTACATTATACCGAGAATTAAAAATGAGTGGAATGTAGCTAACTGAAGACTGCCACAAAATCAGAATTTAAAATAATGAGAGAAAAGAGATCCAGTGGGCATTGATATATTATAATAAAATAATTGTATTTTGTGGCATCTTAGAAACTAACAAGATGTATTTCACATAGTATTTTGTGGAATGTAGTCCACATCCAGTGGGCTACACTCTGTAAGTTCTTATACCAAAAACAACAACAAAAAAATATGTTGGTCTTTGAACTATCACAAGACTCTGCGTAAGCCTTATAGTACTTTTTGGTGCAACATGTCTACCTTATAGAAATACTAATACTTTTCACAGCTCTATACACTTTTTTTTCATTTGCAGTATGTCTTCTCCCATTTCCCTTCTCCAGCTTATTTTAACCCCTAATACAAATTGATTTTTCTGACTCTTAACTACTCTTGAACAGTTTAATAAATCGTAAGTGATCATATATCCCTCACAGTTTTTCTTGTGTTCTGTTTGTTCTAATGGGTAATGCATGGTTATTCCACTAAAGTGATTAATGTTAAGAGTAAGCAGCACTTTCAACAGAAGATTAATGTTTGATCCTGAGGACAGTAAATATTGTTCCTTATACTTCCTGAATGTTATTAAAAGATGTACAAGCCACCACTCCAGAACAGCATTGGCAAAGCCACTCTGGAATCTATGAGATTTCCAACATATTGGCTTGCATATTATTGTAAGAAGTAACATTCTGTAAATTGTCATCCTCACTTTTTTTGTAGTAGTATTCCACATTAAATATCTGGCAATGCACTGTTATAGATATTTTTGTCCACCTAGGTGGCTACTCAACTCCTAGGGAGATCTGATTGTCACCCGAAAAGCTACTGTTGTTCCTATTAATTGTCTTGGTAAGTCTAAGAAATTGATTTTTTTAAAATATCTTTTTTTTTTTTTTTGCTTAAACTTAAAATTACTATTCAGTGCTTAGCTGTGCCCCTTCCTCTAAGGTAAACAGAATTATCAAACCAACAATGAACAATTGTTTTATTTTCTTGTGTAAAAAAACAAAAAAAAACCTCCCTTTCCTACTAATTGAAATTGATTCAGTAGCTCAAGTCCAAATCTGATATTTTCCTCTCCACCTTCCAAACACTGGAAAGAATACAGATTATAATCTTTTATATGCAGCTTTCCATTTTTACATAATAAATCAAAGTTAGCAGGCCTTAGACAAAAGTTTAACTCACATAACAGCAATCCAAAACACTGTACCCATAGTGAGGGAATCGGTATAAAACATGCACATTCCTATCAGAACATATAAGGCAATGTCCATCCAACTCAACCTTTAGACAGGTGGATTATGGAAATTCAAGCCACAGTAAACATATGAAAAAAAAGAGTGTAATCTGTATAACAACATGCACAGAATTTCAAAATATGAGCTGAACTTAACAGCTAGATCACTCATGGGGCAACCAAAGAATGTTGCATTTGTGCATGGTCCATGGGTTCTATGCATACCCTCCATAATACATGTAATGTGAGAATTGATTGTTGGCATATGCACAGTACACCTGACAACTGTGATTTTTTAATTTATTATTATTATTATTATTTTCCCTCCTTTTTTTTTCCTTTTAATGTATAATTTTCTTTTTAATTTAATTGGTACTAAATTCTAGATTACAATTGGGTTATGTATTTTTATTATATGCATATTAATTAATTTATATAATTTGACTGCACTTTTTTTTGTTAATTTTGGTATTTTGAATTTTGTATTTATTTGTAATTTGATTTTTTTCCCTCTTTCTTTCTTTTTCTTTTTTCCCTTCCCCCCTCCCTCTCCCTGATATGGATTGGAAGGCCTGCCCCCCCAGCGAGGGGCCTTTTAACATCCCAGTGATCACGGGTAGCGGGAGATATGGCGTTGGCACAGTCCCTACTTGTGTTAGAAGAACAATGAACAGATGCGTGAAGGCTGTTCATTGTTCTGAGACTGTGACCAACCCTCAGTATCGAGGCAGCCAGCCCAGCCAGCCTTCCACTCTATCCTTGTTGCTGTTGAATGCCAGGTCTGTTTCCAATAAATCCCAGGTAATTTACGACCTTATCCTGGAGGAGGATGCAGACCTGGCATGCATAACCGAGACGTGGATTGGCGGGGAGGGGGGTCCTCCCCTGGCCCTCATCTGTCCGCCCGGTTATGCCGTCCAGCACCAGGGTAGACTGGAGGGGGGGGGGGGAGTAGCCATTGTTTATAAATCCAGCTTACAGCTTACTAGGCGCTCCTCTGTGGTGAAGCCAGGTCTGGAGGCACTCCACGTGTCGATTGGGGCCAGGGATGGAATTGGGATTTTGCTGTGTTATCGCGCTCCCTGTTACCCAGCCACTTCCCTTCCGGAGCTGGCCGACTTTGTCTCCGCGGCATTGTTGGGATCCCCGAGGCTTTTGGTCTTGGGCAATTTCAACGTGCATGCGGAGGCAGAGGTTACTGGGCCAGCTCTTGAGTTCCTGGAAACCATGGCTTCCTTGAACATGTCCCAACATGTCAACGTCCCCACACACGTGGGCGGCCATACGTTGGACCTGGTCTTTTCCACCAATTGGAGCGAGTGCGGTCTGCTGGTGACCGACCTTGTGTCGCTCCCATTGTCATGGTCAGATCACCATCTGGTAAAATGTAATGTCTCCGTGGCTCTCCCCCCTCGCAGGGAGCAGGGACCTATTTCTATGGTCCGCCCTCGAAGGCTACTGGATCCGGTTGGATTCCAGGATGCCATGAGAGGTGTTACGGCTGACTTGGCTAGCGCTCCTGTCGACGCTCTGGTTGACAGCTGGTCCACGGTTGCCACCAGGGCCGTAGACATGATCGTGCCTAAACGCCCTCTCCGTCGCAGAACCCGCCCGGCGCCCTGGTTTAACCAGGAGCTCCGAGCGCTGAAGCGACATAGGAGAAGGCTAGAGCGTAGGTGGAGGAAGAACCCGACGGATTATAATTGGATAGCTGTCAGGGTCGCAACTAACCTTTACCTGTCTAAGGTAAAGGCTGCTTGTCGAACTTACTTCGCTAACCGGATAAGCGAAGCGTCCAACCAGCAGGCGGAGTTATTCCGTATAGTGCGCGACCTATCCGGAACTCGTCCGGGTGATAGGCCTCCCCCTAGTTTCTCACCTGACCAGTTTGCAGCCTTTTTTAAATCTAAAGTGGAGGCCATCCGCCGGGACCTCTCTCCTTTTTTGAACACAGTGAGTCGAGCAGAGACGTCCAGCGCTCCGTCTTGCCCGGTAACTCTTGACACCTTTCAGCCTGTCACGCCCGATTCTGTGGCCAAGGTCCTTGATCGCTGTCGAGCCACCACCTCCTCCCTTGACCTTTGCCCGGCCTGGCTAATCAAAGCAACCAGGCCGATAACAACAGAATGGGTCACTGCAATAATAAATGGGTCTTTCCTTGAGGGCAGGTTTCCTTCTGCCCTCAAGGAAACACTCATTAGGCCCATAAGAAAGAAACCTAGTTTGGCGGCGGACGAAATTGGCAATTATAGGCCCGTCGCCAATGTTTCTTTCATGAGCAAAGTGGTGGAGAGGGTGGTGGCCGACCAGCTTCAGGCTCTCTTGGAAGAAATGGATGCCCTGGATCCGTTTCAGTCGGGCTTCAGGCCGCGCCACGGAACAGAGACGGTATTGGTCGCCCTGTACGATGACCTATTGAGAGAGGCTGACAGGGGAAAAACCTCTCTGTTAGTCCTTCTCGACATCTCGGCGGCCTTTGATACCGTCGACCACGGTATCCTCCTGGGGAGGCTCTCCGATCTGGGAATTGGTGGCCTGGCGCTTGCCTGGCTCCGCTCCTTCTTGGAGGACCATCCCCAGAGAGTACAGCTTGGGGAGAGTGTCTCGGCCCCGTGGAGTCTCAATTGTGAGGTTCCACAGGGGTCGATTATCTCCCCAATGCTGTTTAATATCTTCATGAGGCCGCTGGGTGGGGTCATCAGGGGATGTGGGGCATCGTGTCATCAGTATGCGGATGACACCCAGCTCTACATCTCCTTTTCACCAACTGCAGGTGATGCCGTCCTGTCCCTTCAGCGCTGCCTGGGGACTGTACTGGAATGGATGCAGGAGAATGGGCTGAGGCTGAACCCGGACAAGACGGAGGTCTTGAGGGTGGGTGTCCCCACTGTTGGCGGCTTGGGTGACTCCCTCTCGTTTGGGGGGGGTGACCCTGGCCGCAAAGAGTGGGGTGCGCAGTCTGGGGATCCATCTGGACCCGGCGCTCTCCATGGAGACTCAGGTGGTGTCGGTGGTCCGCACCGCCTTTTTTCACCTCTGGCGGATAGCCCGGCTGCGACCCTATCTCGATGTGGGGGCGCTCACCACCTTGGTCCATGCGCTCGTAATCTCAAGATTAGACCACTGTAACGCGCTCTACGTGGGGCTACCTTTGAGGCTGACGCGGAAACTCCAAGTGGTGCAGAATGCAGCGGCCAGACTCCTAAGTGGAATGAGAAGACACCATCATATCTCCCCTACCCTGGCCGCATTACATTGGCTGCCCATTCGGTTCTGCGTTGACTTCAAAGTTTTGATGCTTACGTTTAAAGCCCTAAACGGTTTAGGGCCTCGATACTTGTCGGAACGCTTACTCCCACCCAATTCTACCCGTGTCACTCGCGCGAGTCAGGAGGTGAGGTTGAGGAGCCTGACGCCGAGGGAGGCCCGGAAGGAAAAAACAAGAAACCGGGCCTTCTCGGCGGTGGCTCCTCGCCTCTGGAACAGCTTACCTCCTGAGATTCGCGCAGCTCCCTCGCTGGGTATTTTCAAGAAACAACTGAAAACATGGATGTTTAGGCAGGCCTTCCCCCTTTCCAGTTAATTCCTAATTACTCTTTTTTCTTTTTTCACTACAATACACTTTGTTTCTTGCCATCTTTGGGAAAAAACTTTATTTCTTTTTATTTATGCAAATTATGTTATGTGTATGTTATCTGTTTAATTGTTTTATACTGTGTGTTGTAAGCCGCCTAGAGTGGTCACAATTGACCAGATAGGCGGGGTATAAATGAAATAAATAAATAAATAAATAAATAAATAAATAATAATAATAATAATAATAATAGTTGTTGTTGTTATTATTATTATTATTATTATTATTATTATTATTATTATTATTATTATTATTATTATTATTATTATTTACATTCACATATACATTCTTTTATTTTGTACCCTTCTTCCCTCCCACCCTCCCATTCCCATTCCCATGGCTAAGTCATATCAAAATTCTTATAAGTCTTTTCAGGGAAAATTATAAATATCTTCCAAGTATATTACAATGACCAATAATTTCTGTATACATCAGGGAGTCTGTTATTATCAATTCTATTCATATAAACAATAAAAGGATGCCAGTCAGTTGCAAAATAGTCAAAGTGTTTTATCCCTTTAACTATATGCAATTTGGTGGTTAATTTTTCTTGCAGTGCTACCTGTCATACTCTTGAGTACCATGCTGCAATTGATACTCCCTGCATATTTTCCCACCCTTTTGCTATGGTCTGTCTTGTTGCAGTCAAAAGATGGCTGTGGCGTCCGCCCAGGTCATGAATATTAATGTGCTATCTGCATGGACCAATGAGAGTACTGGAGAGGCAGAGTCACAAGATATAAGAGTCTCTGCAGGGGGAGGAGAGAGGTAGACTGAGAGATGGTAGTTTAGAGATTTAGAGTTTTAGATTTGAGGATTGGTGGTTTTGGAGTTTGGGGTGGAGAGAGAGGGTTGGCGGTGGAGAGTGGATGAAGTAGGATGTTTTGTTAAGAGTTAAAGACATTGATTGTACCTTCATCACCTGTAATAATAAACAACTTCTATTTGGTTCTTTTTAAAATGACACATTGCCTGGATCTCTATCTTTATTAATAAACAATGTTGATGTAATCAACTGGTGGCAGCAACACGACACGTAGCTTGTGCCCTTTGATTGGTGAAACAACCAAGGGACAGGCTGGAACATGACAATGGCCTATTAAGGCTTTGTATAAAATGGAATCCATAAAATGAATCCATTTTGAAACCTGACAACTGTGATTCTTCTACTCCTTTTCAAGGGGGAAGGATCATGAAGATCAGAGCTATGTAACCAACATTACATTGTTCCCATACTGTCAGAGACATGAGCAGATCTGTGTGCTTCGATAGCCTATGGGTTATTCCTACTCTGCAAGTTCTCTTCCTAAGCAGGACTTAACCAATGCTAAGGACCAAGAAGACCTTGTCCTTTTCTTCATAAAACAACAGTGATCAATTTAAAAGTTTCTTGCCAGGGGCAGAGCTGCACTGCTAGTGGTGCAGTATGCATGCCTTGTATGCCTCCTTTTGTACTGACTCCTTTTGTTGTTAATGAAACATGTTCCTTCAAACTTAGCCAATATTTCTTCTATTGAAGCAACAGAAAATTCCCAAGATGCTATAATATTTGTGCAAATCTTTTTAAACTACAAGGGGTTGAATATTAGGTCTTAAGCCAAAAGTAAATACATGGCAGCTTTGGAGGCTCAATCCAGCATTCTGTTATCTTAATTGTTCCTTTCCTAAGTTTCTAAGTTGAAGCTTTTCTCTTCTCTCTACCTTTGAGTAGAGATACAAGTAAAGGGATGTAAAGAGATGTTTAATATTCTTCTATCAAGTAAAAAACTTTATCAAAACTTTGTCGAATTGGGTTCTGCGTTTAAAAAGATGATTTCTTTGCACACAGCACTATATTTCATTCTGAACATCTTGTATTTGGTCCAAAAAATCCTTGGATTTTATACAAAATACAAGAGGTTTTTTTAAATGTAGATAACATAAATGTGCTTTTTAAAAATATTTATTTATTTCCTAACACTGTTGCTGGTGGGGAAAAAAGCCATGTTCTTTCTACACTTGTGCAGGATTAAAAACTGGATAGTGGCTGAAAACTTTGTTCTTTTTGATTAGGTATCTCAACATGTCAAGACATCCTTTTTCTTCAAGGATAAGAACATATCTGAATATTTGGTACATCCTTATTCTTCTTCTACACTCATTCAATTGATGGCCAGAACAAGCTCAGGCTAATGCATTGGGGTCAGTCTGCACAGTCAGGTCCCACCTATATAAAGGCAGTCAACATAAAAACAATTTACTGGAATGGGGTAAGGGTAGCCATGTTGGCCTGATGCAGCAGTAACATAAAATAATATTGTGGTACTTTCAAGAATTTTATTATGGCAAAAGCTTTGACAGACTGAAGCTTACTTCAGCATATAAATAATAATTCCGTGACATCAAATCAGCTCAAACTTATGGTGACTTTTCTCAGAGTGTTCTAGTACTCAAAGGTTACCATTTCCTTCTTATGCGGGTGCCATGGGGTTGTGTAGCTTCCCAAAGGCTACACAGGCTGGCTCTTCTCCCAGGAGGAACAGTGGGGAATTGAACTCCTTGGCAAGATACTAACTCACTGAGCAATCCAGCTCACAGTATCTTATTATAACAAAACACAGAGTTTTCCCCCCTCTTTGTTTCCACAGGAGTGAATCAGTGTGTAGTATCACTGTTACTGGCCTTTCAACCTTTGCTCAGCTGAAGTTTTATATATTGATCAAAATACATAAGTTTTGTTCAACACCGTAACAATTTTAAGCCTAGGCATCAGATTTCTTGTTACCCCATGATATTTTTGTGCATAAACCGAGGACTGGATGTGGGCTAGATCAGTGGTTCTTAACCTTTGTTACTCAGGAGTTTTTGAACTGCAACTCCCAGAAACCCCAGCCAGCACAGCTGGTGGTGAAGGCTTCTGGGAGCTGCAGTCCAAAAACACCTGAGTAACCCAAGGTTAAGAACCAGTGGGCTAGATGATGGAAATTCTGGGCTAGAAAATGTACTGTTACATGGGTTTGTTGCTGATTGACAGACCAACCTAAAATAGCACTCACTAATGTTTTTTCATTATCCTAGAGAAAAGAGACAAGTGGAGTGTTGCAAGATTCTCTTTTGGGCCAGCATCTGATTAAATGATTAGATGACAGAGTAGAAGAGAGGCTCATCCAGTTTGCTGATGGCACCAATCTGTTAAGGCTCCGTGATGACCTTAACAAATTGGACAACATAGCCAACATAAACAAAATGAGATACAACGTGGAAAAACAGAAGGCTCTAAATTTGGGCAGAACCAGTCAGGTGCATAAATATAGAATGGGTGATACCTTGGCTGGCAATAATAAATGTTAAAAGCATCTAGGGGTCCTAGTGGGCCATAAACTATGTGTGAGTTAACAGCATGATGTGGCAGCAAAAAAATGTAATGCAATTCAAGGTTGCATTAATAAAATACTGATCAACAGATGTAGTAGTAGTACTCTTTTCTGCTTCAGGCACATCCCATCTGGGGTACTGTGTCTAGCTCTGGCCATCACAGTGCAAGTATGATATTAAAAAGCTAGAACATGTCCAGAGTGGGTGACAAAGATGGTAAAGAGTCCGGTATACTCCTGCAGTGGTGAGGGGGTCAGGAGTATACCGGATACCTTGCAGTTGTGGCCAGGTATATATTGGAACCACAAAACGCAGCATCCACACCAGAATCAAAGAACATGAGAGACACTGCAGACTAAAACAACCGGAAAAATCGGCAGTAGCTGAACATGCCCTGAAACAAGCTGGACATGAAATTCTATTTCAAAACACAGAAGTACTGGACAACACCAGCAATCACTATGTCAGACTGCACAGATAAGCCATTGAAATCCACAAACACCAGCAGAGCTTCAACAAACAAGAAAAAAGTCTAAAACTCAACAAAGCCTGGCTCCCAGCACTGAAAAATACAGCCTGCAAAAGGTCAACGAACTCTACCCGGAAAGAAAGAACAAGAAACCGGGCCTTCTCGGCAGTGGCCCCTCGGCTTTGGAATAATCTTCCATCAGAGATCCACCTGGCTCCCTCGCTGGGCGTTTTTAAGAGCCAATTAAAAACTTGGCTCTTCAGACAAGCCTTCCCTCCTGTCAATATTTGATTTTATTTTATTATAAGTTTTTTCTATCCATCTTGAGTACTATTAATATTAATATTATTATTTTGAATTGTCTTATTTTTAATTGTTTAAATGATTTGTATTTAATTTTATGGAACCCGCCCCGAGTAGACTGTGTCTAGGGGGGCGGGATAAAAAGTCTAATAAATAAAATAAATAAATAAATAAATAAATACCCAGCCACAAGGACCGGAGATCACTGCACACAAAAGACCAGCTAACGACACCCATCAATCACAGTGACAGATCATCTCTCCCCCTTATCACAACAATACACCCACAACAAAAAACACGCTGATCACCATAATCACCCAATCTCCTGAAAAGGACAAAAGCTGATCCTACAGCTATAAATACTCAACTATCCCACAAAACTGCACCAGAGCACAGACAGAGTTCTGACTCCTGTCCTCTGAAAATGCCGGCCACAGAGACTGGTGAAACGTTAGGAAGAACAACCTTCAGAACACGGCCAAACAGCCCGAAAAAACCTACAACAATCATCGGATTCCGGCCGTGAAAGCCTTCGAGAATACATAATTATCCTCGTTATCATGATCATCTTAGAACTGCAGAGCTGGAAGGGACTCCGCAAATCACTGAGTCCAGCTCCTATCAAGGAGGCACAGTGGGAATGTTACCCCTTGCTTGAATGTTCTGTAACTTTCGAACCAGGCTGCACATCTTTTACATTTATAGTATATTCAACACCAGAACATACATCAAGAAGGTATAAAGAAAAACATTGAAAGATGTATATTGTTGGAAGAAAAGTCTGATTTAATATTGTATAACCCAAGTGATCTAAATAGCAACTATTCCTCTTTGGTTAAAATACAGCACTGCACTGCAGATCAGATATAGTTTTAAGACCTCATCCAATAAATCTGTACCAATGCATATTTTATGAGGTCATATTTCATCTCAGTTGGTGTTTATTGGAATTCCTTTCCTTTCCTGTATGCATAGTAAAAATTACTTGGGATTGGTTACAAGCAAAGGTAAGAACTGGAAGCTGCAGTTGTTTGTACCTGGCTGTATTAGGAAGAATTTTACAGAAATGGAAGTCCATGTGTAATAAGTTGAAGAACTGGCTGGAACTGAAAAGAAAAGGCATGCCAGACTATTTATAAGGGCCCAGCTGTAATTTAGGGTCAAGCATATGTGGCTCCATTTCCTCCAGATCAAATACTTGCAAGGAATCCTTAAGCTAGCTGTTTTTAAGAGGCAGCATCATTTACTACACTTTCAGAATAGTTCAGCACATCTGATAAATGAAAAGCAATATTTTCTGAACGTGCAGTTTGTGATGAAAACAATTCTAGCTGAGATTACAGCATGACTTCTGATGCTACATCAATTAGCCCACATCAGGCACTGGCACATGCCTAGAAAAAGGGTTGCCATAAGGTGGAATCAATTTGATGGCACACAGTTATTATTAAAACAATTGTAGGTGCTTCCTAAGTCTTCCCAGTGGTTCATACTGCTTGCCCCTCCTGGCTTTTTTAATCCCTACAGTTAACTCCATATTTCATCAGATTCACCATAGATCTATAAATAGATCATAAATACAGTCTACTGATGGGATTAAATTGAGTTGGTGGTTAAGGCCTTTCTTAGGAACAAGAGCTCTTGCTCCAAATTGCTAACCTAGGCAGGGCAGCAACTGAATGCTGTTAACACCTCACACCTCTGTGTTGAGAAAGATCTTCAGATGTACCTTCCAGCTGAGGATGGGAAAATTCAAGTTAACCATCAATGTTGAAATGAAAGAAGAAGACATGTCAAAGAGAGCTGATCAAACAACTGCTTTTGGAGACCAGAACTCTGCGGTGGGAGGAACTTAAAAAGTGTGTGTGTGTGTGTTTCTTTAAAACAATACATGTTGGGGCTTGCCCCAGATTTCTTTCTGCAGACTCGGTTGGCAGTTATGGTTAGAGGTTCATCTCTATGGCCTCTCTGGAGACAAAAAATCATGCCACAGTGATGCCCACCATGGTGTACTTAGGGTTGAATTACTGTATGTAACATTGTTCTTTATAAGGCTACCTGGGTAGCTGTTAGGAAACTGCAGATACTAGAATGTGTGGCTGCTCACTTATAGTCCATGGGAACACATAACACTTATTCTTGCATTAACTCTGACAACTTGACAAGCTAAGAGCTGAAGATTAAAAATGTAGATAGTTATTTAAATACCTAGAGAAATACAGAATTTTTGAGTTGGCATCAGGAGCGGTGTTGTCAGATAGCCCCTGATACCAAAGAGATGGCTTCCTGATAAACTGAGAACTATTCCACACTTTGGGGGCCATACCAGAAAAGGCCCTGTTCTGAGTATCCTTTGATTTCACCCTCATAGTCCTGATATGGGGCCTAAAAGAGAATTCACTGGAACAATATGATGTACAGGAAAGTTAATGCAGGAAAAGAAGCTTCTTGAAGTTTACTGACTGTGAGCCATTTAGTCTGCAATCCTACACCAATTTCCCTGGGAGTAATCCTTCCCTGGACTCTGTTTTTTTTAAATTCTGGGTAGAAAAGCATATGATCAGACTGTCTAAGGTTCAGGAATGTAATACAAAACCTTGGATCTTTTGGAATAAAGCATCAATATATGTAGCAAGTGGTCTGAAAGGGGGGGAAGGGTTAGACAGACTCATAGCTCAAATCTGTTTCCCAGCTCTTTTCTTTTCTAAACGTATCTGCAGACTGGTACTTTGAGACTTCCTTCCTTCCTTCTCCATCTTAGGGAGGCAGCAACAGATCTGTGGACATCAAAGCAAACTCGAGAGGGTTGGTTATATAACCAAGTTTTAATATTCCTTTTTCCTCTCACAGTATACTAAATTGATAAAGATAAAGGATAAGCATATTTTAGTTGTTCTTGTCTTACTATCAATTTTCAGAGTAATTATTCCTATTTCAGCTATTACAAGCTCAGCACCAGGCAGCAGTACTGTGCAACTAAAATACAAAACAAGTCGAATTGAACTACAGACAGAAACTTTTACAATGAATAGAATGTTCAGGGGGAAAAACAGGAGGGCGCTAGGAGATCTGGCCCCATAATGTCAGATAGCAATGTTGCTTTATACTTGCAAATAAAAAGTTACAAATCAGTATCAGACAATATTCAGACATTATGCTTCAGTACATACAACCATTAAAAAAGACTGACAAGAAATGGCTCTAAGCAATTACATCTCTTTGGATGAAGAATATGTAATCTTAACATTCATTTGCAATCTTTATATAAACAACAGCAGTCAAAACAAGTGACTAGATACTCCTTTTGGCAGATATACAACTACAGCTGAGAAAAATGTTGGAATTTGTATTAATCAGAATAAAGTGAACGAAATCCAAAGGCTGACTGGATGAATAATTAGTGAAAGAAAAAGCCTGGAATAGAGGGAGGATACTAACACCTTAAATGCTGACTTGCTCTTTGTGGCTTCCAATTATATTGTGTGGTTGTTGCTGTTATGTGCTGTCAAGTCAGAACTATCTTATAGCAAGTCTAATAGGGTTTTCAAGGTAAGTGAGGTATTTAAGGGATGGTATTACCAATTCTGCCTCCCAGTGAGTTTCCATTGTAGAGCTGGGGAACTGAGTCCAGGTCTCCTGAATCCTAGTCCATTACTCTATCCATTATACCACACTTGGGTACCCTTTCAACTGTACAGCAAACAAATAAAAATGAAGGTAAGATTTCAAGACTGTGTCCTAAATGGTTTCTCGTCATATAAAACAAAGTTCTATCTGAGTCCATGTTGTAACAGTGCACTCTGAACTTCTGTCAGTTCACCTACAAACTCTTTCCACCGATATTTAAAGAATGAAAATATAGACATACTCACAACCCACTAAGCCTGAAAGTGCTTAGGGCTCAAAGGGCTGAAGTGGGGATGCAGGTGAGCCCTACCCTCATGTCCCCACACCACCTGGAAGTTATGCAGACCTTTACTTGTTCAGAGGGCTGGGGCTTATGTGTGCGCTGCCACTTTGAACCCTACAAACATTCAGACTTAATGCCTAATAAAACTAATTAGAAAGCAGGAACTGAAAGCACATGTAGAACCAGGGGCTCCAAAAGATTAAACTATTGTGGTGTGTGTGTGTGTGTGCTCTCCACAACACATGGTAAAGTGAATGTTGGGAATACACTGCACATCTAGGCAATATGCTGTATTGTTAGGACAATGATGCTGTTTTATAGCTAATAAATAATGACATACAGCAATAAGTGACTATATATGTTATGTGCTACCAAGCTGCATCCAACTTACAAGGGCTTTAAGGTAAGTGAGATATTTAAGGAATGTTGATAGCAGTGCCACCCAGCCCAGTGAGTTTCTATGTCTGAGCATGGATTCAAATTCAGGTCTCCTGAGTCAGACTATCCACTATCACTATATCCACACACCACACTTACTAGTCTGGTGCAAATTGATGCATATGAGGCCAAAATTCTTAAGCAAAAATAACAGTTAAGTAACAACAGAGTGCTCTGAGTACTTGAGGAGTGCCTCACCACTGAACAAATGAAATATTTCCACATGCCTACAATTATTATTATTAGTTTTTAACAGAGTGATAGCATGTTTCCTAAAGATAATTATAATTGTATCACCAGGATAGATGAAGAGGGAAATCCAGCTGACACTTCTCTCTGGCATCCTTGAATGTAATGCCTATATAACCACTGTTACTCTTACTACTGTTATTACCACAGCCATCACTTACAGCCCTCTTTTCAGAGAGAAAATACCATTAGCAAGATTAGAACTTGTTCAATAATACAAAATATATAATGAAGAATATGGATGGAGAATAACATACTAATATTTATATAATTTCCTCAGGAAAGAACCTCTGACAACTCCTTTTAGAAAGAAAAAATATCCTTTTAGATATGAAGTAAATAGTTGAATCTATTTGTGTGTTTGTTGTAAATGAAGAAAACAGTGAAAAACCTTGAGTATTGAAGTAAATGAATGCTTAATTACTTTTTAAAAAATACATCAAAATGTTTCCCAGCTGTGCGGAGCTTACCAATCTCTTTGTAACAGTGGGCATGAATAAATAGGTATGCTTAGTGTGACATGAAG
Source organism: Intellagama lesueurii (assembly GCA_037013535.1). Classification (NCBI taxonomy): domain Eukaryota; kingdom Metazoa; phylum Chordata; class Lepidosauria; order Squamata; family Agamidae; genus Intellagama; species Intellagama lesueurii. Next base: position 93,248,874 of record JBAJHW010000003.1, on the reverse strand, counting down.
CAGAGAAAACTGGCAAAATGACACTTAAAGAGTAAAGAGGCATATTAGAGCCATGTAGAGGCCTCTGCTTTCCCTTTTGATTTGAGAAAGGTTCCATTCATTGCTGTATCATTTATATCAACATTAGATCTATTATTTCAAATCTAGCAACTTTTGTTAATGAGTTAGGACCTGTCCACACAGAGCATCTTTTCAACTTTCCTCGCATCCATGATATGGTACTGCTTTCCAATGTCCATATGATGCAAAGCTGAAAGTGGTGTCTACAGAATGAAAGCAGGAAAAAAAACGTGCTTTCTGGATTTTTAAAAGATTACACCACCACTTGAATGCACAATCTGGTTGCGTGGGCGCCAGTACAACACTGGTATTTGTTACTCTCTCCACTTTGTAGGTGTACCCTATTTGATTATGTTCCCAATGGGTGTTTTTCTGTTGATCAGTCTTCACTTCTCCATGCCTCATTGGTGCTCCTGCCCAGTTTTCATGGGATATTAGCTGTTCCTAGATTCTGCTTCTTTGTGTTTTTTTAAATATGCTATCAGTTTTGCACCATTGCAGAAAAGCAAAACTACAAGTAAAAAAAAAAAGGGGGGGAGAAAGCGTTGGCAAAAATGCAAACGTTTGAGAATGGTAGTGGGTAAAACAGAGAGAGAAGGGAAGAGACAGTGCACAGCCAAGGACAGGACAGAGAAGACAAGCAAAAGGGAACAGCAAACTGTGTCGGGAGTGTGCCATCAAGGATGTCTGTTGGCAGGTGGGAAAACTGGGACAATCAGTACAACTCAGTACACCCAGCAACAAATACCCCTGTGTGGATATGAGTCCCACAATAATTTGTTGAAACCTGCAACAAAAAATACTAGACCAACCCCAGAATGACCAAGGACAGCATCACAGTGTGTGTCCTAGTCCTTAGCTGGATATTTTATTTTATTTCATGTTTTTACAAAAGCTCAACCAAACTGAATCAACCAGGCTATAACCATACCGACTGGCTAAAAATGGAGGAAACTGCTAGCTTTTGAATCCCTGTTTCTGAAGTCTTGATAGTTTCAGGATCATATCATCTTTTCAGATATCCTGGCAGTAACTAAGTTTTAGCTCCAAAGCTGGATTGAACTAACCATTTTGGAGCAGTGAAAGGCCACAAGATTTGTCAGATTTCAGCACATTTTGACAAAAACAGTTCTCTGCAGATGAAAGATGTTGCTAGTCCCAGGAGAGCAGGCACACTCTTGGCTATGCTTTCATGAAACAAGTACCATTAAGATCCTAGCATGATTATCGAAATTTTGGTATAAGTCACATGAAGGCATTACGGTCATTCAAGAAGGAGCAGAGTAGCTCTAAACGTTGGTCTCCAGGAAGTCAGGGGCATCCTGCAGCTGCCTTTGTAGGCCTGCTTTGCACTCCTGAGGTTGAGGAGCCTCTGCTGCTTTTGTTTTCCTCTTTTCTGTGTTGTACCTTGTGAGTTCTTTGCTTTCGAATCTGACTGCCTTCTCTTTTTCTGTTCTGTATTCTCTATTTATAATGTTAATCAATTCCATTTGTTCATTCCATTGCTATGACTGTGCTGGAGTCTTAGACTGCAAACCAAAAATCTAGACTTTGATCATTCTGGTCAGTTGTGTGGTGCTCGTAGGTGGTGTGTGCCACCACCAAATGACAACCACCTACATACCCCTTCACTAGGGTTGTGGTTGCTGTTAAACTGGTAACAGGGACTCCTTCTCCTGTAATATACTTTTCACCAACCCAGCAAACAGCCAGTATCCCTTTTCCACTGCTACTCAAGCACTACCACAGCTAAGGGCTGAATTTATGCTGAGCTTTTTCAGAAGAGTAAGAACACTTCCAGGGTAACACATACAGTCTAAATTATTTGGGTGACACAACCCTGGCTATGAGTCCCAGTGCTGGCCAGTGGTATGTGTGGAACAATATCTAGTGACTGTTAGTTTCAAAAATAATGGGTTTTTTTTCAATAAGAAAGTTCAATATTATAAGCTGTCAAATTCTTACCATACAGATTTAATCTCATTTACTATCTCTTTATTCACAGTTTAAACAGATCTCTTTCTATACAGTAGGGTCGCCATATCCGCGGGATAAGTACCAGCAGTTCCACTTACCCACAGTTTGAAAATATTAAATAACACACACCCCCAGAAAAATATGTTCCCAAGATTTATTATCAGAACTGGCCACTAGAGGGAACCAGAGATTATGCAATATATAGGGTTCACTATATCCATTGCTTCTGGCATCCATGGTGGGGTGGCGGCTTGGTACCAATCCCTTGCAGATATGGCAGTCCTACTGTACATAGATATTATTTGCTTACGTGCATGTTCCACCAGAAAAACACTATCATTCCACACCTTATTCATTAAAACTGACCACTGCCAGCACAGCTCTCAACTAACTACCTCACAACTCCCACTTTCCCCTCTTTACTTCAGATCTCTCTCAGACTCTGATGTCACTCCAACAGCCTCAAAACTGAACTCCTATCTTGGCACTCAGTGTCTATATCTATTAAAACTTAACTAAATTGAACTAAACTGCACACTCTCACTCACTCTCACACACTCCTTATATATTTACCGTATTTTTCCATGTGTAAGATGATACTTTTGTCTAAAATCTTTAGATTAAAAATTGAGCGTCATCTTATACATGGAAGTAAGCACGGGGGGAGTGATCAAAGTGCTTTGATCCCTGCTTTCTCTCTCCACTTTCTTGTGAGGAAAGTGCTTTCCCCCTCCACTTTCTTTGCAAAAAGTGGAGGGGCAAAGCAGGAATCAAATTGTTTTGATGATTCCTGCTTTCTCCCTCCACTTTCTTGCGAGGAAAGTGCTTTCCCCCTCCACTTTCTTCACACTTTCTTCACAAGCACTTTCCTCAATTTCAAAGCGCTTTGGTGATTCCTGCTTTTCCCCTCCACTTTCTTCACAAGAAAGTGGAGGGGAAATGCACTTTCCTCACAAGAAAGTGGAGGGGGGAAGCAGGAATCATCAAAGTCCTTTGATTCCTGCTTTCCCTCTCCACTTTTTGCGAAGAAAGTGGAGGGGGAAAGCACTTTCATTGCAAGAAAGTGGAGGGGGAAAGCAGGAATCAAAGCGCTTTGATAACTCCTGCTTTCCCCCTCCACTTTCTTTACAAGAAAGTGGAGGGGAAAGCACTTTGTTCTCAAGAAAGTGGAGGGGGTAAAGCAGGATCAAAGTGCTTTGATCCCTGCCTTCCCCCTCCACTTTCTTGCGAAGAAAAAAAATTTGGTTTAGAAAAATGGGGGGGATCTTATACATGGGGGCATCTTATACACGGAAAAATACAGTAGCTGCTTCTCAACAGCCAGGCAGCATATGAGGCAATTAGCACACAGTTCTATTCACACACACACCATTTTATCACTACCATTCAAAACCCATTCACTCACTATGGATATCAATACTTACCTATTGTCTATACATGTAAATGCATATTGTGGGTTGATCACATTATATTTTGAGGGCTCCTCTTGTTTTCTGTCAGCTGGGTGCTCATCCTACATCACCCTTCAAACAGAACTCGTAATGTATGCATCTACCAATCCAATCCCCTGCATAACCACCTACACTGGGAATTGGACAAGGGGAGGATGTCCCTGATGGTTCTACTGGACCTCTCAGCAGCTTTTAATATCATCAACATGGTATCCTTCTAGCCAGGGTGTCTGGGATAGGATCTGGAGACACTGTTTTACAGTGGCTCAGATCCTTCCTGGAGGACATAACTCAGAAGATAGTGCCGAGGAACTCCTGTTCGACACCCTCACCTCAGGGTTGTGTTTTGTCTCCTTTGTTATTTAACATCTACATGGAACAGCTAGGAGGCGTTGTCCAGGGTTTAGGGGTTCGGTGTCACCAACTCATCTCTCCTTGTCATCTGAGGAACCTGTTTTGGCTCTAAATCAGTGTCTAGTGTCAATAATGGACTAGTTGAGGGCGATAAACTGAAACTTAATCCAGACAAGACAGAGGTGCTCCTGGTCAGTCAAAAGATAGGGAACAAGAATGCAGCCTGTGCTGGATGGGGTTACACTCACCCTGAAAACTCAGGGGCACATCCTGGGGGTACCCTTGCATTTGTCTCTGAGTCTGGATGCCCCGGTTTTGCCTATGGTCAGGAGTGCATTTGCACAGTAAAAACTAGTGTGCCAGTTATGCCTGTTCCTGGAGAGGTCCGATTTGGTCATGGTGACACATGCCTTGGTTACATCCCAGCTGGATTACTGTAACCCACTCTATGTGGGGCTGCCTATGGGAAGTGTCAGGAAACTTCAGCAAGTCCAAAATGCGGCAGCCAGGTTGCTAACAGGGGCTGGTCACATACAACCACCGGTTACAGCACTGACTGCCAGTCCATTTCTGGGCAGAATTCAAAGTGATGGTTCTAACCTATAAAGTCCTAACCAGCTTGGACCCAAACTATCTTAAGGACCACATCTCCCTTTATGAGTCTGCTCAAGCATTAAGATCATCAGGAGAGGCCTTCCTCTCAGTCCCGCCACCTTCACAGGTGTGTTTTGGTGTTGCTTATGGGTTTGTTTGTTTGTTTGGTATTGTATTCATTGATCCTTTTAGTAATAATACAAATAAGTATCCATATACAAATATTGATTGTTACTAACTTAAATACTGTATTTTAAATAGCTGCCTTGGGTCCTTTTTAAGGAGAAAGGTAGGTTAAAAATATTTTAAATACTAAATAAATAAGCAAATTTGACTTAACTATATAGGTGACTCTCATAGGTTTTAGATTCACTCAATTTTAAGAGTTTCATTGCACTTATTTTCTTAAGGTGCCATTACTAGAAAGGTACAGAAATGTGATATATTGAATAAAGGTCTAAGCATTTATTTCTGTTTCCTAGAAACCCACAAATGTTTAACGTTTTACCAAACATTCAGTATTTTTCAGGAAAAGAACTAGTCTTTCAAGGAAAGGTAAGTGCAAAAGAAAATGAAAACATATTACAAAATCTAATGCTAAAAAGAAACAAATTCTGTGTCACCATCTGAGGTTATAGAAATGCAAGATTAGGTGATTCTTTATTGGACCACTAAAAATAAAACAAACAGCAAGTTTTTGTGTATGAAATCCACTTCTTCAGGCTCTAAGCATACCCTGTTCATGGATAGTGCAGAAAAAATGTCCAGAAATTGATATTACACATCTGGCAGAGATGATTAGTTCTTCTTGTGAGGCTGAGCCTCTTGCTGTCTCTGTAGTAAGGTTTGGAATGTTTACACCCTGGCTCTTATATTCCAAGCAATCCACCCATAGCAGCCTATGAGTTTACATACTAGTGATAATTTTTTGATACAGATGAACATGGATAGAGATGTTGAGGTAGCACCAATACGTCCTTGCCTGTATAAATGCCTAGGTGTGCAGTATGCATAGGGTTTGACTGCATGATCTGTGTCCTCAAAAAAATGAAGGATCCAAATTGCCTGTACAAAATCAGTACATCTACATGTAGAACAACCTGCAAACAGAATGTTAAATGCTTGAGGGGCTGGGTTGAAACCAGCAGCCACAACTGTCACATCCAACCCACAAGGCCCATGTACCTCTCTATACAGATTAAATGTAGCATAGCAGGTAGAGTGATAGATTAAGACTCAGGGACACTTGCAGAGAACAAGGCGTGGGGGGAAATCAGGTACAACAGAGGAGAGGAAGAGCGATAAACAAGGGGGAAATTTCACACAGGTTCAGATTTAGTTTTCAGTTGGACAGTAAGTTATGAATGCATACAAATAGTCGCATTAAGCTCTAAAGCTTTATATAAAGATTCTTCCTGTTACAGAAGAAAAAGAAGGATATTCAGTTGTTTCTGTGTGGGAGGCTCCAGGATTACTGCCAGGCTGAGAGGCTAGGGAAAACAAGGTAATGCATAACACAGGAACAAAGCAATAGTGCTCAGGCATGTATAATGTAACAACTGTCACATCTTCCAGTAGATAAAGCCACAAGGAATGCCAGCATTTTCTGGACATATCTCAGTCTTGTGCTTTGCTGCTAGAAATGTTCACACTGATGCTTGCTGCTGCTTACTCAAAAACAAATAGATCCCAGCTGGGCTCATGAGTGCTGCCTACTCTCCTCCTCTTCCATTTCTTCTTCTTTTTCTCACCCGAGAATATTCTAAATATTTTAAAGTAAGGACAGTATTGGACTGTCCTAGAGTATGGCTACTTAGTAATACACTCCTCCAATCATTACAGGTTTAACACAGTGCAAATTGATTCAAAATTTCCCAACTACATGATGTTTATTATAAGCATGGGGGAAACTCACACTTTTCTTTGAGGAATCTTTTCTTTTTGAATATGTTTCAGGAGGTTGTTTATTTTAAATCACTTTACATTGCACTGTTTTTGACCCATTTTTGGTTGTGTGAATGGTCGTTTCCTTGTATTCTGTGTATTGGGGCATTCTCTGTGCTGATGTCTTGGTGCTGTATTGTGTTGTTCTGAGGTGGTGCGGGATTTCCCCATTGGGAAATCATGCCTGCTGTCTGAACTATTTCTCTTTAAATAATAATAATAAACTGTTCTACCTTAGCACTGCATCACATAGGCACTGAACTCTTTCTGCCTGCAACATTAATTCTGTGCTATGCCACTTAGAATAAAAAACAGAAATAAAATTAACTCCGTACAAGACAGTTATAGACAAGGCCAGAATGCAGGCGAAGTAGGGCAGACCTGCGGGTGGATCAAAGTGCCAACCCTGGGTCTATTTAAGGCCATTTAAAGGGCAGTGTAGTCCCTGATGCCAAATCAACCCAGGTCAACTATGGCTGCCCATGAGGATAAGGACAGTGACACAAAGAGCATGTGACATGAATTGATACAACAACACCCCAACACAATTCTCAGGTTATTTGAATGTTGTAGTCACACCCTCAGTTAATGCTGAGCAAACTGAGTTAAGGAGTTAAAGCAAAAAACACATTCTGAAAATTAAAACTAAACTATAAATAAATATGTATTTTAAAAAGAGAGAAATAAGGAACTAGGACAAGTCACAGAAAAGACGCAATCTTTGTGGAAACACAAACAAAAATGCAATTGTGGTGGCGATTTATTAAAAAACACTTTCCAGACCAGCACCTCTTACTTCAACAGCTCCTCATCAATGATGCAATGATCTGTCTTTTGAAAAAGAGAACCATTTATTCGGTTTGTCATTTACCACTGTATTAATTGTTAACATCCATTTTGCAAATTCTTGGTAGGGTTACCACAATGTGTCTCAGTTTCAATTGTAGTCCTCAGAAGTGGTACCTCACAATCTGGGTACTTTATTACAGTATTCAATTTCAGGTCCGTTATCTTTCTTATACTAAAGGTGATAACCCATTCCTATGTTTTTATTAACAACAAAATTACATTACAATACATACTCCAGGGTTGCTTTTTTATGTTCTGTTGTGTATTTATGGATAATTACTACATGAATATTTTTGAAAGCACACACAATCTGCCTTATTCTCATTAAAATATATAAACTATATTATCAGGAAAGGCTCAGATTCATATTTCTTATGAAAGTAGAAATTTACACACACACACACACACACACACACACACAGTGTTCAAAACTGACATAAATTATGTACACCCATTAATGTCTCTGTATAGTATTTGCAGACAATATAATGATTCTGTACAATGTTAGAAATTAGTGGTGCACTGCTAAATAAAAGGAGCAATAGCAGACAATTTTTTTAGATCTGCTTTGTTTCCAATTTATACTTTTTGTACAAAAATACAACTAGAACAGCTGATTAATGTAGAGTAGAAATCACTGAGGACTACGCCTGTGTCTGAATCCTTCAGCAATATTTGACTATTTTGTCTATTTTGACATCCAGTAAGAAGGAACAGGTTTCTTCAAGGCTGTGCTTGTGAGGTTGCGACTAAATGACTATACAGTGACAGATATTGAGTCTATTAACATCTTTGTTAATGAGTGAATATGGGATCAAGCAGTGGAATCATTGTCCACCAATAAGCATATGCAAGAATTAATTCAGTCACTCCTACATATGTTGGCTACCAGGCCTGATATCCCCCTCCCCACATATTTCTTATGTGAAAGGATTGTGGTGAGTGTTGTATCAGGCCTAAATCTGAATAGTAGTCCTAATTATAGCAGAACCATTTAGCCAATGAAACATATATAAGTGGCATCTCACTGAGTTGCCTCTATATGTGAGTGAGTCTCCTCTATATATGACTAACAATTTGAGTTAGGTCATAAAAACCCACTTATACTTTATACTATATGTGTGATGGCAGACAATCATGCATAGATACATGTTCCATATACACTCTTGGCTAAAGCTATCATTCACTGTAAATAATGTGCATTCCCCAGTGACAGTGGCAGCCCCATTCACTTCAATGGAATGTTCATCTAGAAGAACTGCAGAAGGAATTGAACTTGACTGATTGGTTCATCCCTACTTTCAGCATCATACTGCAAGAAATAGATGATGAAAATTTGCATTGTAAGATTAAGTAGAAAAAGAAGATCTTGACATTTTCTTAAGCTCTTAAAAACCCATTTCAGAACTATGCATTAGGTACTAGTAAACAATCCTGCACCTGAATTACTAGATGTGCTTTTCTAATGAAGGTCAGTATCATAAACATTGGCAACAGTGTGAACTGCAGTTCTTTTTCTTTGATCAATCAATCAATCAATCAATCAATCAATCAATCAATCAATCAATCTAATCAATCTATCTATCTATCTATCTATCTATCTATCTATCTATCTATCTATCTATCTATCTATCACAGTCCACCAGTGCACATATAAATACAATTGTACATAATCCTATTACTGAAGTAACACCAACATTTAATTATACTGTTAAATTAATTAGAATGAGATAAGCCAAAATATTTTAATTGTCAGAAAGGAACAATACAATCAGGATTTTTGTTCACTCAATAATTAATTTATTCCCTTTTTCATAAAACAGGGTTATATTGTGACTGTTTTGTGATAAATGAACAGCTGCTACACCATTGTTGCAGAAAATCCTGGTATCTTCCCTTGAGAATGTGCTTTTATTGTGGGAACATCACATTTTCTCAGCAATCAAAGTGCAATACAGAAAAATGCAATTCTCTTCTCCAGCTAGCAATTACATTCCATTACATATTATTACATAACTGATGATATGTAATTCTTTATGGACAACCCCGTCCTAGCACTAAAATATAAAAGTGTGGAATCTTTATAGAAAAGGTGGAACCAACATTAACACTGAAAGGGCTTTCCTATTCTAACCCTATGCCTACAATATTCTTTCTGTTTAGTTCTTTGTTGTGCACTCCCCATTGCCTCATGATCCAGCATGTCTTATGCTTCTTTCTTCTTAATAAAAGGAAATAACCACAGCGTTTGAAGGACGTTAAAAATCATGAAGTCCAAACTCTGTGAATGGAAGTGATCTTATTCTATACTAACTTAGTAGGTGACCATCCAGTGTCTAGTTAAAAGCAACAGCTGTCGAGCAGCTTGTATGATCAGGAGGTACTTCCTAATTTTTAAAATCCCATTTGTTATAGTTTCAACCCCTTGGTCTGAATTTTAAAAGGTGAACCTATTGAGTCCTAGTCTCTGCAGCAGCAAATGTAGCAGATCTGTTTAAATGTTTCAGTATGGCAACTGCATTGGCCCTCCACTGCATCTTCTTGAGGTTAATGTTCCTCATAGGACATGGTTTCCAACTGCCTTTGGTCCCACCCCCTTTTTGTTATATCCCAGTTAGTCAAAATTACTCTTTAACTGTATGTGGGTATTATTCCAGGTCACATCTGATGAAAGTGTACTAAAGTGGTACCCTTACTTATCATGATCTTAGTACTACCCTTTCCCCCGAAAATAAGACCTAACCTGAAAATAAGCCCTAGTATGATTTTTCAGGATGCTCATAATATAAGCCCTACCCCAAAAATAAGCCCTAGTTAAGTGAAACCCCACCCTCCACCATTGTGCAGCAACCAGAAGAAGATGACATGACTGTATTTGAATAAATGTAGATTATTGTACATGAAAAAAATAAAGCATCCCCTGAAAATAAGCCCTAATGCGTTTTTTGGAGCAAAAATTAATATAAGACCCTGTCTTATTTTCGGGGAAACACGGTATGCTGACACAGCATAGAACTGCATTAGCCCTTTTAACCACTGTATTGTATTGCTAACTCATGTTTCACTTGAACTATTAAAACATCCAGATCCATTTCACACAAACTGCTGTCAAGTCAGGTGTCTGTCCATTCCTACAGCAATGTTACCACCCTTCCATCACAGATAGATGTGAGATCATCAGCTGAATTGCAAATGTATCTTCTAGTTTCAACATGGAGTACTGTGGTCTTTTTAAAAAAATGTAAAGATAAAGAACACATCTCTTGTTAATGGATAAGAACATTATTTATGCAAGCTCTTTATTTCTATTTTGGAGCATAAGCTCCTTTATGTAATTTTTAAAAGCAATTTACTATGCCACATGAACAGACATGCCAGGAAAAAAAGGGGGCTTGAAGGAGCCACTTTACAATACATCAACGTCTCAGCATCTATTTTCTAGAAACTCTCTTCCACAACTGAGAGTATGGTCACTGGGTTAACTATAACAATGAACATTGTTGAAGTGGATCCATTGTAAATATCAACCGATCAATTTTCAAATGCACTTTCTAATTACTGAGCATATTCCCCCCCCCCCTTTTCATGCAAAAAAATTATATATTTTGCCTTTGGCCTGAGTCTCTGCATATTATAATGACAGCAAGTGAGACTCCTGGCGCTGTACAGCTGACATGAAGTATGTGGTCACTGATTATTCTCTCCTTGTCAACACCCTTATAAGATTCATTTCACCAGAATAAGATATTTTCATGTAGTGGAGGATTGTGGCATGATTGTAAAATCCCAGAACAGGCTAAGAACTGAAGTTAAGAGCCTAGGGCTGGCCTGATTGCTTAGGTAGTGGTGTTTCAACTCCCATTTTCTCCATGTAGCTCCTCTGTCAGAGCAGCCAATTGTAGCTCGGCAGGCACTCAGGCAGGCTAGTAGGAATGAAAGAAATATATGGATTCCAGCATCTACGGAATACTGAACAGTGGGGTTGAACAAGAGCATTAGTGAGCAGCCATGGTGGTCTAAGCTTTAGCGGAGCAAAGAAACTTGCCAACAACTCCACTCATCCTATTTGCATAGAAGTGTGGAAGAATCATACTATGAATTCTTCATCCTAATTCCCTTTCATTCTACTTTCTCCAACCTTTTATTAGAAGGAATGGTGACTCTTCAAAGGATCAATCCTTCAAAGGAGAGCTTCTTTAACACACTTTCCTACATGCACATTAGAATAGCATGCATTTGTACCAGAGGTGGGAAAAGTGCAGGCTACATGCAGCATGTGGCTCCGTGGGGCGCAAATGTACCCCCCCCCCACACACACACACAAATAAGCTCCAGGGATCCCCTGTACTCCCATATGTTCAACACGTTTTGCTCAAATTCTCCTTATGGCCTCTAGGAGGCATGAGAGACTATTTTGCCACATTCCTAATATTTTTTTGTGTGTGTGGTTTTTCAAAAAGTTGCCACTAGAGAGGGCATGGAGGCTTTTCCATCCTAAAAGCCTTTCTTTAAAAAAAAATAGAGAGAATACTTTGGGGCTGGAGAGACATGGGCGCATGTGTGGCTAAATAAGGCAGAAGGACCAAATGATCTTTCAGAGTATGTTCCAACTTTCTTCAGTTCTTCAGTTCTATAATTCTGAAAGTACAGATGGAGAGAGAGGAAAATAAAAATAAAAATATGGAGAGCAATTGTTCATGTTTGACAAGATTTGAAAGGAATATAGGGAAGGAAAAATATGAGTATATAAAATAAAGTGAGGCCAGTGCTCCAGCATGGATTAAAAGTGGGCTTCTGATCCAGAAAGAAAAACTGATCTCTTCAGCTGTTAAAAAAAAGGGGGGGGGCAGGGGAAAAAAAGCAACCTAGCTCCAAAACTCCCACAGCCACAGAGGAATAATAGTTCCACATTTCTAAAGACAGGATTGATCTGACATGATAGCATGAACAGAGGTCTATTTGAGGTGGCAATATCACTTGAAATCCCATGAAACATTAATAGAACAAAAGCTGGACTAAGTAACTTAAATTAATGATGGAACTCTGATCCCCCACCCCAGAAGAGAACTGAAGGAAGTGTTTGCTTTTCTAATTTTTTTTTTAAAAGTGTTTGAAATGTCTTGCACATTCAGTCTAAACAGTCATAAAAACTGGAAAAATTTCAGCTTTGTGGTAGAGGTATTTTTTCTCTTGTTCCACACATGAAAAAACCTTTTACACTTTCTCCAAACTGGGTCTTCCCAAAATGTGGCTATTTATTTCCATTATTTTCCCCCACTTAAATACTCAGCTGCTGGGCTATCAGGCGGAAACAAAGTTTAAAACATAGCTTGGGTTGGATGATTATTCATGTTTTTACTTGGTTCTTATTGGCTTTCACAGACTTCTGAATCTTGCTATCTTGCATGATTGTTACTAGCTCATCATGGCCAAAGGGAAAAAGACTCTCTTGGGCGTCCATTTTTCCCTTTAAAAACTGTACTTTCAGACCGAGATGCAGTTAGATTTTCCTGCCGTGGAGTAATTTCCTGCTCCCTTTGTACTCCAGCTATCATATGCTCAGGCCTTGTGAAGGTTCCCTGCTTCCCAGACCTCAGAAATCGGCTTTAGGAAACAGACTTTTAACTCATAGTATCCTGTGCAAATATATGCCTTGTCCTTTCTTATCATCTTAGGATAAAGAAGGATGACTTTTTAGCTGCCTTTAGAAATGCCTCCTTGTCTTTTACATTTGAATGCCTACTGATTCTAATTTCCTAATGAATAAACCTACTTTTATCTATTGCATAATGTGGCTAGGGATTTAAACTGGTTATGCCTACTCATGCTGAAGTACTCTCTGTGTTACCTTTTTACAGATGAATAGGCAGTCTGGGTTTATTTGTGGTATTTCGAAATACCAAGAGGGCAAAAAGAAAAACTTTGGGAGTGGGGGCAAGCAATAACTGTCTCTTTCATTTTTGTGATTGAGTAGATTATGTCATTACATTGAAACTGTCTGAAAGTGCAAATTACAGGAGTCTGGGAAAACTTCCTGGCTCTAAGGCTTTCCACCACCACTACCCTCACACTGCCATAACTGACACCTACCTCAAAGCAAAATGCAATCAGCAACTTGCTGCAGTCCTCACAATCGACTCTTCTTTTATGCTGCTCTCTTTTCTCTATTATTTTCCTTTTACATAGTGCTGGCAAATGAAAGGCAGGCTGACAGCCAGACTACATGGCTGTATAACAGAGTTGGCATACTTAGTTAATGTTCCCTCACCCTTACAAAATCTAATCATTTTCTGTAATAGGTGCAGTTCATAGAGATGCAAATTAACAATATGCCTTTCTTTATACCCAACACTTGACCTCAGCAACTATGCTGTATTTCTCATACATTGGATATGGAATACACATGAAATATTCTAATTGTTCAACACAGTACTGCAACAAAACAACTTGTTATGTGCCATCATGGTAAGTGAGATATTTAAGGAATGGTTTTACCTGTTCTGCTCTCCCAAGAAAGCTTCCATGACTGAGTGGGGATTTGAACCCAGGCCTCCTGCATCCTAATCCATCAGTCTATGCACTACACCACACAAAACAACTATTTTCTACTACATCAAAACTTGTGGCATTAAGCGATTTCTTCACATATCAGTGAAATTGCAGAGGATAACTCCTGACTTGAGTTTGTAACCCCCATTTTGAAGCTCATCTTTAACCAAGAAACTTGGCACAGTCATCAAGCTATGATTTTTGGAGCTTTTAATGCTTTCTTTGTGCACCATTCACAGATCTGCCATGGCTAGCCTGATAAAGACCCGTATGGGACTGAAAACTACCTTCGGTTTTTGAATTTTTAGTAATCCAGTAGAAGGTATCACCCTCTCTTGCCCAGGATTCCAAAAATATCATAGTGAAACACTGAATTCAATGATTAAGTGAGGGGGACGTAGAAGAGTGGAAATGCATTGCGAGCACACTTGGGTGTCCCCCGGGCATTGGGGTGCAGCCAACCTATCCTTCACTTACAGAAGGATTAACACTATAAATTTGCTTATAATGTAAAATTGTGCAACACTCTGATAGGAAGGAAGGAAGGAAGGAAGGAAGGAAGGAAGGAAGGAAGGAAGGAAGGAAGGAAGGAAGGAAGGAAGGAAGGAAGGAAAAATAAAGTGGCTGGATAGCTCAGTGAGTTAGGTATCTGACTGCGTAGCCAGAGGTTGGGAGTTTGATCCCCCACTATACATCTCAGAAAAGCCAACTTGTGTGGCCTTGGGCAAGCTCACAGTCCCAGGATGCCCCCAGAAGAAGGGAATGGTGAACTACTTCCACCAATATATTTTTAGTTTTGGCATCAAGTATCCAGTGACCACTGATCAGAGAAAGATAGTGCAGTTAGACTGCTGAACTTGCAAAAGGAACACCGAAGTGCAATTTCTGCTCAGTCACAAAGTATCACTTGGTATCATTGGGTCCATCAGTGCTTCCTGATACAACCTACCGTACAATGTTGTTTTTGGAAGAAAATAGGAGAGGGGAACCATATAGATAGTAACCATGTTCATTTGTGGTTCCTATTATAAGCCACCAAACATGGGCTTCTGGTGATATTGCCATTAAATAATTACAATTTTTTTGCCACCAGTTTTTACTGATGGAACCCCTTACATGCATATCCCTCAGAATATCACATCTCCTATTCCCCAGAAGTGACACAGCATCATCTTATTTGTAAGGAAAAATACAGGGGAAGTGACAGCAAACTGCAGCAGTCAAGAGATACAGACTGATTTTTTTTTCAGCTAGCAAATATTGTGGCTTAGCTTTCTTTCCCATATTTTTCTTCTGTTTCCCTGTCTCTCTTTCCCTCTCTAACACACACACACACACACACACACACACACACACACACACAAGTGCTAATCCTAGGCAGCATCTCCATCCTAAACCTGCACCCCCATTAAGTGTTGTTTCTCTTCATTGCTATAGGCTATATTCTAGCAGGGAATTAGATTCATAGCAGCACTTAAGAAAATTTACTTTTCGGATTACACCATTCAGAATCCTTCAACCAGAATAGTTATTGCCATTTTGTCTGGGGGATTCTGGATGTTGTAGTCCAATAAAATAAATGTTTGAATCTCTGCTTTCAAATGGGTACATATATATAAATTTCCTATCCACATTTACTGCAATGTAAGATCTGTTCAATTTAGCATAATATATATCTGAGTAAGAAGTTCAAAGAGTCAACCGTGTCAACTACAAATAAAATCAGTTTTTGAGAAAAGACTTCCTTATTATTGTCTAAAATGTTCCCTGAGAATTCACAGGAACCATAAGCTCAGCAACAATAAGAAGCTTAAGTTTTTAATCATTTATAGTTCCTCTCAGGAGTGGCTCATGGACTGGGACCAGGTTGGTGCCCCACCCCAAAATATCAGGATGAGACATTCCCCTGTCTTGGTTCTGAGCCACCCTTGCTCCCTCACCTCCTCCTCCTCTCTTGTTTATGCCAGCTCTTCCTTTCCTAAGAGTGACACCTAGCTAAAAGTCTTTCGAAGACAAAATATAACTTGTTTCTGGCAAGTCACATAATCATAGACTCAAAGACTCACAAAATTGTAGGGCTGGAAGGAAGACCAAGGGTCAACGATTCAGCCCCCTGCCAAAGAAGAGCAGTAAGGTACATAATATCAGAACTTGAAAAAGTGCCTTCTTTGACTTCAGCTCCCATTGACAACATTTATTGCTATGCCTTCATTGTTTTCTATGCACTGAGGCAGCTCTGAAAACAGATTTCAGCATTCCTATAATTGCAACCTTTACATAAACCTTTAGTTTATACAACCTGTGAAATCTTGTAAAGCTGAGACTGTCTTCACATGGTAAATCACATGGAAATACTTGTTGCTCACAAGACAATTGGCCTTACATCTTTGGTTCTGTAAGAGGTGCATATTTTGTCTTATATTCCAGTTGTATAAGGGCTACAGACTGTGCTTCCTGTGTAGCCTTGGGCAAGATGCACAATCCCAGGGTGCCCCCAGAAAAAAAAGGAATGGTGAACCACTTCTAAGTATTCTCTACCTATAAAACTCTGGAAAGAGTCACCATAAGTTAGAATCAACTTGATGGCATGCAGTTATTTGATGCCCAGTGTGGTGTAAGATACCCAGTGTAGTGTAGTGGAGAGAGTGACAGATTAGGACTCAGGAGGACCAGGTTCAAATCCCTGCTCAACCATGGAAACTCATGGGGAATAAAGAACTAGAAAACACATTCCTTAAATATCTTAGTTACTGTGAAAATTCTATTAGGGTTGCTATAAGTCAGTTCTGACTTGATGGCACAACAACAATATTTTTTCTAGCATTGGGGAATCTATATTGGCATACCTGCACAAAATACAGTGGTGAAATGCTGCTAACTAATAAGTCACAGCTTGCATGTCTTTGCACACAACCAGGAATGTGAATAGTAACCTGTTAATTAACAGTGATTCCACACTAATTTAACACAATGTTAAAATATTCAAATATTCTGTCCAGAGTACAGCTTCTTATGCATGTTGTTGTGATGCTATGTAGCAAGTGACACTAAGTACAGTACTATTCAGCAAGAATATAAGAAAAAGTAAAGTAATACGTAATCTCCAATAAACTGAAAAAGCAGGTTCTGTCTTTTCCCATATACAAAAAGTATTAACTGTCTCCAATATCCAGATAAACTTAATGTTATTAGGTCTGAACTCTTCTATATTATCACTTATCTGCTACACCAATTATTAAGCTGCAGTATTATGTATTATATCTCTTGACTTTATTATTTCTGCAAAAACAGTTACATGAGCAGCACATAGAAATGTAGAGATTTAATTTAATCAACCAGGGAACATGTAAAATATTAGCAGACCATATTCTGAGTTCAGTACATAGTGCCATTTATAGGTGAGCACCACACTATCAGAGGCATAAGCATCATACTACATTTATTGCGGCACTCAACTTAAGTGGAAAACTGAGCAGAGATTATATCAATCAAGTGCCAAAGGTTCTATCAAGGCTGAATCCTGCCATAAGAATTAGATGAGATTACTATATACAAAATCATAAACATTGTTGGCACTAAAATGCTAACATAACAATAGAATGGTAGAACTGTAGAGCTGGATCATTGAGCCCATCACCCCCTCTGCCAAAGCACGAAATCTGCCGTTAAAATATCTCTGACATCTAAACTCTGTTTGGAAATCTTTAGTGGAGGACAATCCACCACTCTCCAAGGTACGTAGTCTGTTCCACTGTCGAATTCCTCTTATGGTCAAGACATTTAGGCAAAAATTTCCTTTCGCTTAATTTGAACCCATTACTTCATATCCTACCCTCTGGAGCTACAGAAAACAAGCCTGCTCCATCTTCCACACGACAGCCCTTCATATATTTGAGGACTGCTCTCATGTCACCTGCCAGTCTTCTCTTCTCCAGGCTAATCACAACCAGCTCCCTCAGCGGTTCCTCACAGATCTCTGTTTTTACACATTTTGTCATCTTGGTAGCCCTCCTTTGGACACTCTTCAGCTTTTTTGTATCATTCTTAAACTGGATACAGTATTCTAGATGAGATTTGATCACAGGCAGAACAGAGTGATACTATTGCTTCCCTTGATCTAGACACTATGTAGCTGATGAATTACATAGTTTTGAGTATACACATTAACAACAAAAATAAATTCAGGTGGATTTATGCTTTCTATACGTACTTTAACAGCATCAGACATGGGTTGGATTCATTGCACAGAGTTCCACTAACAAGTCTTCATTCAAATTCAGGGATGTCAAGTGCATCTCAGTTAAGTTATCTTCTTTCAGAATTTCTTAAATGTCTCATTTAATGAGGTATTCCCCAGATTTGCTCCTTGATGAAAGTACAAGTTGATTTCTCCTATAAGGGTTTTCAGCAAGTCAGATCTATATGGACAAAATGTCTACTTTCAAATACCATATCTGGTGTATTTTTTTGTGTCAGACTGTATTTCCCCATCTTCTCTACTGTCCTTTTTATGTTTTACTTACAATGGTAGAAGAAGTTTTAGATATATACAATGGACTGCTAAGTAGGGTGGGAGATGGCAATGCTGAGAAAGAATGGGAGGGCAAGGTCAAAAATCGATATTGTGTGTGTGTATGTGCTATAGAAAAAGAAAAAGAAAACTTCAAAGAAACCTTCTACTTCATCTTGACCAAGACATTGCATGTGGCCTAAGCAAGGCAAGGTCATTTTGTGAAACACATATTCAACTTGAATGCAGAATGGGAGAGAATACTGATGGAGCCATAACTATTTAAAATAGTCCTCTGATGAACTGGAACAGAAATTCAAGCAGGCTAATTTTTCAAAGAGGTCCCTATCTGAAAGGTTACAAGAGATGGCCTGATATAAGTGTAGCCACCTTTGTGTAGATTATTCTTTGTATTAATCACCAACTAGCATATGCCTATCTAATTCTCTCTTTCCTACTTAGCTATCTATCTATATAAGCCAGCACATTAATTACATTCTTCAGACATCATGCCAAAAAAGATATGCAATCCCAGTAGTATTCTCAATGCATCTATACAGTATAGGTAAAGGTGAAGGTTCCCCGTGACATTTAGTCCAGTTGTGTCCGACTCTAGGGCGCGGTGCTCATCCCCGTTTCCAAGCCATAGAGCCAGTGTCTGTCCGTAGACCATTTCCGTGGTCATGTGGCCAGCGTGACTAGACACGGAACGCCGTTACCTTCCCACCGAGGTGGTACCTATTTATCTACTCGCATTGTTACATGCTTTCAAACTGCTAGGTTGGCAGGAGCTGGGACAAGCGACGGGAGCTCATTCCGTTGCATGGATTCGATCTTATGACTGCTGGTCTTCTGACCTTGCAGCACAGAGGCTTCTGCAGTTTAACCCACAGTGCCACCACGTCCCTTTCTATACAGCACAGAAAAAAAAGTAAGAGTATTAGATTGTGATATTCTATTGCAGTGAGAGCAGAATATGCCATTTACATATGGGTGGGAGTGGCAGGGATCCCTTGGAATACTCAGTGCATCCCTATACACACACACACACCTCACGAAGACTGTCTGTCTTACCGAATAATGTTAAGAAAACATTGGAAGGCAGCCAAATTATACCATCTGAGATGTAGTGCTAACGCTTACTATTGATGTTCCTCTGAGCGTAAGGACAGATCAGTTCAAATTATGCTGGAGGTACCTACCCCAAAGTTATACTATAGGAACACATGGTGATTTTACTTTGTCTTCTACACTGGATCATTATTTGATCTAGGGTTTACTTGTGTTCTCTAGGCAGTCTCTGTATAGCCAGTGCTTTGGATTTGCATTAACCCACTTTAGTGGCCAAAAATACAATCTTGCAAAACTTAGAGTACCCAAGTTTCATATACAATGGGATTCATAGTTAGCAATTTGCTGAATCTTTTGTAGT
Source organism: Intellagama lesueurii (assembly GCA_037013535.1). NCBI lineage: Eukaryota > Metazoa > Chordata > Lepidosauria > Squamata > Agamidae > Intellagama > Intellagama lesueurii. Next base: position 93,229,154 of record JBAJHW010000003.1, on the reverse strand, counting down.
AACGGAAAGCACTATAAAAGCACCTCTAAAACTTTTATGTGTTACAGAGAAAGATGAGGCAAATCTATTTTACTTGTCTCCTTTAACCTCTCTCTTGTTTTCAGTTTTCTTCTATACCTTCTTCCATGCCCAAACTTTTATTCATTTCCATCTCTTATTATAGCTGATATACGCTCTGCTGTCTTCTTAATTGTCCCCCTCCCTGCCCCCATATTCTTTTTTATGTAGTTAAAGGAAGAACTGGTATAACTCAGTGAGCTGGAACACAGGGCTGGGAGTTCAAATCTCTATTGTGCCTTTTGGGGAAGAATCAACTGAGATTGCCCAGAGTGTGTTTGGCTGGCGGGGTTACATGTTATGCTGTTATGCCATCTGTGTGGCTTTGGGCAGGCTGCGATGTCCCCAAAGGATGGACAGGTAAAGCATTCTAAATATTTTATACCAAGAGACCCCAGTGAGTCAGAATTGACCTGAGGGCATTAGAATAAGGAAAAGGACGACGTAGGTAGATTATGTGTACATACTTTTAATGTTAGCTGTGATTAGATTAAATCTGTTGGAATAAATGGAACATAACATACGTACTTGCAACTAAGTCTTATTCATTTCAATGGATCAACTTAAAGTAGGACAACATTTGTATAAAGCCCTCTGCTGTTATTTGACCATTTTTAATTTTTATATGAGCAATGTGGTCAATAATAATAGATATAATCATTTACTGCAGAACTTGAAGGGACCTTATGGATCATTGAGTCCAGCCCCTGTCAAGGAGGCACAGTGGGGAATCGAACTCCCAACCTCTGGCTCTGCAGCTAGACATCTAGATTACTGACCTATCAAGCAGAATAACAATGCAGCATGCCAATATAAGAACAAGTTTCTTATATCGCTCCATGAGCACATGGCTGCAGTAATTATTAGAAGTTAGCTTGCTTCATCTAGACTATTTACTGATTTTGTTTCAAAACCAGGACAGATTTAACCTAGGAATCTCATTGGCCTTCTTATAGCACAAATGCACTCAAAGTACAACTTCCTTGTGCCCAGCTATATGACAAGTCATCTTCACAAGGTTGCAACAAACAAATGCAGAAATATTTTATTTTCCAAATGAAGACTCTCAGTTGGTGGAATTTGCTGTGGGACAGGTCAGAGCCACTCCATGTAAATGTTCTTAAAATTACATCATTGTCAAAATCAGCAGCGTCTACGAGTCACTGTGCTGAGTAGTTTTACAGAGTAATGTGCAGAGAAATAAATTCTTATATAATCCTATTATATGTTCATTTTAGTATAAATTGGGGGACACGTTTTTCTTACAGATGTAAATAATTGAGACTTTAAGCAGGACAGATATCCTGAGATAAACCTGTTAGCAAAAACTGATTCTTGACCGCTAATCAACCTACGGTGGCAAACCCAGCTTGTTCCCAGATCAGTGGCAAGCACTCTTCTATATGGTAACTTGGTCAGAAACAAACATTAAGGACAGCCCATGAGTGAAACACTGAAATTCTTAACTAATGGGAGCATCTGAGTATTACCTGCTCTCACCTTGAAGATTATGCAAATTAGCTTACTTTCTTCACTGATTGTTCTTTGGGACTTAAACAAGAAATTCCTTTGGTCTAACAGAGCTTTCAGTTCTAATGTTGAGCTATCACTAGCCTCTGTTTCTGGTATTATTCTGTAAATTGTTCTGGTAGCAGGCAGTTCCTCAAAAAAATAAAATATTTTCGTCTCTTTGTGAACATGAGAGGAGAAGAATTTCAGAGGTTTGGTAAAATCCTACTAAGCATCTAGAATTCAGTAAGATTTTTTAAATAATTTATAGGTAAGTATGCATGCCATACATCCTGTAGTGATGTATGGAAGCAAGAGCTGGACCATAAAGAAAGCTGACTGCCGAAGAATTGATGCTTTTGAATTGTGGTGCTGGAGGAGGCTCTTGAGAGTCCCCTGGACTGCAAGGAGAAAAAACTTATCCATTCTAAAGGAAATCAACCCTGAGTGCTCACTGGAAGGACAGATCCTGAAGCTGAGGCTCCAATACTTTGGCCATCTCATGAGAAGAGAAGACTCCCTGGAAAAGACCCTGATGTTGGGAAAGTGTGAGGGCAAGAGGAGAAGGGGACGACAGAGGATGAGATGGTTGGACAGTGTCATCAAAGCTACCAACATGAATTTGACCCAATTCCAGGAGGCAGTGGAAGACAGGAGGGCCTGGCGTGCTCTGGTCCATGGGGTCACGAAGAGTCAGACACGACTAAACGACTAAACAACAACAACAAAGTATGCATTTGCAACTTTATCATGCATTGTTATTTAAAGCTAGGAATTGGAATTTAACTGCACATGCTGCAGTACTTGTAAAAAAGCCTGTACTGCTATTGAAAGTCAAATTATGTGCTGCCTATAAGGCAGTATAATAAAAATCATGCTAGTAACTTGATTTATTTGCATACATTCACAGAATTTTAATTGTCTATCTTTAAGACAGATCTGGGATTTTCATACACCAATTATGCTGAAGTTGATTCCAATTACTAAATTTAAATCAAAGAAATTAGTATCATTACCACTACCAGGTTTAAAGAGAGTACCTGAAAGGCCTTAATAATTATTGAGATTAAATTTTAAAACCCACATGTATTCTTGGGATTACTTGGATCTGATGATTAATTCTAATGTAGAAAACTGATATGATGGTTCAGATGATACTGATATATTCTTTTTAAAAATGATGCTCCATTAAGAGAATGTAGTTGCTTTTAATCAAGCACTAATCTTTACATTCTAGGGTGTCTTAAAACTTAATTATATGAATATGTGGTTTAACAAGCAGTTCTAAGGAGCTGGTGGTGCAATGCATTCTACTGTTAAAAACAGCTTCACTAGTAAATTAGAAATATAAATTCTGTCCTCATAAAGCATTTCTAGCAACAACATGCCAATCACTCCAGACAGTTCTCAGTTCTTGGTACATAATTACACATTTCAACAAATACTAAACAGTGTTTACATGCTCTTTTTAATTTTGCATCTTTGCATAGAAATTGCTAATAAGATTGCATACAGTCAAGGAAGCATATTTACCAGAAATCTCATTTAAAAAGGTCCCAAAGTTTTGTCACATCCAGTAAAGAAAAGCCAGTATAGAGCCATACATCACATAAAGGGGCATGGCCATATAGGAAAATGACAGACTTTATTGTCAGTGATCCCACTAAATTCCCTAAGACAAAGTCAACAGGCTACCATCTGAACCACTTTCTCCCAAATAAGCAAAATCCCTGATATTTATTCCAGGGTGCTGGGGGACGGGGTGGCAGGGGAAAGGGAGAAAGACGTATGCTCCTTGGAAAAGGGAGACAGAAAGGCAAATTCACCAACAAGAAACTCCTGTCCTGACTAATTTTCATTCACAATCCCATTTACTAGATGCTGAGGAGACGCAATAGAGGCTAGCCATCTTTATCGCATCCTATCGGAGAATTTTCTGGGGGTAAGTAGCTAGAGATCCAATGGTGATGCATTTTGGTTTCCAAGGCCAATACAGAGATTCTTTGTCTTCCCTGTCATGTTGCACAATACTAAAAACCTGTTACATATGGCTTCCTAGCCCTCCCTAGCGGGTTTTGGTGTGTATAAGGGACTGCAGGGGAAGAATAGGTTTTTAATAATGGTGAAAACATTGGGATCCACCAGTTTTACACCACTGAATTCCGGCCTACATACTGAAATAGATGGGATTTTGATCTGATCTAACATATTAGTTCTTAATACATTCGTACATAAATGTAAAAACTGTATAAACGTGTAAAAACTGACATGAAGACTATATATTTCTGCTCTAAGCCTACAACAGTCATCTATGGTTTTACACAAAGCACTTGGTAGATCTGCTGGGTGGGGGAGGGGGCAAGCCAGACAGTTGTCTTCAGAGAGATGGGTAGTTTGCCAATTGATATTCCTACCACCTCTGTTTCGTATAGAATCTAAAACTCATTCCCCCCCCCTTCCTGGCAGTTTGATTGCATCACTCACAGCTATCACCTCAGCCTAACTTTTGGAATTTATGTTAGAACCCTAAGTTTTAAACCAACTTCGCCTAATGTAGAGGTCTGAAGAAATCGAGGGCTCACCTTATTTGTTACTGTTTTGATGCAATAAAAGTATCATATAACCCATAACTTGCCAAAGCATTTAATTTATCTGTGATATGGGATGCAATATTTTTTAGTATTTTATGATAACAGCCTAACCCCTAAGTAGAGTCTAAAAATCTATGTGTTATTTCTTTAAGACACTGGACAATGGATGAAGGGATAATTAAATGAATCCTCTTTCTTTCTGCTTGTCTCTTCAGGTGCATACGGGAACACCTTGAGAATGTGAGTCCTAAGAGGACACAGACAGCTGGATCTTTGAAAAGAAATCTCAGACAGAACTTTTATTTGGAGATAGTGATTGCTCCACTGTGTTCCACACATGCCTGAGAAACAGGACAAGAAAATAGTGCACTGGGTTTGTTGTGACTATATCCCACAACCACAACAATGTGTCTATGGAAGAATAGTTTGTATCTTTTTTTAGATTAAGAAAAGCCAATTATTCCCTAAGTTTTAAAAACAGTCAATTTGTAGCTTTTTAAATTTGTTTTTGTCAGATCCTACAAATGTCAGCTTTACACATTATTATTAAGTTTTTTGTTAACAAGAGCATAACAACATTGCATTTGCAAAGTAATTGAACAATCACTGTGGTTACTTTTTCTGTGATGAGTAATATTTATATGTCATGGGGGTATTTTGATTTTTTTAAAAAATTAGGCCATTTAAAAAAATGTTTTTAAATAGATTCCCCCCAAAGGAGCTAAAATTAAGAAGCGGTGCAGCAAGCAACAAAATGAGCAACACAGTTAGGAAAACAAAAAAGATATTTTAATTCTTATCTGTTGAGCCAGCACTATGGAACATCTGGGAAATGTGTAGGGTTCCATCTTATAAGGGTCCTGTTCCCCCCCCCTCCAGCACATCAGGTTAGAATGTAGCTTTTCAGAGAGCTCAGAGATAGAATGACCACATCATGCTTTTGTATGTGTGCAAGTTCTGGTGCTTTGCCAAGGCATGGATTCTTCTTTAGCTCCTAGCCACTTAACAGAATTGTTTGTGTTGTCACCTGTTCACCACCACCACCACCACCACCATCTTACAGATGCATACTCCCCACCACCACCACAAAAATCTGAAGTAACAAAAAAGCAACAGAGGCAATCTGAAAATTCTGAAGATTAAGAACTGCTAGATAGCCCAGGGATTTAGGTATCTGGCTGTAGAGTCAAAGGTTGGGAATTCAATTCTCCGCTGTGCCTCCTTGACAGGGGCTGGATTCAATGATCCAAAGGGTCCCTCCCAGCTCTGCATCTGTATGGGTGAAGGAAGTCCTTAAGACATCTAGGTTGCAAACAGTTCAATGCTTTAAAAGATCTGCATCCTGAACAGAACCTGGGCACAAATGGGTAGCCTGTATAGGTACAATAGAACAAGCTATATACAGATATTTCTTTTGACCAATGCTGGACAAATACTCAGGCTGTAGTTTGAACCAACTGAATGTTCAAGATGCTTTTCAAGTTTGCTGATCTGCAAGTTGCTAATACATAAATGAGTATAGATAGTCCTCTAGAAAAGACCACAGCTGGCATATCAGCCAAAGCTGTTGAAAAAGTACCACATGTCACCACTGCCATCTGAGCATCCCTAAGCAATACTGGATCAAGGACCAAGCATCTTAAGAGTGAATACAACCACACTTGTATCACAGTGGGTATATATCTATCTCAAGAACAACTGATCTATCAATCCGTTTTTTGTTTTACTGTCATAGTTAAAATGAATGCTGAATGGAACTAAGTATCATAACAGAAAAATGTCCTCATTGATGTTAGAACTGATGCACTTGCAAGGGAGACTACGAAGATATATTTCCTATCCTTCAATTGGACCCTGAGTCCAAAAGTTTCTAATGTTTCCCCAGCTGGGCTACAGGACTGGAAATGAGTTCATCTATGTGTCTACAGAGATGGCAATAGACTTTAGGAAGAGTATTGCAGGTGATAATTGTCTTAATGCTCAAGAATTCCCATTGCCTTTGCAAACACAAGGTTGGGGCTCTGAGCTTTCAAACACAATATCTGGCTCTGCCCAAAGTTATAAGTAGCTAAGGGTATAGAACAAGTTGCATTGTTTTGTAAAACAACTGTTGTGAGTGCCATTTCCCTGCTTATTTCATTTGGAGATTGACATTTCAGAATGTCTACATTAGCTAGTTGTTCTTGTGCTGCGGCATGGATTTCCAACAATTCCAAGAGAGGATACCCTGAAAATATACACCAGCATGTCCTAAAGTTGGAGAACAGTCACTCAAAAGAAATATATAAAATGGGTCAAGCTGTCAAAACCTTAAAATGTATTCCTATACAAACACCTTGGAAGTAATGCCCTTTAAAATAAACAGGAGTCTGTTTCTGATAGGTGGAATGATACATATAGACCTGAGAAGTACAACGGATCGGTTTCCTGCTCCTTGCACTTCTTCATCTCCAAAGGGTCATTACTTACTGTACTTATATGTCACCAAGTAAATTCTGACTTAAGATGACCCCTCTCAGAATTTCCTAGATGTGAAGTGCTCTGAAGTGGTTTACCAGTCCATCCTTGTTGGAGAACCAGGCTGAAGAACCAGGCTGTGTAGGAGGCAAGCTATGGAATTCCATCAGCCACATATGTGCAAGGTGATCGTGGCTGCCCTCCTCATAAGAGACACAGAGGAGATTTGAACTCCTGACCCTTAGCTCCACAACTAAGTACTCAGATTTGTTTTGGATCGTTATTTCCAAGCAACTGTGGCAAGGACCACAGTATTAAATGTTGCATGCTGGAAGTGAGCAGAGACCACAACTGATGTTTTCCCAGGACAGATAATTATTACCCTGTTAAAAAACAGTGTCATACCTGAAATGAGGAAATAAGAATTCTTGCCTTCTAGATTATTTTACACTATCATATAATACTTTAAAAAAGCTTCTTGCTTTTAAACATACTAAATCTGAAACTCAGAATCAGCTGGGGATGTGGAAAGGCAGTAATACATAACCATAATATCTTCAAAGAATCAGCTTATTTGTACTGTACAAGAGATGCATTATAAGAAACAAAGTTCTGGGTTGAGTAACAGTTTTATTGAATCACCAAAAAGCTACAGAAAAGATGAATATGTTGAATGAAACCTATTTGAAACTTAATAAAACACAACAAAAGGAACCCCATTAAATATTTTATCCTGTTTTTATGACAGACTACGTTACCCATAGAATCTTAAAGAAGTCCAATCTCCTCCATTCTACACTTGCTTATGAGAAAGTAAGTCCCACTGAATTTAGCGGGGCTTACGTCTGAATGGACATGTCTAGCATTACATTGCTAGTCCACACATGATGAAACTGAAGTTAGTGAAAACTGAAGGCAATAACAGTTAGCCTTTCAGCAAGGCCATGCATTTCCATTTGCACATACTATTTAAAATGTTGCACACGCTACAGTGGTGACAAGCAACATGGCTTTTTAAGTATAACCTGGTCATGATTTAGACAGTGGAATGCTCCTTTCACACACAATAAAGGCCGCCCAGTTTAAAAACTCAGATCATGGTGACATCTGCAAGCCCAACAAGCACCAGGAACAACAGATGCATCTGGGCAACAGAAGTTTCCTTTCAGCACCTGAGACAGCTCTCAAAGATCTGGCTCTATTCCCTTCAGTATGCTTCAGCATGCAGTCTACTTTGCTGCCATCAACTGAACACCCACATCCAAAGAGTACTAACTGCATATGGCACACCCAAGCCAGCCGTTATAATACTGGCTTTTGCTGCACTACAGTTTCTCAAATCACAAGAGGTCCTAACCCAGAACAGAAACACAGAATCATAAAACATCTTTAGGAAGGTACCGTTTATAACAAGGTCAGGGATAACTCTGATGATGAAAAAGAAAATTGTATTTTCTTCTTAATTAATCCCTCTGTTTGTTACAGAGACATGCAGGTGATATGGGTGGTGTATGACTACTAAGAGACATCCACCACCAGCTACTGTCCTGCTGAAAGGGCCTTTGCGTCAACATCCCACACCCTAATACCCCCAACAAAACACATTCTAGCCCTTTCTGCTTCCAAAACCAAGACACAGACTGGTTGATTTGTGAACAAATCTCAAACCCTCAAGTCAAGAACAAGACGACTCCCATGCTGAAGTCACCCCAGACTACTCACCATGTTGACTTCAGACACCATGTCTATACTGGCAATGTCTATGTTCATCCCAACGTTCACTGGAGGGCCTAAAGAAGGACAGGGAGATGGTGTCACTTTTCCACATAGTTGCTAGGAACATGTTTCTATGGGAGGCCCCCGAAAAACAAAACACACACAAAGAGACTTTCACCCAACCACAGAATTAAAAGACAGAAAAGGAAGAAATGAAAAACACACATAGTGCACACAAACAGAGAGAGAGAGAGAGAGAGAGAGAGAGAGAGAGAGAGAGAGAGAGAGAGAGAGAGAGAGAGAGAGGAGTCAAAGGAATCTTCACAAGATCTCTCACCTCCAAAATCTGGTCTGAGGCGAATGTCGTAGCCTTTCAGCAATTTATCCACCGTTTCTTTCACGAAGGACATGTTTCCAGGATCGTTTACACTATGGAGAAAAGACGGAGTTTGAGGGGGAAGGAGGTGGGGAAGGAAGGCGGGCAGCAAAGGGTGAGAAGTCAGGAAAGATCGTGGAGGGAGAGAAAAGTGAAGAAGCGATGCGAGGAGGAAGAGGGAGTAAATCAAGCACAACGAAAAGGAGCAGGGGGGAGGAAAGGAAAGCAAGAGAGGCGCCAGAGGAGGAAGGAGAGAGAAAAGAAGGGGGTCACGCCGGGGGAGAAGGGGGTTGAGAAGGGGGCAGGATTGTTCTGGTCAGTTTGGTGCCTCGGCGAGACGCAGCCCTCCCTCCCTCCGTCTGTCCGTGTCCCCTCCCCTCCCCTCCCCTCGCCTCCCCGCCAGGCGCCGCTCCTACCTCTGGGCGCAACAGACCACGGCCACCAGGAGAGGAGCGGAGAAGATGCCGAAGATCCTGCCTCCCCCGAAGCCCCACATCCCTCCGCTCCGGGCTCTCTTGCCGCCGCCGCCGCCGCCACCGCCGCGTGCGGTTCCGGCTGCCCGAAAGCCGCTGAGGAAGAGGCAAGGCGACAGTCCCCGATCCTTCCCCTCCTCCGACGCTGCCCCCCTCCCGCCTGGCCGACGCATGAGGCGGTTGCGAAGCTCCGAAGGAGGGGAGGAGAGCGAGAGCTGGAGATACGGAGGAGAGGTTCTCTCTCTCTCTCTCTCTCTCTCTCTCTCCCCCCCCCCCACAGCACACACAACGCACACACACTCGAGGAGGAGCCCTCCCGGTCGCCTGCCCGCCCGCCCGCCCGCCTTGCCCGGAGAGGGAGGACGCTGCGCGGCTTGGGGCTCCGACTCGCCGCTCAGGGCACTGGCGAGGCGCGGCCGTGGGGCTCCGAGGGGCGCCTCCTCCTCTTTCTCCCCCGAGGAGATTCTGGGCGGTTCTGGACGGCGTCCATGCCACAGAGGCACCCCGGCGCGCGTTATGCCAGGACACCTCTCGCCGGGCGGCAGGCGCCTCCTCAGCCTCTGGGAGCCCCCCTCCCGCCCCCTCCGCAACCTTTCTCCGCCCTCGCCTCCTCTCTCCGCCACTGCCTCGGCCCGAGGCTCCTGGGCTGGCGGGCGACCGAGCCAAGCCCGGCTGAGCTCTGAGGCGCGGAGCCTGGTGGAGCGCCCGGCGCCAAGTCAGGCGCGGGGCAGGAGGCGGCGGGGGCGTCAGCCACAGGTGAAGACGGCCCTGATAGAGGTGCCTCAGGGAAGCGCGGGGCCACCCCTTCCCGCGCACTCCCAGGTCCGGATGGCGGGAAGGGGAGGCTGCCAAGGAACCGGGCCTGGTGACTTCTTCCTGGCCTGGGTAGCTGTGGGTGGCGTTTCTCCCCCCCCCCCCCCCACAAGGCCACTCCGAATCGGCCCGAAGTCCCCCACGGTGACACTTCTGTTAACCTCTCCACAGTGACTGGGGCCTGGGGGTTAAACTATGTGGTGGCTACAGATTTGCATGTGGAAAAATAAAGTGCTTTTAAGCCTCTGCTCACATGCTCCTTTTTCTTTTCTTTTAATAGCCTGCATGACATTTTCCTGTTTGGAGGGATAGATTCAAAAATGATGCTGCCCTGACTATTTGAAGGCATATAGCACCTAAATCCAGCCAAGTCCTTGCAGCATATAGGGCAGCTACTTACAATGTAAGCACCCTACAACATGAATAAATAATTACTTACTAAGTAAGTGATTAACAATTTGCTGCCCTTTCCTAACATCCTCCATCTGGTGCTGCCTGAGGTGAGCCTCTTACTGACAAAGGGCAGGACCGGCCCTGCAGCTCAAGTAACACCACAGTAATTACCCCTCCTTCCACAGCTAGATCATTTCTAGAACTCTGAAGGTCCAGCTAACCTGATAAAATGAATTATTTTACTTCATTTAATTTGCTCCAAAATGTGAGAAGCCTGCGCTGACTGGGGGGGGGGGGGTCTGCCTGCTCCTTTTGCAAAGCAGTGCCCTGGACATCTGCCTCAGAGTTCTTCCCCGACTTTTAACCCATCAGTCCAGCCCTTCATTTCCCTTCCTCAAAGGAATGGTGGTGACCACCTGTCAATTGCCCAAGGGGTGTCCTGTGGAGGACAAAATCCCCAGGAGGGTAGTATTTTCAGGCACACTTTGGAATACTTGGTGACTGAAGTGCAGCCAACTATGAATCCGCAGTACCCCCTGTAGCAATAAATGCCCTCCACTGACTTCATGTCTCCTCCTAATCCAGGGGACCCTTGGGTACAAAAGCCTCCATTAGGGTTTGTCCCACTTATCTGTCTGCTCTGACATCTGACTGCATCTCTGTTCTTGACTTTTACCATTCTAGCTCCACCACTGTCAGCCATTTGAAGGGATCCTCCATCTTCAAAAGCATGTGCCCTTTCTCTCTTGCTGCCTACGCTTATATTTGGCTGTGATGCCTACTCTCAAGTCCATCCTTATTACTGTTGACATTTATATCTCACCATTCTCCCACGGAGCTCAAGTTTGGGCGCATGGTCTTCCTCCCCCTTCTTCTTTTTACAGCGATCTTGAGAGGTGAGTCAGGCAGAGAGATCATGTCTGATGGCCACATTGACCTTCAAGACTGAATGGTGACTTGACCCTCAGATTCCTGAGCCCAAATCCAACACTCTAACCACTGCACCATACTAATGTCATTGTTGTCCATGGACTGGCCCTAAGTGAGGATCAGATAAAGAGGCATGCAAATGTCAGGGTGGATATTTAACACTGTGGTCGCTATAGTCCGGGAACATCTGAGTCACCAGATGTTTTGGACTCCCAGCTTTCAAAATCCCTTATTATGGGTTATGCCAGAAGGGTATTCTGGGAGTCCAAAAAATTTGGAAGGCCATGACTTCCTTACCCCTGAATGATATGATAGTGGCACTCTCAGAACGGATGCACCAGTTCAAGGACAACTCAAGACCCTCAAGTTTAAAATCCAATACTACTTTTCCATTCCTGAGATATAATAAATTAAATAATAATCATTTGCCATTCTTGACTTACATCCCAGACTGGAACTTATTAGGGTCAGTGTTCAAGTCTGTTCTGCTAACCTGCAGCAAGGTTCAGCTGAGGGTTAACCTGTGTTAAAGAAGTGAACTTCCCATTCATTCGATAATCTCCTAGTGATTGAATGTCATTTGTAGCATTCAGAAAAACCTTGGTTTCTTTTTTTTACTTGCTGATTAGCATGTGATGGACCTCACTGGATGGGCATCATGTGATTTTTTTTATTGCCCATGTGAAAAATGGAGGGAGGGGTCAGGGAGAACCACACTGGGCGAAGTTTAAACCTTGCCAATCCAGAAGGTACTCATGCACTTACAAGGGGAAAAGAAAGAAAGAAATACTTCTCCACCCATTACATAATTAACGTAGTGTCTAATTTAATTTCCCATGACTTGACTGCTCCCAGACTTTCACATACTGCATGTTTCAAAAAGTAAAGAAATTGTAGAGCTGGAAAACATGCAGAAAAGGGCTATCTAAATTGTCAAGGGGCAGAAGCAGCTTCCCTGAGATATAAGATCACAATGTTTGGAGGTGGGTGTTGGCTCAGAAAAAATAAAAATATGTGGGTGAGGGTCATGCGCAAGATGGATAATATTATGCCTCATCTCAAGGAAGGGGTTAGAAAAAAATGTTTCTCTATAGCTAGAGCTAACACTAGAGTTTGGGATGATCTACCAAAGATGGAAAGTAGAACATTCAAGACAATGAAAAGAAGTTTTTTTAAAAAAACCCATCATTAAATTGCAGAATTCACCATAATAAAGACATCACCTTGGACAGTTTTAAAAGAGAAACACATACATGGAGTATAAAATGGGTACCAGTCATGGTGGCTACATATTACTTCCCAATTATCAGAAGCAGCAGGCCTCTCATCACCAATTGGTGCGGAACATAAATTGGAAAGATCCTATTATACGTTTGTCTTACTTGGGGGCTTGCCATAGGCTTGGGGATGGCCACTATGGAAACAGGAGGTCAGACTAGCTAGGCCTTCAGTCTGATCTGGCATGGCTCCTCTTTTTTTAATGTGTGTTCAGCTTCCTCTGAAAATTCATCGTTTCTTGGATTAAAGAATTATTTATTTTGATATGACACCATCTAATTAAGGAAACATACATCATCATCACATTCTAAGCCCTATATAGGCAAATTGGACAGAAGTACAAGGTGTGAACAAATCAACACTTATGCAAAATGTGTAATATATTTATCTAATTAAGGTTACCTCTCCTGTTAAGGTTTGCTGTGAAATGTCTTTCACTGAGAGCTCATGAAAGTAGAAATTCAATTTATGGGTAAGTAACATTTACTTGTTTCTTTGAGTTCTTTCTTCTATGTGATGCTTTAGAAATTTCAAATAGTTATAATGCATTATACATTCTTTGAAGTCTGAGCACAAGATGGTATGTATCTTTTAGACAGCAGTCTATTGGGGGGGAAATATAGAATAAATAGAATCCACTAAGTGATTTCTCAGTTTTGTTTTATAGAAAATAAAATCTTGCTGCTTTTTAATCCCAGCTGTCTGCTTGTCATTCCCAGGTGTTAAACTGGATCAAGGTTATCAGAGAAGGCAGGGCAGGGTAAATGAAGTTTTAAGTTTAAGGAAAAATTAAAAATTGAAAAATTAAAAGCAAAACCTTGCACTTTCAAGAAAAGGTGTATGTACCACTGCAAATTTTAGTCCTGATGTGAGAAAGAGATATCAAATACGGAGCAAGATTCTCCAAAAAAAAAGAAAGAAAGAAAAAAAGAAAAGAAAGAAAAAGAAAAGAAGAAGGAAAAGAAAAGAAAAGAAGAAGAAGCACGATAGTGAACATTAAATGTCCCCAAAGGAAATGAAAATCAAGCATCCATGCTTCACCTTAAAAAAAGTTATTTATATTTTAAGAACATCAAATCTTTTTAAGCAAAAGGATATGTGCCTCTAGTATGTATACTCAATGGCCAGCCAATTTCGTTTGAAATTTGTTACATATTGAGCAGAGAGTAAGGGAACAGAAGATGGGCCTGTTTGTTTGTTTTTAGCCACAGAGCACCCTGATTGCAGAACTCCTTCACAAGGGAAGAGAAGCTGTCTCCCTCCTCAAAAGAGTTTTCAGCAAGTAGTCAGAACTGCATTAAGCTTTTTTTTTTGGGGTGGGGGGTGGGGGAATAACATGTCATAGCTATGGATCTTCAAGCCTCACCTTAGGCCCAAATCAAAAACGGTTGAGTTCAAGCTCAATGGAGAGTCAAGAAGGCAAGACTATCTGCAAAAGGTAGGGGCTGTGTGCAGAAAAGGGGGTGGGAGGACATTCAAATCATGTTGCATTCTTCTCTCGGTTGCCAGCCAGATTCAACATCCACCCACCTCCCCTTCATTCTGTGTGGCATAACAAGGGGACAGCTGAGGAGGCATGTAGAAGAGTGGGTTTTTTTTAAAAAAAAATCCTTCTGCCCCTTAAGGCACCTAGGCCACCCTGGCTTTGGGATGAGGCGGTTAGGGTAGTACTGTTGCAGTTAGCTGTCAGAGGCAGTGTGGAGCTCCTTGAGTAAATTCTTCATGTTACTTTGGTAAGTATCCTGACACATTTTTTTTTTTGAGTGGAGGAAAGTCTCTTTCCTCCTGCTCCTCTAAGGCCATATGGCTACAGGAGACAGGGGACAGAACCTTTGATTATTGTTTGCTTGCATTTACCGATACAAAGCTGTAGGGCCTGTGTGAAGGTATGGATGCAAGTGGACACCCTTGGCACTTAACATATGTGAACTGATGATTCTTCCTCCTTCAGTTTTGTAAAGCCTGCACTGAATGGTGGGAGTAAATTAGGTGAGTCATATATGTCTACTATGCAGACCCCCTTTTTGTAACTGCATAAAATGTTTGCCTATTTAAACCCAGTGAAGGCCTCTTATTTTTCTTGTTTAAAGGGCATGGCTGCAAAATTACCATTTCATACAGTAAAGCAAAAAGATATCCAGCCAGAGGTAAAACGTATCTTTTAAGTAAAACAAAATATATTGAGAAAGCAAAACTTGCTGGATTTAAATGTCTGTCCCACTCAATTGGGGGGGGGGGGGGAGCCAGAGCGAGCAAGAGAGAGAGAGAGAGAGAGAGAGAGAGAGCAATCTGGATGTCATGGGGACAAAGCTTTCCACAAGAAATTGTGTTGAAAAGGTATTGCCTCCTACAACTTTTAACCTCATTACTATATTAGAGGGGAAAGAAAAAAGGTCTTCTCTTTCTCATCTTACTGAATGGGCAGAATGCTATAGGGAAAGGTTATACTGGGAGCAAGACTTTGAGGTTCAGAAGATGGACTTTGGAATAGGAATTCAACCATTTCCTGACGGTACTCCCCTTGAAAAACTGGGCTCACAACATCAGAGTGGTCCAAGGCTCAGCTTTACATCTGGGTGATGGGATGGTTCATTTTTGCCTCCCAGGAACTCTTCCCTGAACACCAACCTAAAATGGTGTAGAGAGTGTAGCTTCTGCATCAGTGCAGCTACTGGCAGGTCACTCTGAAAGGTGACAGTGGTGATATAATATGGAATTTTAATATGCAGTACTGCTGATCATTTGACCACTGATATGCTTTTAAAGTCTTGCATAACAAAAATATAAAATTCTGGTGATGGAGAAAGAGCTCTTAACATGCAGTTAACACTGCACCACTCCCTGTTCTCTTCTCAAAGTGGCCTTCCAGGAAAGCTTGTTGCTGTTTCTGATTTTACTTATTAAATCTGCTAATTTTTTAAAATTCTTTTATGTAATTTCATTATTATCATTTTTCTTTTGCATTTATGGTAATTCCATGCTTGTTGATGAACAATGCATTTGCTTCTCATGTCCCAGAAATTAATCAGTGGCATAGTCGTATATTTATGTGATCATAAATGTGGAATTTTCCACTTAAGACTTCATATTCTCTAGAGAGCATATGGCAAGGCAGGTGTCAGTATCATAATTTTATTATGCAGAATATTACTGGGCATGTAGAATGGAGTCGTGCCTAGCTGCACACTTTATTTATGGACAAATCAAGAATCAGGTTCCTGATGGTCTTCCAGACTCACATTTATTTTTTAGCTTTTTAGATTTCTTAAGGCGTCACCGTGTCTGATAAGCCAATATGTTATAAATGCCATCTTGGTAAGTTGCCAAAAAGCTATCAATCACAAGCACAAGTTCTGAAGAAAGCAAATGTCAGCTTCTATGAATAGCCATGTGCTGTGATTTTAAAACACATGCACACATGCACTCAAGCATCATTTTCAAATTCTTGGAGGTCGTTCCCACCCCCCCTTTTAGGACTAAACTAGACACAATATGCAGCTGTGTCCATCTTTTCACTATTTTTTAACACCGAAGGCAGCCCCAAGAAGTTGCACGTTGAGCAAAGGCAGAGAGAGGGAGAAGGGAGAAGTTTAATTCTTATGTGACATTTTTCTGCTCAAAATTGTACCCTATCAACAATTCCATATTTGAATACATTTTACCCCTGTCGGTTAAAGCAGAATTATTTTGAGAAAGCTTCTGGACAGAGAAAAAAGAAAGCTTCTGTTGATAGTTTTTCCTGTGAGTGAAAACACATTACTCTTCATCACATTTAAGGCCTTCATAACCAAGACACTGATCCTGTGTCTAAAAAGAGCACTCCCCTAAGTAGATAAAATGTCTGATTGCGGAAACACATTTAAAACTGAAGCACGACTGTCATCACAATGATTGCTGGAATTTTAAACAATGGCTTCCTTTGCATGTTCAGTTTTGGAGACATACATTCCAAAGGAGATCACTTAGATGGAGAGAAAGCATTGTAATGTAGACAGGACCAACATTTCCTCTTGTGAAGCCTCTACTTTAGACCCCAGATCTTCTTTCTTCCCCCCCCCCCTTTTCCTCTTGGTGTGGTTGCAGCAGTTAAAGCATTGGTCTAGAGCTTGGAACATCTAAATCGAAATCCTGACTGAGCCATGAAATTCTATGGGTGATCTTGAGACAGGTTCTTTTTCAGCTGAATGCAGGAGTTGTTTTCAAGTTCCACCCAAATGGGGAACAAGGAAGAGGGAAACTACTTTGGCATCACTTTTTGTCCTTGGAGAAAAGCTAGTCTCTTGTCATCCTTGCTTGGTTGGCACAGGTAAGCCAGGTGAGTGAATAATTGGACGAATGAATAACAACAAAAAATGAAAGCATTAAGTATTGTGGCACATTAAAGACCAGCAGATTTATATGAGAGTTTATACTTCCTTTGTGTTGAAGGAACTGGATTGTAATTCACAAAAACTCATGCTGAAATAAAGGAACCACAATACTTTCATATTAGTTTTGTTTTGGGGAATACATGCTGAAACAGACTTGCACAGCTACCTCTCTGAAAACTGCTACAACTGATGAGTGACATGTTTGATGCCCGATCTTTGAACATCTTCAAACATTTTGATGTCTCATCATTTGAGACTTCATCTGTTCACTGCCTCCTCACCTAATAGCTGAATGGAAAATTCCAAACACATGGTACCAGGGGAAAGCCTTTAACCATACACTCCCTCAAGCTCTGACCTCACCTTAAGAAGTATGCCTAGTAGACTTTTCTATCATGAAATTTTGGGACATTCATTTATAATTTTTCTACCTTCTCCCACAAGATTTTGACATGTGCCTTAATAAGTAATTTTTAAAATCATGAAAGCCCATACTGAATGTTTGATTTCAGTGGTCTAATAAAGATATCACCTCTTTTAAACTTTTATTGTGCAATGGACCACACAGCGCTCTCTCTCTCTCTCTCTCTCTCCTTTTATTTGGAACATCGGATGATACATTCATTGAGGATACTACATGGATTTTGAACATCATGCAAGCTGGACTGCAACCCATCTGCTGGACTGAAACTGAGTATAGCATCTGCTTGCAAACTCTCCAGCAACATATTAATTCGACAGTAATTCAGCTTTGATCGGGTTTACTGTCTGGCGAGTTAACCAAAATGCGTTTCAGCTTTGTGGTGGGGACAGCTTAGTTTCAGTGTAGCTGTTCTCCACCCACCTCCAGGCAAAAAGGAAACGTGATTTCTAAAACAGGCATATGGGTGCGGGGAGGGATACATTGAGGGACTGACTGCCTCCTCTCCTAATACCTGAGTGGAAAAATCCAAACACATGTTTCCAGAGGAAGCATTTAACCACACACACTCTCAAGTTCTGACCTTGCCCAGCAGACTTTTCCATCATGAATTTTTGGGACATTCATGTATACTTTTTTCTACACTCTCCACAAGATTTTGATTCATGCCTGAAGAACTGACTTTAAAAAAAAAATCATGAAAGCTTGCGCTGAGGGTTTTGTTTTAGTGATCTAATAAAGGTGTCACCTCTCCTGAACTTTTATTCCTTCCTTCAGGTTCTCATACGTAATCAATTCTTCGGCCTCTCACACAAGTTCCATCTCTTGCTCACATTTACATGAACTGGGCAACCTGTCTACTTAACTGGCACCTGTGCAACAGTAAAATCTAGTATACTGTATGACACGTGTGCCTGAAACAACATATTGCACATACTTCCAATAAAATATTGCAGTAATTCACATCTCATATGAATTCAGTGCTCAAGCCTCTCTGTGTCAGCCAAGAACAGGAGTCTTGGAGTGTTGTTATTCAGGCCTCTCAAAGGAGAGAGTTGGCAGCAAGAAGAAGGGAAATGACATTATTTTTCTTTTCCACTGCAAGGCCTTCCTTTGTGATGCTGTGTTAGAGTGCTGAAGTTTAGGAAAGTCTGCCATTCTGGAATGTAAATATTTTGTTGTGCGCTCTCTCTCATGGTCTCTCTCTCTCTCTCAATGTCCCTCCCCATACCTTATGTATAGTCAAATGCATATACTTACAGAGCAGTGGGGTGGGCAAAGTGAGGTTCTCCACATGTTGCTGGAATGCAACTCCCATCATTCTTAGGCTTCATAGCCAAGGTCAAGAATGCTGAAAGTAGCAGACCAAAATAATAATAAAAATAAAAAAATAAAATGAGGAGAGCTGCGCCCAGCCCTAACACAAAGAGAGAAGAAGAGTGATTCTGATGTGTGGGAAAGGGGGAAATGTCCTTTACTTCCTCCAAACACATTCCCAAATTGTACAATGAAGAAGGAGCCTTCCCTTCAGGATATTCCTGGAATATGGACTGCTGGCAAGTGACATGCTGCACCTTACAACGACGAATGAAGATCTTCATCAGGAGGACTTTAAACTGAATTGGAAATGGGAGGGTGACACAAGATCGGAGGTAAAGATAGATGGTTTATGCACAATAAGAGGAACAGACTGAACACCTCTAATGGAGCCCAATAATAATCTTTCAAAAAAAGAGAGTCAGAAATAAAGCAGGCCACAATTCACACAATCTCCAATGTCTATATACGAATGGCAGGAGTATGGGAAACAAACAAGATGAACTGGAAATCCTAGTTCAGGAAGGTAAATATGATTTGATGGGGAGAACTGAAATTTGGTAAGATGTCTTCAATGACTGGAATACAGCTACTGAAGGATAAAAATTGTTCCAAAAGAACAGAATGAATAGAAATGGAGATAGAGTCGCAGTATATGTCAAAAATACATATTCCTGTATAGAAATACAGATGGATGAGCTTGGTTGTCCCATCAAGAGCATCTGGATTAATATAACTAGGGTGAAAAACAAAAGGAACATGATAGTTGGAGTCTACTAATGACCACGCAATCAAGGAGAAGATCCAGATGAAACCTTTAAAAAATAAATTGCAAGAATTTCAAAGAGACATGATGTACTGTATTTTTCCGTGTATAAGACGCCCCATGTATAAGACTTTTCTAACCCAAAATTAAGAAATCTAAGTGGTGCTTAGCAAAAGGAGGGGGAAAGGGATCAAAACAATCCCTTGGCTGCACGATTGCTTTGATCCCTTTCCCCCTCGTGCAGCCACAGGATTGCTTTGATCTCTTTCCCCCTCCTTTTGCTAAGCCCCATGGGGCTTAGCAAGTAGCAAGTGGAGGGGAAAGCAGGGATCAAAGTGCTGCAGGATCACTTTGATCCCTGCTTTCCCCTCCACTTGCTAAGCTCCATGGGCTTAGCAAGTGGAGGGGAAAGCAGGGATCAAAGCGCTACAGGATCGCTTTGATCCCTTTCTCCCTCCACTTGTTTTTGTTCTCTCCTTAGCTTACTTCCATGTATAAGATGGCCCTCAATTTTTAGTCTAAAGATTTTAGACAAAAGTACAGTGGTGCCTCGCTAGACGATGTTAATCCGTTCCGCGAAGATCGCTGTCTAGCGAAAACATCGTCTAGCGAAGCACGTTTTCCCATTGGAATGCACTGAAATCTCTTCAATGCGTTCCAAGGGAAAACGCAGTCGTCTAGCGAAAATCTCCCATAGGGAAACATCATCTAGCGAGTGCGGGTCCCCATCGGAATGCACTGACAGCTGCACGGACAGCTTTTTACCACTAGTCGGCGCATTCCTATGGGGAAACCTCATCGTCTAGCGAAAATTCCCCATAGGAGACATCGTTTTGTGAAGCGCAGTAGCGATCGCAAAAAGGCATCGTCTAGCGATTTCCTCATCCTGCGAGGCAATCGTCTAGCGAGACACCACTGTATTGTCTTATACATGGAAAAATACGGTAGTATGAATGGGATTCAATTATCCTAATACCTGTTGGGAAGAGAATTCTGCCAAATATGGCCCTTCCAAGAAACTCTTGACTTGTGTGGCTAATAATCCAGCATACATGTGGCTACACTCTGCTTTTGTTTCCTTTGAAATCAAGAACTCAAGTACAACATGGTCACTTTCCCCCAGAATTCCCTTTACTGCCACTTCTGCCACCAAGTCATCTCTATCGGCTAGAATCAAGTCAAGGATCGTTACGTCACTACTTTTTCCCTCCACGTTTTGTAGGAGAAAATTATTAGCCACATTAGGAAGTGGAAAGAAGTCCAGGTCACAAAGGAAGAGTACAGACAAATAGCAAAGAACTGCAGGGATGGCTTTCAGAAGACAAAAGCTGAGAATGAGCTGAGGTTAGCAAGAGATGCTAAAAGCAATAAAAAAGCATTATTCAGGTATGTGCATAGCAAAAGTAGGAGAAAAGAAATAGTGGCTCAACTACTCAGTGGAAGTGAGAAAATGATGACAGATGACAAAGAAAAGGCAGATGTGTTCAATTCCTACCTTAGCCCAGTCTTTCCTCAAAAGTCAGTCTATCACCCTCCAGGCAAATGTGTAGTACAAATGGAGGGGACAGGATTGCAGCTTGAGATTGATAAACAAATAGTCAGTGAATACCTTATTATTTTGAATGAGTTCAGATCTCCAGAGCTGGATTCACTGCATCCAAGAGTATTGAAGGAACTGGCTGAAGAACTCTCAGAACCACTGTCCATTATTTTTTTGAAACCATGAGAAGTGCCAGATGACTGAAGGAGCGCTAACATTGTCCCTTTCTTCAAAAAGGGCAAAAAGAAGGAATCTGGGAACTACAGACCAGTCAGCCTGAGATCAATCCCAGGGAAAATTCTGTAGCAGATTATAAAGCACTCACTCTGCTGGTATCTTGGAAATGATGTAGTAATAACTAGAATCCAACACAGATTTCTCAATAACAAATCCTGCATATTAATCTTATCTAATTGTTTGGTCAGGTAACCTCCCTGGTAGAGGATGGGAATGCTGTAGACATAATATATCTTGACTTCAGCAAAGCCTTTGACAAAGTATCCCATGATATTCTGATAAGCTAACTAGGTGTGGGCTGGATAGCACAAGTGTCAGGTGGATGCATTGTTGGCTACAGAATCATACCCAGATTCAATTCAATACAGACTCAGATTCAATTCAAGCAGATCAATTTACTCTCTTCACTTCTTATCTGTTTTCCATTTCTATGGCTGACACCCTACAATTCCATGTTACAGCTGCTCTTAATCAATAGACTCTCAATCTGCAAAGTGATGGCTCTCTCTTGACCATTTTGGGGAATTCCCAGGCCGTAGGTGCAAATTGTCTATAGAAAACAATGTAGAAATTCAAGATTTTAGGTTCACTATGCTTGAAGCATGTTCTCTTCTCCCACAAAAAAATTGAAAGAGCTCATGTAAAGCATCAAACCAGAAGTTCTATCTCAGTGAGATTAGATGAGTTACTCTAAAATATCTTTACTTGTCTATCTTCAGCCCTGCTCTCAGGGCTGGGTGTGTCTTCTTTCTTTCTTTCTTTCTTTCTTTTTTGTTCACCAATTTCTGTCCTGGTTATTCATCTGGTTAATCTGGGAGTCCTGAAGTATGTTGAAAAAGCTCAGTTGCTCTGGGGTAGCTATTTTTTCCTGACAAACTAGTAGGGAGTTAACAGCTCAAATTTGTTATTACAAATAATGATGCTTGTATATGCAGCATAGTTTATGTTTGTGGAATAGGGACTGAACAATGTTCAGCTTTACTTCCCCAAGGTCAATTTCCTTTTTTAAAATCAAGTTTCCTCCCTCAGATTTAGAAAGAAAACTGCAAATTTTGTAAAGTTCTTTGCAAAAACATAGCCAGCTGAAATTCTTTCTGTCCCTACTGTAGAGCTGCATATGGTCATAGATATAGCAGTATGTGTTCACTTGTGTTACAAATTGTATTTGTCATACTTGGTCTAATAGAAATCATTACAATTAGAGAGAAGTATCTTTGTTACTCACCTTGTGTCATAAATCGCATATAGTTTTTTATTCTCTTCCACTGCATTCCTGAAAATAAAACAGAAATATCTTTAGTCAATGCGTCCCATGTCTATTATTCTTTTCATTGGCTGTTTTAGCTTTACTGCCATTTTTGGTATGTTTTTGCACCTTTTTTGTACTAACTTCCTTCATCAATCTCATCACTCACTGAAGGCTTCTATCTCAAAACATTGTTCATCTAAAGGCTCACCTCATAACAGCAAACAGTAAAGCTTTGTATAAAAGTACATCTATCCTATAGCATTAGCTTAACCTGTTTGGATTGTGGGGATTTGTTTATCTGTTCGTCCATCCATCCGTCCGTCCGTCCGTCCGTCTGTCCATCCATCCATCCATCCATCTTATATACCACTAAAAATGTGATACACTCTTTGGGTTCTTGTGTATTGAAATTAGATATACAGTGCAAACCAGAAAAACGGCAGTGCCGATCATCAAGTGCCGGTAGAGAGTTGTAGAAAAATAGAATACATAACTAATTTAGTGTGGGTTCCACTACTTCTTTACTCTTTTGCTTCAGAGGGAATTGTTTCTGCAGCTGAAACCCAAGGATCTTTCATATGTTAAACTAAAAATAAATAGGAAAAAATTAAAAAAGGAAAAGGAAACTCATGCCTTATTTCAAAACCATCAGTCTGTAATATAAACACCCAGTTTGGATTGACTGGAGTAAGCTAAAGCCATACAAACTGTCCCCCAATTTCCAAGCAATAACTGCAAAAACCATAAACTATTTGTATCCCAGCTTTCTACGTAGGAGCTCAGGGCAGCTAATTTAGTGTTGCCACCATCTCCTCTCACATGGCTACAGCGAGGAAAGTTGTATTTCCAGTGAACCGTGCTCTGTTTTTTATGCCCTCACTGAGAACTTTGTTTTTTAAAATCGTTTACTGAAACCAGACTGGATTACTATATGAAGGTCAAAGTGGTTTATATTAATAAAATATAGTTAACACTAGCCACAATTTGTTATGGTTTGGATATAACCCTTGGTTGGACTGGGCAAGAACAGAGACAAATACTCCTAATCTCGTGATTATATTGAAGGACCACAGGTGTATGTGTGTGTGTGTGCATGAGAACAGACTTCATGGACATAATGATAAATGACGGTATAATCCAGGGTTGCAAAGTATTCCTGAAAGGTTGAATGAAGCCCCCAAAAGCCATTGTTGCAGCCTCACCCCATGGATTTTCCTCAAAATTCAGCAAAAAAAATGACTAGCTGTGCCCCAAGAAACATCCAGGGCACATGATTGCTCATTTTGGCCATTATGTGTAGAATCAGACCCATTGTATATGTTTTTCACATGGAGAAGTTGGAACTAAAGTTTTTCAGAAGTTGTAGCCGTAAAGCTGAATTGGAAAAACAGCTGAACAGAGCTGATCACAGTAATCTCGTCACAAAACCTAAGAGGAGCAGGGATGTAAATATTCATATATTAACATAATAGTCCCCCCAACTTTTGCTCAGCAATTGATGACACATTTTGTTTTCTACACTCTAGGGATATCCTTTTGTTGCTGATGATGATGATGTTTACCTTACAAAGCAATCATAAAGGAAAGAATTTGCAAAGCCCAAAGCTCTAAGCATCATGGTTCCTATTAAAAATTATTCACATCAACCTCACACTAGCTAATAACCAGCATGTGCTTATTAAGAGCCAATATTATTAAGCAAGGAACAACTGTGGGCAG
Source organism: Intellagama lesueurii (assembly GCA_037013535.1). NCBI lineage: Eukaryota > Metazoa > Chordata > Lepidosauria > Squamata > Agamidae > Intellagama > Intellagama lesueurii. Next base: position 93,204,942 of record JBAJHW010000003.1, on the reverse strand, counting down.
CCAGGCAGTTGCTGCTGCTGGTAAATCAAATGGAGAACATATGGTTTTGCTGCCGCGACCATCCGGAGTGCTGTGTTGCTGAGATAATGACGTTTTATGTTTGGGCTTATTATGACTCAAGATACAGATTCAGCTTTAGAGAGCAAAATGAAACACCACAAACATGACAGAGGGAATAACACTGTACTTGAACCATACTACATTTAACCTGGGCTGAGCATCCTGGAGATTGGGAACCATTTCAAAATAGGATTTCAGGCTGCCATCCAGGAAAGACATTATGTACTTTAGCCATATTAGCTCTGAGTCCGATCCTCAGACAAACCATTAATGCCAATGTACCTCTTTTAACAGTATATGATTGTGGGAAAGTGCATAATGGCAGGTTGGCTGAAAGAATAGCACTGTCCTGATGATCATTCAGCGCCATCAGCTTGCCTCCTCATTATGTAGAGACAAATGATTATCTTTGTTTTCTAATTTTGTGCGGAAAGGGCACAAATAGCCATCTCTAACATGTTCTAATCACTTAGGGTATTTGGTCCTTATTTGTTATATATATGTTCTGCTCCCTGCTTTCCTTCAAGATGGTGTATTTCTTCTTGGGTAGAGACTACTGTGGGTCTCCTCTCATTTTTTAATCTTCACAACAACCATTGGACACAGGTTAGGTTGGGGAAAGGTGACTGCCTGGGTCAACACCACTCAGTATGCTTCACAGCCAAGTGGGGATTTGTGCCATATCTCCCCAGGGGTGATCAGTGGACTGGCAATCAAGCCCTATGAGGAAAGACTGAAAAATCTGGCATTCAAGAGAAAATTAGACAATTATCTGTAAGGTATACTTTAACTTGGATTCCTGCACTGAGCAGGGGATTGGACTCAATGGTCTTATAAGCTCCTTTGAACTCCATTATTCTATGTTTCTACCAATACTAGTCCAACACTCTAGCCCATATAGCTCAAGAAGAAAAACTTAGACAGGGCTGCTTCCCCAAGGTTCATCAGTAGAGCTTGGCTGCCAGTGAGATTTCAGACTCTGCTGGCATCCTCTCAATGGCAGATCAGGGCACGTCTCTGTCTCCAGACCCTTTTGATTATAGGAAGCAGCGCTATACACAAATGTTTTCAATTAATGTTGTTCATTAACCACCACCCCCATGGAACACAACCTGGCATTGAAGAAACATAATTGATGAAATGGGCCCAGGATCATCTTTTCAGGAGATGATGCAGGCCTCAGTTGCCCCTGTGCTGCCACATAGCCTTTTGTTCTGCCAGAGACTTGGTGGCACTGAGCCCTTGTCTCTTAGTACACAGTAAGTACAGAAAACTGTGCAGAAAAAGCCAGACATTAGGATGGGTTACTGTGTCTTTTAAAAACCATGCTTCATCTGGGTGTCCTCCAATTGTGCTCAGTAATTGGCTTGATAGGGCATCAAATAGAATCTTTCAAGGGGTTAGCACCCCTCACTGACCTCAAACAACTAGAACTGCCTGTCCTGTCTCAAGGTCCGTGTTATTCTGCCATTAAGACTGATGCAGAACATCCTGAAAATGGTAATCCTCAGAATGTGTCCCAGATAACTTCTACACTTCTGACAGGTATTGTAACCCAGCTGCTTCAGGGAGTTTCCGTGCAGGAGAGGGGCTGACTTAAGTTTTCCTGATGGAATGCTGAGCACATTGCGAAATGCACTGGGTTTTCTCTTCTGAGAAATCTTCCATTATTGATTTTGTGTTTTGCTCTTTAACAGTTTGATGCAACTCTCTTTAAACAAATCAATAACATTTCTAACATGACATTTTAAGTTTGGAAAGTGGGGAAAACAAAGAAAGGGCTGGAATCATAGTGCTGTAGAGCTGGGAGGGACCCTGGAAGTTATGAAAGCAAACCCCCCCCCCCCCCATTCAAGCAGGAAATGCACAGGTAGAACATCGCTGATAGAAACCTCCAGTGCAGGAGAGTTTACCATCTGCCAAGGTAGTCCATTCCATTGTCCAACAGCCATTATTGTCAAGAAGCTCTTCTGAAGGGTTAGTCAAAACCTCCTTTCTTGAAATTTCAATCCTTTAGTTCTTGTCCTACCCACTGGAACTGCACAAAATAACCTTCTCCACCTTCCATGTAACAGTCCTTTAAATATGGGAAGAAGGTTATCATACCACCTCTCAGTCTTTTGTTCTTCAGGATGAACATACCCAGCCTCTTCACCTCTGCCTCATAGAGTTAATTCTTCCTTGATTTGGTTTTCTTCTCAGTTTTTATAGATTCAGAACATGACTACACAGCTGGTTGGGTGCTAGTTTAGATGTTACTCAATAAAAGGTGAGGAAAGAAAGCATTGCACTTCTGCTGATTTCAGAAAATACATGGCTGCTGACTAATCATCATAAAAGAGGAAGTCCCATCACAGCTTCTGTGGCTATCAACTAAAGGAATGCAGAGAGCAAGAGAAGATACTGTCTGGTGCAGAAATATTTTGTAGTATTTAAACACCTACACTGGTTGTCAGTTTACTTCTGAGCACAATTCAAGGTGATGGTCATTACGAAGGGGGAGGATTTCTGTGACATGTCATTTTTTCCTGCAACCTATGTTTGAGCTTATGGATGGATTTGAATATGTTTATGAGTAATCCGGTGAGAAAGGCCAAATTATTCATAAACATGTTTGAACTTGCTCATGGGTTCAAATGTACGTTGTAAAAAAAAGTGAAATGTCATAGAAATCCTCCCCCTAGCTCTTAACAGCCTGGGAACAGGCAATCTGAAGGATACCTTCCTACCTCGTCAAAAACAAAAGATCTGTGACACTTTTAAGACTAATATATTTATTTCAGTATGAGCCTTTGTGGATTATGATCCACTTCTTCAAATACACAAAGCACAATAAATGGGCCATAGGTTTATATACTGCATACATGGTTGTAAGAATGCAAGTGGGAACCAAATGGAACGGGCCCAGTGGAAGGACAATTGCATGTTAGCACCTTGCAGCTCACTTCCAAGTTGACAGTAGCAGTATTAGTACAGTTTGTGAACACTGAAGAAGTTGGTAACATTGCATCTGGGCAATAGGAAGATCTGAGTTCTTGTTGTGAAGAGATCTGGGTTTTGGCAAAACCCATAACTTTTATATATATAAAAAATGTTTTCTATGACATGTGATTGCCGAAACAATGGAGTCATCATCAGAAGCTTTCTTTTGAGTGGTCTCAAAATTCAGGCAGATGGCAACCACAGAGAGGACTTTCTTGATCATAGTGACTGGAATACCTCCCTGAGAGAAGTTCAGGCACCAACAGTGATGTCAGCTTGATACGAGGTAAATATTTTTTTTCTTTTAGTTTTTGTTTTCATCTCATGTTATGATCTAGTTATGGCTTATTCCTCTTGTGAATTTATTGTTCTGAAGTGTGTAATTAAAAAAAAGTTTCTTTTAAGCATATGTTATCCTGAGAACCTTGCACCAAAGAACAGCTTATGTATTTGCCACCTAAATAAACAAACAGGAGCAGGAAGACAGGAGGGCCTGGCGTGCTCTGGTCCATGGGGTCACGAAGAGTCGGACACAACTTAACAACTAAACAACAACAAATTATAGGAGCAACACTTCCCCCCTATAACCCTGTAATTTTGGATCTCCCATCAGGTGCTCAATCATCTGGTGGGAGATCCAAAATTACATGGATAACCCCCATCTTCTCTGTTTGACCCTTTATTTCAACCAAAGCCTTAAAAAGTTGTTTTAGGTGGGGGTGGATGCAGTTGTAGGAACGAGATTGCCGGTTCCAGTAAACAGAGTTTCCTGTTCCACAAGGAGATTCTGGATACCTCCTCACCCTAGATTTGAAAAAGCCCAGCTGCTTACACAACAGATCATTGTATGAATAGCAGGAGTGAACAGGATTACAACTCCCAGTGGCCACATGACTGGAGGAAATGGATCAGGTGAATATATAAAACTGAAGCCACCTTGCTTCTTGCAGTAGTTCAGTATTGTTGCACAGTATCCCAAAGTAAGCAAAGTGTGGCTACAATCCAATTTAGACTTGAGTGCACTTAAGCCCTCTGAAATCAATCTCATCTCACTTATGTTTGAGATGGAGGGTGCTTAACATTTGCACCCATGAATCCTAAATGTATGCTCTCTGTGGCTAGTGTCTATCAGGATCAACGCGAGTGACATGATTGCAGTCTTTCAAGCAAACACTTCAGTTCTTTTACAATGGATAGGACTTGATTAGTTTTGAGCCTAGAGACCTATCAAGGGGAATCAACCCTTGCAATAGCCAAAGCAAAACATTCAAGTTATGTGTAAGACTTTCAGGATATTAAAAATACATTGGCACTGACTGAATTATCACTGGAAATTGTTGAAATCACAGTGAGGAGGTTTTGCTTTAATACAAATTTACAGCCATTCCCTTCTCTAAGGCACCAAGTGTTTGCATGGGTGTCAGGTTTTCTCAAATGTTTATGTATGAGAAAAAGCTTCTAGTTTGATGGCTCTAAAGAAAATTTCTTTTTATTTTCTCAGACACCTTTTATTTGGTGCTCAGTATTCTTTAATGTAATTCTCATGCCTAACTTACTCATGATTATAACTTTCACATATACTTCATTGCATCCTCCCAGCTTTCCTAATCCCATAAATAAACAGTAAATGCAATCAGACACACAATCACAAAACCATCAATAATGCATAATTTGGCAGCAATCATGCAAATTAAAAAAAGGGGGGGTTCTTAGTTCCCACTGAAGAAAGGCACTCAACACCTCTCACCACAGGGGTGAAATGGTAAAAGATTGTATCAGAACACTAACATCTTTATTTGCTGAGTCACATCATGCAGGAAGAAAGGAGGGTTTGTCACATGCGAGAGTGTTCTGACATGATGATAGATATGCCAGGACTCTCAAATCTGGGTTTATAAAGTGAGAGGTAGATGTATCCCAGCCAGATGGTTGGAGAACCACACTGTGGTTGAAACCTTTCCTTCACTCTAATAATCTCTGATGTGTAAAAGGAATAAAATCCATCACCAAAAGCCAACAGCAACCCTGTAATTGTTTGTTTGTATCATTGCTGTATTTGTAGGCTTCTCTGAGGCTTTTCCTTTTTTTTTAGTTACAGTGCAAATGTGTAAATCTAGACCACAATTTCATTTTTATGTTTGGTTAGTACTTAGTACAAATCCAGCCAAGATATTACTGAAGATGTCTCAGTTAATTGGATTTCTTATTGCTGTCGAGCCGTCCATGCCCTGGAATGCTCAAAGCTGTGAACATGACCTTAGTTCTGGATTCCCTGTACCGTGTTAAATCTGTTCTCAGTTTCTGTTACTGCCATTGCTCCACTGTTGCTTGAAAATTGTTTGACAATATAGTTTTAACTGACTGGCATGATATGTGAGCCCTTCTCCCCTCCCTCCTCCTCCCCACTGCTTCCACACCCATTTTCCTTCTCTTTACCAACTGTTCTTTTTCAGTCACTGCTGTCCTGTGAGACTGTCTGTTTACTCGCCCTGGAAAACTTTGGGCCTGTCCAGATGGGGAATTTGGAGCGGTCTGATTCACACTTAAAAGCTTCTTATGTTCAGTGCATTGTAACTTATCTCTCACTTGAGTGGTCCTTCTGTCCACACTGAAGATGTTTATCCACCTGTGAGAAGGGTCCAGACAGGTCTTTGGTTCACCAGTTTACTCACAAGTAAGGTTTTCCCAGTTTACTCATGAGTAACAGGCAATAGCAGTGGTGCAGCACGCTTGTGGTGGGGAAATGTTGGGGTGAAGGCTGAGGAGAGAAAAGAGAGGTAACTTCTCCTTTCCCCCACTTTTATTCTTCAGGAATCTGTCTCTCTGTGTGTTGTTGTTGTTGAGGAATGCCAGTCTCCAATCCAGCTGATTTTCCCACCGGTTGCTTTTATTTGCTTTCCACACAACTCCATTCCCACAAACAACCACGAAGCCAAAAGCAATGGGGGCAGGGGAGGGAGAGTTTGGGAAAATTACTTTCTTGGATTGTAACTTTCATCCAATAACAAACTTTTTCACACTCTACTCAGAGTGGCACCTAGAGACAGCCAAGTGGTCTGAATGCTATACTCTACACAAGATTATGCACAAACCAAGTAATGTGTAGCTCAAAATGACTTTGAACTACAACTGCAAGAATCCTTCAGGCAGCAGGGCTGCAGTTACAGCTTCAGATTCTGAGGGATCCCAGAAAAACTGCAAAAAAGAAAAGCACCCAAAGAATAAAAAGAGAGAGAGAGAAAATTCAAAATGCTATTGTTTAATTGGATAATCTTATAAAACCTCTTGACAGTTTAGGGCCTCAGCATGTTTTAATCTGACCCTCATTTTGAGATTCTTGGGGGAAGGTTGTGGTAAAAATACAGCCAGAATGGCATAGGCCTTTCCACTGATAACTCACTAATGTTGTAGGAGAGGTGTTCAATACATGATGAAGGGGAATTGGCACCCCATTAGTTCGCTGCAATTAGCTGTGCCAACTTAAGTCACACTCCTGCCAGCACCGATAAGATTTTACCCAATGAGACATATATACCACATGTTTTTGCATCCAGTTCATTTATCCCCCGAAGCCGTACAGGTCAATGGACGAGAGGTTATGAAGCCCTTACCTAAATGGTGAATACAGCATGCCAGCCACCATGGATTGTGTAATTTATTTAATCCACATTATTGCCATCACAATGTCATCAGCAGTTCTCAACAAAACATGATGGCCCTAGCCATATGTTACTTTTCGCAATTCAGCAGTGTTCTGGCGTAGAATTTCCAGATCACATTGTGGGTTTGGGGTGGGGAACCACTAAGGCCATCTGATTTTATATCTCTAACACTTATTTAAATATCAGAAAGTTTAGAACTAGAGATCTTCAGTTCAGCACTGTGCCAATAACAGCATTATTTATTTCCTCATTCCCTCTATTTAACATCAAGTGTTACAGGAGGGAGAATTTGTAGAGTGAAAGTAAGTGCTTCTGGCACTGTATGGACAAGTAAGAAAACACTTTGTTGGGGAAATGACTGAGAAGAACTAACACCATCTACATTTCTAACACACACACACGTACATACACACACATATATATGAATCAATTATTGAGTGAGGAGCATTTAAATGGACTTGAATATAATGGAGCCTCTTTGGCACCATGGGCAAATTGGTATTTTTTCAATTGTATCTTTTTACAAAATGCTGAAGATCATCAGCTGGGCATTTTTCTTCCCCTGAATCATCATCAAAACTTGGGAATTTAAAAAAGCATTATGAATGTATACATGCATAAGTAAATGTTCTTGTGGAAGTCTTCTCTTCCTTAACCTGCTTTTTGTTGCATTTTGTCTGATAAAGAAATTAGGAGATTACAATTGTTGGCATTCTTCCTTCTGGGGTGTTAGGTGTTGGAGATTCCATTATGATTGGCATAATAAAGATATTAAACCAAGATAGATTTTGGATATTTTTCTTTGGCTAGTATAGACACATTTTTATTTACAGGCCAAATGCTTTACATGACCAGAGCTGATCACAACAACAGAGACATGCCTACTGACCTGCGAAGATTGAACAGTAGACCTTCAAGTCAAGGAATGCCAGAGCAATACAAATAAATCAGATTCTGCATGGTCAGAAGCAATAAGTGTCTTAGAGCTGATCTATGCATTCACAGGAAGCTGGCTTATGCTGATTCAGACCATTCATCCATCCAGCTCAGTATTTTGGGCACTTATGGCCAGTAGCTACCTAGGGTTTTAGAAAAAGTTATCTTCCAACCAAAGCTGGGAATTCTGGGGGCTGAAACAAGAACCTTCAACATGCATACTCCACTGAGGTAACGTGGCCACTTATACATTATTAAAAGAGAAGACATCTGCCACCATACAGGAGAACAGACCTGCACAGAATTTGCACAGACTAAATTCTCATTTACGTACTTTAAAATACAATTAATTATAGGGATGTGTAGAACTTTCCCCCATGCCCTGATAAAAGGCACACAGATCAGGGCTAACAAGTCTTGTGCTCTTTTCCTAACATCCCTCCCAAAGACATTGTGATGGCATTTGTGTGTTTCAAGTTCCTTGTGACAGTCCCATTTGCAGGAAAAACAAGCAGCAAGGCCAGGTCATAGAGTGAATAATGTAGGCAAGACAGAAGGCCACCAGTAGCCACCTGCAGAGGTGGCTAGTGTATTTTATTTTAATTTCCTCTCATCTATTTCCCCCAGTCACCAGGTGAAAATCCCAGTTGGCTTTCTAAGACAAGCACCAGGAAGAGTGTGTACTTTTTTTTTAAGGCCAATCAAACGTCACAACAAAATGTGCATGCTTTTGACAAGAATACCTCTGCATCATGGGGGAAATAAGGAAGAGGAATTAATCCGTAAACAAACAAGTAAGAATCTATGTCTGTTTCTTGCAAGAACAAGCAACATCCCCCCCAATTTTTTAAATTTTATTTTAAGTCAAAGCAGAGAGCATGCTCCAGATCCAGTCCTCTCTGTGTTACACATAAAGCCACCACAGTTCTAACAGATATGAAAACCCATTCAAGACAATGCAATCCATTATGACTAAACGTACCATATAAAATTCAGACTACTACATTTATCAAAAACTTTTCTATAGAAAAATAACATTGAAAGATACTTAACAGTCTAAGAGTACAGAACATAACAAAATTGAACAGTAATTTTGCAAAATACATCATAGTTCACATGTCAGAATGAGTCTATAACAGGATCACCATGTTCTGCCTCCCATCTGTTACACTTTACCCTTACTTTCAAGTAATGCATGTAGGAGTCACTTCATCTCTGGTCACATATGGTTTTAAACTATTAACATTATAAACCTTTGGCTTAAATCCAGTTCCAGATCTTTCAATTAAGCAATTCATAGCACTAATTTTTCTTCACCCCAAAAAGGACCTTCCCACACTATTTGGAGCTTACTATTCTTTCACTGGACTGAGGACCAAGACATGATTTCCTACGTTGAAATCATGGTGCCTTGCTTTTGCATCATGATTAGGGGCCACAATTGATGGATATTTTAGACCTATCTATCTCTATGGATGATTTTCCAATGCATTTCAAGCATAGGTCTCCATCACTGGTCTTGTTGTCACCTCTTGGGGAAGGGTGGACTTTGTCTGTCTTCTCCTGAACTCAGACTCTTGATTAATTGCATCCTTCTCTATTCCATCCCCCATTAAGAAAAGCACCTTTCCCTCCTTTAAAATAAGAATGATAAACAAGATACATTGGTGGTATTACATGTACCATGTAAGGTTGGTGCATTTATATTTTGCTATGTCACTTTGTTTTTTTAAAAAAGGAAGGAAAAGTTGCCATGGCCCACTGAATGATGGCTATGGGAAAAGGCAGGGAAAGGGTTAGTTGAAAGGGGGGGGGGGCAAATTGGATTGATCCAAAGACCTGTCTGGACCCTTCTCATGGGAGAAGAAAAGTCAATCAGTGTGAACAGAAGGATCCCACAAGTGAGAGATAAAATAGATCACACTAACGAAAAGAACCCTTTAAGTGCAAACAGATCACTCCAACTTCCCCCATTTAGACAACTCCTGACTCCAACACTGACAATGTAAAGCATCTCCCACAGGCCACAGATTGGATAGATATAGCTTTAAGTTTGCAGTGGGAACTTAACATTCTTGAAGATAGAGAAACAAAAATGTATACCCTCCCTGCTCTCAGTGAGTCTGTGGGTTACCCTGGATGAAATCTGATACCACTGAGACACCTGATAAGACCATTCCTCCTCCACTACATCATGAAACAAGAGGCATACAAGGCAGAGCCTCCCCCCTTCATTTCTCTTTTTTACACCCCCACCCTGAGAGATAGCTGTGGAAAGCTTATACATTTTGTTGTGCTTTTTGGGTTGGCCTAATAAAGGCATCATCTCAGTATGGATTCTTTCACAGAGGAAGCTCCAGAGAGAAGCTGTCCCCTAGGCACAGCTATGCATGACAGACTGAGCTTTCCCATGGTACCCTAATTTAATTACCAGCAGGATCCTGGGATTTTGCACAGAAGAAGTGTTTTCATAGAATCAGGCAAATAATTCAAGGACATGTCTAGAGGAGTAGCAGCATGGGTGGCTAAAAGGCAAACCATACTGCTGCAGCTCAAGAGCTCAGGTCTTTTGCTTCCTCGGTGCTTGGAACAGACAATATGGGTAGGTGGTAGAGAGGAAAACAGAAAATATAAGAAGTGGCCATTAGCTGGTGCTGTTATTTTCCCCTCTTTCATGTTGTATCATAATAAAATAGACAGCAATAAATATTTTCAGAAATAACCTGAAGATCAGATAATGACTGGACTTTAGCATTCCTAATACTGTCGGACTTCCCCAGTACCCCTTACCGTACAAACAAGCTGGCAGAAAAAAGACAGAGCTCTAAGAGCCTTGTTTATTATGGTGCTACTTTTATGAATGAATGGCTTGCTTGCTAGTCCATTGTACTAAATTCTACATTCAAGAAATAAAAAACAAAAGTTGACAGGATGTATATTTTGTGGTGATAGATACTGGGGTCTTGCTAAGTCCCTCCTTCGAATATTTACATGATCGATTTTGGTGGCATATCACCTTTCCATCCTTTTTAAGGTTGTTTTTAATATGCTATATTGAACTGCTAGATATTGCCTTGATTTGTATATACAGTTGTCTAATAAATCATGTAAATAATAAATACTATTTCAAACTACATGTTTGTGTTTTCCTTTATCAACTTATAACAAACCAGGGGTGTCATTGGATTAGGATGAACTCGTAATTGAATAGGGCTGATTTGGGCCGACTTTGGAGATGCCCAGATTGAAGATGTCTCTAGAGTGGACTCAACTGAAAATTCCTAAAGATCGGTTAATAATTTGTATTTGGAGGGATAACAGAGATGCAGAAAATGGCCAATAAAAATCAACACATTTCCCCCCAAGCTTTTCATGTAAGAAAAATCACACGGTAGAGTAAGGGATGAAGAAGAGAGAGTGCAATTTTGTGGCCAGCACCTCTAACTTCTAATCACAGTTTTATTAGGTTTCACTCATCCCAGTGCTTTGTGGAGGTGAAGAGGGACACTGAAATACTGTGTCACAAGATTAATGCAGTGTTCAGTGCTCTTCGATTATTTCTCTCTTTGGAATTTAAAACTGTTCTCGTGCAATCTGTGGGATCTGTAAAGGTATAAACATTGGGGATTTGCTTAGAAAATAGTGGATGCTCATGTCTTGCTGCTGCTATCACTGTATGTTCCATGGCTATAATCAAACTGTGTTGCATTTTCTGATACTTTGGTATCCAGTGAACTTTGTGGATGTGTATATGTGTGTGCCTACTTTTTAATCTGCTTTTATACGATGATTTTAAAATTTCCATGTTTAATCATTTTTTAGTACTTGCTCTTCTTCTTGCATTTGGTTATAAAACTTGTTTCTTTTTCAAGTTGCTTTGAATCTCGTCACTGGGAGAAAGGTGGCATAGAAGTGTGACAAGCAAGCAAGCAAGCAGGCAGGCAGGCAGGCAGGCAAACAAACAAACAAACAAACAAACAAACAATCCTATTGCATTTTCTGAGACTTCAGTATCAAATGAACAGTGTGCGTGTCTCTGTGTGTGTGTATTAGTTTTCCATTCATCACAACACCGTAGCCCTTTTACTTATATTTCCAAAACCCATGACAATTCTGTTTTTGTGCATAGTGCCCCAAAACACATTGAGAAGGGCATCATCATAATGATGATTATCTCCTATCAAGCTGATACCAACTAACCCTTTTTGGGGTTTCCTACGTACAGAGTACTCAGAAATGGTTTTGCCAGTGTTGTCTTCTGGGGGTACCTTGGGAATGTGAAGCTTGCCCAGGAGTAATGGGAAGCAAATTAAAACCACCCCCAATCTGAATACTCCCCTGTTTCTTCAAACTCTACACTTTCTCTTCTGAAAAGGACAGGCGGCCTTTACTCTGTATGTCACTTTCATAACAACCGCCCACAAAGCGTTGAGGGATACAGTATGTATGCCCTTATTTGGATACCTTCAAAATGTGTCCTTCTGTGCTTGTTCATCTTATATTAATCAAGCTTGATCCCCTCGGGAGGAGCAAGTAACCCTCAACATTTCATCCACTTTTTCCCAGAAGTTAAAAAGGTCACCAGCAGTTCTCTAAGTATAGATATCAAAGGCCTGTAGAATGAAACCCCTTCACTTATTGATGTCATAGGTGTAATCTCTTCAAAATCTAATCCTGACAAATGGAGATGGGGTCTGTGTGGAATTAGGAGAATCTGATGACTTCCTGTTACAGTCAATAGAGATTTGCATTTCCAGACTGAGATCTGGATCTGGTCGAGTAAAACCAGGCACCTCTCAAAAGGAGGCAAACCAAGATGTTTTGCCATTGGTGTATACTCCCACATGAAACCTCAAGACCACAACCCATTTATTATTAACACATATGAATAGCATTTTGAGCACAAAAATATTTTATAATAGCCAGATTTGATTCAGAGCGGCATGCGTATCAAAGTGCGCTGCTGCATTGTCTATATATAATTTGATGGGGAGACCTACCTCCATTTAGTCTATGCATTGGGGAAAATAGCTCTTTATCCCTGCTATCAAAAGTGAAAGTACTGGGTCCCAGAACCACACTGTAGAAGCAGAAACAAAAAGAACAAGGAGAATACCAGCATGAGAGGTAGTTAAAAGACGGTAACATCATTCAGTGCTTTTTCTGTTACCTTCCTCTCCTTCCTATTTTTGTAACATCTCATCTGATGAAGAGATCTGAAGATCTTGGAAGCTTGCACACATTTTTGTGCTCTTTTGGTTGGCCTAAGAAAGACATTTGACTAAGATGGGTTTTGGAATTGTTAGATACCCAGTGTGGTGTAGTGGATAGAGTGACAGATGGATACCTGGGTTCATATCCCCACTCAGCCATGAAAACTCACTGGTGGACTGGAACTGGTAAAACCACTCCTTAAATATCTCACTTACCTTGAAAGCCCTATTAGGGTCACTATAAGTCAGTTCCAACTTAAGCACACATAACAAAACAATAAACAGACTATATTCATATGACTTCCAGAAAATGATATTGCTTTTAAAATGGGTAGTAAAAAATAAATAAAAACAACTGGCAATGTAAGGAAGAGTGTTATAGCAGGAATGGGAAAAGACCTTGAGATTCCCTTTAAACTCTCAAAACTGCAAAAAGAGTAACAGTGATTAGCACTGACATCTGCATTACCATGGAGTTGTTTTTGGAACTGATGGTGATTTAATATGTTGAAAGCCAAGAGGCAGCCCAGCTAAGAGTGAAAAGCATTCTTAAGTCAGGAAGATTACTTATTTTAAAAGCCCTTAAGACTCTGTAAATTTGGTCATGTACTGTTTTAATTGAGGGCATGTTAGGGCATCATACTTCTTTCTTCCTTTTTAAAAATAACACCAATATTTTCCTTTTCTAGCTGTCACTTGAGCAAAGCCAGAAAAGGAGTCTTGGTTTGCTTCTCCTTGACCCAAAGCAGCTTCTAGTTTTCATAGAAATGCATTGAGCAATCTCTTTATCTTATGCAAACAGCTCAGAGAGAATGAACTAGATGAAAATCTGCAGATCCCCAAGGAGTCTATGGAAACCAAGGGTAAAAACAAAGCAAAAAAACCAAAAAAAAAAAAAAAACCCAAAACAAAACAGCCATATAGCAGCAAAAGATCTCCTTAGTCAATATCTGGAAGGATTTTTTTCCTCTAAGTTAGAAAAAGCTGCATTGTGTGTCTACAAAGGAGAGGTGACAGACTTTTTTTGTGGTGGCAACACTGATTTTGGAACTCCATTTCAAAAGAAATATGTCTGGACCCAGCCTTACAACCCTTTCAGCTTCAGGTGAAAACTTTATGGATCAGTGGTAAACCTGACTCTACTTTCTTTGTATATTTCAGAATTTCCTTTGTTTTTTGGTTGTTTTAAATGTTAACAAAGTTTTATTATTGTTAGGTGAAATCCCATTGTTATTCCAATAGCATTTTTAAAAATATAAGTGTTGACTTAAGTGCCATTCATTCAAGGAGCTGATTCTACTTGTCACAAATGGATTTAGCCCTTTGCATTTCTATTTGTGTGCTTAATTTTATTCACATGTTTGCACACTGTCTTAGGATCCTTTGGGATGAAGGGTGGTTTCAATGTTTGAAATCAATTAATAGCATTAATTTTCCTCCATCATAGAACAAAGATTGCAGATGTTCCTTCAGAACTCTAGAGACAATGACCACATAGCAGCTATTCCAGAGCAAAATCTACTTGGAAAACTGTAGCCCAGACAAGCCTCAATGGTAGCAAATCTTCCTACAACCTTTGGCCCTTTAGATGAGGCCTTTACTTCCTAGAAACCATAGCCAGTATATTATGCAGGATGTGTAATATAAAAAATCTTGTTAAACGGGTTTGGAGTATAGATACAATAGATCTGGTTTTTGAAACTAAGAGATGAGCACAACTAAATTCTTTTCCTGCTGTGGTTTACTATAGGTGAGAGAATGGAGAAAGGGAGAAAGAAAACCACAAGAATACGCTTCAGTGTTCATGTACCTTCATATCCATTTGAGACTCCTTTGTTCAGAGTCACCAAACAAGTGTTACATTTTGAAAAGGACATACACACGATTTAGACTTGGATCACCTGTGGAGCAGGAGAGGAAGTCAGGTTACAGGGGCAATGATGTTTAGATGTCTTGGAGGTGGGATGATGAGGGAGGGGAGAGGACATCGTGTGTGAGAACCTGTCTGAGAGGATCATGAGATATAAAATTTGCCAAGAAATATTGTAGGCAAGGCAGAAATTAAGATCCAAGATGAAAGCAGTTAGGTCAATGAAATGCATATCATATTTCTATATCAAGTGTGTATTTCTCATTCATAACTCTGCTGCAAGAAAACACAAATTCGATAATGATACTTTCCCCACCAGGAAGTAGCTTCTACATTCCTACTCTCCTCTCTTCCTCTTTATTAGTCTCTCAGGGGTTGGTGGGTATGTCTGTGCTTGCGGTAGTTTAGACTGTCACTGGATAGCAGTGTTGTTGTTGCTGACTCTCAGAGGTCTGAGGCAGTTAAGGCTGGAAGAAGACATTTTATTGCCTGGTGCAAGAGTACTTGGCCCTCTTTTTCCCTGTTCAGATCCAAAAAAAGGTTGGACTGGCAATTCAGTACTGGCAATGGGATATCGTCCCCCATTACCCCTGAGACAACAAACAGTTTGAGCGGACCCAGAACAGGTTGTGTGGCATAAATATAGTGGAGACTGGTGACTCCAATGGAAAAGGATCAACATATCTGTTCAGGTTTCTAGTCCAAACTTTAAAAGTGCTATCCAACATGCTGAACCCTATTCCCAAAGTTGGTTCAAACTAGTTGATTAAAAGTTCAGATTAAAATCCTGAGCGGATATGTGGTTGCACTGACACCAGCACTACCAGCCTCCACTGACTACACAGCTCTGTCCTCCACTACAGCAGAATAGCCTGAGAGTTCATAAGAAACAGCTGGGAGGCTGCCCCTTTTGTCCTCCAAAATATGTTGCTGAGGTAGTTACTTTACTATGTCTAGTCTGAGGGCCAGTGCTGGGTGCAGTTGTCAAATGCTGCTGGATTGTTTGGATTATTCCTGCCCTCTTTTTTGGTAGAAACGTCTTGTCCATGATCCCTAATACTAATACAACTGCTTCCATTTATGTCATCCTACATCAATTGTATTGAGTCTCAGGATGTGGCATTTCACCTTGGTCAATGCCTGGTCAGACCAGTGCTTGGGAAACTTCCTTTAACCTTTCTTTACTCTTTGTATGAATCACTTTCCTTAGCAATGAGATGGGTAATGGTGCTTAGTCACCCACAGGGCGCCGGGTAAGACGAGCTCATTCGTAGCTGTAATGCAGAGAAAGAGACTATGTACAAGGAAATAGACCAAAAGTAAAATTAGCTCTCTCCTAGCTTTTAATCTCCTGTTTCTTAGTCACCTTTCCCTTCCAATCAGTGTTTCTGGAGCATCTACCTTTTTTTTTTTCCTTAAGAGGATGGGTGAAAGATGCCAAAGGATGGACAGAAGGCCTTATGCTACTGAAAGGGAAAAATGAACTATGAAAAGGAGCAGAGATTTCTGCATTATTCTGAAGGTCCCCTGGGCTGTCAAACGGCATCTGATGTTAAACATGCTGTTTGCTTCCTAAACAAATACAGGCCAAAATCTTGTTGCTTAGCACAGTAAGTTACAACAGAGTGGAACTTACAAAGGAGTTGTTTACCAAATCTTCACCGATTCAATGGGCCTGTTCTAATATGACTTGTTACTCTAAGGAACAGAATTTCAGGCATCAAGAAAGCTCGTTCCGATTGGATCAAAGATTTGCCTCATTTGCCATTTTGGTCCCTCTAACAGGATGCTTCTGTCAGGTTTTGTCAGAGCTGAAAAGCATCAGGTGTTTGTTTTTTGTTTTTTTTTGTCCCTCTGAACTGAAAACTGGTTCTAAAGCCTCGGGGGGGGGGGGGGGGGCCTGGAGGAAGCTCAGGGTACCTTTCCATCCAGGTTGCCAACCCTAGTCCTTTAGTGAGTCCTGCTGACACAATGTGCCAGGTTGCAGGTCTGTATTTGAGCCACCAGTATTTCAAACATGGGTGGAAAATACATACCAAGATCCATCAATCTTATTATTTTCGCCACTGTACTTTAGCAAGGCACACCAAAGCTTTTAAACTGATTTTGAAAAATAACTTGAGAGTGCTAACTGTTAGACCAATGTTTCCCAATCTTTTTTTGAGTCGCAACCCCCTTTTAGCAGCCAAGTAACCTGCAACACCCCTCCTCCGCCCACCATCGGTTGCTTTTGCTGGTAGATTTGGCACATCTTCCTATGAAAATAAATTGGCACCATCCCTGCCGGTCTGACTTTTCCAGTAGCAGCTCATACCCCTGCCTGCTGTCCCAGAGCCAACTGTCCGATATTTCCCAGATGCCACCACCACCGCCACTGCCACCATCTCTCTGATGACAGCCCAAAGAATCAGCCTTTACCAGCTTAAGTGGTATTTAAGAGGGGTAGGCCACAAGCCATGCTGCTCTCCAGCTTCTTTTGGCCTGCTCCAGCCAGCTGTGGAAGAACGACCAAAACAGCAGCAGTGCTAACGCTGAACTGCTTTCTTTTCCTCCCCTCCTCCTCCTCCTCCTCCCAGGCAGGCCGGCAGAGAAGGAAGGAAGGGGATGGAGGTTAAAGAAAACTGGAAAGGAAGAGATGAGTGAGAAAGCAGAGGAGGCAGTGGCGCAGATAGGCTCTTTGGAGGAAGGGTGGCCGCTCTTCCTTAAGCCAGCTCATAAGGCTCAAGCCCCACACCCTCCTCTCCAGAGTGGCACCATTGGGGTTTCACCCATGACCCACACCCTGCCATGTTAGATTGTATGGCCAGTGCCACAGCGGCACCCCCCACCCCAGAAAACTCTTTGTAACTTCCTTGGGGGGTCACGATCCACAGGTTGGGAAACCATGTATTAGACAAATGTTGTTAAAAGTGGACAAGAAAACAGGTTAATGTGTTAGTGTTACTTAACTAGTTAATTATTGTTACTCAATTAGTTAATTAAATAGCCAATTCTGAAATCAGCTGTGGATTTACAGGGAATAGCAAGTGGGTTGTTGTTACTATTGACCCATACTGGTACGCTTGTAGGGTCCTTCAAAAGTTGTTTTCCCCAGTCAAGCACTTTTTGTCAAATGGACTACAAATCACAACATGCAGTTTTTGGCTGGGAATGAGGGTTGAGTCCAAAATACCTGGTTACTGCCATGCTGTGAGGGCTGTTTCTCCTAGACCATAAGATCTCATCTTACAACTGGTTTAATTGCATTTTGTCCAGTGGTTCACCTCAAAATACATGTACCTTTTTAGCACCACAATTTGGAAGTGAGAACGATCTTTTAGAATATAAATAAATAAAAGCGGGGCACTGCACTGCATGTTTGTTTAAAATGTCTTAAACATGCAGCTGATGGCTATAGAATCAAAAAAGCTGCTGTGACTGCCTTTGGGCTTCGCACTATGCACAGTCTCCTTACTACCATGCACATCAATGTCTTTTTCCTTTCCTTTTCCCAAACTCTGTTTGGTTTTTTGCTTCTTAAAAAAAAGTGGGCTGGCTGGAGGTGCACAGGAAGGCGTAATGCCAGTTTCTTTTTAGCATTTTCTTTAAAAGTAACATTTTAAACCCCTGCATTAAAATGAATGAATCATAAAATAAAATGAAGACTTCTATATCAAATTGCCCTGGAGAAACCCTACATATGAATGGAGGTTGTTTCTCCTTAATATCATATGCCATGATGTCTTCCTCCCCTTCCCACTCTGTCCATCTCTTGGTTCTAAAACCTGGGCTGGTTGGCATTCAAAAGTTGTCTTAGAGATCTAAATAATTCTCTGCTGGAAAATGGGCTTATGAAAACTGTAATCCTATACTCAGGTACGTAGGAGAAAGCCCCACAACTCTGTGGGACTTGCTTCTGAGCAGACATGTAGACTACTGTGCTGCACTTTCACAGAGGCTTTTTTAAAATGGAGGGAAAGATGGGGAGGCGGAGTGAGAAAGCACATATTGTATCCTTACCCTCCAAAATCACTATAGAAACTGTATTTAAAACAACTAATTAAGGAGAAACATTTAATTCAATAGGAAGCAGATGGAAGGATCTTTAATACAGTTGAAATATAACATAGATAAGAATTATTCTTAATTCTTCATTCCTGAGTATTCAGGAATGAAGAGCCTCGTGGCGCAGTGGTCAAGCTGCAGTGCTGCAGCCAAAACTCTGCTCATAACCTGGGTTCAATTCCAGGCAGCAAGCTCGAGGTTCACTCAGCCTTCCATTCTTCCAAGGTCAGTAAAACTGAGTACACAGCTTGCTGGGGGGAGCGGGGGAGGAGCAATGTTCAGCCTGCATAATTGAATTGTAAATGACCCAGAGAGCGCTTTAAGTGCTTTTTTTTGGGGGGGGGGGGGGAGATATATAAGCAGCATGCTTTTAAAACAAGAAGTATTTCTTCATAAATGTGTCAATGAACATGCGAGAAAACAAGAAGAGCCATTTTGTATTTAGGATCAGCATGGAACAATGTAGTACTTGGGTTGCACACAAAACAGATCCTGCAGTGGAGCAAACTGGTGAGGCAAAAAATACATGGCAGTGGTGGTTAAAAGAGAAAAGAACCAAAGAAAGAAAAGGAAAACAATGTTTTTGTTTTGTTTTGCCCTACTTTGATTCTACTGACTCTATAATATCACCATCATCTCAGAACTGCAGAGCTGGAAGGGACCCTATGGACCACTGAGTCCACCTCCTGTCAAAGAGACACAGTGGGGAATCAAACTCCCAACCTCTGGCTCTGCAGCCGGATAAACCACTGAGTAGTTTCAGCCCTGTCTTGTGTGGCTCCCTGGGATGCAGTACCAGTATCATGGATATGAGAAAAGCTGAACAAATGCCCAGTGTGCATGGGTTGTTAGGCAGTGGACACAAAAATGGTTAAGGATATTCAACGAGAGAGAGAGAAATCCTTGGAAAGTATTCAACGAGAGAGAGAGAAATCCTTGGAAAGAAATCATCAATCAGATGAAAATGTTAAATTACTGATATTATGATATGTTAAGAAAAAAATTGGTTTAGGTATCTGACTGCAGAGACAGAGGTTGGGAGTACAATTCCCCGCTGTGCCTCCTGTGAGTAGAGACAGCCTGTGTAGCCTTGGGCAAGCTGCACAGTCCCACGGCACCCCCAGAAGAAGGGAATAGGAAACCACTTCTGAGTGCTCTCTACCTTGAAAACCTGGAAAAAGGCTCACCATAAGTCAGAATTGACTTGACAGCATAGGATTAAGTCGGGGGGGGGGGGGGAGTAAGAACCTAAATTTAACAAAGTAGAACTAACAAATCATTTTGAAGTTCCGAAGTTCATAAGTTCCATTTATAGTCCTGTAAACATATACGAGGAGGTGCTGACAAGTATTGAGCCTTACCCAGAAAAAAATTGAGCTAGGAAGCTGTAAATTGCAGGGTGTATTGGCCGATTTGTCTATATTCAATGATGCAAAAATCAGCTACCTACGATTTTAACTTATCTTTCATTTTCAGGTCCAAAGTGAACATGGCAGCACCTCCAGAAAAGTTCACTGTGGAAGAGCATAGGACTATAATCAAGTTCCTGTTTCTCCAAGGGAAAGGTGCAAAGCAGATCCATGATGAAATGTCACAACCGATGGGTGGCAGTGGCCCTTCCTATGCAACAGTTAAACTTTGGGTTGTCAATTTTAAAACTGGCCATTTCGGTGTTGATAGTGAGAAACCCAGTGGAAGGCTTGTTTCTGTCTCTGTGCCTGAAAATGTGAAAGCCATCCAAGCCTGAAAATGTGAAAGTTCCAAGTGCAAAGGTCGGTGCAGAAGCAAATGACAACCTCTTTTTTGGGGGATAAGAAGGGAGTTCTGCTGGTGGACTACCTCCAGCAGGGTTCAACCATGAATGCAAAACATTACTGTGCTTTATTGATGAAGTTGAGGCAAAACATCAAGGGAAAATGTCGAGGAAAGCTCTCCAAAGGTGTCATCTTGTTGCATGACAACGCCTCGCCACACATTGCAGGTGAAACAATGGCAAAACTGACCTCCTTAGGCTTTCAAGTGATGCCCCATCCAGCCTATTCTCCTGACCTGGCTCCTTCTGACTATCATCTGTTCCCCAAACTCAAAAAACACCTAAAGGGACAACAATTTGGGAGTGTTCTGGAGGCAATTAATGCTGCAAATGAGTGGTTACACCAGCAGTCGGAAGAATTTTATTTGCAGGGACTTAAGAAGCTGCAGGACAGATGTTGCAAGTGTGTTGACTTCCTGAGGGAATATGTAGAATAGTGTGGCAGTTACAGCTTCCTAGCTCATTTTTTTCTGGGTAAGGCTCAATACTTGTCAGCACCAGAAGGTGGTGGGGGAGGGGGAAAATGCGGAATATCAGGCGGTCCTTTATCTTATGCCTTGGGAGGGAAAATCCAACCAATGGCTACCAGGGGTGGAATTTGAAACCTACACGCTTTGCCTATGTTTGCAGCCTGCTTTTTGTAACTCATCTTTAAGAAACAGACCCGGCATGGACATCTGCCATGACTTTTGGGACTTCCATATTTTTTTTCTGCACTATCCACAAGCCTTATGAAGACCGGCATATATCAAAATGTAGCATTTCTTAATTATTATTTTTTAATTAGTGCTCTAGCAAATGTATCCTCTGGCTTTGTTTTTAAGTTCCCTTTCCTGTTATTTATTGAGACTATGACTTTTCTTTTCCCTCTGAGGAAACAGGATGGAAAGGATAAAAGCTACCTCGGGGTCTTTTCTAAGGAGAAGGGCAGGGTAAAAAAAAAAAAGTTAAATAAATAAATAAATAAATAAATAGAAAAAGATGAACTGGTTAGGAAAAGAACAAGAAACCTCATGTTAAAACAAAGGACAGGTTATTTGCTCCATAATTATAGTGCCCTTGGCAAAGTCAGAGTTGTTATTTTCACTCTGTATAGGATTTTATAAGGTCACCTACTGCAGTAATACCTGAATCCTTTATGCAAATATAGGAACACTTCTGCTTTAATAAAGAGCTAACTCTCAAATCCAAAATACCACATTGTCTAGGATCAAAGAATGTTCTTGTGGAAGCTTTCACAGCTGAATGGAAGGGTACCGAGGTTCTCCTAAGAAAGATGGCTGCCTGAGGCAAAGGACACGAAGGCACCCCCCTCCATTCCATGCACAGAACTTGATCAATTTCACTTGCAGTTAAATATTACTTTAACACTAGCGATGGGGCTGTCACTCTATTATATTTGAAAACAGCAGATACTTTTTAGAGGTGCAGAAAAAGCGATATGTAGACACACAGCGTTGACCTCCAGCAGAGGGAAACCTGTACACAATTTGAGGCATAACACCTGAATAGTGCTTTGATTTCTGTCAGGTAAGGAACTGAGTTGTTTATTTGATTTCTTTTATATACTGTTCTTTTCTGTCCGAAGACACCACACCCGAAACAGTTTACATCACAATTCAAAAATTTATGTGCAACAGTCAAATTTATGTGTAACAGTCCAGTAATGAAATACTTCACATAAATGGTAAAAACATAAATAACATTTAGCAACAACTGAAAACGCACCAAGCCTTATATATGTTATCACATAAACGCTGAGATCCTGCTGCTCAGTCACACAAACAATGCAACTTTTAGACTTGAATGACTGTAAGTTAAGAAACTGCTATGAGGCATTCTCTGTTACAGAGATTTCTTAACTTATGGCAATTTGCAACAAAAACTTACACTGTTTGAGTAGTAACCGCACAACAGGTTTTAGCCAATGCTTCACCACACAATGGGTGGAATAGCAATATAATAGCATCCAGTTCCTCCTACTGAATCTCCACACTTTGCAAGGACCAAAAAAGAGAATTCCAAAGCATCGAAACAGCAACATGGAAATACTTTTTCCTGACATATCCAAGCTAAATAGCTCTTACAGTTGACCTCAAGGGGCCCATGGGTTCATATGAGTAGACGTCCTGTTAGGTATTTGGGTGTCAGGCCATGTAGGACTTAAAGAGTAATAACGGTCACCTTGAATTGCCAGCCATTTAATTCGTGCAAAATAGGTGTCATATCGTTGCGGTGGGAGGCAATGTTAGTCACTTAGCTGCCACATGTTGTACCAGTTGCCACTTCAGAGTTATGAGTTATGAGCATGGCAAGAAAACTGGTGTTGTTTGCTTAGATCACCAGAGTGCATGAAATAAAGTTTTATTTCAGGGAATGATCAATACAGAAGAAATTGCTCTAGCAAGCTCTACATTTATAATACAATTAGCATAGGCTTAGGGACAGATGCCTGGGAGCATGAAACGACACAGTGTTAAGACTGTGCCAAGTGTATTTTCTGTAGCCACAGAACAGTGTTCAGCATGTTGATGCTCTTTGGATGAGTCAGGACTACAGTTCCCATCACTCTCAGCCAGCACTTTTCTCATAATGGGCTAAATGGAGCTACCTCAGCAAACTCAGGTTGTTTACATCTCCTTAACTGTTATACTGTTGATTTAGCCGCAGACTGAAACTGCAGTTTGAAGCTAGCAATAACATTAATGCTAACTTGTTTTGAAAAGAAATTATCGGGTGGGTGGGGAGGGAAAAGAAGTCATATTTGTGCTCATAGATGAGACTGCATGATGATGATGATGATGAGAGCATATAGGTCAGTCACTCTGGGTATAATCTGAATTCCCATAAGAGTACAAAAAGAGGAGAGGATGTGATGGTGTTAGCGACACCAACAAAAATAGCAAACGTTTCTTCTTTTGGACAAAATATCACACACACACACACACACACACACACACACACACACACACACACACACACACACACACACACACACACACACACACACACAGAAATGTCATTCCAACCAAGCTGATGATTTGTGGAAACAGAGAATTTAGAGAGGCCAGGAGGTTAGTAGCAGCATAGAAAGCCTTAACCATGGCAAACAAGATGTGCATTTCATCAGAGCCTAGAAAGTTACTTTTGAAGAGCCATTTGTTCCCATTACTCATACCAATATTCAAAAGGTAGCATTGCCATTCAACATCACAGTGCTGAGGAAGTAAACTGTGTTGTTACTTATTATGCTGCTTTTTTTTTGTCACTTTCTGTTACTTTTTGGGGAAAGGAAAAGCCCTCAGAATTAGTGAGAAGGTACATAATCTAAAACATTTCCTTTGAAAATGCTTCTAAAAGTGCCATAGAATGCCCTTGAAAAATAACTTCTCAGAATAACTAGGAAAAAATAATACATCAACAAAATAACTTCATTCCTATTTGCTACATTACTTTTGAAACAGTTCCCTTGTTACTCCTCAGAGTAACTAGTGAACAAGTATGTTGCTTGTTAGTTCTTACTTCCACACTCTGCATTTAATTGATATGCCTACCTGCATAGCATTCTTTGTATGGTCATGATGAGTTGGGCTGCTGTGATATCATGGAGTGTTAAGAAATATTCTAAATTATGAGAGAAAGAGGTCAGGTGTGGAACATTGACAATTTGACCCAGCACTTATCAGAGGAGAAGCAAGTAGGTTGCTTCTATGCTGGGAAACCAAATTGGAGTGATTCAGTTTCGCTACGGCTTGCATAGAAATACATTGACATTTTTTCGGTCAATACTGCAAAAACAAACCAAAACCAATTTCATCCCCATTTGCACCGACCAAATTGGCCTTGTGGAAACAACCACATGCAGGGGGCACTGAGGGGCAGGGACGCGGCAGAGAGACATTTCTTGTCAGCCATGTTCCTGCTCTAAATTATCTCCAGAGGTGTTTTACCTTCCAGAATGCTGCAGCTGTACAAAAATCCCAGGGATGGGAAGGCTGCTTGTGGCCATCTGGGGCAGTGATGGCCACAAGCAGCCTTCCCATCCCTGGGATTTTTGTAGCTCCAGTTTGCTCACCCCAGTTTTGAAGGTTTCAGGACCAGTTTATTAAAAATAGAATTATTGAGCTAAATCAGATTTCATTCTTCACTAGAGTATATCCCATGTAATCAACAGGTCTTAAGTGAGTTGCAACTGACACGTTCTGTTCATTCTAATAGGTCTTATCTAGGTAGGATTAATGTTGCATTTAGCTCACAGTATAGATGATGCCAACTGCCTGGGTAGCTCAGTTGGTTAGGTGTCTGGCTACAGAGCTAGAGTTTGGGAGTTTGATTCCCCCATTGTGCCTCCTGGGAGAAGAACCAGCCTGTGTGGCTTTGGGCCAGCTGCACAGTCCCAGGATGGCCCCCAGAATAAGGGACTAGTTCTGAGTATTCTCTGTCTAGAAAACCCTGTAAAGGGTTGTCATAAGTCAGACTTGGTTTGATGGCACATATTATATGTGATGCTGTGCTGCCGAGTTTCATTTCATTCTGCTGAAGAGGTCTCAAAGGTTTTCGTTATTCATGTCATGTATGTATAGATGCAGTTTCCAATGTTAAACATGCACACACATACACTTTTTTGTGATGTAAGGCCACTGCAATTTCTTGCCTTGAGTAACTAGTCCAAAATATCACACATCTTCAGGTTACAACCTAGCTAGTAAAGTTTAATGCTGGGAGGGGGAAACCTAATTTCAGTACACATAATTATAGATTGATCAGTTTGAAAACTCTTTCCCCCTTGAAACTACATTAATTATAGCAATCAGATTGGTATAGCCTCAGTGGAATTTGAAACTGCAGAGTGCATTTATTTTGGCATAACACATGCCAATAAATGCAGAGGAAAAGCTCTATAGTGGAGACTCTAAAGTAAATACCTCTGCAGTTTCCCGAAGATTGTTTGTTACTTTTTCCCCCCCAGCTGCAGCTAAAGGCATGATGACCGGTCAACATTAAAGCTTACACACACATATTTGTAGAAATAATTTTGGTCACCAATCATTATTAGCTGGCTGTGCTGATCACCAGCAGAAATAGGAAGCCTTTATATTTATGTCCAGTCGGTAATTTCATGAGCAATACAATGATTAAAAGCATACCATCAAAAACAACATGAGAAGATTAATTGAAGTCCCTCAGCTACCGAATCATTGAGGCAACAGAGCTAATCAAACAGTAGGATTTAGAAAACATGGTGTGTAGTGGACCTGTTATTGTAGAAGTACAAAAGTAACCCAGTTCTGAAAATAGAGTGAATCTTTATTTCACCTCCTCTCAGAATTCATACAGAATTTGATCTGAGGACACAGCAATTTTACCACAGACTTTGCTTTAAGTAAAATTTAGTAGCCGTTCTTAGGTCACATTAGATTTTTGAGTAGCATGTGTGTTCCATCAGAATTTATTTAAATATATGTACCCCAACAATCCTACCTGCCAATTAAGCCCTCCTTTACCTTCTACTAACCCTTCACAAACAAAGCACACTAAGCACAAGGTCATCAAGATCATGTGCTGTGGGACACAGTAATCTGTGACCACTTGGAGAAACATCTCTGCAAAAACCAACCAAACAAAAACAATGTATTCTCTACTTTGACTTCTTATTTCCTCTGATGATAAAGTAGCCCCTTGAATGAGGGAACCATGCATAATCCCTTACACAGGAAGCTTTTTGGGTATCTCTCCCACTAGGAAAATACGTTGGTTGGTTGGTTGGTTGGTTAGTTGGTTGGTTGGTTGGTTGGTTGGTTGGTTGGTTGGTTGGTTGGTTGGTTGGTTGGTTGGTTGGTTGGTTGGTTGGCTGGCTGGCTGGCTGGCTGGCTGGCTGGCTGGCTGGCTGGCTGATCGGTTGATTGATCGGTTGACTGATCGGTTGACTGATTGCAGACAAGCTTCCCAAGAGCTGAAATATGAGTTTCTCATAGGATGATGTAATTTTCCTTACCTACTTTAGCATGCTTTATTTTTGTGATTGGTGATTGGAAGACAAACACATGCTTAATTTTAAAATCTGATTGCTGAAGCAATGTCTTTGAAGCAATCTCATTACAGGATAGAAAATGCATTTCCCTTAAAATCTAGCTTGAATCTTAAAATGACTTTATATACAATGAATAGAAAAGGCCCCTGTCTCAGATTTTGGAGAGCTAGCACTATCCTGACAATGTAATTCTATACATGAGGGTGGAAAACTTTGGCCTTCCAGATGTCTTGGCCTGCAACTCCCACAATTCCTTGTGACTGGCCCTGTTGAATGGGGCTGATGTGACTTGTAGGCCTAAGCATCTGGAGGGCCAAAGTTGCTCCACCCCTGCAATACCTATTATTGACAGACATGGCCCTGGGTAGAGCTTGGAAAAGTTACTTTTTGGGACCTTTCCTCCCAGTATCTCCCACTCTGCCGATGCTGGTTGAGGATTTGAGGAACTGTGGTCCATTAAGTAACTCTTCTAAACCCTAGAACTGGGCAGATTGAACCTGTCCCACGAGGAGATATTAGACTTCTGGCAGTGTCTGGCATTATCACAGGCATTTATCTGGAGAGGTCCTTCTTAGCCAGAATAATCCAGAAGTTACAGCAGGTAACTTCTTACCAAAGAAGCAGCTCCTTCTTACCAAAGTATCAAAGCTATGGCAGGTGACAGTAACAAAACATTAACTGGAGCAGAGTCTCAGTCTTCTTCTGAGGAGAAAGCGAACAAAACAAACAAAAAGAACACCATTGATTTCCTTTCTCTTTCTGTTATTGGGATTCCTGAACTCAAGTGTCTCCTTACTGCTGGGCCACTGAGCTGGAGATACTCTCAGGGTTGCCAACCAACAGGAGGTCCAGCTGCATCTTACTTCCTTTTCAGTAGCTAAAGTCTCTCTTCAGACACTACCTTCTCTTGTAGCTGCAACGGAAAGAACACTTCCTGGATAGATATCTGGGAGTAGGAAATCCTGGTTCCCACCACAAATGGCAGAACTTATAGGATCAGATTTAGGAAAAACATAGCTGCACATACCTACTCGGAAGTACATCCCATGCTGTTCAGAAGGGCGTACACCCTGGTATATGGATACAGTTTCTGTACATACTGTACATAGGAAGGAAGACCTTCCTTCCTTCCTTCCTTCCTTCCTTCCTTCCTTCCTTCCTTCCTTCCTTCCTTCCTTCCTTCCTTCCTTCGTTCCTTCCTTCGTTCCTCCCTCCCTCCCTCCTCCAGTCCCCCAGGTGCATGAGACTATGGCAATTTTTCAGAGTATACTGTGGTCACGTTATAGACTACCCATGCCCAGAATGGTAGACAGATGGATAGATTGGTACTACATTGGTACCAAACTCTCAGAGTATTCCAGTCCTTTGGGTTGATGTGCCCTCCTCTTTGTTTGAACTGCATGCCACTCCTGATAGCCAACACTATTCCTGTGTCTTTAGCAACAGATTGATCTCCATGCATTAGTAGCTGGTTACCACTCTTAACCTCCATAGTTTGAAAGCCAGGGCCTAACGTTTTCCAAAGTCAACTGACAACCAAATTGCACATTGCAAAGAATCAAGAAGAAATTGCATTCTGCCTCCTTTGGAACAAGAATTCTGGGTGCATCCATGGAGCCCTTGCAGCTAAAAAATAGAGTGCTCCAATGAAAATCCCCTCCTCTAAATAATTGCTACTTTTTTTTCATGTCTAACAAGCTGACAAGGCACAGAGGTGTGGCCATTAGAGAACTGTGGCTGTTCTGGCTCTCCAAATGTCCTGCCTACAACTCCCATAATCCCTTATCACTGACTATGTTGGCCAAGGCTGCTGTAAATTGGGAGCCAAAAACAGCTACAGTGCCACATTGCCCACTTCTGCCCAGACTGCTTGAATAATGAGGGGAGCAGGTATAGCTCAGAGGGTTGGAGCATCTGTTTTTGCAGCCAGGGACTCGGAGTTTGAATCCCCCGGTGTGTCTCAGGAGAAGGTCCCGCCATGATCCTTGGGTGCATATGGGGCTAATGGGATTACATACCCTGACATTTGTGTGACCCTGAGCAAGCAGCATAATCTAAGCACCACCAGAAAGAGGGCACAGGTAAAACCATTTTTGAATACTTTGTACCTAAAAGATGCTACGAGGATCACCATAAGTCAGAACTGATTTGATGGCACATTGTCATTGTTATTGTTACTGTTATATGACAGCGAATGACAGAATCTGTATGTTACCAATACAGTATTTTATTATGCAATATTGTACATTACACAGTATTGGTAAAAGAAACACACAGTATATAATAAAATGTCCTACAAAATGCTGTAACATTTTGGAAGAACTATATTTGAGAATCAAATAGCTGAAAATTCAGAAAATGAAGCAAATTACCAGTGTTTTAGAATGTTGCCTATTAATCATGATCTAATAGTAAAATTTTCTTCAATAAAGTTTATGGATTGAAAAACAGGCTTTAAAAAGAGTTACAATGACCAGATGAAAAGGAAAGCACTCCTGTACTTTTAATAATTGTGTTAAAGAAAGAATTTTTATTGGAGCAAGTTTTTTCAACTATGCTAAGTGTACGAGCATCGTAACACAGGCAAGAAAATCTGTGTCTATTAAAATTATTTCCTTTACACACCTATTAAAAGCATGCTCTATATATTTATTTGTGGCTGGCCTAATCCAGAATAAATAGTCTAAAAAACACAGCTTCAAGGTAGCTTTTCTTGGGCAGGGTGTCTCCATTATGGATAAAATGTTGCAACAACATTCTATCATGAGAAAATACCTTTTGGAAGACTTAATAATGCAAGCATCAAAACACAATGTTAATATACTGAATAAAACGAAGCTGTTTGACCATGGTAATATTTTATTTGAACGTAGCTATTTATTGTATAAGCGTTTTTCATGTAAGTCATATATTCTCATCTGCCTGAGATAAACCGTAAGCCACAAATGCCTCAATGAAAATGTGAATATGTATTTTATTCCTGGGGTTGGAAACAATAATTGGATGCTATCCAATGGAATGCTTCTAGTATTTTTTTTTTTGGTCATTGATAAATTGCTTTTTGTCTTTTCCTTGTCTGTTGCCACCCGTACTAAGAGAGGCACGCATCTGCACAGCCCTCAGTCCTCAGCCCAGAATGAGAACGGCAATACTATGGACAGAGCAAGTGCTCCACCGTCAGTTCAAATGGCCTCACTGGTATCAAGGACCGGACTTCTAAAGGGAGCTTCCTAGTCTGCTGAGCGCTGGTTTCTGTGGAACAACGATACCCTCTAACGGCCTTGTGATCAACTGCAGACTTTCCTGCATCACACTTCCTCCTAAATAACAGGAGGAAAATGCTGAGTGAACAGATGGGACTTCGCAAGATGTGCCTGTATGCTGGCATTTCTCATGGCAAGCACAATCTCGTAAAGTTAAATTGATATTTATCAAATGTTACCCCTCCTTTTTTATTTCTTTTTTTTTGCAGTGGGATGCACTTTTCCATTTTTCTACATGTGTCTTGACATTAGACAGCTATCCTAGTTTCAGGAATCTATCTCGCTAATGGTTTTTCCTCTCTTGATTTTTGTCAAATGAATATTCATCTCAACCATGTGCTCTGAGGAAAAGATCTGACACAGTAAAAGGAGTGACTGCTGGGCTAGATCAAAGTTGAAATGAGAGCAGGGAACGAGACAATGGGACTCTCTTAGCCATTTAAAAAACAAACATTCTAGGCCAGCATTCTTATTTGCAATTTTTATTTAATGAAGAGAGTTCGTTTATTAATGTTTTTTTACTGCTATCTCATCTTGATGCTTAGTTAACCTACATTAAAAATCTAGGGTAAAATAAAAAGACTGATTTAAATCTAGCAAAGGAAGGGGGAAATCTCATTAGAGGCTGAAACAATATTCTTGTGTCAGCTTATTTTGGCCAGGTGTTTTAGAATTTAAGAAAGCTACACTGCAATTGCTAAGTTCAGATGTGGTTTCCTTGTTAGAACCAACTAAAGGTGTCCGATCTAAGGTGACACCTTTGTCATCTTACCCTTGAAGAGCATTTTTTGACTAATGCAGAAATTCGCTAGCTTATCAACTTAACTAGTCAAAGAAAATTGCACGTAAAATTAAAACGCATTAATAACCTCGTCAGTTTGAAATCCTACACTTGCGGTGTTTGAAATCTGGTATCACTGCCATTGAATGTCATACTAATAGTGCCTTCAGGTATTGGCTAAAATCTAGCACAAACAACTGAGGTCAATGGATTTTAGAACCATGTGTATCTGGGTAGGGCTGCAGAGATCATGCTTGTCAACTAGGCAATACAGCCATGGCATCATTGCCGGGTATGGAAAACTGCTGCCATTAATCAATTACTTTGGGCATTTTTCTGTATCCTTCCAGGCAGGTGTATAATAATGGACACAGGAAGGACATCTCTTATACTGTTTGTAGCTCATCATTTTAGCTATAGCCCCCACATTCTGCCAGAGTGAACTCTCCTTGATGAAGATTATTGGCTTCACACTGTAAACTGCGCTTGTTGTGTGTTCAATACCACTTGAAATGTCATGGTTCCATCTTATGCAATCTTGAAGTTATTGGTTAGGTGGAATGCTTGGAACTTTCTGCTGTAGAAGAAAATTCCAGCTATCTTACTCAACTACAAATCCCAGGATTCCATAGGATAAAGACATGGCAGTTAAGGTATGTAGCCGCTATAACTCTTTAATGTAGATACACCCTATATTTGACCTAGTTTCCAGTACAAATAAAGGTTCTAATAATACCCTTAACTTGACAGAGACCTACTGAATGCACTGACGATCTTCTCTTTCTTTATCAATGCCTTATTGGTCCATGGTGCTGAATTGTTTTCTCCAGAGTGTCATTGGGCTGAAATTCTTCTCTGCCCTAGTCAGCACAGACAATGGTGAAGGAAGATGGGAGCTGCAGTTGAACAACATCTGGAGAGGGCCACAAGTTGCCC
Organism: Intellagama lesueurii; assembly: GCA_037013535.1. Classification (NCBI taxonomy): domain Eukaryota; kingdom Metazoa; phylum Chordata; class Lepidosauria; order Squamata; family Agamidae; genus Intellagama; species Intellagama lesueurii. The sequence continues at coordinate 93,173,351 of JBAJHW010000003.1, read as the reverse complement.
ACCCCTGAGTTACAGTCAACTCATCTCTTTAAAAGAAACATGGAGATTCGATCAATTTTACATTGATACACAACAGTTTTTAAAAATACACAAGCAGGATATTTACTGTTTGAAAATGCTGCCCCCCCTTTTTTTTACATGAGTTGACTTTCATAGATGTATAAGGGTTCATTTGCACAGAAGTCTCTGAATCAAGTAGTTTCAAAGTGCTGAGGTTTAAACATTTTTATTTTTAAAATAAAAATGTGTGATAGAAATCTCAGCAGGTTTTAGGTAGTCCTGTCAATGGCCAGGATTTATTACCTCTCCTCTGACTGTCGGCAGAAGGAAAACCAAGACAGAAGAATAAGTGAGACTTATAGGAAGCAGAGGCATCAATGTGAAGCCCATTTAGTACTCTCAAGAAGAAATGGGCATGGCCTGAATCCTGTGGTGAGTGTCAAAGAAATAATAGTCATCCGTCAGCTTTCCTTGGAACAAATAGACAGGTTGTCATAGAAGAAATGACCTTGGCCATCTTATGGGAGATCATTATGAAGAAGTGGTTCTAAGATGTGTATACCAGAAAGACGACAAGTCACAGTTAATATTATTTTTAATTTTGAATCATTTCAACTTGGTCTACTGTGAATGAGATGTAGCATCAGTTAAGATACCAGTCTGACAAAAGTAACAGAGGGGGTGTTCTTATGAATATTATAATTGTACCACTAAGAAAAAAGTGGGACTTTTTCAGCGGCTGTAATTTGGTAGTGACAAAATAAACACTACCTGAAAATCTCTTTTGCCCACAATGCAATCCGATACATGTGTGCTCAGGCTTAAGTCCTAATGAGTTCAATGGCACTGTCTTCCAGATAAATATTTATACAGATCACACCTTTAAGAAACAATAGGTGACCTAACCTCCGTTGTGCCTTGACATCCTCCCCAAATATAGCTGAAACATGAATTTTGTTTTTTGTGAAATAACACCCACTTTATTTAGTGGGACGTAATCACAAGGATGTTGGTTCTGTATTGCAGTCTTAATATTAGCAGCCGTACGAGATCTGGACCATTTAGGAAGCTTTCTCTCACTTGCTCTTCACACTGTGCATACAAGTAGGATGTCATTTTATCCTCCAATTGCAGCAGAGGGGCAATGCTGATTAAGGAAACCTGAACTCCTGATTGGCTCTGTAGGGCTGTTAAGCATCTCGTGAAAATGGAGGTACTTCTTCTTTGAAAGGACTCTGCTGTCTCAACCTACCAATATTTGGTCTACTTCATAAATTCTATCAGCAGTTCTCTGGAAGACGTTATAGGAACTGTCCAAGGTATCGACCCTATTTTGATGCTACGTTTCAGCACCCGGGACAGCTCTTGTAACTTCAAACTGAAACAGTGGATTCACTGCCCTCGCTGACATCAAAACCATCAGTGAGCCCAATCCTATCCACACCGATTGGCAGTGGCTCTCAGGGATTTCAGGCAGATTTCTTTCACAGCTACACCTGGAGATAGTGGTATCAAACCTGAGACTTCCTGCTTGTAGAGAGTGAGTTCTGCCACTAAGGTACAAATCTTTCCCAGCACAGATAGGTTCCTCCTGGGGCCTTCTAGCATAAGCATTTGAGGACTTCAAAGCAATGGGGCCAGCCCCAATGATGGGATGGAAAAACAAACAACCTTTTTTGGACTCTTAATTCCTAGAATATCCCTGCATGCAATAGTCCACACACACAAAAGCAACAACTGTTTGTCCCATCTCTGCCTGATCCATTTTACATTTTATGGTCTGGATGGAGATGGTAAAAAAATGGAGCCAAATTATGACAAAAACTAGTCAACCAGAAAGCGAAACCTTGGAGGATGAACTGCCTATAGTGTTAGTTGTAGCAACCGCTTCATCTGAAGGAGCTCAGGTAGAGGGTCTCTATGGAAACCAAGGTTCAGGTTTGAGGCGTGAGAGAAAGAAGTGCATCCACAAGGAAATCCACAGGGGAAGGAAACATAGGGAATGGAAGAAGTGGCAAAAGTAAGGAGAAGCAGAGGCAGCAGCTGTTGAGAAAGAAACTGGCAATGTAAAGGATTGTCAGAAAGAGAGAAGAAAGAGCGGTGAGGTGTTAGGAGGACTGCCAAGGGAGGGAACAAGAGACTAGGATTAAGGAGGACCTGTTTCCACACACCCCCTAAGGATTGTGGAACAGCAAGCCAGTTGTTTTTCTACAGATGGGTTGATGTGAAAAGGCAGCTGCAGTTGACGATAGGAAATTAACTCTGTGTATGCTCAGAAGCATTCCTTCCTGTTTTTGTTTCCTTATTTTAAATGTAACGAGGTCTAAACGTTGCCCTCCTCCATGGTGCTTTGATCCTGTCTCTGTCATAGTGCTGGAAACAAGTGCCATATGACAAAAATGCTGATCAGGCCTCAGAATATGCCGCTATCCTGTAAACTTACTGGAAAAATAAAGTTCAGTACATTGAAGCCTGGCACTTGGCATTCTGGAAGTCTCATTTTTTTCTTAATTTGTGAAAACAACTATGTAGTACGTTTGGCTGAAAGAAAGGTAAAAACAGGAAGCAGGAAACGTGAAGGCCATGCCAAGGGGAACCTCAGCCCTGGGGGAAGAGGGAGATGCTAAGTAGTATCTCCTGTGCTCAGAGGATGGGGCTCTGTGGCCTTCAGAGTTCTTTGCTCTTTGCTCAACAGCAGGCAAAAGCAGACTTGCTCCAGTCCAGATGATGTTCACAGAGCAGACCTCCGTCCACTTTTCCCCACAAGCGTGGGTACAATTTGAAGGCAAAACCAAGGGAGAGGGACTGGAAACATTCCAAATGGTGAATTACAACTTTCACAGTCCTTAACTACTTGCTGGGGATGATGGGAGTTGGAGTCAAACAACTAGGGGGCTACAGATGTACCAGTGGATAATATTTATTTGAGAGTAGATTCAGTGGGTCATATTTCTTCATGAACAATGGTTTTAGATGGCATCCTTACGCTTCGGAAATGGGAGGCACCCTTGTAATATAGTGTCATGTACCAATTTATCCTTAGTAGGGTCTCATCAGGGTACAAGTTTTGGGTTTCCTTTATTGAACTTCCTTTCTGGGTGGCACCCCAGCAGCCACTCCTCTCTTTCTCCATCATGTGATAGTGCTGTCATGGTATACCTGCTCCTCTCACTTCTGAGGGGTGAGGAAACAACGTGTTCCCCCCAGTGTTATTAGACTGCAAGTCCCATCAGCCTTCATCACCATAGCCAATGGTGAGGGGTTATGAGAGCTGCAGTCCGACCGCAGGCTATATTTCCCTCAAACCCTCCCCCCCCCCCCCCCAATGATCTGTAGGAAGCAACAGGTTAGGCCAGGATCAGGCCAAAGAAATGGCCTTTGCTCGGATGAAAACCACAGGAGGCTATCCATGCTGCGCGGTGGGGGTGATCTTTCTTGCTCTCTGTTCCCACTCTTGCGCTAAATCACCTTAACCTCTAGACTGTGTCACACACAGCCATACACTCTTTGTCTACTGCAATCATCATCATCATCATCAACCCCAGCCTGAAAACCTTACTTCTGGGGGGGCAGTACTCCAGAATAGTAACGGTTCCAGGTTCTGATAGTTGTGCCTTTGCCGCCTAATGTGACCATCTCTGCGGCACGCGAGGCACCTGGGAAGAGAGAGCGATTGGCAACCATAACTAGGAGGGGGAGAGACGCGTCGAGGGCCACACGGCGCAGCCACGTTTCTCCAAACTTCTGAGCCTCCCTAGTCCGGGCCAAGCCAGTCCAGACCACGCAGGCCCTCCCCGTTGGCGCGCCATCCGGGCAAGCCCTCCGGAGCCGTCGGAATCTCCCGTCCTAGAAGCAATGCGAGGAAGCGCATCGCCGCGTCCGCCGGTGGATGGCGAAGAGACGCAGTGATTAATACCGCTTTTTTTTCCCCGGCCCGGGAACGCGGAAGGCTGGGGGGGGGGGGGGGGGGTGTCCAGCGCCCTCTGCCGGCGCGCAGCTGCTTAGCAACCGTTCTGCTCCCAGCCTCGGCGGAGCCATGTGGAGGATCCGGGCGAAAGACTAGGGGTTCTCAGAGCGGATCCGGGGAGCTCCTGCCCGGGGGAGGGGGGGGGCGGGCGAAGCGCAAGTGAGGGCGAAGGGATCGCCTCGGCAGGCGGGGCGCTCCTCCGCTCCCGACCGTCCTCGCCCCTCCTCGGCTTCCTTTTTCTGGGCGAGGGTGGCCAGCGGGGCGCGGCGGCGATGTGTTAGGGGAAAGAGCCCGGCGTCCACCGACGACCGCCCGAGCCCGAAGGCGCCTCCGGAGCGGGACGGATTTTACGCCGAGGAGCTTGGTCCCGCCCTCCCCCTCCCTCCAGACGCGGGGTAAGTTGGGGTGTTTTGTTTTCCAAAAAAATGCCCGATCGGGGAGCTGGCCGTGAGATTTGCGCAGTTCCTTTCGGGGGGTGGCTCTCCCCCGGGGCTTCGTGCAGGGCGAGTGCGGTCGGGACGCGGGCCGGGCCGGGCTGGCCCCCCGAGAGGGGGGGAGGGAGGGCTCTCCGGACAGCGCAGCGCTCGGCGCTCTCCTCGCTCCCCGGGCGGGCGGGCGGGCCAGGGCAGCCCCGCGCAAACGGCAAACTTCGCCGCGCAGCGCCCGGGCTGCAGGGGCCACCCGCGGCGCGCCAGCCACTCGCCTCTGGCTCGGGATCGCCGAGGGATCGGGGCCTGGAGCCGGGCGGCCAGGCAGGGTCTCTCGCTCCCTTGGCTCCCCGAATCCAGGAGGAGGAGGAGGAGGAGGGAGAGGGCGGCTTGCCTGGTCCGGCGGGCAGGGAGAAGCCCGGAGTTCCACTTCGGCTCCCCAGGCAGAGTTTGCCGGAGTTGGGCGAGAGAGGGTCCAGGGAGGGAAGCGCCGGGCCCCGGAGAGGGTTCATTGCAGCGCTCGGTGCAGGAGAAGCGGCGGCGGCGGCGGCCACTGCAAGGCAGCCGGTGCTGGATCGGGCTGCTGCGGGTCCAGCAGCGCACTTGGGACGGCCGCCGGCGGGCGCCGGGCTCCCTGGCGCTGGGAGGTGGGATCCCAGGGACCATCTGGCTGGGATGGGGGCGGGGAAGGCGGGGAGGGGGAACGAGCCGAGGGGCCAAGTCTCCTCAGTCCCCCGGTTGAGCCAGCCCGGGCAGGGAGAAGAGGCTGCTGCGGCTCAAGTCTGCAGTGCCCTCTTCCTCCGGCCCAGCGCGGGCGGCGAAACGAGCGAGATGGCCGTGGAGTGGAGCGGTTCGGCGTGAGCCTCCCCAAGATCCCAGGTCTTTAAGCCTCCAACCGGACAGCGATTTAAAACAAATAATCAAACAAAAGGAAGTTTTTTTAAAAAATCCCACAACCCTTCCCCGCTTTTGATGAGATTTTTGTCTCTCGTGATTTCGATTTCGTCCACATTTCTGCTGATTTCTTTTAAAAGGCCGAGTTCTTCCTTCATGATGCCTGCGCCTCGTTCTCAGTGGGATATTTTTTTGCCTGTGGCACCGCTTAAAAGAGCCTGCACATGCACCTATATGCACACCAACCCACGGAGAGTCTTCTTCCCTAGTCTTGTCGTCCTAAATCGAGGACCCCTTATTTTAAGTTTCAGGTAGACATAAACTCTTAACACCCTTAATTGCCCTGAACGGCCTCTTTCCCCAGTCAACGGTTGGTGAGATATTTCCCTCAAAAGATAGACATAGTCAGGATCAGTGTCTTCGAACCACACACACAGGCAAGCACCCAAGAAATGCCAGTTCAGTCTTGGAAGCAGGTATTGTTGCCATGCCGCCTTCTGCCGCCACCCCTGCCTCCTCCTGCTTTGTGTGTCATGAAGGTGCTTTAAAGCTCACAAGGCCTTTCTTTTGTTTATGACCATTCTCTCAATTTGCACCCCAAATTTCAGTCTGAATTAGCTAGCTTCTTGCTGGTTCTTGGAAGCAAAGGTAAGACAAAAGAGTGGTGCTACTTGGGAAAAGTATGTATACATAGACAGAGAGACAGAGAGACACACACAAGCATATGCATGCACACATGTATGTGAGGAAATGCAATACACCCAAATGATGTACTGAGTGTATACTGCTTAGTTTTTACATGTTTGTCTCTTAAGGGATGTTTCAATCCCGTCTATGCTAATTTCTTACTTCCCTGACTGAATTGTGAATCAGGGATCAAACATACAACTTGCATCAATATGTCTTGTGAAAACTGTTACAGCCTCCAAAAATTTCCAACATGCTAAGAGTGATTTAGGCAGTTCAAAATAATTGCATTCACTTTTATGTCCTTTATGTGGAGAGATACCCACATAATCTTACATCAATTCTATTTCCCAATGAATTTGGGACTGTAAGGAGTTCTTTTTTTTAGGGCTGCTAAAGGATGCATCACATGATCTCTGACCTGCCTGATGTCTGAAGTTAACACGTTCATGCATTTCTGCTTCTTTTGTCTTGCTGCAGCTTCGGAACAAAGGTGGCAAAAGTACACCCCTGCAAATTCAGCTGCTCTGTTAATAATTTCACTGGGAATGGACCATGGGATGCTCTCTGGTTTTATCATGATCAAAAACTTCTTTCTGCTCTGCGTTTCCATGAATTTAGCCAGTCATTTTGGGTAAGTGGCCACAAAATTTCATTTGTATAATATTTAAAATCTAAAGATTTTGAGCATATTTATTTAAAGATGTGGGTGTTTTTTTTTTTAATGAAACCCAGTCAGAAAGCAGTAAAGAGGAAACATCTTAATGCACCCTTGATACACAGTCACTATCATATGACATTGGAATGTTGGATTTCTAGAAGTCTGGATTGAGGATCAAGCAAAAGTATGGGCCTCAGTTTTCCAGCTGGTAGAATAACGATACTATGAGCCTAGAGTATGAGGTTGTTCTGAGACTGAGTATGATACAAAAACATAAATCCAATTGTTAGTCCTAACTAGAGTAGACCCGTTGGTAGGAATCCTGTTGGTGTTGCAAGAAGATCTGTGTAACTTGCTGCAGCTAATTGCAGCTAATTGATGAGGGGCCACTGTGCATGATCAGGAATAAAGACTGATGTGGGCACTGGCACCTTGTCAGTTAGCTGCAGTTATCCATGGCAAGTTATGCACACCTTATGCAAACACCAAATGGATTCTGGCCACTGGATCATCTGGAATTCAGTAAGACGGTACCTTTTGTAAGATCTACTGATTCCATGGGTTTACTCTAGATTGGAAAGTACATGGCTTTAAAAAAACCAAATAAAAATGCCTGTTCTTATTATTTATTCATTTTTCAGTGTTCTCAGCTATATGGCAGGTAGTAAGAAGAGGAAATAAGCCAATCAGGACACTGTGGGCCTTCCAACTATACTAGTGATTTGCTCATTCCCTTTCCCTGCTACTACTGTGCCATCCAGAGGGGGATTTATGAAGATGTTTGTTTTGTATCTATTTATGTTTCATGCTTTAGAGCATCAAAGCAGAAGCACAGCACTTCCTTCTTCACATGCTAGCTAACAGTGGAAGGCATCTGGGCATCCATTTGCTGCTGCTTCCAGTGATGGGACAAGCAGCCCCCACTCTTCTAAGATAGTGATTCCATTTCCGTCAGGCCCAAGGCCCAATGCACGTGACCTTAGCTTCTTGGGTTTGTTTTGCTGCACACATTTGTTTCTGTCATGGTCATGTTGGGAGGAGAAATAGGGGTCATTAACTGAATGCTGGTGAGGGGGCTCGGAGCTCAGAAATGTGACTGCCCTCTCTTCAAACAAATGCATTCCCCATCAGATTTGACCTAGTTCCTCTTTGTGCTGAACTGATCCCAAAATGGCTTGCACCCTACTTCTCTGTTTCCTGGCTTTCACAGGGGTGCAGTTAGGTAATTCTACACTTCTGGTCTTAATGAGCATCCTCCTTTTCACATCAGAATATGAATCTACTCGAACTGGTGTAGTTCAGGAGTTTGGATCCCCTCTATACTTGCCGCGAGAGGAGCCAGCTAAGATCATCTGGAACTTGCTCTGTCCCTTATGTGCTCTTAGGGAAGCTGCACAGTATTCTTGAGGACAGTATAGCTGGAAAACCCTGGGAGGGTCACCCAATGTTGGAAGTGATAGGATGACACAAAATAATGGTCCTTTGCTTACTTCATAAAGTAGGGAGCCAAGCTTGCTGGACATGAGCACCTCTTGCACCATGGCATCTTTGCTGGCACCTCTCCACACTGCTATCTGATACTCTCTCTGCATCTCTTTCCTTCATGTCCTGAAGAGTTTAGTTGCAAGCTCCACAGTCTCTGGGCTCTTGCTGACAGCAAGCTGAGGCTTACACCACCTACTCTTCCAAGGGAGATTCCCCACTCCCTTGGTGAAGAGGGGCAGGGAGGGTGAGCAGAGCCAGCCCTAGAGGGAGGTGGCCTCCTCAAGCAAATTGTAAAGGAGGGAACTTATTCTAACTGTATTTTTTTTACTGCCAAGGAGCGGGAGAGTTATTCGTGTGATTTGTGTGATTTTCTTTCTTACATTTAGTTGCCCAAGTCACGTGATCTTGATCTTGACTTAGGTGTGGAGGGGTCAGAGATGGTGAAAGTGATTAATTATTATTATTATTATTATTATTATTTTACTGTTGCGCTCAGAATATGCCAGAATGATCACTGACCATATCGGCTGAAATTACCTGGGAGGTGTAGTCCAAAAAAAAAAGGATGCTTCCTGTCTCTCGTCTGTGAGAGGATGCCATTTGGTTCTATAACTTAGAAAGCAAAATGTTTTCTCCTGGCCCTAGGAATAGGCTATTTGACTGTTCAAAGGTGGGCTTGTTGTTGTTTCAAGTGTTATTGGCATGTCTTGAGTTCTTAATTTTAAACTGTTCAGGAGTTCAAGTGATTTATGAGTTGGGCAAGTGAGCGCTCACCCATTCCTGGTTAAGCAGAGTCAGACTTGTGTTCTCGTTCTTGAGTCTGTCAGGTTCACAAAGTCAGCATCAAAGAATAAATCACCTGAAAGAAAGGCTGCCAGTAGGTTCCACGCTGTAAGTTAACTGCGGGAAGTAGAAATGCTGTTGGGGCCGTGGGCAGTAAAATAATACAGATTTCAAATGAAACAAAACACAAAAAAACCCTCTTTTATTTATTCTCACTGAGATTTGGAAAACACAGTCATTTTTTTGAAAGGATAAATCCGTTTGCTCAACTCGCTTTACTTTGTATTTCTGAAATCACGAACTCTTTAACTAACTGTAGACAAAGTGCCATCTCAGAGGTTTTGCTTCCTGAAGGTTGCACATTATTTGTATTCATTTGAATCCTATGTAGGATATATAGCTGCCTCTTCTACTTGATACTTTGCAGAACCCATGAGGGAATACCTCACTTGTGTGGTATTAAAAGCATTTAGAAATAATTTGAAAAATCCAAGGTTGTTGCAGTCTTGGGTGATTATTTGTATGGAAAGGAGAAGAAATCTCTGGTAGGGTTCCCTGTAATAATGATGGCTTTTAGTGGGACTATAATAAAGAATAAAGAATGCAGTTATGCCAGTGTAGACCAGATGTGTGTGCAGGAAATAATCAGTTTAAACAAACTGAAAGCTTCCTATCCCTCCTCAGGTTCTGAGGCTCTCTAGAGCCTCTCCCCCTTTTTTTTTTCCTGAGGAAGCCTTTGAGAGTCTCAGGTTGGGGGCAAGAAGGGGCCTTTAATAGTAAAAAATTACCACTGGATCACCGCTGGCAGTCTTGATCCCAGTGGTGGCAATCCTGTGGTGATTTTTGACTATTAAAGGCTCCTCACCACCACCATCCTGAGTTTCGCAAATGCTTCCCCAGCCCTGGGAAGGGGGGACGGACGGGGACAGGAAGCTTTTGATTTTATATTTATTATTTCTGGTACTCAGATCTGTTTTATGCAAGTGTAACCATGTGAACGGGATGTTGTCCAGTTTTTCCACATTTTAAAATACATCGCCATAATTCTGCCAGAGCTTGGTCGAACTTTTATTTTACGAAAGCAAATGTCTGGGTCTAGCTAATATGGAAAACAGGTGTTGGAAGTACTTATCTCCCCAGTTTTAATATACAATCACAAAATCAAATGAACTGCCTGGGCATGGCACACTGAGTCAGTCGTATTGCAAAGGTTACTAGAGCTGGGAGGGCCTACGATGAGCCATACTGGGGCCAAACAGTAAGGCCACACAGCCCCAGAACTATTGGGTTGCTGGGGCAACTGTGATGTCTGCCAATGTGAATGCTAGTCTCAGCTCTAAGTGACTTGTTGGCTTCGTTGCCTAGGTGACACTTGTCTTTGTTCCTTCAAGGAGGAAAGTCTCACAATAGTTCAGGGAGCTGGATGGAAACTGGTATAGGAGGAGCAAGGGAGTTGAAAGAAGAGTGGTAACTGGACCAAGAGGATCTCCCTCATGGCTCTTTAGACTGCAGTGGACCACAATAAAGGGAAGGAGAAGGAGTGAGCATGAGGAAAATCCTGAGCTTGGAAAAAATGGCTCCTTTGGTCTTCATATCCCAGAATCCCTCAGTCAGCATGACCAGTGACTTCTGGGAGGTGAAGTCCAGAAGAGGTCATGCTTCCAAGTTCTTGGTCAGGCATTTTCAATTGGGGGCATGCAACCCCCTTGGGGGCCCCTGCCACATTTTGGAAGGGGAGCACAGAAGGAAAAATGTGCGATGTTTCTGAAAGATATCTGTTTGTGTTATATCCTTGTTTGAAAGGTGGGCCCTAGAACCTTAGAAGAGCTCCTAAAAGGGCTGTGGCCAAAAAAAGGTTGAGAATGGCTGCTCCAGGCTACCCCATCCTTCCTGTCTGGGGCTTTGTCAGTAGCACAGAGATGGGACAGGTCTGTAGTAGTAGACACAGTCCTGTTCATACCATCATATGGTATGAATTACTATCCAACTGGTTCCCTAGTAATTTTGTCTGCCCAGGGAGCTTCAGTGCTACTCAGCAGCTTTAGAAATCTCTAGAGGAGATCCCTTAGGACAACTCACCACACTGCAGTTCCCAGGTTTCTGTGTGGGAAGTCAAAACTGGCACAACACCCATGATGTTTATAGTGTGAATCAGCCGTCTGTCTTTGCTTTTGCACATGATGGTGACCTAACTATACAGCAAGAGGTCCTGCCACTCCCACCACTATTCATTATTATCATTACTACCTTCAGAATTTTACTGAGGAGAGTATTGATTGAATGACTGTTATGAGCACATTTCACCAAGAATAAAACATAAAGAGGCTTGCTTATCTCTTTGAAACCTTGACAAGAACCTCAAAACAATGAAAGACTGAGGTTGTTTATTCCAACCACTGAAGAATGAAGAAGGAGCAAATGGTCAAAAAGAGTTGAGAAACAAGTAGTAGTTACATTTTCTGAAAATAATCATGAGAACGACTACAGATACAGTGAGGGTAAGGGTGGAACGGTGCTGGTGGCAACAGGATGTGAATAAAAAGCCAGAAATTACTTATCTTTTGTTTTTCGAACCTTTTACATGAAATAGCACTTTCCCATCTTGCTCAGAGAGGAGAAATGCACGCTAAAGACAAAATGGGGAAGGTACAGAAATAGGAAATGCAAAATACTTGTTCTTCCTGCTCAGCTTGCATCACTGCCGTATAAAATGCCACTTTAAACCTACCTAGGAATGCAGTAAACTTGGAGAGGGGAATGAGGATAAGGGAGAGAGATTTTAAGTGTAGTTTCAGTCACTCGGATCCAAGAACTGGCAACCAACAGGGAGGCATATATCAAAAGCAAGTGATGGAGCACAATGAACCTGAGAGCTTTAGAGCTGGCGATTTCATGGAACTCTCTGTCTCCAGGATCACCTGAAACCAGGGGGATTCTGGGCAGTGGTGCCAGTGTCTTGTTCTAACAGCCTGTAGTTTCTGCCTGTAATCAGTACTCTGGGTTGTGCAGGACTGAGGGAAGTTAAGCAAAGCTGCTAGTCTGATTCCCTAGGCCCTTAATACTGTTGCAGAGTTTTGAATTTCTAGTAGAATTCTCTTTTTGTTACACAGTAGAAGTACAGAGGTCCCCAGAGGAGAAAAGCTACAAGATCCCCAGAGTCCACCCCTTTCTCGTTAACTGGCACTTAAAGTCTCAGTGATCACTCTGAGATATTTGTAGGAGAAAGGGAAAAATTTTTTTACAGTTACTTGTGCATGCTGCTTTCTTTACTGCACTCAGACTTGGCAACTAACTGAACAGATCAACAGCAAACAAAACAACTGTCACCAATCAACCAATCAAAGAGAATGAAAAAGCATGCAGCAGAGAGATGGGGCTCTCTTTGAATTCAAAGACAGGAAGGAACAATTGGTTAGTGCTGGATAGATATACAGTCACCTTAGGCCAGAAATTTCCCTACCAGTCACACAAACTACAGACAGCATGTGAGGTTCCAAATAAACTCCAACAGATACCCTATAGTATTCTGTTTTAAAGTAAAACTTTTGGCCAAATGCTCCATTATCTGAATCCATCCAACTACTGTTATTCTTCTCAACATTTTTGAGATGATATTAAACTTCCTGCCTTCAGTGTTGTATGCAACACTCTTAAGTATAGCAGGAATATCTGTGGGTTTATTGAGGACGTGTGGATGTGGTACACAATGCACTGAAACTAGTCCAGTTACCTAAGTCTGTAGAAGATTGAAGGGCCAGAACTAGGGAAATTATCCTTTTTGTGTGATTCCTAATAAAGCTTTCTCAACAAACAGTTTGAAAATGGGGCTTTTAAAGTACTACACCAGCTCAGGAGGGAATGCCTGGCAGTCATTCCACATTATGCTATTTGTTCTTAAGATTGTAACAAAACCCTCAGTTTTTAAAAAAGGTTTTATTTAAGCCCCCCAAAGGGGAGAAAATCCCCATAATCAATTGCCGGGGTTAGTTCCAAATATACTGCAATATTGGCTGTCAACTGATCCAAAGCTCATCACTCTCTCTCTGTCTCTCTCTCTCTTTCTCAGCAATGCAGGGATGTACGAAAGTGTGCATAATATAGCAAAGAAATTGTGTGCTCATTTAACTATGGCTTAATAACCAGCTTGTGCAATGTTTGGGAATTCCTCCGAAGTACCATATAGATCTTCATAAGGCTTCATCCAATTATTTTAAGCAGTGTTCACAGGGTAATCACTTGACACCTATTGTTGCCATTCGTCACAACCAGACACTTCTGTAATTACTTTCTGTTTTATGGTGATTTTTGTCAGAATAGTAAACTATTCTATGCCCTTCAACACATGATTGTCTTAGTCACTGCAGAATCCAGAAAAGCTGCTTGGGTATCATGCCCCAAAATTCTTTACAAGCCATTAGAATAGCTTTTATAGGCTAAGAAATAGAACATCACATCTGAAAACAAATCCATACTGGGGAAATAAAATAGCAGCAAAATATGCTGTAAATTTGAAATCTGGCAATGTTTCTAAAAGCGCTAATTTTTGGAATACTAATTTCCCATTAAAGCTTTATTGCTGGAGAAACTGCCTCCTGGATTCATTTAAACTGCAATTTTAATATTATACCTGAGCTCCATGATGTATTTTCATTCATCATCAGAATCTCTGATGTATTTCTATTCATTATTTCTATTAATGTATGGCTGCTCAGCACCAGGAATAAACTCTGAAGATAACATGTAAATAATGTGTTATCAGAGTTTGGAAAAGCTACTTGTTTTGAGTGCAATTCCCAGAATCCCTTTGCCAGCATGGCCAGTTGATAGGCTGAAGGAGCTGTACTTGAATAATAATAATAATAATAATAATAATAATAATAATAATAATAATAATAATAATAAATCCCTTCTGCCTTTTGCATGTAATGTGACATTCTTGACAATAATATGTGGCTGGTGGTAAGTTAAGCAGTGGATGGGCCTCACCTTCTAATAGGAACAGCTTCTACCAGTCAGGGTGGGGTGGAGGAGGGATTGAGGTAATAACCTTATTCTCTCTCTTTCCAGTGTTTCTCCCCTTTTTAAACTCCCCCCATTCCCCTACTAATTTCAAGGGGGAACATTAAAAAGACCATCAGCAGGGCCTCTAAGATGAATGCATGAGCTTTTGACCAGTGGACTTTACACTTGGTTTAGTCTAATAAAAGTGTTGCCTTCATATGGATTTTTGAGATTCAGAAATGTGGCATCAGTGTGTAACGATTTTTCAAAGTCCTTCCTATGTACTTCCACAGATACCAAGTTAATTTCAAATTTGGTTGCCGGGGAGTTGTTTCTCATGGGTTTTGTTGTATTTGTGTAGGGATACTGCAGTGTGAATATGCACAAGTTGCCTGTTTAGTATGGAATGTCCATGTGACTGCAAACAGGTCTGTGGCTCTGGAGACTCCCTACCAACTACCATCAGTAAATAACCCCCCGCCCCCTTTTACCATCATCTATGCTGGGTCAGAACTACTGGAGCAGACTTCCCTGTCATGGCCCATAGAATGGAATGCTAGGAGTTGTAATTCAAAAAAGCCAGAGGTTGGGAGTTCGATTCTTCACTATGCCTCCTTGATGGGGGCTGAATTTGATGATCCACAGGGTCCCTTACAGTCCTGCAGTTCTAAGATGATGATGGAAAGGGGATGTATGGACTCATCACTAGCAACATTGAGGCCAGGAGGCAATTCTTGTAGACAGGAGCTTAGCAAAGTATTTCAACATGGGCAAGAGAGGATGCAGGAGTATAACACAGAGAGGATCTGAAGACAGCCTGCTTCTGTTGGACTGCTCTGGACATGTCCTTCATAGGTTTGCCCCTTTATGCATGACTCCTAATGCCCTTAATGCCAAAGCTGAGATACCTGGTCAGTCAAAAATAGAAGGAGAAAAGAAAAGAAAAGCCCCTTCTTAAAGAGTTAAGGCTGCAACAAATAGTGTTGAAGTGATTCTAAACTGGCACAGTTATTAAAAGGTACACACAGAATGCCTCGAAACCTGGAACAGTAAGATGCAAGAAAGAAAGGTTCAATTCACTGTGCCAGTATCTTTTACTACACCATTATCTATTGCACCAGCACTTTCTGTTTTTCATCTTTATTGAAGCTTATTCAGGCTCTAAGCTTTAACTGCTCAGCTTGGGACACAATCCTGGCTATGAGGGCTGAGGGCCACCTAAGCCAACGTTGGAGCAGCTGGGCTGAATCCAAATCCCTCCCAACCTAGGACTCTTGGAAATTACTTAGGATGTCCCTTGCCCTGGCTTGACTTTGTGTTGGCATGATGGGTGTATCTGTGGGCTGTGGAAGATTTAGATTGGGTGTCCTTTGGCTCCTTCCTTGACCTGCCTCTTTTCCTCCCTTTGTTTGGCTTTTCTGGCAGCAGATTTTAGCCAGCAGAGATGTTCTCCTGGCAGAAGAAGGTTCTACCAGTATAATGGCATTTCTTTCAGTAGAAGATGCTTTCGCCTCATTCAATCCCTCTTGGCAGCTGGTGCATCTTTGAAATAGTACTGCAGCAGTCCACCATTCAAACTGTTTGTTCAAAGCATTTCACAGATTCAAAGATATGTAATCTGGGACCTTCCAAGTGGTTTGGGCTGCAACTTACAGTATCTCTAGCCAACAGGACCAGTGGTGAAGGACGATGGGAGAGTATATGGTTTTCTTCCCCATTCTGTCCTTAAGAGTAATCCTGGGAGGTGGAGCAGATTGAAAGATGGTGCTGATGTTCAAGATTACCCAGTGGGTTTTATGACTCATTTAAAAATAATGATGGTCAGAGATTTCTGGTAGTGTCTTTTTACTGATATCAGCCTCTCCTGAGAGAATTACTGAAATGCCTACTTTTTGTAGTCCATGAAAATCTTGTTTCCAGGAGTGTGATGGATCCCAGAACCATCCAGGATCATAAAACATTTGAGGGCCTATATTGATCTTAATGTCTATCATAATGAATCACTTTTAATCGTACAAATTGAAGAAGCCCTTGTAGATGCAGGATTCTTTCTCTTGAAACACTTACTAGAGTTAAACACTGCAAATGGAAAACTTCACAATATTCTTGAATCTAATAACTTAAAATAGTCCCATGACTTCCTTTCTGATCTGATCAGACTCTCGTCTCTGTTTACATACATTGACCTCTTTCTGCAATTATAACAATCTTTCCTATTTCAGTGATGCTGAACTCATCAAACAGGAAAGCAAAAGGATAATATGGAGCCCACACGGTATTCTTTTCCTCCTTCTTGGGGATGGGTGAGAATTAATGTTTGATTCCTGATTTTTTGATAAGAAATTTCCAAAATGTGCTAACTTCTCCATGAATTCAATGGATAACAAACTGAGTTCAAAACATTTGTCATGCAGAAGTGAAGCTAATAGATTTACCCAATCATGCTGAGACATTTGAGTACTTAGCTCTGCAATGATGAATCTTGAAGCTTTGAAATTTCAGCCATAAACCTATTAAATTGATACATAGAGAGGAACAACTCAGCTATTCTTTCCTTCCCCATAATCATCACCCAACTCCCAGAATTCTCCAAGAATTTTTCAGGCAGAATTCTATCAGTTCCAGCCCACCCACCCTACATTTCACTCACCTGGAACAGGGCCTACCTTGAGGCCTGTGTTTCCTGTTGTTAATGTACTAAAAGTAAAACTGCAAGTGTGCTTCCTGGGAGACCAAGGTATCTGTAGGGAATGTAGTTCTTTGGGACTCTACCTCTGTAGAGGCTAATGGACTACGCCTCCAATGAAGACCCAAGCCTCCAAGGAAGCATCAGGGATGTTTCCTGTTTTGTACATTTAAAATAAAGTACAGCAACCTCAGAAGCTTCCAAAGTAGTCCCCAGGTGAATGAAATATAGTTCTCTGTATTATAGCCTGCTAACCTTGATGTCTGCAGCATATGTATGGATGTCAAGGGGAGAGAGACTGCATTCTGTGTGTGATGTTGGAAGTGGATCAGATTCTGGAGTTATGTCTTTACTATAATTTTAAGATAAACTACTAAATAACACTATATTTCACAGTTCAGAACAACTTTTCAAAATGGGACAATAAGATAAATTCAGTTCCTCAAAGAACCTCTGTTTAATGAAAGTGGGATATTGTGGTTCTCTATCCATGATTCAAAACATCAGGAAATGGCCCAATATTGCTACATAACATCATCCCTGCATTGCCAGCAGGAAATAGGATGCCAAGCTTTACATAACAAAGGGCAGCCTGAGTGTCAACACCAATGGCAGCAGACAAGATGGTCTACAAGCTATGTACCCTCTTCTGCTCAGTACCATTCACCACCTGACACAAAGCAAGGCAAAATTCCAGAAGCTGACTCCTTTTTCATCAGTTAAGCACTTCCCACCTAAACACAAAGCAATTGTCAGGTCTGCTTTTCAACAAGAGTGAATGCTTTGCTTTCATCTGGAACTGATGCCCCACTCAGCTCAGAGACTTTTGCCCAAATAATCATGGAAGCTGATAATCAGAATTATATTACAGATGTAATTACTTTGGGAGCAGAGCTCTTATTCTGAAACAGGAGAACCTTGAAAAATATTTTTTTAAAGTTCACACTGGTAAACATAGGCCAGATCAAGCAAACGTACCTTTTGCCAAAGTAAGTGAATAGAGCAATCAGCTTCTTTGACAACATCAACATTGTCCAGACAAAAAAAAGGGGGGGAAATACGACGTTGATGTGAATGCCATTACTGTCTGATGTGGATGTCGTTACTAGCTCTATTATGACTCTTTGGTTTAGAAACTCTGGTTTAGGAACTTTGCTTTATACAGTCAGATTTGTAAGTATTTGCAGAGCTTGTAAGCATTATTTTTTGGTCTACAATTCCCATAAATCCCCATGCGGGATGGAGGATTCTAGGAGGAGTTGTCCATAGAAGTCATATTCCAAGGCTTGGGTATATGTGTGGTGACCCATTGATATCCTAGGACTTTGATGGGAAAATCTGGCTATAATGGCAAATTGGACACTGGAGATTACTCAAAATGAAAATTACTTAAAATTAGCTCTAGGCTTCAAGTTCTCCTGTCTTTTCTGTTTGGTTTTTAAAGCAGTTTCCTCACAAGAAACTTCAAATGGAACTGAAATTGCACCAAATCTGTACAAAGCATTGACAGTTAGTGTAATAGGAGAACTTGCCGGCACACTTCCAGAAATTGTTCACTGGCTGGGTCCCAAACAATGCAGACTTTTCTTTCTAAATAGCTCCATGGATTTCTTACCTTTAGAGAGTTGTCCAGTGTAGCAGTCCTAGTACTAAATTACATTACATAACACAGAATGTAATCACCTCCAGGCAATATGGGGAACACAATATGGGTTGGGCGAGAATCACCAGCTATTATCGGGCTCAATGCTTCCTTTAAAGAAAAGCACAATTTCATTTTCTCCCCCCCCCCCCGTCCATTGGGAGAAACACTTTATAGTGCCCTCTTACTGTGCTTAGAGAAGAGAAATTGCACAAAGGGTTTAATTCCCCCCCGCCCCCCAAATGCTTCAGCCAGAGTCGTAGAACTGTAAAGTATGTTCACTGGCTTTCTCCTTAGTCTGCATTCAATGCACTGGCAATGCAGCTTCTAAGGTTCAAAATAGGTGTACAGCAGAAACCTCTTCAGCTGTATACAGAATGACCAGAGCCGATTGAATAGGCTGTTTCTGTTACCTTGGAACTTAACATCATGATAGAATCTTGATGCACAATACAATTATGAGTGTGAATTTCCAAGCCTCTGCAAAATTCCTTTTAGAGACAGATAAGGAAACGAAACCATGCTCATGTGGTTTCTTCTCTCTCTCAGTCAGACACACACACACACACACACACACACACTTACAATTACCAGATTCTGACAAGACCTTGAGACTGTAGTTAGGCAAACTACCTCCACTATCTCAGGCAGCAGCAGCAATGTGTTGAGTTACATGCTTTGCTATTGCAGCATTGTCACTGCCAGGAATGGACAGTAGTACTTGTGGGATGTCACGCCTCACGCGCCAGAAGAACTTGGCTGGCTTTGGGAAATGTGTATCACGACTTGGACGAGGAGAAGCAAGGGGAGAGATTCCATTTGCTGCTGTGCCTCACTCAGCAAAATAATCCCTGAATTTCAGAAACAATGCTGTCATGTCTGGGTGCTGCTGCTCACACCTCCAGGCTTGTGTCCAAGAGTGTCCTCCTGCCAGCAAAATGGACCTAATTTTTCCTTTCCCCAGCAATTCACTCTGCCTTTCCCAAATCTGTCCTGGAGCATTAGGTCCTCTCTCAAGAAGATTTAGGAAATGCATAGGAAGAAGACCCTTCCATTATATACGTGGAAATGTGTTTATGAAAGGTTGAGTTTCGTTTATGGGTGCCTTCTCTACTGCCAACAGGTTTTTCAGCCCCAGGGAGGGTGTCGTTGTGAGCGGTTGTGTCATGTTAGATCCTGGGATTAATTGTTTGAGGACGAGTGCTTCAGACAGCCAGATGTCTAACTTTGGTTCTGGAATGTACAGCTAATGTTTTGCTTTTCCTCCCTCCTCTACTCCAAACCTTATCACTACTTCTATGTACCTGATAAGTTACAGAAAAACAAGAAAATACCAAGTTCTTTTCTGACTCTGATTTAAAAGGAATAGAAATACTCCAGACATACATGGTTTTACATTTGAGAGACACTTCAACTGTAGCACTATCATGACTACAGGGATTAGAGGCAGTTTACTTTTCCTACCTGACATTAAACATGTTTACTTCAGAATAAATGCCATTTTATAGAAAAGAATAGGATATTCTAAAGTAAAAATGCTAGAATATATTGGCAGCCCTTGACAATTACATTTTTGAAAAAAGAAGAAGAAAGAAAGGAGGAGGATGTGGTCAGCACCATAATAGGTCCTTGTATGTCCAGGCCAATTCAGACCTTGTTTTCTGCTTCAGTCATCACCAGGAAGGTCAGTGGGGCTGCCAGACTCTGGTTTGGTTACAAGGTCCAGCCATAGATGGACCACTGGTTATAAGGACACAGGTAGGAAAAGCTGAGGTTGCTGGAACTGCTACTAATGATAGGATCTTATAGTGCTGTAATAACTCTTATCATGGAATCTCTGGCAGTGATTGGTTGAGCTGCCCAGTTCTCATGAAGAGACAGGGCAGTCCGAAGGGTCATTCCAGCTGTCTCCAGAACGAACTGCAAGAGTCTCTCAGTTCTATGGTTTGGCCAGCTCAGATCCTGGAGAAAGGCAGACTAGGTGGAAAGGCAAAGGCAAAGGAGAGTAGAAGGCATGGGACCTGGTGGGGTGGGGAGGTCACATGGAAATGAGAAGATGACCAGTCAAAGGAATTGGGAGTGGAGAAATGATGCAGAGGAGGACTCTGAGAAGGGAAGAGCACAGATTGGAAGGGTACACATGCCCAGGAACTACAAAAGTAGTTTAAAAGGCTAACGAGTTTTATTTGGCATAAAGCTTTTGTGGACTCTTGTGTCCCCAGCCTTAATTGTTTACAGACTAGTAAGGCAACCGTCTGCACACTTCTATATGGGCAGAGAGAACTTGGTTGCAGCTATCCAACGTGGTTGCTTCCTCAGCCACCTGTACTCTTCCCCTCTTAGGAGGCCCCTGCAGGTGGGTTTCTAACAGGGCAGGTGCAGGAATATTGGTGGGCACACATGGTGATACAGATCCTCCAGGGCCAAGTTCCAAGGCTGTGCCATCTTTCTGCTTGTCTCTCTCACTGTGCCCGTTACTTTTGTCACACCAGCGCTACAAAAGGAGGAAAGCTGAAGTGTACATTTTGTTTTGACCAATTGAAACTCTGGCTTGCAGGCCTCCTGGGTATCTTTCAAAGGCTTAGTGATAGTGAGTAGGATGAAATTGGGGGAAAACTCCTTTCATCCATTGTTTCCTAGTCTCTAGTTGTGTGCAACTGGTCTGCATTTGCTTGCCATAGATTCCTATGAATTCTGGAGGAGCAGAAGAGGATGGCAAGGCAGAGGGAAAAGCAAAGCATTCAGAAATTTGTGGCATGACTTGATGAGAAATATTCTAATCAACCAGGAAAAGAGATTTTTTAAAAAAGATGGGCTAACAACAACAATAGCAACAAAGACTCAGCACTTTACAGAGATCAAAATGAGACAGGCGAGGCTCTCACTTTAGCATTAAGAAACACTACCTTTCCATATATGTTGACGGATGCTGAGCTGATGGTGCATGACCAGAAAAGTGAGCTCAGGGTTGTGGTGTGTAGTTTGATGAAAATGTCAGCCCAGTGTAAGGATGTTAGAAAGAAAGAAAGAAAGAAAGAAAGAAAGAAAGAAAGAAAGAAAGAAAGAAAGAAAGAAAGAAAGAAAGAAAAATTCTGTGCTGTGTGTAATTAGAAAATGGGTTAAAAATAAAACTTTGCCTTTATATGCATTCTAAGTGTAACCACATTCAGAATGCCATATTTGGTTCTAGTCACCAGAATCACAAAAAAAGGATATTGCGGAGCTGCAAAAGAAGCAGTAAAGCTCTCCGAAATGTGCGTGCGTTACCTAAAGCCCCTGTAACTTAGCATGCCACTCCTTTTGTGGAGTAATTATAACTTTCTCATTGCTTTCATTATTCAGGGCTATGGACTGATTAAATGATGAAAGTGCTGGCTTTTCTTTGCTGTACCTCATTCCCTCAAGCGCTGGCCTATGCTGGGCCTGGTACTGCTGCCTTGTGTTCTGTTGGAGGGCTCACTTGACAAAGAGGCGGATAGCAAGGGGCTGTGTTTACCACCACAGGCCAGTTCCTGGTAGCGTACAGATATGTTTTCAAAGTAATTTTGAAGCCATTTTAGTTACTTTTGAGAAACATGAACATAAAGAGTTATTTTCTAAAGCTCAACTCCCCTCTGTTTCTGGGGCATGGAACTATACCTGCAGCTAGTGACAGTAATTTTCCAAGCTCTGATAGAAATCCTGTACAATCAGAAAACTGATGGATAGCTCAGTGGTTAAGCCTTCCGGCTGCAGAGCCAGAGGTTGGGAGTTCGATTCCCCAGTGTGCCTCCTTGAGAGGGGCTGGACATGAGGCTCCATAGCGTTTCTTCCAGCTCTGCAGTTCAAAGATGATTATGATAATGATATCAAGAGTGTTTGGTTTTCTTGCTGCCTCCTCTTTGTCATGAGTCTAAGTTGTCCAATCCAAGATGCTTGTGAGATCAAGACTATCCTAACCCTTTAGCTGTCTTGCCCTATTTTTCATTGTATTGACTCCTCCCCTCCATCTCCCCCATTGAACAGCTTCTCACAAATGCCTACAGCGTCTGGGAAATATGAGACCAATGACAACATCACCATCTTCACCAGGATTCTGGATGGTCTCCTGGATGGATATGATAACAGACTTCGCCCAGGCCTGGGAGGTAAGATAGATTTTCCTGCACACCTCTTTGGAAGTGGAAGTCAGTGTACTTTTCTGAAGAGTGGGTTCTTCCCTTTAGCTGCTGCATAGAAACAGTAGCACATTCAATTCGTCTGTTTTGCCAGTGAATTGCATATTATCTCTTGAATTGCAAAATGGACAGTCAATTATCTAGAAATCTGACAGCGGCAATATGGTATGAAGTTACAGGTTCCTCAGTCTATAGAATAATAACAAGCCTCAGAATTTTTAAAGATGCAGACTGTTGTGGTTTTTTGGCAGTCAAATCTCTGACGTAAAACTTGCAAAGTATATCCAAATCATTAAACTAGATGTTAATAGCAGCCCAAACTCCACTTCATTTTAATGACCTATATTTATTATGAAACTATCGTTTTATGAAACCTAAAGAGGGAAAGGGAGGGAATCCTTGCATCGACAGCATGCTGTGTTGAAAAAAAAAATGTAATTACTTGATTAGAGGACCAGATCTCCAGAGTGCATAAATTGGCAAGTCATAATTGAGTCATAAGAATAATAGCAAATGCAGCCACCTTGCAAAATGGCATGTTATTACATGTTGCAGTTGTAATTTTGACATTCAAGTTCTTTGCAAAGCCATGCAGACAGATTAAATATTGTGCTTTGCTCCACTGATTAGCAGAAATCGGGAAAGCTGCTTTTTTGGCCTATAACTCCCAGAATCCCAAAGCTAGCATGGCCAGTCCCATGGTCAGCATGGCTCACCTTTTCCATAGAGATAGGAAAAGTAATTCTTCCCATCTGAATACTTTTTCCACAGGAATTGAAGAATTAATGTGAGTATGCCACTATCTGGCCATTAATGCTGCCCCATAATATCAGTGGAGGAACCATTCTGGGATTCCATTTCTGCATGTATAGGGAGATGTTCCATCTATTGAAGCAGTCTATCTGTACCTCCTGGGTCCAATTCTGTATTATGTGTTTACTCCCACTGAGGTATAAAATTTCCTCTTTCACTTTGGTCTTGTACAGCATGTGTGCAGGTCCTGCTACTTATTTCTGCTCTATTGCAACACATGTTTAGCACCAACAATGTCTTAGGTACAATACGTAATGCAGAAGTGCTGTGGGCATTCCTCAGATGTTGTATAGAATCTTAGAATCCTAGAACTGTAGAGCTGGAAGAAACCCTAAAGGTCACTGAGTCCCATTTCCCATCCATGCAAGCTAAAGCATCTCTTGGCAAATGGCCATCCAGCCTCTGTTGGAAGACCTTCAATGAGGGAGAGTCCACCAAACAACTTCAAAAGTACTAAATTCCATTGTCTAATACCTCTTATTATCAGGAAGATCATCCTAATGTTTAGTCAAAATCCCCTTACTTGTAATTTCAATCCATTTGGTTTGGGCTTTGCTCCTTGAGCCACCTAACACAATCTTGTTGCATCCTCCATGTGACAGCCTTCAAAATGACTACCATATCACCTCTGAGTCTTCCCTTCTCATCTTCCCTGTCTCCCTCAGCTGTTCCTCATAGGGTTTGATTTCCACACCCTTTCCTACCTTGGCTGTTCTTCTCTGGACACATTCCTTGTCAAGAACCTTCTTAAATGTTGTTATTCAGAAGTGGAAGTCTGACCAAAGCAGAACAGAATGGTACTATTACTCTCCTTAATCTAGGCCAGTGGTTTCCAGCCTTGGGTCCCCAGATGTTCTTGGCCTAAAACTCCCAGATGTGCTGGCCAGGAGTTGTAGTCCAAAACATTCTGGGCCCCCAAGGTTGGGAACCACTATACTTACAGTAGGTTGATACAGCTAAAATTGCATCCCCCTTTTTTGAAACCACAACCACTGTTGACTCACATTTAGCATGTGCTCTTCTAAGACTTCTACTACAGCCGTTCTGTCGGTACTATTAATGAGCCACATGTCTCTTGTCCTACCTGATCTCTCACTCCCCAAGTGTAGACCTTTACATTTTTCTCTGTTGAAACTCCTTTTCTTCTTTGGGCCCCATTCTCCAATCCTTTAAGGTCATCTTTAATTTTGATTTTGTCTTCTGAACTGTTAGCGACCCCTCCCAGTTTGAAATCATCTGCAAATTTGGCAAGTGTCTTCTCTGCGTTTTCATCCGACTAATTTATAAAGATGTTATACAATACTGGGCCCAGGGCAGAACCCTGCAGCACCCCATGTGTCACATCTCCAGGTTGAAGTACTCTTTGGCTATAGTTTAGCAGCCAGCTACAAATTGATCTAACAGTTGCACCGTCCAACCAACCATATTTTCCCAGGTTGGCCACAAGAATATGATGAGAAGACTCATCAGAACCAGGATACACTACATCCACTGCATTCCCTTCATCTATCAAGCATGTGACTCTATTAGTTATGATTAGACTAACATTATTTGTTTTCTAGAAACGTATGTTGGCTGTTAGTAATCACAAGGCAGCAGTATCAAGCACAACATAGGCCTGTGAGTGGGCAAAGCTGATCACATGAGGAGAACTGTGCAGCATTTTCCCCTTCTATCTGGCCACCTGTCACATGGTCTGTTGATTGGTGCAAAACCATTACCTTAACTAGAGGCAGAAGGACAACAGACAGTGAGCAAAGCAGGTAGGCTACTTAGTGCTTTCCCCTAATTATGCTTCACAAATCCAATAGGCTTCTAGCCAGTGTTCTTTTCTACAGTCGGCAAGCTGGCCAGCTGTTTAGTGATCTCTTCTAAAACGTCTTCCCGTATCAGTGTCAAACTGACCAGTTGCTAGTTGGCCAGATCTCCTTTCCTGCTTCTTTCAAAAGAGGGTGCTCATGTTTCACCAACTCTAGTCCTCAGGGACCTCACCTCTTCCTAAGAACTATCAAAAATTACAGACCAAGATATGAGATCATATCTGTACAGTAAATTCTTTCTGTACATCTGTACACATCTGTACATTCTTTTGGACACAGTTCATCTGCCCCTAGAAACATGAATTAATTTAAAGCAGCTAAGTGTTCTTGTACCACCACCTAGGCAACAGCACTAAACATATATTTATTTATTTATTCATGCATGCATGCATGCATACATACATACATACATACATACATACATACATACATACATACATACATACATACCCCACCTTTCTCCTTAAAAGGACCCAAGGCATCTTACATCATTAAAAACAATATTAAAGCTAACAATGGCAAGTATACAAATACTAAAAAGAATCAAACAAATACCATTTTTTTAAAAAAAAAACAAGCAACACCAAAACACATTAAAAGCAGTAAGGTACAAGAATCCATTTTAAAACCCCACTTATGTAGCCATTCATTCAGGGAAAGCCTACCTAAAGAGAAGGTCTTCATCTGCTTGCAGAAGGACAGTAAAGATGGGGCCAGCCTAGCCTCTTGTGGAGGTGAGTTCCAAATTCTGGGAGCAGCAATAGAGACGACTTCTCCCACGTCCCCACTAAATGCACCTGTGAAGGTGGTGGTGGGACTGAGAGAAATACCTCTCCTGACGGTCTTAACCCTTGAGCAGCGAGATGTGGTCCTTGAAATAGCTTAGGACTAAGCCATATGATCAGGTACCTCAGATGTGGGAAGACTGAAGGTGGAACTCCTGTTGCTTGTAAAGCAAAATAAGGGAGAGCCAGTTCGGTGTTTTGGTTCATGTGTTGGACTTGATTTTGGTTGTGGTGGTGGTCAGGATTCAGGTCCCAACTGAGCCACTTGAAACTCCTTTGGTGACCTCGGGCCTGTTACCGTTTACCACCCTGACATAACCTTGCAATATTGTTGGGGATGAAGGCATAGGAGGAGAACCATGTGTGTCACTTTGAGCTTATTGAAATAGGATTCAAATTGAATGAATGATTAAATAGGAAACCTTTTTCTTTTCCTGTCAAAGGGCCGTGTTCTTCTAGGCGTAATCATTCCAGAAGTGCCTGATAAGGATGAGACAGGCCAAAGCCAGCTGTGGGTAAAACCAGAATACATGCTCCAAAATAAATAAATTATTTGAAGAGCTGTTCTTTGAGGGTGCAACGAGATTGATTTATGTGGCTCAAGAAAGCAAGACCCAATTCAATAAATTGAAATTACCAGAAAGGAGATTTTGACTAAGCGTTAGGAAGAGCTTCCTGATAATAAGAGCTGTTAGACAATGGAACTGAATACCTTGGAAGTTGAGTGCACACCTCTTTTCTCTTCACCACTGTTTTCCCTCCTTCTTGCCACTGTATGTCTTCCTCTCCATCTCTCCTCTCCTTCTTCGTCTAAACAGCCTCAGCTGCTGAGGAGGGACAGAGATTTGATCTCCCAGGAGTCTTAACTAATTTCCTGCAGAGGGCTTTTAAAATAAGGCTGAGGGATACAACTTGACTGTTGATGAATTAGGGATTCTCTAGCAAGTTATAAAACGTGTGTGTTGATAAAGCAGCTCCTGATTTACAGCCTGCATTACTTTGCCATAGAGAGAATAACAGAAGTGAAGACAGATATCTACGTCACAAGTTTTGGTCCAGTGTCAGACACCGAAATGGTAAGTTTTGTCACGGACTTTCAAAACATCTTGTTCTTGTGACTGCAGAATATTTGGAAGATTGACCCATTCTCACAAACTACACAATTGTGTCTCTTTTGTACCAGGAATATACTATTGATGTGTTTTTCCGACAAAGCTGGAAAGATGAAAGGCTTCGGTTTAAAGGGCCAATGGAACGTCTCCCTCTTAACAATCTCCTTGCCAGTAAGATCTGGACCCCAGACACTTTTTTCCATAATGGAAAAAAATCTATCGCCCACAACATGACTACACCCAACAAGCTTTTGCGCCTCAAGGACGATGGGACCCTTCTGTACACAATGAGGTGAGGATGCTTCTTGCTGATTTCATTTGATTCTCCCTCTGCGGTTGGCCCTGTGTTCTTCAGAAGAGAGCCAAGGGGAAAAGGCTCTTACGCGTATTTATGAGAATATCAAAAGAAAGTGGGAAGCATAATCGCATTTCACAAGTAGCAATTAAAGTGCTGCTTCTGAACAATGATTACTTTTTTTAAAAAAAAGGTATTCTCTGAAGAGCAAATGATTCAGACTCCCCCACAAACCTTACCAAAGAGGAAAGAAAGAAAGAAAGAAAGAAAGAAAGAAAGAAAGAAAGAAAGAAAGAAAGAAAGAAAGAAAGAAAGAAAGAAAGAAAGACAGACAGACAGACAGACAGACAGACAGACAGACTGTCATTTTAAGGATTTGTAGCTGATCTGCTGATTGTGGTCTAAGCCAGAAGTCAATCTAAAAGATCAAAGACAAGGGCTTAAGGTTTGGTACAGGGTTTTGTCAGGTTTTGCTTTCACTTTTGCAATTCTAATTTAATTAAAGACAGCATGTGATGGGACGGGAAAGAGGAGGTTTTTTTTAGCAGGTCCCATTTGCCAATCAGCCAAGCCCTTAAATCTTTGTGAATTTGATCAATATCAGAACCTTTCAAGATTTTGCTTCTCTTGTAATCTTAGGAGTATTAGAAGGACTTGCTGTGGCACCACAGAGATAATGTAAACTGCTGATAATGGAATATACTGTATGCTCCCCCACTGTCTGGTTATTTATTTATTTATTTATTATTTATTTATTTATTTAATATTTATTTATTTTAAATATTTTAAATATTTTCACCCCACCTTTCTCCTTGAAAGGAACCAAGGCAGCTCACTCTCACTGCAACTGAATGTCCCGCAATGATGAGGATGAAATACAAATCACATTGAGAGTCTGGTCACATGGGCAGAAACTCAGTGAATGATTGAAAAGAAGTGATGTGTGAACCATGTCCAAGTACCTGAACATGTTCATTAATGATCAGTGATGAAGACAAAATTTGAAACTGGGTTCACTTATGATGTTGAACAAGTTGTCCTCCCATCTGAACACACTATGAAATGAGCCCAACTGATCGTTTGGCCCTCAGTCATAACTGGGCTTCCACATCACTGCTTCATTTAGCATTCTTTCTTCATCCTCCAAACATCACTTGGCAGTGACTGCAGTAACCAGAGACTTCTCTGTGTGGCTTCAATTCCTTTTTTGGAAATTCGCTTAGCTCTGGATGTGAATACGTAGATGTGCCTCCAGAACTGTACAAGACTGAGTTACTAGATGGCATTAACAAGCCATTCCATCTCTGCCCTTCACTTACAATATAGGGAACAATAGTACCAAAGGTTGGGAAATTTTATTTGTTTGGACTAAGGCTCCTGGAATCAAACTCTATGCTGATGTAAGTGCTACTGAGTACCAATGAGATCTACAACAAATTGTTGCAGGATGAAATTCTGTGTTTATCCTTCTAGTTAGCCAACAAGGTCCTCCTATATGGTTTGCCCTTCTATTCTCCTGATTTTCCTGTCCCTTTACTCTTAACTAGTTGGTTTCCCTTAGCTACTGAATACATTTAGCCTTCATACTTCTAAAGTTTCTTCCTGCTTTTGCAAACTTTGCAGTTTCTCTGAGCATGCTTCCTCCATCTTATGAGTGGGCAGTACTTTATTTGACTGTGTAAGCAACAGCACTTAACATGGAACAATAGAAATGAAGGAATAGTAAGATACTTCAAGATTTTGTTTCAGAAAACCGTGCCCCAGCCCATTTTAGTCCAGTCTGAGCATAGAGTGCCTCCTGAATCCCTGCCATGATTTGGAACAGGGATGTACTCACTTCGTCTTTGGCTGCCTTTCCTTCCACCCGTTTGTGCTTTCTGTCCCCTGACTCCTCCTGAGGAACCCCAAAGATCTAGACAAGGATGCCTTGGAAGTGGAAGCAGGGGGAAGACTCTCCCAGCTTGTCTCAGAGCAGGAGCAAGGAACATTTGTTCCTTCAGAAGCTGATGAACTGCAAGTCCTTTCTTCCCTCACCATTGGCTGTGCTGGCTGGTATTGATGGTTCTTTTCTTTCAACATCTGAAGAACCACATGTTGCTCACCTTGGCAAAGAGGTTTCTTACTGGACTCTCTTCCATGCACGGTTTTGTGTTCTAAGCCTCCAGGCCAGATGCAGTGCTAGAGTGCCTACAGCTTTCCTCCTTCCCCTTCAGCCACCTGGGTCTGCTTACCTCTTGGTTCCCCAAATTCTTCTTTCATGATGGTATTGGCTAGGGTACTGGAGCTTCAGCACCCAGCAATATGGCATCAGGTTTGGCCTCTCCATGCCTATACTTAACCAGACCTATTGGTACTAGTAAGTCCTCAGTGGGCCAAGTCCTTGGCCAAAAGAACAGATAGATGCCACAAAGGCAGAATGCTGAAGACATGTTTTCACTTATATGTGGCTGATGAAGAAGTGAAAACTACTACAAGCCAATTTTGTGCACATATTGTGATTCTGTGACCTTGTAACCCATTCCCGTTCACTTTTGTTTTCTTCTCCCTGTGTTATCCTTCATGTTAAATAATAACATTTGAAGAATGGGTGTGACTACACTGAAAATGTGCAGTCTATATTACATTTGAAATTGCAATCAGTGGTCACATATTGGCTGTGGACTGATTTAGGACGCCATCTTTCATACTGGACTTGATGTGAGTCACATTCCAGCCCACAACCCCACTTCTTTCCTTCCTTCCTTCCTCTGGTCCCACATGTGGAGCATAGCTGTTCCTGAACTGTGTACCTTCAGATAGCAAGTGGGGAACCGGGAGAGAATGCATATTTGAATATAAAGTGTTTTTGTAGTGTGCTCAAATCAAGCATGTTTGGAGTAGAGCAGGATTTAGGGGTCTTGTTTCTCTCAAAAAAGGGAATGTGAAAAACTTTGACCTCCCACCTGAATGTGAAGGGGCACCATACATCAAGAAATATCTGAAACTTACTGAGTGGTTGAATATATGGCTTTTAAAATAAATGCAGTATGTTAGTTGCTTCTTAAAGTGTCCACAGTGTGAGGTGCAGGAAGTGTGGGGTGAAACTTGAGAACTGGGAAAATTTGCAATTCTCTCATTCTCTTGAAGCACCTGTGAAATCTGTAAAGCTATATGGACAGAAAAGGTGTGGGCAATACAGAAGGAAAGACAAAACAAAATCTGATTGATTTCTGGTATGATAAATATTAGAGATGGCTCAATTTGGCTGTTTCCCATGCTCGTTTGTTTTAATCCTGAAGTACATTCGGTTGAATTTATGAAGAAATGTGCACCTTTATGTAGGTTCTTAACAGAACCTTCATGGGGGTGGGGGTGGGATCAGTTCTGATTTGGAAACAAGATCATGGAGTTCAGAACTGTGAAACAGTGGGGGAGAGGACTGGAGTGGGGCAGAATTTAGACTGAAGAACTTTAGAAGTATCCTCAATGGTGATCTTGGCTGCTGGTTTTGTCAAATACAACATGCTATATTTGTCAGCTGCCCTAGATGAAAGGAAGATGGATTTCCACTTTATGCATCCTGTGAGGAAAAGCATAATGAACGTATATATTTAGAAAAGAGGCAAGAAAACTGAGCTGGGATGGGCTGGAACTACTCAAGTATTTAAAAGACAGAAAGACAAGTGTCTGGTTTAGGCAGATACTGGGCATGCTAACTAGATTTAGCTAGATTTGTGGTAGTCCATTGTTGGCATAAACAGTCTAAAGATGGAAAGCAAGTTAAAGTGTTCAGTCAGATTCTGGAACCTGTTCTTCAAATACAATAACATTGTTCTCTCTTGGCAGAGAATAGCTTTCGCTGTTGCATTTGGCTGGGGTTGCTGGGAAGAGTTTTGTTTCATTTAAGCAAGTCTTTGGGTCCGAGTCCCAAATCTGAGTTCAGGTCTTTGGTACCAAGTCCCAAGCCCCAAATCTGAGTCCCTATTAAAAACAAGCTTTCCCCCCACACACACAAAAAGGAGGGGTGGGTGGGTTCTGAGTTGCAAGTTGAGTACGAGTCATTGAAAAACAAACCCGAGTTCAGTCAGAGTCGAGTCTTAAGTCCCGTGAGGTGGGTTAGCCTGAAGGAATTTGGGTATTGGAAATCGATGTGCTGAGCATTGAAAACGTGTGTGTCGCTTTTTGCTTTTGAGAAGCTGTATGCAGAAGCTGAAGTCAACACACAGAGATGCACGTTATTCCTGAGAGCTATATCAGTCATCTGGATTATTCTCTCAGTTTTAGCTCGGAAACTCCCTTAGTAACACAGAATCATTTCAAAAGGCCTCGGCAAAGCTGTGCCACTCCAAGAATAGCACTTCTTTCATCAGAAGTGTTCCTGTGATCTTTTCTACTGGCAAAATTTTTAAAATACCGTACACTGTTTGTCCTGAGGGAAAGAGTTGATAGCTGTAAAATGTCAAGTTCTAGTGTGTCACAGGGAGAATGGAGACCAACAGGTCCTTTTTCCTTAGGAGCGTAAACCATTGTGTAAATTGACTGAGGCCTTGTAATTGTTGAGAGTGAGATGCTTCTCACATCAAAGAGCGTGAGCAATGCTTTCCTGATTCCAAAGTCAGCTACAGCCAGCTGAGAAAAGCTCTGTGCCAGAACTATCTGTTGACATCAAACCCAGGCTGGATTTCTTCACAGGTGAAGCTTGGTATACCCCCACAAAATTTATTTTGAGCTCTGCAATCTGTGTAAGTGACCACTCAGTAGATTTGGAAGTAATCCCCGTGCTTCTGGTAAAACTCAGAACAGACTTTTCTGCTTGACAGTGCAAACATAAGGACGTCTTGAGTCATTTTGGGGAGAAAGACAGGATAGAAATATTTTAAATAAATAAAAAAACCATAAAATAAAGGGAAATATATATTTTTAATGCATGTGGAAGCCTACGAGAAAAAAGAAAAACAGTCCAATCAAATGTGAAAAACATTCACCTGAGAAGACATAAGCCCAGATAATGTCTGACACCAGTAAGAATATTGAAATCTAGACTTAATTAGCATTATATTAAGTTCGTTAAATTGGCACTTGAATTCTGTTTGTAGAAGACTCAAGTCTTAATTACATGAGCATTTGTTCCTGTTTGGTTCACTGTGGAGGCAGGTTGGTTCACTCTTTTTTCCAGCAATCAGACAATTTGATTAAAGTGAACCAATCCATTCCCAGAGCGCCCTTATTCACACTTATATGAGCCCCTGTCAGGAGTTGATGCTCTTTTGGTGTGGGTTAAAGGCACTGTAGTCTGGTCCATTTCCAGTGCATGCAATCACTAAGAATGTATCAAAATGAAGCCTTGCAGCTGTCAAAGCTGCCAAGGCTCCTTCTATTATCAATTTTTAGTATTGTGAAATGGCTTAATAAGTGAGCCACTTCAGGATATCAGCAAAACTAACACTTTATCTGAACAAACATTGGGGATTGCTCCTACAGGTGGGGGTTCCACAGCCCCACCCAAGCTCAGAAAATCCTTCCCAGCCCAGAAAATCAGAACTAGAAGTGGACATCCAGATACTCCCTGTTTGATTTTTTTTTTCATTATTGGCCATTTCTTTTGGGGTATGTGGGGGTGAAAACTTGGTCCCCAGTCCTATGAATGGTGCCAACCATGGAGCAGAAGGATTCCAAACTTGTAAAAAAATCATTCATAACATTCCCTGTTATGTAATGTACAAGCACCATAATTTTGCCCATGAAAACCTTGTGTTTTCTAATTCCCTTCCCTTTATATATGTATTAAGAGGAGATTTTTCATGGTCTTGTAGTTTTGAGTAACAAACACCTGTCTTGAATGAATCACAGCACCCTTCCTACTTACACACACATCTCTGTTGGGAACGGTGTTATGCAGGCAAAAATTGATGCCCATTCATGTCTTTCACCCTTGCTAGCCTGTTTTTTTTTCCTCTCTTTTTTTTTTTAGCATAAGTAGACAACACCGAGAGGAAGGATGTGGGTGAGCTGAATTAGGACTGCAGAGTGTGGGGCTAGGAGGGCTTTAAATCGTTGTCTCCACTGACACATGGGGAGGGATGCCATGTCCTCTGTTGGCAATGGGAGGTAAGCTCCTACTGATGCCAGCTGGAGCTTTCCTGCCATGGTTGGTGCGAGAGCCTCCAACAAAGCCTCTTCTTTTGCACATTCTGTAGTCTTAATTCCACCCATCCTTGTTTTTCCTAAAGAAAATCAGGCATACCAGGGCTAAAGATGTGAATGAGGTCACATCTAATATGGTCCTAAGTAGTTGTTTAAGGACTATGTGTTCTGAACGCAGAAATCGCTCAGAGCCCTCTGAGTCACTAGCGGGACTCATAATCCCCTTCATCCTGAGATCAATTTGCAACTGAGAGGCACAGCCCTGAAAGACACTGTGGGATATGTGAGAGCTGCTTCCCTTGCACAGTTTTGCATCTGAGAAAATGGAAGAGATCTGTCCATCCTTCTTGATCTCTGACGACCAATTCATCCATGTTCGTCATTGTTATTCCAATGTGTACGTATGCCTATGTTGTGTTGGTATGCCTAAGCAATCATCAAGCCATAGTTCAGTTTTTTTTTTAAAGAAACAATAACACCCAGTAGTCCTCAGTATTTTTCCACCTCCTGGGAAATAAATAAATAAATATGTTTCAGATTGGACAAGTTCTGTTCTAGTCTGATTTTGAGCAGGAGAACCAACCTAGTATTTAAGAATCCCAGTGCCACAAAACATTTTGCATCACAGGGATGCATGGGCCACATCCTTTTATGTGTTCCCCCCAACCCTTCCCCACTACTGTGTTAGTCTCCTTCCTCCTGCTGACTGGGATTGCCTCCTTCAGCATCCAGGACCACAGCTTCTGTTGAACTAATGGCAGGGGAGAGACAACTGTCCAGATTGGGGCTCCAGGTGGGCAAGGAGGCCTCCCTTCCTGTCCCTAGCGTGGGACCACAGGAATCAGGGCAAGCTTAAAGCTGCTCCAATGTCTCTCTGTGTGTGCATATACTTGTGTCCATATGGGCACATGTGTACAACTCCACTCTGTCCACTCTGTAACCTTCACTGGATGTGTTTCTTTACAGACAAATAGCATGAATTGAAAGATGTACATTTCTTCTCCACCCCTAGAGGGAAGCATTGCCCATATCTAAATCTGGAATTAGCTATTTTCAAACAAAATGCTGTCTGTATAACTCCTAGTGTCGACACATCTTGATTTATTCTATCTACAGAGTTGTTGTGTAGGTTTATATATAGGGGAGTGGGAGAGAGATGATGACAGTGGGCTTTTCTTTCTTTCTTTTTTAATCTGACATTTTTTAATTTGACATGAATCTGAAAAAATACAAGAGATTTTCAGGGAGGTGGTCATGTTCTTGTGTGTCAGGAAAAACAAAACCCATCAAAAGGAAGAAGGAAAACAAAGGCATCGTGGCCTCTTTAAGACTAAGTGATTTATTCCTGTGTGAGCATTCTTGCCTTACAATCCACTTCTTCAGACATTTTCAGAGAAGTAAGTGTGTTAGTTTGTCTCCGCATGTTGCCAGAATTAAAGGGAGAAAAAGAAAAGGGGGAAAAGCAAGGAAGGAAAAATTTATCAGGCAAACCCAAAATAAAAATAAAAAGTAAAATAAAATAATAAAAAGGACAAAAAATGTTGTGGCAACTTTCAGACTGTTAAATTTTAATGCGAGTTTTCATGGATACAGACGATCATGGCTACCACTTCTAAAACGCAAAAATTGTGACACTTTAAAGACTAACACATTTGTTTCAGTGTGCATTTTCATGGATCGGAACCCACTTTTTCAGACTCAAGGAATACTCATACTATGTCCTCTGTATTAATACATATATCCCAAGAGAGGCCATGGGCAAGTGAGACATGAAACAAATGTAAAATGCTGTAATATTTGGATCTTATCACCCCCCCCCCCCATTTCCTCTTTAATTTTTTCGCATGTGTGGGGGGAAGTCACTTTTAATTCACAGAAAGCTCACCATGGAATACACCTTTTTAGCCTTAAAGGTGTCATAAAATGTCTGCTTCTCTTTTTTTGCTTTTATTTTATTATATTTTCTTTCTTTCTTTCTTTCCATACAGCAAGTGACTACAGGGAGTAAGGAGCCAGTGGCTGAAATCCTGTTTGGGCAGCTACACTGCATAAGGTGGATGATGCCACCAGTCACAGCCATTTTCAAGAAAGAAAACATTTGTGATTTCCTTTGAAAGTTCCGAGGTCCTGTGAAATCCATTTCATCATGGAGAAGCCATTGGGGACCACAAGATGGGGTGGAGATCTTTAGTTTAAAAAAAAACAAAACACTTTTGCAGGGATGACTTGCCTGGTGGCAAGTATTTTGCGGAATCAAAGATTCTCCAACCCCCTCCTGTGACCCCCAAATGCTTTCCTGCCATGAAAGGGTTCCTACCGGAGCCTCAGGCCCTTTGGGGAGGGGGAACTAGAAATGTTTAATTTCTGAAAAAAACACCACGGCTGATGATGTCGTCAGCCTTGTGTGGCATAAATTACACTGCTGGGCTCCAGTCACTCTTCCCAAATTTCAGAAGGCCATTAAACTAGTCTAGCAAAACAGAAGTCTTGTGGCAGCTTAAAGATGAATAGGTTTCTTTATTGTGAGCTTCTTAGACTGCAGTCTGTTTCCTTGCTTAAATTCAGGAGGAGAATAACTGAATAGCTCTCTTAGACTGCCAAAAAGGGACCCCGGTAACTCACTGAATTACAGACAAGTACTACTTTGGTAAACTTTGAAAAATTCATAGTAAAATGATCTGGACATTTGTCATTGAATTTGATTACTGTAGAACCTTATGATGGCCATATAGATAACCAGATATTCCTCACGAGGTAGAACTGAGAATGTTCTATCCACTTCTCTTCTCCTTTCTGAAAAATATCAGACTAGTTGAAAGAGAGTGTAATATGTATAATATCCACTGGATGGCAGCACAGTCTTATTTTCAGCCAAAATGTCTGGCCCACAGCTGTGCTTATACTGTAAATAGAGGCGGGGGGGGGGGGGGACCCACTAAATTTCTTGCTTACTCTGTCTCACTGTTTTCTGTCTGTGCATACGGTACAGAATAGGTTCACTTCAGTTTAGACTCCTGTGTCACATTACCTAGAAAATTGATATGAACTGTAATGGTTACTGGATATTGAAATCAATTCATTTGGAATTAAGGAGCTATTTCTAGTGTCTCTATAGCATGGGGTGGATTTTATTTTCTTCCTCAAAACAAAACAAAACCACAACAATTTCTCTTAATTTTAAATCTGATTGATTCTCTGCAGAGGCAGACAAGCATGGCAGATGTTTTCCCTGCACAGCTGTATAATCCCTTGTGGGGGTCTATAACGAAGGCTAGGCCAGCTGTGCTTCTGTAAGCTCCACCATTATTGCCATCAAGAGCTGCTTCCACTGAAGCCCCTTTTATTTAATCAGCAGGTTTTTGCTTCAGCTTTGTGATTAGTCTTGTGGTAGCACCTGATATGATCACAAAGGATGAGAATCAGTAGGCCTGTGAGGCAGTAAAACGCATGAGATAACAGAAGATACATTAACCTGTTACATTCCAAAATTGGCTATCAGAAGCAACATACAGATGCTTGGGGGTGGGTGGGATTTGATGAGTCTGAGCCATGTCACTACTTTGAACTCATTGGAGGAGAGACAGAATAAATGTGCAATCAATCAACCAATAAGGAGCAAAGACTTGGAATGTCTTGTAGGTTAAGACCATGATGAAATGGGAATTTGTTTATGATTAAAAAAAATATTGGAATTCCATCCCCTTTCTATTGCTTCCTCCACCTTAAAAAGAACAAGAGGAGAGGGTGTGTTACATGTGGATCCTCTTTTTCGGGGTCCCTGAAGGCTCCAAATCAGGATATATATTTTTTGGTAGTTTGCAGTTGGATACAAAATATGCTGTTAGAAAAAAATGTGTGCAGTTGAAAACAGATAGATGTGCAAAAAAAAAAAAAAAAAAAAAGGAGAGAAAATCAGAAAGGTTATGTGAATCTGTTTATTAAAACCTTAGCCGACAGGCAATGTCATATAACATAATTTATAGAAGGTTTAGGAAGTGGTTG
Source organism: Intellagama lesueurii (assembly GCA_037013535.1). Lineage (NCBI taxonomy): Eukaryota > Metazoa > Chordata > Lepidosauria > Squamata > Agamidae > Intellagama > Intellagama lesueurii. The sequence continues at coordinate 93,136,010 of JBAJHW010000003.1, read as the reverse complement.
GTTTCCCTGTTCAAATCAAATCAATAACACCCAAACCATTTTAAAACAGCCATTCTGAACCCCTTCCCCCCCCTTTTTTTTTGCCATGGCCATGAACACAATATGAAAGAAATATAGGCTGAATGAGAATTGTGTCAGTTGCATAATGAACCTTGTAAGGTGGTGTGTGAAGAAATGTTTCCAGTCTGTGGCTTCCTTCAAATGAACCAGGGCTCCCCAGAGGGCCATATGGCTCCTGTTGAAAATGGCTGTTTTAAAACAAGATCCACTTTTTGGGTGGAACTTCCTCTCATTTACATTTGGCTTCAGTGTAACAGATACCAAAGCAACAATTCATCCCAAAGGTTAGTGTTTGGCTTTTGAGTATGTGGTGGTGGTGGGTTGGCAGGGCCTGTGCTTTAAAACAACGACAACGACAACAACAACAACAACAACAAACACTTTTTAGAGTCCCCCACCCCATGGGGACAGCAACAGGTAGGGAATGTGGCTTAGTAATCTCTAATCATCATCATCATCATCTTAGAACTGCAATGCTCAAAGGGACCCTATGGACCATCGAGTCCAGTCCCTGTTAAGGAGGCACAGTGGGGGGAACCAAACTCCCAACCACTGGCTTCACAGCCAGATGCCGAAGTCACTGAGCTATCCAGCAGTTGCTCACACTTTTCTGAACCCCTGAATAGGGCTAAAGATCTTGTCATATTTCATTGGTTCTTACATTACTTTCATCTTATGCTTGGGGTGAATTCATTTTTCCTGTGCAAAAAGACTCAGGAAAACTGGTTTTCATTTGGATCAGCAATGCAAATTTTTCAGAAAACTTGAAATCAGAAAAAATTTCCAGAAATATTCTAATTAAAATTTACATCACCCTGAATTGATTGCAATCTGATCAAATATGTGACCTCTCTCTCTCTCTCATATTTAATAAAGAAAATTAAAGGAGTTTGATTTTATTATTATCATTATTATTATTAATGAGTCTCATTCCCTTCTCTTGTTCTGACTATCTCAAGATGCAAGACACATACTGGCTATGAATCACCAGTGGCTTGTATATGTGAAATATAGAGTAAGGAGTTTACTTTTGCTGTTACTGACAAATATATAGCATTAATAAATTCATAGCTTCTTTTCATAGCCGTCTTAGAAGATCAGCAGATGGAAAGGCGGATTCTCAATAAATGCTTACAAATGGTAGTGATTCTGCAAGAGTTGATAACACCTGGTTGAATGAACAGTAAGATTATAGCCATGAATAAAACACAGCATAACAAAGGCTTGGAGCAACTACTTCCAAGGAGGAATGTTGTAGGTGCTCACGAAACGAAAAGGCTAATGATGAAGGTGATCACAGAACAAAGAAGGCAATTAGGTTTAGAGAGAAGTTGCAAAGAAGTCGACACCCGCCAGTGGAGCCCCAGGGCAACACCCTGAGAACTCCCTTTATTAACTAGCAAGCTTACATAGATTGTTGAAAGGATTCAGATAGGACACTGGTTACCTAATCGCTACTAGGATTGGCTGGAGAGAGTTATGCTCTAACTCTAAGGGAAAAGGCAGAATGAGTGAGTCACCTCGCCTGTCAGGAGCCGCTGCCCTGCCAGGAGAGTTTGCTCTTCACTGAGAACAGATAACAGCTAGCGACCTTGAGCAGGGTGTTGCTACAGAATGTAATATGGAATCAAAACTTAAAATTGGCCTCAAATATGTTTGTTGCATGGCCCTGTGTGTTTTCAGTTCTACTGTATGAAAATGGAATCCTAGATCTTTATGTGGAATTGGTATGGTGTGAAATTGTGGTCTTTATTACAGACAAAAATAAAAAAGATATAAACATGTGAAATGTGGATTTAGTACAAGTTGCTTAGAGTTTATTTGATCTATAGAATGACCAACAAAGAAGAGTTAAGGAGAATGAATGAAGAGGAAGAACTCATAAAGCAAAGGCAATGAAAAAGGGTAGAATACTTTGGACACCTAACAAGTAGTGAAAAGTACAGATTGTGAAGGCTCAAGGTATTACTTTGATTGGTCAAGGTAAAATAAATGGGGAAAGAAGGACTAGGAAGAGAACAGCCTGTGAGGTGAAGAAGAACCCCAGTGACTGGCTCGGATGTAACACAATGTCATTGTTTAGAGCTGCCAAATCCAAAATCAGAATAGCTGTGATGACGTCTGACCTCGAAAGACGAACTGATGACTACCAACTTGGGCAGCTTTGAAAGGGGATTATGTAGATTAACGGAGGATAAGGCTACTCCTCATGATGGCCATGTATTACTTTCAGTATCCTAGGGGTATGCCTCGGAATTCCAGTTGTGAGGGAACACAAGTGGGAATATGCTATTGGCTCATGCCCTTGTGGGCTTTCTGTAGGTGCCTGGTTGGCCATTGTATAAACAGAACACTGGGCTAGGTGGCCCTCTGGTCTGATGGAGCACTGTCCTTACATTTTTAGATTCTTAAAGGAAATATGGTAGAACTGGAGGCTTGTAATAGTAAGCAAAATGAAATGAAATGAAAATAATAAACATCACACAGCTGAAATTTAGAACCAAAATCCAGGATGTTGTATTCCTTGTCGTGTGGAGTGTATTTTGATTTCAGATAGACACCAAGGTGAAAAGGAGGACAAGAATAATTAATGATTGTGCCAAAGAAGAAAATCTCGAAATGTAGCCTGGTGTACATGCCAGTAACAGCCAAAGATGTACAGAGAGGGTTGGAAAATGCATAGTGTGAGACTGTGTTGGGAGATATAGGCTGAAATCCTGTTGCTTAGTGTAGTGAGTTGCACTAGAGTAGGCCCATTGGATCAGTGGGGATTTGGTGGGTCAGCTCCTCTGTAAGTTCCATTGATTCCAATGGGCCTATTCTAGTAAAAATTTACTTTAGCACTGGAAGCTACATCTATAGTTAGGCCCATTGGAATCAATGGAACTTCTGGAGGAGTTGGCCCACCAAATCCCCACTGATCCAATGGGCCTACTGTAGTGCAACTTACTACACTAAGCAACAGGATTGCAGCTGTAGGGTAAGTTCTACTATGAGTTTCAGAAGATGGTGGAAAGAATTCAGCATGGGGCTGCCTTTGTTCGTATGTAGTATAGCTCTGTCCTGGCTTGTGTGGTTACTTTTTATGAAATTTCGGGAACTACATTCCACTTCAGAGAAGATTTCAGTGCCTACTTTCCAGTGGTGGGAAGAGCCAGAGGCAAAAGAAGGGGAACATAATTCCAATATTTTTTAACTTTTGCTGCCAGAAACAAAACTTTAGAAAAGGCATGTCAACCTTTCAGAATAATGTGACGGTGGGAAACCCATTATGTAGGTGGTGGCTCTGATGTCAGTTGGGTGGTGAAGCCACGCAATCTGACCTTTAAAGGAGATTCCAAGGTGCAAAAGCAATTTTGTGGTTAGATTCAACACCAGGATTCAAAAAGGCCAGGTTCCACTCTCTAGAGGGCCAGGTTCAGCCCCAGGGTCTAAGGTTCCCCACCACTACTATATTATTGCACAGGGCAGAATTACTTTATATGGTATAAGGTAAAGGTAAAGGTTCCCCTTGACATTTAGTCCAGTCGTGTCCGACTCTAGGGCGCAGTGCTCATGTCCGTTTCCAAGCCATAGAGTGAGTGTTTTTGTCCGAAGACAGTTTCCGTGGTCACGTGGCCAGCACGACTAGACACGGAACGCTGTTACCTTCCCACCGAGGTGGTACCTATTTATCTACTTGCATTTGCATGCTTTCGAACTGCTAGGTGGGCAGGAGCTGGGACAAGCGACGGGAGCTCACTCCGTCGCGTGGATTCAATCTTACGACTGCTTGGTCTTCTGACCTTGCAGCACAGAGGCTTCTGCGGTTTAACCCGCAGCGCCACCACGTCCTCTATTATATGGTATAGATGTCCCTTTTTTCCTTGTTTTCTATAAGTGATTTAAAGCCAGTTGTTGGTCATGCGTCCAGGAGGTTGTAGGGCTTATGCTCCCTTTCTGCACAGATAACAGTAATGCATATGGTTCCGCCATCATGATAAAGGTCCCCTGTAATGGCAGTGCCTAATTACCCACCGTGCTGAAGGAGGCACCTGCTAAGCCATAGTAAGAACAATACTTCATTCTTCTGCAACTCCTGCAATTTGCATTATTGAAAGCACTTCACAAAAACTTACAAATAGTAATTAAGCCTCATCACAGCTCTGCAGTGGCAAAGTTGTAATGATCATGTGGAAATCTGTGCAGATGGGGACTATGAGAAGCAAGTCAACTGGTCCTCTGGATTCTGCATTCATAGTGTTCTCTGCTAGGCTAGACTCCTGTCCACTGATGGCACAGTAGAGGACAGAGATGCAGAGTGCAGGTGGTGGGAAGCTCAAAGACAGCCGGGATAAATATAGTTCCCTGAGTGACGTTTGTTTCTCTGCAGAAGGCATCAGCAAGGTTGATGTGGCTGGAGTCCCCTAAGGTTTAAGAAGGACTTAGCAGTGGCGGAGAGCAAAACAGGGAAATTCATTTTAATGAGATTAGAGGGAAGTAGACCGCTTCAAGTATACGGAATATTGAACCACTCATGGAAAAACGGAAAATCAATTTGGCTGCGTTCTAACATTTTACCTGCTCTGTTCCTTTCATAGTAATTTTCCTTACAAGTGGGAGTTCAGAATATGCCTGCTTTGTTATTCTAGGATTTGTAAGCCTCTGAATGTGTGTACCATTTAATCCACAGGGAAGGGTGGCTGACTCCCCCCCCCATGAGTTCAGTGATGAAAAGTTTTGTATTTTTCTCATGATGTGCAAATTTTGATGCAGTGAACCTATTATATGATTCTTTAGCAAAACATGGAGGTGGGGGAGATATGTGGTCTTCGTACACAATCTGGAGATGGGGGAGAAGGGAGTTATACCTCTATTAGACCACTAAAAAAATAACAAAAATGGTGGTTTCTTTGTACTTTCTTTGTACTCCGTACAGGTCCTCATCAGGCTAGACACCACAGAGCCTAGCTCTAGAGTATATATATAGAGAGAAAGAGTGTGTGTATGCTGCTTAGAGGTGATGAGCACTGTAGTCAAGACATCTTGAGGGTGTCACATTAGGGAAAGCTAGTGGAGATGGTCATCCCTAATGAAAGGGGAATAAGAAAGTTTCAAAAGATGTGGAGTCTATTATTATCCACGTTCTCAGTAGTTCTGCTCTAACTCTGAACCACCAGAAGCGTAACTAAAGGGTGCCATCTGGGCACTCACATTTCGCCCCATTCTTGTGAGAGCCAGTAAAACCAATCAGGAAGGGCTGGTTTATTATCATGCCTAAGTGACTTATTTCGGGCAAGCATGGGCAACAGGTGGCTGAAGGTTGCATGTCTCACCAGCCATCTTGGAACCCCCAGGAGTCCCTAAGGATCCCCTACCACTGCTGCCACAACCCATTATACTTGGCTATCAGGTAGATGGGTGCTTCTGAGTATCCTCCAGGAGTGAGGCCTTGGCATAATTTGGCGAGGGGAAACGATATAAAAAGCAGCCATGTACCTTTCTGAGGCACATTAATGAAGAAATAATGGCAGTTTTGCCACAAACATGGGTTTCTGCTGATGCTTTTGTGAGCTGGGTGCTGTTTTTCACTATCTGTTTTTATTAAAGGCTCCTCCTCCCCCATGAGTGAAGGAGTGTCATTTTATTTAAAAGAAAAAAAGTTGGAAACAGTGGAGGCAAAGTGCAGAAACCGAAGTGTCGTTTCCTTCAAAGAAAGGCACTGAATATTTTATTACTACTAGAAATAGCTTCACTTTGTTTGCCTTATCTTTTCGTGCAACAGACGCAGCCCAGAGCTAGATGAGGCGGACCAAGTACATGGTTCTTTTCTTCTCCTCCCACTCAGCTCAAGGTGCTAAAAGCCAACCACATGAAGAAGTCCCTCAGCCCAAACCTCCTGTTTTGTGACACCCAGAATCTGCTGCCTGAGGCGCGCGCACGCGCACACACGCACACAAACACGAATGTGAAAGCAAGCATCAATACAATAGGTTACTTCCTTCCTAAACCTTCATCCCCACCAGCTCCTGTTTGGTTTCACTGGTATGAAACAAACACTGTAGCAGGGCATGAGATTAATGTCTCATGTACTCATTTACAATTCACTTTTTGGACTACCTTGTTGAGCATCATTCAGCTACAATAGTCACTGACCATGTCAGCTGGGCGGGGGGGGGGGGGTTTCCAGGAGTTATAGTCCAAGAATGTAATATTGTCAATCTCTTCTTATGAATAACTACAAATATATCAGTTCCGATTTATTGAGGTGGTAAGACTCATTTAATTTAGTTTTAAATGACTCAAATATGTATCAGAGTCAGCATTTCCCAAGACAATTATATGTAGAATTAGTTCTTCTGAAGGGACACCCTTTCCTTTGCAACAAATTGGTCAGTAGGTGTGGTAGGAAATGTCACAGGAGCCTCAGGCACACCAAGTCCTTGTGCTGCCCAAACCCAAGTTAGACATAGGAACACTAGTTTTTCTCCTTGCTTTCCCTATCCCTGATTTTCTCTCAATACATAAAGTATCCCTGATAACATGAGACTGTAGCAACCTGCTGTTCTGTTGCAACTCAATGAGCAGTGCAAGGACAAATGTCTTATTGATAGGCCATTTTTCAACCATCCCTCAGTGTTTGGTAGCTTGACAAGTCATTATTTGGAAATACTTATATGTAAACTGTGCCTCAAGCAATCTTAGAAGTATTGAAATTGCACCTGATCTGTCCTACATGCAAGTCCTCACCTCATGTTGCTGTATGGACTACACCAAATAAGAAAATTAGAAAGGATCTCAAAGACGGATAAAACCAATGGTTTTACCAATGCAACCTTTTTATTTGGAAAAGGAAGATACTATCTACTGTTTGGCAAAGTAATTAGGTTAAAACCTAAATGAATGGTTAATTATGCTGAATGGAAATGACAATTATTCTTTCTCTCTCTTTCTACCTCCCCTCTCTCTTCCAGACTCACAATTTCTGCTGAATGTCCCATGCAGCTTGAAGACTTCCCCATGGATGCCCATGCTTGTCCATTAAAATTTGGAAGCTGTAAGTATTTCATTGCATTGCATAAGGTCTAGGAATAATACTTTGATGGGGCTTTTCCGTTTGCTTTGGGCAGCCAAACTTAATGGGAAGAATTTCATGCTTTTCTCCAGTTGCCTGTTCCAAACATTTCCTTGTCTGATCTAGTACAAAAATGAAGAAACTCTCTGGTTTAGGTCTACAGATGCTTGTAAGACTTATTCTTTATAATTTTCTTTACCCATTAACATGATCTGTTCCTTCTGAACCCACTGAAGCAATGCTGCCCATTTTACGTCACACTGCTCCATAAGTTGTGATGCAAATTTTGGTTTAAAAATTAAAATGCATGTGCAGATGTATCTTTTCACAGTTATGAATTTTTACATGGACTTTTTAAAAATGCAGATTAATTTGGAAATAGGATTTAAGAGCAAGCTCACTTAAAAGGGACATGACTTGCAAACAGCCTCATGTCTTCCTTCTTAAGCCACTCTCTGCGATTTCTTCCCTATAAACCCAGTAGCACTGATCCCAGTAGCAAATCATGCTCATATTGAATGCTGTGAAGATTTTTTTGTTTTTGTTGTTCAGCAAGCAGCTGGAGGGGTGAATCAAACTCATGAAAAGGGAACCAAATTAACAGTAGTTACACTGTGAGCCACAAGCAGAGACATCGAAAGGTCATATGCACTCTGCTAGAGTCGTTTGGTCAAGGCGATACGAAGGTTAGTTGGCTGCCTTTGGTGCCATCACCAGGAATCTTTCCTGTTGTGAAGAACCCTTGCATCTCCCTGTATGCTATCTGGATGAGAAACAGTATATGGAATGCATTTTCCTTCATAATCGGAGAACTGCCCTGTGGCATACTCATTCATTAGGAGCTGAAAGCAGAGCTGCTAGTTGCTGTTTGACTAGGGTTCTGTGGCCTCAGGATTTTGTATCTATGTGAAAATGATAATCCCATTAAGCCTCAAATCATGCCAGTACAGTATTTATATCTGTAGTATTATGTAATGTTCTGTCTATACAACACACAACACCTTTTTCTAGAAATGCAGCATTCATAGTGTTTCTTTTTTCTCCAAGGACCCACAACAGACCTCTTGTTCTCAAGAACACAAAGCCCAGCTAAACCCCCCCCCCACCCCCATTGCAGAGAATGTATACAATTACGTGCAGGTCAAGATAGAAATCATTGGGATGTGGTAGTGGTGCTGGGGCCAGGAGGTATTTCAGGGCCCAACCTTTTTTGGGCACTTAATTCATTGTTTCATATGTGACAGCATTCAAAGCAGTGGGCTGCGGAAAAAGGAAGACATCTAAGATGTGCATGCCCAGAATCATCAAGCTTTGCCATGGTGAAACAAATAGCCCTTAAGCAACTCCACAGCAGAACGAAAGGTGGTGCAGTTGAAGAAGAATTCTGATTGACTCACCCTATCACCCTGCAGCTCACCTCTGCTTCCGATTGTGTGACAAAACAAGAGCTTTGCTTAGCGCAGTGGTTCCCAACCTTGGGTCCCCATATGTCCTTGGACTTCAACTCCCAGAAATCCTGGCCGGCACAGCTCATGGTGAGGGCTTCTGGGAGTTGCAGTCCAAGAACATCTGGGGACCCAAGGTTGGGAACCACTGGTTTAGCTCAACAGGCAGGAAGAATAAGCAGAGTGAAGAGATTAGAAGGGTGTCAGGATAACAAGACATGCTATAAATTATGACTACAGAAGGGACTTTTCATCACAGAGAACACTGTTTTAGTAGTCATGCTTTTTCTGCAGAGTGAGAAGTTACGGTTACACCTGCTGTTTGGATTGAGCACTAATAACCTGAATCATTATTTGCTGCCATGTCAATTCCAATTTCTGACTCTTCCCATGATGTTTTAGTTATAGAATACTCAGAAGTGGTTTACTGTTCTTTTCTCTTGGGGGGGGGGTGTGTGCTCTGGGACTGTGCAGCTTGCCCAAGGCCACAAAGGTTGGCTCTTCTCCCCAGAGGCAAAGTGAGGGATCAAACTCCCGAGCCCTGGTTCTGGATTGAGCACTAGCACTAGCCTGTGTATAAGACCTATTGAAAGTATATCCAAAGCCACTTTAGATGCATTTATTAGCCTTAACCATCTCACAGGACTTTTTGTTTTGTTTGTTTAATTGTCACATTGTTTTTCTTACAGAATGTTGGGATTTGTAGTTTGCTGAGGTACTTAAAATTTGGTGTTGTAGTCCAAGGACTTGACCAGCAAAAAAACCTCATAAAATACTAATAAACTAACAATCATCTACAATGACAGTAGTTTGATACCACATTCAGTGCAATGGCTTCATTTTATGGAGTTCCAGGGTTAGTAATCTCATGCAGGCTGTGCCCTCCCAGAACTTCCCACACCCCCAAAAATGATGATGATGATTATTATTTAATCTGCCTCCAGTCCTGCAGCAATTTTACCATGCTCTCTTCCCTCTACCTGTTTTATGCTTGGTGTGAGCTTTTCTCAAGACCAGCAGTGACTTGAGAAAAAGCATCTTCTTGAGCCTAAAATAAGCCAGAGAGAACCCTCTGGAAATTGCCCACCTTTGTACTGGTGCAAATGGTAGTGCTGCATACTGTGGGCTTCTATATAGGAATGAGCCTCAAAATGGAAGCATTAAGGTTCTGTTCCTACTTTGGTCAGCATCTCTTCTTAGTTGCTGAGACACAGCTCATCACGGCCAAAATCTTATTGAATATTTACATACAGGCAAGAGAAATCACAGAAGTTGCCTCAGCTAATTGCAGCTAATTGCCCAGCTGCCAAGAGTACAACTTGAAGCAATTGACCTACAATGGGCACCTTGTCAATTAGCCATGGTAACTTCCATGAGTCTTCTTGCACATTTATGAATATCCAATACGATTCTGGCCTGTGTGGTTTTGAAAACATGTTGGACCTATGTCTCCATTTGGTCAACTGACAGGAAGGACCAATATAGTATCCAGGTGCCTCTGCTTAACATCTACTCAGATGCAGAGGGCTGTTTTAAAAGCATACAGTGGTTGGGGTTGTAGAGCTCCTATGGCGCTTTCAGCTTGTCAAAAGAAATCAAAGGTGGCAGTAACATTATTCATGCCCTCCATGGTCCTCTAACTCGTACCAACTGATGCATTTAGTCTACAGCCCAATCATTTGTTTCCTTTTCAAGCCGTGCAGGTCATCTTTCAAATATACCCCACTGTGTCTAGGCTTTGTGCCAGCATCCATGTGGGAGCAGCATGAGCGCTAGATGAACACATCTTTAAAAACAATTTGCCTTATTAATTCATTTGCTGATGCTCAAATGTCCCATGCATCAATATAAACAGGAGCCCTGCGTGTTAAGGAAGTGACAGCCAAGTTAGGTCTACATTTGATTTGTTGATGAAGCAGCCTTCTTCCTCTAAAAAACCTCGAACATGTTTCTTCCAGTCCACATCATGTTGGGTCTGTATTAAATGAACCCCTTCCAGAGGTCATTTACTGATGTAAAATGTATAAGAGCATATTACCAGGCCTGCTAAAGCACGAGTCTTCTCCTTTTGCCTTTCTCCCTCTCCTCCCCAACTTCCATGGTCTTTAAAATGACTTTCACAACCCTAATGAAAATCTTTCTTCCAAAACATATTGAAAAATGTGAGGTGCAGAGGTTGTAAAAGTCAGTTTTAATATTAAACAGCCAAGCTATTTGTGAAGAGGTGGAGACCAACCTGTCATGTGGCAAGCGAGCCACAGGGAGACAGCACAGTTAGTGCTGGATTGGGACATGGGAGATCCAGGTTCAAGTCTACTTAGCCATGAAACTCACTGAATGACTGTGCTAGTTACATTCTTTCATTCTGGCCCACCTCACGATGAGGATGACTTAGAGAAGTCACGTATGCTGTCCTGCTGATTGAAGGAAAGGTAAGATCTCAAGGTATCAGTCAAATAGCCAAGGATAAGACACATGCAGATAAAACAGTTGCTGCTTTACCACCATGAGGACACAATAAATGCAAAATTAATGAGGTGGTATCATTATTCATTGTTGTTTAAGATGTCTTAATAGACACAACTTTCATCAGTCTTTGCCTGCCAAAGATTTAGCTGTGTTTCCATATGTTCTAGTGAAGACTTTTGTGCAGCTAGAAAATTTATAGACCCACTCAATCACTCATGAATTCAGCACCAAATCCAACATCACATATTTTGCTGTTGCCGATCTAGAAACCAAGGAGTTACAAAGCTCTGTGTTAGGATTAAGAGGAACATTTTCAGTTGCCCAGTGTGCATACAATCTTGGGTTGTGTGCCTGCATATATTTCTGACCAGTCTGGTGAATTCCATCAAAATATCTTGCATCTTTCCTTCCACTTTAGAAGAGGTTTTAGCTTCTTCATGGGACCTGGCAGATATTCTGCAGTCATTGAGCTGGGCTTTCCAACAGCTCAATAGAAGCAGGTAAATAAGATTATGATTTTGTACAAACAAGCTATTTGGAGCAGAAAAAAGGTTAATTGACTTTCCTTCAAGGTCATGCCAGCAGAGCAATGTCAGAATGAGGATTTAACTTCGCTTTTTTGGTCTACTGAGCAAATGTCTAATTGAGACGAAAGAGTCCCCTACCCAGACAATTGACTTAGCATCCAAATCTCATTTTGCACATAGTGTTAATGATATTGCATTCACCTCACCCCAAGATGAATTTGCTAATGCATACCTCCATGTTGACAGTGGATGACCTGTATAGGAATATTGCTATGACTGAAGTATTTCAATTGTCTATACTCTTGTCTGAAGACTTTTCCAAATTTCCAGCAGGACGGGTTATTCCCCCTGCCCCTTTCAGCATGTGCCTTTGAACTGATCATCTGAAGTGCGTAATGTGGACAAATTCTGTGAACAGAGAAACAATCTGGGAGTATAGTTACCTGTTGTTTTGTCAGCCTTTTGTCTCAAGGAAAAAGTCATGTTTAAAACATAGAGAGGGTATTATCTCTCGGGTGTAACTTTTGTTAGTGTACAACAGGGGTTTCCAAACTTCTGACTGTGAGGGCCACACGGGATATTTCCAACATTTTTGAGGGCCAAACAAACAGGAATGTGCACGTGTACATATGCACGCATGCACCCCCACCTGCCTGCCCCCCCACCTGTCCCCCACACGACCACACGCATGCCCACCCCACGGCCACATGCACACACCCCACAAACACCCCTGCCCACCTGCCCCCCCCCCACGCTCACGGGCTGAAGGTAATGGGCCGGATAAAACAGCAAGGCAGGCTAGATGTGGCCCACGGGCCATAGTTTGGAGACCCCTGGTGTACAACTATACACATGGCTTGGCATCCTTCTTGATGAAGAGCTCAGTATAATTTGCATCTTTCTTCATCTTGTTAATTCTGTTATCTGGCATGGGTTGATTTTTTTAAAAGGGTAAAAATCATGGGCACAACATATTTGGACACTGGTAAATAATCCGATTGGTTTCATAGCTACAGTAATCAGCCTTAGGTGTGGTGATACCAGGTGATTAACCTACCTTTTTTTTATGTTGATAGCGATGTCCTATGTATAAGCAGCCAGGTCAGGATAACTACATTTATGCACTACTTAAGTCCTATATTAGATCCTACTTTGAGATCTAATACTGTACTGGCATTGAGCACCAGGCTGATATTTGCCCTGATTGCTTTCTGGCTCTGGACTCTTAACCTTGTAAATATTCACTTTAATTTAATCTTTCTTACTGTCCATCCCTATTAAATAACTGTTGGATCAGAAATAGTGGCATCATTGAATCTGGGAACAGAGGGAGGGGATTTGGGCAAACATGCCTCTCTTGGTCTGGAGCCAAGCATTTTACAATCTGAGTCAAATTCTCTTTGAATTTCAGGTTGACCCCAAATAGATCAGACCATTGTGTGTTGTGCATGCCTAAGGTTGCTGTATTCTGGTTCTCCAAATCTAGGCAGCCCAGTTTGCATAAGATGTAAATTACTTCTTAATTTTATAAAATACAAATGTATGTGTTTGTGTGAAGGAATGTGGATTTTTCCATGTGATGCAGATTAAGTGCATTTATCATTATATTATTTTTCTACCAGTATATTTGAATTTTGGCATGGATTTGAGAGAACTGGCATGATGGGCTTGGAACAGGGAGACCTAAGTTTAAATCCCTGTTTAGTCACAAAATTTAGAGGGTGACGACATGGGCATTTTGCCCGCTGTTTGGTCTGCTGCAAGCATGAACTGGTTCACTCCTAAAGCTGGTAATCAGATGATAACTTTGCTGGGGCAAACCAGTCTGCCCCCAGAGCATTCCTACCTGCACCTTTATGGCCCTTGTCAGGGGCTGCTGCTTTTTTTGATGCAGGTAGGATTGCCTTGTTTTGGTTCTTTTCCAGTGTGTGAGATTGTTGGAACTGAACCAAAAGTGAGCCTTAGCCTTCCACGGTCAATTTGCCATAATTAAACATTTATTTTGTTTGTTTGTTTGTTTTTGTTTCTGAAAAGTTGTTTTATTTTGTATTTGTCAAAATCTAACAGTTATCAAATGCTAATTTCAAGTACTTCAGAGAGAGTGAGCCATACATTTTACATGAACAAATACATTTCATTGATGGCTTCATTTCTAGGCACTTTTCAGGTGAAACAGACATCAGCTTATCTCTTGTGCAAATACAGCTAATAGCCAGAAGTTGTCTGGCTAATGATAAAGTAATGACAAACACCTTATGATTTTTCTGAACTCAGTGGAGCAATTGGGTTGTACAAATGGGGCATAATTTTTTCGTCTTGAGGCTCAGTCATACATATAATCAGCTAGGAATGGGGGGAATTACATGTGTATGTACTGCATCATTAAAAAAAAAACGTAAAGACAAATGGAAAATTTCTTCATGGATGCAGGCGGGAACAACAAGAGGGATTTTTGTTTGCTTTTTCTTAAAGGTCAGGTCACAAGCCTTCCCACAGCCAAATCAGGCAGGTTCTTCGCCAGACTTTTGAGAGAAAAGGAACCTTCAGTTTACACCTCTATGATCTCCTGCCAAACTACGGGTTAGTGGCATTAAACATTGGGTAATGACACATGGGAGGTCATGCTTCTCACAAAACTGCTTTTGCCTTATATTTCTTACTCTAGAGTCTACAGTAGTGGTTCCCAACCTTGGGTAACCCAGGTGTTCTTGGACTGCAACTCTCAGAAACCCCAGCGGCATAGCTAGTGGAGAGGTCTTCTAGGAGTTGCAGTCCAGGAACACCTGGGTTACCCTACGTTGGAAACCACTGGTCTAGGGACTTACTCCTTTTTTTTAAAATAAAGAATCCATCCGTCCGTCCGTCCATCCATCCATCCATCCATCCATCCATCCATCCATCTCTCCTTTCTCCCAAAAGGGACCCAAGGCGGGATAGAAATATCCCAGGTTAGACAACTGGCATATATGTATAAACTCCACCCAAACAAATTACATGACACCCTACTAGTGCTCCTGTTACTTCTCCTGCAGTGGGGGCTCTGAAAAGCTGCCTCTTGGCTGTCCAGTGGGCTTGTGAAGTACATCTTATTGCGACATCTTGACTGAAGAAAGGGCCCAGAAGTGATGGAAAAACCATAGTGCTCAGATTTCAATGCACAGCAAAGTTCTTGTTGGTTTATTTCAGACCTAATAAGGGCTTGTTGAACTGCTAAAAAGCTTTGCGATTTTGGAATTAAGAGCAATAGAAACATCTGAAACAAAAATTAATATCCCACCAATTCCTGCTTCACTTTTTAGTGTGTTTTATATTTTGTGAGCTGCCTGGATAGCTCTGTGGTTTAGGTATTTGGCTGCAGAGCCAGAGGTTGAGAGTTCAATTCCCCGCTGTGCCTCCTGTGAGTAGAGCCACTCTGTGTAGCCATGGTCAAGCTGCACAGTCCCAGGACACCCCCAGAAGAAGGGAATGGTAAACCACTTCTAAGTATTCTCTTTCTAGAAAAACTTGGAAAGGGTCACCATTAGTTGGAATTGACTTGACAGGATGATTATTATTATTAATAATAATAATAATATTTTGTGGATGGTCTTGAGGGTAGAAATTTGGCCCTTGGACCCCAGAATGGAGCCACACCTGTTGTAGGGTAATTTGGAGCATGATGGTTTTCCAGAATTTTTATGGCTGTTATTGGGACTACAGCTACAAGAACTCCCCATCCAGAATGATCATGGTCATTGTCCCTGTCTCCTTCTGGATACACCTCCCTATGTTCATACTAAAGAAGTACTTAACTCAGTGCAGCATCACATTACCGCTTGTGCTCATTTAAGAGGTTGCCGTCCCCATCCTTGCAGAATGTGTGTGCTTAATAGACATCTTTGCTAACACCAGAAATTCATTAGCAAAGCATTATGCTAGCATCTTATGTTTTGTTAGCTCAGTTGAAAACGTAATGAAATTTTTTTTGTTCTACAGCTGTTCCAAAGAGCATATTCTAGAGAGAGAGTTTCAGAATTTTACTCGGTATATAAAACAATTTCTGATGTTCAACCTAGCTTTGATAATGAATAGCTGATAACCATTCATTCATCAATCTCTGTTTTCCTTTAAGCTAAATATTGCATCTTTTTTTTTATTAATAGGATTTTCAAGGTAAGGGATGTAAGGAGTGGTTTTACCAGTTATACACACACATACACACATCCCAGTGAGTTTCCATTCTAGAGCTGGGGAACTGAACCCAGGTCTCCTATGTCCTAGTCCATTACCCTATCCACTACACCACACTGGATATCCCCAAGCACTGTCTAATTTATTAAGTCTTTAGCCTGACTTAATAGATTAGAAAAGCAGGCTCGTGTAATTTCTTATTATTAAAAATTTTGGCACCAAGGTGGTGAACTTCTAGGCTTCTAGATAGCTGTGAACTGTTATTCCCCTCATCTCTCAATATTGGCCAGACTGGTGGAGACTGATAAGAACTAGTGTCCAACAACATTTGGAGTGCCAGATGACCCCTGGGCCCACTCTAATGGAACTACAGTATTCATATTGGTTTCAACTTGAATTTGCTCACCTTGATGGCAGACTTTGCTGTTAATTAAAAAAAAGAATGACAATGAACTATCTTAATTGAGAGGTGTCTACAGAACCACAGGATTGTAGACTTTGAAGGTTTGTCTAGTCTAATGCCTCCCCATTCAGAAAATCCATAGTTACTGCCCTTGAGAGATGGCCATCTCACCTCTGCTTAAAACCCTTCCACAAAGGACAATCCACCCCTTTCCATTCCATTGTCAAATAGCTCTTTTCACCAGGAGATACTTCCTGATGCTTATCCATACTCCGTTCTTTGTACTCTGAAGCCATTGGTTCAGGTCCTGCCCTGAGGAGAAGGAGAAAACAAGCTTGCTCCATCTTCTCAACATGACAGCCCTGGAGATATTTGAAGACCGCAATCTCACTCTCCTCTGCTTGAAGGCATTCCGTGTTGGAAAGGCTGAATAGTCCAAGTTTGTTTGGAAAGGACACATTTTTTAAAAGGAGAGCAGGGGCCATGAACAGATAGCAGCACCCAAGCAGAAGGCTGAACAAGAAGATACACAGGGCAACGGTTCACAGTCTCCACACTTTGATAAGATATATTCCATTTCTATTTACAACAATTATTTCCATATTTTAGTCTCTATATCTGCAGATTCAGAAATCATTACAATTTAATGTTTTTTTTTAAAAAATAATGATCATAATGCAATTTGTAGGCAGATCTCTGTCCTCTATTATCCTTTTTCCTAATGATGCCTACATGTCTCCCCTTGCTTTGGCTCTAGAACAGGGCTCTTGTACTGTTAATAGTTGCATAAAGGTGGAAATCCCAGCAAGTGTAGTTTACCTTGCATGCTACACCTGATGAAATTTCCTATTCTAGTAAAGGTATAGGATTTTGTGCAGCCACCCTTTCTGGATCCCACCCAGTGGACTTCAGTTCCATCCTCAACCAATACCTTGGTTTAAAATAAAACATGGTTATAGTAAAGCAAGCTTGAGGCTGATTGTCACTGAGCATGGTTCTCCACCCCCACCCTCCTCAAACCACCCTGGATTTTAAAATCTATGCCTCGAAACCTAAACATAGCAAAATTCTTCACTTTACAGATGTGTGTTGCTTTCAATTTAAGTAATGCTTTTCCTCCTCTTTCCAAAATTATAATTTTATCATATGAGAAATACTTACATCTTGAATTACCAAGATGTTAAAACTGGTGAACTCAAAATGTTACTTCAACCTTCCAAGGGACAATTACACAGCATATAATATGTTATATGTAATTTGGAGCCGACATTTAAAATAATATCCTGCTATTGCAGTGCATTTGGAAAAGCTCTTGTAGCACTTGATAGCGATAGCACCTAGCTATTCTATAAAAAGCAGCTTTTATATTGATTGAGAAAAGCAGAGGCAGTTACTTAAGACCCCATCTTTCGGAGCCTCAGCACCTCTTTGGCATTGTTGGGAGCAGTAGACATAAAGTGGAGACAGCGACTGACCCTCGACCTGGGGGGCAAAGATAAAGCTTTTAAATCAAATTAGGTTGGCTCTCAAGATGAGTTAGTGTGACATAGCACAGCACCTGCCACTTCCACAGCCCACAATTTTGAACCTCCTGCTGTGGTAGGAGAAGCATTTTAGGGAAGGCAGCAGAAGTCAAACGCTTCTCTCGCAAGCACAGGGAGTGTTCCACCACTATCAAGTCCTTCTGAGCCATGGCAGATACACTTAGGAGTGTGCCCATATATATTTTTTTTTTTTTTTGTAGTTTTAGAAGAGATAGTCATGTTAGTCTGTGCAAACATACCAGGCAAAATCCAAAGAAACAAAACAAAACAAGACAAAAACACCTTAAGGTGCCACATGTTTTTGTCTTGTCTTTTTTTGTTTTTGTTTGTTTCTTTGGATTTTGCCTGGTATGCTTGCCCATTTTTTGTCGCCAACATTTTGGAATGAAAGGCATTTTCCCTTCACTCTGTACAGTTTTATACTGCTTGCCGGAGATTTGAAACTCCTGGCATTTGTCTCTTGGTTCCGCTTTGGTGCTTCCCCTTTTCCTATATTTCTAAACAATTAGGAATCCTATGGGGAATGTGGTGACATAATGACAACAGTTTTGGTTTCATCATGTCATTACAGAGGGCAATCAAACCAGGGCTTTTCTGTCAGTATAAACTGGGTTTGTGTTTGTTTGTTTGTGTTTTTGTTGTTGTTTTTTCCCTTGGTAGAAGAACATTTCAGTTGTCAAGGTAGCCAGGCCTCTCTCTGGCAAGAGAGAGAATTTGTACTCAGTTTCCTCAGTAAAAAGCCTGCCTTTTGCTAGCATTTGTATCTACTTCTGAAGAACCAAAATTATTGGCTAAAGGATGAGTTTTTGTGTTTTTTGTTTGTTTGTTTTGCTTTGGATGAAAAAATATCTATCTTCTATGAGAATGCGTAGCCTTCCCATCACCTTTTGGTACTTACATGACAGCATAAAATCAACCCCTCCTCCCCAAAACGAGTGCAATTCACACCATAGTCCAAAACACCACTTCATTACAGAGCTTTACCACAGGGGCAAAAACTTCAAAAGGCCTAAGATTAAGAGTATCTCTTGACTTGACTACAAAATAGAGCTGTCACAGAGAAGGCCATCTGTTTTTGGGAAGGATAGTACCTGTTGAGTCAGCTCAGTCACCTGAACCTCAGATAGGCCTCTCGTGTTCCACATGGGGCTCAACTTACTGCGGCATGTGAAGGAGTATTCCTAAGATGTATACCTCACCACCTCCTGGACCTGAGAGCTCAGACTATACAGTATTTGACTTCAATTTGTTGGCCCAATTCCAACCCATAACTTGTTCCAGACAACTGTCCACAATTTAAACTGCCTCCTAGTTTCTGAAAGAAAAGAGAGATCAAAATGGATGTCACCAGCATACTGATGACATCTCACTTTAGAAGCCATGTTGACAGGTCTCAAAAGATTCTTGCAGAGATTTGGAATATCATGGGGGACAAGAAGAATCGCTGTGGAATGCCACAGGTCAGCTGTGATGTGTGCCTAGTGACCAAGACTGTTTCAATACTGTATCCAAGCCAGATGCTAGACTAAAATGGGTCTATATGGCACATTTCCTCTAAGCATGCTTGCAGCTGAACTGCCACTGTGCTCTGGAGTACTTTGCCCTAGAAGAGGATATCAGCAATCAGGCAATACTTGTTTGATATGACTGTTTCCAGGGAGCTCCTCTTAAAGCCAAGGTGTATTACAGTTTCTTTAGTAGCATGTGTGAACACCCTCTTGAAACAAGACAGTCACTTCTCCCAGAAACTGCCCAATCCTTCTCTTTTGCTCCCTCTTGTAAACTATGAGAGGCAAAGACCAAATAGACTAGTTTTTGGCTGAACCCTGTCAAGCAGTTTGTCCTCAGACTTAAGGAACAGAATTGGTCCAGTATAACCAGACCAGTCCTGTGATGAACTGAATCATAGAATAAAGGAGTTGGAAGGGGCCTGATAAGGCCATCAAGTCCAACCTCCTGCTCAAGGCAGGAATCTAAATCAAAGCAGATCTGACACATGCTTGTCCAATTTTCTCTTGAATGCCTCCAGCTCTGGAGCGTTCACCACCTCCCAAGGTAATTGGTTCCATTGTTGTACTGCTCTAACAGTTAATAAGTTTTTTCTGATATTCAGCCTACATCTGGATTCCTGTAGGTTGAGCCCATTATTACGTTTCCTGCATTCAGGGATGATTGAGAATAAATCTTGCCCCTGCTCTGTATGACTACTTTTCAAAAAGTGCTGTCATATCTCCCCTCAGTCTCCTTTTCTCAGAGCTAAACATGTCCACTTCTTTCAGTCTTTCCTCATAGGTTTCCAGTCCCCTGATCATCCTTGTTCCCCTCCTCCGAACGTGCTCCAGATTGTTGGCATCCTTCTTAAAGTACAGTGTCTGGAACTGGACACAGTACTGTAGACAAAGCCTAGCCAGTGCCACATAGAGACTAGTACCTTATGGGATTTGGAGACTACACTTCTATTAATGCATCCTGAAACAGCATTGGCCTTCTCTGCAGCCACATTGCACTTTTGGTTCATATTCAGCTTCTGATCTACAACAATTCCAAGATCCTTCTCACTGCTAGTATCATGGAGCCAAGTATTCCCCATCTTGTAATTGTGCATTTATTCCCCCCCCCCCCCGGTGTAGAACTTTGCACTTATCCCTGTTAAATTTCATTATGTTATTTTCAGCCCACTGCTCAAGCCAACAAGATCTGTTTTGAATGTTGTTTCTCTCTTCCAAAGTATTAGCTATTCCACCCAGTTTTATATCATCGACAAATTTGTTAAGTATTTCCTGCATTCCCTCATCATAGTCATTAATAACAATTTTGAAGAGCACTGGGCCCAGTCTTGAGCCTTGAGGTACCCCACTTATTACCTTCTCCCAGTTTGAGGAGCTATTGATAAGCCCTCTCTGAGTACGATTCTGTAACCCACTGTCCATCTACCTGACACTTGCTCTATCCAGCCCACACCTAGTTAGCTTGCTAATCAGAATATCATGGGGCACTTTGTCAAAGGCTTTGCTGTGACTGTGGTGGAGGCTGTAAGTCCTGAGCACATTTCTATCTAGAAAAGGAGGAAATCCTTTGTGGATGGGTACCAGGCAGTGAATACCTTACCCAGCTGCAATTT
Organism: Intellagama lesueurii; assembly: GCA_037013535.1. NCBI lineage: Eukaryota > Metazoa > Chordata > Lepidosauria > Squamata > Agamidae > Intellagama > Intellagama lesueurii. The sequence goes on along the minus strand of JBAJHW010000003.1, from coordinate 93,115,217 downwards.
GTAGAGACAAAACCGTAAGATGTTGTGATTCTTGGATAATATAAATCCTACAGATTTTGTTTTGCTCTAATGTAATGATTATAGTCCCTAAAACATTGCATGCACAAAATCTTTATGTAGCAGTCATAAGTATGCTTTAGAATAGCTTCTGTTTTTTAAAAAGTTTGATACCCTACTTTTATGCAGAAAAGCTTCCAGGAAACCTTTCAAGGAGAAATACTGAACATTACTAATTTAAACATAAGTTACTAACTCTATAGTGGAACAGTAAAGAACGACATAGAGCAATAAGAGTAGAGACATCAGTGAAAGCAAAAGCAGCAATATAAACAAAGCTAGTTTAGGCAGATGTACACGTAAATCCACACCCATGGGCATCCCATGTTTTCTTAGACTGCAACTCCCAGAAACCCTGGCCAGCACAGCTGGTGGTGAAGGCTTCTGGGAATTGCAGTCCAAAAACACCTGGAATACCCAAGGTTGGGAACCACTGCCTTGGCCTCATTCTACCCACTGGCCCATTTGACCTCTCAGTATTAAGGGAAATGAAGCGTATGTAACTAACCTTACCACCTAAGTCCAGATAGAGATTTATAGCTGTAGATAAATCTTGTAGATACAGTTGCTCTGATGAGGGTGTGTTGTACTGCATCCTGGGTATGAGTGGGTGGCCCAGATGAGTCATTCACATGCATTACAGCATTATGGCTCACTGTTTGCAAATTGCACCCAGAAATTTAAAGCTTCATAAGCATCGGTATGAGCCTTGCCGAATAGCAGAGCTTATCTTCTAAAAATGTGTCGCTTCCTATTTTCAAGCCTCAATGTTTTGCTGATACAAAGCATTTCCCTGCTCAAACTGGAATGTCATGGCTCACCATTACCATGCTGTGTTGCAAGCAAATCCTCACATGCGGTTGCTGGTCTCATCAATTACCATTTTGTTCTTTTATGATTAAAGGTTCGCTCCCTTTGAGCTTGCTCCTTAGTATTCATGAATATTTATTTAGAGTGTTTTCACCCATCTTGTCCCAAAGACTTAACCCCCAATTATAATCTCTTTTCATCTTCTCAGCCTCAGCTGTTTCATATGCTTTTTATACAATGCAGTAACCTGAAGATTCACAAGTGCCATAGTTCTGCTCTGTAAAACAACTAGAGTGAAATAATTCGTCTTAGGTAGATTTAGGGGATGGGATTTTTTTTTCATACTTAGTGACTTTGATACAAAATCTGGGATCTGAAAGACTGGTTTAAATATCTAGGGCAGCCTCCCCAAATTTAGGTCTTTCTAGATGTCAGCTACCATATTCCCTGATCATTGGCTATGGGGGCTGGGGCTTACAGTTTCCAAAACATCTGGAGGAATCTAGCTTGATCAAGTCTAACTTAGAGCCTGAGGGACTGTTACAGATAGATGCTCTGTGCGGCAGGCTTCTCTTTTCCCAATCCAACATATTGGAGATCACTCTGATTTTCAGAATCATGCCATATTCGATCAGGAGGCCATTTCCCCACATTGTTTTATTTTGTTACTTTGTTGCTCTGTCTACTTGTTGTAAACTGCCCAGAGTGGCCTTGGCTGCCAGATGGGCGGTAAGTAAGTAAGTAAAGTAAGTAAGTAAGTAAGTAAATAAATAAATAAGGTCAGATTTGTTGAGAGTTGTGAGAACTGAGTTTGGCTTCTTAAAGACCAAATGTCTTGATCCTGCTCTGAGTAATCAGGGATGGTCTACTCTGTAAACACCTTCGTGTGCTCTCATTATTCATTCTCTCTCCTTTTTTTTTGTTTGAGGGGTTGGGGCTGGCTGTAGCATAGTGGCTTCCGTGAATTTCTTTACACTCAGTGGGATTCCCAGATTTAGAGAGGGCAATGTTCCTTCTATTTTTTCCTGTTGAGGACTACCATTTCATTTTCTCTTTATGTACTATCATATTTCTGTATTCATAGTCAAAGTGTGCTGTTTATATACCGCCTGATAGTGCTTAAAGCTCTCTGGGTGGTTTACAATTTAATTATGCAAGTTCCATAGTTAATAGTATGGAATTCATCCCCTTCTATCATTAATGCCCCCCTCCATTTTTTTTTTATGGTTGCAGGATGATTCTGCCCTCTAGAGATTATTTCTGGTTTATAAACTATTGGGTAGCAAAGTGGATTGAATCCTTTTCTGAATCCTTTTACATCCTCATTCCAAGCACACATGCTTGGTATAGTACTGATAAAAACAAATTCACACTCTATGCACCTGTGTTTGTAGATGCTGAATGGCAATATTTAGTGCAATATTTTAATTTGCATTTATTGTGGAAAGTGGATGCAACCACTGGCTTTTCCCTTCATGTATCTTTTAAACAGAACACATTGGCTTTTTCAGTTAAGACACTGTGATAAAATAAAAATGATCTTTTCTCCGTGAAATATTCTAGCTTCCTTGGTTGGCTTTGAAGGAAGCATTCTATTGTCCAGCTTACAAGACCATCAGTCCATGCAGAACCTCCCTAGATATTTTCAGTTTCTAAAGATGTTCCTAGAGAATAGTCCTGTTACAATGCTCAACCACTGTGGTCCTTTTCAAAGCAAGATTTATAGTGACAGTAAGTCGACAAGCGAAGCAGGAAAGCACACAAAAGGAAAAACAATATCAGCTGAAATAACCGATTCCGCCTGTTTCCCTTTGAGAGATAATTATGCAGCCGCTGCCAAAGCACAGTTCAAAATCAATTTTCAGATTCATTCCAGATCAAATGCTGCATCCAAAAATAAATATACCACTATAAATATTAACATCAATGAGCAAGGGGACAGAAGGGGATGGAAGGGTATGAGGCACTGTGGATCAAGTAAAACTCAGAGGAAGAACGCTGTTGGCAAGCAACCCTGTGTTGCTAAAAGTCACTTTAGAAGGACTAATTGCATCAGTAGTGGAAATCAGAGGCAAAATATGCCAAATTAAGAGTATTCTTCTGGAACTAGAGGCAAGGTTACCGCAATCTGAAATGCTTTGTCCAGCCAACTTGACATTCATCCTGCAACTATTTAACGAGATTGGTGTTGTGACCATTAAGAATTTTGTCTTCTTGCAATAGCTTCTTTTTCAAGATGATTTAGAATGTAAACTTTCAGGCCATTGAACTATTGATATTGATTAGAGTGTGGCACTCACTCTGTGGAGCTTTGCATGATGTCCAGCTTGCTCTTGCACAAGCCAGAGATCTTCCCACTGAAACAAATGGGGCTTACTCTTATGCCAGGAGTAATGGATACAGTACTGTCTTGTGTAAACTCCAAAAGAACCAAACTATGCATTGAGTCAATGTGCAAGCAAAAAAGAACAAAAAGGGTTCTCTGCTTAGTCTTTCAGTCCTAACCCTGCTCTTTCCAGTGGTTTATTCACATTTGTACTGAAACAAAGCATTAATGAATGTATTGGTGAAGACAAGATTGCTTACTTAGAAAGGATATAATTGAAAAGAAAAACAGAAACATGATGAGTAGAGATAGGCACAAAATAAATGAATCACCAAATTCATTCAAAAATCACTAATTTGTCGATTTGTATTCATATGAATCAATGCCCCCATTGAATACAAATCAATGAATTTTTAGCGATTTTTGATTTGTCAATTCATTTGGCTATAAAATGCCCCCTCCCGGCACCTAGAGTCACCAAAATTGCAGGGAAGCTTCCTCTGACTCTTCTCTATAATCCTTCCAGAACAAAAAACAGACCCATCCAACCCCAACCCCAAATTAAAAGAGGAAGGGCCAAAAAACAAACAAATGTCTAAATAACCAAGTAACTAAGTAATGACAACTCCCTTCTGTGATAGAACTAAGTCGTGGCTCCACAGTGCTTCCTGAGGGGGAGAATGTCCCTAAAGACTTCGTCAAACTGTGCAGTTTTTAGTAATTTTCCATCTCTGATGGGAGACTGTTCCAGAGTGAGAGGGCCACCATTGAGAAGTGATTCAGAGACAAGCACAACAGAATATTGGGGAAATTCAGATACCTTTTTGAGATATCTTTTGAGATATCTTGTCTACTGTATCTCAAAAGAGTAATATACAACTGACAGAAGAGTAATGCATAATTTTCAGGAATCACAACATCAAGGGTAAAACTCTAAGAGAGACAATTTCCATCTGCTTAGCTGTTGTTGACCACTGCATTCGTTGTAGGTACACATAAGGTAAAGGTAAAGGTTCCCCTTGACAATTTGTCCAGTCGTGTCTGACTCTAGGGGGCAGTGCTCATCTCCGTTTCCAACCCATAGAGCTAGCGTTTTGTCCGAAGACAATCTTCCGTGGTCACGTGGCCAGCGCGACTAGACACGGAATGCCGTTACCTTCCCACCATGGTGGTACCTACTTATCTACTTGCATTTGCATGCTTTCGAACTGCTAGGTTGGCGGGAGCTGGGACTAGCAACGGGAGCTCACTCGGTATACATACCTGGGAATAAATCCCACTGAACTGAGTGGACATACTTCAGAATAGATATACACAGAATGGAACAGTTCCATAATGTTCTCTCTGAATTTTGCCTGGGCTTGGCACCTGTAAAGACCTGCCATACTTCTTTGACAGCCTACACGGGTCAGTTCAAAGCATGCTGTTTCAGAAACGTGCTCCTCCTGAATATCTGCAGGTGGTGTGTTGATTTTGGCATGATTTATTTGTCTTTAAAAAACAACCATCTTTTTTTAAAAAAAAACCCCTCACAAGCTGGAAGGAACATCTTGAGGTGAATTACAGCAAGACAAAAGTAATGGTATTCTCAAAATGTTATAGACTCAGTAAATGGTCTTTGGACGGGCAACCAATTGAACAGGTCAAAATCTTCAAGTATTTAGGCATGATTTTCCATTAAGAACTGAATGTATAACTGAAGGAATTAATTTATACAAATAAATAACTAAGCCAACATTTTTAATAATAAAAAATGAGCATTCAAATGAAAATAATTCCCCCCCTCATACATGCCTATGAAGTCAGGATAAAAATAGTGTCCTACATGAGCAGTTTATTGTAAGGATTACTGAAATAATGTGTGCAAAGTGCTTTGAACAGTTTGAAATATGCTACATAAATTCTAAGCATCACGATGATTAGGAATAGTGTGCTTGGGAGCAAACCCTCTGAGCATTAATGGTGATTTTACTGGTATTTGCAAGTAAATGTATTTAGAATTGGGGTATAATGTACTAATGACTGGATATTTAAATGAAAGATGTTTTCAATAAGAGGTGGACCCTGAGAGACAGTAGCTTGATGGAAAGCTGCAATACAACTGAAAGAAGTTAGTGGGAAATAGTCCTAAGGCTGTAAATGCGTTGTTAAACTCAAATGCAAGTGTCTCCAAGTGCATCTGTTGGCTCATAGAGCTTAATCCTAGTGTACACTGATATTCACACGAATACCCTCCAAACCCTCGCTGATTACCTTTCCATTTCACTGCATGTATAGTAATTCCATAGGTTTCAAGCACTGTGTGCCTCTCTCAACCAGGAGTGCCCTGAACAAAGAAATAAGTCCCATCCATATTTGGACCTTCATAATGGCAGAGCATGGAGGTATCTGGCTGAAAAGAGAACCTTTGTTCTGAATTAAATGGCCCTGCAGGATTGCATTTGGTACTCTGATGTTCCTAGGGTTTAGCAAACCTTCCTGCAAATTTGTGACATCAGCTTTCAACCTAGCGCGGCTTCCCTTGCCTTTAAAAGCTACTCAAGTGTCAACCTTGTGATCACCATCCCTGTCATGCTTCATTATAGACCAATGGTTAGAGAATTGGGCTACTGAACAAAATCAGGCTGTGTTTATGTTGTGCAAAATTTCCACACAAAAGGCACTTCTGCATAGGGATTCCACAGAAGATTAAAGGAAGCAACTTTACTTCAGTCACCTTAAGACAGTCACATAGGGTTGTGGCCACTGATTTCAGGTCTCCTAGGAAAAAACACATATTGCTTTGGGAAACGTTGTTGTCCTCTTTGTGTAAGTGTCAAATACAGTCTTCCCTGTATTGCAGGACAAAACAGTTGCTCCTGAGTAAAGTGTGGAAAGGTTATGCTTTTGGCCTACAGCTTCCTGATTCCCTGAGTGTATATTTGTCGGGGGATACTAAGAGTTTCAGTCCATAAAAATAACTTTTCCACACACTACTCCTGAGGCAGTGGTGGCATGAGTCATTTTACTGGTGGCTCTCTACTGCCTTTTTAGAACCAATGGAATTACTTCCCTACCGTCATACAGCTTCAACCCTCTATGCAAGTCTTTGGAATATATATCAATCAACTCTTCTGAAATTTTCAGCCATTCTCAATATTTATCCTTTCCCTTCTTCCAGTGTTTTGACACAGGCAATCTGTGACCCACCAAAATAGTAGTAGTCCACATTTCATGTTTTGTAGCCTACCTCTGCCAGATGCTCAATGACTTTTTGCAGTCCCAGACAGGCAGCAAACCCAAGAGATTGGCTGAATCCCAGATCAGCTATTATACATGGCTGGGTGCACTGCGCAAAATGGCACAGCACCAGATCCTGACATGGAGCATGGAAGCAACCACTGAGTGGATGCAGCAACCTGTACCTTTCCTTGATCTTGTGTGCTTACTCATGTAAAGTGATGATGTCCCAGCTGCAGTGATGCCAACATCAGAGTGAAGGAACCAGAGGAACTAACTTCAAACCACCTGGCTGGTCTGACTTTGATGTTCTAACAGGTGTCCATCAGAACCAGATTCTCAGTCTTGTCCTTCACAGCTGCCGCTCCTTTCAGCTGGCTAGTGAGGTAGTTGCAGTCCAGCTGCTGTAGATCTCAAGCAGGTATGTCAGCAGCAGGAAGAGCTGGAAACATAAGCCCTAGACTAACTATCCCTATCAGTGTCAATGTGTATATGTACACCTTACATGGAAGAGAAGGGCAGCCTACTGCACATCTATGCCAGGACCTCACAAAAACCTAGCCACATAATGTGTAGGCCTGCATCCACAGGTGTCTAGCTGTGGAGCCAGAGGCTGGGTGTTCAATACCTCACTGTGTCTCCTTGACAGGCTGAATTCAACGATCTATAGGGTACCTTCCAGCTCTTCTAAGATGATGATAATGATGATGATGAGTGATATCCCATGCACTTTTGCCTTTCAGGTGTCAATAATGTATTTATTTGCATCAGATTTTGCAGAATATGCAAGTGTTTAACTGGTTTTGGCCTGCAAACTTTTCCTATTGCTTTCATTGCATTTTTAGCAGACAATTGTAATATGTAATTTCAGATATTCATAATCTGAGTTGTATTTATGATTTTTTATTTCTGATTCCCGGTATTTCCAATTTATGATTTTAGACTTCTGATTTGAGATACTTGTAACTTGCAATTTCAACTGTGTTTTCCAATATGAATTGTTCTGTGCCCTGAGAGCTAATGAGGAAAGATGGAATATAAACAGAATTATTACTATCCTCCTCCTCCAACAAATTTAGTATAACATGTTTCATGTTAATCCAGCACATATGTGCTTGGAAGTCACATAAATGGGGGTGTGGATGGGTGGCTGGCTGGAGTGGGCCTATGCATGGACCAAATATTAATGAAAACACTTTCTGTGTCATCACTGAGTAATGTTTGGACTGCTCTCAGTTCTTAACTAAATGACTGACTCCATGGGGTTTTTTGTTTCTCAATTTAGTTTCCTGTCTAAAAGAGATCATGCCAGGTCTGAGGGCACCAGTTGAGATCTTGGGATGTTGCTGTGCTTCCTTGGTTCTCCGGTATAGAGACTAACTTGATCACTGGATTTCCATTATTATCTGATTAGCTGGGTTTCAGATTCTAGCTTCATCTCCCTGGACATTACTTGTGCTGCTTTTACCATCAGCTGTCCTAAGATTTCTGAGTTTCCCTCCCTACACTTGCATACTCTATTTCTGTGACATCATGGGAGCCCAGCTCCTAGCTTTGCTTCTGAAATCTCAGATAATACAATGCTGTTAACGTGGCAATTGCAATATATTTCTCCTCATAGAAGAGAAATAAGGAATTACCTTCTGATGGACCCTGAGGCTAAGAAATAGGATTACCTATACATTTGCACATGAATTTCCTTGTGACTGTTAATAATCACTGCTTAATTAATTTCAAAAAAACAGAGATAGCGGGGTCCAAGCACTCCACCTTGAAAGTTCTTCTCTTTGTCTCCAGTGCACAAGAAGAAACACCTTTGGTCACCATAGATATCCTTACTAGTCCTTCAGATGCTCCAAGATAAAATCCTGACACCAATAAGAGATTCTCAGTCTTGAAAAATTCTAGTGGACAGATACAGCATTTTGTAACATTCTCTGTTGTCTATCCCCAGATGCTTATCCCAATTCTGAAGTGATCTATGTGTGGACTAACACCCCAGCAACATCTGTCGTGGTAGCAGAGGATGGTTCTAGGCTTAACCAGTATCACTTGGTGGGACAAAGTGTAGATTCAGAAAACATCAGTACCAGTACAGGTAAGATTGCAGACATTTTATTTGCCTTGCAGTAGTCAATGAAAAATGTTAAAGTTCATTTCTAGACATATCATTTGGCACATTTTCAAGATAGCTTAATGTTTTTGCTTGGTTTTTACTTTAATTCCCTGTTTTTGTCTTCATGTTTCAGTGTGGCTAAAGATGGGACTTCCCCATTGCACACATTGCCTCTGTGTCTTTTGTTTCAGCGGTGGGTTGGAAGGCAGATTTTAACTGGGCCCTACATGTGTGCATCCCACCTTCCCCCCATCACTTGATCACAGCGGCATTACTTGACCCCACAGATTTGATCAATCAAAGGGAGAAGCATAGGCTCCTTTGGAAAGCATTGTGATAGGAAAGGGGGAGCTAGGAAATCAGTTTGTGGGGCAAGGGCTCACTCATACATGCTCAAGTTACCCCCTGAATTCTACAGTGTACCAATGAGGGCTGTCTACCAGCAGCCCACTGGTGAAACGGGGAATGGTATGTTTGCACTCTCTACCATAGAACTAAAGCAGGGTTTGGCGATTTATGGGCCTTCAGATGCTAGACTCCAGCTCCCATCATCCTTTACAATCGGTGCTAGCTAGGAATGGACAGGAGTTGTAATCTTGAGAGCAACAAGGAGCCCACCTCTTCTACTTGCAGCCGGGAAGGGAGAGGCACCACTACACTACCCCGTCTTGATACATGCTTCAGCCAAGCCATGTTTATTCCCTTAAAATTAGTATGCATTGAAGTGACCTGATCTTGGGATATAGCTATAAATATAGAAATCAAGGGTGTCTGTTTTTTTCCTAGTCCCATGAGACTGCCTGGAGGAATACCAAATACTGTATGAAAACAGCAGCAACTTAATGTAGAAGGAAAAGTATTAAAAATCTTATTAAGCGTGCACCTCTAGCCCGGAACTTGTAACTGGTGGAGAGAAGCAGTAAAAAGTCTGCCGGTTCTGTATTCCCGCGTCTCTGTGCCTGGCGAACAGCTACACCGGTTGGACGTCCGCCTTTGTTCCGCTCCTCAAAGCTCACATTCTCGGTCAGGAACTTCGTCCATATGCTCGGGAGAAGGGACCTCCTTTTGCTGGAAGCCCTTTCAGAGGAATTGGGGCCGCGCCTGCGCTGCGGGTGCGCGGGCTGATCTCCTGGCAGGAGGCGAGAAGCCGCCCCCGCAGCGCAGAGCTCCCTCGCGCCACACACACACACGTCCTCTCGGAGCTTTCAAACGATTTGTCTGATGAAAACAGGGGAGGGGGTCGGATGCCGTGGCGTGGGGAGGGTGGCAGCTGTTGCCGGGCTCTGCAGTGTGCCCCGGGCACCACGTGGCCTGAAAGGAGGTGCTAACCTGAAGGGGTCCCGTTGCCTCCGTAAACTGGAAATGGAGGCGCCAGATGTGGCAGCATTAGAGAGCTAAAGCGGCTTTAAGCCGGGGGGGGGCAGCCACCCACGTGAGGCCTGCACACACACGCACCGCTCCCTTTCCTGGGTCAGGCTTCTCTGGCAGGGCCACGGCGGGAGGGGGATGAAGGAGAGGAAGCCAGGCGGGCGGGCGGGCGGCGGCTCTCGGAGGGAAGGGGGACTCCGCCTGGCCCGAGCGTCACATGGGGCTGCAGACGGAGGCTTCGAGGGGGGTTACGCAATGCACTCGCCTCGCTTCCGCCGCTCCTCTCGAGGCAGAAGCCGAGGTCTGTGGCAGGCAGAGAAACACGTCGGCCTCTCGCCTGTGGAGAAGGAGCCGGGCTTTTAGCCACACACACTTCGGGGGCGGCGGGGGGAGGTGTTGTTGACAGGCAGCCCCATAGAGAAAGAGCACTTGGGTTTTAATGGCTGTTTTGTGGCTCGGGTAGAAGAAGCGCCGGGGTGAGGGGCAGGTGTCAGTTGCCTCCTGCTTGAGGGAGAGGGACATTTAAGTGACTTTTTAAAAAAGAAAGAAAGAAAGAAACACAAAGGCACGTGCGCGCACAAGTCAAAACACTGGGATTGAGACGGTTGAGGGAGGGCCGGCGCTTCGACCGGTCCCGGCGCAAGCAGCAAAGAAACAACAAGTGGCCGAGAGCCCGAGTGGCTCCCTTCCATGGCCAAACAGTCTCACAAGTGCCGTGATAAAAGGGGAAGAAGGGCAGGGAGGAGACAACTTTGCAATCCAGAGTATAACCTTACAACTGAATTAAATTTCCAGACCGTCTCCTTGCTTTGAAACACGCAGAGCTAAGACGGCACTCTTATGTATCCTTTTCTCCATGTCCACCTTCAGTGCTCCACAAAACAAGCAAACTCAAATCCAGACATCAAAACAAAACTACAGGCTTGCTCTTTTGTCTCTCTCGGTGTGTGAAGCACTTCCACAAATCACAGCAGCGAGCAATGAGAAAAAACAATATTATCAGACAGAACAAGCAAGAAGAGTTTCTTACCAGTTCACCATCATCGCTGCATTGTTTTCTGCAATGAACGGCAGCTCTCCCTTTGCCGTCAGGATCACCAAGAGAAAGATCCAGACTGTGCGCTGAAGCATCGCTAGAATTGTGTCCAGTAGTTCCTCGGAGCAAGACAAAAATCCAAAGGAAGCTGTGGGTACTCCAGGGTGCCTGGCACTTGATGCCAACCAGGGCTTGCGAAGGCTGCTTTCTCCTCCAACCCTAAGGAAGCAGCAGATTCTTCGCAGGAATCCAAAAGTTTGTGCCCAGGAACCACCTCCCAGAGGTATCCTAAGATTAAAGCTAATAAGGGACTTATTTTCAGTGCCGAAAGGGGTGTTTTTGGTCTTATTTCCTCCCCTTTCTACTTCTTTTTGCTAATGGCCCAGGTTACATCTGGGCATGCTGGATTCTGATTGCAGGGTTGATCACAAAGAGCAGGACACAGATTGTAACCAGGGATTAGCAAAATACAAAAATCCGATTTTACACAGGGAAAGCATCAGTCAGCTATGGATTTTCTGGACTTCATCAAGCTTGCAAGAGGCCTGTAATCAGGGTTACTCGTGAACGGATTTCTAAGATGTTCTTTCCTTTTACGAGACTGCAGAATATGAAAGTAAAAAATGTCAAGTCCATAAAAGAACCTCAGTTTGTGGTTTTTTGGGGATTTTTTTTTTGCTTTTACTCCTTTTTTTGTAACTATTGTACTCCCTTAAAAAAAACAAATGTTATTATTTTGATCTTAAATCATGAAAGGGGGGGGGGGACAGGAAAGGCTACAATTGGTTTGGAAACATTTCCTTTATGTTTGCCCAGGCATTTTAATTGACTAATGTAGTCTGTTTTTGCTGTTTTTCATTGTCTTGTTTCCTTTTTTTTTTTTTTTTTTTTTTGCTTTTATTGATTTAATTTAATTATTTTAACTGTTGGGACATTGCCATAGTGGCCACAAGAATGGAAGTGATTTAAAAATGTTTTTAATAATAAATAATGAGGGAAAAGAGTGGGAAACAGACATTCCACACACACTGCCTGATCCAGTTAAAGGAGATGTATAGATAGAAACAGCTTCCCACAGGCATTTCGCTTGTGGCATTGAGAAGTGAAGGCAAATGGGTTATACATCTGAATGCATATTATGTATGCTGTCTCTCTGGACTGCATTGCTTTCCATGGGATATTTATGCAAAGTGCAGAAGGCTCTTTTTATAACAGGATCACCAGACTGTCCTGGAAGCAGTTAAAGGAACAGTCGCTGCAGTCTCCCCCCCCCCCCCCCCCAATTACAATTGAAGAAGATTCTGATAAGTAGAAATTCTGCAGAAGGCCTCTGCTGGAGAGAATTGGGCTCAAAGAATGCATAGTTTCTAGGCAATTTCCAATTGGAGATGGAATAGAAGTAGCCTAGAAACTCCTTGCCCCCACCCTAAGGCAGTTTTTTCTGCATAGCTTGGACCCGTTTGGTTGTTTTTGATCAATTTATGAGGCATCTACTTTGTTTTAATGGAACATGATTCTTTAAAATAAAAAGAAAACAGCCCAAATCAGCCTATACTATGGAGCCAGAGTATTGGCCTTTTCTCCTTGCTTTGTTTTTGCAATAAATAGGGTCTAGCATAGGGTCTAGAAGGCATGATGCTTGGCACATAAGGCAGCCATTACTATAGCTGTTGGTGTTGGAAACGTGTCTATCTTGTCAGTTTCACAGGCCTGCTACATATTGCGTGTTAAACAAGCGGTGATGAGCAATGAGATTCAATTCCTGTTCTCATGTACTTTTGTCATATGTTGAAAGTATGCATGTTGTAAGTGTCTAGTCTCCTAGAGTTTCCGAATGTAATTCTTGGATCACTGGCTGTGAAGCTTGAGAAGTTCTAATAATTGTACGACAAAAAAATAACTTCCCCAGTTTTGTACTTGCATATCCAATCCAGGTACTGGTAACCGGTCTCTTTTCACTCTGGAACTCTTTCCTGAATCAGCAATTATTGTCTGTTATCTGAATTTAAACAGTGAGTTGTATGATTATATGAAGGGCGAGGGGGAGAAAAATATGTATTTCTGTTTGTACGTCAGCTATGGTATTTCCTTAGTGCTTATGCCTATAAAGAAATATTATGTGCCATTCATTCATTCAGTTATTCAAAACCATTTTTACCCGCCCTTCTCCTAAAAAAAACGACCCAAGGCAGCTTTCTTCATTAAAAAAAGAGAATATTTGAAAGCTAAAAACAGTAAGTTATACAAACATTAAAAATAATTAAATAAGCATTATATTAAAGTTAGGTAAAAACATTACTAAAATAGATTTAAAAACAACAAAAATACAAACCATCCCATTTGAAAGTCCCTCTTAGACAGCCAGTTTCTAAGGGAAAGCTTGCCTGAAGAAAAAGGTCTTCAGTTGCTTGCAGAACAGTAAAGAGGGGGCCAGCCTGGCCTCCCATGAAAGGAGTTCCAGAATCTGGAAGCAGCAACAGAGAAGACCCTCTCATGTATCTCCACCAAGCATACCTGTAACAGTGGTGGGACTGAGAGAAAGGCCTGGAAGAAATGCAGCTGGGATGACTTTATTATTTCTGTCACTAATTCACATTACAATACTACACATTTGCTCAAAAGTAAAGCCATGAGACGTATACCCTTAAATGCATAGTACTGTAGCTCTGAAAGATGCTAACAGAAGATGGTAGTTGCCTACACAGCAACTGCTTTCATCCGGTGTCAGTCACTGAGATATACAATTGCAAGAGTGGAAACAATCAGTGAAAACAAATCAAGGAACAGGGATTCAGCTTCTAGTGGATGGGTTTATACTCTCCCTGAAATGTCAGTCTGCAGCTTGGGCATGCACCTCAGTTGGACCCTAAGCTTGTGTGCCCAGGCTTCACCAGTGGGCAGGAATGCCATTGCACACTACGGCTAGTGCACCTGCTACAGCCATCCCTTAAAATGTCTGATTTGGCTACAGTGACAGTCCTTTGTTAAATCCCTCCTCAGTTACTGCAACACACTCTAGGTGGATCTGCCTTTGAAGAGTGTTTGGAAATTTCTGCTGATTCATAATGCTGTAACCAGACTTCTGATTGGCATTGATTAAAAAACAGCATACAACTCCTGTTACATCAGCTCCACTGGTTGCTGTCTGTTTCCAGACCACTTCAAAGTTCTAACCCTAAAGCCCTTTACAGTTTGGGTCCGGGCTATCTGAAGGACTGTTTCTCCCCATGTAAGTGTCCTTACATTGGGCAAGTCCTTCTCTCACTGGTTCATTTGGTGAAGACACAACAGAGGGCCTTTTCAGTGGCTGCTCTCAGGCTGTGGAATGTACTCATCAGGAAGCCAGGTTGGTCCTCACCCTCCTGCCTTTCCATCATCATACAAAGACTCCTTTTTGAATAGGCTGTTAATTGATTGGGACAGGTAAGTGTTATTACAGAAATATGTATTATAGATTATTACTGATTTTAGGTGTGGACATTTTAAACTGTTTTTAATGGCAATTTTTGGTATTATTATCTGTTCTATTGCTTTTCAGTATTATATCCTTCTGTGTTTTTAATTGTGCATGATCATATGGTTTTAATTAATTGTTAAGCTGCCTTGGGTGCCTCCACAAAAAGAAGCCACTGAACTGTGTCCAGCTGGCAATGACTCTAGAGGGAAGCTTAGTACATGGTGTCAGTAGATAATACACTTCATGTTTTATAAACCTGCCTATCAGAGGGAGAATCTCTGTGGCAGACTGTCTTGAACTGCAGATTTGAAGTATCAGGAATGGGCAGCAAATCAATCGTTGTCATTGACTGGCCCCTAGGAGTATGAGTGAGGGGCACGAAGGCTTACCATGGGCTATTCAGTTTCCTGTATTATCCATTTCTGCTCCCAGGAAGCTTTAGTGCTATTTTTAAAAAGCAGCCTTCTTGGCTGTGACCCCTGAAAGATCAGACCCTGAATAACAACTGTGTAGAGAAGCAGGAGACCAATACAGATTGGAAATGTTGGCCGTTAATGGTCTGTGAAGTTTCGCTTGAAAGCTACAGGGCATCTGAGTCCAGAACCAGTCCTACTGTTAAGTAAGTCAGGCAGAAGATCTTGAGCATCAGGAAAGGGGAGGAAATGGTTAGCTATTTGCTATGTGACTATTGCATTTGTAATGGTCTGAGAGATGGGGCAGGGACAGTAGTTACTATTTATTTGGCTTGCTTTGGGTACTAAAGGACCTTGTCCTATATCCCATTGTAAATCCCAGTAAAATTAAACCCACTGTCAACAAGTAAATGAGAACCGATATATTGACACACATGTATACTCCATGGATTTAACAGGCCTACTCTAGTTGAGAGTAAGAATTGGACTTAGGTTGTTGATTTTCATAGGGACACTGTTTGCTGCTCTACCTGAGGTAGCAAAAGATCTCGATCTATTCCTATTTGAACTGTGATATGAGCTTTGAGGGGATGAGTGTGACTTTCAGTGGGGAAAAAATGGTTGTGAATCATGTGTAACAGTCTGGAGCCTATTGTTAGTGGACTACCTGGTAATAGTTGCTAGATGACTCCTCTTCAAGGCTCTCTGGGCCAATCCAAGATTGCTTAAGTTCTGAAGGGAGGAAACCCTAAACAGAAGGGTTTGTATGTATAATATTGGTAAGGTGTCTCTGTATTTTTCCCTCCTTCCCAGGTGAATACACAATCATGAGAGCACACTTTCACCTCAAAAGAAAGATTGGTTATTTTGTTATCCAGACTTACCTCCCGTGCATTATGACGGTGATCTTATCCCAGGTATCATTTTGGTTAAACAGAGAATCTGTTCCGGCTAGAACAGTCTTTGGTGAGTATTTCATTGCTTCCCATTTCTTTTGAAAAAGTTTGTTTTACTCTAAGTTAGGGGTAGGCAAAGTGTGTTCCTGGAGCTATGTGGAGCCCCCAATGCTGTTTTTTGGACCTAGCCACTCATACTCCCCATCCACTGGTATATACGGAGGGGGTGCATCGTCTTTTATTTCACCACAGACAGAAGAAAGTATCGGACCAACTAAGGACAGAGGAAGCAGAAGGAAGTTGTAGGTGGAAGGCGTTTCTTCCTGTCAGCAGATTCTTTCTTCCAGATGCCCTCAGCCCTGAGAGATTTTTCCTTTCTCAAATACATGCGCGTGCGCACGCACACACACGCACACACCACTCCAAAAGTGTGTATGTGTCAAAACTGGAAATAAAAGCCTAGGTACAGAAATTTTCTGGCTAATCCTTAAATGCATTTTTCACCAGAGCTGTAAAATCAGAGTTGGCCATGATGCATAAAATAGACAATAGATCTCAGTCAGCCTATGCTACTTGGACAATGCAGTTATCAGGGAGGTCAAATATTTCATGTCCCAATCAACATATTGATTGGCCACTGTGGAAGAAGAATGGTGCGTTTGAATGGCTTTCCTTCTGCCTGATCAGCTTTTTCTTCTTTGTTTTCTAACCTGCTTCATTGAATTAGCATCTGCTTGCTTTAAAAATTCATACCTGCTTTCTAAGAATTTTAACTCTACAAGGGGACACCCAACCGCACCATGAAGAGATGTCCTAATATGATTTCCTTGATACAAATGAAAATAATCCAGATTAATTTGGTATTGTTAATGTTCTGTATGCAACTGTGGCCAGGACCTAAAGGTATACTTCCACGGATGGAAGCAGCACTGGCAGTGGAACCAGGAAAGGTGATTCTCTCTCCTCCTACAGCTTCCACACACCCTTAATGAGATTTTCTCCTTCTTCTCACCCCCAGTATCCCTGCAGTCCTCTGCAGCACCTGAAAAATCTGCTTTTGAGTGTTTCCCAGGCCTTTAGAGCATGACACGGGGATTGTGGGGAAGACCATCAGCAGATTGGAAGCTCCCAATCTGACATACCACATAATTTCAAAGGAACAGCTCAACGCTTAGTAGCAGACACTTGCTTTAAAAAGCCTTCTGCCTAGATGGCTTTCAGCCACTTCTACTAGAGATGGACAAGTCTGGCAGCTCCAAGA
Source organism: Intellagama lesueurii (assembly GCA_037013535.1). Taxonomy (NCBI): domain Eukaryota; kingdom Metazoa; phylum Chordata; class Lepidosauria; order Squamata; family Agamidae; genus Intellagama; species Intellagama lesueurii. The sequence continues at coordinate 93,098,258 of JBAJHW010000003.1, read as the reverse complement.
GCCAATTTTCCATGTCCAGAATGCTTTGGGGGCTACTCAGGCCACCCAGAATGTCAAAAATCCCATACACCCAAGCCAAACTCTAGTAGCTGGAATGCCACATCTGATTTTGAAGAGAGAGAGAGAGAGAGAGAGTATTAAAATACCCGTGATTCATTTTAAAAGTGAATTACTGGTATCTTCTAATGAAAAAGAAGGGTCTAGGGGAGAGTTGGGCCCCCCAGAGCAGCCTGGGGGGCACGTGCACTCCTAAGGGCAGCACTCAGCACTCTCCAGGTAATTATAAATTTGGCTTTTCTTCCATTATCTCTTCAAAGGAGTCACTACAGTTCTTACCATGACCACTTTAAGCATCAGCGCCCGCAACTCTCTACCCAAGGTGGCCTACGCTACTGCTATGGACTGGTTCATAGCCGTGTGCTATGCTTTTGTCTTTTCTGCATTGATTGAGTTTGCCACCGTCAACTATTTTACAAAGCGAAGCTGGGCCTGGGATGGCAAGAAAGCTCTGGAGGCTGCAAAAAAGAAGGTAGCCGTTTTCCATATTTCTTTAAAGAACTACTGTTCTTAGCTAGACTGGGGATAGAAGTGGAAGGTTTGTGGTTGAAAAGCCTGTAGACACAATCAGCTGGGAAGTTTTTTTAATGTAAGTCTGAAATAAGTTCTCCAGTTGAGTCTGAAATAAAATGTCTGCAGTCTTGCCCTGTGCCTGTCCGCTAGCTTATAGATTGCCCTTACGGGGTTTAATAAGCTTTTATAACTGAATGAATTGCCCTATAGGATTAATTGAGATATTTACATAACCTGGCATCATAGCTTTTGGTTTAGGTTACAATTTTTTCTGTGACCTGGTCTGGACCAAAAGCAGCAGGATGCAGGGAAGGAGCCTCCCCCGGAAATTAATCTATTATAAATTGTGAACACTATGGAAAGTGGCCAGGGAATAGGGGAGAAAATGGGACCTTTACAATGTTGTTTCCTTTGCCAGTAATGGCATGCTACTGATTTGGCCACCTTCCCAGAGCATGGGACATCAGAAGTAGCTAAGCCTTATTAGAATTGTTAAATCCATTTCTACACATTTAAGATGAAGATTAGATTTATTAAGGATTCCAGCCATTTACCTACTGATGTAGGTCCTAGTCCTGTGGTCCATACCCATTGGTGTCAACAAATTGCTTCTGTGAGTGGTACCCCAGAGTGCAAGGTCCAGGCTGCCTGGGATATTCTGCATGGTGTAGTCCAAAATAGTAAGTTCTCCCATTTCTGGAGGACAATCACCCATTTTCCAAATTACCATGTTTGAAGTCATATTGACAGAGATCAAAGCAATATGAAGGTGCAAGTAGTCTAAGCACAGTGCATCCATGCTAATGTTTTTATTGTCTTAAACATATTTTCCCTTTCATAAGTTCTGATTTTCCATTGTCTTCCAGAAGAAAGAACGAGAATTGTTAGCAAAGAAAGCCATTAATGCTTATGCTGCTGGAAGGATGACACCCACGTTAAACCTACCAAAGGACTCCAGCCCTTCAGTCATTTCCCACACAGCTGCTTCCGTTCCAGTAAAACCTGTTGAAAAACCAGCTGAAAGCAAAAAGACCTATAACAGCATCAGTAAGATTGATAAGATGTCCCGAATAGTTTTTCCCGTCTTGTTTGGGACTTTTAACTTGGTCTACTGGGCCACTTATTTGAACAGGGAACCAGTTATTAAAGGTGCTGCTTCTCCAAAATAAACGGAAGTGCTTTCCAGCTCAAGCGTTAGCCATACTTGCAAAAACAAACGCTACCGAAGAGAATTTGTGGTTCCAAATGACTCGCTCTACCTTTGGTCAATATCCTTCAGGAAGTTTTTGCATGTTTAACGATATGTACAAAAATTATTCTTGCCTTGATTTGTTTCTACATGTAACCTCAGAGATGTTTCTGACAATTACATTACTGGCAGCAGACACAAATCTTTCCAGGACAACCAAAGACCTGGGACATGGCTTCTGTGCTGCTGAGTACCTTGCATCGATAGTTTACAAATGAAATAGGGTATATTTTTTAACTGTTTAGGCATATTGCATAGCGGCCGTTTTTTATACTTCGAATGTACAGCGATGCCCATAGATGGAGACTGTGGACTCTGTCGTGGCGGGAGCCTTTATGCAAGCTGTTTCAGAATTTGTCATTGCTGGAGCATTCTGGCTAGGAACTAGAACACTGTCAGCCCAGAGCTTCCGCCCACACATGGATGTGTAACATCTCTCAGTAGCAGGATTTAGGAGTTAGTGACAGACCGCACATGTACACTGCTTCCTTGATCATTTAGATGAGCAAAACAACAAGTCACAGATCAAATACTACAGGCACAGTTTTCATTTTGCCAAATTATCATCTCATAACGTAACCCTTTTCAGGGCATCCACACTTTTAACTGAAAATCTCTGAAAACTGTGGCAGACCTTCTGCCCCCAAGCTATAATGCAGAAGACTGGCTGCATGATCAGTAGTCTGTGTTGCTGAATATTATTGGCTCTGATGGAAAACATACTATGTCATCCCTATAGTCACTCTAACGTGGGCGTGCACAACCTTGTATCAGAAGGGAGTAAGGAATTATATGCCAGTACATACACATACCTGCACACTGCCCCTCCGCCATCCCCTTTGTCTTCCACACGTTTTGAGGAAGATCATGTTCTCGTCACTCTTCTGCCAGCTTCAGCAGTCACAGCATGAACTCAACACTATAGAGTTCTCTGCCAATAACTAGCTGAACACCTCTGAGAAGACATTTTGGCTTCTAGAAGGAGGGTGCTTCTTAATTGGCATCTAGAAGATGCTTTGGCTTCCTGCACTCAAAGGGAACCTCCCAGGACCTGCTTGGCCTGGTTAGAGGGGTGATTAGCAATGGGTGAGAGAGCGCAAGTAGCAAGCAGGAAGACCAAAACACTGCAGCATATGAACAGCTGGATGGGAGAAATGAATGACACCACATGTTCTGTTTCATTTAACCATGAGAGCAGTGTCAGCACGGCTTGGCCCAGGCTGTAGTAACTGTAGACCAATTCCAGCTGATGTTGTTGAGTGATGAGGTATCAAGCAGTGTACCTTTCTATGGAATGGGCCCATGATTTAGTCAGAGTGGACACATGCATGTTAGAGAGTTCCAGAGGTAGTAAACTGTCTCCAGACATAAGCCATATCATCTGGTTTACATCATATGTCTCGGCGATTGTCCCATCTATCTCGAAGAGTCAAGTTAAATTCCAAATCCAACACCTGATGTCCCCCCCCCCCCCCCGACCTCAGAAGACAGGCTGCTTCAGGCTCTGGGACTTCAAAGCAGTGGTGGCCTTAACTGAGCCTTGCACTCAAAATACAGAAACGAAGGCAGCCAACTCATTTTCCACCCAAGAGAGGGAAATGGTGCCTTGCTTTGAATATATTGAAGAAAGCAGACCACTTTTTCTGGTTTCTAATGGCAAGGCTAATGAGGACTTTGAGTTGTTATGGTTAGAAGCTTGCATCTTCTTCAGCTTCCAGGATTCTTTTTTCTTCAAACCCACAGTGTGTCCACAGCTGACCTATATTTTTCTTCTTAGGTCTTCCCAACCTCTGCCAAGAAATCCCACATTCTGTAAACAAGGTCAAGCAGTGTGCACAGCAGGGAAGCCAATCTTATGTAATTTAATAAGCTGACTAGTTTGCTGGTGTATTTCATTTGATGTTTGATTGTAGCATTATCAGAGGATCTCATTGTATTTCCTGCATTATTTATTTTTACTGTATTTTAATACCTTCCTCTCTCTTCTTTCTCATAAACACTCAAAATGAAATGCTGTCTCCAAACCTTCCTAAAACACAGTACCCCACAATCAATACACAAAATCAATAAAAACCTGCCAACTAGTTTGATAGCATAGCAAAAAAGAAAAAAAAGACAGTACTATTTTTGCAGCAATGTCACTGCAGTGTAGAACAGCAGTAATTGTTCAGGGACTCAACAGCAGAGCAATCTGCCTGTGATCCTGCTGTACACTGAAGACGGTCTTACCCAACTGTGTGCCTCCTACATGTGTTCCACTGTAAATCCCAGAATCCCCTGTGCCATGTTGGCTGGGAATGATGGTAGGTGCAATCCAGCTAGTTTGCAGAGTGCAGGTTGGGAAAACTGAAAGCTTCCAAATTTGTGTGTATATGTGTGTGTTTTTTAAAAGTAAGATTTACCAATGTAACAGCTTGCTAAAAGGGGGTCTGAATTCTGTGACAAACACACACTGACAAAATCATAGCTTATTTAATGTTTTGATCCCCCTCCCTTGTTTCTAAGGATTTTGGTTTTCCTGCTCAAAAAATTAAGGATTCGCTTTTTGCAGAAACAGACCTTGTGCAGAATTCATAGATTTTTGCAAGGCTAAGCAAAAGTATTCTCTCTTATTCCATCCAGTGTAGCAGAAAGGAAAGATTTCCCCATCTTTAGTCACAGTGAACACAATTCCCCAGGGATCTCTGTACAGAGAATTCCAGCTGAAGCAGAGACAGGCCATTGGTTTTCTCTCTCATGCCATTACAGTTGCATTTACACAGGAGAAAGTTCTTGGTTGGAGGGCTCGCATTCCACAGATGATACCCTTGGCCCCTATTACCAACTGTTGTGAAAAACTGGGACGACAATATTCATGGAGTTATTTTAAAATGCATTTGCAGAGACTCTGGTTTATGGATTACTTGACTAATAAGGCCACGGCATGTTTATTAGGAGTGGCAGGAATTTTTCAGGGAAACCAAGACTTCTGTTCAAATTCAAGCTTCTTTTCTCACACGAAGACATCACTGTGCAAAGTTTGAGACATGAATTTGCATGAGACTATCCTTTAAAAGTAGAATAGATTGAAGTGTGCCCAACAAAACAGTGGCTCGTCCATTTTCATTACCGTAACATTTTTTCATAGAGTGAACCTCCTGAGGGAACAACAAATGCCTCTTAAATCTTGGTTTTCTGTTTCCATGAGATAAAGACACAGTTAAAGAGACAGAAGAGAAATTCTGCTTCATCAAAGCCAACGTTTTCCAGTGATTGTCAATATTTTCTTTGGTACCCCTGCCTTTTGGCAACTTTTATTGATGCCAACATGATTTGCTTCATTTGGCGGATGATTGACATTGCATCCCATTGAACTCAAGGGGGCTTACCTTTGATTAGCCAGGCACAGGGTTGTGTTGCCAGGCTGCAGCCCTGTGCCCACTAATTTGGGAGTGAATGCTGTTAAAATAAACAGCACCTACTTTTGTGTCATCATAACATGCATGTGTAATTTGAGTTATTTTCAGCATTTCTCCCCTGCATAAATTTATTGCTTCAGTAGCTTTTGTAATTTTATCTTAATGTTTAAATTAAAGAATACATTTGATAGCCAGTTGCTGTGTCATTTTCTTGAGCTTGTCATTCTTTAAAAAAAGTGTAACAAAATGTGGCAGTGTGAACGTCCTTCCTTCCTTCCTTCCTTCCTTCCTTCCTTCCTTCCTTCCTTCCTTCCTTCCTTCCTTCCTTCCTTCCTTCCTTCCTTCCTTCCTTCCTTCCTTCCTTCCTTCCTTCCTTCCTTCCTTCCATTGTTCTTCTCTCCCAGTTTTCCATTCCTCACACACACACACACACCCCTCAACATTCCAAGGCCACTGAGTGTACTCAATCCTCCTAAGGTTGCTGGTCAATTTGATGGGACTTCCTCCCATAGATTGTGGCAGTTCCTCCCCCAAATTTTGGGTGAGGCATCCCCCCATCCTGCTCCACACTCTGCCTCCTATTATGTTTTCGGGGGGGGGGGGGGAGGTTCTTCTGCAACACTTGGCATTCCACTGAACCTGCAGATACATCCTTTTCAACAGTGACAGTGGGTCTCCGTATGCAACAGCATCCATTTCTGAGCATGAGAAAATGCTCAGGACATTTGGAGTCATAGGGTTGCTATAAGTCAGAGGTGACTTGACAGCACATAGCAACAAAAACAACAACAAGGCTTTTGTCCCTAACTGTTCTCCTGTTCACTGGACTGTTTGGCCTTCTGACCTTGTGTCTTATGGTGGCCCAGTGTTGGGTTATTGGAACTGTCTTTGAACTGTTGGGTCTGTGATTGACCTTTAGTCATTTGTAGCTGCTTCATTTTTGTGCTGTCCAAAGCATAGCAGCCCAGTTCTGCTGCCAGAGTAAAGAAAGAGAGGGGAGCAGCTGGAGCAACAAGATGTTGGAGGGCAGAACTGTGTCTACCATGAAGTCCCCCTTGTGCCCCACCCAAATTAGCCCACTGCCCCTCAAATACAGTGAAAGCCGTTGTCTCACATTGAAGGGAACTGCCACTCCAGTTGTCTAATATGGCTTCTGTATGTGGAGCAGAGCCATCTTGTCCTTAGCATCCGGCAACAAAATATCTCTGGCAGTAATGTTTCTCAATACATTTACTGGTTCTGTTTACAGAGAGTCATTCTAAAGACTTCGGGCGATGTTCTGAATGCTTTGTGTTTTCTTATAAATGAGAGGTGCGCCTGCACTTCTCCTTCACAGCATACTGTACTTCTCATTCAAGCTGTAATCCAGGAATTCCTCTTCCTCTACTGGAATTCTGAGAGGTCCTTGGCCTTACATGACATCAAGTAAGATTTATGGAGTTTAGTATATATATTTTTTAAAAATGATGGATTGCCTAAAAGTAAGGGGGGAGGGGAAAACCACACATGATAGTTAAAATGAAGCTTGGAATGAAAAAAAAACAAACCCTGCTTGTTGCAAATGGAATAATAGATAGAGTGACACATTGAGACTGGGGGAGTCTTGATTCGAGATTCCCCCCTCAGCTGGAAAGCTCACTGGGACCTTGGGCAACTCTCAGTCTACCTGACCCCACAGTGTTCTTGTGAGGATAAAAGACAGCTGCTCCACGTTGTTTAAAACAGGGATGCGTATCTCTTGGGTGATCTCAGGGCTCTCTATCTCCACCTAGGGCACAGCAGTGGCACTGCTGCAATTTGACTTTTAAACTAGGAGTGCCACTCCTCCCTCCCTCCCTCCCTCTTTCACCTCCGCCATCATGATTCACAACACCGAAATTCAGCACAGAAGTAAATTTGGTGAGGAGGGGTGTAAGCTACAGACAGAAACCTGCAGGCTGCTTGTTCCCTCCTTCTGTCTCAGGAGAGCTCTGACAGCCTAAACAGAGACTAAAATGGGTCTTCAAAAGTATCAATACCCAAAGGAGAAGGTGTCATACATATACACTGCTACCATACATAGGAGGTATTGCTGAAGTGCCCCTCCTTTGCTGCTCTATTTCATATAGGCATTGTCTCTCCACTGAGTCTGCTTGTCTTCATCTGGTATATTTCATATAAGAACAAGTGTACTAAGCTGCATATGGTATGGCACAAAGTATAGAAAGGATCTTTGAGGTTCAGGAGTAGTTCATCTTAACAGATTAATCCCAGTAACATGTTCACACAGAGCTATTTTTCAGAGCAAATATCTCTGGCTCACACAAATTAAAAATACTGAAAACGAAAAATATTGACAATAACCACTGTTTGGGAATTAGCATTATAACAATATGAACTCTAACTAGGAATTAATTAGCTGAGCAGCAATACCCAATCTGGTGCCTACCACTCACAGAATTAAATAAACACAATAAAAAAATCCACTAATTGAGCTTCAGTCTGGAGAGATTAGCTTAGGAGTGTGCTTGCAGTTCAAAAATGCCCAGATGAGACGAGTCCACAACGGTACACTTCTGATTGGCATTGGTTGGATCTCAGTTTCTAGGAGACAGCCGTGGCTGCGATGAAGCACGTGGGTTCTTGGGGAATTCTATGAGAGGTAAAGAAGAGGGAAGAGAAAGGAAAAGGAAAGGGAAGATCTTTTGCAGAAATCCCAGAGAAGACTGTTTAGGGCAATGGTGGCAAACTGCAAGCCCTGAAGCCAAACCTGGCCCTCTGGACTTCCCTAGAGGGCTCCATCTCCTTCCCCCAACACCATGGTTGGGCGGTTGGCTACCTTTTATATTGGTTTTCCCTATTCCAAAACACAGAAATTCTTCTCCTAAGCCTTAGTCACTGACAGTAGGAATTTAAAATTCAAATATGATTTTCTTCCCACTCCTCTGCTGTATCCACCTTCAGCAGGAGATCCCCGAGTCCCTCTAAACTAAAGGGAGAAGGAGGAGGTAGGAGATGATAGATAGCTAGCTAGCTAGCTAGCTAGCTAGCTAGCTAGCTAGCTAGCTAGTTAGCTAGCTAGCTAGATAGATAGATAGATAGATAGATAGATAGATAACATCTCAAACTGAATTTGTGCCTAAGGCTGAGTGAGGTTCCTCACCTTTGGCATAGGGAGAATCAAGCTAGTGAGGCTCACCTTCAGCAGAAAGAGCTCTTGCCAGTCCGGAACTGAGTGTCTGGGGAGGAGAGGCTTGTTAAGGCTGTTGGTAGGTTCAGCAGCAAAATGATTTAAGCCAGGGGGCTGCAGAGTGACTTCAGCAAGAAGGTGGCAAACTGGTTATGAATTGCAACGACGGCAAGGATTTGATCTGATGGGCATGACAAGAAGGGCAGAGTCAGGGCTTTAGAGGACTCTGTTGATTTATATGGTATTTTAAATCAAGGCATGGCCAAAGGAAAATGGGGGACGGCTAGGGCCCTGGGTGTGTTCATGTCCCATTAGACCTTTATGGTACTCTTTATTCATGATTTTCTTAAAACTTAGTTACCATTTATTTATGTATTTATTTCATCTACATGCTCCCTTTCCACTATAAAGTAGTGCCCAAAAAGGCTTACACTCTTCATTTATTTATTTATTTATTTATTAGATTTCTACCCCGCCCCCCTAGACAGTGTCTACTCGGAGCGGCTTACAAATATCATAAAATATCATAAATATCATAAAACATCATAAACGTTAAACAATTGTATTCAAGATGGGGAATGATAGAAAACAAAAAACTAGAATTCAAGAATTGACAGAAGGGAAGGCCTGCCTAAATAGCCAAGTCTTTAAATGGCTCTTAAAAACACCCAGCGAGGGTGCCAGGCAGATCTCTGTTGGAAGGCTGTTCCATAGTCGAGGGGCCACTGCCAGGAAGGCCCGGTTTCTTGTTCTTTCTTTCCGGACCTCTCTCGGCGTTAGGCCCCTCAGCCGTCCCTCCTGGCTATGGAGAGTAATTCGGGTAGATCTAGGTGGGAGAAGGCGATCTGCCAAATATTGAGGTCCCAAACCGTTTAGGGCTTTGTAAGTCATCATCAACACTTTGAAGTCAATGCGGAAGCGAATGGGCAGCCAATGCAATGCGGCCAGGGTGGGAGAGATATGCTGGTATTTTCTCACCCCACTAAGAAGTCTGGCCACCGCATTCTGCACCATTTGGAGCTTCCGCATCAATCTCAAAGGTAGCCCCATGTAGAGCGCATTACAGTGGTCTAATCTCGAGATTACAAGCGCATGGACGAGAGTGGTGAGGGCCCCCCCATCAATGTAGGGTCACAGCTGAGCGATCCACCACAGATGGAAATAGGCGGAGCGGGCCACGGACGCCACCTGATTTTCCATGGTAAGCGCCGGGTCCAGATGTATCCCCAAGCTGCGGACCCCACTCCGTGCGATGAGAGTCACCCCCCCAAAAGAGAGGGAGTTTCCCAAACCGCCCATGGAGGGGCCACCCACCCTCAAAACCTTCATCAAACAATAAGAACAAGAAAAACCAAATTTCACCATGAAATCATGAAAGTAAAATAAAATCAACCCTACCCTAAAAACCATGACAATCAACGAAATTGTCGAAACAACACAGCAGATTAAACATTATATGCCAGTTTTTAAAACAATGTATTTCTACACCCTTCTTAACAGCAGTAAGAGTGGAAACAGATCCCAACTCTGAAGGGAGTGCTCTCCACTATCTGGAAGTCCCCACAGGGCATCCCAGAAGAGCCAGCCTGTGTAGCCTTGGGCAACCTACACATTCCCCAGAAGAAGAGCATGGTAAACCACTTCTAAGTATTCTCTACCTGGAAAATCGTGGAAAGAGTTGCCGCAAGTCAGGATTGACTTGGCAGATGATGATGATGATGGTAATTACATGATCTACAGTTCTCAAGTACATTCCCCCATTGTGAGGCTGCTGGCTGCTGGGCATTCTATTATTGGTTGCTTAATCTGCTCGTGTGACCTGATATTCATTGCATACGAGGCTTCTGTTCACAGCACCTGATTTTCCCACACTTTTCCTCTGTATGCAATTATGCCATTCTCAGCTCTAAATCACAAGGGACAAATCTTATACTTCTCAAGGCACTGAAACATATACACACACAACTGTGGCAAAATGTCAGTCAAGCTCTTTTGAGCACAGTAGCTTGCCAGCAGATTTTAAAGATCTCTTCTTTAAACTCTGGAATTTTCCAAGCATTTTTTCACTTTTCCTCCCATATTGGATAAAGATGTGAAACAGGAACTGGTCTGCCAACATGGTAGCTAACTCACGGTCCCTGCACCCTTAGAGTATAGGATTGCTCTATGAGGCTGGACCTACTGAGAATTAGCTGAAGTCACTGAGACATACTCCCAAGAAAACATCCAGAGGATTGTTCTGTATGCCCCTGTAAAACTATTGTAACCTGATTGCTAGGAAAAGGTAAGGGAGCAGGAGAAGAGGAAGACCAAATATGAGATAGATTGATTCTCTATAGGAAGCCACAGACTTGGTTTTGCAAGAGCTGAGCAGGGCTGTTAATGACAGGACATTTTGAAGGCTGGATACGAGTGAGAAAGGGATATTTGGTTACCTCCCCCTGCTTCATTTATTGACCAAATGTTTTGCTGTAAGCCTGAGACGGGACATCTGAAACAAGTGGCAATAAAAAAGGAACAGGACTACTGAAAGTCAGCATCTGCTAGGTCGCAGTCTTGGTGGATGTGTTTTTCTCAAGTGCTCCCCCTAGGGCTAATTACTGGTACTTAAAAGGTTTCCTTCCCTCTGTTCTCAAGGCTCAGTTGAAGGGCTCAGTCAATTATATGTCAATAACATTCAGTTGACTTCCCTGTGGATCAAGTGCATGTATATTATCAGCTTCTAATTTAAACAGACTTTGAAGTGATTTACTTAAGATATAGAAAATTAAACATGAACTGATGTAAGACATTAGATGCTCTAGCCATGGCACAAGCATCTTAAATATTTAACTAGCCTTTAAATTAACTGGAGAGAGGTGAGAATGTGTGTTTCCTGGAGAACATGATGATCAGAAATATGATTAGGCTTTACATTGCTATAGCAAAGGGCCAATTTGTTTGAAGTATCCTCTAGAAACTCTTAACCCAGTTCTTATAAAGCTTTTTATAGAAGATTCAAATACCACATTCCTGATCTTGTTTCTTAATTAACACTGGAAAAAATGGAGCACAGATAGTATGAAACTAATTCATTTTCAACACTGTAACACTGTATTTTGAAAAGAGGAAAATTACAAATCTGTTTGAGAGATTTCTAGGGAGGAAGCCTTGTTAAACACAGAGGACCTTACTTCTGAGTAAAGGGTTGCCATAAGTCAAATTTGACATGATGACACATAACTAATTAATTAAACATAGACACTATAATACATTACCTACTAGATAATGACTGAAATCTTGTCGCTTATTAAGTCACACTAGGGCCATTGAATCATTGGCGTTTTGATGAGTCAAATCCTCAGTAAGTTCTGTTGACTCAAATAAGCCTACTCTAGTTGTGATTTACTATACTAAGCAACAAGATTTCAGCCAATGTATTTTGTATTATTCCTCAAGCATTATTTGAGGAATAAAGCTACTGTGTAGAAATGCCAATATCACAACCAAAACCTTTGTTGGTCATCTCTCTCTCTGTCTCTCTCTCTCTGTGTGTGTGTGTGTGTGTGTAATAAACTGTGGCTTATATTTTCATTATTGGAACCAATTCACAGAATTTAGGAAAGTTCTTGGGGAGGGGGCTACAATTCCCAGAACCCTCCAGCCAGAATAGTCAATGAATGCCCAATGGCCATGACAGCTGGGGAATTCTGGGGACTGTAGTCCAAAATGAAAGAGATTTTTCCCACAAGGTATGCCAGATCATCAGTATAACAGTGACAGCACCATCCTGTACATGTTTACACAGAAGTAACTTTGATAAGGGAATGCAATATAATCACATATTTATGGTAATATAAATTATTTTGCAAACACTAAGGAAGCTGTTGTTGGAGTTTCTTCATCACTGAATCAGCTCATCATCAGCTGCTGTCATACCAACGGTATGCATATTTGTTTGGAAGAAAATTCTATAAAAATGCTTTTATGGGATTTATTCCTGTGTAAGCCTAAGAACAGCTATGTAAGTCAATTTCCCTACAGGATATCACATGGAAGAACAAAATGGATTGTACACTACAATATGTGAAAAACGGTTAAACTTTCACACCCTGGTTGTGTCAACATACTTCAGTACAGAAGGAAATCAAATGACCAACTGCATGTTTAACTTAAGCATTTTCCCTACTTAAATTGCATTTTGATGTAACTAGCAATTCCCCCTCCCAATGTTTTGTTTTCTGTAAGTTCTGCAAAGCAAGTTATTTATAGAATAAAATTTAATTATTATATCAGTTTTATGATGTTTTATATAATGAAATGAAATATTTGTCAGTCTAAATCAGACATGGGTTAAGGGTGGTCCTCCAGATGTTCCATCTCCTAGCACTCCTTGCCATTGGCTAGACACTTTGCCCACCCCTAATAAAAATGATTCTTCATCTGCCTGCAGGCATCTGTTAACTAGTAGATACTTGATTTCAGCTTTGCTTGGAATTCTGACTGTGAGCTCAGCCTGTCTTATGTGATGATGAGTCAGTTCAGCCTACATAGAGCATCTGCTATGAACTTGATGTACACTAGTCCTGCATTTGTTATGACTCTGACCCACGGTTTACATTCTAGATGGTGAAAATAACTAAGTGTACAAGTGACCTGATCTTGTCAAAGTCATCTGGACCTTGGTCTCTATCAACAAACTCCTCTTAGCCTGTGATTGATATATTGCTTTATCACTTTTCTTAGAGTGTATACTTCACAGACATGCTCCTGACACTGTCTAACACTTGTGCTTGCTTTGTTTATCCCCTAAATAGTTTGCTTTTGTTGTCGCTCCTCATCCTTCTTGTCCACTAGTTTTGCAATGAAGTTGCACTGAAAGGCAGCACAACACTGGTGCAGTTGCCATGAGGTCTGTTCCAAGCTCTTTAAAGCACATCTCTCTTTTCATAAAAGCTGCCACAAAATCATAATAGATTTTGAGGAGAAGGCTGCCAACATTATACTGTGTTCTGTAATGTCATTTGACTGCCAGATGTGAAGGTCTGAGTAGAACACCGTGAAGTGAGAGGTTCAAAGCACCCCTACTTTGTGTAGCTTTGTAATACATGCTAAATAGGAGTAATCAAGCTTCCCACTTCAAATTTCAAGCTAACTGTTGTTGATTGCCAGAAGATGTTCTTTCATTCCTTTGTATGTAATGAAATGATAGTTTTAATCTGGCAATGTATCACAACGTGTCTGTGTGTGAGTGTGTGGTCAAGATCCAACACTGACCTTTGGTAGTCCAATAACAACAGAATTAGGGTTTTCTCCTCTTCCCCCTAAATCCTTCCATGCCACAAGAAGCCTGGTCCAGAGGTTTTCTCAGGCCACCAGGGCAGTTTTGAAGGGTGCACAGATGATTGCAGGAGGATGAGGAGACCGATTGTTCTGATACAAACAGTATTAATCAATGGAAATATAAAAGATTCTAGTCGGTCAGTTGGTCTATCTATCTATCTATCTATCTATCTATCTATCTATCTATCTATCTATCTATCTATCTGTCTGTCTGTCTGTCTGTCTGTCTGTCTGTCTGTCTGTCTGTCTGTCTGTCTGTCAATCACAAGGAAGATTTCCAGGTGAATCACTTTAGAGGAAAAAATGTTAAATAGAAATGCTCCTGCAGTAAGCAATCTTCTTAACAACCAGATCTAGTGTCCAGAAGGGCTTAGGATGGGAGTGAATGGGAATTCCTCTTTCGTACTAGACAGCCTGGAAGCCTCATTATACCTATATAAAACTCCATAGCAAAAGCATGCTGTTTATATTCCACCCCACAGTACTTAAATCACTGTCTGGATGGTTTACAAGTTAATTATGCAGGGTACACATTGCCCCCCCCCAGCAAGCTGGGTATTCAATTTACTGACCTCAGAAGGATGGAAGGCTGAGTGAACCTTGAGCCAGCTACCTGGAATTGAAGCCGGGTTGTGAGCAGAGTTTTGGCTGCAATACTGCAGTTTAACCACTGGACCATGAGGCTCCTTCATAGCCCTGTGAGGGTCTTGCCATCATCAGAGACCAAAACAGGAACTTTCTGGAGCAAAGTAAAAGTGGCCTTAGATTCCCTGGATCCAAAATCCCTTCATTTCCCTGAGGAACCCTAGATTCGGCAACCTTTAACTACCTTAGCCCAGTGGAATAGTGAATTCCAATCACACCTTCTTTGAATCTACTGCAATTAAACATTCATGCACATGCAAAGAGAGGCAAACAGCTTCACACTTCCTGCCTTATTGGACAGGAGCCAGCATAGTTCTGGAAATGGTTCACACTCTGCCACTTTGTAGCCTACGGGGCTTGATCTTTTCCAAAACTTCTAAAGCTTTCCAAAGTCTGTTGGCCAGTCACTATTTATGTGTTACCTTGTATTTTTGTTCTCCAGAGTGACAAATGGTGTCATCTAAATCCCATGAAGTTTAGGACTGGAAGAAGGATTTGTTGCGTCTTTAACTTGTTTTTCTACTGGCACGGCTCCCAAAGCACATACATAAGGTCATTTAGAATATAACAACAAAGTAAGTAAAACTGGAGACTATTTATAGATTCTTCTTCTCCTGATATGATGGCAAAGAGTTGGTCCTAATGGCCTCTGCGGCTGCACCAGAAAGAGAGACCCAGGCCCTGCTTGAATTAGGAAAAGGTTCCTGCGCACATTCCTCCTTATGTTAGGCACTTCACAAAGAAGCTGAAGCAAACAAAAAGTGGATGGGTCCATGAGATCTGAAAAACGTATCGCAGTATGCTGACACTCACTGCATTTGGTTTTTTCACTTTCCCACTTGTAGCGACCATTGGTGTTGAAAAAAATGTGACTTTCACTGAAAATGCTGAGAGTTCAATAAAATAAAATAAAATAGAATAAAATCTGATTTTCTTTCTGAAATGTAGGAATTGCTTCCAAAAATTAAACTCTAGCTGCCTTGAAGAATTTATATTCTAGTAGTCCCTTTTGCACACACAGATTGTCAAGAGGATTCCTGCTAGTTAAAGAAATTATAAAATGCAGCACACTCAGCTGGATTAAAATCATGTTAAAGGCTCCTCCATCCAAGCTAGAATTCCAGGTGGAAGACACTTGGCCATTAATGCCCCATAAGTGATCTCTTAAGTCCAGCCTTCCAAATTCTGAGAAAAATCTTAACATGCATCAAGGCATTTAATTATTTTATATGGACTGAAATCCAACTGTTGGTCCCAATTAGAATAGACCCATTGACTCAGGGGCTGAATGGTTCAATGGGTCTACTCTGCTGAACCAGCAGTTGGATTTTGGTCATAACTTCCACGTCTTTGCAGTGTCCTGATCTTAAATATTTGACTTCCTCCCTCTTGCAATACGGTGTGGGGTCTTTTCTTGTATGTATCATATTTCACCCTTGGAGATTATTGAAACACAGAGAGTACGTAGAGCTCTGTGGTTTAGGTTCCCCCATGAATGATCAGCACTCAGTGACTTGAAAATCATGTCATTTTATATCAGTGAAACAGACGTCACAAAGCAGGGTACTCTTTTCCAGAGATTTCATATCATTGGATGTCACTTGAAATGCTGCAGTGGAGGATGTTCTGTGTTCAGTTGCACTGGCAAATCCCTACCCAATTAGCACTTTATGCATTTTCGGAGAGGCATGACTTAATGGGAGAGTTTTCAAAACTCTTTCCACAACATCAGTTTCTTTTTTTCTTTCTTCTGTCTTCTTCTTAAAAAAGAAGGCCACTCTTCTTTCCAAGCTTACCTGACAAAGATATAAGAATTTCTATTAAAGCACAGTGTTCAAAAAAGCAGCTCAGAGCTGCTGTCTTAAGATTGATGCCAAGTCTCCTGTAACTACAGTAGAACTTCCCTGCTGGAAGGAGCAGGGGAAGATGTTCAGCTGCCGATGACCCCACAGGAACAAAGGATTTCTGAGATGTATTTATTGGATCCGCCACAAGAGGATCCTGCAGCCCAGCAAGAGCTGTGAGGGAAGTAAGTACTGCCTAAAGACATTTGCCTCAAACCACCGTGTCTTCTTGATCTTAGGAACAGATTATTCTTTAAGAAGTGTGACATCAGGCTGATCGTTTATAGGGGCTGAGGGAGGGACTGCTCCTCACTTCCCAGTAGGTGCAATTTGAAGGAGGGGAAGAGGCATATTAGTCACTGTTTTTCCCAAATTCTTCCCTTCCTGCTCAGTAAAACGTTGCAAACTCTCCCAAAGTTACTACCAAGGCTGTTTCTGTTAGGCTGTTGAGACTGTGGAGCTGTCCGGGCTTCAGGTGCTGAAAGGGGAGCAGCTGCAGGCTTGGTATGGGAATACGGCCACTGGCACTAGATATGCCCCCTCCTTTTGATAGCTGGAGCACCAGCCTGTCAGCTTACAAAAGCAATTCCCACCGACCCCCTATTTGTGTTAAAAATAACGGCACGAAATACAGAGTTAAGTTCAGTTAAAGCTAATTATATTTTTGAGAGCAAGAAGAAGACAGCTCTGTGATTCATGTGCAACATCCCAAATCACAATGAGACCACTAAGATATCCCAAAAAGTGAACTTCTGAGCCTTGCAAGATTCTTTATCAGAATAAACATTGCAGAGCTTAGGGCAGGGCGGGGCTAGATGTTGCAGCCACAGGATCTGTAGTTAAAATTCCAAAATAAAGATGGCAGGTAGGAAGAATCAGGTCCAGCTGTGGGTGGTGCACAATCAATCATCTGTCTCCATCTCTATAGGCAATGACTGTCAATCAATCCAGCAGCAATCAATTGTTTCCTCTCTGCCTCAGATTTTGAAGAGAGACATGCCTCTCCACTTGAGAATTTTCTTCACACCTTTTTTTCACACAGTTAGAATATGTAGTCAGTTAGTCATGCAGTCAGCCATGTAGTCAGTCAGTATGCAGCTAGTGAATCAATTAAGCTCTCTTAATGTAATCAGTTAATATTTGTCTACATAATGCTGTTTGTTTTGATTTAAGAAGAACAGTGAGTAGATTAGTGTTCTTTTCTCTTACCAGTGTCTCAGAGTGAATTATTGAGACAGTAAGTGTCAGTTGAGGAAAACTAACAATAAGGGGTGGTTTACTGCAAGGAGCTAATTCTGCTCTGTAAGTCCCTGAACTTTTTCCACTGCATAGCTAGGTGTTTTTAAGTCAATAATTTCAACAATCTGCCAATACTCACTTCTGTTTCTTCCCCATCCCTGTTCCTCTGCAATGCACAGCCTGATGAAGAGTCCAAAGAGTCCACCTTTTAATATTTTCCCTAATTTATTAAATTTAATTATGCCAAGAATATAAGAAAGAATGAAAGACACAAAACACATACACAACAGCTCAAAAGGACACACAACAAACTTAGAGATACAATGATAATAACAACAATATCTATAGATAAGTTCCTATAACTACTTTCTGAATATCTTCAGCGGTATCCATGTGAAGTGGTCATCTATATGTGATGAGTTTGTATGTTAACAGAGTTGCAAGGTCCATTGAATTACAGGAAATGGGCATACATCTTTTCGTGGTGAGTAGTTAACCTCCAAATAGACAAATAATTTAAATACACCTAAATAGCAATAAAGGTTGGAGAGTCATCCAGTGCAAAATTATTTTTTTTGTAATAATTTCCCCCTAAAAAGAACCTATAAATGGGCATTACAAAGCATAAGCCTAACAGACATCAGATGAGTTGCAGCACTAGCAGTTAGACGATTTATTCAGAAGTTTAATAAAGTGCTGAGGCATCCAGTTTACTCAGAACATGATTTTTTTGCTGAATAAGTCACAGCTTAAGATCTGTGAATGGAGCACATACGGAAACTAAGGCTGCCTTCCATTGTTCCAGCAATATCCATATTCTATTTATTCCTGAAATGAATGAAAATGATATTCCTGCATGTCACATTTGTTAACTGACAGCAAATATTTGTAAACCAATATTGTCAGTTTCTTTCCCTATATTGATTTAGTCAGTGTTTCCAAGAGTGAGGTTTGCTCTGGGGCATTTAGTGCTGCAAGACTGCATTTAGATACTAGTAGCTCACCTTTTAATGATATTTAAATGCTTCCATACTAGTGTTACTTGACCCTGATTTTATATTTTCTATGAAATGGAAGAGGTTTACAGCTAGACTTCACAATCCTGTTCCTTCTACATTTAAAAATCTAAGAAAAGGGCAGCTACTGATTTAGCATTTCTCTTACAATTTTGGCTTAAACTGATTGATTAGTTCAAGATAAGAAATGGCATCTACATTTCACTGAGAAAAACAGATAATAGAATCTAATACTTAAACATCCACCCGGCCATGGTTTGAAACCAAATGAAAGTTTGATTCTAACCAATATATGGATGGGGACCATCTGGGAAACTCAAGGATACAGTCCATTGAGTTTTCTCATAGAAGAAAGGAGTGATATAATTGTAACAAATATATCGATATGATAAAAATGGCCAGTCCCTTAGCAATTGATTTTCCTAGCTGAATCCCCTTTAAAGAAGAAAAAAAAGAGGTCTGGATTATAAAAGTAAACATTCCACTGGAACACAGCCCATTGAAACCACTGGGACCTTCATCTGAGAAATGTGTAGAGGAAATTATGTCAATAGGCCAACCTGTACCAGAAAGACCCATGTTATAATAGCGCCTTAAGACTTCCAGGAAGATGCCCTCTCTCCAGGTGTCCAGGATTGTAGGGCAAGTCCTCTTACCTCTCACTTCCAGTACTAACATGTTTGTATGTGGATATCACTAGTGCACATGGGCAATAGATTGCTGGAAGCCAAAGTAGGAGCCCAGTCCTACGTGCATTGATTATGGCTAATCACTGGATCTCAGTCTATTGACACAGGCAATGGTAGGAAAATAAACTCTTAGAAGAATTAATATAGTGAGATGCTGAAGCCACCGGTAGGCTGGAGCTCTGAGATCTGAAAGTAGTGGTGCTCCTTATATTTATCTTAAAAGTAAGGGTCATAGACTTGAATAAGGATGAGGCAAAGGGAGCTCTGAATGTACTGTAGATCTCTGGGTGCTTTGGATGGTGCTGGCAAGTATTTCTGACTCTCATTCATTTAAAAGAGGGATTTTCAAAGTTGGGGGGGTCTAGGAACAAACTTTCTATCGTCCCCCCCGGATGCTTTGGGGGCTGTGTGGACCACCACGAATGCTCCCAATTGACAACAACAACAAAATAATAATCAAGAAGTAGCTTGGTATCCACTTCTGCTTTTGGAAAAATGAGTATTTGTGCTTGCTAGTGTGTGGAGAGGGAGGGCATGAGACATATGTAGATGTGAATTGCAACTCCTGGGAAGCTTCCAGGATCACGAATCCACTGTGGTTGTTCATCCATTAGGGCAAGAATGATACTGTTCTCCCCCAGACTCAGGCTACTTTCAGCCATATCACTCATGCTTGCCTCCATTTTTGTGTGTGAAGACACTGGGGAGAAAAGGTCTGTGAAAGGTCAAACTCCCCAATGCTTACAGTTTACTTCCTGAGGTGATCAGCTTGAGCTGCCCAAGCTGGGCTTGGACCAAAGGAGGTCCCACAGTTCACTTCCTGTTGCCCTCCAAGGATCCTTACCACTTAGGAAAGCCTGACAATAAATGGAGTCAGCTGTCTCAAGGCACTAAATCCTCAGAGCTAAAACCAGCACAGTAGGGCAGAACCACGACCTCACTAAATAGCTCTGTTGGGCAACAAGGCATCCAGGGTGGATTTGGTATCAACTCTCCAACCCACATTCTGAATAAAGGCACAAGCTCTGGAGAAATTTCTTGAAGAAATAGGGGAGGGAAAGCCAGATTAAAGAGAGGATTATTTAAAAAACAAACAAACCAAAAGAACCAAGCCAACGTACAAAAACAGTTTGGAAATAACCACAGCAGAAACAATAAGGTCTAACTAGCCTATGCTAATACCTACACGCAACAGGGTTCCTGAGTACACACAGAGTACAGCTAAAATAGATAGAAGGACAGGCTGAACACTTGTAGAAATGAGTCCTAAGCAGGCTCTGCACTTGCCCGCTTATGTACTTTGTGTCTGTTTTGTGCTTTCAAGTCTGAACTGACCAATAGGGTTTTCAAGGTGAGTTATTTAAGCAGTGTTTTAACCAGTTCCACTCCCCCAGTCAGCTTCCATGGCCAAGTGAGGATTTGAACCCTTCTCCAGAGTCCTAGTCCATCACTCTATCCATTTATGTACTTATATAGTCTAATCCCTGGTAATAGTGATTGCATCTGACTGTAGAGCAGATGTTGGGAGTTTGATTCCCCACTGTGCATTCCAGAAGAGCCAGCCTGTGTGGCCTTGAGTAATGCACAGCCCCAAGGTGCCCCAGAAGAAGAGAATGGCAAATCGCTTCTAAGTATTCTTCTACCTGGAAAACCCTGAAAAGGGTCACCATAAATCTGACTGGACAGCACATGATTATTAAGAATTGCCAAATCCAGTATAGTGCAGTGGACAGTGTGTTGGGCTAAGACTCAGGAGACCTGGGTTCAAATCCCCACTACCTAGAAAACCCAGAAAAGGGTTGCTATAAATCAGAATTGATTTGATGGCACACAATTATTATTAATAATAGAAATGGTACCCATCAAACAATCCAAACCCAGTCCAAGAGAACCTTCTGAAATGCTGGTCAAGTTGCATATCTCCTGGGGAAAAAAAGAAGTTGGCACTAATTAGAAATTATGCTCATAATCTTAGCTAATGCAGCAAAAATTAATGCAGGTGCTGTTTTCACGGGTATGGCATTTTACAAGTTATACAGGGTATAACAACACCTCTACCACCATTAGGCCTCCAATCGAAGATGGAATTGGTTAGAATTTTTAATCTCTCCACAGTGCGCATGTGTGAATGCCTGCCTGCCTTTGTGTATGAGGGTGAGAGGGAGAGAGAGGGGTGAAGATTCACTTTTGCCCCTGACTTTGCCCATCATTGGTTACTATGCCAACCACAATGCTCTGCCAACCACAATGCCCACCAGCATAATCCATCTTTGTTTTTCCTGGGGATTTTGTCTTTTAAGGCAGGAGGAAGGCTATGGGGAATGAGACAAGGCAGGAGCCTGGGCAGGAGGGGGCCTGCAGGAGGTCTTTGAGCCATACTTCCCTGGTTTAATAACAGCCACAAGCTTGAAGATGCAACAAACCCGAAGTCTGCCTGCTCCAATCTAGGGCTCTTGGTGCCACTAAACAGAAAAGCTTACACAGCTGTTCTGCTTTTTCTTCTTTAATTGACTTTATTTTCTGGTACAAAAGAAGCAGCAACAGCAAAATACAAGAGGATTACAAACTGAGGACCTCATTGTCTGGACCTCCTGTAACATTCAGTAAAGACACTTGGGTGACTGCACAGTAAAAAGCCTCACCTGGAAGCATCCCTGGAAAACAACTGACCATGAAAATGCTTCCTGATGGTACAATAGGTCCATGACTCACACAGTTTACTCCACCTCTCACACCTGACACATAGTTGTTGATACAAAAGGAAGCAGTAACTGCCCAGTGGGCTTATCTAGCCAAAGCAGAGCTCCACGCTTCATTTAAACAAACATCTGAAGTAACAAATTAGCAGGCGGAAGTCTGGTCAGAGGACTGCAAATGAGCAACAGCAGAAGTGCTCAAAAGCAAGGACACCTGTGCCCTGATCTGGATTCTCCTTCTGGCAACAGTAGGCAAAGGCAGCTTTTACAGCCCATAATTACCCATTTGCATGAAATGCTACAGCAAGGTAATGTCACTATGAGAATCACCTCCTACATGGAAGCAAATGTTTGAAAGGCTCCAATAATTACTTGCCTACAATTATATCCGCTTTGGTGAGAAGATGTACCTTGCAATCAACAACTCAACCATGGGTGCTTGCATGGCTCCACAGTAAAGATGTAAACTCCGGCCTTTTTTGTCCTTGTGCGGTAAATGAGGGCGGGGGAAACCCTCTCCCCTTGATGTGAAATGACAACATTTTTTTTTCTCCAGCCACTGGAAGATTTTGCCCCATTTGGGAGACTGATTTCTTTCCCTGTTTCTATGAAACGTACATTATCAGAAAATGTAATTAAGTGTTGCCTTCTTGCATGGATTAGCAAGAAGAGTCTTTTTGACCACTCGGCTTATTTTGTTTATGCTCACTGTGTGTGTTTCAGGAAAGGGCACTAGTTTAATGTTGCAAATGTGATGGCAAAAATATATATATATTTAAAATCCACGCTTGTTGTCCAGAACATGTGCTAGATGTGACAACTCTCCCCAGGGTTGGCCAATCCTCAAAGCATTGTCCCAGAACATTAAGGCATCTGTTCTCAATCACAAATGAGGCATGAGTAATATTTCTTCACATTCCCTCTCCTTTTCTGTATGCCCAACATTGTGCTAATATATTCAAGGGAGATCTAAACAAATGCTTTCTGAGCACCTGTCCACAAATGACTCTCCTCTACCTGGAATATATTGATGGCTCCTTTATGATCTGGACTTATGACAGCAATCACTTGAGAAGTTTAATCAGGACTCAGTATCTCTCACCTCACCAACAACCTGAACTTAGACCAGTCCCCACAACACACTCACTCTCTCAGTTTTATGAAGCAACTATATCATGGATATAAAAGGACCAGCTTATACAGGTTTATGTGCTCCCAGCGTCTACCCAGAACTCACTGCAAAAATCCATTGACTGTGATACAACTGTTTCAGTTCAATACCTGTTGGACAGAGACTTATAGCATTGAGACATGTTTTCATCAGACACGTTTCATACTACAATGCATTGGCCGGGGGGGGGGGGGGGACAAATTAATAAGGTTAGATTGGAAATCATTTATGGGAGAGAACTCCAAAAGAAAATGACAGGACTTCTCTGGTCACCTGTAGCTCCCAGATGAAACCATACAAATGTATCTGCAAAAGAGCTACAAGCTGTCTTGGGCAATGACACTACCTTCTCAGAGGCCTTCAGTGCTAGGCCTGTCCTTGCTTATATAGAACCCCTCGAGCTAAAAAGCCCATTAGCAGCAAAAGGCTAAAACACAGGGATCAGATCCTGCTACAAGCCCAGTTGCCAACAATGCCCCATACCTGGTCTGACAACACTATTACAAGAGTAGTGAGACACCAGGACAAAGGCTCTTAGTGAAAATTCAAAAGCCTTCAACAAGTGAAAAGTTCAGACCAATGCAAGAGTGCTTCAGCCCTTCCCCAGCAATCTCCTAGAAGCAGAGGAAAAGAGAGAGAGAGAGAGAGAGAGAAAGAAGGGTACTGCCGCTTTTGACTGTGCTCCCATCCACTGCTGACTTAACTTTCAGCCACTTACAGATTACCTCCACAATGCAGTCTTCAATAGACATAGGTTGCTTTAGTTTTACTCTGTTGGAAAAAATGAATGGATACCAATGTGGCATCAGAAATGGCAAGATTTTTTAAATTGGTAAGAGGAAATTTTAATCTCCTGGGCTGCACTGGAATAAAAAGTTATTCTCACACTATAGTCATTAAGTGGCCTATCTAGTGCTGGAATGTTTGTGTTGCTGCCAGCTGTTAGTTTATGAATGCACAACATTAAGAATGTAATTGTCAGTACTTTCTGTATTTAATTTTCTGCTGACATCACCATCCACGATTTTCCCCGGCCAGATGACCCAACTCTATTTGCTGTACACATTAGACGTGTACACTGTACTCAGAAAAATGTACTACAAGGGACCAACTTCAGGGTATTTGTTTGATTCCGGAGAGACAACAGGACAGAACAAGGAGCTGCTGTCCACCCTCGGGGTGGAGCAGCACCAGAACTGATCCATCACTTCCCGCTTGGCATTTGAAGGGTTAGAAAGAAGACCAACAAATTGAAGTGAGGGAAGAGGAAACAGAGGCTGCGGTCACACCAGCAAAATATTTCTGAGTTAGTCCTCATAAATTTTGACTATTTTTTTGGGGGGGGGTTTCAGATGACGCATGGCCATTACTAGTTCTTTTGTTCCCTCTCCGTGCTAACTCCAATCGAATACAGCCTACTGGGAGGCTACTATTATATTTGTTCTGTATTTCATCGCGCAGTACAACTGACATTCCACCAAGTGTGTACTACTAAACTGAGTCATTTCCTTTACATCTGGCATGCCATCCCACCTTTCCCACCAACCTTTGATTGACACTCTTAATTTTTAAAAATTAATTTGTCAAATGGGAATGTCGGTGCATTGGTATTCTTCTGACAAAGGAGGCTTGAAGTAGAAGAGTGAGCTGTGGATTCTCCTCCATAGATAATGCTGTGCAGAAATAGGAAAAAATGGCACAGGTAACTAACTACATGGCCAGCAAGGGCGTTCTGCCGATGTATCAATGTCCCCTCACATTTTTTTTTAAAGGAGAGGGGCAGAGAAACGAACAAAAAGAGGAATGGAATATGTCCCGCTGCAGGGATGTAGATGAACATATTACAACTGATTTACCCCCCAAAAGGCAGAACAAGTAAAAATGAACCACTGTCACAAGATAGATGTCACATGACCTCAATGCGCGACTGTACAGGAAGCAATAGTTGTGAGAAAAGAGGGATACTTTTTACTGGTATAACCGCGGCCAGAAAGTAATAGAGTAGGGTGAACTGAAGGTGCCAAAGGAGAAGGCGAGTGACAGCTGAATCCTGCAATAAAGTCAAAGATGCCCCCTTCAACGGCTGAGGCCCTGGGGAGGTGACTGAGGTAATTACATGGTATATACACACCTTTCCAGCTACTCTGCCAGCCATTTAGTGGAGGTGGAGGTCAAACAGAAGGATGTGTGTTGGTGCTTAGGAAGATTCTGGAATATTCTTTTTCTTTGGTCTCACACTCAGTTTAATTTCTAAACTTTACCAACATTTTATCATACTATTAGGACTGAGTGTATATGTCATTGTGGAAGGATGATAAATGCATGGGCCTTGAGGGTATTGGTCACACAATTACAACACAGCATAGCCCCTTCCAAGTCATGGCTACTTACATTCTCCTACTCCCATCGCATCTGAAGGACTGTTATTTTTCCTTTTAAAAAAAATTGAGATCTGAGAATGCACAGATAATGCACATTGTCTGGGAATGAAGTGAATTGGAATGTCTCCTTAAATATAAAAAAAGGGACATCCCGGATCTGTATGCTTTTTATTTGAGTACAGAATGGAAGTTCTGCACGCCACTAGCACACATATAGGCCTGAAATTTTGGGCAACACTTCATGCCTTGGATGAATTAATCTCAGATCCACAAAATCCTATACTATAACAAGTCTGCATGTCTTTAAATTATGGTGCTACTGGACTTTTTTTTGTTTTGTTATCACAGGTTACTAAAACTACCCCCCCACACACACACACACACATTGGAAATTGTCTACTCCAGCAGACATTTTGGAAAAAACGAATGTAAAAGTGAATTCATCCATGAAGAAATATAAAGGTCACACATTCTTGTGCACAGCACTGTTCTTTCAGGATTACCATTTAAATGTGTGACAATGTTATGCACATTCCCTGAATATGATGCCAAGTTGCAAGGCCAGCCTCACCATGAGACCAACACCTCACAAGGCATGAGATTTTCAGTTCTTTTTAAAATTACAAATCCCATAATTCCCCATTCTGTGAGTTCTTAAAGGACCTAAATATGGCTCACTGAAGAAAAAAGGTCTAAGCTGGAAGGCTTTGAGGCCTAGCTCGACCTAGCTCCGTCCAAACTTCCTGTTCCTGTGCAATGTTGAGAGCTTCCCCGTTGAACAGGAAGCTAGGTGGAACTAGGTTTAGCTAAGCTTCAAAGGCTTCTGGTTTAGGCCTTTCTCCCTGGTGAGCCAAATGCAGGTGTTTGTAAGGTGTCTGTGTGTCAGTTAGGACTCCCAGAACAGAGAATTTATAGTAAAAAAAAATCTGAAACGCCCATCCCAGGCAGCAGATGCTGACCGACTACTGCCACTTCTCCCAACTGTTCCGTGTAAACTCTCAGGCTGTTCTTCTGTGTTGGAGAATACTGCTGCGGATGCTATGCAGCCTGACTTGGTGCCCCTGTCCTAGGCTGGTCTCCTCAGTGTAGTGGAGAACACTGCCCCATTGCCAGTGTGGGACTAAGAGTCAGCAACTAGTCCAGTCATGTGGAATAAGGGTGTAACGAACACTCACAGATCTTCTCCTTGGCAAAAAAGAGAGAGAGAGAGAGAGGTGTTTTGACACACTCTGTTGAAAAGAAAAAAAAAGTCAAACACTGCAAGATGTTTCACTTTTGTGTAAGAGTGAAAAGGCCAACATGCTTTTTGTTGGCAGCAGGTTAACACAATAACACAAACCTGTGGCCTTTGTGCAAAAACGTGCATTCCTTACAATTAATCTTGTATTTCATGAAAAACAACAACAACACCCTTCTATTTTGTGCAAAAGAAGGTTTTATCCACAACATGGGGAGGGGGAGGGACAGCAGGCTGTGCAACAATAAAATAAAATCTGAATTGTTCACAAAAAGTGCCCAAATGTGAAAAAAAAGGACCAAAAAAATCCACCATTTCAACCAGTGGGGAGAAAACCTCTGATGTTTTTCACTCTCACCTACCAGAATAAAATAAGTGAAGTTTTATATCACTAGTCTGTAGTACTGGGGTTATCTTCTCTTTCACCCCAGGCAGTAAAGTGTATCAAGGTAGCCTTGCTGAATTAAGAAGTACAGTTCTCAGAGGAATTTCCCTAACAAGTTTTTAAAAACTGAGGTTGAAAGTCTAAACATAATTACATGTGATACATCTGCATAGGTGGACTTCATTCTGAGCAAAAGTAGGTAGGCTATTGTCAAAAGTGCCACACATAATATTTTCTTTAATCATTTACATAAAACATTGCTGTTTTGCAGAAAGGCAGTTGCACCTCATTATTCTTCCCTTTTTAAAAAATAGATTGGAGAGACAAGTTCTGTGGTCCTGTGTAGAAGGGCAGTCTATCTTCATTTCCTTAAAATACTTCACGATTTATCAACAATAGCGTTCATGTGTGTTCTACTGATCTAGTAGACATCTGCTCAACTCTCCATATTGAAAACGGTTGGGTTCAAGGAAAAATTCTATGCATGTTTACTTAGATGTAGGCTCTCCAAATAAGGTCAAGCTTAGTCTGAAATATTCAGTTTTTCAGCCAAAAAGGATTTTTCCTCCCAGATGCTGCCCTATAAGGGATAAAGCTCCCATTGAAAAATACTGAGATTTTCCAGTTAAATTATTTCAGATGTACTTCCATTAAGGAAATAGAGTTAAATGCAAGAAGTTCTGTAAGTCCATTTTTTGGGGGGGGGGGGGAATCCGGACATAAAGATCATCATATTTTTATGAGAACTACTGAGCTAATTCTGAGAATCCCTTGAGATCACAGCCAACCTAAGATGGTTTGTGACCTGAGGCAGAGCATTCAGTTCAAGGCACGTACCACTCAAGGTCATCCAAATTATTCTGCCATTCCCAAAAGAATTGGAGCTGGCTGGCTAGCTCAGTGAGTTACGTATCTGGCTGCAGAGCCAGAGGCTGGGTGTTTGATTCCCCACCATGTGTCCCAGAAAAGTCAGCCTGTGTGGCCTTGGGCAAGCTGCACAGTCCCAGGGTACCCTCAGAAGAAGGCAATCGTAAGCTACTTCTGTGTCTTCTCTACCTTGAAAACCATGAAAAGGATTTCCCTAAGTCAGAACTGACTTGATAGTACGTGATGATTATTATGATTTCCCTGGGAAAAAATACAATAATAGTAACTAGAATTACTGATAATTTTGTGTCCTCTCAGCTGCCCCTCTCTGCCAAGTTGTAGGGAAAATTTTGTGCTGAACTCTTTTTTAGTCAACATGCATCTCTCTCTCTCTCTCCCCCCCCCCCTCTCTCTGTGTTTGTGTGTGTAGTGCATGCATGTTTTTCTTGCAAACAAAAAAGCAGCACAGGGGTAGCCAGGTCTTAATGTGACTTCCAAGAAAGAATTCTATGAAACTCTACAAGTTCTTGTGAAGCATGCTGATTTGTGATTTCCAGGGGTGGGTCCTCGTTTATGTATTATTTTCCCAGACATCGTCCTTTAAATACTATTTTCTTTTTCTTCTTTCTTTTTCTATGTCTGTCACCGGCAAGCAGAACAAATAAGAGGGAGGATTTCCCCATGGGGTGTCCCCTGAGCTCTCAGATTGCTCCGGTGTCTTCCCAACATGGCTGGATATGTTTACCTGGCTGCAGCATGAGGTGGCAGAGTGGATGGGCCATTTGAGGCCATAGACAGGTGATCACAATTCTCACTTGCTTCCTCCAGCATCCCCACCTACTTGCAAACAGAAAACCAGCACAGGAGCAGCCAGGCCAAGACTAGAGACAGAACCTTTCCCTACCCCTGTTGTGGTAGATTTCTCTTTGTGTGTCTTACCTCCCATCAAGTTGCATCCAACCTACAGTGACTCTCATAGGCTTTGCAATATATGTGCAATATTTAAGGAGTGGTTTTACTGATATCGGTGGGTTCCACGGCCAAGCGCTCCAACCTCCTGTTCTTTGACATCTTTCCTACTGAAAAGAGATGGACACCCAGGTCTCTTGAGTCCTTGGTTGCCATTCTGTCAACTACACCACACTGGCTTCCCGCTGTGATAAACAGAAGGGAGGCGGAAAGAATGGCACCCTGTTGATTTCAGTGGGACTTGACGGTAGGGATCAGCATGGTTGCCCCAGTTACTCTCAAAGAACAAAGGGAAATGGACCAGTGGCACTGCCAGGCTACATGTTATTGAATTCTGCTGGCTCCCGGCCTCTTTGGGCAATGGAAGCCAACCATTCTGTCCAGACAGCGACCCCAGGCTAGGGGGGGGCGGGCGGGTGAGGTGGGGTGGCGAAGCACCTATTCCACTGCTTTCTCCCAACCCCGCAACAACCAGTTCAGTCCAATTCCGGTGTGTGTTGTGTGTGTGTGTGTGTTTTGTTTTCAGGATCGCGCCGTCAGTCTCTCTCGAAGCTTTGCGAGTCTTTGCGAGGTGGGGGGGGGGGGGAGGGGGGAGGAATGGTGGTTGCCAAGGGAAATACGCACCACCAGCCTCTCACTTCCCTTCCTCGGGAAGCCGCGAAATGTTAGGACGGGGGGGGGGGGGGGGTTGTGGCGGGGGAGGGGAGAGAAAGCGAGCGAAAGCGAGAGGGCTCTTAAAAAAAAAGAAAGCCGCACTTTCTTAGGGACTAGAAACCCCAACTTGAGAGAGTCGCCTTAACTGCTCTTCCTTGCCGCGATTACCGTAGAAGCCGATGGAGAGGCGCAACTCGGAATATTAATCACGCCTCCCCGAGGAGCCGATCATTAAGCAAGCAGTGTGTGTGTGTGGGGGGGGGGGGGGTTTGCGGAGGTTGGTCGGGGCGCTCGCAGGTATTTCCTGAACAGGACAGGACAGGTCTGGCCCCCTCGGTTCTGATTCAGGACCTCCCGCCGTCCTCGCCCCGCTTTCCCGCCCTGCACGGCCAAGGCTCACCAAAGGCGATGGGGATCTGGGAGCCCACCCCCGGCTCCCTTGCCGCCGCCGCCCCCCCCCCGCCGCTTGCCTCGCCATCCCTGCAGTTGGCAGGGACCTCCCCCGCGCCCGCAAGGACGTCTCACGGAATCTGGACGGGACTGCGGGGGGGGGGGGCTCGCTCCTCGCGCGTTGTCAACACGGGGCGCCCGCTCGGCGGAGGCATCGGCGAAGCTGGGGCGCGGGGGGGGGGGGAGAGAGAGGGCGCGGCGGGAAGCAGCCCAAGAGAGCCGGGCGCCCCGCCAAACGCAGGCGACGCTGACGCCGGGAAGTCCTCCTGCCGCGGTCGCCGCTAGCCCAAGGCGGCAGGGCATTAGCCCCGCTCCTCCTCTGGCCCAGAGGTCGTCCCCCCCCCCCCGCCCACAACCCACCCGTTCGCCTCATTGCCTCCGTCTGCTGGAGCGCCCAGACTCTCAAGGAGGAGACGGATGGGGACTCGCCCGCTCGGCTCCGACCACTAGGCTCCAGCGCCTAGAGAACAACTCGGGTACCTGTTGGCCAGCTGGAGGATCCAAGAGGCGCTTCTCCAATGGTGTGGGACCCTGCGCAGCCCTCCTCCCGCGGAGACCCAGCCCCACGGGTGCGCAGCCCCTGCGAGGTCCGGAGTAAGCATCCCCCGCTGGGGATCGGGGCTTTTCCTCTCGCTCAGCGCCAGGTGCGATTCTCGCAGGTGCCTCTGCCTCCTGCTTGGAAGTCCGCACCGTTGCGGCCACGGCCACCCGCGGAGTTGCATGGCTCGGGCAACTCCCAGGACGGCGAGACCCTGCTTGATTCTTCGGCCAGACCACTGATTGTCACGGGCAACCAGAGTGTGCGTGTGCGTGTGCGAGAGAGAGAGAGAGAGAGGAAGGGGGAGGGAAGAAGGAAGGAAGGAAAGAGGAAAGAAGGAAGGGCTGGAGCACCTTGGACCACCTGTCACACGCCCGTGGATCCGGACTCCCACTTGGATCGGGAAAGGCTTGCCTTGAGGTGGGAGGGGGCTCTCTTTTTGCGGAGAAGTGGACTTAAAAGCGGGAGATTTCTTACAGCGCACGGGGCTGGGAAGAAAAAAAAGGGGGGGGAAAGACACCCGCAAACACACACACAGAGAAAGAAAACAGAAGATCCTTGGCGTGTCCCCTTCTTCTCTCCTCCCCCCCCCCCCCCCGCCCGCTTCACCTTCACCTTCGCCTCCGCCTCCGCCTCGCCTGAGCCTCCTGCTCCCTCTCCGGCAGGGCTGCTTGGACTTTCTTCCCTGCTCTTCCCGCTCTTCGGATCATGTCAGCTAAGCTTCTGGTGGGTGTCTTCCTCCTGTCCGTATTCCAGGCCTGGTAAGTTTCACCTGGCGCACTTCTGGCTTGCCTGTTTGTCTCCTCCTGCCTTTCTTGGAATATGTCTTGACATATTTGGGTGAGAGAGAGAGAGAGAGAGAAAGAGAGAGAGAAGCGGGGAGAGGAGAGATCCTTCAGAGGCAATGCTGTGTGGATCATAACACATTTATTAGTCCACGCGATTAGACTTCGCTGCTATTAGAATGATTATCACCTCCGATCGGGCTAGGTAGGCACGGCAGCGACCACCGGAGTAGAGAAGCCCTGTGAAATTGACTAGAGGGTAGCAACTAGGAGCCGCGGGAGCGCTTTGAAATTGACTACCCCCTTCCCGCGCCTCGCCATCTCCTTTTCCCCGCGTTTGCCTTTTTTAAGGGCTAGAGAAATCGGTCGTCACTGGATCTGCTCTGAAGTTGCTTTTTAGCTCTGGGTTCTTCTCCGGCCCCACCTCACCTCATCCGAAAGAACCTCTTTCCTGATCGTGCAATAAAGTTTTCTTCTGGCTTGGCAGAGAAAGCGAGCGATTTCCGCTTCCAAGGCTCTCTCCCTAAGCCGAGCTTGGCGGTCCGGAGCCTGCGCTGGGGCACCGGAGTTGCCAGACAGGGCTTTCCGCCTGGGAGCTGCACAGGTTTTTTTTTTTTAACCCACCAGAAAGAGGAATTCTCGGCGGCCGCTTGGGTGCCGCTGCTGTTGGGGCTTCAAGAGTGACGTTGACGGGAGAAGCGCTTCTTCAGCGAGGAATGGCCAAGAATCGTGAAGCAGGGGAAGGCGGGCCGATGCAGGCAAGGCAGGCAGGCAGGCTGGCTGGCTGGCTGGGAAAGAGCCGGTGGAGCCACCCGGCATGAAATTGAACACACCGAGAAACCGGTCGCGGAGGAGGCGCGATTAAGGCAATTAACTTTTATTAACTCGCGCGGGTGCCTCCGCAACCGAGGCGGGACGTCTTGCGAGACCCTCATT
The DNA here is from genome assembly GCA_037013535.1 of Intellagama lesueurii. Taxonomy (NCBI): domain Eukaryota; kingdom Metazoa; phylum Chordata; class Lepidosauria; order Squamata; family Agamidae; genus Intellagama; species Intellagama lesueurii. Next base: position 93,066,048 of record JBAJHW010000003.1, on the reverse strand, counting down.
CCCTTAGACAGATCAAAGCGCTTTTCACTTGCAGGAGATTAGCCGCCGAGGCGCTTCCCTTTGTTAATGATATTATCGGGCTCCCCTGTAATGACTTTGAACAATCATGTCACAATCCGTTCTGGAAACGTTACCATGCAAATGAGCGCGCCGTCCCATGAATCCGAAATCTGATGTGTTTCCCACTCCTGATTGCGGAGGGGCTCCCCCTTCTCTCGCTTCTCCTCCCTCCCCCCCCCCGCTAGTCACAGAAGATAAGTCCAGCGCTCACTCTTCCTGCCAAGCACGCGAAAAATGGACAGGATGATCAAGGTTAATTGCCTTGCAGTTGCAGGGCAATTAGGAGGAACGGAGCAACTCCTTTTTCCTTTTGCTCAGTAACTTTAGCAGGAGCTTTCCCCCATTTCTATGGTATCTGCACAGCGAACTCCTCTGTTTTGATTTTAGGACATCTGTTTCTCTTAATTTGTATACGCTTTAAATGATGAATCCGTTGGGTGGCTTTGAAAGCAGGTTAAATTGATGGAAGAAAAGGGTATGGGGTGGCTGTGAGTTAGGTTGGCTCCAGTATTAGAGACAGTAGACTCCAGTATAACATGAGTAGGAGGATGACATCCAGCAGTGGACTTCCCATAGCTAACCAGCTTGACACTGTCGTAATCGAATGCTGAACTGGTTAGACCTTTGCTCTCACCCAGCAGGGCTTTTCGTTAGATTTCCGGATTTTTTTTAACCCATGAAAAAGTACATTGGATGCCTTGAAGAGCTCTGATTTCAATGCAGGTGGCTTCGAAGTATAATGGTTGGAAGGTGGTCTTTTCAACCAGAGCAGAACACTTGGTAACCTTCTTCCCAATGGCCGGCCCTTCCAGACTAAACTAGGCTAGTCCTCTGATGGCAGGAACTCGTTCTGCCTCGGAAGTCATGTTTGTAGCCACACTGAGTGCATAAAACATGCCAGAGCTAGTTTGTGCTGGCATCACCCAGGTTGACTTCCACACAGTGACAATTGTGGCAGAGTAGTAGCACAGATTAAATGGACAAGAGAGTTAAAGTTATTTATTTTTGTTTACCAAGCACTTTTCAAAGAGGCAAATGGTGGGCACCCTCCGCGTGCTCACACAGGAGAGAAAACCTCTTCCAAGATGGTGGTCTGTGGAGACATATAGTTGTGGAGGGGGAAAAATAGGATTAGTCATATGCAAATATACACATATGCAAATTTAAATTGAGATTATTTGATTTGATTACGATTTCTTTAATCAGGCAAGAACCACAGTGTCTTTCATTTTATCATCATCATCATCATCATCTTAGAACTGCAGAGCTGGAAGGAACCCTATCAGGTTCAGCCCCTGTCAAGGAGGCCCAGTGGGGGAATCAAACTCCCAACCTCTGGCTCTGTAGCCCGAGACCTATTAAGGAGCTATCCAGCAAGTTTGTCCATGTCCTCCCATTTGTACCCTATTTTCACCCTCTGAAACATGCCGTGAGAATCACAATGATATTAGTTAATGGGAGGGGGGCGGGAAAAGTATTAATGTACTTCTCGTCCCTCTTGAAAAGGACAAAAAGAGAGGGTGGCACACTGGAGAAAGTTATTCTCATCTAACAACTATAGTTCTGAGGGAACCGAAAAAGTTGTTAAGCCCCAAATCCAGCCCCTGTCATCAGCTGGAATGTTCCTGTGATGATCTTCAAGATGGCCGCATGTCCTTGCTGCTTAGACTTCAGGAAAGATTTCTCTATGCTCAGTCTGTGTGATAGATTTCTGTATCCCTTCCAACCTCATATATAGTTTGAGCTACACATGTACATGATTCCACACACTGCATTTTCGAGCAAGCAAAAGGGGGAAAATACAAACACACACACACACACATGTACATCAAAAATGAGAATTTTTTGGCCCCTCACAGCCTGCTGTGTGGTCCTCAGGCCATCTGAGACCACAGCACTCCACCCCAAAATGGGGCCCCCAATGGCAAAGGGGAGGAGCATTATTTGCTATTTTTATGCCATTGTACCCAGCAGGCTTGGCTCAGAAAAGTGCCCTTTTCTCTCCTCCAACCCCAAACTGTTCATATCACAAGATCTGTGCTGGATCTGACATGCTCTCCTTCTAGTAAAGCTTCAATGCTTCCCAAGAGCACCTATGGAGACCCCAGCAATCCCATGGAACTCAGAGCTTTTCCACCTGTGAACACGGAGGCCCTGTTCCAATGACAGCTGTTTGCTTAATATGTCTTCCTGCATTTGCCCAGCCAAATCCATTTTATCGAAGCCCGCTTGGCATCATTGTCACATTCTGTGAGGGCTGTAAATGCCCTCAATCGATTGTGCATCACATGAAGAAAGGTCTTCTCTGTCCACATCTTCCATCCAGCCCTTTTTGTGGGAGTGGAAACGGTGAGTTCTGGTACCCTGAGCAATGCAAACAATTTCCTCTCAATCTACTTTTTATTTTAATATCCATATCCTAATTTATTGTCATTTTAAATCCATGTATTTTTTTAGCTGTTGTACATCGCCTTGAGTCCCTTCACTGGGAGAAAAGTGGGACAGAAATCATGTAAAACAATTCATAACTTTTCTTTTATGTGCTTCTGTCCTGAGTCCTGACGAGTCCATTTTCACACCTCTTTGCACCTCTAAACTAAAGGTCCCAAAGATTTCTGCCTTTCTTCCCTTTGATGGTGGAGTCCATTGCCCTGGTCAGCTTCCTTGTCTTTTTCTGCAGCTTCTTCAGCTCAAAGGTGTCATTTTTGAAAGAGGGGTGACTAGAACTGTGCATGGTATTCCAGATACAGCCACACCATCTGTTTATATAAAGGCAGAATGGTACTAGCCTTCTTTTCCAAAGAATTTATAAAATGAGATGTGCCTCCCTTTTTACAACCACTTCTATGCACAGCGCTGAAAATTTCATTGAATCCTCCTCAGCCACAGTCTTAAGCTCCCTCCCCTGGTTTGTTGTAACCATTTAAAATCCCATCAGTGTATGGGTATAGCTGGGATTCTTTGCCCAGGAGTGGCATCACTTGACATTTGCAATGAATCTCAGATCTCCCCTGACCTCCTAGTTTTGGGAAAGGCTTTAAAAAAAGTTTTGTTTTTTTTGCAGTTTGCTTTGGGGTTTCCCTGTCCTGAACAATTTGGCATCATCCTCTCTGACTCCTCCTCATCTGTGGATCAATCAGATATCAATCATGTACTCTGTTAGGGTCACGGTAAGCCAGAAGCAGCTTGATGGCACACATCCACGGCCACACATTCATAATAAGACCTGTTCTCTTATTCAGTTACTCAGGAACCTCCTGTGAAGAAGATGGCTGATAACTTTTGGGGAAGATACCATAGTAAGCAGCCCATCACTCTCCTCAATATGGCTCAGGCCTGATTGGTGTAAAAACAACTCTCTCTGACAACTGTGTGGACACAGGGTAGCCCCTGTGCTGCCTGAAGTCTGCAGTGTAGGCAAGGGATTCTGGGGTTTAGATGAAACGCAGGTGTACTTTCCTTCCCTGCAAGAAATGCTGCTTGCAATAATGCTCTGAGAAACATGGCTGGAAATGTTCCTGTCACAAAAGAGCCACGATACAATCTCTGTGACAAATCCTTTCAAATTTCAAGTCAAACACCCATCCTCAATGTTTCCAAGGGGCAACTTCCTATCGGTCACCCAGTGTGGTTTAGCAGTGATGAACTAGAACTTAGGAGACCTGCCTGAATGTCCACTCAGCCATGCAGGCTCATGGAGAGGGTGACACTGGCAAAATCACTCCTTAAATATCTCAATAACCTTGAAGGCCCTACTAGGGCTGAAGAAGTGCATTTCACCCATGAAAGCTCACTGATTGTTTGATTTTTAGTGGTCTAATAAAAGTATCACCTACTCCTGCATCTGTATTGTGTAAGGACCACACAGCTTTCTTTGGGGTTTTTTGGAACTATTGAGGAAACCAGAAAAAGCCACACACACCCCAACACCACCAAGATGACATGGACTCTTAACATTAGTCAAGTAGGACAGCAAATACCTACTTCCAGCCACTAGGTAATATTATTAATTTGGCTATACTTGGCTCTGCCTAGACTAAATTTTACACCAATTCCCTGATGGAGCCTCACTGGGTTTTTGTGTTGCAGTTTCAAAAGAAGGGAGTATGTGGAGGGGTGGGGGTGCACATGCAAACTGCCTGGCAATTCTTCTTCTTCTTTTTTGAGGAGCAGGGGTGTGTGATATTGAACCAACAGCTACCTGGGTTGTAGTTTGAAAATCACACCTTTGATGCAGCTTGCATTTTTTCTAACGAATCCCTTAGAACAGTGGTCCCCAACCTTGGGCCTCCAGATGTTCTTGGACTTCAACTCCCAGAAATCCTGGCCAGCAGAGGTGGTGGTGAAGGCTTCTGGAAGTTGTAGTCCAAGAACATATGGAGGCCCAAGGTTGGGGACCACTGCCTTAGAAGCAAACCTGGCACAAACATCTGCTATGAATTTTGAGGACTCTCATTAAAAAAATTTCCATACTATCCAAAACATATTGGTACATGGCCTGAAGAAGTGGATTTACCCATGAAAGCTTGCTGATTGTTGTATACACACATATATAGGCATCACCTAAGCCTGCATTTGTATTGTGTAAGGACCACATCTCTTTCTTTCTTTTTCTTCTAAAACCAGTGATTTCTGCAGGCATGTAGGGTTAAATTCTCTCCTTGTCTCATCCACCCACGTGTAATCTGGGATTATTCATAGCTGTTCAAAAACAAAATTCCAAATGTTTGTCATAAACACATTTCTAGTCAGGCTTAACTTTATTTTCTAAGTATTGTTTGCTAGCAATCCCTTTCACTGCCAGTTTCCGATGGTTCCTTCTGCAGTACACAGTAGCATTAATAAGACTAAGGCTGGTGACCCTCCAGATTTTGTCTGGCTCAGCCTTGGCAATGGTGAAACATGATGGGAATAGTTATTCATCAATATATAGATGTGTAGAGGTTCCTTTACTTTTTACTAGAAGTTTCCCTCTACAAGGCACAAACCGTTCTGTGTTGGGATTTTAAAGAGCCAGAGTTCACACTAAGAAAAGAGAAGGCATTCTCTCTCCCAAGCACCTTACAGAATTTGGCCCAAAGGATCAAATAAAGGAGTAGGTAGCATTTATTTTACCTATACATGCTAAGTATTACAGAAAAGGGCCTCCATTTAAAACACACACACACAGAGAAGTCCATTAGGATAGAAGGATCTTCTGGAAACTTTTTTTTAAAAAACTGTAGCATATTGAAAGTACATAAGGTAGCAGAGATGCTGGCCAGCTGGTTAGCTGTTAGGTGTTTATCAAGTCTTTGTCTTTTCTTTCTGGAGCAAAACAGTGGTCATGGCCTAAAAAAAATTATTAAAAATCCAGAGGCATGGTTATAGTATCTTTGTTTGGTTTTGGGCAGCTCTAAAAAGTAGACTTTCTCCATCTCTAGTTGGGTATTCACTTTAATCCCAACAGAGAAACATGCCAGAAAGGGAAGGAGTAGTGCAAGGGCTGGCCTAAGAGCTTTTGCTGCCTGAGGCAGAGCAGAAAATGGTCCCTTCGACTCACTCTCAAGTCAAGGAGCCAAGTACCTAGTGCCAGTCAGTTACTGTGGCATGCGAGAGAGAAAATCCTAGCCTTCCCAGTCTTGGCAGTAATAATGATAGCTCAGTGGTTTAGGCAATGGCTGTGAAGCCAGTGGTTGGGAGTTCGATTCCCCACTGTGCCTCCTTGACAGGAGCTGGACTTGATGACCCACAGGGTCCCTTCCTGCTCTGCAAATCTAAGGTTAAGATAAATGCCCTATGTGTACAAGAAAATAACTAACCATTTTCTGTCCCCTCCATGACATCACAGATGAGCTGTGTGAGGCAGGTGCCTTGCTCTGCATAAAGGTAGGGCTTGCCCTGAGTGATGCAAGTAGGCAATTGTGGACTCAGGGTTTGTCTGTTCTGACAATGACAGTGGGGGCTCTTTAGGCGGTAATGCATATTACTACATTTCGAAGTGTGGCATTTGAAGGGAGCTAACCCTTCTCTTTCTGCTGAGAATGGCCCTAGATTTCTCCCTAAAAGTCCTGCCCTGATGACGCCATTGATGCAAAGCAAGAATTCCATGGCCTTGTATTTGCTCTAGCTGGCTGGATAGCTCAGTGGTGTAGGTATCTGGCTGCGGAGCCAGAGGGTGGGAGTTTGATTCCCCACGGTGCCTCTTGTGAGTAGAGACAGCCTGTGTAGCCTTGGGCAAGTCACCCAATCCCAGGATGCCCCCGAAAGAAGGGAATGGGAAGCCACTTCTGAATATTCTCAACTGGAAAACTCTGAAAAGAGCGCCATAAGTCAGAATTGAGTTGACAGCACGTGATTGTTATTATATTTGCTCTGCACGCAATCATTATTTCAGTTGAGGTACATTGAGAGCAGCTGAATATAGATCAGATTTGCTTTACATCCTCTAACAAGTCATCCCAGAAAGCAAATAATTCAGTTAATGTACACTGATAAATCATGGGTGTCAGCATTTGAAAAGAAAAGAATTACATGTTGTACAAATAAACCAGTAAGTGCCAAAAGCAACAAAATGCAGCTTCCTTCCACATTTTTTTAAAAAAGAAATCAAATATCCCAGATGTACTAAACTGTAATTTAACATAGGCAGTGCTCACGTCCAATTGTTGGCTGGTACAATATATAAATAAAATGATGCTGCAGCAAACTCCCAGATGTAATGAGCACATTAACAAATAAGGAAAGCGAGCATAACTACGAAGCCTCAAGGAAAAGAGAGAGAGAGTTGGGGGGGGGGGAGAGAGAGAGAGGTTTCTGAGAGATGGGCAATGTGGGAACAAAAATAAGATCTGCATTTTGTGGCATTTTGTACACAAAAAAAGTATTTTCATAGTGACCATTGCTGCCATAGACTGCTATTTTCTATATGCTGGGACACATTTCCATGCTGAAGCTTCAGCTATCCTTCAGGGCACTCTTGAAATGTCTTTTTTTAAAAAAAAATCACCTTTTTTTCCCATATAGAAATCAGATACCTATGCTTTCTTCAAAAGGCATAGGAAGTTGCCTCATCCCAGGACACAATATTAATCCTTCTAGCCTAGTATTGTCTGTTCTGATTGGGAGTGGCCCTCTGGGGTCTCCAGTCAAGGTCTTTGCTTGTCAGCTATTGTTTCCTTTTAGCTCAGAGAGGAGAGGCTGAACCTGAATTCTTCTAGGTTCAGGTCCTGTGCTCAGCCAGTGGGCTGGGGGTCATTCTGCAACTCTATTCCAGAACAAAGAGCTCTTGTTTTAAGGCCCCTGGCCCCTCTAGGAATGATATCTTTTATAATTCTGTGCTAGGGTGGCCATATCTTCTCTTTTAGGGAAGATTTAGGTTCAAGGTTCTGACACTCATGTATAAAGTCCTTCACGGTTTGGGACTACATTACCTATCAGAGCCTCTTTCCCCAATGTCATCTGCCCAAACTACCAGATCTTCTCCGACCAGGCTCCTCTGAGTAGCCACCTTGAGAGAGGCCCAAAAGTCATCAACTAGAGGTAGGGCCTTCTCGGCGGTGGCACCTATGCTAAGGAATCAACTCCCAGAGGAGCTATGCCTGCCCCCCCCCCCCATTCATTTAGGAGGCAGTTAAAAACACTACTATTCAGGGAAGCCTTTCACATCGACCCCAGCTGAATGCCTCGCCTCCAGTCTTTTCTCTCCTCGAAATCTGGTTGTGCCATTGTTTAAATGTTTAGACCATGTATTTGTTATTTTGTTATATTTACTTTTCTGTGGTTTGTTTTAATTGCCTGTAAACTGCCCAGAATAGTGCTTCAGCACTAAGGGGGCAGTAAGTAAGTAAGTAAGTAAGTAAGTAAGTAAGTAAGTAAGTAAGTAAATAAATAAATAAATAAATAAATAAATAAATAAATAAACGTTCCTGCATTTGAAGAGCTGCCAAAGGACAGTCCTCCAGTGATCTTGAAGCTTCCACTTCAGTACAAGGAACCTGGACAGCAGACTCACCAGGCTGACCAGTTACCTGGTCACACCATCTTCCATACTCAGGCAAGGTGCATGGTGTAACTCTGCTTAAATTATATATAAATTATATACATAATTCTAATTATGTATCTATGCACCTAAATTAATACGTTGCTTTATCCAGATCAATGTCCTCTTTTGTCATCCTTTCTGGTGATGTGTAAGTGACCACCCTATTCCATATGCATTGGTGTAGTGGAGTCAGAGCTTTCAGGGTCAAAACTCTGGGACTTTCTTAACAGTAGGGACTCTTCCTGGACTTCCTTGCTCCCTCTGAGCTTAGCCACAGTTTTCACAGTAGCCGGAAATGCAATGGATTTTCCCCAGGAACAGTATATTGTAGTAAGGTATCCCCATTGTAATGGAAAGTATTCAAAAGTGGCTTGGTCTTAAATTGGCAATTAAGAGCCATTAACGTTACCAAATACCTGCTTCTTATTTGTTTCCTGCTTTACCTGTTGATCTAGCTTCTTGCATTTTTCTTTTTTTACTTATGGTGTGGAGGGATATAGAGACTGTCATGATGAATGTCTGCATCTCCAAATTCACCATTGTCTGTCTGCTGGTTTGCAAATACAGCAGAATGAGGTAGAGGTCTAAACTAGTAGGACTGATTATATATTTCAGACTTTGAAAAGAGAAACCATTTCTCCCCTGTGAGTGAAAACCAAAATGAAACAGAGCAGGGCAGAGAGGAAGGTTCTAATGTTGTCCAGTCCTTTGTACGTTCATTCATTGTCTGTAGGGAATCTTTTGCAAGTTTAAGGGAGTATTTAAAATGTAATGATCAAATATGCTTGTGGGGTAAGTAAATGAAGTCCCATGCGATGATAAATCAGTGCCCACAAGACATTCTACTGCTGGGGACAAAGCAGCAAGTGATGCTTAGTTATTTTGGCACCTCAGGCAGAAAATCCCAGAAGTCCCTTTCCTCTTCCTTGACAGTAAATCTAAAATAATAATCCTTCAAATAAATAGAAACTTCCTGCCCTTTTGTATCGCACAGAAATTGCTGTTTGAGGTTGTCCCTTCCATCTACTTAATGGTAGAGCCTGCCCTACTTTCCCACTAGTCCTAGTTGTGATACTTTTGTATATAAATGGCTGAAATCCCGTTGCTTGATATAGTAAGTTGCATAAGTTGATCCAATTGAATCAATCGGTCTTGGTGAGTCTAATTCTCTGTGAGCTCGGATGAGTCAGTGGACGTACTCCAGTTGTGACTTACTAAACTAAAGTAAGTCACAACTAGAGTAGGCCCATTTGAATCAATGAAATTTACAGAGGAGTTGACTTGTCAAATCTCCATTGATTCCTACCCTAGCACAATTTACTATGCTAACTAGCAGGATTTCAGCCATTGTTTTTTTCTTCTTTAAAAAACACCTTTATAAAATGTTTTCCTTTGCAGTAAAACTGCAGCTTCTTTTTTCCTTTAAGTAATTATCCCTTCCTCTTCACTGTAATAGAACAAAAATCTCTCTCTCCAACTCTCCTGAACGTTATCTGAAACCTTAGGGTTTCAAATAAAGGGGGATAGGGGGAATTTTCACCCAAGAGCATCCAAGGACAGAAGTGAGAAAATTCCGTATACGGTGATGTTCTAAGAACAATTGCTTCCTACACACATCCCTATATTTAATTAAAGAAGAGCCAAGGCATAGGTGCATTTGGCACATTCATCTTAATGTGCCCACCAACGTGCTTACAATTGAACATAATGTGCCCATAGTTTTAAAATGCAGTTTTTCTTTTTAACTCAGTTTAACTGCTGCATGCCACTCAACGTGCCCATCTTGCCTTCATAAGACACCAGACCAGTTTGAAGTCCGTTTAAATTTCATTCATTTCATGTCCGTGAATGATTGAATACAGCTGTTTCATCTCTAGGGATGGATGAATCTATCAGTTTCGGTTTCCTTCCTACCTGAATGTTTTAAATCTAAAGCTCTTTCCATCTTGTTTAAGAAGTTTGTGCACTATGGAAAGCACTTATCAAAAGTGAACCAAGTAAAATTCTCAACGATCTGTTGTTGTTGTTGTTATCATGTGCTGCAAAATCAGTTTTGACTTAACAGAGACCCTATGAAATTGTCACCTGCAAAAAGCTCCTATCATTAACAACTGTGCTTAGATCTTGTAAACCTGAGGCTGTAGTTTCCTTTATTGAGTCAATATACCTCCTATTCAGTTTCCACCTTTTCCTGCTGCCTTCTACTTTTCCCAGCATTATTATCTCAGAGATAACAATTGTTTCCTCATGCCCAATGATCTCAGTTTAGTGACTTCTGCTTGTAAGGAGAGTTCAGGCTTGATTTGACCTAGAACCTACTTGTTTGTCCTGTAGAGGGTCCACATTTTTCATAAAGTTCTACACCAAACACCACCTTTCAAGTAAATCTGTTTTTTCCCCTTTGAGCCTTCTCTGCAGCCCAGTCCAGATCTGTCCATAGTAATGGGAAAAACCATGGTATGGGTGACCTTGACCATAGTTTCCTGTGACACATCTATACACTTGAGGATCTTTCCAAGTTGCCTCACAGCTACCCTCCCATGTCTCAGTCTTCTTGGCTGCGCTCTCCGTTTGCATTGATGATTGACCTAAAGTGTAGAAACTCTTGCACTATTTTGATCTCTTCATTGCCAACATTAAAATTATGTGATTCTTATCTAGGCATGAATTTGGTATTTTCAGTGTTCAGCTGTAATCTTGCTTTTGCACTCACTTCTTTCACCTTCAAATCATTGCTGCTTTCCATCAGCAATAGGGTGTCATCTGCATATATTAACTTATTATTTCCTCTACCAATTTTCATTCGTCTTTCATCTGAGTCTAAATCAACTTTTTGTATGATGACCTATTTGCTACCTATAGATTGAACAGAGAGATCAGCTGTTGTCTGATACCTTTGCCATTGAGATACCATTCTAGTTTTCCATATTATTGTTTCACAGACATATTTTGTTTAGCATGATCCATAGTTTTTCATGATCCACACAGTCAAAGGCTTCACTATAATCTAGAAAACACAGACTTTCCCCCCATTTTTTAAAAAATAGCTAAATTAATGCAATAGTCCTATAGTTACTGCCATCTTTGTCATCCTCTTTGCTATGAAATGTATATTAAATACTCCCAAACTGTGGACCATTGTATTGTTTTCTATAGTGGTTGACATATCATTGTTAGGATTTTTGTAGATTTAGCCTCTGTATCTTGAAATATGTTCTATTGGTATCCCATCTAAACCTGGTGATTTATTTCTTCCAATTGTTATGAGAGCAACTTTCACTTGGCTTTTTAAAATTGCAAGTTCTTCATCACAGGATTTCTCCTCAAAGGAATCTGTCATCCTTGCAGCTCTGCTTCATAATTCAGCATTTTTTTTTCTATTTCATCTTGATCAGATAATATACTTGCCTGATGATCTTCCAGAATCCCTAATCTTGGTTTAAATTTCCCTTTGATTTCTTAGAACTTATGGAGGAGATCTCTCTTTTTTACATTTTTTTGTTGTTCTCTTTTGTTTCTTTGCACTTATTGTCGTAACAATACTCATTGTCCCTACAGTATATGCCACTTGGTGAAAAGTTGCATTTAGGATTCTGACCCTATATCTGTCACAATTATGTTTGTTTCTCTTATGTTGTTAACCATCTTAAGAATTTCATCAATCATCTGTCTAGGCTTTTCTTTGGATTACAAGAATATTCTTTTTGAATCACCCATGATAATATTTCTGGTCTCATTACACGATTCTTCTGGTTCATGGTCACTTGAGTTTAGTAATGCATCTCTCTTCTCTGCCAAATTCACTTGGGACAGCTGTTCCCAGCCTGGTTGTACTTCCTATCATGTAGCTATTAAGGAGAGGAGTCTCACGAAAACCTATTTCAGTACCATAATCTAAACATTCAGAGTTTAGGCAAACTTGTCCCACATTCTCCCCCCTCCACATCCCATTTATTAAGATTTTTTTTTTTGGCACACCCACCCTATCATTAATGATGTCAATCAAAATAATCTGTAATGCAAGATATACCTGCAAACTAGGTTACTGTCTTTGGAAACCAACTCAAGCTATAAAAATAGGCTGTAGAGGAAAGAGGTCTTTGCTGGAGAATTTTATGCATAGTGATTTCTTCAGTTCAAGTTCCACCATATTCAGTGAGATTCACTCCCAAGAATGTTTATGCACGGATGCAACCCAAATCTTTTTTTCTCAGATTGGCATATTCATGGGAGTGCAACAATCCCTACTGGCTTGGATCTTTAAGATAATGTATCTTGAGAACCTTCATAGGAGAAAAGTGTCTTTACCTGTCCTCCCACCAGGCCAGTGACCGCCCTGAATAATGTGGGATGGGGCTTCTGGGGGAGGGGGGGATTTCCCTCACATCAGACTGAAATCCTGAACTACGTTAATGCAAGGAATGGAACTGAAGAAAAGCTTCTTGTTTCCTTCCTCCCCTCTAGCAACCCTGCATATATCATCCCACATTATTTAGGGGATCTGCTTGCTTTCTGGACAAGGGTGTCTATCTGTCTGTCTGTCTGTTTGGCTGGCTGGTTGGTTCATTGATTAAGAGAGCTGTAGATACCCTGTTTTCCCCCAAAATAAGACCTAACCTGAAAATAAGCCCTAGTATGATTTTTCAGGATGCTCGTAATATAAGCCCTACCCCAAAAATAAGCACTAGTAAAGTGAAAGCCCACCCTCCACCATTGTGCAGCCACCAAAAGAAGATGACGTGGCTGTATTTGAATAAACATAGATTGCTGTACATGAAAAAAATAAAACATCCCCTGAAAATAAGCCCTAATGCATTTTTGGAGCAAAAATTAATGCAAGACCCTGTCTTATTTTCGGGAAAACACGGTAGCTATACTGGGGAGGAGGGGATGGAACCTTTTATTGCCATGAACTTCCTTAAAGTAGACTTATTTTAGGTAATAAGACAATGTGTTAAGTTTTAGGTTCACCTTCTTCATTCTTATTTTCTCACCCTTAAACTACATGGAGTATAGAAATTCTGACATGTGAAGAACACAATGTATTTTTAAGGGGATGAAAGAGTCAGAAAACATTAAAATACCTACCATTAAAATATTTTCAGTGTTCTTGCTGGGCAAAGATGAATCGATAGGTGCTGGAGAAGCCATGGAGTTCAGAAGAAGGCTGCATATTCACCATGGGTTGTTGTCACTGCAAATTTTAAACTACGTAAAGCAAGACATTGCATTGCGAGAGAAGAAAAATGGCATTTATTTCTCCCGAGATTCATGATCTAGTGTGAAGTAATGATGTGAGACTATGCGATTATTTTCCATTAAAATGGTCTGCTTAGACTTTCATCTGTGGCAGCAGGCATAGCTTTTGAGACTGATAGGCCTGAGGAGAATCCCAAAGAAATCAGAAGCGTTCCCATTGTACCTGCTGAGGAAAAGAAAGACATGCTCTGTTATTCAAAGGTTGTTTCTCTTATATTCTTTTATTTGTTGCTTAAACTGCAGTTCAAGAAAGGTTGAAGAGGATGACTTTGAGGATTTCACATCAAACCAAAAATGGGTAATGGCTCCAAAAACACACGACACTGATGTGACGCTGTTGCTGAACAAGTTGCTGAGAGAGTACGATAAAAAGCTGCGGCCAGACATTGGGAGTGAGTAATTTTTCCTTTCAATTTCTTCAGCAGGGACAACATCTTAGCTCTTAAAGTAGATGCTCATGTTTGCTTTTGAGTGACAATCTGCATGCTTTGAGATGAGTGTCGAAGGTTAGCTTTTGGCTTGAGCTGGCCATAACTTATTGTATATACCACGGACTATCAAGAGTACATAATTAAAACAGGGAGTACAGTACTAAGCATATATGTTGAATTCCATGTTTGGTTTATTTGTACCTGGAGGTTGGCTGTGCCATTGTCTCCACACTGATGTTAAAAAATTAGAGCAGTTATTTAAAAGGTAGCTAAATTATTAAGGAGCTAGAGCATCTTCCCTACTATGAAACCTGATCACCATGGGTCTCATTGACTGAAATCCTCTTACCTAATCCCACTGGTGTAACACAAATAGCATGACTTTTAGAGGCTAAGTGTCTGAAGTTAAGAACTCACTGTAGACATTACCTGTGGCACACTGAGTTCTTGTGTGACTCAGTAGGCCACCTATGACTGTGCAAGAAGATTTCAGCCATTTAGTTTACCAAAAACGGGGTGGGTGAGGAGGAAGATGATTTGATACTCTGCAGATATGGGGAGACTGTTCTTGGCAGAATTTGGAATTTTATGGCTTAAAAACCTCTAACTACACAGTAGATAAAAGTTCATGGACCTACAGAACAGAATGGGCTTCAAGTCTCCCCAGAGTAAACCACCCCTTCTTATTTGTTCTCCTTAACTGGCACTTACTGTCTCAATAACTCACTCAGAGACACTGTTAAGAGAAAGAATAAAAGTTTTATTTGCTCACAGTTCTGAATATATCAAAAGCAGCATATTGTATAAAAATAATTACTGGTTACATGAACAGAACTTGACTAACTAGTTGACTCTAATTGACACCCACAAAGCAGCCCCCCTGTGGAAAGTTCTCCCCAGGCACCTAGAGACTCCAAAATCACTTTAGCAGCTGTCTTGAGGAGAGTCAGAGGAAGCATCTCTGCAATTGTGGTTTCTCTAGGTGCCTGGGGGGGCATTGTATAGCCAAATGAATCAATGAATCAAAAATTGCTAAAAAAATAATTGATTCGTATTTGTTGGGGCATTGTTTCATATGAATATGAATCATTGAATTAGTGATTTTATGAATGAATTTGGTGATTCATTTTTTAATTCATGCCCATCTCTACTATAAATCTAATTTATAGTTGATTTAGAATAGATCCATTCAATTAGAAATCCCACTCAGTCAGTGGGATTTGTATAAATGTTGACTTACTATTCAGAAGTTTATTACATGGATTTATTCTAGTCAGGACTAGAGTGAAGCAACAACTTATAAATTTATTATTGCATAATATGGACCTAGTAGAGACTGAAGCCATGTTGATTGAGGAATTGTCACTTCTAATAATAAAGTCTGTAATGACCCATTGACCTCACTGTTGTTGTTTAGTCGTTCAGTTGTGTCCGACTCTTCGTGACCCCATGGACCAGAGCACGCCAGGCCCTCCTGTCTTCCACTGCCTCCCGGAGTTTGGTCAAATTCATGTTGGTAGCTTCAGTGACACTGTCCAACCATCTCATCCTCTGTCGTCCCCTTCTCCTCTTGCCTTCACATTTTCCCAACATCAGGGTCTTTTCCAGGGAGATTGACCTCACTAGTCCAGAGTCAAATGGGCAGTGAAGATAAGAGAAGCTTAGCAACCTAGCAAAAATAAAATAAAATTTTAAAAAAACCATAGCTAGATTACAAATGCTTCTGTAGCAGCTTAGCAAACAATGTGGGCATAACATGCTGGATGGCTCAATGGTATGAGTATCTGGCTGTGGAGCCAGAAGTTTGGAGTTCAATTCCCCTCTGTGCCTCCTTGACCCTGTCCCTTCCAGCTTTGCAGTTCTAAGATAAGATCCTTCTTACATAGCTGGACCAATATACAGGGATCTGTAATGATTGCTTGATCAGAGTTACTTACAGTCCAGTAGTGGACATGGGTTGGTAAAAGTGGTACAGCTGCAAATAATTTCTTTCAATTTGTTTTAGGCTAGTTTGCTAGATGTTTTTAATATTGCTATAAATTTAGTTGTATTTTAATATTAATATTTTAATTCATTCAGATTTTGTTCACCTTTTTAAGCTGTTGAGTGCTGCCTTGGGTCGCTCCATTGGGAAAAGGGTTGGCTTAAGATAAGATAAGATAAGATAAGATCACCATGTCTAAATGAAGGTAGGATGAATATAAGGTAGAAGAGAAGTACAAGACAAAAATTAGAAAGCTGTTTGCATACCTAGTTTCTCACGCCTCTGATTCAAGTTATGGGTGTGGTATGTTGAAGGTCCACTGGGCATACAAAAGGGGTGTGTGCTGACTTTCTTTGTGAAAGTATAAGTGCCTAGACATACGAAGATGAATAACATGCGCCACCACTCTGCCATGATGCAATGATAATAAACAGCAATAGCATGCCTACGTCGAGGAGCTACAGCCAGCCCCATGGAAAAGCATTCCTTTCCTTTCAGAGATGCTTCATTTTCATGGGAGATGATGTTGCTCCACAGTTACTAGAATGAACTCTACCATTAGGCTGTTTAAGGCAGTCACCTTAGGTAACAGTAGCTGATGTTAACTTGTTGGAGGGCAGAACCTCGTGCCATGCAGCCTGTCCTTCTACCCCCTAAGCTGGTCTGCTGCCTTTAGCAGCAGGGCCACTCTGTCAGTGCTGAAGAAAGATTAATTTTCCAGTCCAGCTGTCTGGGGTGCACAGAATAGTGACATCTTGTCCTTCCTTGGACAGCAAAATGTTTTAGGTTAGCCCTGGCAATCACAGGCGAACTGCTACTGGTAGTGTTTCCTCCCCTGTTTGTATAACCTAGCTCCTTTCTGTAAAACGGTTACCAAATAATTTGTCTCAATGCCATTTTTGGTGTTGCTTTGTTTAGAAAAATGTCATGTTTTTCCAAACAAAGACGGTAATATTTCCAGCTTATTAATATGCAATCTTGGAAGCTCTTTGACATGGACCAAGATCAAGGCTCTTCAAATTCCAGCAATAACATGTTTCAGAGCCAGTAAAACAACTCCAACAACATTTCTGGGATGATATTTCATTTTATCCTGTACATCCTGTCCTTAGGTCACTAACTTTGAGAATAAATCATCTCTCCCACACAGACCCTGAATGAACGGATGAAATTATATTATGATTCCGCAGGGGGACAATCTAATCATAAAGTCAGTTTCCATAAGATTATCTGTGGTGTCGCATTATCTCCCACACAGAAAGATCATCCATTGGCAAAATAATTCCCATTATCTCCCTGTATGCATCCATAAATCTTGGCTTACACCAAGGAGTCAAATTATTTGACGTCTCACATATTCTAACAGACAGGAGAGAAAGAAGGACCATATGATTCTGAACTATATCAAGGTTTTTAAATGACTCTAATAAATTGCAAGCTGTTTTATAGATGTATACAGACAGATATTTGGGAGGAAGGAAGAATAACCTTTGCAGATGTGATAGCACACATGAATGGGGAACATACTGCCCTTGGACCAAATGTAGTCTTTCTTTCTTTATTTCTTTATTTCTTTATTTCTTTATTTCTTTCTTTCTTTCTTTCTTCCTTCCTTCCTTCCTTCCTTCCTTCCTTCCTTCCTTCCTTCCTTCCTTCCTTCCTTCCTTCCTTCCTTCCTTCCTTCCTTCCTTCCTTCCTTCATATCTGAAGCACCACAGTACAATGAATAAATATAACATATAACTTTCACCCAATAACGGGCAACAACAAGAGCATATAGGGCTGCTAACATCATGTTTTCCATAGCACATGTTGAGGGGCACAGAGAACATTGATGCAGACATGAAGTTGTCTGCTCTTCTCCACACTTGCAAAGAACTACAGAGTGCGAATCTTGCATTTTCTTAGGTTCACTTTGGTTCTGCCAGCTCCACTCCATAGCCTTATTAAGTGACTTCCTAGTAATTCAGTTCTCCATATGGCCAGGGCCTAATAATAGTAGTAGTAATAGTTCATCCTTCATTTTTGAAGATGGTATCTTCATCAGATTCATTGTCTATGGGAAAAAAGACAAGATTTGAGTGGTTATGTTTGATGGACACTGAGGTGACTAACTAGCCCAATGCAGATCCTTGATTTTGTATCTCTCTTCCTTTGTGCATCCTTGATTCTTTTTATTTAATTTTTTTTCCTGGGATTCCCTCCATTTTAAGAGATGGATAGTTCTTTCTTTTCACATTATCTCCCTGGCATTCTCTCCTGTTCCTTCAGGATACGTAGATATTATAAAAAAAGCTTTTCCTTAATCTGGAGGGGCAGGATAATCGCCCAAGAGTGGATGAACCTTTGATGTAGATGCTTTGAGTCTTTCACTATTAGCTGCTACCTCTTTCCATATGTCACTGGATGCAATGCCTACTCGGTATCAGTAGCAGTTGGTTTCAGACACAAGTGATGATTCTACAGCTTTCATTGAATGCTAACTCTACCTGTTTTCATGGGCTGAAGTATAACACACTGGGCTGGTGTACTCACCTGCAGAGTAACATAGGGTCAGGGCTGTAGTTCTTACATTTGTGGTTGTGTGCCCCATCTGGTTCCTGATAGCTTTTCAAGAATATTGTTTCTTGTGGATACATTTTGCTTTGTAGTTAGGCAGCGTTTCTTAGAGGTCAACATACAATCCAAAGTAACATGTAGCCATTTGGGGTTAAAAAAACAATGATCTAATGGATACCGTTCCAGGTAACCTAAAGTTTCCAAGATGCCTGCTTGTTTCTCAGATGGAATAAACACATATTTGACTATTAGTAGGGGTTGGATTTAAGTTGATTTCTATCATAATAGGCACAAAGTTCTTCTAATGCCTCTGTTAGATGTTCTACCATCTGAAAACTCTCAGACTGTGTAACAAGCATAAGATGGTCAGCATAAATAGAACTTTTGGTGCCTTGAGGGAGTGGTTGATTATAGATGTTAAACATAATAGGAGCCAGTACATTGCCCTGGGGCAGACCATTATGTGAGTCCTCCATGGGCAGCATTGCCCTTGAAAGTTAACAAAAATTCTGCAGTTTTGCAAAAGGATTGCTATTAGTTCAGTTAATTTACAATCCTCGGTGAGATGGTAGAATTTTTGCAATATTAGTTGATGATGAACAGTGTCATAGGAGGCCAAGAGGTCAACAAAACCTGTTGTTGTTGTTCTGTGCTGTTGAGTTGGAACTGACATATGGTGACCCTAATAGGGTTTTCAAGGTAAGTGAGATATTTAAGGAGTGGTTTTACCAGTTCCACTCCCCCAGTGAGTTTCCATGGCTGAGTGGGGATTCAAAGCTTGTTCTCCAGAGTCTAGTCCATCACTCTATCTATTGCACCACACTGGGTATCTCAACAAAGGCTACCCTGTGATATTCCTAGTTTCGAAGCCATCCTCAAGATGTTGTATTAAATGTAAGATTTCTGCTATACTATTCTTTCCAGGTCTAAAACCAGCCTGTTCTGTGATTAGGAGTGTTTCTATTACTTCCATGAGACAAGAATAATCATTCCCACGACTCGTTATGGATTTGTGTCAGATCATGTGCTTGATGTCACTTGATCCGATATAAATCTTTATTCCCTCATCACTCCATTCTCTCCCTTTCTTTGCACTGGTGGAGTCAGAGGATCTGGGATTACACATATGTGTTTGCAACATGCATATGTTTGGTACATGTTGTGTAAGAATGAGTATGAGAGAAGCTATATTTTCTTGAAGTGGGCAGAAGGGGAGAGATTGGACTGAAATCTCGTAGGGTTGGATTTTCAAAAAGGTGAAAGCAAGCCTGACTAGCAAATGATCTCCAGGGAAGGGCATAGCCAACGTCTTTTTTGCTTTTCTGAGATCCTGGACACAACAGGTGAGAGAAAGCAAGCCTGAAGACTAACACACAGAGACAGGATATTGATTCACCTAGAATACTACCCTTACTGTTACTCAATTGATTTCCTGGCTGACTTGGCAGTAGGGACTTGGGTGTGGTGTTGGGGATCCCTAGCTTTATTTGTTTTAGCAATGAGGTATTTAAGCAGTCATGCAGAGCTTCCTTTGTGAGGAGCTGGTCAGAAATTTATGGACACCATGAAAACCATAGGACTATAGACATTTCTGCTAGGCCATCACCATGGCAGAATGCATGGTGTTGTGTTGATCTAGTCTTGTCAGCTCTCTGAGATGAAAGCAGTCTGAGGGCACAGGAACTGTGAATAACTTTCTTCTTGTGGGTTTGTTAAGCTATTGACTGATAGACATTTCAAATTCCTTAACAGATAGAGATGGGTCTGCTCCCAGAGACAGATGGTTCTGGATGGTTTCCTGCAGATTGCTTGAGAATTTTCCTGCAAAACCAGAAAGCCATGGTTACTTTATGACAATTATTCTCAACCTTTGGTCCTCCAACTGTTTCGGACTTGAACTCCCAGAAGCTTCACCCAGCTGGTCAATGATAAGGAATTCTGAGAGCTGAAGTTCAAAACCATTAGAGGACCAAAGGTTGAGAAGCACTAATCTCTGGGTTTTGATCACTAATCCAATCATTCCTAAGCAGGCTGTCTCATTCTGTTTCCATGGAGGCTAGGATGGTGAAACAGCAATAATGATAGCAAGAACACGGGTGGAGGAAAACTCAGGAGGAGCGTGACTGAGCACAAGGTAGAATCCACTTTAGGGCCAGCTGATCTTGCCACCACTGTCCATTGTAACATACAGATTGAAGACGGTGAACTCTATATTGGACTGCCTTTGAAAAATGCTTGGAAACAATTTTGGAAGCAAGTGGAATCCAAATGCTTTTTGGATTGGCCAGGTTATTAACTAGGAGTGAATGATCTGAGAATTGGATCTTTACTGAGCCAAATGCTGTAACAGCGAGCTTACAGTTTTCCTGGGATCAGTTCAAATGCTATATTGGCAGTCTGGGCACCTAGAGGATCCCACATCAGGTGGCATGTGGGAACTGGAAATGAGACCTTCTCAATCCTGAGAAGGAACTGCATGTTTTTATGTTCTATGTGACATTTTCTTTTATCTTTCTGGTGCTAGGTTATATAAATATCATAAAAGGAAGCATTGAGGAGAGAGGAGGAGAATGTGTTTAGCATTTAAATTCTCTGTTCTGAAATGCAACGTTGGGTGTTTTTTTTTGTGCTACTTCAGGATGGTGCATTGTAACATTTATTACTTTAAAGATTTGACTGTCTTGCATATTTTGATAAAAAGCTGAAGTAGATACATGCTATACATTTTGCATTGGCTAAAAAATGTTGGCGTTGGCAATTGAAGATTTGGATTATGTATTAAACCCAGTGTTACTAAACTGTTTGCCAAAACACAGTCATATGGCTC
Organism: Intellagama lesueurii; assembly: GCA_037013535.1. NCBI lineage: Eukaryota > Metazoa > Chordata > Lepidosauria > Squamata > Agamidae > Intellagama > Intellagama lesueurii. The sequence continues at coordinate 93,044,905 of JBAJHW010000003.1, read as the reverse complement.
ACTTCCCTTTTTTAATAGAAGCACATTCTGCAGTTTCAAAATCATGATTTAATTACTGTCCATATTAAACCATCCTTTTAAAGAAAACTCCTTTTGACTACTAAAAAAAAGCACACAGATGAATGAATGAATGAATGAATGAATGAATGAATGAATAAACAAATAAATAAATAAATAAATAAATAAATAAATAAATAAATGCAGTTATCTGAGTTTGGATAATTATTTAGATTAAGGCATAAGCATATCTATAACACTGCATCCTCTCTGGATTGGAATAATATGCTTGTGTTTCAGGAGAGCTAGACATCCGTTGATAAAGGTTGCTTGTAGTGTTTGGTTTATATCACTAGGTGTCACTGTAGTTCTGTTTGCACAGCTAACAGTCCCATAGCAGCAAGTGTCAAACTTCCTTGAAAACAACCATCCTTTAATTAATTTATTGTACTGTGGTTTCAGTACTATGCAATTTTACCTGGGTATAAGCCCCACTGAAACTTCTGATTAAACACATATACACTGGACAAAATCCTGTTGCTTAGCATAGTAAATCACACTAGTATAGGCCCACTGAATCAGAGGGAATTTAGTGAGTCAACTCCTCCATAAGTTCCATTGATTCAAATGGGCTTACTTTAACTGTAGCATACTATGCTCAAGTATGTTGCAGTAAGAGTCGGCCTATTTGAATCAATGGAACATATGGAGGCGCTGACTTACCAAATCCCCATTGATTCAATGGGCTTTTTCTAGTGTGATTTACTATTGCAAGCAACAAGATTTGGGCCTCTGTGTGCCTACCCATGGAACAAGAAAATATTTACTAGCAACCTAGTAAGGTTTTCAAAGTATGTGAGATGTTCAAAGGACGGTTAACTGTCCTCACCTCCCAGTGAGCTTCTAGGGATAAGCAGGGATTTGGACCGAGGTCTCCACATTCCTAGTCCAATGCTCCATGCATGACACCCCAAGTATTAAATGTAATAGATATATTTTTCAGTCACCCAGGTTGCGGATGTGTTTCACACGGGTAAATGTTCCCAATTTTCTGAAAAAACTAATCAGTTGTTTTCTATATATACATATGTATGCATGTACTCTCTCTCTCTATATATATATACACACACACATATACATACATACATATGTATATACAGTACATACATACATACGTATAGTCTCTCTCTACACACACACACACACACACACACACAAAATGCCCCTTCATACCTAGTGACGTGCTTACATCAGGATTATGGACATTAAAAAAAAGATTCAAGTAGCTATGGAACAAGTTCTGAGGTAATAATAGCAAATTTTAAAAGCCATATAAATTATATATTTTAAATTATAATGTAAAATTTTAAAAGCCATCATGAATTTTATCTACCAGATAAAATTCATGATATAAGAGTTTATTAATCTTAAAATGTACATGGTGTGTGTGTGTGTGTGTGTGTGTGTGTAGTTAGAAATTACCACATCTTGTAGATGAGACAAGATTCAGTTCATCACCAAATGGAATTGGGGTGGGATTAATTCTAGGGCCAGCAAACAGAGGATTACCGGAATGTCAGGTAAACCACGGGCGGGAAATCCAGAGCCAGTCCCAACCAGTCCAAGTCAGGACAAATCTGAGAGTCATGCAAGCAAACAGGAAAAGGCCAAAAAATGTAGCCAGGCAGTCCAAAAGGTCACACATAGGAAGGAATCAGCAGCAAGGGTCAGTCAGAGAACAATGGAAGTAGGATCAGGAAGCAGCAGAAATGTTTCCCATGGCTTTCCATAGGTGGCCTACTGTAGCCCAGCCTGGAACTCAGCTGCAAATGTTTTGGCAGTCTGGAAAAGAACTCAGTTGCAGGGTTTCATTTGTGGGTCTTACTGGGTGAAAAACCCTCCCCACCCCAGCAGACCACCTATTTCTGAAGAGTTTTTCTCTCTCTGAAAGAGTCCTTTCCTGCAGCCAAGCATTCTGCCTTTGGGCTTCAAGATGGGCTTGTGCCTTTAGCCGGTGGCATTCGGCCTGACCAGCCTCCTCTGACTCAGCTGTAGAGCCACCTTCATTTGAGGATTCAGGCTTCTGACCATACTGAGGGTCTTCCACCATCTGCGGATTTAGCTTCCAGGATCTCAGAGGGTTTAGGTAGTTATTAAGGAAGGTATTAAGTACATTTTTGGAATGTAAATAAAAATGCTACACATTACATAAATATATTCATTCATCTGGAAAATGGCTGATGGTCGGATTCCAAAAGATCTCCTGTATGGAGAATTAGTGCAGGGAAGGTGCCCCAGAGGGAGACCATAGCTGCGATACAAGGATATCTGCAAGCGGGATCTGAAGGCCTTAGGAATGGACCTCAACAGATGGGAAACCTTGACATCTGAGTGTTCAGCCTGGAGGCAGGCGGTGCAGCATGGCCTCTCCCAATTTGAAGAGACACTTGTTCAGCAGGCCGAGGCAAAGAGGCAGTCCTGAAACCAGCAAAATCAGGGAGCTGGACAGGGGACAGATTGTATTTGTCTTCAGTTTGGAAGGGATTGTCACTCTCGAATTGGCCTTCTCAGCCACACTAGACGTTGTTCTGAGACCTCTATTCAGAGCACGTTACCATAGTCTCTCGAGACTGAAGGATGCCTACAGGCGTGGAAGGTGCAGATCAGCTTTGTTGACTCCAAAATGCAGATGAAACAAAAACATCATTGTCTGTAACTGCTCTAGTAGCATGATGTAACTTGGTTGCCCAGATGGTGTTTTCCATTACAGAAGCCAATAGTTAAAGATTCTTTCTCTATCTAGAATGGCAGTGCTGAGTAAAAGAAAGAACAAACTTTAATTTACTCAACCATTTGTTTTTTCATGCAATTCCTTTTTCAGATTAAAGTGACAAAGGTATAAATTTAATACTGGTGGTTTACTGGAGTGAAGACCCCAAGTTCAGGGGTGAGCATCTTATATATGTACCTTCCCCAGTGGTACTTGAATGCTGGCAATGAGAATGGATCCATAGGATCATTTCTCCAACACACATTGCTATTATTTATATGTTTCTTTTCCTGGAATTCTTTCTGTGTTCTTCTTCAATTCAGAACAATTTGTCTGGGATTTACATAAAACAGCCAAGTTGTTTTACTGCACCAAAAATTAAAGCCTAATGAGAGAGTTAGAATGTTCTCAAAACTCGGTTTTACGAAGAAAAGAGGCAATATTTCTCTTTATTTTGTGGGGGCAAATAGTCATTCTTGTGATCTTCACCATCATCATTATCATGGTCTGTTTATGTGTATGTATTTTGACAAAAAATTGTGCCCGAAGTGTAATCAACACTAATACACATAACAACATAAAAACATCATGTGAACAACCAAAAATAGGTATAGTAGCAATAGTAGCAATATAATAGCAAAAATAGATATAGTAGCAACATCTTGTGGTAATATTGGACATCAATCTACGCTCATAAAATTAATGCAAAAGGAATTAGTGGACTTAATTTTGTTCAGAGACCCCATTCTGGCATCTTTCCTACGAATAGCCAGAATTGGCTACAGGGATTTCAGGAAACTATCGTGTACTAAATCAGTTTAGTGTTCCCTACATTGATTGGTGGTGGCTCCTTATAGCTTCAGGCAGTGGTCTTTCTCAGTCCCACTTAGAGGCACAACCCAGAACCCAGAATCCTGGTACAGTGCAAAGAGTACAGGCCAAACTGAAAAGCTTTAAAAAACAAAACAAACAAAAAAACACAACTTAGTGCATTATTTGAATTTATTTCCAGCCTTATTAACATATAATCTCTAGTTTATTTCTACTTTTGTTTGCTGCTGTCAGTAAATCCATGCATTTGCCTGAAGGAGGAGTTACTCCTGGATAACATTTGGATTTGGGATTTATAGTAATGGAGGAACAACCATTTGTTTTTCTCTGTTTTCTTCCTGAAACTGTGTCAATTCTTGGTACAGTGAGGTTTGAAAGCCTGAAGCCTGTTCCTACTTTCTCTCTTAGGACTGTAGCCAGAGGCAGACTCTATGGAGTAAACATCACTTACTTTTTCTTTCCACAGCATCCCCTTTTTTGATTTGTTTACCATCTTGTGGTTTTGGAGAACTTGAAAGCTTGCCCAGTATTTTGTGACCTCTGAGGTGGCCTAATGAGTAAAATGTGATAACTTAACTCAAGATGGATTTTGATTTTTTTAAAATTTTGGGCAACATGGTTACCCTTGCTTTCTATGAAATACTTGGAATCTCAGATGACTCTAAGATGGAGGGATAAATTCTTGTTTTAAAATGATGAGCTATGGACAGTGATCATGGCCATAAGACCACATTCATGATCAAGCTGTGACCAAGAGTATCCACAGGAATTTCTTCTAGTAGATTGGGGGCAACGTGGTATATGAATCTGCATAACACATATCACTACAACACCATGCATCTTTCAGTGTATATGAAAATAATAAATACATTCAAGGTTCCAGAAGGAGTCTGTGGAACCTCTGGGTGCAATCGCAACAATTTATATCTTTATATTTTTCTTATACTTTTTCACTCAGTCAAGTGTCTCCCCTCTCTAGAACCTGTAAAAAACTTTGTCACATCTTGCAATAGCTTTATGCTATTATCAGCTTTCTGTTATTGATGGCACATAATCTGAGTTACACAAGAGCCCCTAGACAAAATCAATATTGTGTTGATTAAAAATGAAACATTAACATGCATATATAAGGCAGATGAGGAAAGCACTGTTGACTTACATCTGAGTTAACAGTTGGGATCAACCTAGTTCTGATTTCTGCTGTTTATAAGAATAACCAAATCAATAGTAACTGTATAATTGAACAAACAGGCATTATAGGTGAGATGGCAACATGTGTTTTGGCCTTATCTCTATCTTTGTAATACAAGAGTACACTTGTATTATGAGGATGTATACACTTTCTGCTTAATTGGTTGCCAGCATGCACTGTTACACAGTATGCCCATTTCAACATACATATTAAATCCAACCTTAAAAAAACAACAACCATGCATAAATAGTTTGGGCAAGATAAGAGCCATGCTCAGTTTAGTTGCTACTAAGGAACTCAGCATAATTCTAAATTTGATTGCCAAATTACATCTTTTAGATATCCTAAAAGGATGACCTTAGAACATCTCGACCAATCATGCGCCTTGTAGAATCTCAGATTGTTTTCCAGGATTGTTTAACCTTGTGAGTAGTCTAGTAATTCAGCTTTAATGATGTTACATTAACCTCTCAGAAAAATAAAACACCAGGTCACATATAGTATGTATTTTTATCAGCTTTTGGCAAGCGTGTCTGAATTTATCTGACGGCACTAAAATTGTGAACAATATCACATTGGATGTGCCCCATGTTTTTGCCACCCATGAACTACAAGAATTGAACCCTCATGCACCAGGATTGGTCCTCTGGGATCACATTTTCTTTCAGAATTCACACAGAACTAGACCTACAAGGTGAACATGCTGTGGCACTGTCATCTTATTAAACAATGTCCCCCAAGTTTCAGCAACTTGCATTACAGTCTTTTTTAAATTTAAAAAAAAGGGCAAAAGAGAAGCATCCATCATTACTGCTGCCACTATCACTGAAAAAGGCACAACAAATCTATTATTTTTTGCTCCTAGTTTTTCACCTAGTCAAAGTTCCATGCTGTTCTGGAGACAGACTGTGATGCAGAGAAGCAGAAGTCACATGCTCTGGTTGGGTTGTCCTATTTGGAATGGACACTGGAAATTCTCATTAGGGTCAGAAAATGAAAGAACTGCATATTAAATACTATGATCACCTTGCAAACTTATTGCTAACCTGCAATATGTGAGATTTCTCTTTGGGGTTTAGAAATACCCCACAACACACTCAATGCATGTTATTTTTTCTCTCTTATGGTTAAATTTCTCCAGGGGGAGGAAATAACCTTCGACAAGACCAACAAACTGGTTCAAGTGTGGATCACATTGTGTACATTCCCTGATAATTAGCAAGCATGAGGAGTATAGAGAAAGAAGCCACGCAGAACAAAACTCAGATAAACATGTACAGGCAGGTTTCAGCAGTAGAAACACTACAGATGGAACATAAAGATATAAAAATGAATCCAGTTTAAGAGAGAATTCTAGAAACCAAGATGACTGAAAGAAGTAAAGGATGACTGACTGTCAAAAGCAAGTGAAAGATGTAAAAGAATAAAAACAGAAAATGAAACACTAGCTACTTTTGCTCTGAGAAGATCATTAAAGATTGTATTAAGTTCCAGTGTGGTGAACAAGGTGAAAAGCAGAATGAAAATGATCACAACTGAGTTAACAGTATGAAATCTCAAACAGTTGAAATGTTATTCAAAAGGTTCAAACATAAAGTGCAAGAAAAGAAATGGGGTGATAAATGGAATAATGATCAAGAGAGATGGGGTTTGTCCCTTCCCAGCTAAAAGACAAGAAATAATGGCTTGATTAAAGAGAAAAGGAAGTAAACATGGAAAGATGAACTGGTGTGAGAAAGGGGGCACAAGAAGCCTCCTCCTGCATACGTGTTGTCCCATGTGTCCTGGAAAAAAGGGGCACCAGATGGAGAAATGGGAACCAGAGACTGAGAGTGGAAAAAACCATTCAGCTGAGAGAAGCTAGCCTACCAAAAATGGAAGAAAAGGTGGGAAAAGAGGAAACGTTGGGTGAGGAGGCGGGGCCAACAAAGAGAGAGATCTATAAGGATGTAGTTAACAGGAGGGGGGGGGGAAAGAAGAGTCAGGATGGACTGAGAGTAAAAAGAAAACAGAGAAGGTCCTACTGGAAGGGTGGGAATGGACAGAACTGGAAAACCCGTGGACAGCGAAGATGGAGAGGCTGATGATTCCTGGGGAAGAGGCTGGGAGAAGGAGGAGAGAAAGAGTACCCTGAAAACCCTCTTATTGGATGGAGAGAAGGGAGTGGAAAAAAGCAAGAACAAGCCTGGGCCCATGAGGAAGCCAAAAAGAGAGAACAGAGAGGTGGTGGGAGCTTCCCCAAGCCGAGGGAGATCTATTCTCGTCAGGATTGGAGATCCAAGAGGAAATGACAACTTTGCCACCCCTGTCAGTGTTGCTGCCTTCTTATAATGCTGCATTCTTATAATGTAAGAATGTAAGAAGGGTGTTGTTGATTAAGACTAAAGGACAACCTAGCTGAACACCTGTGGAAGGCAACTGCCCCTCTTCCCTGACCCCAGTGGTCCCTCTGAGGCTGTTTCTAATTCAGGCAGTAATATTCAGAAGGAGATGAAAAATCTTCAAAGACTACATTGAAGGAAGAGAGATGTTTAAAGGAGGAGGGTGGAAGATGTGAGGGAGACATTAGGGGATAGATTGAAGATAGAATCGTGAATGGAAATGTCTTTGATAAGCAGGTAAGGGGCAAAATGAAAGGCAGCACCTAACAGCAGTGAACTAAAAGAAATGGTGAAAATCCAAGGGTACAACAAGTACAGGTGTATTTATTCTCATTAGTCCTTAAAGTATACACATTCTGAGCTCACATGCTGTTCTTCAGGGGAATTCTAATATATTAGCTCAATTAGTTGCACAAAACACTAAATGAGGTTGCATTTTGCAAGCACAAACTGTTGGTTATATATATATAAAAGTTTTACCAGAGCAACTGAAGAAGATGAAAGCCAAAACATATTACTTATATACTTCTGCAGGAAAATAGAAGATATAAGAACGTAAGAAGCTACTTCATATGGAGACAAACATGAGTTCATATGATTTAGTGACACCTCTGAGCAGTTTTCCAGTGTGTTCAGCAGAAGTGTTTTCTATCACCATTTAACTCATAGGTGGGCAACATTTGAAGCCCCAGGGTCCATTTTGCACTCTTCTGGGCTATGGTCTGTTGTCATGTTGTCATGTGGTCCTCAGCTTTCTTGGACCCTCTAGACCCTTTAGGCTTGCTCTTGCTGCAGAGTGTACTTCTGGGAATCACTGTAGCCCCATTCAGAGGTTACCTACACAGTTTTGTTCAAAACACAAGGAGGGGAGCACTTTGCTCTGCCCCACCCTGTTACTTTCCTCATGCAGAAAGAAACAAGGCTGAAGAGGCAAGGTACTTCTTCGCGTGGAGGTTATGCCTGTGCATGGCAACATGGCCTTTTCAGACCTGTTGCCTTCTGTGTGAAGGAAGCAACTACAGATGGGAGTGGACTTAGGTGCTCCCTGCCTTGAGTAATGAACAGAACTAAGTAAGCAATACCTGAACAGAGTGAGCATATGTATGTGAGAGAGACAGAGAGAGAATAGAAGAATGCAAGGGAAAGGATGAGGTGGTAAAGTACAATAAAGAGTCATGTTATACTGCAACATGGAAAACTGTTGACTTTGGGACTTGGTTTTGTCCACCACTGACCCATTATTGCTCAACTCCCCCCAGCCGAATGGCCTTTCATGGGGAAAAGGTCCCCCTGCTTCTTCCCATTGGTTTCTTCTCTTGTCACTTACTGCTAATGCAGGTCCTGAATTACTCCACTATTATACAGATTACTGGTATGCATGGTGGGGTGAGGGGGTATCCTTGCTGGTCCAGGACACTTGGCAGGGGCAAAGGATTGTGACCACTAATTCACGTAGTCAGGTACTAAAAAAATAAGTTTATGTTTTCCCCCCTCCCCCAGTTTTGTGTAAATTCCTTAATCCAGAGCAGAAGGAAGGAAGGAAGGAAGGAAGGAAGGAAGGAAGGAAGGAAGGAAGGAAGGAAGGAAGGAAAATTGTCAGGCATATCTCCTGTATTTCCCATGGGCTTTCAATTAACAGAAAATATAACAAAGTCATAGTCATCTTTTATGTAATCTATTAAATGCTGTGTCAAAGAATTTAAATGAGTAAGTGTAATACTCTCAAATCCAGGGAGGTTCATACAGATCTGTGCTAGTATAAAGAGCGGCAGGATTTATCCCCACAATTGTCTACTATAAGATTTACACTTAGTGGAAACTGACAGATATATTTTGTCAGCTTTTCAAATAACCAGGGTAACCTTCATTCCTGTTTTCACGAGTTTCCTCAATGGCCTTCTTAATTAACACCAGGCTGTTTGGATCTTACTACGTATGCGACTATTAGATAACAGCTCTAAATATTTGTCATTTGGTGTTACCAGATGTCAGTCTGGCACGGTTGAAATTTGGACACATTTGCTTTTCCTCTTCTCTTGCCTTTCCTTTACAGAAAATAACCAGTCTGTATCTAAAAACAGTTTCACAGAAGTTGATCTGTGAACGTTGATACACCAGTTGACAACCTTTAATCACTCTTCTGCTTATAATACACATATAATTCTATGATTGCTGACAGTACTTCCAAACTATTTTTGTCTGATTCCTCTGATAAAGCAGCACTGGAGAGCCGAGGATCCATTTAAAATATGACTGATAGGTTTATGAGAACAGCAGGAACATTCTGCCTTCCCACCCAGGTATTAAAATTGTGGGGAATGACCTCTGTTTAATGAAAGAGTGCTCCAAACATCAACAATAAAAAAAATCATGGATAGTACTAATTAAAAAGTGGTAATCTCTGAATTAGCTTTAAAGTTTCTGCTGCTGTGGTGTTTTTTCTTCACCTCCTAATTTGAAGTAAAAAATCAATGGACAACAGCTTTGTATATACACACACCTGGGTCCTTGTAGGGCACCACAGCAGAACTCACACATCACACCTGCTTCAGGTCCTATCAACCCTCTGCATGGTCCCACAGAGCTTATCATGAGGAGGGGCATTGAAGGCACTCTTGGCCCAGACCGTATTTTTCTGAGGGTCAACCTTGGGCTCATTTATGTCTTTCTAGTGACCAGAACCCCTCTGGTTATTTACACCAGCAGTAGCATAGACTGCAGTGGTAAATTGCTGTTAATGAATCATTGCTTATATTCCTTGCTATGCCCAGTTGTGTGATTGGGCATGTGATGAAGAATACAAGCTGAAACTCCTTAACTAGGAGCAATTTGTTTCTGTGATTTATGCCCTTGCACTTAATGCTGGCAGAAATAAACCAACAAGACTTATGGCCAATATATGGCACCTTTTAGTAGAATGTGAATACATTTCTGTTCAGAAACTGAGCTCAGACAATCAGACAAATGGGTATAAGATTATAGCCTAACAGTTGCAAGTCACTTAGTAGCCACCTGGGTTAAAGAGGAAGATATAAATATAAATTAATCAGGTCCGCTAATGCTGTAACACTACACATCTTGTTCATAAGCTTAATTAGTAGAGGAAACCACAAGTGAAAGATGATTAAACAGAACACAACCTTGGCCATACACTTAAGTTGATGCACAGCTTATGGCCCATCAAGCCAATTATGGCCCACCGGTAGCTCAATAAACTTCATGTGATTGCTGTCTGCCTTATCCTACAGATAACACCTGGGATGCCACAACTATTAGAGGAAGAATGCCCAAAGATGAGTATTAAAAAGGTAGCTTCACATGATATGCGCAGCATAGAGATGGTGAGGACAATACAAGAAATGCTTAGATTCCCACAAGAATTTTTCTTGGTTCACCTTTGTGGCCATAATACATGGTTGGAATGTTGCAGCTGCTTTCGCAGGTTCCATGCTGTATTGGCCTTGACTGGATAACCTGAAGAAAAACATGAATAGTTAGTATGGGACGTGCTTCTAAACACTCGTATTAGTTACTAGGAACACACAGTGGCAGATGGCTTTCTCTGTTGTGCTCAGTGCAAGTAAGTTTTATAATGTACTTTTAAGACAGCTGAGTGAAGATCTTTTCCATATCTAAAACTGGATATTTTTGTCAGATTGTAACAACAACAAAAGTTTTTTTTAAAAAACCTAAATGTTTTTAAAATAAATTTAAAAATTCAGTACCCAGAATTTCATGCTCAAGTAGTTTTGCAGCACTAAAGAACAGTTGCTTCCAGACAATTTGGGAGCATTAATTAGAATCAGAAATTCAAATTGAACCTAAAGAACAGCCTTGGATCAATTGGTGCCCTGGCTTCAGCAATCAAAACAGGAATCTGAACTCGGCTGAACAAATACCGCTGATTAATGTAACCCTGATTGTAACGCAACTGAAAACAAAAATGGCACTCTTGCTGGTGGTGGTGTGCTTAAGAATAGAAGCTATAAAATGAAATAATTGAGGAAACTCTAGACATCTGTAATGGGAGTAATTTTAGAATTTATTACATGGACCAAAAAAAGTCCAGGGCAGCCAAGTTAATATTTCTCTGAATCTTAAAAGCCATTCTTCTTTGACAGGGGCAATGTGAACTGCCTCACAAATCTTATGTTGAAAACAATGCAAGGGACTTGCAGGATACAGGATGGGAAGAAAAAGCACATTGTCATAAGTATCATTTTCCTTAAACGTTGAAAGGAAAAAGACAAGGCCCTGGAATGGATCACCAGGTCTCCCCTTTCATTTACTAACAGCTTGTCAGGAAACAAAGTCCTGCAAAAGGGATTTTTAAAATTCAGGGTGAGTCTATCATTCAAAGTTAGGCACAGTGGTTTGCAGAGGGCTGCTTCAGTTTCAAGGCCTGGCGTGTTTTGATTAACAAGGACAATTGACATCATCTGTATTTCCCCTCAAACTTCTCTCTCTGTTTAGCTGCAGTTTTCACAGTGGTAAGATGAATGTTCCCCATGGCAATATATAGTCATGAGCTATCCCTGTTGTAATACAAAGTATTTATATTAGGTTGTCTTGAATGGGTAATTAGAACCTATTAACTTTAGAAAATACCTTCTCTAGGTAGAGATGAAAAGTACTCAAGCTGGTTTGTTGGATAAATACTTCAAATACTTGAAAGATGGTCATATAGAGGAGGCCAAGGCTCTGCTCTTGATCATTGCAGAGTGTAGGGCATGTAATAATGGGCTGAAGTTACACAAAGCCAGATTTCAGCTTAATATCAGGAAAAAACTTCTTAACTCTTAGATCAGTATGATAATAGAACTAATTACATTGGGAGGTAGAGGCATTCAAGAGAAAATTGGGCACCCATCTGTCAGATCTGCTTTGATTTGGATTTCTGGATTGAACAGGGGGTTGGACTCAATGGCCTTGAAGGCCCATTCCAACTCAATTATTCTATGAAATACATGTTAATATATTTTATTTCCAAAACCCAAAAAGAACAAGCCCTATAACTCCTCATTTTGTGCACCATCAGCAGAACCAGAAATAAAAAGCAGTCAATAAAAAGAACTAAAGAATCCTGTAATTTGGTTTTATAAAAGAATGTTAAAATCTATTGGTTGTGTATACTCATATCACAAATGAGGCTTACTCCTGGGTAAGGGGACACAGGAAGAATTCGTGGCTATAAGGTGTCACTTTAACCTTTCAGCATCAGTGGCATTTAGTATGGCTGCATATAATGTACATGCATATTCAGTATCAAGAATAGTGGGGCACCCTTCCTTTAAAAAAATCTGAGGTCCAAATATATCATGTTGATCACAACAGTTACCACTCTCATTGGACAACCACACTGAAAGGAAGTAAAAGGTCTGTTCTCACAAAACAGTCATGAAAAATAGTGACTGCAGGTTTGACCTCATGGTACAAAAACCTACAGACATTGAGTGCATCTGCATTACACAGCTATATCAGTTTCATTCCACTTTAGTTGCCATGGCAGCTTCCTAAGGAATCCTTAGATCCTGTAGTTTGGTGAAATACTTAGCATTCTCTTCTGGAGAGCTCTTGTCTACTCTCTTTAACAATTAGTTCAACTGCTATCTTCAAGTACTACAAAATTAAAATGGCTTAATCTTCAATGCCTCTCTTCTCAGGTGTTTCCTAAATTACAAATCCCTGGTTCCTTAGGACAGAGCTATGACAAGTAAAGGGTGTGTGTGAAAATGACATAACTGAGTAGTGCAGGCAAGTCTCATTCTCTTTTTAAAATGACAACTGGATATCTATGCCAGCTAAGCAGGTGCCAGAGGGCATGGCTAGAAATGAAGTAAAACCCAGCCAACCTAGCAATAAGACAGCTGTACCTTCCATTTTCTCTCATGTACTGTTCCCCCCCGCCTCTTTCTAGCCCTACTGCTCGTTCAGTGTTTCCCTCCTTTCACTTTTTTACCCCACATGTCAGGTAATTGCAATTCTCTCTCTCTCTCTCTCCATACATACATACATACATACATACATACATACATACATACATACATACATACATACATACATACATACATACATACCCTGTTTCCCTGAAAATAAGACCTAACCTGAAAATAACCCCTAGTATGATTTTTCAGGATGCTTGTAATACAAGCCCTACCCCAAAAATAAGCCCTAGTTAAGTGAAAGCCCGCCCTCCACCATTGTGCAGCAACCAGAAGAAGAAGTAGTGACTGTATTTGAATAAACGTAGATTGTACATGAAAAAAATAAAGCATCCCCTGAAAATAAGCCCTAATGCGTTTTTTGGAGCAAAAATTAATATAAGACCCTGTCTTATTTTCAGGGAAACGGGGTACATACATACATAGACTTAGCAAAGTTGCATTGCAATAATAGCATAAAACATGGGAATGAAGTCACTTTATTGTTGTTCACGTGTAATATTTTCTAGCTACTTGAACATTATTCTTAATGCACATTTTTCGAGCCACTTTGAGTGGAAGTTTTCAAATTTTATGCTATTGTCTTAGAAATCAGAATTTTTTTTGGGGGGGGAAAGTAATAAAAAATAACAAAAAAAGAATCAAGCAATGCAAGACATTATTTTTTCATTGTTGCAATCGTGAATGGAAGTGAATAACTTTTAAAACACTGAATTAGTTTTACAAAGTAAAATAAGGTCCACAATCCTATTGTTTGCTTCGGTCCAAAGCTCAGCTGTGAATTGCTGTAAGTTGGCAAGGTGCTGCAACAATTTGCTGTCTCATACAAGTTGTGTTAACCTGGTGAGTAGCAGCAAATATCTACACTGTCTTCTTAACTTGAATCAATTTGCAGCTGCAATCTGTGATGATAATATTATGTTTGATTAATTTTTAAATTGTATTCTGGTCAGTAAAGGTTAAACTGACAGATCAATTATTACTTTCCCAAAAATAACTTCCTGAACCCTGATTGGTGGCCAGACATCAATATTCACAACACTGACCTCCCTCTCTGTGCTGGGAGGGAGGTCAGTGTTGTGTCAAGATGCTCTTGGCAGAGTGTGGAAATTTATTGGTTTAAACAATCTCTAACTCGATAGCAGAAAAAGGTCAGGGACCTACAGAGCAGAATTAGCTCCAAGACTCTCCAAAATAGATCACACTTTATCGGTTATGTTCTCCTCAGCTGCCACTTACTGTCTTGATAACTCACTCAGAGACAGTGATAAGAGAAAGAATAATAGTTCCCTTTACTCACAGTTCTGACTAGATCAAAACAGCATATTGTAGAAAAATAATAACTGGTTACATGAACAGAACTTAACTGATTAACTAGCTTCATACTGACTGTATGACTACAGACTGACTGAATACAGACAGCTGACTGACTACATAGCTGCTCGATCTGTTCTATTTTAAGTAATGAAACTTTTTATTCTTTCTGTTATTCATGTCCCAAAGTGACTTATTGAGACTGTAAGTGCCAATTGATGAGAAAAGGAGTGGCATTCTCTGGGGAACATGAAGCTAATTCTGCTCTGTGAATCCCTGGACATCTGCTACGTAGCTAGAGGTGTTTAACCAGATCCTTCAAACCCTGCAATAGGTTCCAAATTCTTTCCTCCTGCAGGTGGACCAAAAGATGCTGCAGAAGATGACATAGACAGGAATGAGCTTTTTTTTTTTTTTGTACCAGGGCATACATAACATGAATGAATTCCAAGACCATTGCTGGAAAACGGAATGGGGCTTTGAAAAGGATTCATGGAGATATATAGAGAGGAAAATATTATCTATGCTGTGTTCTTTTCTCCAGAGAGATTTAAGACTGGAATGATAATTAGAAGGAAAAAAAAAAAAGCTTTACACAAAGTTTGCTCTGTATTGTCTCTGGGGCCAACACTAAATACTGGTTTTCTTTTTCTTTTCTTTCACAGTGAAACCAACTGTCATTGACGTTGACATCTATGTTAACAGCATTGGCCCTGTGTCATCAATAAATATGGTAAGTGTCTCACACAGCCAATAGTTTTATCAGCTTCACTGCACTCAGCCTCAATATCATGGCTCCTTAATTTTTCCTAAACATGAGACAAGGTGAAACGTTGTGGCTGCTGACGTAGCTCTATTTTTGGATACCGTTCGGCTTTTCTGACAACTTTGTGTCCCCTTCCTAAGGGGCAAAATAAAGCTCAGAAGTATCATGCTGTGATCTGTCTGTCACAAAACTCCAGCACATTATGAATATTCTGGCTATTTTTAGAAGAGAAACAATGCTACATAACCAAAGAAAGTAGGTTTCCAGAGCTATGAAGTTGCAAGTAGCGCCAGCTCCAGAAAACGTTGCAGAGTAGCTGAACAGTTGCATATTTATTCAGCAGTAAATCCCACTTTGTTCAGTGGAGCTTACTTCCTGACCATTTTGTATCAGATTCTTGCCTTAATTGTGTTATTTTGTTAGCACCTTAATATGTCTTGTTGTTGAAAAGCAGGCCTGATCACTTTTAGTCCATGCATAGCCAAGGCCAACAAATTGCAACCGCAGTTGCACAAATGTATCTGTAACTGTGTTCAGGTTTGACGTTTGATGTCATATAACCCTTGCCAGATGCTGAGGCACTGATGCCCGGTCGTACGAAAGTCAAACTGGTGGTTATAAGAAGACAGGAGTCTTTGTTATGGATTCTGTTCCATGGCTTATTCTTGGTCTAAAGGTTGTGATCTCCAAGGGGTCGCAAACTGTTTTCTGGGGGAGTGGTCATGGGTCACTTTATATGTATTGTAGCCCTTGTGAAATAATTTCTTCCTTGACCTTTTGGAGCAGGGTATTAAAGTTAGTGTGTATGTGTATGCATTAGAAACAAGTCCTTTGGAGGAGAAAGTAGCCTCTACATTCTGAGAAGGGATGACTTTACCTCATTAAAAATGCCTTTTTATGCACACAT
The DNA here is from genome assembly GCA_037013535.1 of Intellagama lesueurii. Lineage (NCBI taxonomy): Eukaryota > Metazoa > Chordata > Lepidosauria > Squamata > Agamidae > Intellagama > Intellagama lesueurii. The sequence goes on along the minus strand of JBAJHW010000003.1, from coordinate 93,028,805 downwards.
GGCAGAGCGGGGCACAGGTTACCTGGCTATTATAAAAGGAGGTTGCAACTTGAAAAAGGTTGGGAAACACTGGTTTAAAGGAAATGAGATCTCTTTCTTCTGGGTGGACTTTGAAGAGATTAGCTAGACATCTTCAATGTCCTTGTTATTTCATTCTTCTGTAATGATTACATTTTAAAAAGACAATAGTTGTTTCATGGCTCTGACCTTAATTGCTGTCTGGACTATTTTAATTTTAAATGATTTTAAAATGGTGTGAGCGTTTCATACATAAAAACTTCAATAGTTCAATTCTATACATGCCTACTGAGCATCAGAGTGAGTGAAATAGCTGGGCAAAATTTTTTTAATTAAAATTTTATTAGTTTTCACTATATCTACATTCGGTTCGTGCTTGTTAAACATTGTGTTACATGGGTTGCTTATAATTATTTATTTTTGCGTCTTGGTGTCTTCTTAGTTGTCTCTTCAAAATCTATACATTTTTTAAAGCATTTGAACCAATCATGTGTGTATTGTAGTGTATAATGTTGACTACTATCATAATATTGCTCTCATAATATACAATGTTCTCAAAATCCTCTAATAAAATACCTAATAAAAGCAATTCTGGTTTCAAATCTATATAATGTGAGGTAATTTAACCAGCCAAATTTGTATTTTGTACCAATAATAACTAAATAGGTTTCTAACGCATAATAAATGTTGTCTAAAGCATTTTATATACATTTTCTTTATATAATTGTTTAGCCATTTCTGTCTCCACAGTTTATGTCATGTCTATATCAATATCATATCTAATATACGTATGTTAATTAAGTACTATTTGTTTTACCCTTTTCTTATATCTAGCTTCAATTTACCTTAAAAGCCACCTTGTTATGCCTATACCCTGATTAGTGATCCCTTATTTCAGATTTCTTCCCTTTTCTAATATATAAGATATGTCCCCTTACAATTCCAGAAGTTAGGTGTATACATGCTTACAACGTTGAGGGCCCTTTAGTATTTTTTCCTTTACATCTTTCTAAGTAACTCCTTTTCTAGTTTGTCTTTTCCCAATTCTTATTCCTATCTTTCTAAAAATTCTGCCATCCCTTGTACCATCTGAGATCATTCTATGCACTTGATCTATCTCCAATAGATCTTCCAGGCCGGTTTTAATTAAATCTGCTGGTTCTCTCCCCTTATCTTCCCTTAGCACACCTAAGACTCCCTTCGACTCCAGGGTTAGAATTAGATCTCCTAAATTTTTTCCTTCGATTTCCTCCAGCCCCTCCTTTGGTTGGCATACATCATCCACCACCCTGACATTTTCTTGTTCATTATTCCCTGTCTCCTGTTGAATATAGTCCTTCCTTAACTGCTCATTGAATAATTTCGCCTCTTTGTTGTGGGATCTCACTATTCCTAAAATTGCTTGAAGGGTAGATTTTGTTTCATCCCAAAATTTTCCTTGTTGTAACATTATGTCCCGAGAAATCAGATGATTGTATTCCAAATAAAAGTTGTCCAATTGCTTAAAGTAATCAGTTCAATTCCATCAATAATTGCTTCAATAAATCCACTTTAATAGCTTGATCATCTTTAGTGTTAAATTTGAGCCTAGTCTCAGACGTGAAAGGTTTTCCCCGCTTAGAGGCTCAAGGACATTTGCTCACCAAATATCACAGTCCAGTTCACTCGATGTTTGTATTTGTGGCCTGAAGTATTTTGTAATCCAGCCCCAGAAGCAGTCCATTCCAGTATTAGTTCTATCCTGGCCTGTGCTCCAGTCAGGTTGAGAACCCAGGATACGTCCAAATGTTTTTATTGGAGCACATATGTCCACGTTAGCCAGATATATATTCCAAGATGAATTGTCTTTGATCAGAGCTCAGTTGTCAGCCTATATCCCAAAGTAAAGTTTAAATTTTCCACTTTGGCAGGATTAGACTTTCCAGGGTTAATTTGTCTATGCTTCAATCAGTCCTCAGGAAAAAAAGGAAATCAAAACAAATTCCAAGTTTAGAACCGCCATAGAGTGTTCAAGGTCATTGTTCTGGGCTTTCCGCCAACACTGTAGATAGCCATAACATAACAAGTTTAACTCCCAGAGTTGTTTAGCTAATAATGATTTTAAGAGAAAGATTTCTTAAGTTTCTAACGTCAAAGTAATACCAAACTTCCTTCATTGAAGTATAGTTCAATGTCTAATTAGTGTCCAATTTATTTTCTTTGCGCCTCTTTGCGTCTCCTTCCCTCTCTCCAGATTCACCACTGCTCTATAAGTGGGGCGGATAAGATACGCTTATTTCTTTTATAGTGTTTGTTTCATCCAGGGATAGTCATAAAGCAGTATACAGTGGTGCCTCGCAAGACGACTTTAATTCGTTCCGCGGTCAATGCCGTCTTGCGAAAAATTTGTCTTGCGAAATGCGTTTTCCCATAGGAATGCATTGAAATTTAATTAATGCGTTCCTATGGGGAAAATTTTTTTTAAAAGTCACTTACCAGGTAGGGAGCTGGGGAAGCACCATCAGAGGACTGGCGGGGGGGGGGGTCCCCTCACCACGATTGCTGGCTTTGGGGTCCCCCGGGGCTTCCCTTGCACCATCCCAGGACTCGCGGGGGCTCTCCGCAACCGCGATCGCCGGCTTCAGAGTCCTTCGGAGGCTTCCCCTGCACCATCGGAAGACTCGTGGGGGGCCCCCCTCGCCGCAATCGCCGGCTTTGGGGGTCCCCCGGGGCTTCCCTTGCACCATCCGAGGACTCACGGGGGTCCCTCCACGCGGTGATGGGCACTTGCAGAGGCTTGCCAAGCACCATTTTTGAAGATCACACCCTTTCCCCCTGCCTTCGGCAAGCCTCTGAACAGAAAAAGGAAAAAGAAAAAAAAAGAAAGCCTTTTTACATTCCGAGGCTTGCCGAAGGAACATAAAACTCGGAAGCAGGTGGGTGCTGACTGACAAAAGACTGAGTAAATGGGTGAGTGCCTTTATTTTTATGCAGGTGTCTGCATTACACAGTTATAGCAGTTTCTTTAAGTTCAGGGCTTTATCAGCTGGCAACATTTATCAGGTGTACTTCCAGAAAACTCAGGATTCCCTGCTGTCTCCGTGATCTCTGTGGCTTATATTTCATGGTAAAAATTACATAGGATTTAGGGGTGTGTTCAGGAAAAAATACGGGTTGCTATACCAGAGCTTTTTAACTACCCATTTAAAGAATACAAAATAAAGAACTCTATTCTATTTTCTTCATCCTGAGACTTCGTCTCTTATTTATAATCTGGACTTCCGTGGATGTACCAGTTCCTTCTCTTTTGCTATACCCTCTTCAGAGCTTTGGATAGGAGATGTTTTGGCTCAGAGCCTCAGGTGCGCATTACTGTTTGGTTTGACAGAATCCAAAACAGAACCTTGGCTTAACTGTTTTTCTTTTGGGGTGAGAGAGTGAAGCTTTGGATGTCCCCTCATTGACTCAAATGGACAAATCAACAAACAGCTATTACAAGTTAACCTTTAGTTAGAATAAGTTGGAATTTTCTGACATAATAGCTTACAGACAAAGGTTTGGGGGATTCAGCGGTAGGTGTGTTTGTGTGTGTGTGTGTGTTTAAAGGTATCAATCAATGGTAAAAACTGGTGTGAGAGGGACTCTTTTCCAGTTAGGTAGCCTGTTCTGAAGGGATGAAGCCTGTCAAATACTAGATAACTAGATACAGGATATGTATGCAAGAGTGTTTACAATATGAGGGTTTTTGCTTTTTGAATGAAAAGGGGTCATGTTTGTCTTCTGTGCTGGATGAATTTTGCATGGGCAGCATATGATGGGATTAGGGATGGAGGAGGGATTCTGAAGCCCGATACATTTCAGACACGTACACACACCATTTTTTAAATTTTATCCTATTCACCTTTAAAATTGATTTGAGAGGGGGAAAAAACTGATCTCACTTCTTCCGCCTGTTGTTGTTCCAGAATTTGCTTTGAGTGCAACATGAACTTTGCCATGTTCCTTCTTTGTGGTGTGGATGGATGCCATTTTATTGAAGGTACATGAAAGTACATTAAATCAATGCTACCTGGTTAAGCATTATAAAGTTCAGTCTGGGCATTTGTCAGAGTCACCCATAACACACCCACAGCAAAGAACATGCACACAGAGTAAAAAAGACATTATACTAATACCATATAATCCCTCAAAAGAGAAAATGGCAAGGTATGAATCGATTAAGTAAATAAATAATAAATATAAGTTTAGACCTACACAGAACATTGAAACTAAATCCACTCCCATACTGTGAGGCTAGAACATGGTGAGACTGGGAACAAAGGGAATAGCTCGAGGTACCATCCCTGTTTTGCGATGTACAAACATACCTTGGTATGAAGATGAAACAGGATGAACTCAAAGATGGGACAAAAATGTGACGTGTGAATTTGCATCAGTGGCTAAATCAGAGAGAGAAGAAATATGACATGATACATGTTTTATTTTTCTTTAAGGTGCTTTTACTTTTTGGTTAATGCAATTGTAGAAGAGTTTTTTAGGCCTAGAATCAGACAACAAATGTAAAGAAATAAGTAGCACCATCTGGTAGGGAATGGGTAGGCTTTATTGCATGTTCATAATATCATTGAAATTCTTGAAAGCGGGATATGAAATTAATCAGTGCTGCCAATTCTGGAATCCAACCAGTCCTTCTATTCCCTGAAACTACTACCAACAGTGCCAGAATAAAATCACATTTCACATACAAGGTAAACATGGCACACAATGGACTTGCTGCCAACCGACCTACAGACTGTGGGGAATTTACCCACCCCAGTCTCCCATGTAAAGGCTGCACACGGAGACACTACAAGGGTACATTCCCCACAGAGTTTTCCACTTCACCAGGGAGAACATCTTCTGCCTCATTCCTTTTAAACTGGATACACACATAATTTACACATAAAGCAATATGAATCAGAAGAATCTATGCTGTACCCAGCTTGTACAAACTATGCTGTTGATTTGCAGTTATGGCTGAAGAAGGTAATTCTCTATTTGTCAGTTCAAAGACCAAAAACAGATGGTTCTCTGGTGTGGAATTCTTTGCTTTACAAGAAGAGAAACAAATCAAATCTTTTGCATTGACAAAATGTGTGGGTGTCGGTTGTACACTGCTCTATCTTTGTTTTATTTTTGTTCCAGTAGTTAAGTAAAAAAAATAAAAACATTTTTTAAAACTGTTCCAGTAGTTTAGTAGAGGATAGCTCAATGGTTTAGTTATCTGGCTGTGGAGCCAGAGGTTAGGAGTTCAATTCCCCACTATGTCTCCTGGGAGAAGAGACAGTTTGTGTCATCATTGGCAAGCTGCACAGTCCCAGAGTTGGAATCGACTTGATGGTACAGGATTATTATTTTACTCGCTGGGTAGCTCAGTGAGTTAGATATCTGGCTGCAGAGTCAGAGGTTGAGAATTCAATTCCACACTCTGCATTCCAGGAGAGCCAGCCTGTCTGACCTTGGACAAACTTCACAGTCTCAGGATGACCCAGAAGGAAGGAATGGTAAACTACTTCTGAGTATTCTTTACCTGGAAAATCCTGAAAAGGGTTTGCCATAAGTCAGAATTGACTTGACAGCACATTTTTTATTATTAGTTTATTAAAAATTTTCATGTCTCACAATATTTCCCACACATCATCATCGTCATCAACATCATAGTAATAATAACTTTATTGTTGTTTGCTTTGGGATTTGGCTTTTTTTTTTCAGGAGGGAGGTTGACACCTCTGTCATTAACAGTTTTCTATTTCAGCTGCTGAGAGCGTTCGAATCTTACTGCTTTGTAAATCAAATAATCTTTTACCTCAGTTATTTGACAAATGTTGGGGAGACCCTCCAAGCAGATGTTATTTGCTGGATTTTGGACTTTTTCTAATTTCCACCTGAGGGGGACACTGAATTTCCCATTTCAGCTGCTGAGATCAGAGGCTCGTCTTAATCTGCTTTGACTTTCACCTCATTTCTTTGACAAACATTGGGGAGATCCTGTCAGTAAATATTCCATTTGCTGGAGCTGTAACTTTTTCTTCTTCTTCTTCTATTTTTGTAGGAGAGGGTGGGGAGCTTTACTTCCCATCATGGAAGCTCATTCCTGAATTTATCTGCCTGCTGTTTTTCTCCATGGCATGGGACAGATTCTCCTGTGCTCCAAGCACCAGAGAAGTTCTCCTTCTAGGAGTGGCTATTTGTGTGCCAGAGTAGATGCATGCCAACATATTTTCCTTGAGTACTGTTCTGGAAGGGAGGGAGGGAAGGAGGGAAGAAGCAAGCAAACAAAGAATATGGCTAGCTGGTTGCAGTATTGTCTACAAACTTAAGATCCACCACATTCCCAACGTTGATGACACTGTGTCGTACCTAACATCCCATGTTACAGCCCTTTGTTTTCCACATTTCTGTTTCTTTTTCTTCCTGCCTGGAAATATCAAAATATGTACAAATATTTGGAGAAAACTGAAAACAAGTCACTTCAGTCTGCCTCCAAATTAGCTTGGGATCGGTTGGTCCCTAGCCGTATGGCAAACATTTGTATACAAATAGGATTGGACAGCATTCACACACCTCTGGTGTGTTCATGCCAGTTTGTTTAGTGGCTGAATAGGTGTTTGGTGCTTCAGAGCCCAGCCTCCTCCAGCAGGTGCCCACTTAGAGGTAGCATCTGGAGAAGGTGGGGCAGGGAAGCTGGGGCACTGCCAGAGGAAGAGGGGCTTTGAAGCACCGATCATAAATTTGGCTGCTAAATGAACTGGCATGAACTGGCATGAACTGCTGAACCAATGGTTCATGCCCATCTCTAGTAGAAAACTTTGTGGACATAGATCTACAGCTCGCAGTGTTTCTATGGATAGTAGGCACCAAACCAGAACATGGAGGGTTGAGGTGCTTTGGTCTTGGATCTGTTGGATTAAAAGTCTCTCTGTTCCATGGGGAGGTTCCCCAGCTGGGCCCCTGACCCATCTTAGGCTGGATATGACACATTTGATTGTGGAATGACTTGTGCAAACTGGGCTGAAAAGCTGAACATAGCCATATTCTCTAACACTTGCCCTGGCAAGGATATACTGGTTGCGATTTAAAAGTGAACAACTGATGTGTACAACCCCTTTCCTCTGGGCATTAATGACAGTCTAGATCAAATCTTCAATCTTAGGCAAATATTGGGCAGCCACATTTGTATCCTATCTCTCAATACATTCTCAGTTGTTCCAGCATGGAATCTGCCCCAGAGGAAGGTATGTCTACATGATGAGAATAAGGTAACACTCCATATTAGATAGTTTCTAATCTATTTGATCAGCTTTCATCTTATACCAACATATTTAGAGATTGAATCACTGGCTTCTTATGTATTGGCATGACCACTTAGTTCCTAATTCATTCTGTTTGTAGCCTAAACTCATGGAAGACATTCAAAGACTTCCTCCTCCCCCGAGAAGTGTAGGGTGAGAATCTGTTTGGGAACTTGTGTTCAAAAGGATCGATCACTTATTAACTGCATTCAAGAGCTCCTGTGGTAACATGTATTGACTGGGAAGTAGAACACATTGTAGAGTGTGCTTTGCACTAATTATGTGATTTGCTCCTGAGAGAAAGCCACACAGTCTAGGAAGGAATCTGAAGAAAGGTTGTCATGGAGATCATAACACTTGCTGATTGGGCTTGGAACATTCAGTTTGAAAATTTGTTAGATGTTGAACATTAGAAATAGGGAGATTGACATTTAAAACTGAAATTGTTTAATTCATTGAATTAGCAGTATTAATTAATTAATTAATTAGTTTTGTAATACCCAATGGTATTTAGAAAGTGGCATGTGAATTGTCATCCTTGATTGTTAGTGGCACATTTGTTATTTGGCTCCTTCAAAAGTGCTTTTTGTCACTTTAAAACTTTCATTCCCAGATGGACTACAAATCTCAGAATATAATTTTCATCTGGAGATGGTTGGGATCAAAAATGTTCCAAAATAATTAAATTTCAGGAAGTTCTGTGTGTCCATAGCATGCTGTATCCTTTTTGCTGGGGGGGGGGAGCACCCACACACCTTTCAGAAAGGATTGGCTCCAGAGAGTCACCAATTTCTCAGTCTACCTTCAAATGCACTTGAAAGCTACTCCAGAAAATATATTCTTCTGAAGGAAACATTCTCAGCCACTTCATTTGTTTTCTTGCATAGCTAAACAGTTCACAGTGACTAATATCTCATGACATCACCACATTCATGGGACATTCCTGCAACAAAAAAATATTGGCTTCCAGTCAGATAATATTGTTTGGGAAACAGTTTTAGAAGTTTGAATTTGGAGCAAAACCATTCTCCACTCTCATGTGGAATATTAAGCATGGATGATTTGTGTGACCACTCAATAATCACTTCTGGGATAATATGCATAACCCTCGGCTAAACTCATCTGCCTCTGGAGAAATTTTGAAATTTCTCTTGTATTAGCCTTGTTAGAGGAAGAACAGAGTCTATCACACTTTTAAAGACTAGCAAGTTTATTAATGCATAAATATGAAGCTTGTTTTATCTTGATGTTATGAAGTAAGCATTAGTTTATTACTCCATAATAAAATTTCTCAGGCTGCAATCCTGTGCATGCTTATGAGAGAGTAAACATGCACGTATATAATTTATTTGACACCCTTGTTCTGCTATTGCCTCTTCATATTTTCTTTGTAGTTCTTGTTCTCTAGCCATAATTTCAAATGGTTTTAAAAATGATTTTATTTCATGGCTTGTTTAAATATAATATACTTAATTGAATTGTATTACAGCTTATTGCCCTTTTCAGGTACTGCTTCTATGATATCTTGTTAAAGAAGGGTATTTGAAAGTGGTCTTAACATATGGTAACTCTGAACCAGTCTTTGGGTAGACTAGGGATGAGGGAGTGTACAGAAATATGCCCCTTTGGCAGAGATAATGAGAATTTTTAACAAATTAAAAACCTTTTTAATGTTACTTTGGAAATGTTACTTCAGAGATGTTAGTCAGATTGGTGCCATTTTGCCCCATTTGGACAGCCACCCCCCCAAACCCACTAAATGTCCTAAAATTAATGTATTATTTCCAAGCTCTATATGAAAGCTTCATTCATGTATAAAATCGCAGAAGTAATGGGGCAGGGGAGGAATTGTATAATGGTAGTAATTTACTAAGGGTCCATTACCTTGAACTCTTACCTAAAACAACATTGAGCAGAATCCATAAGCCAGTGGCTATTTTCAGTTTCAACGTAAAGCCTTTTAGTATGGAGAAAGCCTGACAGTTTTGTCTTTTCTCACATTCAGATTTTTAAAACCTGAAACTTCTTCTATCCTAAAAAGGAGGAAATTTGTAAATTTGCATAAATTCTACAAAAAATAACTTAAACAAAATTGTTCCCTATTTGCATCAGCCAAGTGCAATAGGTGGACTTTGCCAAGCATGGAGAGGATCACGTTGTATTTGCCTGCCATGTAGATGTTGAAGATGTGGAGCCCTTTACCCCAAAATGAGGCGGCAACCACAATTTGACATTCATATGGTAGATTGCAAAGTAATTCAAACCAGAGCCATAACAGTTAAAGATTCAAAGCCATTCACATTGGTGAATGAAGCTGTCAGCTTTTGTTTCTTCCACTTTCAAATATTTTTAAGATGAACTAGTACGTTCTTATCCAGATAGTTGATAGAATTCTTGTCTTTTAAAAAACGTTTATGCTCCACTTTTCATGTGCATTTACAATCCTTAGTAGAAACTGCCTGTTTGGCGGTTTGTCCTGGTTTGTTTACCAGCCCAACAGGTGTTGTTTACCAGCCCAACGTAGCGCTCCCCCCTCTGGTAGGCAACCACTCAGAGGCAGTTCCCCAGCTTCACTTCCCTGCCTTCTCCAGGTATTGCCTCTGAGGGGCGCCCACCAGAGGGGTTGGAGAGCTATGTCGCGGAATACCTGTTGGCCCAGTGAACAAACTGGAACAAACCACCATTCTGGCGGTTTGTGCCCATCTCTAATCCTTCGCATTCTCTGTTACACTGAGGCTTAGCAGCGGAAAGTGGAAGGGCCTTGATAACATTAGGCAATCCTAAAAAAAACTGTGTACATGCTCAAAACATGTTCAAATTAGAAAGGTTGTCCATCAGTATTAGCACAATGCTCAGCGAAGAGTAATCAGTCAAAAACAGCCACTGTGTGAAATGGGAAATTTAGGAACAGTGTGACATCTTCACGATAGGGGGGGAAAATGAAAAAAAAAAAACAAAATAAAAAAAAACCCCAAATTGCATTGTCTCTAAAGAAATGTTAGCTGTCTGGTTGACAACACTTACTTGAGAACTGCAGCAGTGCTTATCATTTAGCAGAGGAAGCTAAATTTGAACTTTCCATTGCTGGATCAATGTCTTTTATCACCTTTGGTTTTTTTAAAAGAAAAACACGCACAGATGAACAAAACAGGACTACTTGCTTTTCTTAGTAAAACATAATGGGGATTCTGTCTTCAGGAAATCGTGAGTCACCCTTATCGTAAATTTATTCAACCTTTTCAATATTTTTTCAATAATTTCAGAGCATTTTCCAGTCTACAACAATAATGGACATCTAATTCCTCTTCTAGCATGTTTTGCCTCATGTTAAAGACTGTTTGAGTTTTGTTCTTCTCTCCCTACTGGTGATATTTCGGAATTTTTTTCAAAGATCCAACCATCTCTCATATACATTTGGTATATATTAATTTCTACATTAACATCTCCAAATGATATATTGCCATCTATATAAATCAGTGAGCACTATCCCCTACTGGCACAGAGGCTGAACTGGCAGAAATCCCATTCTTTTTTCCCTTCTTTCATGAAGCTATTTCAAAGGATGTAATCTGATGGTGAAACAGTTTGCATTTTGGACTGCTTGTGCCATGGTCCAGTGTGAGCTATTTCCCGGCAACCACACAATGCTTGAGAGATCACAAACCAGCCTGACCCTTTTTGGTCCAACATCAGAGTTACTCTTTTTTGGGGGCCAGGCTGAAGCAATTCCTGCATAGATGGACAGGTTGTTTTAAGGGAAATCACTCCTAGCAAACTAGTGCAGTCAGACACGATCCTGTCTCACTTGCCTGATTGCCACCAAAGTTTGCTACACTAGAATGCAGTTAGAGAATACGAGAAAGAAAGTCTTTCTCGTAGAAAGTCTCCATCCTCCATGTTGCTGTCCATACTTTCTAACAGTATAAAACTCCCACAATGAGGTTTCCTCAGGGATAGCTGCCTCAATCTGCAGCTTGCCAGTAATGCAGAAATAATTTAAATTGAGATGAGAAGGGCATCTCATTAAGAAGGGAATCAATGTTTCTGAATTAGACATGGACACTTCATATTAATATCTAGGGATACAAAATATGAACTGTAGCACCACAGATGCTGTTGTGGCCCAATTCCCACCCCCAGAACCGGCCGGCCCACTCACCGAGATCTGTGCAGTGCTGGGATCCTCTTTTGCGATGGTACACCAATCCTGGCAGGAGCTTGGCTGGCCCTTCCCCGCCTACCTGTGCAGCTGACCACTCATTGCCTGAGTGCGAAGACTCCCTGTCCTGCCTCTGTGCTGAAGTGGTTGTCTGTACGGGGAGGTGGGGAAGGGCTGGCCAGGCTCCTGCCAGGATTGGCATGCTGCCACCGAAGGAGGACCCCAGTGCCACGCAGATCCCCTGTACGTGGGCCAGCCAGTTGTAGGGATGGGAATTGGGGAATTGCAACACCTGTGGTGCCACAGTTTAAATCTAAACTCTAGATATGAATACAAAATGCCCATGTCTAATCTGAATCAACATAACAGCAAGCCTATTTTCAGAATGAACTGCCTAAATTTCTCATAGCACCTACCTGATTACAATAGCTTCAATCAAATTAGGGTAACAAAACAGATATTATGCAAGTCTGACTTTCAAAGAAGGGCCTCAATTTGTTCTGCCTCTTCACAAACTGGAATGTAGGTCTCTTGATTTAGTACTGATTTAGAACTGGCAACCCTAGAAATCTCTTCCGTAGCCAACTTATAAATGGCTCAAAAGGAGGAAATATTTCATGAAAAAGGAGGACAAAAGAGGATGTTCCATTTGCATAGAACTGGATTCGATAGGCACAGATGTAAAAAAGAAGCAATCTTTTATCATTAAACTACATTACAATGCTTTTTACTTGAGTAGGGAAGAGAGTGAACAGGTGGCCTGTTTGCCTGCTGAGTTTGCTGTTCAGGTGTTGATCGCAGTGGATAGGTAACATCCTATAATGATTGAGGACCCTGATCATCCTCTTTCCTGATCTAACAGTCTGGTTTGCTCTATTTGCCACTGTCCAAACGACATACTGTTGATTGCCAACCAGCCTAACCCTGCTCTGTCCCCTGTCCGGACTTTTTTGGTCCATCAGCAGAGCTGCTCTTTCTTTGGGTTGGGAGAGGGGGGTCTGTTGTGACTGGGATCAGATAGAAGGATCACTTTAAATGGCCCCTTTTAAGATCACACTCTGGAAGCAACCCTTTCCGGCATGATCCAGTGCAATATTCATGTCATCATCAGATGGCACCCATGCTTGGACTAGATAGTCCTTCAAGTGGAGAAATCTGCAAAAGGAGGACTTCCCTCTGGTGGCGCTTCTAATTGATGATTGCCCTGCCTGAAAGGGGACATGTGGCCACCCTATGAGCCCTGAGAACAGACAGGGAGAGCGTATCTTCTCACCTGCCTTGGTCAGCACATAGGTCTATAATACCGCCCATGAGTGATTGCATTGAAATTCATCCTGTGTGAGACAGTAAAACCAACCAACCAAGCAAACAAAACCTTCTGTAACTTAGTGTATAAATTTAGTTTATATGCCTAAAAGTGTATGTGCAAAGAGTGCATATTTGAACTTGACACTGGCTGTGGGGATCCATGAAGACATTGGACATGCAGCAGGTGGATGAGGAGAGCTACAGTATAAAACTCATTCAGTTCCATGTGATGGGCTGAATAAGAGAAAATATTCTTCAATCTCAATGCAAACAACTTCGCTTCTGTACAATTGCCAGTGGCATATTCATCCACTGGATAAGTGCTGATTCACTCATTCTTAGAAGCTGATGAATATTATTCATGCCAGTTTTCTTTTATACTGCTTTATTATCTTTTACCTTTTTACCATTTTTCGCACACATGCGTACAAACACATTTTAATGGAAGCTCTATTTCTGCCTCCTTTTGTTCACAGTTTGGTCTCTAAATCTAACAATATTCTGACTGAATTCTTCCAATTTCAGTCTTCAGGCCCCCCACATGCCCATTTTTCATTCTCTTTCCTACTTGCTTGCTATTGTGTAAATATATGGCTGAAAACAAGTGCTTTTTCATTAAATTTTCTCCCACTCTTATAATGAAATCACCCACACACACACACACACACACACACTTGTTGCTTTCTTCATATCTTCTTTGACTTCATTATGTATACTCAAAATATATTGTTTTGCATCAATAGAAACATAAGCAAACTGATGTTCTTAGGTAAACTTTAAAAAAATTGAATGCGTCCAAAGAAGTGAATTGTAATCATTGAAAGCTCATAAATACATTAATCTATTAGTCTTAAAAGGTGACAAACTACTATCTGCTTTGTTTTTTCTCTTTCTTTGTTGTTTTTGAAACATACTAAAATGTAATTCTCTGAAAACATTTTTCCAAAAAGATGAAATTGCTACTTCACTTATCACCCAAATATTATTGGAATGGAATATAAATTACTATTTATAAATACAATGATTTCCTCAGCTCTTATGGAAATGCCATCTTTCCCCTGGAACTAAGGTGCATTATGTTGCAGAGTTTTGAAGTTCTGCTAAAATTCCCTTTTTGCTACATAGCAGAAATACAGAGATCCACAGGGGAGAATAGCTACAAGTTCCCCAGAGTCTACCTATTTCTCATTAATGGGCACTTAAAGTCTCAGTAACTTAACTCTCAGACATTTGTAGAGAAAGAATAAAAATGTATCTTTATTTACAGTTGCTTGGAATTATAGACTTGTGTATACTGTTTTCTTTACGGCAAACATACTAGCAACCACCCAAACAGATCAACAGCAACAAACCAACTACTAACAACCAACAAAAGAGAGGGATAGAATACTCAGTAGAGGCGGGGCTGTCTTTGAATTTCAAAAGCTGGAAGAAATTATTGGTTAGTGCTGGACAGATAGACAATCACCCCAGCTCAGAAAAGTCCCTCCCAGTCATTCAAACTACAGACAGGATGCAAGGTTGTAAATAAAACTCCAACACTTTATGGATGTTAATCTTTAGTGTAACCAATCAGGAATAATTTGTGAAGTACCGAAGTATATTGCAAATATACAGCTTGGAATGTTAGTGCAAAGTATAACCTAACTCATTCAGCCTATATTTAAAGGATCTAAAAGCCTAATTTAGTTTAAATTAACATTGGTGGGTGAATAATGTAATTCATTAAGTTAAACATAAGTTATTAGTTTTAAAAGAAGCCCTAGCAGAAAATGGTTTATATTTCTGTGGCTGGTGCTATTCTCCTTAGTAGAATCTTTCTACTTCTTCACACTGGCTCTTCTTTCTCGTTTCAGTGATGGACTTTTTGTTTTATTATGTTTTGGCTACTGAAGTGCTTCACTCTCCCCTTCCCCACAGTCATTTCATTAAAGATGGCTCCCATATTCTCCCTCTGACACACAAACCTTGCTCGGTTTCTGCCTATTCCCATTCGACAATTGGGACCAGATTGCTGAAAATGAGAATTCGAAACAAAGGAAGTCCCCTCCCTGCTGCTACCCACGGCCACCACTGCCAGCACCCCTGTGATGAGCTCCCCTTTTCCTTCCCCTGGACAGGGCGAAGGCTCTTCTTTTGCCTTCATTGCTGACTACAACCTCAGCAGATCAGACCAACTATGAAAGTGGTGGGCAAATGCTGAAATAATTATGACTTTATTGATAATTATGTTGAAATAATTATGACTTTATTGATTTAAGTCACCATGTTATTAGTGTTTGGCCCTCATTGAAAGTGAAGATATTAGCCTAACTAAGAACAGTATGTTTATTCCAAGGCTAGGGCAGACACTCACGGCCTTGACAAACCTGAAAAAATAATTATTCAGAGTAATGATTTCCAGGTGGTATATAGGCCATCAGTGGGTGCCTTCTGACACAAAGTTATGCCATTTCTGAATTGCAGCACAAATGTCTCAGATTCACCTAGGGTTAGAGACTGAATGATCTCCACTCGTCCTGAAATACTTACAGCAAAAAGATATATTGCTGGGACACAATGCATTTTTTTTAAGATTCTCATACAGTATGCTCTAAAGAACTAGTGGTTTCTCTGTAAAACACTGGTTTAATCATCTGTATTTGTCATCAAACGATGTCATTTGAAATCCATTTTAAATTGACTGGAAATACAAAGAACATTTTGCTTGTGAGGCCTATATGATATAAGCAAGATACAACTTGTTCTGATACTGATAAAAAAATACTACTGCTAAATACACAGAGATATACAAATGAAGGGGACCAGCCTACATCTATTAGCAAAAAATGTGAAGGAAGAAATTGCTCAGGAGATTGAGTGTCCTACCTGTAAACAGACATTTACAACTCTTTTTGCTCCACTATAGTAGAGTATTAGAGCCCTCATCTTTCTCTGTTGTTGTTACTGAAGTAGAGCATAGCCAGGGGAACTGAGCTTAGCCCAGGTGGACCTTGCTGCCACTTCAAATACAATGAAGTGCTTTTCCTACCTGAAGTCCTTTAAGATGAATGACATGTGGTGTTCAACAAATCATGTCTTTAAAACAGGGCTGGGCAACATACGTCTTTCCAAATATTTTCAGTCTGCAGCTCTCATAGTCTCTTACTGTTGGCTATGCTGGCTACATCTGGCGGGAGCTGCAGTCCAAGAGAATAAGGAATAAGGAAGGCCAAACATGTCCAACTGCTTAGTGAAAATGGTCCTTGGCGGATTGGATCCATGAAGAAGTGCAGCTAGGGTTGCTGCTCTCTGACAAGTGTATCTCAGTGTGCTCTATGCTATTTCAAGGTACAGTATCTTAAATTCCTCAGTTTAAAAAGCAACATTTTGGGATGTAGCTGTATGTAAAGTAAAGGAATGTAACAACCTCAAAAGGAAGTTGCTAGTGATCACAAATCAGTACCCTGCTGTCAACACAATTGTATTTGCAGTTAGAGAAGATTCAGATAAATGTGTGAAGATGCTGGGGAAAGTTGTCTGGACATTTGGACTGATGTACCACAGCATTTGTAGTGGAGACAACAGGGGTTTTTATGAAGCCATACAGGCAGTTCCTGCATGAGCATAAAAGGCGAAGCATAATCTAGATAAGACAGAGATTGTGCAGGCAGAGAAAAAAAATCTCATCTACTGTACCACTAGTGCTAGTTTGGATTGGTCTCTGAAATATCAGGTGCCCAGCTTGCAGATTCTCTTGGTTCTGCTATTCTCTGTTGAGAAACAGTTGAGTCAACAGTTTCGGTTGACTGGGCTACTGCTTATCAGCTTTAGCTAATTTGCCAGCTGTGACATTCTCTAATGTGACCATCTCTAGAGAAAGTGGACCTTGCCACAGTGATTATTCCTGCTTCAGTTACATCAACATTTGACTCCATGGACAGACAGGTCTAAGATCTCAGTTGGTCCAGAACACAGTTATTTGGCTGCTTAGGGGGGTGGGGGAGTAAATGGGCCAGATTTAGGCTGAATATCAGGAAAAACTTCCTAACTGTTAGAATGACAAGTGGTGAGCGCTCCAATGCTGGAAGCATTCAAGGGAAAATTGGACAGCCATCTGTTAGATCTCCTTTGATTTGGATTCCTGCATTGAGCGAGGGGTTGGACTCAATGGCTGTATAGGCCCCTTCCAACTCAATTATTCTGTGATTCTATGATATGACTTTAATGCAGGATTGATCAGTTAAGTCCAGGCACTCAGAGGGAAGTTATAGCATTAATCATTTCAAGGATGATACCAGAAATTCCTAGAATAATTTTTATCTTCTGTGGTAGTTCAAAATGTATAAGAGCTTTCTCAGCATTTGGTACTAGAAAGCCTATAGACGTTAGTGGTTTCAGGTAAAATGTCTAAAGGCTGTTTTAGTTATGATGGTAGCAGAAGAAAGGAGGTAATCCACTAAAACATCAAAAAAGAATTTGTTCATTTGACCATTAAAAACAAATTACTGTGCAGTGTTTTAAAATATGTTCACAGAAGCTTACCTACCTGTCTACTTTGTTCTTCTAAATCTGATCTCATGGGATCTCTACTGCAATTGTTCTTCCATCCAGTCCTGCAGCTTTTTGTTTTAGAACCTTTAGAACCTTTCTGTTGGTTTCCCTTCACATTAGTATGTATACTTCCTCCTTTCTTGCCCTTCAGAGTTTATCATCTTCTGTCAAGTTTACAGTTCTTCTAGACCAGGCTGGGCTTACTTCATTTCTCTGCCTGTCAGCTCTCTTCTTGCACTCACTCACATTCACATTCAGTTTCTTGTGAATGTGCTAACCTTCATAAGCTCATTCACAAGGTCACTTACACCTCAAGTCTTGAAAAGTAGCTGCTATGTCGTATCTCTCTCTCTCTCTCTCTCTCAACACTCATCATGTACTCATTACTGCTGAGGTGCCCCGCTTTGGAAAGAGTTATTTAACCTGTGCCAGTCTGATAAATGTGTGTTCCACTTTTCTAGTTCCTAACAATACCATTTTGATCAAAACAGTGAAAGGACATTTTGACCCATTATTGTGTATCAGAGTTTTCAATTTTTGTCTGAATAGGTGGCAAAGGTAGAGATTTTGCCCCGGTGGGGCAAAATACCCTGGGCTCCAAAAGAAGAGGAAGCATATTTGTACAACATTTAAAGGTTTTATTTTTATTTCCTAATGCAGAGATGATTTTTGGTTAAACAGAAGTGAGGCACATTTCATCACAGCGTAGGAGATGGTGAACATATGACACATGTGCCTTCTTAGCCTATCAGTGAGGAAATTCAGGTTCATAAAAAGCCATAGTGATGGTCACAGGGAGAGGCTTAAAGAATTGATTAGTCTTCAACCATTGAGTTAAAGTCAACAGAATTCCTCCAGAGTAAGTGGGTTCTGAAAGAGTTAACATTCATTTTATTTTATTTTATTTAAAAATATATTTTATGCTGCCTTTCTCCTAAAAGGGATACAAGGTGGCTTACAGTATTAAAAGACACAATATTAAAAGCTAAAAAATTAAATTATTACAATATTAAAAAAGAATTAAACAAATATTAAAACTGGAAAACATTTAAAAAGAACAGCGCAACAGCTCCAAAATAAAAAGACAACAGTTCCTCTCTTTTTTTTGGTAAAAAAAGCTCTCTCAGACAGGCAGTCACAAAAAAACAGCTTGCCTGAAGAAAGGTCTTCCCCTGCTTGCAGAGGGACAGCAAAGATGGGTCAGTCTAGCCTCCTGAGGGAGGGAGTTTTAGAGTCTGGGAACAGCAACAGAGAAAGCCCTCTCCCGTGTCCCCATCAAATGCACCTGTGAAGGTGATGGGACTGAGATAAAAGCTTTCCCTGATTATCTTAAAACCTGGCAGGCTCATAAAGAGAGATATGGTCTTTAAGATAGCTTGGATTCAAGCCTTTTAGGGCCTTATAGGTTATAACCAGCACTTTGAATTGTGTCTGGAAATGGACTGGCAGCCAATGGAGCTGCTGTAACAGGGAGGAAAAATCCAGGATCGGTAGCTAATAGAGCTACTATTAACCTAAAAAGCCCCAACATCCAAGATCTATAGCTAATAGAGATAACAAAGGTCCTATGAAGGAGAAACACAACTTGCAACAATAAACAGTCCAGGTCAGTCAGAACACAGCAACAAGGAATCCAGCAGGCAGATTTGGAAGGTTCATGCAGTTTGTGAATTAGAGCAAATGGGGCTGTGCCATACCTCAGGATCAGGCTAGCCCAGTCATCCCACTGCTGTCTGCCTTTCTGTCTGTATGGTTGCTTGGCTTTCTGTGAGTGTGTGTGAGAGAGGGAGTGAGTGAGAATACCCACTTTTGCCCCTGGGGAATGCCCATGATTGGTTGCTCTGTTTTCTGTCCTACCAACCACAATGGGCACCAGCTACTTCTGCTTCAACCAATAGTGATTTTTATTCATCAATTCATTTGGCTATAAAATGGCCCCCAAAGCACCTAGAGACACCAGAATTGCAAGGACGCTTCCTCTGACTCTCCTCTACAGTCCTCCCATGTTTGGTGAAGTTTGGGTTTCAGATATCCAAGTTATACAGACACAAAGAGGCCCCCCCCACAGGAAAGTTCCCCCTGGGCACCTAGAGAAACTAAAATCATAGAGAAGCTTCCCATAATTCTCCTCTACAACACCTCTGAGTTTGGTGAAGATTGGGTTTCCCCAAGTCAGCTGCTAAAGAGCACTTTCCTGGGGGCACCCACTTCGTGGGTGTATAACTTGGATGTCTGAAATCCAATCTTCATCAGTGATCGGGGATGTGTGCATTTTATAGGGGTTTAAAGTAAAAAACAAATTAATGAACCAATTTGTCAGAAAAAATCATAATTTCATAATTTGTGATTTGTCCACCTTGATGAATCACGAATCAAAACAAATCACAATTTTTCTGATTTGTGCCCATCTCTAGTGACCTCTATTTTCTTTCTATATATATTCATTTCCCATAAACTACAGAAAATGCAAGACTCAGGACAATTCAGAGAGTTATAACACACAATACCTTTTGTATTTGACTTACATTCCATCTTTATCTCAGTGCTGTGTCCCAGTGTGGTTACCTAGTCACCATCATTTGCAATATGGTGAGCAGTGGTACATTTCCACTGAAATTATAGAAATAACATCTAATTGTGATGGTTTTGCACATATTAGCTTAAATTAGCATATGGAAATGTAATACAAAATGTTCTCATTTTTTTGTGAAGAGTGTCTTCCTTTTTTGTGTTCTTTGTCCTCCATATCCTCTTTTTTGGCAACATCTTTCCTCCTTTTTGTCGATGGGAGCACCTATCCAAGGTTACTAGACTCATATCCCCCCCCCCCCCCCCCGGTAAAAGATTTGTCTGATGACGGCATGGCATCTTCTTTGAAACAGTGTTTCATTTAAGTGAATTTTGCATAGGGGCAGACAAGTATGGGCTTGACCATTTGATGTCTGTAGACGTGCTAAGCAGCAATACTATCATTCATTGATTGAAGAACCTTTCTGTTTCTTTGCTGTCTCTCTCTCTCTCTCTGATTCATTTTTTTCTCTGAATAGCCTTGTCACTTGATCACATGGCTCATGAAACATCTGGCCATATTTAAGGCGAAGCAGCTTCTAGTTCTGTAATTTGGGCTCCATGCATTATGCAAACATTAGTTCATTAGAGGTTGAACAGAGCTATCAAGCTATATTGTTGGCCGGAAGGCTGCAAGCTTTTCTTCTTCTCCTCCCCCCGCTTCTTTTGCTCACTGTTGACTTGAAATCATCAGGGACACTGATTCATCCACTTTTCCCCCTCTTGTGCTATAATGAGAGCTTAACAGAAAGCTATTAATGTAGTTCATAGAATTGTGGCATTGAAGGACGTCAAATTCTGAACCATTCTCTGCATCAGCATTGTTCATAATCAGTCTTCTCCCCTTCCCCCAAAGAGAAAGAGAGATTTTAGTGTTTCAAAATAATGCAATAATGGTAGACAAGACAAGTAAAAATCTCCACAAATAGAACATGATGGTCACCAGTTTGATGGTAAAGCCGGAATAACTCCTGAGCTCGCAGTCATGGTCAGAAACAGCCAGGGTGGTGTGGTGGCCAGAATGCTGGATTGGACTATTAAGATCCAGTCCCCACCAGGGCATGTAGCTCAGGTGATGACATTGGCCTGGTCACTCTCTCTCAGACTGACCTACCTAATTATAGTATGAAAATAAAGTGGGGACGAGGAAAACTTTCAGTTCATTGGAGGAAAGGAGGAATGCAAATGTAGCTAAGATAACTAGCTGGATGGATGGATGGATGGATGGATATACGGACAAACTGAGGGACAGATAGGCTGGAATTGCCACATAGTCAGGGACAAACATTAGACTAAATATGGAAAACATATTTCCATCCCTCCCCTCCTCTCCCCTTTAAGAAGCATTTTGACTGGCATTTTTGAGATTTCATTTCATTCTCACACCAATCTGAAGTGGCTAGGGAGATCTTTTGGGGTTTTTGTTTTGTTTTTCTTTATAGATATTTTCAATGTGCAATATGAGAACTGCTCAGGAAGTAGCCCTTTGTATTATTCTGGCCTTTTGGCAACAATGTAATGTGTTAATAATACCCAATGCAGCAAATTATGAGTGTGATCTAAGCAAAGGTTAAGGGCTATCTGGCTGCTAAGGAGAAATAAATAAGAGGAGTTCCTTTTAGAATATACTGTTTGAAGCTCTGCTCCATACACCTAATGAACTGGGAGCTATCTGTAGTCCAGGAAAACTCGTGCTAGAAGTGTGTGTGTGTGTGTGTGTGTGTGTGTGTGTGTGTGTGTGTGTGTGAGAGAGAGAGAGAGAGAGAGAGTTTCCATAGAACTCTGATGTTTAAATTTTAATGCCATTCTCTGTTACAAGTAATGTGCACTCGCTGGTTCACTTCATTGGTGAGGACCTGATTTTATCTTTGCTGTTTTATCTTCAGTAGCTTCTCCAGTTCTCTGTTCTCTGAGTCCTCTATTTTAATCCCTTAGCACTAACTATCATGGCACTTACAAGACTCTTACATCATTGCCAGAACAATTGTAAAGGGCAGAGTGAATCATTTCCAGAGGAAATCTTATTCTTTGAGTCCAATGGGCTACTGACCAAAGCTGTTTGGGACTACAGTGTGCTGATCTACTTCCATGGCAGTCATAAACTCAGCAATTAAACATATTGTGCCAGATCTGTTTGGTAGTTATAACTAGAGCAGGCCAGTTGGATCAGTTGATGAGTACTAAATCAACACTTTGGCAATTCCCATTCATTCAATGGGTATACTGTTGTTGGGACCACACCATCATCATATTAAAACAACCACATAGTAGCTGAAAACCTGTTGGTGTAAATACGCTGTGGAAGGGTGATAAAGATGCCAAGCTAGGGAGATTTTCAGTAATTAAAGATCTCCCTCTTCTCTCCTATGGTTTGTCCAACTTGTACATAACTGTTTAATTGTGTGGAAGCTGTGGGAACCATGGGACAGAAGGAGGAATTCTTTCATTGCCAAAAATTACTGGCAGAGGAGATTTTTGTAAATGAAACACTTCTTCCTTCTGTCCTGCTGCTCCTACAGCTTCTCTGAAATAAACCAGATTATTAATGGTGAGTCTTTAAGGTGCCACATGTTTTTGTCTCTTTTTTTGTATTGTTTCATTTCTTTGGATTTTGCTAGATTATTTACGAGTCTGATAAGCCATGGGAGAGGAAGGGGGAAGTCTTTAATTACCAAATATCTCTCCTGCTGCTGACATTATCACCCTTCTGCAAGTGCAGTCACACCAACAGGATATCAGCCAATTAAAACAATTTAAGAGTACATCAGGAAAAGAGCAAGAAGTACACCACCACCTATTAATAGTCCCTTTCTCAGTGGTCCGCTCCATCACCCAAATCCTGCCTGAACAGAAAGATACCAGCTTGCCAGCAAAAGGAAAACAGGAGGGGGGATTTGATAGGCTTCAAGCAGATGTTAAGTCTTTCCCTCATGTTTTTGGCAAACGTGCCTGTGAATGTGGTGGAACTGGGAGAACGGCCTCTACCAAATGCCTTAAAACTCATGAAAACTCATATTGGGAGATGTGCTTCTTCAGCTGTGTGAATGCTTGATTCTGAACATGCTCTTGGAAACAAAAATGCAACAAGCAAATAAATAAAAACTTTGGGGAATGACACTTTTTTCTTCCTTTACAAGACAAATATTGTTATGTGAAAAGAACTCCTTCAGTTCTTTTACAGTAATAATTAGCTGTAATAATATTTTACTGCAGTGTTATTTAGTCTATGAGAAGCTGTCTGATATAAGCATACAAATAGCAATACTTTGCACATTCATCTCTCCTATTTATTTGGAAAGAGAAAATAGGAAGAAAGAAATGGGAAATGCTTTTGATGATTATATATAAGAGATTGGGAGCTCCTTCAAGATTACTGTTGTTATCGTAGTAAGATGTGCGTATGTGTGTGGGAGCGAGATTTTACTGTTACCCAGCATTAGCTCACATCTCTTCTTGGGCCTATTAAAAAGGAATAAAAATGAGATCTGGGCATATTTGTGCAATTTACGATGGGACATGGACAAGACTATGGTCTGTTTTCACATTTGGCAGTCTCTCCCAACTGAAAAGATTGACCACCATGAGGCTCAATTTAGATAAGGATTAAAACCCTGCTGATGCCAAAATGAAATGATTTCTTCCCCTAGCAGTACAATCATTTATCATCAGGCAGGCCAATGAATGCTGTTTTGTAACAAGTGTGGGGGAAATGTGCCCTTTGGGGCACACCATTCCATCTAGCACTTCGGATGAATGAAATTAACAATACTCACCAGATTAGATGCTCTGTCCCAGAGCTCTGTATGCATCCCAGGATCCTCATGGAATTGTTCTACAGTATTTGCAATAACTGCTTTGCTTAGTGCTGGGAGGTTGGGAAGGGCAGCTCCTGGTATAAAAGCTAAAAGCAGTGATTTGCTTCCCACACCTGATTGCTGCAGGAGGTTAACATTTGAAAAAAATTCTTATACAAAATAGAGATAGATGCATCTGTCAGTGTTGGTTTCTCAGTGTTCTGATCTTAAGGTTTGGTTCATCCTTGAACGCTGATAATGTCTTTTCTAATTTTGTTTGAGAATTTGTACACACTGTGCACATTTCTCTGAATACATGTGTTTTCCTTCACTGTTTTGGCCCATGCATGAATTGTAAGCAAATGTCCTAATACACATATTTTTCCCACATATGCATATTTTATATGCACTTCTCCCCAATATAGACATTCTTATATGAATATTTTATGAGAGAACTCCATCATTAGGTTTAAGCAACTATGAATTTGAGAGAACTTAATTTTGTTCCTATATTGTTCTGAATGTGTGAAATTAGATAGGTCTCCATAAAACATGAACTGCACAATTCCAACACACCAACCACCACACCAACCACAACAAATCCTAAATTCTGTTTATAATGAAAGGCAAAACTGAGCAAGGTTGGGAAGAAAAAGGAGTGCATGAGGATGACATTTTGGTGAACGTGAACAGTCCCAGTAGCCCCCACCATGACAAGACAAAGGGGTGCTGCTAAGAAAAAAAAAACCCTTTTATTTAACAATAAAATCAAAAATGGGCTCAGCCAACGCGCCTTGCCTAACTTTGCATCCTTCCAACATTCATATCCAAGACTTTGCCCCCCTCCATGTTATAGTCCTTTGTATCCCTAGAGGCTGGTGGGAAGATGCCTCTCTCTTCAACCAGTTTCAGTAACCCATAAAGGTGAGCCAGACATGGGGTCCCACATCAGGGATGCTGAATTGAAACCGAAACTAGTCCTCGGAGACGAGTGGCCTGGGCTGTGGCACTAGTGTAGCCCTGAGAAGCTGGGTGGATGCTCATGGTCTCATAGATACCAAAGGCAGCTGCTTCATTCCTCTTAAAGGTGAGGTCAATATCGTTCACCCCAGGGCAGATGCGAGGGGATCCGGGCAGCAGGTTGGCAGAGCGCTGGTCATCCCAGCTGGCTGGTGCTGACCTTGTCCTTGGCGATGGGCCTGTCACTGGTTTTCCAGCTGCTTGAATTCTCTGCACCTCTTGGTGTTCCACCAAACCTGAGCAGCCTACTCCAGGGGGACAAGCAAGTCAACCCACTCACTGCTCCAGGGGTCATGTTGTCAGATCACCTTTCATCCTTTCTTTGAGAGGGTTGGGCTTGGGGCCACCATCTCTGCCTGGCAGACCTCCCAATCCACCACGTTGGCCCAGAAGCCCCCCTCGTCACTCACCAGCCCTCTTTATCTAGCACCCCTGCCATTGCCACGCCCAAGCTGTCCCACATGCTTCCGCAGCTGTGCTGCTCCATCTCCAATCAATGGGTGAGCTGCATGCAGCTAGTGTCAAGGCATCTGAAGCGCAATGCCGACTTGCCATAAGACCAGCCCTAGTCACTAGGCTATTGCTGGTCTCACAGCGAATCATTTCAACTGTCAGTCTTTGAAAGAGAGTCTTTTCTGCCTGCTCTCCATCTAGTCCTGTTTTTTCAGATTGCCCATTTTTATTTCCTTTTTCCTAATTCAGACTTTGGCAACACACATGTCTAAATTCTGCAGACCAAAAGAACTCCAAACAAGAGTTCATGTCATAATTCACATTTTTGTACTGTTGCTGTTTATCGAGGGCTCTCAACGCTTGAAGGGTTCTACATATAATCCTGCAGTTGTGCTGTGCATTCACCTTCACCACAGAGAGACTAATATTGCTTTCCATGACAGCAGAAGAGGTGAAGCAGTGTCACAGATCTAACTGAGAGATACAGTACACCTGATTAGGGGGACACAGAGAGTGCTTGAAGAGTTTCTCATTCTCAGCAGTTTTCTGAATCTCCCCATGCTGAGTCTCCTTGCTGAGACTTGCTCCTGCACTAGCAGGATTTCCTGGCTTCCTGCAAAATCAAGGTTTTCCCCAGTCTATTTTTCCCCTCTCTTTCCTGTAGTTTTGTCCAAGAAATAGTCAGATTCTATGCAGCTCAATGTCATTTTCAGGGAATTCTGTGCATAAAAGATACCATTTGCCACAGGAATTGTAACAATTCTCTAGAGACTGGTGTTTCTTCTAGGAAAAAAAAAAGGACCTGGAAATAATCAAAAAGTCTTATGAGTTTTCCTTCCTTCTCTTAGTTTTTTTTCCTTGAGAGAGAGGCTCTAGCATCCATATCCTTACACCCGAGCCAGGAACAGATGTTAGAGATGTCACTAGAGACAGGAAATTCCTAACTAATATAAGGGTCTGGATCTCATAGCATGAGGTTCTCTCACCTCTGGGCCTGGTTTTTTGGACTGAGGCATGAGCTTCCTTGAAATGCGATTTCACCAACCAAGAAAGACTGTCTCATTCATCTCTCTGCAGCTAGCATTCTGGCTGATTATGGGTTGTCTTTAATGTCTGCTTCTGGCCCTGGATTCAAACAGCCTTTGCCATGTTCCTTTGCATAATAGTTGATATTTATATCATGCAGACATTTTTCTACCTGCCTCTAGAAGTCCTCTAAGGTTGATTCAGATGTGTGAAGTCACTATTCAACTCACTTAGTCATTGCATGGTGGGGCTCTGGTCGCTATCATGAGGTAAACATTATGCCGCCATTAGACAATGAGAGGTAAAGATCCTTCCCTTCTAGGTTCTTTTTATGACTAGCAGGAATTGCGCTAGATATATACCAGATATTAGCTTTCTGAAAAGCCTGGAAGTACCTTAAGTATTTGGGGAATACATTATGTACCTTGGCTCCGTTTGCAGACTTTTCTAGACAATCAATTCTGAGCAGGAGAAGTATTCTCTAACGATATTACTAAGTTCATGTGTGACTGATGTGTTAAGAACAAGTTGAATTTTTTTTTTACAGAATCAGAGGGATTGTTTATTTATTATGTTTAATGCAGAATCTGCACTTGAAATGTCATCTCTGTAATGGCTTATCATTGACCCAGCTGCCACAGTATCAACCAGCCTGCCATGCATTTGCTGCAATCTGATCTGCATTACAAGGTCTGTTCCTATGCTAAGGCCAGACAACACTAACAACTTGTGACATTGTGGTGGCAGGGTTGGGGAGCAGAGGAGGAAGCCATCACACATAATATGTTGCAAGTGCTATCTGTGTGATAAATGAATTGTGTAATGTGGCTGAGACCTTGCCACATCTCTTTTCTTCCCATTCCTTTTCTGTATTTCCTTTTTCCTCTTACAGGAACACCATAGCACTTATTTATGTTAATATTCTCCACAAATAGGGCCATAAAGCCAACTTTGTTAATTTTGCCGTATTATTGCTTTCCACTGCTGTTCTTCAGGAGCTTCTCAAACTTATAATGGTAAATATGCCTGTCATGGAGGAATTTAATATTTTAATATTATCGTTGTTGTGCTCTTGGGGTTCCCCTCAAAGAAAAGGGTGTGCTATGCTGTCCTTTTGTTTACAAGATGTTTTGTGAAAACCCTGTTCAGTGGGTAACCCTTATCCGCTTTAGACTACTGGGCATGGTGAGCCGGGAGCATACTTTTCATTATATGCATATTATCTACTACCCAAAATTCTTTTAGGTCAGTTTTATGATAGTTGCATTTCTTCCCCTGTCCTTAAATTATTTAGTCGTCTTAGAGCAACCATAACAGTTTCTAAGATATAATTGAGTGCAACCTATATTCAAGCAAAGGAGATATATTGTGAATAATACATGTGAAATTGTAAATAGAAGGAATGACTTTCCTGGCCACCTGTTAGGAAGGGAAAGGAAAACAAAAACAAAATACCACCAGCATCAGCCACCCACCACCACCACCAAAAATAACCCTTAACCTTGGTAGCATCATTCTTCAGAATGATGAGTACAGGATTTCCCCTGAGAGGGTGTAAACACAAAAACACAACTGCGGCCTTTCCCTACCAGAAGGAACATCACCACAAATCACAATTATAGGAGTGAGGAGAAGAATGGTTAGGTCTCAGTCATTAGCCAGGCATTATCTGATGACCTCTAGTCAACAACTCCATCAGGAGATGCAAGATACCTAATTTAATGGTCTTTTCTTCCCCCCAGAATACCTTGAAATTCTGATGCTTCATGGGCCAAACAGACTTACACCTTATAGTGCAAGGGTAGAGGTAGGTGCCCCCCCTCTTGCTCAGTTCATGAGCTGCCATTGTCCTAAGAGTAATTGTACTCTGAACGGATAAGAGAGTTCTACATAGAGGCCTCATTCACACCACCGTAAAAAGGGCAAAAGAAGAGCAAGATTTGCATTCGTTTGTATGTGCTAATTCACACTTACTAGAGTTGAGCTGGCTGGATAGCTGAGTGAAAGTGCGACTACACAGCAAAGGAAATACGAATTCACTCACATTCACTTGCTGTGAAGTTGTGCCAGGAATTCAAGTGTTTGATTTAAGCCGTCACATTTAAATCAAACTGGTTGCAATCCTTCCTACAGCCCCCAGGTGGCACTGTTCAAAGAACTGCATTATTAGGCAACAGAGACAGGCTTTTTCCTGTCTTGATTGCCAGCTTTCAATATGGGGCTTTGCCTTAAGTTGTTTAGAGAAATAAATAAAGAGGAGTGCTCCCTAGTAGGAGAAGCTTTTTAAAAAATAAAATAAAGAAGAGTATTGGAGAGAGGCTTTGCTGAGGGAGTACATGCTTGTGCTGCCCTGTATGTGCATGTGCTCATGAGGTAAGGGGTGAGAGGGTGCATGTGCTCATGAGGTATGTGTGTGCATGTGTACCTCATCCTCCCTTTCTGCATTGGTTCAAGTGATCACATGCTTGAACTGAAGTGAAAAGATTCAACTTTTTAAAAAGTAGAAGAGGAAAAGCTATGGACTGGAGTGTGTGAGACTCCTGAGTGATTTGCATTTCTCATTTCATCATGTGATCAATGGGGGGAAAAAACACAAATCAGCCCACCTGAAATCCATAGCATTTGCTGCATCTTTTGTTAATGTGGTTCCCCCCTGAGTTGGGTATCTGGCTGCACACCCAGATTTTGGGAAATGAAATCCCCACTGTGCCACCGAGGAGAGGAGCCAGCCTGTGTGGTCTTGGACAAGTTGCACAGTCCCAAGATGCCCCCAGAAGAAGGGAATGATAAACCACACCTGAGTATTCTTCTGCGTGGAAAACCCTGAAAAGGATCACCATAAGTCTGACTGGATGGCACACAATATTAAGAATTGCCAATACCCAGTATGGATAGAGTGTTGGATTAAAAGTCAGGAGACCTGGGTTCAGATCCCCACTCGGCCATGGAAACTCATGGGGAAGAGAGATGGCACTGGTAAAATCACTCCTTAAATATTTCACTTACCCAGAAAACCCTGTTAGAGCTGCTCTAACTCAGATGCAACTTGAAGTCATGTAACAAATAACAGAGTTGCCAGGTCAACAGGGTGCAGGTAAGACTGAGTAGCAGGCCCTTGTGTGTTGTCCAGGGACAGAGTCATTCCTAGGCAACATCACAATGGGAATCTGAGTAAATGGGCCTAAAATCTAGGTAAAATCTGAGCAAGTATGTAATATGGCAACCTGGCATGAGTCATTTTTTCAGTGGCATAGCATGCAAGAAAATGTGGCCAGCTGCTGCTGCAGCTTCTGCTTTTTCCTTTAGGCCTCTCACCCCTATATTACCTATCATGATAAGGCCACCTGGGACTACATGCAGAGCTTTTCCAGTCTCTGTCCTGCTCAGGGTTTTGAAATGCTCATCACTGGCCCACTGAAATTTATTTCACTTCACTTCATTTCATTTTATCCCAGGCTGTGCTCCAAGGCTACCAGAAGTCACAAAGGCTCATGAGTTACCATTGACCTGCCTTGCTCCAGATGGTATGCTAGTTCCAGGTGCATGTGCTCACAGGCTCTCTCTCAATATTGCCCCCCTCACTTCTGGAATTTTGGGGTGCTGATGTTGTGCAAGTGCAACATGCATACAGACATCTTCCCCCCAGCCTTGGACCCAGGTGGAAATGGTGATGAATGTCTAGGATATAAAGCTACCACACAAAAATCAGACTTTCTTCTTCTCCCAAACTATGTGTCCTGAGATTTGTCTCCCTCTGTGGAGACCAAGTAAGCAAAACAATTTTCTGAGATTTCAATCAGCACCCCGAAACATGGCAACACTACCGTACATATGGGAAATTTTAGAAAGTTACAATAATTTCAGGAGGAACACACTATATCACACCACAGCAGAGGAATTGTCACTGTTAATAGCCACCTTTGAGGCCCCTGCTTTCCCTTCTTGTTATTTCTCTGCTTTTAAACAAGACATGCTTGGACATCCCTGATAAGGAATTTATTTTCAATCATGCTTATGCCTATCCATGCTTAGTATAAGTAGTACCATTTTGTATTAGCTCACCATGTTAGATATTACTTAAAATCCTCCCTCTGCTTGTAAGTATCAAGCCCTGGCCTTTACTCACATAAGGAAAGGAATGTGTTGAATGTGTTGTAAAAAGAATTAAGGAAAACAAGAATGGGATGACATGGGAAAGGTTGCAGATGAGACAGCAAAAAGAGAAGCATAAGATAAAAGTCAGTGATACATCACTAGTAGGATATATAAATGCTAACGTACATCAGTAAATTCCAAGACACATTGTTTGGATATTAACTTATCTGTACTCCTTATTCTGCAGAATAAATAAATAGTAATAGGTCCTTTCATAGTGGGTGTTGTTTTTTTCTCCTACCTTGTAAGTTATTGGAATTGGCCTACCAAGGTGTTCAAACTCTTAATTTTTGCAACAGATCTTCAAATAATCTATGTCTTCAAACTGAGGAGTTGTCTATAATGTTATGTGAGACATATTCCCCCTTGCCAATTTCTAATAGAGGCTCCTTGGCATCCTCTTCAGCTTACAGTTTCCAAGATGCATGAGGACGACAAGAGAAAACTCAACAGCAAAAGCAAGACAGTACTGATGGCTGGTGTCAGCCTGTTGGTCTCTTCAGCTACAACTATGCAGTGTTGATATGCCATTTGTAACTATGAGATGCCACAGAACAAGGCAGCAAGTGATTCACTGCACTGGGTATCTTGGCTTTAGCCAATAAAGGGAAAGGATTTGAATCCAAATACTAAGTTCTAAGCAGAACTTTGCAAAGTCATTACTTTAATTTCTGCAAGTCTGTTTTGAATTACATACTGAGAAGGAAGTATATTTTCCTGTACTTGCAGAACACAGTGGATGGTTGAGGAGCTGGCAGAGGCCACAGATGTTCTTGAAAAATGCAGGCCAGGGCCCTAGATTCCATATTCTTGGTATTCTGGGATCCTAACATTAACTGCAGAGGTCATTTCTGGAATTTCATGCAAAAAGAGGTGTGTTATTAGAGAGTTTGAAAGCATTCCATGGCATCACTGCACACATAATGCTGAGATGAGGAACTTAACAATTACAATCCATTTTTTGGTGGGGGGGGGGTGCATGTGTGTGTGAGAGAGAGAGTTACTGTATTTTTCTGTGTATAAGACAATACTTTTGTCTAAAATCTTTAGACTAAAAATTGAGAGTCGTCTTATACACGGAAGCTGAGGAGAGAACAAAAGGGCCCATACCTTGCCTCTGTAAACAGGTTGCCTCCAATCAAGAGGCTTAGCTTTTTACAGTCAGGAGAATTAGCTTCCTCCAATCACAAGCCTTATGTAACTGATGTCAGCTGATGCTGAACAAACCAATTGGAACACACTTCGTTGGAGGTGGAGCTGTAGGCGGTGCTCAGATACAACAGGGACTCGTAATGTCCGAGCGTTCTAAGCCCAGAGGCTGAACACTCAAAGCTAAGTTAAGATTTCTTAATTTGGAGTTAGAAAAGTGGTGGGGGCGTCTTATACATGGTGTCTTATACATGGAAAAATACGAAGACTGAAAAATCATTCTTCGAGCATTTAGAAGAGGTAGCTGGGTTAGTCTGTGCTAGCATATTCTATTCTATATTTTATCTCTTCTAGCAATCACCTTGACCATAATGTGCTGAGACCTCAGATGAGAAGATTTCTCCACAATCTGGTATGCAGCTGCTATTCCAGATAGAGCACTTAATTAATTCTGACTCATTTTCAATCTGAAACTAGCCTTTATATCTGCCTGCAGCCTCTGGGGGGGGTGGGGAGACACAGACTTTTACTGTGTGTCAGGGCAGCAGTAGAAGAATCAAAAGTAGGTGGGATATAAGCACCCTTTCTTAAAAACACATCATCTGTGTAGCAGGAAAGAGGTGCTGGTTGCCAGGAGGAAAACGGTGCTGTCTTCTTTGATGCGGCCAAGGACTCCATCAACATCTTTTAGAAAAAGGAATGTGCTACCCATTTCAATTCACCCCTCTTTTGCAAAAGCACTTGTGTTCATGGTTAAATACTTTGCTAATCTAGGCAAGGCAAACTATAAATGGAGAATAAAAAAACAAGAGTGAATTCAAACACTGCCGAGCAGATGCACCCTCATTTATTTCTAAATAAAATAAAATAAAACCCATTACACACAAAAGAACTTTACATTTAATCACTGCTGTCAAGTTCACATGGTGTCGCTATTATTATGAAAGACAATTGCCTTGAGCAATTGACATTAATATATTGCCAGTGTATGCCTGTATGAATGTGACCGGATGTAAAGATCCATTTGCTGAGTAGCAATGACAAAAAGGAGAACAAATGGTATAAGTCATCCCATGGTTTCAGAAAAGGACAGTTCCCCTGTCCCCTCCTTGTTTTTGTGAGACTGTCTTTGTGATTATCAATGATGCCTGTCCTTGTAAGAGTCAGAAATAACCAGTGTACCTCTTTGGGAAACAGTAACTTAATTGATCACAACTTAGATGTTTGCAAAATGAGACCCAAACTAGAAGAGACACTGGAGATGGTGTGTCCCATATCTTTACACAGCTTGTGTGTGTGTGTGTGTGTGTGTGTGTGTGTGTGTGTGTGTGTGTGTGTGTGTGTGTGTGTGTGTGTGTGTGTGTGTGTGTGTGTGTGTGTGTGTGTGTGTGTGTGTGTGTGTGTGGTGTCAGTGGCTTGGGAACATGAGTGCTAGGAAGAGAATATAGTAGCTCATCACTGCTTCTCAGACTTATTTTCCACTTCCAGCCCATGGGCAGCGTGGCTGCTTTTAGAAGAAATCTGAAGTGATGGGAAATCTGATCATGGCCCCCTGATGTCTCATTTATTTTGATCCAAACATGGTGGAGGCACACATGCTGTGTGTGTCATACAGTCCAGTTATTTGAACACTCCGCTTTCAGTTTAACCTCTGCCAGATCCACTTTCTGCACAACAGTGATACAAATTGCCTTGGAAGCAAGACAGGGGGTGGGTTAATTCATAACTGGAACTAGTAGCTAGGTGAGCCTCCTTGATGCTGAAGCCAGGTTTGCGGAGCAGATGTAATGTACTGGAGGAAGGGGTGTGTGGGGAAATGCAGCCCCGGAGCCTAATAGCTTCAATAGTAACAGCTTTGTGAGATTATATGCATTCCTAATGAAAAGCTGTAGACTGCATTTTAGTTGGCTGAACATCCTTCTTTTAAAGCTCAGTGTGTTCCACCAATTGAATCTATATAGTTAGAAGTAAGTGCTACTGAGCTCAATACGGCTTATTCCTAGGGCATTATATATAGGATTGCACTCATGCTGAGCCTAATATATTGGTGTTTTTTGCTCTTTGGTGTGTACGTATCAGCTTCTGTGCTCCAAAATATACTCTTAAACCTCCACATTGCAGGCAGCGTGATCTACGTAGAATCCCTGTGACATGATTTGTTCTCATCAATTGCTGTCTAAGAACTTTTAATGTTTTTAAGTTGATAAGATAGTTATTTATTAAAATCAGTTTTAGGCCACCTTTGAAGGCAAATCTCTCCTGAAGTGGCAAAGGGGATAAAAGAAAATATGTATTTCCGTAAAAGCAGTGATTGCAAATAATACTGGCTACCCCAAATTAAGGGAAAGCTGGTGGGCCTTTCCTTTTCTCAAAACTAATTTTTAAAATCAATTGTAGGTACTATTGAATACACACATCATATTCAAGTTATAAAATAACAAATCCACAAACAAACCCATTGAATGAGATCGAACAAGTGCAGAGAGTGTCAATTCATTGTGATCAGGTCTTTCCATATATCATGCAGTGATGCACGAGAAGGAGTGACCACTTCGTTTGAGTTTACAAAATCTATAAATGGGTTCCAGGTTTTGTAAAACCATATGCCACAACCACTTCCTCACAGAGCCCAGATTTGAACCCTTAGGTTTTCCCCAAGTTCTATATACCAAATTTTGGCACACTGTGAGGGAAATCGTAATATACATCATGCTCTTCCAACGAGCTGCAGTAACTACCCCTGGCAACTCAGCAGAAAATTGAGACCAGCTGTTTACGTAATAAATCTGCTTTTCCCAAGAATTCTATGTAGGTTTTTCCTGAGAATTGTAGGTTCTCACCTTTCCTGAAGACTTACAAAGAAGAGGCAGGGAACCCCAGACAAAAACTCGTTCTGGAATTGGAGAGTCATGAGCAAAAAGCTCTTTCCCTGACACTCATTTCTGAGTCAGTTTAGTTTTCTTCTTTTGGCCATACCTTATTTGTGGTATGTAGGCTGAGTCTCTGGTTCTTACATTTGAAGTGACAGGTTCAGAAATTGACACCAACATGAGACATTTTCCTCCTAGATTCTATTCTTTCATTGAGAAAGAGCAGATCTTCCTGCATCTCTTCTATCTTTATAAGAGTGTCTTCCCTCTAGCCATTTCCCAAGAAGGAATTTGTTGTGGGTAAGCCAGAATACAGGGAAGACTCTTATTCCTTTTGTAAACTTTCCTATTGTTGGTGGACTTTAGTGTGAATACTTAATTGAAAAAGCATTACACTCCTCCTCATCAGTAATAGGTAGATTTTACTGTGGTCTGGATATTGTACAACCTTTGCTAAATTCAATTTGCTTTAAAAAAAAAGTTGGGAATAACATGACCTTCTGTTTTCCCTATATACATAGTTCCTTGCATTTACTGGGCACTCTGTAGTTAATTGTAACTGGTGTTGTTGTTATTACTATTGTTATTGAGTTGCCATCTTATATAAAAATTCTCAAGAATGGGTTGCAGTGATACATTGGAAAATCATACACAGCAAAATATTAAGAACAAATTGATACTAAAACTGTGTTGCGTATCAGCTGTTTTTACTACTTGCTTTTTTAAAAGCATGAAACTGCTTCTAAGATGTGCTATAAATTCTTTTACTGTTTTTCATCCCAGTGCAAAGATAAGTAAACTGTTTTGTGAACATTGATGAGTTTAGGATTCTATACTGCATGTTTCCTCTGTTGGAGACAAAATTTAAATTCAAACCAGGCCCTCCCTAGGGTGACTGGTTCTGTTTTCTGCTAAATCAACTTCATGTAAGATTCTTTGCATTGTTAACTAATCACCATTTAGATATTTTGAAGATTGTTGCATTTCATCTAATCTGTGTACACAGCATTGGTTCTATTTTTGAATACTTGGGTCATTTTGTGTCCTTGGCAACCATGAGATGCTAAGAATAGCCCCATCGGCTTCAAAACCTATCCTATGGATGCAGAAGACATTGAGGGAGGCAAAAGCTCAGAGGAAGCCCTCAAGTTTAGTGGCATCTCAAGTTGAATGACTTTCAGGCCACAAGGTTGGGAAAGGCCTGTTGCCACCAATTAGGACAGACAGCACTCTCTGGACTGACTAATGATTGATTCTGTATAATGACCAGCATAGCAAATGGAGAAGTCTAACTTCATACAAATAGCAACTATTCTGTGCTACCCTGTTTTCCTGAAAATAAGACCTAACCTGAAAATATGCCCTAGTATGATTTTTCAGGATGCTCATAATATAAGCCCTACCCCAAAAATAAGCCCTAGTTAAGTAAAACCTTGCTACACCATTGTGCAGCAACCAGAAGAAGATGACATGGCTGTATCTGAATAAATGTAGATTGTTGTACATGAAAAAAATAAAACATCCCCTGAAAATAAGCCCTAATGTGTTGTGTTTTTTTTGGAGCAAAAATTAATATAAGACCCTGTATTATTTTCGGGGAAACATGGTAGTATACATGTTTGAAACAATCACATACATCCTTTATATCCTATGGATTCCAAATAATACTAAGTACTGCCAACAGTACACAAGGTGGTTTATTGGACTGAATAGTGAACTAGGACTTGGGAGATCCGGGTTTGAATTCCTGATTGGCCATGGGAATTCGCTGTATGGTTTAAAAAAACAATTAAAAAAATATAGGCAAAAAAAAATCATATCTGCAGAAATATGGATATTAACTCTTTCCTTGACTGTTTAACTAAAAGCTATTGTGGCTTTTACATGCTACAAAATTCTATTAAGTTTCCTTTCCAAACATATTGTTTCTTCCATTTCTTTTGGGGGGAAACCCACCCACCCACCCCCGCTTTTGTAGGAATCAGTTTTCTTTCTTTAGGCTGTATTAATTATACAGTCATCTAAGCTATCACAACAACAGCCTCTTTGTTGTCATTGTACTCGAGCAAACTGATAATGGGCATGCATGTGTATTTCCTAATCAGGCAATTCAAGTTTTTCATTCCTAACGTGGCTTGAAGAACATCAGTTGTCAGCATAAGATCGTAGAGACTGGTTTGGTATCCATAAAACTAGAGCAGTGCGTATCTGGAATTTTGTGGCAGTTCCATGTTTAGAAAAACCTTCATCTCTTCCTTGCTTCACCCGCTTGTGGGATGTTTGCATGGTAGCCCTCCAAATACAGGCACCACAGATAAGGAAGGCAAAGTGGGGTTGTGTCCATTGCTCCTGCCTCCCCTGGATGTGTATGGCCCATGCCCAGGGCCTTTATTGGGTGGATAGTAGGGATTACAGGTATGTGCATATTGGGACTGGCTCAACCACCCACCCCAGTGCAGAGGGGTCTCTTGTGAACAGCCCTTTGCTCATGGTGGTACCTGCTCATTTAACTGAGGGGCCAATATTCCTAGGTTAGAGATTCACTGTTTGTTATTTCTTTCCACAAAGCAACTAAGGAGACAGTGGCTGAAATCTGGTAGTAAGTTGTAACAAGAGTAGGCCTACTGAATCAATGAAATTAACCAAGGAAATATAATCACCAGTCACCAATGAGTCTACTCTAGTAGTGACTTACTACTGGGGTTCAGCAAGGTTTTCTTTGTTTCCCAGAGTGAGGAAGGTAGCAGAAAGTACTGTCTCTTGTTATTTAAATCTGTCTGACTCAGAATGTTCATTATCAGACTCTCTTCGGCAGGTGCTTCCACCTCCAGAGGTTCACCAGCTGGCAACCAAGGAAAGGGTGAGCTCGCTGGTAATGCCCAGCTTTGGAATGCTTCTATCAAGGTGCCTAGGCCAGAATTTTTAGATAGGAAGATGTTTTAAAGTTTGCTTACTGCCTTATTACTTTTCATGTTGATTAGCCTGTTGGATTTTTCT
This sequence comes from Intellagama lesueurii, assembly GCA_037013535.1. Taxonomy (NCBI): domain Eukaryota; kingdom Metazoa; phylum Chordata; class Lepidosauria; order Squamata; family Agamidae; genus Intellagama; species Intellagama lesueurii. Next base: position 92,991,445 of record JBAJHW010000003.1, on the reverse strand, counting down.
TGCTAATTCTGTTTTTTATTATGCTTTTCTGTAAGCCACTTCAAAAATATTGGCTGAAACTTTATTGCTTAGAAATAAGTTGCACTAGAGTAGGCCCATTTGAATGACTAGAACTTATGAAGGAGTTGATTCAGCAAGTCACCACTGAATAGTGGGTCTACTCTAGTGTGTGACCCACCTTGCTAAGCAACAAGATTTCAGCCTTTATACGAGCCTCTATATCGTATTAACTAATGTGATATAGTTGTCTTGAAGTAAATCAGGAACATGACCAAAGCATCCTTGTCTATAGTGAATAGTAGAGATGGGCACAAACTGGTTCATCCCAGTTCGTAAAGGTGCTGCTGTGCCCCTCCCCAACCTCCTCTGGCTCAGTCAGCTACTTACCAGGCCCAGCTTGCTTGCTTTTTCCACCTCCTCAGCTAATCTCCCAGTCATGAGCAAGAGTACAGACTTCGCTGCCCTGCCCTTTTGCCTGAGTGGGAGATCAACCAAGAGGGTGGGGCAGAAAAGCCTGAGCTGTTGCAGGGATGGGAAGATCAGTTGCCGCAGGTCAGATTCATATCCCTGGAGATACAAATACGAATAGCCCATGTCTAATTATGATATGTACTTTTTATAAATAAACAAGCAATTACATAAAATTTAGTTTGCATTTTCTTTCAGTTTTTTTTAAAAAAATAGTAGCTCTATTGCTTAATTGCTATCCTAGTCTTTTTGACTGACCAGTAGGATGCAAACATAATGAATATTTTAAAGCCCCATTGAAAGTAGAAATTGTAATCAGTGCACCAGACATGATTATTTCTCAGCAGGATTTTCCTTTATTTTCTTAGACTTTAAAGGCTAAGTAATTTAATGATAAGTCATTGTGCTGTACTTAAAAACAGTCTGTACTTTTAAAAAGAAATTTGTTCAGCTTGGTTTGTAGTAGGGTTGGAAAAAACAAAGCAAAATAAAAGGAACTGGTAACATCCACTTTGGGAAACCAAAATGTTGGGATGTGTAAAAATTGTGAGACTGATTGAGAAGGTAGGAAAATGAGGTCTGTGAGAGAGAAGAGTCATGTGAATTGAGTTGTGTTTTGGGATATGATGACTTAAGAAGCTGGCAGAAGAACCATGTTGGATTAGACCAACACCTTAAAGCAATGAAGAAACTAGTATGCCAAAGCATGTTGCCACTGACACTGGAAATAAATGTATAGCCATCTTGACTTGTAGTTGTAGCCACTGATAGACCTATCGTTAGGCACAGAAAACTATTTCACTGGATTCAGCAGTCTCAGTGAGAGTAGCCTCCTTCCACGCCTTAGTACATAGTACCATTGACCTCAGTGGTTCTTCTCTAAATGAAATCTTGGTATCTAATGTTAGTTAGTAGTCTGTGTTGAATAAATTAGTGTAGTATAACATCGTTGACAAGTATGCTATTTCTGCTCCTCAGTTTTCCCTGATAAACAGTTTGTTCCAAGCCATTCAAAATAATTCCATGCTGTCCTGTTAGCATGTTAGCATTCACTGATCTTCATGACGATTGTTATCTGAGACATCAGATTTCCTGCATATCTTGTTGCTTAATAGTCTCAGAAGGTCACGACAGGTGTGAACAAATTAGGAAATCGTTCCGGGTGTTGACTTGCTCCTTGCTGCTTGCTTTTCCATCTGTAATGTCAGATGGACATAATGTCAACAATAAGCATCATTCCTACCCACACTGAAAGAATTTTCAAATTCATGAAGTTTTTCCCCTGTTTCCTTCTGTTCTAGCAAAGAAGAAATGACAAACACCTTTTTATTAGATGCTTCCTAGAAAATGGAAAAAGTCACAGAGCAATGGTGGTTCTACCTTAAGAAGGGGATTTAGAGATGTCATCCAGTTTTCCCAGTGAAGATAAAATTAAAGATGCTGGCTAAGTGTGCAGTCCCATTGACAATTTGAATCAATTCCTGTTTTACGTTTTGAAAAATCAGGTTTAAGTCATGTGGTATATAAATCAATAGCCGCATTCACTTCGACTGAAATTAAATTGATTTATTTCTGGTAATTAAAACTGTTTTTGGCAGTTACACCGATGGAATTGACTCATTTCCTTTCTATTTTAGGAGCATGCTTTTTATAAACTTTCTGACTTTTTTAAAAAAATAAGTGATACAGCAATAAATTGATGTATTCATCTGAGAACTTATTCATAATGTCAGAAGGCAGTCCTAAAAGATTGTATTGATTAAGTGATGCAGCAATAACCTTTTCATACACACACATACAAAAGATCACGGTGATAGTACACCAAGTGATGCACTGCTAAACATTTCTACAACCTTTTTTTAAAAAAAAGGAGAGGAGAAATCATGATGTCAGTGCATTCAACAGGGGCACAAAGTAAATCAACAGCGCTGTCCACAGCCACTACACCGAATTGTATTAAATCAATTTTGAAGCAAGGTATTTTAAAAAGTCCCTGCTAGCCAGTTGGAAAAAGATCACCCTTGTTTGTGGCTCAAATAAATCAGTTTCACCCATGTGTTGTGTGCATGATCATTTATAAATCTATTTAAATAGTGCTTTAATGAATTTAACTGTAGTTCTTATTGTCAGGACCAAATCTCCCTAAGGAGTATGGGTCCTTCGGTCAGGGAGTCCCTCAGCCACAAATCTACCACCTTTACTCTGGGGCAAGTCCTCAACCTCCAGCAGTGCGTAGCCTTTGCGCCTAGAACAAGCCTGACCTTAAAAGAACACTTTACTTTTACTCAGTACTTTGCAAGTACAGCCACATGGGCCTTGTGATTCCTAATAATTCACAACAGCTCAGTTAATTAGGACTTCTCTGGTAGCTAGTCAATGGCTGTTACCACTCCTCTGGATTTAGCCAAACCCTGCTGATCCAAGAGACAATCCTTGGTGAAGATTTTTATAATTATTTTTTATTAAGAAAATATAGTTTCATAGAACCAGTTTGTTTTTGCTCAAGCATTAGCATAAAGAACATGTTCAAAAGATTACCATAATTAAATACAACTAATTCCCATTAAAAATAACAAACACTAAAACTGGGCTAAGGTGGGCTAGCCCCACCTCCTTCTTCTCTTACCTACATCCTCTGTCTTTCAAGCTACATACACAATCAAGTTCTCTTCTACACCATGATAATGGTGATGAAGAATCTCCCTCACATAACCCATCGTCCATTTTCTACATTCCTCGGACCTCCTTCTTCATGACCATAAACCAATCAACTCAAAGAGGCGTAACTGTCCATTCCGCCCACAATTGTCATGGAGATGCAGGTGGTTTATCTCCATTCCAATTAGAAAAGAATTTGTTGGGTCTTTGCGCTGGGCCTCCTTGTCCTTGCATCCTTATCAGGTTTCACGCTGTACCAGGCTGGCTGTAAATTAAGAAAAACAACCTCTCTGCCTTTCTCACATTCCCATGTCTTCAACTCCTTTCATTTTTAAAGCCTAACCGACTCCATTGACTACAAGTCCCACTCTCCTTTAATCCCTGACTACAAGTTCCACTCTCCTTCAATCTCATGACACTTGTTGCCAGTGGAACCGCACTCAATGGAAGGATGGATCTGTCAGTTTCATGTTCTCTCACACTTATTTTTGTAGAGGAAAAAAAATCTTAAATTCTAACCCTGGAAATTAAGAAGAAATTTAATATATTCTTATCACAAACAAACAGTATGAAACAACCATCTTCACTGGACAAATTCAATGAGTGCAGCTTTTTCTAGTATGGAGAGTCTCATATGTACCTGACTGCCATCTCACTATTAAAAGATAAACCCATCAGGGGAAGAAAGGTGGCAACTTTAATTCAGCACCACAAATATGGTTAAAATTTACAGGGATTAAAACTCAGACACTTGATTTATTTATTATTTAAAATATTTTTACCCTGCCTTTCTCCTAAAAAAAGGACCCAAGATGGCTTACATCATTAAAAAAGACAATATTTGAAAGCTAAGAACAGTAAGTTATTCAAAATTAAGAAAGAATTAAATAAACATTATGTTAAGAACAAAGCATTCAAAGCTTTCTGCCTGGATAAATGAATCTGCCAGTTCCACTGGCTCCTAAATTTAATTCTTATAATCTCAAATTAATCTTTTAACAAAATTGATAATTCCTTCAGATGGTTGATAGAAAGAAAGCTAGTATAAAGGCTAGGGAGTTCTCAATTCATATCAGCAAATATTCAGGTAATAAAGTCCAAATTTCTTAAGAAAGGCTGATCCTGTTGTGTTGGTTGGTTTTCATACTATAGTTTTTAGAGGCTTTCTGGCAATGACCGCATAATTAATTGTCAAATGAAGAACTCGCACATTTCCTTACTGAGGAGATGTGTAAGTTGCTGCATTCAGATTGGGAAACACATGCCATTCAGTGTGCATGTTAATGTCTGAAGCCACCTGAATATACAACATTTTCCAAAGAAAACTCTCTTGGGATGGTAAGATCGAAACAATCCAAATGCAGAGCAGTTGGTTGAGGATTTCCCTGAAGGTTCAACAGCTTAGTTATCGTTGCAGATACTCGACCCAGCCCATAATGATGATTCTCTTGATGTCTGCCCTGCCACAGAGAATGGCAATTAAAATGCAGGAGATTCAGGAAATCGGAAGGTTGTTCAGTATTGGCTTCAGATACAGCCAAGACAAGAAAATTCCACTTTCTTTGGGAACTGATGGCTATGAATTGAATTTTGTACTTTGCAAAGCTATAAGCACAGTGTGATGGGAATTACACCCTCCTCATCTTTTGGGATGCCCTCTACTTACCACATTAATGTCTTGTTAACTTTTATTTTGTAACAGAGGTGGGCAACTGTGGAAAACTGGACAGTCATTTTTTCCAATCCCAGGGCCCACCAGTGGCCCCGCGCCCCCTCCTGCTGAAACTGAGGATGACTGGAGGACCATTTCCCCAGTCTCTTTGGCCAGACACCAATGCGCTTCCAGTTACGTGAGTGATTCTGTCTTCTCTTCACATCCACAAGGAGGCCTCCTTGAATACCTTTAAAAACTAGTTGCTCCCATTGAGCAAAGAATGGGTATGCAATGGGGCAAAATGGCTTAAAGGTAGCCAGACAAGCTGCCCTTGGAGGTTGGCCTTACCTGTTCGTTTCTTTCTTTCTTTGTTTGTTTTTTCTCTCCCACCCAACTAGTGTCATAGCCACTACTCTGGGTGGCAAACAAATCATAATAATACAAGACAAGCAATCCCAATAACACCCACATAATCAGTAAGCATAAAGCATAATAACAAAAGATAAAATAATTAATAAAAATTAAAGGCTATAAAATATTTAAAATATTAGGCAGCAAAAACAGGACAGGTTAACAAACAGAAGCGGGGGGAAAGCCCCATCGATTGTCCAGATTACTCTGGGGCAAGGCCATAGAAGCCTTGTGAGAAAAGCCAAGTTTTAACTTGTCTCATAAACCCAAGGAGGGATGGGGCTAATCGTACCTCAGGCGGGAGCAAGTTCCAAAGTGATGGAGAAAGCCCAATTTTGAGTGGCAGATTTTCGGGCCTCCCTTAGGGTCACCACCTGCAACATCCTAGTGTATGTGGTGCGGGTGGGATGGGTAGAGGCACTCAGACAGGTAGCAAGGTCCTAAATGTTTAAGGGCTTTAAATGTTAGCATAAGCACTTTGAACTTGGTGTACAGGCAGCCAGTGCAGATGCACCAGGACAGGTGAAATATGATTGAATTGTGATGTTTCAGAAACCAGCCTGGCTGCTGTGTTCTGCACTTGCTGCAGCTTCTGAACCACCTTCAAAGGCAGCCCAATGTAGAGAGCATGGCCACAGCTGAGATCTGATTGGAAGAGCCGGGTCCAGAAGCACACCCAGATTTTGCACCTGATCCTTCGGGGGAGAATGACCCCATCAAGACCAGGTAACAGTCACCTAATCGGTCAGGGGTCCCCCCACAACAGCAGGACTTACATTTTGTCAGGATTTAACTTCAACCTGTTAGCCCTCATCCAGTCCATGACATCAGTCAAGCAGCACTCCAGGGTCTGCACAGCTGAGGAGATTGTGCACCTGTCAAAGTTACGTTGGGTCACTAACACTCAGCAACACTGTCCAGACTTTCCTGTTGTGGGTAAGCTCCAGGAGGGCCAAATGCGCTAATAGCTGGGGAAAATCTTCCTTCCTGGTGCTCTCCCGACATCTTAAGTCACTCAGACTAAGCAGTGCTCCAGGGAACTACCAAATATCCACAAGGTTAAGCACTTTGGCTCTCACATCAACCCTGCAAGATAGGAAGATCAAAAGCACCACAAAATATGTAGGCTCCATGATTGAGGAAAAGCCTGGATTTTAGTACCAACAACCCTCTTTACTCCAAAATAACTGTAACATTTTATATTTTATTAAAAGAGGTCAAAAGGGTCAAGAAGAACACAGTTTACAAACAATTTCAAAAGTAATGATCAAAAAGGTGTGGAGCAAATAATCATGCAAAAAAGGTTTGGGGCAAGAACAATTCCCAGAATAGTCTCACAAGAAAATAAGAAAGCTGGCTATCCCAAGCTAATACTCACATTATGGCAGAACTTCAGCATAGTTCCAGAGCATATGTAGAGTGCAAGTCAGGCAGCAGATGAACACAGCATCCTCCTAAGAGATAACTAAGTTATTCGAAGTAACTTGTTTTCCATTTTTATAGCCAACATTCCAGTTGCTAAATCCTTTCAGGAGATCCAGAAATCAGGTGCTGAACTGCCCTGAACCATCTCCAAGAGAGAGTCACTTCTTTATCCCTCCCTTCACTTCAACTGAAACCATTCTTGCTAATTAGCTGTGTACCAAGGATCAAGCTCTGGCCTTAAAGCTTGCTTTCTCACCGAGATAAGGAACAGGTGTTGCAGCTTTCCAGATAACACCAAGCACTTTCTCCCTCTTCTCCTGATCAGCACTGTCCCAGGCATGAGATACAAGGCTTGTGTTTCCAAAGGGCAACCAAAACCAGGATCCCTATTTTTCAGTTTCTTGACAGTACTCCATTTTACAGGCACCAGTAATGTAGTAGATTACTCTCACAAATCTTTTCATTTCATGCTGAAGGAAAGACTGGCATTGAGATGGAAGTTCTAAGGTGGCATTTCCTCTGTGTTATTCAGCACCTCTCCTGGACATCCTTCCCTCACTGCAGGTTCCCATATTCTCAGAAGACGTCCCAGAGGCATATGTGAGCTATCACAGGTTTCCTTGTAAGCTGATCATTTTCTATAAATACTTCTTGGCTCTAAAGCACCAATCACCAAGATGCTTACCAGCACATGAAGCAACCCATCTGGCCCACCAGGAGATCTTGGATGCCCACAAGACTTCCCACCACTGAGCAATGGTGCTCTTAAGCTTCTCTTTCAAGTGTTGTGAAAAATGGGGGAAGTCATAAAAAGCTGAGGGAAGATCAGTTGCTGCCAGGATGCTACCAGTTGGCCATTGCTGTAACACAAGATAATCATAAGACCCAGTGTGCCACACTGCAGTGGATTTCCTGTTTCTGCAGTGAGCCTTGGAGTTCGTGCCAGCTCTGATATTCTGTGATTAGTCTGGGTTGGATGAGATCTGAACTAGTCCCACCATGTTTATGGAGGCTCTTACTATGTGAGACAATCACAGTTATTATGGAAGCTAAGCTGTATAGCTAAGCTAACATTGAACAGCTAGAGCTGGACACACACACACACACACACAGAGAGAGAGAGAGAGAGAGAGAGAGAGAGGCTTCCAATACTTGGAATATGCATTCTGTTGCAAGTTGTGTCATTGGCTAGATTAACTAGAGAGAGCTAAGGTGTTTCTGCAGATGTCTGTTAATCAATCCACAGTTGGTGCTTTACAAAATTTCCAGCTGGACTCATCTTGTCAAGTACAGCTCCAAACTTTTAATCCAGACATTTCTCCATAATGCATGGAACTGACTTACTGTGAAGTAAATACATACGTCTAATCTACTGCTGTCTAAACCCATGTTGCAGCACAGTTGCTTTGTGTCCCTAAACATTGCAAGACAGGAGAGCAGCTGGCTAAAGACACAGGCATTAACTATCCTAATTAATATCCATGACAGTGTTTCTTCTTCCCATGACTGTCACCACTCTGATGGCTGATATTAGGTCTAGTATCAGAGGCAATATGTCTCTCAACATATATGCCTGGGGTACACAAGCAGAAGGGTGCTCTTCAACTCCTGTCCTTCTTGTGCTGTAGGCATCTGTTTACTTCCTGTGAGAACAGAATGATGAACTAGAGAGGACTTTGGTGTCCGATGCTTAGTGAGCCTTTTTGGTGTGCCAGGTTCAAGTGTGGGAGCCAGGGAAGGAAAAACAAAGAACACGGATGCTTAATAAATTAGAAGGGCAGCAAATAGAAGAGTTACAGGGGCATTCGTAGAGAGAGAGGGCAATAAACAGGAACTTGGATATAGTCGTACTGTATGTAAGTGAACACTAATTCTAAATATGTTTAGGTTTCTCTTGAATGCTTAGTCCAGACAAACCAGGCTCAAACACACATTTTAAAAATGTATTCGGTTCAGCAGGAAACATCTCTTCCACCACCTATGTGGCAAGCGTTCATCATCTGATAATGTCTATAAGATAAAATTGGCTTTAGGTTGTCACTCATTTTTATGTGCATTTTTATTACTTATGTGAAGGCTTTTTGTTTACTTGATTATAATAATAGTATTATGATGTTCTGTGCATCTTTGGAAAGAAGAATGACTGTAAATGAAAGCAATAAATATATAAAATAGATAATTAATTCCCTTCCTCACAAGGCCAACCTCACCCTGAAAAGGTGGAGGGATTTTTGGTGTGTGTGTCTGTGGGGGGGGGGGGCGCACAATGGAATAGGAGTCTGGAGAAGAGGGAGCAGAACACTTTTTGTTCATTTCTTTTACAAAACAGCAGACAGGTGGGCTCTGTCACCACTTCAAGTGGTTGCAGACATGCAGGTAGCAACCTGGCTGTGTTTTTCATATCCCATAAATTACACACTTGTTTGCTTGTTTCCATGAGGATGAGCTGTTTGTGGTCTTCAGATGCACTAGACTGCAACTGTCATCATCCCTCACCAATTGCCTAAAGTTGCAGGGGCTGATGGTTGTTGCAGTCCAACAACAACTGGAGGGCCAACCCCTGGTTTTCACTATTTATTAGATACTCCAGGCCAAATGTTCTCTGGGAAAAACACACAGGTTACCGGAAAGCCCAATGAGAACAAAAAATTAAGTCATGACTGGGGGCAATCATCTTTTTTTCTCAACTGGAATTGATGTGCATGTTATGTGCTATCAAGTCAGGACAGATTTATTCCAACCTAATAGAACTTTTAAAGTGAACTATTTAAGGTGTAGCTTTACCAGTTCCACACACTCCATGAGTTTACACGGCTGAGCTGGGATTTGAATCCAGGTCCCCTGAATCCTCTTACGTTACTCTATCCACTAACTACACTGGCTATGCTGGAATGTATACCAGGGGTCATTTTGGTTGCAGTTCCAGCAGTTCTTGAAATGGCAAAATCTCTCTCTCTCTCTCTCTCTCTCTCTCTCTCTCTAAAAAGGAAGAAGCCTAGAGCTACCTGCTAGCAGTACCCTCCTCAAAGATTAGTAGACCTCTCTCATTGCTGTTCTTTTCCTCCAAGACCTTTTGCCCCTTCTCCTCCTTCAGTGAAAAACTGCAGGACAGATGCTAATATAAAATCAAATCTACAAGTCAAAACACTTCCTTTTCCATATCATCCCCTGGAATGACAGAAGACTAAAAGGTACTCCTGAGCACTGGATATGGATTAGCAAGCATATGTCAGATTATTTTAAAAATCTAATTAAGATACCTTGCTCAACCACAGAGAGCCCTTATAATAAGGAAGGGAAGAGGAGAAAGAGGAACCTTGTTCTATACCATCATTAAAAGCCAAGTCTTGATGGCTTTTGCAGAGGAAGGAGAGACTAATGAGCTTTTTGTTAGAGAAATTGGCAATTCACAGGGGTGTCCTCAACCTTCATTGCAGAAATGCCAGCATTAATTCCTTGGCTCAGATTAAGAATTAGCTAAATATTCTATAGCAAAGGGTTATATTGCTCATCTGTAAGAGGTGGATGGTTTAGACTCAACTTGCACATAATGCATGTGGCACCTTCCCCACAAGACTGTGTGCCAGACTTGAGTGTGGACATACAAATGGGCATGGAATTAGACCCTTTTTCCAGGCAACAAAAGGTGTCCTAAGAACCTGCCATAAAGGCATGCTCTGAGATGTATTGCTCTGATGGTGACCAAGAATGATCTCAAGACAGACTACAACACATATCAGCAAGGGTGTGAGAATTGACTCTAAAAATAATTTATAGATGGCACTACAATCCACAAGTTCTCAAAATATTGTAAGGAATTTCGCTGTTGGGCTGGAGGGGACAACAGATCCAAAGGCATGCTGGCTTGTATGTGGCTGGAGCACCCAAAAGTACGAAAACATTGACAAGATCTAGCAAAGCAAATTAATGGAAGAACTGGTCAGTCAATAGAACTTGGTGGTAAATAATTTCTATTTTCTGCCTTCAGGGGACAAAAGGAAAAGCTGATGCACTAGAGACCAGTTAACATACAGTTAGCAGCAGGAACAGACTTTATGAGATACTGAAAGTATTTGACCAAAACCATCCAGCAGATGTGGACAATGGGAACTTTTAGCAAACTAGCACAACTAACTACAGGGGGCAACAGGACAGAAAAAGAGAGAGAATCAGTGGTATCCTTTCACAGAGTACATGAGAACACACAAATCCAATACAGAATATTCTGGACTGATGAGATAATACAAGTAGTTGTGAATTCAAAAAGTCTCTCTCAAATAAATTGAGAATACCAGAACTGTGGACATTTTTAATGTAAAGTAAAGCCTTATTTAGTTGAAATTTGTACAAGGATTAATGCAGTGAGTACACTTTGTGAAATATGTGTTAAAATTCACGAAAATTTATAAGGAAAGAGGTAGATTGAAAAATTTAAATCTTTTGTTATCAGTAAATCTTATTTTTTTAAAAAGATAATGACAACATTGAGAAACCATTTGCCAATATGGCCAGAGGCTATGCTAGGAGCCACTCAAGTTATTCAGTCCAAAAATAACTTTTTGAGGCTTTGTTATCATTGACTTCTTAGGAACTATAACTCCAAACAAGTTGTCTTATCAGATAGCTGAAGCTAGACAGGGTTAGGCCCAGTTACAGCTGGGATGAGAGACTAGCAGGTAGTGTCAGGAGTCTCCAAGTAGTGCTAGGGAAGAATCCTGCCTGAAGCCCTGGAGAAGTGTTGCCAGTCAGAATTGACAGTAATGGGAGAGGTGAAGCCCTGATCTAATTAGCTATGAGGCAGCCTGCTGACATTCCGATGTCATGTCAAGGGTGAGTGTCTGAACCACCATTGAGCCTTTCCTACTTTAGGAAACTCTCAGTAGGATGTAGAGTGCAGATACTGTACTGTATCTACTTTTAGTATAAGAAGGGTAAAGGGAGCAAAGTGGGGTGGTAGGTGGAGGGTTTGCCAGTCTTCTCTTTCCAACCATGTTGCTACAAAACCAGTGTTGAATTTTTAGCAGGGCATTAGAGATACTACAAGAAATGTAAGATGGTTTAGCAATTTACATTGTGACTTAACTCTGACTCTGAGTAAATATAAGTAAATGTGCATATCACTGCACTAACAACAATACCCCATTCCAAAATCTTTGATTAACAGTTTAAAACAATTGCCAATAACTGCAAATTTGCTTCTGGAAAATTCAGAAAAAAAGAGAGTGATTTTGTGAACATGTCATCCCACCTGCAAATTTTTGGATCTTGTGAATGAATGAACTTGGGCAATCAGGTAGAGTTTTACCTCCACCCCGACCCCCACCTCACCCCCATGTACCACTGACTCTCAACAGGTCCCTGCTAAGGATATCTGGGACGTATGGGATGGTTGCCTTCTCTACGGCAGTATCCTGGAATGAACTCTTCATCTAAAGCAGAAGACTGGAGAAACCCAGAGGGGTGGAAAGGAGAGAAAGATGGGGGAAAACAGCCAAGAAATCTCCCACTAGGAGAAGGATAAAAGTGAAGCAGAGGAAGAGCTGGAGACACCCATAAGTTTTTAGGACATGATTCTTAATTTTTAGGTCTGGCCCTTTGCTCTGTGCCAAGAACCAGCAATGCTGAAAAAAACAACAACAGCAACAACATTGTTGGTTGTATATATAATAGAAATGATTATGATGATATTTTGTAGCTACAAAAAAGCTACAGAAATGGCAAGATTAGGAACAGCATATCTACTACATCAATATATAACAGATACTTAGGTTTTTGGTTAAAACTTGTATCTGTTATGTAATACCAGTCAATATTTTTATAATTTTGATTGACTGTGCCTGGTATGTTTTAATCATCATCATCATCTACCTCATTGGTTCCCAACCTTGAGTAACCCAGGTGTTCTTGGACTGCAGTTCCCAGAAGCCTTCACCACTAGTTGTGCTGGCTGGGAGTTTCTGGGAGTTGCCATCCGAAAACACCTGGGTAACCTCAGGTTGGGAACCACTTGTTTACCACCTCATTATAGGATTCCCCTCTTTCCCATTTCACTAAGGTACTGGCCTCAAAGCAACAACTAACAACCAAATTTGTTTTTAGCTCAGAGCCCCATAGATCCAAGTGCATACCAGTTACAGCTTGCAGAGTTTTTAAGTAGGCTGTCTTGTACCTGGCTATCAACTGTTCTCTGAGACTAACATATAGGAGGCAATGCGGTTGTCTTGGTGACCAAAAGGTAGGACTATAAATGCAGTGGTCCTTTTCATTTACTTAAATGTGCAAGTTACATAAATGATTGTACGGGAATATTGGAAAGGCTGTCTATTACCATGTACATTTATGTATAATATTATATAGCAACTGTGTCACCCATAGTGGAGCCACTCAATGAACTAAGAAATTCCCAGAGTGCCTAACAAAATATATATCAAAATGCTATATATTTCCAGCAGCTCTGGAAAAGTCTTTTTCTATTCAATTGGATATCATTTTTTCCAGGAATGAAAATCCAAGCTATTTCAGAGCCCTCCCCTCCCCTTTTCTTTGTGCAAAATGTCCATGGGAGAGCTGATCAGATTAAACTTTAACTGCTGCATTTTCGGGCCTTGCATTTTCCCCAGTGACACAAATTTCAGAATTCCTTTAATGCATTTGTGTCATTATATAATTAAAAGTCCATTTCCTAAGCAATGCTGCCTTCACATTTCCTTTCAACTATCAGCCTGCTATAGGTGTTAGCAAATAATTAAGGCTGGATGTTAAAAGGCAGATCAAGATTTAAAAATATATTTGGCAGGTGTGGGCTTAGATTTCCTGGAGCAATTGGAGAATTCTCTCCTGACACCTTTTCAGTGCCTTAATGTCCATGGATTAGTTATGGTGCAATCCCATTTATGTTATTTAGGGCCACATTAGACAATACATGAATTCCACACCTAGGAGCAATAATATTGATAAGATTGTGCCACAACTAATGTATGTATGGATGAGAAGATGCTGAAAAGCTCCCAAAAGGCCAGCACTTGCTAGATGGATTCCAATCTTTATGTATCTTTGAACATTCAGGCGTAATTACAACCTGACAATTAGTGTAAAGCAGAGCAGAGCAGCCTTAAGATGGACAGAATGTCACTATATTCCAACCCGAATTTCCCTCAATCCACATTTGACAAATCAGCTTGATTCTGTTTTATGATTGGTCAACTGAAAGATAGTACAGTTTTGTTTGGGTTTTTTGTTGTCTCAAGGTACATAGTTGGGAAAGATTCCCATTTCCGGAGAAATAATGTGTGATCTGACCTTCAGAAGCAAATCAGGACACTTGAGAAATTCAACCTTTATGAATTCTGATGTGGTCTACTTTTTCCAGAAAGGCAAATATGCAGATCAGGACTTAGTTGTCCATCATACTGCATACTTCCCAAATATTCCAGTGCAACTTAAAAATGTATCAAAATGAATTCCCTTTAAAAATGGTCTCTTGCCTGAATATATTATAAAGGTATATTCTGGGAGAAGTTACAATTACAATGCAATACTTTTGGCTAAGATCAAGTGTAGACAACTATATATGTCTACTTAGAAGTTAGACCCAGTGGGGCTTAATCCCAGGTAAGTGTGCAAAATATTGCAACCTTAGCGATACCCCTTTTAAAAGGAGTTCGAGATTGCACCTGGAAGGCATCCCCTGGGAGGCAAGGAAGTACTTCAAACCTGCAGAAACTGGGAGTGACTCATTTTGATGTTAAATACCCTGGAAATAAACCCAATGGTAAGGCTTACTGGATGAATGGGACTGGTTAAAGCCCTATTCATGTTCTGTGAGCAAAGAGGGGAGCTCTGCCCCCTCTATCATAGCTCTGAGAGCTAGATCTAAAAGGGTAGCCAGTTCTAGACCTGCAGAGTGGGGATGCTTAATATCATTTTCATAGTTAGTACATCCCCAGTTTATGGACCATGTCTCCATATGGTTGGGAGAAGACATCTGAATTATTTCATAAAGGCAATTTGATTGAAAAAGAGCACGGCAGTGACATCTGGGAGGAAATAAGTAAATAGTTGTCTTCAAATTGTACTGCACTGGTGAAATAGCTTGACAAAAGCACTTCCAGAAACCAGCTCAATATGGCTTTTTATGAGGCACTGCATGGCTGAGACATTTCAAACTGATATTTCTGATTAGAAGAATAGTCTTGGGATCCTGCAGCCTAATGAAACATGCAAACAAAGCAATACACTTTGTTCCATTCTTTATATCAATATCTAGACTGAGAGCTATTTGTTGTGAGTGCATACCTTAATGGCCCAACTGAGTAAAGACAAATATTTATTAATTTTACTGAAGAAATACATCATAGCAGGCTAATATAGTCATTTAAAAGGGAATGATCACAGAAAAGGTGAAGAGAAGAAATTAAAGTAAGTGAATTATGTTTTCTCCAAGAATGTTGAATGATAAAAACTTCCAATATTATCAGATTTAAAATAAAGCAAAACCAAATATTGTAAATGTATCCTTTCCTTCTAGCATTTCCATCTCCATTACAGTTATTGTTAATTAATTGGTGATACTTTTCTTGCTTAATTTCCCATTGAAGTCAGCGTGTCTCCTGAACTACAATTGTGATGTTCATTTTTGATGGAAGTTGTGTTGGGATCACTGACCCACCCAAAGAGTCTCCACTAGAGCTTAACGCTAGTGATAGAACACTTTTAACTAGTCAATCTGTGTGCACCACCAAAGCTCTAATAAGAGTCTCACTAATATTTCCTTTCAATTTGGAAGATTTTCTTGGGGGATGTGTTTGTGAAATGTCATAGGAGGCCTAGAGTTTTTGTAAGGTTAGTCAGATGTATCAGAGAAGGTGTTTTCATCATTAAGTGAAATGGGTTTTTTGAAATGAATAGAGTCTACCATATGGCAGAGAGGAAAACATACTCCACCCCAGACATTTTCAAACATTTTCAAGCAGACATTTTCATAGGATAAATCTATACAGTGAGAACAGAGAGGTGAGTGGGGGAGACAGAATCTTACTGGTTCTGCTAACTAGTTGCATAAAGGGAGTGAAGGGCTGACTGAGAAGGTGTTTTGGCAGCATAGCAGATGATGGGGTGAAGAGGAACCAAGCTGGGAATTCTTCAGAGGGAATTTTAACCCAAGGCAGGGAAGAATCTGGTGGGCATTCATTTGACGCAGATTTTTCCATACCTGGTGTACAAAAATATCACCAGGATTTGAAAGCACAGAAACAGCCAAGATGGCAGTGTCACAATTGGAAGCAAAACTATCTTAAGAAGTAAAGAACATTCGCTTATCTGCCAGTGAGGTTTTTCAGCTCTGCAAGCTGAAATTAACTTGCTTTTTTTTTGGGGGGGGGGGGACGTTCCAGTGGCATGCCAATTGTGCAAACACAGTAGCTTTGAAGATTCTGAAGGATACTGTTTTATCTTCCTTTTAATTAGTAAGCTGCCTTCTCATCTGTTTTTACCCTAATCAGTGAATTCTGTGTGTCCCAAAGTGTGGTAAGAACCAAGTGAATGTCAGTATTTTATTCAACAACTTCTTTGTCACACAGATCATGCACAAATAAAGCAATGCTATCCTGTGGCTGACAAACACTTCAGTTGGTATGGCAAAGCCAATGACATAATGCTCTCATAGTAGTGGTGAGGATGGCTGCTGCCTAACTCTGTGCACCATGCAACACATCTATCCTGTTTCTTAGAAAACTAGAATAATG
The DNA here is from genome assembly GCA_037013535.1 of Intellagama lesueurii. Lineage (NCBI taxonomy): Eukaryota > Metazoa > Chordata > Lepidosauria > Squamata > Agamidae > Intellagama > Intellagama lesueurii. The sequence goes on along the minus strand of JBAJHW010000003.1, from coordinate 92,975,086 downwards.
GAGTTAAAAGAGCCTATAAGGCCATCGAGTCCAATCCCCTGCTCAATGCAGGAATCCAAATCAAAGCAGATCTGACAGAGAGTTGTCTCTTGAATGCCTCCAGCACTGGAGTGCTCACCACCTCCTGAGGTAATTGGTTCCATTGTCATACTGCTCTAACAGTTAAGAAGATTTTCCTGATATTTAGCCTAAATCTAGCTTCCGGTAGCTTGAGCCCATTATTATGTGTCCTGCACGCTGGAATGATCAAGAACTGTTCCTGCCTTTTCTCTGTATGACTACCTTTCAAATATTTGAAAAGTGCTGTCATATCTTCCCTCAGTCTTCTTTTCTCAAGGTTAAACATTTCTTTCAGTATTTCCTCATAGGGCTTGGTTTCGAATCCCCTGAACATCCTTGTTGCCCTTCTCTGAACTTGTTCCGGATTGTCGGCATCCTTCTTAAAGTGCAGTCTCCAGAAGTGGACACAGTATTCAAGATGAGGCCTCACCAGTGTTGAACAGAAAGGAACAAGTACTTCATGGGATTTGGAGATTATACTTCTGTTAATGCAGCCTAAAATAACATTTGCCTTTTTTGTAGCCACATCACGCTATTGGCTCATATTCAGCGTGTGATCTACAATGACTCCAAGAACCTTCTCACTCGTAGTATTGCTGAGCCAAGTATCCCCCATCTTGTAACTGTGCATTTGGTCCCCGCTCCCAGGTGTAGAAATTTGCACATCTCTGTTGAATTTCATTCTCTGGTTTTCAGCCCAGTGCTCAAGCCTGTCAAGATCTTTTTGAATTCTTTTTGTTTCTGACTTCCAGGATATTAGCCATTGCACCCAGTTTTGTGTCATCCGCAAATTTGATATTTCCTGCATCTATCTATCTATCTATCTATCTATCTATCTATCTATCTATCTATCTATCTATCTATCTATCTATCTATCTATCTATCTATCTATCTATCTATCTATCTATCTATCTATCTATCTATCTATCTATTCTTTCTTTCTTTCTTTCTTTATTTATTTATTTATTTATTTATTTATTTATTTATTTTTTGATTTGATTTGATTTGATTTGATAAGAGCCAATTAAAAACTTGGCTCTTCAGGCAGGCCTTCCCTCCTGTCAATACTTGACTTTATTTTTATTATAATTTTTTGTTTTTTCCATCTTGAGCATTACTAACATGATTGTTTTCAACTGTTTTAACTGTTTTAGTTTTATAATGTTTAATGGAACCCGCCCTGAGTAGACGTTGTCTAAAAGGGCGGGATAGAAATCGAATAAATAAATAAATAAAATAAATAAATAAATTGATTTGATTTGATTTGATTTGTATACCACCCATCCGGCAGCCAAGGCCATTCCCTCTTCCAAGTCATTAATAAAAACGGTTGAAGAGCACTGGGGCCAAGGCTGAGCCTTGTGGTACCCCACTTGTTACCTCATCCCAGTTTGAGAAGGAGCCATTGATAAGCACTCTTAAGTCCAATTCTGTAACCAATTGTATATCCATCTAACAGTTGTTCTATCCAGCCCACACCTAGTTAGCTTGCTAATCAGAATTTCATGAGGCGTTTTGTCAAAAGCTTTTCTTCTCAGAGACATCTGCACACTTAATAACTGATTATTGATGATCCACACATACAGCATCTGACAGCAGCTGAATTAGGGACATAAATTGTTCTGTATAAATTATGATGTGTTTTATTATGTAAAATGCCTTTTTGTTTTTAATATTTTGGTTAGCTCTAGATCTGAAATACTATTCTTGTTAGAGCTTCAAGGCATAGCAGTAGCAGATTTGTGTGCTCATACTTTGAAGAGAGAGAATAGAACTCAAGCAGCTGGATAGGTGCAAGCAAAAAACTACTTCAGTCATAAATTAGGTGTCAGTAGATAGGATACATAAGAAAATGAGTAAGGCTGCAACCCTATACCCATGTAACTAGGGCTAAGACCCTCTGAACTCAGTGGTAGTTGCTTCTGAGTAGCCGTGCATTACATAATGCTAGCTGACCCATTAAAATAGATACTTAAGCAATATGATGTTTAACTGCAAGTATTTGAAAAAAAGAAAATACCTTTCAAACCTCCCCTTCTTCTTTATTTCCACCTAACCTCTTCCTTCCTTGCATCTTCTATTGGTAGTACAACATCCCTATAATTTTAGCCATGTGCCAAATGCTATTAGGCTAGAATATTCTTTCAGCTGTGGAAAGTGTGCCCCAGAATAGGATACTAGAACAAATTTGCTCTGCAGGATAGCCTTAACCTCCCATTGTTAAAATAACAGCTTGGACTTCAGCTTGAGAGAGTACAGATTGTTGACTTGCGCTGTGGAGCTCCTTTGGCCTGCCTTGTATTCAGATATCTCTCTCAGTTTGGAATTAAACCCCTCACAGTCTGTGAGATGATTAGGCGAACATCTGCGTCAGACAGTTGGTCCATGGAATCATGAGACAGGAGCTTTTTCAAGGGAAAGTTTATCATGAAAATGGGACCAGCTAATTCTAATGTGAAAGTAGCAGTGTTAGAAGTATTCTCAATTATTTGTCCACAGACTTAGAGGTCTGGTAAAGCCAGCTGGCCAGTCCAGGTCTTGGATCCAAACCTGCCTCAGAAATAGTTTTTGCCTTCTCCCTTCACTGCTGATCTTGCTACTACCATATGTCATTTTGTGAGTCTCTTATGTACATTTGATATTCAGACATCAACACTGGTGCCCAGGGATGCAATAATCAGTAAAGCTAGCAGACATAGAGAATGAGGTAACAAAAATAACTAAGAAGTTAGAACAACTACTGTACGAAGAGAATGCAGGGTGATTAGTTGCTTTGAGTAACAGAAAGTATGGCAATCGAAGCAAATAGAAGATGTTTGAAGCTCAAAGAATTATTAAGAAATGGTTGCTGTGTCTCGTAACACTGAAATTCAGGTTCACCTAAAGAAAATGGTTAATAGTGGCTGTTGATTTAGGACAGATGAAGGGTGTCTTTCTTCAGATGATATAAAATTAATGTGAGGGGTTTACAGTATATCACAAAATGACCATTGGCTCATTAGCTAGCTCATTCAATGGACCTTTTTGCTCTAGAATCATAAGGTGTAATTTTCCCCACCTTAATTGATCAGCTTCAGAAAAGCAAGGCCTAAATCCAGGGACCGCTATTCTTTATATAGAAATCCATTCTACTCCAATTGATCTTTATTTTTATCTTTAAATTGGATTCATCCTTTGAAGGATGTGCTAAAGAGCAGACAGAGAGGAGACGAGCACAGATTGCTTAATCTCCCCCCTACCCCCAAGATAGCAAATGCTACCCCTGCCTGGTTTCTGGGCTTCTCTTCCCCTGCAAGGGAAAATTCTAAGATTCCAAAGAAGTAGTCATATTTCAGCCTGTTGGCAAAATTAAAGGGGTGGGAGGAAGGAAAGAAAAAGAAAGCAAGGGAGGAGGCAAAACATTGTAGCACTTTAAAGACCAAAGAGCTGACTGGATAGCTCAGTGATTTAGTATTTGGCCGTGGAGCTAATGATTGGAGTTCGATTTCCCAGTGTGCCTCTTGTGAGTAGAGCCAGTCTGTGCAGCTTTCAGCAAGCTGCACAGTCCCAGGGGGCCCTCAAAGGAAAGGAATGGGAACTCATTTCTGAGTATTCTGTACTGGGAAACCCTGAAAAGTATAAATCAGATTTGACTTGAAGGCACATGATTATTATTAAAAACTAATCGTTTTATTTCAATGTGAGTGTTCCAATAAGTTTCTGCTCTGGAGCAAGCTCCATTAGATCCAATGCATTTTATTCCCTGGTCTTGCTGGGTCTGTGACTGTACAATACAGACTGATTGATTGATTACCAGGTAAATGAAAAGCATTGCTTTCAGTCTGAAAGCAGAAACCTATATATATATCTACTAATTAGTAAGCCCAATACATTTTGATGAACCTTATTTCTAAGTAAGCAAGTGTATCATTTCAGCCTGTGTTTGGAGAATGTGGGGAGAAGAGTTGGAGACGATTTTAATTCAAACCCATTCTTTCAAGTGGTCAGTCGCACAGATCGCTTCTATTTGTTCCTTCCAAGGCTGCAAACTATGACATAGGTGGAGAGAGGGTACTGAGTTTAGTTCACACTTTTGTGCCACTTGCTCAAAACAAATGTAAAGAGTTTATCCATCAGAAGTGGAGGTAAAAACCCAACACAAAGACACAAGTGTATATTGGCAGGGATGGCTGAAGTGTCACAGCAAGAGAGTCTGGTTGGAATTTCCCATCAATATTTGAGATACTGAAAGAAGATAATAACTGTGGCTGTCATTGAGGGGTGGGGAAAGGTTTCTTCTCTTCTTTCCCTTCTCACTCCCCTGTGAATATAAACAGTCAGTTTTCACAATACACATGTATTTCTGTTATTTCATTTCAAGGCTATCTTCGAGCATCGCCATCTGTGTAATGAAATACTACTGTCTGAATGCTATATTTACATACGAACCTCCTCAATTCAAAAAGAAAGCATGGAGTTGTTCTGTTTGTTAAAGCGACTCTTAGGATTAGAGCTGATTTCATTATCTCCAATGTTGTTTCCTGTCAGAATAGGCACCTGCTGACTTTGCTGTTCAGACACAACGAACAAGCTGCTGCTATATTCTGTGCCTTACTTGTATTTTTGATTGTCAGTATTATGGTCTACACAGTAATACATTCATTCAGTTGTACTTATGTTTAATGAACTTCTGTTGGCCAATACACACACACACACACACACACACACACACACACAGAGAGAGAGAGAGACTTTATATATATTACATATATATATATGTAAACATGATTTTCAGAAATGAAATCTTTCCGGAAGTACTATTTAAAACCCTGCAGCCCTATTGACTGCCAGTGGGTTGTTTTCCATGCTTTGGCATAAATGTGGAAAATGGGAGAACTCTAGAAATTGCTATTGAAAAACAAAATTAGAAGAGTCTGTTTTACTTGACTCATGTTAAGCTTTAAAATTTTACAAACAAGCCTTTCCTTATCTCCATCTAAAAGGGTTTGCATTGAGTCTGCAAATGCAATCAGTATATATTTTCTAAAGATGACATGTTCAATTAAACTTGAAAACAAGGTTTGCTCAGTCACTGATAAAGTGAAAAACACTATTTTGAGACAGGTTTATGGTAATACTGACAACTTCTGTGTGAAGACTGAAATGCCTCAGAGAGCATTTAAGTTTCTTCACCTAATGAAGTGTAATTAAACTGAATTATGTTGCAGAATTTTGCATTTCTGATCAAATTCCTTTTTGCTACACAGCAGAAGCACAGAGACCCACAGAGGAGAATAGCTTCAAGTTCTCCAGAGTTGAGCCCTTTATTCACTAACACTTAAAGTTTCAGTAACTCACTTTGAGATATTTGTAGAAAAAGGAATAAAAACATGCTTTACTTAAAGTTGTTTGATAATATAGACTTGTGCACTTTGCTTTCTTTACTGCACATATGCTGGCAACTAACTGAACAGATCAACAGCAACTGCTTTCAAGGGAGGAAAGAGAGGAAAAAGAACACTCAGCAGAGAGATGGGGCTTTCTTTTAAATTAAAGACTGGAAGGTACTAACACTGGTTAGTGTTGGATAGACAGACAATCACCTCAGACCAGAAAAGTCCCAGTTCCCGAGTCAAACAAACCACAGGGAACAGGCAAGGTAGTAAATAAACAAGTTATTATTAGAAAAAATCATAGGTTTCCATTTTAACAATAATAACAGAAAACATATCATAGTGTTGTACTGAACCACATCCTCCAATTTCCGATGTTCTCTGTCTTCATTGGGACCAAAGCCAAAATGAAATACAAAAGTCTTCAATTTTTCTGCTTCATTTTCAGGATGTTTCAGAATTTATTTTGCTTTTTGTTTTTGACTGGACTTTATCGTTGTGAAATCTTCAAGGATGCTGTGCTCACTTTCATTTCTACCACACACCTCCCTGTTTCCTCAGAGTGTTTCCTCTTATGGTTCAATAAGTCATAGGTAAAATGAACTATAGCTCAGATAATATGAAGACAGAGCTTGAAAATAGCACATTAATTTTGATGTGAGAATGTTACATTCATTACTTTTTTTTTAATTTACCAAACTGGGACAAATGGCACAGACCAACCTAATGTTTTCAAAATAATATTTTCAAAGGAACATTCATGAGTTTTTCAACTGTTAAAATTGCTCACAGTCATTGCTGTTTCTGTAAACTCCTCTCCCTTAAAGAAAGGCTATATGCACAGGTATTAATTTCAATGCACTTCTTTAGCATGATGCTATAGAAACTGGAAAGCGTAGCCACCTCAAGTATAAGTTCCTCAGTCCATCAGCCTTATTTCTCTGCCCAGGTAAATTGGTCATGGCAATCTACTTCCTACCACATCTGCACAATATTCTCGTAACAGAACCTACTGGTTTCCAGTCTGCCCATGGATAATTTAGAGAAATGCTTATACAGGAGAGAATTCTGCAGCAAAACCAGACCCTGACATTAAGAGAAGGATGAAGCTGGTATGATCTGTATGGCTCAACTACAGCTATCTCCAAAGATATTTTGAAAGAGGTGGCTCTTGTGTTGTGTTTTGCTGTACTAGCCTTGTTGCCCCACAGAGTCTTATGGTGCTTTTGAAGACTGGCAAGATTATGTTAACTAGAAGGCATAGAAGTGAAGGTTGTTTCATCTTTATCTCCACTGGAAGTTTCTCCAGAAAAGCTAGAAGTCAAGCTCCACAAACACTGTTTTGTGGAACTTCCCTCTTCAGACGCAATTCCAAGAAGTCTCAATCTGGGGGAGGAAGGATTTCCAGGGGTAGGGGGACACATATGGCTGATTGCTAAATATGGGTTTGCTAGTATAACTCAAAAGGTAGAAAGGAGAAGAGAATGTGGAATCCTCTTAACACCAGCCAAGCTCACTGGCATGCATGTGGGTTGACACATATTTTGAGCCAGATTGGAAGTGGGCTGCTTGTTACTTAGTTGCACTAGCTGTTTGAGGACTGATACTCCTTTTGAATTGCTCACTACACAAGAGAGTGGCGTTTCATGTGGCTTCCAAAGAACTCATGCCAAGCCAGTCCAGCTTAAGCACTTTGAGAAGATGAAAAGGACAAAAACAAACAAACAAAAAACAAACAAACTTGAAAGGTCCTAGAATCATCAAGCTTCCTTAAAAAGAGTGGCAAAACAGCTCCAATATTTATAAAACTGGAACATCTTTCATTTAATAGGACCTATTAAGCTACCTTTACTGGTAAATCAACCTATAATGTAATGTAATTACAGGGGGAAGGTTTCTATGACATTTCACATTTTCTCTGCAACCTACGTTTGAACCCATAAGCAAGTTCAAACACATTTATGAGTAATCTGGCCTTTCTCACCAGGTTACTCATAAACATGTTCAAATTCACCCATAGGCTCCAGCCTAGGTTGCAGAAAAAAGATAATGTCATAGAAATCCTCTGCTTATTAATTAGTGTGCCATCAAGTCAATTCTGACTTACAGCAATCCTTTTTAGAGTTTTCTAGGTAAGAGTACTCAGAAGAAGTTTACCAGTCCCTTCTTCTAGGGTGTCTTGGGACTGTGCAGTTTGCACTAGGCCACACAGGCTGGTTCTTCTGGGACACACAGCGAGGAATTGAATTCCCAACCTCTGATTCTGCAGTCAGATATCTAACTCACTGAGGTATCTGGCCAGCTATAAATGCCAGCTTTAATTCACATGGCACCTGTCAGATGTGTTGGCCTGCCAGTGTCCATCATTTCCAAACATATGGCTGATGGCTTGCTGAATGTGGATGATGGGAATTCAGTGCTTCTGGAAGTCACTGGGTCAGGGATCTATGTAATAATCTGTAGCATAAAATGGTTGGTAACATCAAGTCCAGCATCCTATTGAGCTTCTACAGGGTAGAAAGTTCTGCCAGTTTAGTAACATTATTCCACCCATGACTGAGCTGCTATCGTGCAAATGGAGGACCAGTTTTTCTTCATGGACATCACTGTTTGCACATCCTTAGCTGTGCACAAGCAGGCAGTGCAATCCTGTGTTACTAAGCTGATGGGACTTCCCATTCATTGGACACTCAGTAAGACAATGATCTGAATGTCTGTCTTTTTTCTCCAGTATCGCAGCTCTGAAGTTCTAAACACAAAACAAGGATGCTTTTATAGCTGCTTGAAATAATGATTGAAAACACGGTCAGTCAGACAGACATGTACAAATGATTTTGGCCTGTCACTCATCCCAGAGAAGTTGGATGATATTCTTGTGTCTTGCTGGGAGAAGAGAGCACACTATTTGTATTGCTCTTTAGTGAAAGCATACTTGACTGCCTATGTAGTTGTCTGTTTGCATGAAGAAAAAGAGGAAGAAGTCACCCAGTTTCTGCTTAGTATAACCTAAATATGTACTTATGCATGCTGGAATCTGCTTGTTTTGTCTGCTTTGCATCACCAACAACATTTGTTTCTCTGATTGCATATATATATAAGAAATTGTGTGTCTTTACTCATCAGCCATTTGACCTTGGATAAGTCATTCTTTTCATCATTTTAGACTTCAAAATAATTGGACTAATCATCTGTAATAATTAGAGGAGTCATGAGGCCTGACTAATTATTTGGAAATTGTTTCAGACTTCATCATAAGAATGGAACCATCAGCTGCAGGAATTGTGCATAGTAAATGTAACATTGAACAGGGACAAGCTTTGAAAAAGAAAAAGAGGAACTATGGCATGCTAGGAAAGGGCCAGTTTAGTTCTTGCGAACACCACAGGATGGAATGTGTGAACCAAATTGAAAAAGATGATTTATTTATTTTTTACATATATTTTGGTCTTTACAGATTGTCTCCAAATGGTCAACATTTCTTGGTCCCACCAATAGATTCAACTTGCCTATAATAAAGGCATGGCCTTTAAAAGAGGTACAGAAATATATACATACATAGTGAAATAAAAAGATGCTTAAAGGGTGCAGAATGTCGATTCTCACTGATGTTATATAAGAACTAGGGATGCAATGGCTATATGCTAAATTCCTCATTAATGTCAATCTAGAGTGTCTTATTGTGATGAAACACCTTAGTGAGGAATTTTAGAGCCCCATAAGATTCCTCACTTCCATCAGAGAAAAGAGTATTCCTTTACATCTCTGTAACTTGCATAAAATGTGTCTTCTATCTTTCCTCTTTGATACAGAAAGCATACACACATTCGGAAAGCACAGCAATGGGTGGTTGCTATGAAAGAGGCAAAAAAGCCAAAAGTCTTTAAATTCTGCTAAATAAATGTGTGAACTGTGGGGGGGGTGGGTTGAAGCTTTGTGAAAAAATCAGGCAAATTTGCACAAAAGGTCCCAGACGCTGGACGAACAGACTTACCGTTCTGGAACAGCGTTCTGGTGTTTGCCCCACGTTCCGGAGGACAGAGACCGTCACGGGTCACATGGTAACTGGGGGGCGAGCGCGGCTACTTAGCTGAGCGCTCGCCTCCTCTTCGCCCTCTTATTTTCCATATGTTTAAACAAGTTTGTGAATTGATTGGTTGATTACGTATTAGTTATCATTATAATAATTGCTATATTGATTGGTTAGTTGTATAGTTGATTGTTGCAAGATTGTAAGACCATCTGATTATATTGATTAAAAATTAGGAATAATATTTTGTATAAGTAGCTTATAGAATTATTATAGGAGTGGTTTTGTAACTTTGAGGAATAATTATCAATTCATTTTGAGGTGGTATATATATAGAATACATTAATTCATAAAGTAGATTAGAAAGTATTAGTGGATAAATTAATTCATAAAGCAATTAAATTCCTAATAGTGATTTAGATAAAGTATCTGTGAATAAATTAATTCATACAGTAATTTAGATAAGGTATTGGTGATTGGTATATTTAATATTTATAGCAGCTATATTTGGTAATTAGATATTTATATAAGTTATATTTGTAAATTAGGTGTTGACTAATGAGTTTATAGGAATCCTTCACTTGTTAGCTGGGGGATACGAATAGAGATTAGGGCGCCATCCGCTGGTCAAGGTTTCAGTTGGTTAATTCATTGAAAATAAATAAATAAATAAACAGTAAATAAATAAACAATAAATAAATCATGTAAGAGACTCCAGTCATAGTTGAGTTTTGCTGGGAGTTTATTTGAGCACAATGACGTCAAGAAAGGGGCATGGCCCAAGCAAGGGCAAGGCTCCTGCTCAGAAGAGACCTGCAGTGCAGGTCTCACCGGTCCAGTCTTCTTCTGACGAGGAGTCTTGGTCAATGGTAAAGGAACTACAGGCCAAAATTGCTGCCTTGGAAGCGCAAAGGTCAGCGCAGCATACGCCCCCACAGACAGAGGCTCCTACGCACAGAGTGGTTAGAGAGACTATGAAGGTCGATGGCACGTGATGATCCTCGGCCACAGTTTTGTGTACTGGGCAGCACGATATGCTGTGTCTTCCCCGTGGGGGAATGACTTGGGGCTTGGCGCCCATGCGTATATTTCATGGAATGGCATGCGTGGCATGCAATGGATGCAGCTGGGTAGATTGACGGCATTTGAGCAATCTACCCCTGATATTTTGGTACTCCACCTGGGGGGCAATGACTTACCTACGGTGCCTGGTAAGGCCTTGATCATTGATATTATGAGGGACCTCAATTGGTTAAAGGCCAAGTATCCTGGAATGAGGATCATATGGTCTACAATCATTCCGCGGCTAGCCTGGCGGGGCGCCCGGAATATTGATGATGTCAATAAGGCCAGACGGCGTGTTAATCGTGAAGTATGTAGAGGCGTCTGCATAGGCGGCCTCGGATCTGTTATTAATCACCAAAGGATCAAAATGAGCACGCCTGAATATTTTCGAACTGATGGGGTTCACCTGTCTGATGCAGGTATTGAAATATTTTTGGAAGATATAAAGGGGGGCCTGCTTTTGGAGCTTGAAAGGCTCGGTGGCGGGCATGGAACTTAGCTAGGCTAGTTCCTATGCTGTGGCGGGTAGCGCGAAACAGGTAGTCTCGGTGTGTCCCAATTTTAATTCAGGTAAGCCAACAGCGCATCCGACCTCCCGGCTCTGCGGATCGTGCGATTACAGGGCCGGTGCGGGGAAGATGCGCTGGGCCACTTCCGGACAAACATTCATCAATTAAAGATGTATTGAGGTCTGGGGGTGTTTATTAGCGGCCAGCCAGGTTCCTGCGGTCTTTAAGACCGAGGGAACCTGGGGCTGGGGACTCGCCCTATGACTGATATATGGGTAGTTGTATACCCTGTTTTGTACCTGTTTTCGCACTACAGCAGGCCCCTCATTTGATAATCTCGTTAACTACAATTTGATCTCATTTAATAAAGTGTGGCCCGTATTTTAATCCATAACTTGGTCTCGCGTCTTTATTCCGGAACTGGGTGGGCAAACTGGCTTTGCAGAAACTATTCCTCTAGTTGAATACAAGAACTCGACTGAGAGAACCAGGAAATCACTTGCACATGAGGGCAGGAAAAAAATGTTGCAATCCCTCCTTTTCTGAATGGTGGATAGGACAAGCAAGGACCTACATCCCTAATAAGTCTGTGTGAAAAGATTCTCTAAGAGACTGTGGCATATAGATTGATATATGGATCGGGGAAAAGTCCACTTAGATCTATCCATCCTGCCCCTTTAAGAACTGTTGTGCAACTTTTGGTACAATTCAGCAAGATCCTAATTAGCTCATTGTGTAGCTTGTACAGACAGTCATCCTGCACCCAAATGGAACTGAAAAGGCAGGGAAGGGGGCATGTATTGGCTCCATGGGCTCCACCCATACAAGGCAGTGCAGTCTCAGCAGAGCCCTGGCTGAGAAGAAAGGCAGGGAAAATGGGAGGTTAACTGCCTTCTGTCCCCCCCAGTTGTCACCCCAACATTTCCCTCCTGCACTGCAGCTGTCTGTGGCTGCTGCCTCTTTACTCACAAGCAAACTGAGTAAACCTTGCTTGCTAGTAAACCAGGTAAAACCTTGCTATGTGTAGACCTGCAGCACTGGAGAAGAGGACCCACACTGTGATCTCCAGTGTGGACGCAAGGATCATTCAAGTGAGAGTTAGAACAGATTACACTTAAGATGAGAACCTTCTAACTGCAGACTGGACAGCACCAAATTTCCAAGTGTGGATAGGGCCTTAAAGCACTCACGGATAGCTTTGTGTTAAGATGGACAATGCCTAAAGACCTTTCAGCCTGGCCTTTTCCAGTCTTTGGTTCTCACTATTTTCCTAGTTAATCTATGTTGGTGCTGTGTTTTTTGCTATCTCTATTACAAGGGCAGTTTAAATTTGCTTTAGTTCTTGATTATTAGGTTGGATTCTAGACTTAGACACACCTAGAATAAACCTACTGAATTCACTGAGATTTAAGTCAATCATGATTGACTTGAGTCCCACTGATTTCAGTGCCTGAATGCAGACCATGGAATTTCATATTTTTAATGGACAAAACATTGTAAGCTGTTTCCACTACATTGTAGTGGAAAGGAATGAATGAATGAATGAATGAATGAATGAATGAATGAATGAATGAATGAATGAATGAATGAATGAATCAACTTATGTTAATTTATAAACTCTCCCCAAAATGGCTTTTAGATAGGCAATCATATAAATGTGATCAGTCAGGTGGATCCATCAATCACAGAAAAGAACAATGGTCATTTTCTTTTGGTGTTGTGCGAAGAACACTGAAAGCCAAAACTGGAGTTTAAGTAAACAAGACATAAGCTTATAATTTAGAAACATATTTGCATGAAATCTTCATTGAAAGTTTGCAGGTACATTTACAGCCATCAGCCAACACATAGAAGGTTCATAGGCAGAAAACATATCAGTTAAATGTTCACTATTATTATTAATACGAATATCTTGCCATGCTTAATTATGTCTGAACATTCTGAACAAGAAAAAGAAAAGGGTATTACAGGTCATCACATGTATTTTTGCTGAAATATATGATAGGTATTTGACTAACAGTGTTAAGGAAGCCTTTCAGACTCAATATGAGTTACAGCAGCTTGGACAGTAATGTACTTTGCACAAACCAGGAAATATCATTTTTAATTTGCTTGTCCAGCCAACTGAGACAATGATCACCCATTTTTATTATCATACCTATTAGGAAATCTCTGCAATCAATCTTATAGCTTACACGTCAGCCACATGTTTAGAAATCCAATGGGATGTTTTAGCGTTCTCTTTAATTGAAAAATGTTAAGGGGAGATAAGGCAGAAATTTAGACAGCATGGGCTCACTCTCCTATTTTCTGCACTGGCAGAAACACTGAACCATGCAGTGAGACAAAGCATCTCCAAGCAGCATGATCCTTTATTTCTGCATAGCTGCTGCATCTTAGTCCCTTTGATGCTGCATGTGCAACAACACCCAGTATCTCAAATGTAGAGCTCTACCATCAGTGGTGTAGTGGTTTAAGGGATTGCAGAATTGGAGTGTGTTATCCTTTTTTCTTTTCTAATCTAGAAGGACCCCAATCCCCTTTTCTGCCTTCTCTGTCCCCATGGAGCCTATTGGCAAACCTCACTGTATTGTATTGAGCTACTTCTTTCCAGTGAGTTTGAAAGTCCATTAGAATGATGTGAAGAACCGCCTGATGTATTAAACAAACTTAAAAATAGCAGTTATAGGATAAAAACCTGATTGTCAACAAGCCCTTATATTGGCAGGTTTTGAAAAGCCTGGTGGAATAGATGTGTTTTTAGAAGTTTCTTAAAAGATGCCAAGGAGGGGGGCCGGTGACTTTCAGCTGGCAGTTCATTCCAGAGGAGGGGCACAACTGCCAGGAAGGTCTAATTCCTTTTTCTCTTCTTCTAGGCCTCCCTTGGGCTAGTGCCCTCAGCCACCCAGCCTGGGAGGAATGAGTAGCATGGACAGTCCTTCCTAGGAGTAGGCGTTCTGTCATGTAACAAGGTCCCAAACCATTAAGGGCTTTATATGGTAAAACCATCACCTTGAAACTGATATGGAAGCTTGGAAAACCCTGAAAAGGGTCACCATGAATCAGAATTGACTTGACGGCACATTATTATTATTATTATTATTATTATTATTATTAGTAGTAGTAGTAGTAGTAGTAGTAGTAGTAGTAGTAGTAGTAGTATTATAACAGGAGGACAGCTGGTGTAAGCAAGCACGATTTGTGACATTGCACACCATTCCTGACTAATTTCTGATCACGGGGGCCTGCCTGTTAAGGCGTCAGTCTTAGCTCCCAACTTTCTAGCTTTCTTGTGCAAGATAGCTGCACAAGATGACCTTAACTTTGGTCCTAAACTGCCAGCTTTTTCTGCCACTGAAAGCTTTTTCACACAGTCATGTTTTCTGAGAAAAATCCATCACCACCATTGGCACCGTCAGACTTCTGTGTTTTTGGTCTCTCACTAGTTCCTTAATGACAAATTGGGAGCCACCTATGTGAAGACAGCATTTTTGTGGGCGAAGTGGATGACCCCACCCATCACTGGCAGTAGCTTTTCCTAACCTTTCTATATCAACTCCCCTTGAATTAGTAAAAACTAGCTTGGCATGAGGGTGGGATTGCATCGTTCTGAAGCAGCCCCTATGTGAGAAGGGAATGTGAGAATGAAAGTAGATTGAGACCAGGAGGAAGAAGGAATGAAGAAGGTGTGGCTCTTCTGAATCTCTAGGAGGTACAGTTCTCCTACTGGATACTATCGGTATTTATTTATTTATTTATTTTTGCACTCCAATAATGTTATTTTGAAAACAGGAAGTGACCTTCTGTTTGCTCCCAGTTTCCTGAAAAGGAATGGGTAGCATAAACTGGAGTCTGTATTTAGATATGGAAAATGGGGCAGGGCAGCCCCTGAGTAATTCACAGGTACCCATCCCTGTGCTAGAATTTTGATTGGACTTTGTTGGAAACAGGATTCTGAGCCAGATATGTCTCTGAAATAATTCAACACAGCTTAGGGGGGCAGGGGGAATCTGATTTGAAATCCTCCCACTGCTGTGCCTGTACAGCAGCTATTATACTAACCCAGAATATTAACTCTCATTAAAATATGACTAAGAGGTCTCTATAGCATAATTCAGAGTGCATTAGAGTTAAGCGAAGAGCACTGATACGCAGCTAAAGAACAGTCAGCAGGTGAAACTGGCAATTTATTTTGTGTTAGAGGCTCTCCAGACAAATGGTTCACCAGGGATAAAACTGGGCTATACCACTTGTAAGGGGTTCTCATGGAGAGAAAAAGAAATTCAGGAAGAAGGCCAGGACAGAACTTTTATCTCATATGTAACTTTCTATCTCTAGAGTTATTTCTCCCTAGACAGGAACAATTCAGTTGTGCAATATGCAGTCTAAAGTAGTAGAGTCAAAGAATAGTTTTCCAAGTCTACAGCTTCTGTGAGCCAAATAATACATTATAGATAGCATGTCATTAGGAGATGAAATCAGTGTCCTAGAGGCCTGCTTCTGGCAAACTGTTCAAGACCGAACAATCATACTTCCAAATGAAGCCTGCTTAGTTCCTGAGGACCAGTCACAAAACACATCAAAGTAGTTTAAACACTACAGGCTATGTGAATAGCTCCTACTGTGCCAACTAGACATGTCCAGCATTTAAGGAATTTCCTTTTTCTAATGACCAGTTATCTGTAATGTGTAGCTTGGACCTCAGAATTAAACACTTAACTTTTTCAACATTGTATTGCATTCCACATGGCAGGGAAGCAATCACATTGTGGACCTTCAGGCATGGAAAGTAATATTTTTGCCGGGCCTGCATACCTTATTGCTTTAATTCAAAACACAATCAGAACAACATTACAAGTTGATTAGAAGTGGTTTTTGTGCCTTCCAGGAAATGTACAGTATTTGCCAAGGAACAGTCAGTACTTTCTTAGTGACTGTGCCCTGATTATAGAGCTCTCTGTGTAAGCAATTTGCTACTTGTTTTTGTAGCAGACAAAAAAATTCTCATTTACTCAGGATTTGACAATTGAAAACAGGGCTGGAATGTGGGCTTTAATCGTCATCATCATCTCAGGACTACAGCTGGGGATTATACTTTCTTGTCAATCTGCTTTCAGAATTCTTTTAATTCAATGGTGTTTTACAAGGGTTGAAATCCTGTTGCTTGGTGTCGTGAATTGCACAAGAGTGGGCCACTGAATCAGTGGGAGTTTGCTGAGCGAGCTCCTCCATATGTTCCATTGATACAAATAGACCTACTCTAGTTGTGACTTTGAGTGTCATCAGACAGTGAGAAAGGTGCATGTTGGATCACACTGAAAAGGGATGTTTTGCTGGGAGCAGTCCCTCTTAAAGCATCCCTTCAATCCATTAGGGAATCATTCCAGGCCAGCCCCCAAAATTAGTAGCTGTCCAGCTTGGTCAAAGATCATGGTTAGGCTGGAGGGCAATTCCCCATATATCCTGTGGTCACCGGGAAATAGTTTGCACCAGACCATGCCATAAGTGATCCAAAATGTGAGCGATGTGCCCATGTGATCACATCCTCATTATGGTAAGCAACAGGATTTAGCCAATGTGTGTTTTGTTGTTTGGGGGGGGGGGTTGCTTGTTTGCTTTGTATTTTTACTTTTCTATACCAGTTTTTAATCTTGTGGCCCATTTGGAGTTCCAGTTCTTGGGAAAAGGTGAGGTATAGAAAAAAATGGGATATAGGTGAGATGTTTATTAAAACAGACAAAAGAAAAATTAAAGAAACACTGCTCGTTGAACAGATTTCCAGTCCATAATTTCTTAATGGTAGAAATGTAGTGGTTGTGGAGGCTCAGGCAGAGAAACTGCATCCTGATCAACCTGTCACTTCACTTGCTCACAAGCAACATTGCCCATTGTGCCTCTTCATTTTGTCTTAGGTTATGCATTCACAATAGGATACATCAAGCAGTTTAATGGAATAACCCACTTTTATTTTCTTTTTCTTCAATTCCTATCCAGAATGACTCTGTTGCTAAAAAGAAAACAGGGTACTGGGGTAGACCTGCCATTTCTCAGCTGAAAGCCTGTACTACCCAAGGGAAATAGTACCTTGTTGAAGAAAAAAATAAACATGATACTAAAGCATAAAATGTGCCCATATATTCAACTGGCATATTCCCAGCAACCAACTGCTTTTGATTTTGGCTCTTGCATTTTTTATTACAGATCTTCTGTTGTAACCATTTTCTCTTAGTTAGGGCAATGGTGTGGTGCCAGAAGTTAAATCTAAACATTGGAAAGAAATAGGCTTCATATTAAAAGGAGCTGGTAGGGTCTACATACACAATTGACTTATTTACAGTTGAAGGATCTTCACTGGAAAGATTAGGCTCCTGTAGATTCTGGCTCAGCTCCAGAGAATGGAAGGCTCTTTTTCTGGCAGAACTTGTTCAGCACAGCCTAGTATAAAGAAATGACTCTGTGGGCATCAGAGGCAGTGAATAGGGTGTTCAAATCAAAAGATGTAATAAAAAGGGGTTGACAAAGCTCCCCCATGGCAAAAATGCTGGGCAAGAAAAAATAATGATAATTAACCTCTTGAGAAGGAGCCAGATAATGAGAGGTGGTAGATTATACACTAGATAAAGAAGCATTTTGGACATAATAATTTTAAACTGTAAAGGACAACATTCTTCAGAGAGCGAGAATGAGATTGAGTAAGTAAATCCCTCTGGGAAATGTGAAGAATTTATTTGTTTGTTTGTTTGTTTGTTTAAAATAAGATGGGTTACGTCATTAAAAATATATATTTTTGGCATAAGGTGTGCATAGCAGAGAAGAGGGTGATGACCATCTCTTGTAGTCTGAGAGAGACTTTCTGTTTAACTCCCAGTCATAGAGGATTCTGGGAGTCATAGTCGAAAAAGTTATTTTTCCAAGATCTAGTCTTTCACAGCTAGCCAGAAAATGCACTTGCCAAAAATAAATAAATCCTGTTTTTATTTCTGATTTTTGCAATGGCAAATCCGCATTCATTGGTTGATTGTATCCTCATGCAGGCATTCTCATTTTCACACAATTACTATTGTGTTAGCTCACACCTCACCTTCTGTAGCACCTATGCTGCCAGCCCCGTAAGACTCCACATATTGGTAGGGAAAAGTCTGGAGTGGGGCGCCTTGGTGTATTCATTTAAGCTCTGACTAGTGAAGATTTCAAAGTGCTGAAAGTGTCTTTGAGTGAAGCTGGCTTTTTCTGCCAGTCACTCTCCGATGAATGTGGTGGTGGTTGTATTGCAGCCAGTGACAGGAACTTGACTAAGAAGGGAGTCAGTGAGGGTGTCTTTTGGCTTCTTCTCCATATGTTATCCATTGTGAGATAAAGCACACCTTGCCTGAACAGTCTGTATATTTGCAGGTCTTTGTTTTGTACAACATCATGCACGGATTCTTAAAATCATAATGGCTAAAAAAATAAGATTGAAAAATATGTGTAAATGCACCTTACTCAATGGGAAGATGGATATAAAAATGGGTGCACTAAAAGAAAAAAAACCTGCATAAATTCATTAGAGAAAATGCATATGAGAATATATTCTAATAATCCATGCACAAACGGAGGGGGGAAGAACTGAAGCTTCATAACTTGGTATAATCAAATGATGGAATGACAGTGCAGGTGACATAAAGGTTGACACGGAGCTTGGCAAAGTTGTTTTGGACTGCCCTCATAATTTCCCACCCAGTATTCTGGGGATCTTGAGGTTGAAGTCCAAAAAAGTAAGTCCTTGACTGAACACATTCTATATCCCTAGTTTTAAGTAGAAAAAAGCTACACAGAGAATAATTAAATGCACTGACAAATGAAACCACAGGAACTACCTAAAGAAACTAGACAGTTGAGCCAGGCAAGTGATTAGAAATGCATACAAACTGAACACTATTATCCATTAGCAACACTGTTGCTCCCATTGCTTTCCACAAGAGATCAGATGGAAGATGGGATTGAATGCGAAGAGAAACAGACTATAGGTGAGGGCTTGTCTACACAGGTTCTTTTGGAGTGGGTTACTGTGGGCTAAATAGGGTCATTTGGGGTCAGTTAAAAGTCTGAGATGCCATTTGATGCAATCCTTACATCCAAATGTCATATCAGCGCTCAGCCAACCCTATTTGTTCCAGCTCTTTCAGTTTGAATTTCCGATATTGTAAAATAGCTTAATAAGCAAGCCACTTCAGGATATCAGCTAATGAAACACTTCCACTGCTGCCTGGCAAAGGGACAGGGTGAGTGAAAAAATGTTTTAGGCTGTAGTAAGTCTAGAGGAGCAGAGGAAGTGTTTCATTTTCCAATATCCTGAAGTGGCTTGCTTGTTAAGCTGCTTCATGATATCAGAAATTTCAACTGGAAGGGGCTGATAGCCAGAAGGCTTGCTTTGGGCCTGTTTGCAGATATCATACATAACCTGGAAAACACAGAGCAAACTGGACACAAAGGAAGTTTCCACCTCAGCTGTTAAGCTGCAAAGAGTTTAGTTTCTTGTTCCCAATCTAGATAAGTTTTAGCAGCAAGATAGGGGTGGTTGTAGGTTTCATTTCTGATCTGGCCTGACCTGATCTGAGCCTCCCAAACTAATGTGTAGGTGAGAATGCAGTGATCTTTCAGAATTTGCCCTTTTCTGAATTCTGCAATTCAGTTTTTAACTTTAAAAATGCACATCCCAATGTGTTTTTGGGGATAGACTGCTTCTAAAGGTTTGTACTTTGGGTGAGAAAAACATTTATAAATATACATTTGCGACAAAACGAAAGGCATTCGAGGATGCATATTTAAATACAACCGTGTGCAGATGCATCTTCCCCCTCTCAAAAGTCACATGGGAAAAACAGGACAGAGCAGATGTATGAGTGAACACATGCAAAACTGACATGGACCAAAAATGGAACAATCCATCAGTTTCCTACATTAAGTAAGAAGGTAGGCAGGGAGAGGCAGAATTAGCAACAATAGCCCATGTTTGGTTTGTTGGTATGCTTATCTGTCAATCCAATTTGAGTCTGGGACAAACAGTGCCTTTTTATTTCATCCTTGCCCTAACTGAAGTCCAAGTTTGTAAAATATTGAATTATTTTCTTTTTCTTTTGGAAACGTTCTCCCATATTTGTCCTTTATTAGCTCACATGAGCTGAAATGGCTCCTGACTACAGATGGGCACATGACGGTTTGCTTTTCAGCTGATCAGGTCTTCAGTTCCCTCTTCTGGTGGGCAGCCACTCAGAGGCAGTGCCCAGAGGAGGCGGGACAGGGGAGCCAGGGCACTGTCTCTGAGTGGGTGCCTGCTGGAGGAGATGGGGCTGGGAACTGCCAAACACCTGTTTGACTGAAAAACGAACCCACACAAACTGCTGAACCGGAGGTTCATAGCCATCTCTACTCCGCACCAGATGCAGATTGAATTCCCTGCGGTTGAGACAGACGCAGGGATATCATATGGACCAACATGGTGCAAGTAGATATTTTACCACAAAGCTCAGGGTCATGCTGCCTGGGGGATTCAAAAACTGTAACTTTTCCAATTTCTACTCTACAGGTATATAGTTCTGACCAGCAAAGGATCACACAATGGTTTTCTACTACATGTTGCTACTGCGGCAGTATAGATGTGTCAAAGTGCTGACAGTGAGGGTTTAAATCCTGAAAGGCAGCAGAAACATTTTGTCTTTCATTTTATCAGGGACATCTACCCTTCCCTTCCTGTAGCTGACTATTTTTTTTTTTTAAAGGTACCCTCGTCTTTTTATTTTATTGGCACTTAACTTTCATGGAAAGCTTAGTAAGCACTGAGGCACTCCACACAGCCAAATCATCAAAGGAAATCTCTCATTTGCCCTTTCTTGAAGGGAAAAGTGGGAAATGTATGTGTTGAAGTGAAGGTGATGTTGAGGTAGATGGATGTCTCATATGTTTTTAAATATTAAGTTAAATATTTAATTTTCATTTTAATCACTGCTGAGCAATCAAACAATACACATTTTAAGGTCTCAGGAGAAGTGCTTCAAGGCCCGTAAGAAAGAGCAGAAATCCCTCCCCGGGGCTCAGAAAGGGAGCTTCAGTCTTTAATTCTGCTTTCTGCCTCCAAACCCCACCCTAACCACTGTTGAGGGTTTAGTGGGGATCTCAAACCTCCTCACCTTTTTTTTTTCTTCCAAACTCTAATATGGGAGAGAAAGGAGAGGGAGGTGTGGAGGTGTGTCTTAAATGAAGACCTGATGCACCTCAGGCCTCATCAATGAGGTTTTACAGTCCCTGAGAAAACAGTTTTGTGTCAAAGAATTTTCCTTTTTGTTAGGTTTGTCTCCTTCTTGAACTTCTTTTGCCATATGTTTTACTTTAAATGATCAGCTGCAACAATCTGTAGTTTTCGTATCTCACGAAATGACTAAAGTATTCTGGCTTCCTGCATTTTATGTGTTTCATGGTTCCTTGGTCTTTATTCATTTATCTTGGCATTTCTTCACCGGCCATCCTCTTGGCTGAAGCAACTTTTAGCATCTTGCAATAAATGCACATTTCGAATGCTTTTGTCATTTTTCGACTTGGTGGTGTTAAAGTCTATAATTTAACTCCTACAATAGATCTGAGAACACGTAGCAGCAAACAATGCACACTCTGAAAGCCAGTTTTAAGTTCTTGTTGCATATTACACTGGTCAACTTGAGAAAGATGTTTCATATCTATTGTGTGCTGCTTATATATGCATATTCTGATTTATATGCATGGCTGTGGTCCCACTGTTTATTCAATCATATTCCAGGATACTTGTATTTGTAATCATGCTCTACACGCTCTACATTTTCAGTGGTGAACTTTTATAGCATATGTTGGACTACTTGGTGGTTTGTTTGTTTGTTTGTTTGTTGTTGTTTTTTTTTTTTTTGGCAATACCTTTGTTTAATGAACAGAATGACACAGACAGCTCATGACTGGGAGGTGCTCCCCCCGCCCCATTTTGGCCCTAATCC
Source organism: Intellagama lesueurii (assembly GCA_037013535.1). NCBI lineage: Eukaryota > Metazoa > Chordata > Lepidosauria > Squamata > Agamidae > Intellagama > Intellagama lesueurii. The sequence goes on along the minus strand of JBAJHW010000003.1, from coordinate 92,953,056 downwards.
AGTCCATGCTTCATAAACTTGCCATGCTGACTTTTTCAAAGGCTTTTTTTTTTGCATTTGATAAGGTAATCTACATATACACATACACATCACATGAAAGAATAAGAAAGATTTCTTAAATAATATTAACAAATGCAGAAAATAAATTAAAGAAAACAAAAGCTTACTATGATACCTCTCTGCTTGCGGATCTTCCAAAATATGATAAGCCTGCTCTTGAGCAAAGTTTCTCATATATCTGTGTATCCCTCAGCCCAAGATACAAGGTATAATGCTGTGTAGGTGGGGAAGGAGGCTCAGAAAATCGATCCATGTCTCTGCTCCCCCCACCCTCTGCATGGCCCCAGCAGGGCCAGGAATTTAGGCCTGCAGCGAAGGTGGATTAAGCCAACTCAAGCAAAAAAAATTTAAAAAATGAGAGGTTGGGAAGAGAGAATACAGGTAGCTCTCTTGTTCCTATTACCTTGGTGGGAAGACTCAACAGGAATTGGAAAATGGTGGCAGCATCAACAGGAGAATGCACCAACTTTAGGGTTCTGTTCTGTCGGGACAGGAGGTGAAAGAGCTTTAGAATATAGATCTGTTCTCTGTGATCTTTTACCTGAAAAGGATTGATGACATTTATTTATTACTATGAGCTATCTGAAATATTTTCTTTAAAAAAAATCTAAACTGCCTTTCTATAACTTGATATTAAATTTTACTGTTTTTGTATTGTGTGAAGACTATGGTAGTAAATACATAAATAACAATTTTTTAAAAAGGAAGATAATCTGTAACAATATTCAACATATACAGCAGGTCAGTTTATAAGCCAAAGCACACTGGAGAGGATATATCTGTCTACATTTAGGATTTGCTACCAAGATCATATTGCACTCATTTATTATGAATGTCGAGTTGAAAGCAGATTTGCTTATTTGCTGTAAGGATGATTTCTTCATTCCATTATGAAACAGGTATAGAAGAAATATGAAATTGTACTGTTGTACTTCAAGATGTGATTTCATGCTGTCATAAGGAACCAGCTGGTAATAACAGAACAGCACATAAACACTCTTATCACATAAAATATAGATATTCAAAGGCAAGGGTGGATGATACCTTTGTTAGACCACTAAAAAAATGACAAACAGAAACTAGCTTTCGACCCATACTGATCTTTATCAGGCTTCATCAAACCACAGAACTATAGTGCAGAAAATGTAGATATTGTTACTGTGAGTGATGAAGCAGTAGTTTCTATTAGAGATGGGGGTATTCGTATATGAATACAAATATCCCCCCACAGGTGCAGATAATGAGTCCGGCCCCCTGAGGCCAGACTGACCACTCATGATTCCGCCGCTGCTGTAAGCGCTGCAGTCTGTTCCTATCACTCCGTTGCTTGCGGTGGATTAGCCAATCCTGGCAGAAGGGGGATGACGAGCCTCTCTCCCAGGTCGAAAGTGGCTAATCCATCGTGAGCGACAGAGCAATAGAAACAGTCTGTGGAGCTCGCAGCCGCTGCGGAATAGCAGCAGCATGGGCCTCATACAAGCCTTTCTCTTTTTCAGGAGTAATTCCCAAGCTTGGCTCTGCCCCTTCTAAGGACTTTTTTCTATATAAAAGCTCCTTATCCAGGCAAGACCTTTCAGGGCATTCAGGAGATAATATAGTGGGTGTACTGGTGGCTGGTTCAAAGCAACCCACCAAACTGATTTCCTCCTTCTGCTCCTGAGCCAAACTATTTTTATTTGGATTCTCTAAAAGCATAAGATCAGCCTCTGGACGATAATTAGGCTAACTTCCCAAGAGACTTCTTCCCTCCAGGCCTCCCTCTGCTACTGTATCCGTTTTTGCTGCAGTGGGTGATTCCTGGCCCCCTAGTGAGCGTGCAAGTACAAAAGCACTCTTAACATGCTCTATCAGATGTAAACCTTCTCTATATGTCAGGTTTTTATCAGTCATAGACCTCTCTGGGTGTTCAGGGGTCGGTCGAATGGGATTCTCTCTAACTTTAGTAGTACAATCCTTTAAAGTACCATCTTCCTTCAGTTCATCGATACAGGAAGAATCATTAGGGTTTTTCAAAATAACCTCATCAGCCATTTTGGTTACCTCATGGTTCTTTTCTAACTTGGGGCATCCCTGGATAGATTCAGAGGTTAGGGAATCCATTTTTCCCTCAGGGATTGTTAACTGTTCTCTCAGGGAACCTGTTACTTCAAAAGCACTCTGCACATGCTTAGAGATATATAGCCCAATTAAACAAGGTGCTGAAATTTGATCAGAGATGACCACATCCCAAATTCCAACCCAATCTCTATAGTTTATTTTCACTTTAGCCATGGGTAAAATCACTGGAGAATGACAGTCCCTTGATGGTAACAGTCTGGTTTGGGAGAATTTGTTCCTGAGGAATCACTTCAGGATGACACAGTGTTATGTTAGAACAAGTATCAACCTCTCCAACATAAGACTTTTCATTAATAAGAATCCTCTCACCAGGGTTCTGAACTAAAATATCTTCTGCCTTCACTAGAAAACAATGAACGACCTGAGCTAATGGCAGATCAGAATTTTCTGTCGTGCCAGTTGCCATGGAGACAGAACCTTGGCCACGGCTTCCCTCAGAGGCCTCCACAGTTCCCACGCAGTATACTTTCTTGGTCTGGCCAGCATTCTCCACATTTTTAGGTTTATTTTTCGTACAATTGAATTGTAAATGACCAGGCTCGCCACATTTGTAATACCTTCTCTCATTCTGAGGAGATCTATTAAACTTTTCCTCAAGATTCATTTGGTTCTGAGAACTAGGCCGGGCTAATCTAGATGAGGTACTACCCTGGCCTTCTTTTCCTGTTGTTTTGCTGAGGTAATTTTTATTAAAGGGTTTCTTATTGTGGTCCCAGGTTGGCCTGTTAAATTTTACGGCAGAGAACCGGTGGTTTTGAATCTCCCCAAGGTAATCTGCTGTTTCACCTGCTTCTAGTAGATTTTTGGGATTTTTGTCCTTGACTAATTCCCCAGGCAAAATAGAATAAAATTGTTCCAACCCAATCACATTTTTCATCTGCCCAAGAGAAGTGACATTTTCACGTTCCATCCACTTCTCCAAACATTGCAGCAGTTTAGTCCCTAGCTGAGAATAGGATTCCTCATGCCTTTTGGTAAGAGAATGAAATTTTCACCTCAGGTGTTCTGCATTAATGCCAAATCTAGAATACACCAATTTTCTATAGGCTTCAAAATCTCTAGCCTGTTCTAGGGGAATTTGAGAATAAATCTCAAGCAAATCTCCACTTATTTGGGATCTCAGCACTATCATCCTTTCATCACCCCTGATATTAAAGTCCCAGCAAGCATGTTCAAAGGAAATGAGGAAAGATTCTGGGCAGTCACCTTTTTTATATTGGGGAAATTTCTTCAGATCTATCTTTGAGAGATTTCCCTCATTAGTGCTGTTATTATTGTTGTTATTTTGGGAGGCTAATTCTAATCTTTTCATTTCCATTTGAAATTCCATTTGTCTTTTTTCTTGCTCAGCTTTTTCTCTCATCTCTAGTTGTCTTAATTCAAAATCTATTTCCTTTTGTCTGGCCCTCTCTCTCTCCTTAATCTCTAATTCCTTCAATTTAAATTCCTGTTCCAGCTTCCATTTTTCAAAATCTTGGGAGCCTAGATCCCTTTGTCTCTCTGAAGTATTTTCCTCAGTCTCCTCCTGATCCACTGGAGCTAAAGGATCTCCATTTCCCTCCATTTCTTGAGGTAATAAACTTTCTGCCTCTTGAGGAACATCAGTTTCCACAATTACTGGCTTTTTAGTTATTTTGGGTGGCATATTTATCTGGGTTAATTAGTCTTGAGTGTGTTTATACTGATTATAAAAAGGACCTGTCTTTCTTCTAATTCCAGTCACTGAAATAAATTTCTATTTCAAGCCTCTGCTTTTCTTCTATTCCCTCAGATCTGTTCTGACCCCTGGCTTCTGCTTTTATCCACCAGCGCTCCCTTCTCTCAGAGCCTTGGATCTTAAGCTAGCCACTAGGTCTCTCAAATCCTGAGGTAAAACTAGGAATTTTTTTCTTCAGAGTCATTCCCTATCTTAGTCCCCCAGATCTGGGTTCAGAAGCCCCGCCACTAAGCTTTTCCCAAAAGCTCTAGCAGGTAACCTACTTCTTCACCACAGACCTCTGTCTAAAAGGTACCCTTGACTCAAAAAAAAAATTCTCTTTAAACTCAGGCTTTACTGGATTGCTTCGTATCCCACCGCTGGACACCAATTGTGACGTTTGCCCCCATGTTGCCCCTGTTTATCTTCCAACCACAGAACACACCAAGGCAAACCAAACTCCTTTACACACGCTGCCACCAGTTGATCACTAAATCAACGTACTTTGCTAAAGAAAGATGAAGGTCCATTCATCACTGACTTTTAAATAAAACAGGTTTATTGATTACAGATGTTGCTATAATAATTCACAAGTATTCTCTTCAGGTTAATCAAGCATCAATCACAATCTTCTATTTGATCTTACAAGTTACTATTCACTCTTCTGACTAATTACACCACAGATCTCCCAACTCTCTCTCCCTCTCTCTCTCTCTCTCTCTCTCTCTCTCTCTCTCTCTCTCTCTCTCTAACTCTCTGACTCCCCTCTTCTCTAACTCTGCTCTCTCTGACTCTCTTCTCTGCCTTTTAATCTCTCTCTCGGCTCCGCCTCTCCACCACATGAATAATGCATGACTTATTTAACATAACAAGGGTGAACGCCACACCTATCCTCAACAATCTGACGCAGCTCTTATAAATTAGGATTGTTATGAGGGTTTATGTGTTTTGGTCTGGTCTCTGAGTGTTCTTCGTGAATTTCGTTGTATGTGCATACGGTGTATATACATTCAATGTCAATAAATTATTATTATTATTATTATTAAACTCAAGCCTATGGCTTCATTTAGGGAGTCAATCTGTCTCATATTTGGTGTTCCTCTTTTCCTGCTGTCTTTAGTCTTTCCCAGCATTATTCTCTTTTCCAGAGAATCTTGCCTTCTCATGATGTGCCCAAAGTAGGACAGACTCAGTTTCAACATTTTTGCCTCAAGATATAGTTCAGGCTTGATTTAATCTATGACTCACTTGCTCATCTTTCTGGCAGTCCAGGGTATCCACAAAACTCTCCTCATGCACCATATTTCAAATAAATCAAATTTACATTTATCTTTCATTTTCAGTTTTAAATTTGTTACACATGATGACGGAAGCTTGTATGTGCACATGTTTAATATTTGGTGCATAATTTGACTTCCTTGTCCTTAATTATTATATACGTGACATTTGGCAGTTGAGTGTATGCATCTTCATTGAATTGTTCAGTGGCTGGGCAGAAAGCTATGATGTGATAAGATGCTTGTCTTTCTAGAATTGTACTAAGGGAAAGATGAGAGAGAGAGAATAGCTATCTTGTGTTACACAGTAAATACAGTAATGTACAAGTACATTGTGCATAACTACCAATCCTATGAGTTGTTGCGGTTATGTAATGACCATAGAATCTGCAGATGGCAAGCCAATGTATATGCAGTTCAAAATATCATCATCATCAACAACAACGATAATGTGCTATCAGGTTAGTCCTGACCTATGGCAACTCTTTCTAGAGTTTTTGAGGTAGGTACTCAGAAGTGGTTTCCCATTCCCTTCTTGTGGGGGTACCCTGGGAATGTGCAACTTGCCCATGACTACACAGGCTGGATGACAGTGGGGAATGAAACTCCCAGCCTCTGGCTCCACCGCCAGATACCTAAACCACCAAGCTATCCAACTGGTTATATTCAAATACATTTGCTGTGTATTCTGTGCTGTCAAGTCAGAACCAACTTACAGCGACCCTAATAGGGCTTTCAAGGTAAGTGTTTTTTTTAAGGAGTTCCACTCATATAGTCAGTTTCCATGGCTGAGTGGGGATTCGAACTCTGTTCTCCAGAGTCCTAGTCAATCACTCTTCCCACTAGACACTGGGAATTACATTCAGTCACCTAGCACCTTATAAAACTGACTTGCCTGGGCTTACAAGCATAGGTGCAGAACACACCAGTTTGGAACTGTTCTTCCAAAAGGCATATTTTTTTATGCAGCTGTACTTTTAAATCAGTCACTTGGGAAGACCAAATTAGTATTTTTAACCCAAGGAATTCATGTTGTGACCAAAATACAGAGAGGAAATAGGTGGCAGATGTACTGTCTTCCCTGAAAAGAGAAGAACCTTGAAAGCTTATTTCGGGACGAATATGTATGCATTTTCTTGAGTGTTACGAGGCTAGTGCAATATGAAAATGCTTAAACCGATTACAGACAATAGAATACCCACTGATCTGGAAAGCAGCAGCAGCAGCAGAAAATTGAATATGTCATGGATTATAATGGAGTGAAGTCCAAACAGTCACTTTGGATAATAGAATGCTATAAATATATGTAAGGCACATAAAACATACTGCCAGTGTCTGAGATTATACACGTTTTTTCCTCCAGAAAACAAATGTTTTAAAGATTGCTTCCTGGCTGCTACTTTTTATACTTGAAAGTCTTAGATGACTAACTCAAGGTTTGCCATCTGGAACTCATCAAAGATTTGGTATGGAGTGTCTCGAGTAAAATATTGCCTGATTCTAATGCCAAGCACTCTTGTGTGAAAACAGTCTTCACTGAAATCAATGAGATTTATTTCAAAGCAGTCACATGTGGAATTGGAACAGAAGCAGAAGCACTTGAGGATCTTGGTCTAGATAGGCCTCCATCTTTATTTTGGCTTTTTAGTATTGCTTCTTGTGTAATAATGACAAGCTGAGATGAGGAAGCCCTACCTCACACCGGTTTATGGCTTTCCAATGCTAGTTGAGCTAAGGAAAAAGCGAAATGTTGTTCAGCATGACAGAGATTTATGACCATATCAGTGCTCTTCTGCTCCCCCCTTCAAGCTATTCCAAAGATTCACTTCAGATCTGATAAGAAAAAGCCCAAATAGGAAATGAATTTTCTATATTAATTCCACATGCTGAGTAATTTTATTTTTCTTTCCATTATAAAATGCAAAACGGAGTAATTAGCCCATTCCACTCATGTCCACCACCCCCCAGTGGATTTTAGAGAGAGAAGTAATGGTCCATTGTGTGAAGAATGATAATGCAAAGAGATGTGTGCGCACTGTTCACAAGTGAAGCACAATACACAAAATTTGGTCTTGAACACTGAAGAAAGAAGAATCAGGACAACAAAATCCCCCAGGTTTAACTTGGCAATTATAAGCAGCATGAGAATGTCCAGTAAAAATAATCTCCTTCCCCACAGCAAACTCTAAATTGGCGGGAATCCTATTGGGTAGTACCACATGCATAAGGGAAGTTACACAAGCAATTTTTAAAAAATTCTGGACATCTATCACATGTCTAGGCATGCAATTGAGTATGCAACTGAGAGCATGGCCTGGGTATGTGTGGGCATACAACAGGTAGCCAAAACATGAGTTATACAGTTCTGAATTTACATCCCTCAAACCCCTTAGGATTTTGGCCAGTGTCTTATAATTGCCACAATTCTTCAGGTTTCTGGACCTGGTGACTGCTGTTCTGGTTGTTCCAGCTACTCTTCTTCTTTTCACAGTAACATGGCTATAGCACCTCTCTCTTCTCCCTTCCATCCTAGAGTTGCCAGGTCTTCGGCTGCAAGGGAAATCTCCAGGATTTCATGTGAGGAGCTAAATCTCAGGGTGGTGGGAGAGGGGAGTAGTTTTGATTTTTGAGTATGGCGTAGCTTCAAAACATTGGCACACACCTTGTGCCATTCCTAGCTGGTGCTAGGGCTCACTGACTGACTGCAAAGATGTCAGCATGGGTCTGGTGGTCTCTTCACTCCCAACTTTTGCCTGTCCAGTCTCTATTGGCATTACAGGGATCCACTCACTGAAACTGTAGGCCAAGGACCCTGTCCCATGACATCAGGATTCATCTCTGATTTTGGCCCTGAAATCTCATGGAATGGAATGCTGCTTACTTGCCAACTCTACCCCTCTCCTCTGCTCCCTTTTGTTGCCTTCCTTTTGCAGTCGCTGGATGTGAGTATGGGTGTTCCCCCCCTCCCCAGAAGAACTTTCCAACATATGCACGTTCCTTCAGATACAAAAATGTGGAGTGTGACAGAAAGCAAAACTGACAGATTCACCCTGTTCAGGCAGAGGTTTTGTGTGTTTTGATCCCTGTGTACTCAACCATATTTGTGGTGCTGATTTATGGGTTGCCACGTCTTCTTTCTGAAATATTCTGGGGGGCAGAATAATGGGGGATGGTGGCCACCATCAGAAAAAAGTGAAAAGTATTTGGAGAACATTCTCTGAAGTGACCTTTTTCTAGGAGAGGAGAAAAAGTAAAATATTGGGGAAGGGCTCCTTCTGAGAAATTTCAGATCAGCTTCTACTGGTGAACTAGATGATACAGTTCAGTAATTTTAGACTTTGGATAGAATGGTCTTATAGAGGCCTACCCTTTAGATTGTGATAGGTTTTATCTCAGTGCTGGTATAGTTCTGTGGTTTGGAGGACCTGACTGTGGAGTAGACATGGGGATATGAATATAAATAGTGGCACCACAGGTGCCATGGGGGCCCATTCCCTCCCCCCAGAACCGGCCAATCCACTCACCAGTCACTGTGCAGCACTGGGGTCCTTTGCTGTCATGCCAATCTGGAAAGGAGCCTGGCCAGTGCTTCCCCACCTCCCCATGCAGCCGATCACTCATCGGTTCAGTGGGCAGACTCCTCATCTTGCCTCCTCGCTGGAGTGGTTGGCTGCACAGAGAGGTGGGGAAGCACCAGTCAGGCTCCTTCCCAGATTGGTGTAACAATGATGATGAAGGACCCCGGCAGTGCATAACGACTGGTGAGTGGACCGGCCAGTTCTGGGAGGAGGGAATGGGCCTCAGTTCCCCCAGTGGTGCTGCTATTCATATTTGTATCCCCAGGGATATGAATATGAATAGCCCATGTCTATTGTGGATCCAGGGGGTGGGAATCTGAATTATAGGAGAAGGGCTAACCAAAATGATGATAATGATAATCTTAGAACTGAAGAGCTGGAAGGGACCCTATGGATCATCAAATCCAGTTCTTGTCAATCAAACTCCCAACCTCTGGCTCTGTAGCCAGATACCTAAGCCACAGAGCTATCCAGCCAGCTATAATCATCTACTGTCAAGTCAATTCTGACTTATAGTGACCCTTTTCAGGATTTTCCAGGTAGAGAATACTCAGAAGTGGTTTACAATTCCCTTTTTCTGGGGGCACCCTGGGACTGTGCAGGTTGCCCAAGACCACACAGGCTGGCTCTACTCACAAGAGGCACAGTGGGGAATCAAACTCTCAACCTCTGGCTCCCCAGCCAGATCTCTAACCACTGCGCTATCCAGCCAGCTATAGGTTGATTCAGCAACTGATCCAGTGGCTTAGCTCTTATGAGGCTTTTGGCAAGTTGAACAGACTCAGAGCACGACCAAAGGGGGGATTAGTCAATCCATTCTGAGTATTTTATACCTAGAAAACCCCTGAGAGAGGCACCATATTCTGGAAACAGTTTGATGTCACAATTATGCATTATCTCAGTTCAAAATGTGATAAGCAAGTGCTCTTGGTTTGGATACTCTCCTACTCATTCTCCTCAGTGGGACCCTGAACTTGTGGCTTAAACGTTCTGCTCCTATGGCTTCATAGGATGAAACAAATGGAGGCAGGATAATTTTTTTTTAAACCTCTTCACATGTCTTCTGAAAAAGAACTTGTATTGTAATGCTTGCCTCAGTGCAAAGGTAAGTATCATGAGTCGCCAAAGTAAGCTTGAACTGTTTCAGAAAACAATAGTTGTAAGTCTTGACAGGCAACATGGCCAGGTGGGGTGGGGGGCATTGAATTGGTCTGTAGGCTAACAGTTACTGATCACTGTACTATGTCCTCCCCAGAGTTATGCTCTTATTATTTATGATGAGGAAAATATATTTTAAAGGAATAAGTAACTCTACAGTCAATGTTCTATTTCTGGACTTGAATGTAGAATAATGACTGTTAAAGTAGTAGTTTGGTCCTTGAGGTAACATGCACTTATACTTAATTTGGCTGTTTACTACAATGAAATCAATTTTCTCAATGTTGGGATCAATTTGATTCCTGGCTTAACTATGCCAGTGGGAAAAACAATACACTGTTTTGCTGACTGCGATAGTTGCACAGACAAAATGATATATTTGCAGCCCCAATATACTAATTTAGTCCTCCTCACCTGCATATTCCACCGAGACTGCACTAACTTACTCAGCTGTATTTTTATTAGAAATCAATACAGGCCTGAATATTATCAGTTACTGACAGTGAACCATTTTTGGCATTATGATATCCTGTACTCAGTTGTTTATAACAGCTGCTATTTTAGAGCACAATTCTCATCACAGCAATAATTATGTGTACTACTTTTTTTCTTCACTTCCCTTTTTCCATGTATTGGTCCTGTAATTTATCATATACTGCAAGACAGCCATTCAGTAGGCTGATTTCTATATTAAATTTTACTCCTCTGAACTATAAAGTTCACTTCAATTTTTTTCCAGCTCTATAGTCCATTTTAGATATTCCCTATTTAAACTGAAGAGCTGGAAGGGACCCTATGGATCCTTAAACTGACCTCAATTGAAACACCTGAGCTGTTGTTCAAGATGGTTAGGGGTGGGAGAAAGAAAGCTTCTAGGTCATTAATCAGAAGCTACTGATAATAAAAGTAATGTGTCCAAGTTTGAAATTATTTAATCTTATGAATCTTGAGATCAGAAATGATTATATCATTTGTCTTTCACATGTACATTTCTTTTTCTCTCTCTCTCCCTCCCTCCCTCCCTCCCTCCCTCCCTCTCTCTCTCTCTCTCTCACACACACACACACTGTAGCACACTCTTTCCTATACGTACATTATAAATATATTATGTGAACCTACCCCTCCCCTTTCCCTAGAGTTCAATATTTGGAAAATCATCATTTTCATCCACCTAAATGTTATAATCTCCTACTAATAAGATATAAGCAAAAAGATATGAACTTTCAAATGCAAAAAAAAATATTCTTCCTGTTCATCCCAATAGCTGTGCTTTCTTGGCTTCCTTTAGCGGAAAAGTGTATATCTATAAATATATAAATGTTTGTGTTTATACAAACACATATGTACAAACATTTACTAGCATCAGTTTTGAATGACTTATGCCAACATTGCTGTTAGCGCATTGGTTGCAAAAGGCATAACTTTGAGAATTAGAGTAGATGCTAAAAAATATCCAGAGCCAGCCTTTGACCTATCTTCCTTATGGTCTAATAATTGTCTCAACAGAATGGCTTTGAAACCATTGAAATTCTTCTTTCATCTTGAGACAGCAGAAGTTAGCTACATAAATAAATCCCAGTGCATCTCTAAGAGCCTAAATAAAGATCAAGCCTTTTTAGTGCACTATGTATATTACTAACCCAATTTTCTGCAATATCTGTAGATCGGTGAAATAAAATTATAATCTCTTAATGAATGAGTCTTTCCTTCCTAACTGTGATGTACTCTTCTAAATTCAACTCAGTTACCACAGTCTTCTCTCTGTTGTTCATTTCTCATGCTTACTCCTTATTTAAGGCCTGTCATTTTTAATTAATTCCAAATTCTAGTACTCCTTAAGGTTTATTTCCATTCTTTCTGAGAATATAATATTTCTGTCATGTGCTTGGATTTCCTTTTTCTTTTACTCTCAACTTGAGAACTTAAAGCACAAAGTGTCTTCAGAAAATTCTTCTCCTTAGGGGTATGATTATCTAACTCCATGATATCTACCTGAACAACCTTCATCACCGTAGTAGTCTGCTCTGCTCTGCTAACACAAGTACCACACAGTCCTGCAGGAAGCTGTGCAACCATGCCTTATGTACAAACATCTGTGATTCTGCTGGAAAGAGGGATTATTTGGGGATGGGACTATCTTGCATGTCTACATCTACATTTCCAGTTTAGTCATGTGAGTAAGTAGGTGAATACCTGCATAGAACTGTGGAATGGCCACTCCATACTGGGTGTGATTTTTTCATCATCTGGGGAAACGTGAGCTGTAGCAAAATGACTCTCTTTTTCTTCCTCCCAGCTCATTTTCAGCTTAGGTTAGGAAATTGATCTGAGATTTCTTAGTGAAAGAAGGCACAGCTTACTTTTTAGAGAGAGAACGAGGGCAGAGAGGGACAGGTCTCGTGGTTTGGCTTTTTCCAACATTAATTTTTTGTTTAAAAGTTTCATGTTCTTCCCACTGAGTTTATGAAGAAGTTTAGATTTTTTTTAAGCAGCTGTCTGTTTTGTGATATGTAATCAACTGCAAAAACAACAAGGGGAAAAATAAGGAAGTGCTAGTGGCAAGTGATTTGAAAATTGATACTGGCTGAAATTAAGACATAAGACATAAGAAATTTATTTGTCATTACACTCACAAGTGGGTGCAACGAAATGAGGTGCTCTTCCCAAGGTAAAAACTGGACAACACCACTACAAAAAAAAGTTAAAATATTAAATTAATAACCTTTCCTACAAATGCAAGATGTGTCCTTTACTTAAACATCACGATGCCACCTTGCTCTGTCTGAGATACAGCCTGCTTGTGGTGTATTTATAACAGAAGGTTAAAGTGGCAAGCAGTGGGACTAAAGAGCATATTATACAAAAATCACAGAAGACCATTATTACTTTGATTCATTGAGTAAGAAAACTATTAGTCAGAAGGAGTGAGAAGGTATAATTACCCTTGAACATTCATTCCATTGGGTAAAACATGTCTTGCTAAGCATCATTTTCATTTAAGGGCCTTGGTAAATAGACCAATGAGGTGAGAAGGCTTGAGAAGGACCACTGTGGTTCTACATTTACAGCAGCAAGTTTGGAGGTATCCATTGGTCTGTCAACTCTGTGCTTCCCAGTCACATCCTATATCAATGAATGGTTTCCTGAAGTAACATACAGTCATATTGTTATATGCTATCAAGTTGCCTCTGATTTATGGCATCCCTATGAATGAGTGATCTCCAACATGTCCTGTCCTCAACAGCCCTGCTCAGCTCTTGTAGAGGCTAGATCTAGCCATGAGGTGAGGCTGAGGAGCCTAACGCCGAGGGAGGCCCGGAAGGAAAAAACAAGAAACCGGGCCTTCTCGGCAGTGGCTCCTCGTCTTTGGAACAGCCTCCCTCCTGAGATTCACATGGCCCCGTCGCTGGGCATCTTTAAATGCCAACTGAAAACCTGGCTGTTTAAGCAAGCCTTCCCTCCACCCACCGTCTGAATTTTTGTTATTTTGTGTTTTCTCCCATCTTGGATCATTGTTTATTTAGTAATATATTGTTATGATTTTAAATTGTTAAATTGTTACATGATATGTTGTTACCCGCCCAGAGTAGTCTATATGACTAGATGGGTGGGCTATAAATGTAATTAATAAATAAATAAATAAATAAATAAATAAATAAATAAATAAATAAATAAATAAATTGTAAACTCAAGCCTGTGGTTTTCTTTAGGGAGTCAATCTATCTGGTATTTGGTCTTCCTGCTGCCTTCAACTTTTCCCAACGTTATTGTCTTTTCTAGAGAATCCTGCCTTCTTACGATGTGCCCAAAGTAGGACAGCCTCCAGAGATAGTTCAGGCTTGATTTGATCTAGGACCCACTTGTTTCTCTTTCTGGCAGTGCAGAAAGCTCTCCTCCAGCATCATATTTATCTTAAATTATCCACCAGTTTGAGACTAAGATGCATCCACCCTCTTCAAGGGTAATTGTTGCATCAGCAGAAGAGAATGGGTAGTTCCAATATTGATGGCAACAGCAGCTACTTGGCAGCAACAGTAGTTGAAGGTGACACTGGTGGAAGAGACTGCAGAAAAGGTGGGAATAGTAAACCACTACTGAACTGCTCCCAGACTTTGGAATGTGTTTTTAGTGTTGCTTTTGTTTACCATTTCTTAGAATGGTATTATTTTTATCCTTTTTAGTATTTGTATACTTATTGTTTTTAGCTTTAAATATTGTATTTTAATGATGTAAGCCACCTTGGGTCCTTTTAAAGGAAAAAGATGGGGTAAAGATATTATAAACAAACAAACAAACCTTCCTTAGCATGAAAACCATATGATGAAATAGTCTGAAATGAAAAAGAGATAGTGCTGGAAGATGAGATTTCCATGTTGGAAAGCACTCAATCAGCTATTTGGGAAGAGCAAAGAACAAGTACAAATAGTACTGTCACTAATGATTAAACTAGATTAAAGCCAAAAGGAAGTGAAAGGAAATATATAGCACAGGCAGTAGGGGCTATAATGCAAAATCTGAAGTAACATTCACACAGCAAAATTTTGCAAATTTCAGTAAATTGTGCAGAAATAACTGCAACAGATTTCTCCATTCTTTTTTACACTGACCAAATTTAGTCAGTCCACTTATTTGTACCATTAAAAGGACCACATTGTACATGCCTGCTGTATGAAGTTTTAAAAGCTTTGGCAACCAAAAGACTGACTAAACAGGGGTTAAAATTGAGACGTATATGTGTTAAGCACAAGGACTTGGGTTAGAATGGCCAATTCTGTTTCAGTGTTTCCCACATTCAAAAGTTATAAATCTACAGTTCTTTTTCTTCTGAATAAGTGGAAATTATTTTGGTAAATTCTTCTAAAAACGAGCAGAAATGCAATTCTCTACAGATCCTAGGCCTTACTAAAGTGTAGCCCAAGGATCACATGACCAAGCCAAATTACCAGTTCATTGTGGCTTGAAATCCACATGACAGCCCCTCCATTTTTATACTCACAAAGGCAGCAGAACCCAAGGGTTTACCACATCTGGGTTTTGCTGCCAGATACAACTGTGTCTGCCAGGTAATATTCCACTCAATTGGGCACACCTTGCATGGGACTGTCATAGACTTTGCCCATGAAAAGTGAGGAAAGTGCAGTGGGTGGGTAGGAACTATCGGCCTGCTTTAAATAAACCTATTGCTTCTACATCAGTAAGGGAGCTTTCTGATGGAAGGATGACAGTGTTTGCTGGGAACGTAAGAAATGCATTGCTAGACATAATTGTACAGCCATTTAGTCTAGCAAAAGTGGTTTCTTCCAAGAGACGACTCTGGAGGAGATCAGAACTAGGACCTGAAAGGAGAAAGGAAGCTTAGGAAAAAATAATTAAATAGGTACTAAATGCTTGTTGTTCTTGACATGTATTAATTTCTTAACTATAAGCAGTCATTAATATTTTGGTGGCTATGAAGCTTTGATTTAGAGTAATGCAAGAATGGGAAAGCATTATGTTTTTTAAAAAAGTAATACTTTTGTACTGTTTGGCAGGAAACCTGATAAACACTAGCCGCTATTGAAATTAGTGCTGTTCTGCATCAATGAAGAAACACATTTAACAGGAGGTTTATTTCTTTGTACCGAAGATGTTATCCTAAGTAAAATGTGAGATAAATAATTCAGCCTCAGTATAGATTCTTTCCCCCCTTTTATGCTGCAAACCCTCAAGAGACATAATGCTTTCTACTGTGCTAAAGCTGCTAAAATTGGATGCAGAAGTGAGCTATAATTCAAAGAGAATAAGAATGCCATATTTGCTGTCTGTTTACTACAGACGTCCACTTCAAATGCAGAGACCTCTTTCAAAGATTTCCTTAATCGTCTTGAGAAAGAATGATAAGCAAACACTGTTTGATGAGCCGGTGAATACAGTGAGACCTTTCAGTTCACCTGAGTTATCTCATCAGGTGATAATATACTGCACCTTTCTTATCACTGCACGAAAGTGCAGCAATATTATTGTGCTGGCAGAGCAAATTAGTATTCTACAAGGCAATTCTAAACATGTGGGCAACCCAAACAAACATTTATAACTTTAAAATTGGACTTTATATCTGCACCAAATTTGACACAACTCTAGCAGAAACTCTGCTCTTGGTCTGCGCCAAATCTGGGGATGTTTGAGGAAAGGGTTTTTGAATTCTGATTTTTAAAAAAGTAAAAAGTGAAACTATTTTATGTCATATGCAGAAGCAAGTGACCTTAAACATCCCCAGAGTTAAAACAGGTCAACTAAATTGAAAAGACCAATCTGGCTAATCTTGAAGAGAATGATTGACCTCACCTGCTTTTTTAATTTGGAAGGAATCCAGGCTGTAGGGGCTACAACACTGATTCTCAAAAAAAAAAAAAAAGTCTTTTCAAAAGGGTAAAACAATGACTCCATTATCAACTGAGAATGCATAGAAGAGGCTTACCAGCAAGAGCATTGCAAAGTAGATATATTGTTGAAGCTCCATAGTTGGGAAGGGAGACTAAAGTGGCAGAATTCTGGGCTATAGCAATTCATAGTGTAGCCATGTGGCCTGGTATTGTCTTTTTAATGCCTTCTCTGTTTAAAAAAGAAAGAGGGATGGAAACTTTCTCTGCCTGTAATAAACTAGCACATCAGGAATTTGTTGTTGTTGTTGTTTAGTCGTTAAGTTGTCTTCGACTCTTTGTGACCCCATGGACCAGAGCACTCCAGGCCCTCCTGTCTTCCACTGCCTCCCGGAGTTTGGTCAAATTCATGTTGGTCACTTCGATGACACTGTCCAACCATCTCGTCCTCTGTCGTCCCCTTCTCCTCTTGCCTTCACACTTTCCCAACATCAGGGGCTTTTCCAGGGAGTCTTCTCTTCTCATGAGATGGCCAAAGTATTGGAGCCTCAGCTTCAGGATCTGTCCTTCCAGTGAGCACTCAGGGTTGATTTCCTTCAGAATGGATAGGTTTGTTCTTCTTGCAGTCCAGGGGACTCTCAAGAGCCTCCTCCAGCACCACAATTCAAAAGCATCAATTCTTCGGCAGTCAGCTTTCTTTATGGTCCAGCTCTCACTTCCATACATCACTACTGGAAAAACCATAGCTTTGACTATGCGGACCTTTGTCGGCAAGGTGATGTCTCTGCTTTTTAAGATGCTGTCTAGGTTTGTCATCAGGAATTAGAATACCCCAAAGGTTTCTAAATGTGAGTATATTTTTCTTTTCCTTTTTAAAATTGTTTTTATGTTGAAGAAATCTAAAACAGAAGCTTCCATGTGGAATCTGAAATGGTGCAGGCAGTAATTCTGTCATCTCAGAGTTCTGCCATATCATTCTATGACTCTTAACATAATCACCATCTGCTTTTCTTGTATTTGAAATTAAACATAAGCTCTCCACTGGGGAGAAAGAGGTATATAAATGTATAGATACAGAACATTACTTGTATGTGCACAAATTGCACAGAGGATACTCAAATGCACTTTAACAGACACCTTTAAACGATTCCAAGTCTAAAGGCTATTTTTCATGTTTTATAATGAACTGGTTCCAGGACAATTGACAATGGGTGGGGAAAACCCAGGCACCTACCAGTAAAGGAAGTGAAAAGACAATCTACTTGTCCTTGCCAATGAAACAAGGGTTGCCCCGTCCTTCCTTCTGATCCACGGTCAAGGTGGCACAACATGGGCCTTTCAACGCAAAGAATATCTGCACCTATTAATTTGGACTGTGCAAGTGAGGGAAAAATTTATTTCCTCTCTTTTCAAAAATAATTTACTAACCTTCACAGGTTTCTTTATATTTAGGACAAAAGAACTTGAGGTTTATAACATTCAATTTCAGGAAAAAACAAACCTGAGAGAAATCCTCATCCACAAGACATGAAAAGGAAAGTGGACTTGTATTTATAGTAAACATTCTGTCTTGGGGGTTAATTTTAGCTAGAATGTGCACAGTATTCAATTATTTCCTGGGTATAATATTTGTAAGCTAAATAAGGGTTGGTTGAAACTGATTAAAAATATTAATCTATACAATGTACAGTTAAGCACAATTTTGTTTATTAGCCAGGAAGCTTTTTTCTTCTCCAAAAAGTGTTTTTTTTTTAAAAGAACAATCGGTAGGGGCTTCTTTATTTCAACTCATTTATGAATGTGATTTATTTTGAATATTTTAGCATGTGTGCTTGCCTGTGTTGGAGTAAATTGTGTCAGTGGGGTTTGTCAAGTATTGATACCAGGATCACAAGGGTCCAGACTGCAAAGTAATCTTGCAGCCTGATCTGTTCTTGTTTTTTTCTATCTGCAGCAGTGATCTAGTGCTATTCCACTTTGAAACAAACAAACAAATACATATTTTAAAAAGTCGTAACCCCAAAATATCACTTTTACCCCTTCTGACTGACTGCTCTTTCTCTTTTCCTCTAAGGAAGGGGAGCAGCTAGGGCAGCTGGCTTCCAGCCAAAGAAGGTGGGAGAAGAAGGGATGCAGCTGTTACTGCATCTTAATCAAAGGAAAAGCGTACATTCCCAAAGTGAGAAGGGGAAAAACAGGGAGGAGGAGGAGGAGGAGGAGGAAGCAACAGTGGTAGTAGTGCCTCTGCTACTTCCTCCCCCTTCCCCTCCACCACTGGTAACAGGCAGCTTACTACCAATTTAAAACTTGTCCCAAGAGGATGCACGCACTGACTCAAAAAACATGTGATTTTTAAACCAACTTCAGTAACCCCAGTTCAGTTCCTGATTCAGTTCAATCATGTAACGAAGCCCTAAGACTCAAGTGTTTATCCTTATGGCAGAGGCATTGATAATTAAGCATTAATACTACAGCTATTTGCATTTGTTTTTCAAGCTACTGGCTGAGACATCAGAACTGATTTAACTTCAGAACAGAAAAACAGATGTTAATAAAGTCATCCATTTTTTTAAAGTAAAACTCCAATAATGTACAATCTATGCAAAGGCATTTTTAACAAATGTACTTTGAATATGCTGCATTTTTAAAAAGTGCCTTGGCAATTTCCCAAAGACTGAATATATTTTTCCCTTAAAAAGAGGAGAATTCACACTCTAAAGTAACCCCTTCAGGAGATCTAGAAGGCTTTTAGTCTATTTTTAAAGGTTTCCTTGTGCCTGTTTTCATGTTACAAAAGCTGTATAGTTCATCAAAATGCAGCCCCAAAATGTCATAAATTGTAAACCTTGGATTACCACAATATTACAATTTATCATTTAAAAGAACCTTCTGAAAACCTCAAGAACATTCCAAAGCCTCTGTCTCAGTAGACCATACATCAAACCAAATAATTGTTATGGTAAAAGTCACTATAATCATTGTGGGCCCAGTGGTTGGGAGCTTGATTCTCCGCAGAGCCTCCTGAGAGCAGAGCCAGCCTGTGCAGCCTAGGGCAAGCTGCACAGTCCCCGGGCCACCCCCAGAAGAAGGGAATGGTAAATCACTTCTGAGTATTCTCTGCCTGGAAAATCATGAAAAGAGTCACCATAAATCAGATTTGACTTGAAGGCACATGATTTTGTGTGTGTGTGTGTGTGTGTGTGTGTGTTGAGCTCTCTTTGATATAAGTGGCTACACAAGCATAGGAGAAAAAAACCTTCTAATTGCAGATCTATTTGAAGTGCTTGTAGATGCTGCAGTTTAAAGGAACTGCCTTAAGAAGGCTTTTCTGCCTCAATCACTCATTTCCTCATCTTATTTTGCTGGTCAGTACAGGTCATTAAGCTGTCCAAAATTAATAATAAACAGGAGAATATGTTCTAAAAGTGTCTTGGGAGAGAGACTTTGCGGAGAGAAGTGAGTGCTGGTGCTGCTTGCTTGTGTGTGTGTTTCTGCGTGCACACACACTCTCCTTGTCCTCCCTTGTGAGGCAAGAGGTAAGGGGAATGGTGTTTTGCCAAAGTACCACTCTGTGTGTGTATGTGTGTGAGAGTGTACACATGTCCATTGATCATTCCTTTCTGTATTAGTTCAAAGCAAGCAGTTGCTTTGAACCAAAAAAAAAAAAGGATTTGATTTTGAAAAGAAGAAGGTCTCTGGTGGGGAGGAAAAGCTACATATTGGGGGTGTGACTCCTTACTGATTTGCATCTTCGATTGTGTCATTTGATCAATGGGGAAAATGCAAAGTAGCCTGCCCCAAATTCATATTATTTCCACTATGGTAAAATTTTTGATGTAGTCAAGGTTTTAGATAATGTTGACCAGTGTGAATCTAATATGGTCTTCTGTAGAGAACAGTGTTTTATATTCATAATGAGCTTTAGAAGAAGTGCTAAAGCTGAAGGATAAAGTGTAAGCTAATGACGCCATGGTACAAGTATGATTTAACAAATGTGGCAGAATTTTGTTTGGTCTTTATTTTTCAGCAGAGTAATCTAATTCACATTTCACTGGATAAGGATGCCAACAAACTGGAACAAGTTCAGAGGTAGGCAACAAGGATGATCAGGGGACTGGAAACCAAGCCCTGTGAGGAAAGACTGAAAGAAATGGGCATGTTTAGAAAAGAAGACTGAGGAGAGATCTGATGGCACTTTTCAAATACTTGAAAAATTGTCATACAGAAGTGGAACAGGGTCCGTTCTTGATCATCCCAGAGTGCAGGATACATAATCATCGGCTCAAGTTACAGGAAGCCGGATTTTGGTTGAATATTAGGAAAACTTCCTAACTATTAGAACAGTATAACAATGGAGCCAATGACCTCAGGAGGTGATGAACACTCCAACGCTGGAGGCATTCAAGAGAAAATTGGACAACCATCGGTCAACTCTACTTTGATTTGGATTCCTGCACTGAGCAGGGGGTTGCCTTCTTCAGCATTGGAAAGAGTGGATTACTCTTTAAACACCATAGCAATTTAACCAAGATGAGATTAATTTTCCAGTGTTCCTAATTCTAGCACTGGACCTGTGGGATACAAATCATGGCACAATGTTAGCCCCCACCCCCTTCTGTGGCTCAGATTTAAGCCTCCTTGTCCCAGCGTGGCATCTACATCCTCAACCCTTCTCTGCCACTGTTCCCAGACTTCCTCCCATGGGAAGCCAGGCTGGCCCCATTTTTGCTGTCTTTCCACAAGCAGGCGAAGATCTTTCTCTTCAGGCAGGCTTTCCCTTAGTTTGACAGGTGTTTTTTTTTAAAAAAAGAATTGTTGTGTTCTGTTGTTTTTAAATGTGTTTTTATTCTAGATTTTATTAACCATTTTAAATATAATACTTGTTTAATTTTTTAAAATAGTTATATACATACTTTTTAAGCTTTTAAATATTGTCTTTTTCATGATGTAAGCCACCTTAAATAAATAAATAAACCCCGTATATGGATATTAATGGTTTCACTTTAATAAATCTCAAATATTTGCACTAAGATTAGTAGTCCACCGTGCTCTGGAGTATAATGTTCTGATGATGGTTGTTCAAGTTCCTGGGCATAGTGATAGTTGTGAGAAGCCTTCTCATGAAGATATCATTGTGTATGCTTGAAATGTAATGCTAGATCAATCATAGTGATGACACTTTGATTTATTTATGTATTCATATAAATTCATATAAATAAATATTTACTTTCCTATTTTTACTCTGCTAATATGTGCCAAGAAGTACAGCTGCATACTTTCTTCTGAGATATTTACTCATTACTCTCAGTGAGAAAAAATGGCATTTCTTGCAGTAAAATAAAGATCATTTGCATCTGTAAAAGAATGGACCATATTCCGAGAAGAATTAATTGGCCTTTGTCGAGAGCTGTAGAAGGCCTTTAATCAGCTTAATGGTCCTTTTAATACTTGAATACTGATGGCTGTCTCTAGAATAACTGTGAAACTAAGCTATTAGATCAGTTTTATAAAGAACTGTAATGAACCATTAGAAAATTAGAGCATCTAAAATATCCTTATTACTGACACCTGTGCTATTTTTATATTAATGTTGGGATTCCTTTAGATCTTAGGAGGAAAGGGCGCAAATCATTGACATTGGTCTGATTTCTAATTTTATATTTATCTAATATCCCTTCACAGTTTCACCGTGGCGTTGCTATATACCAGTATCAGGCTCATTGGGTACAATATGCCATTTTCATGATTCCCATTCATGGGTGTAAAACTTTGTCAAGGTCAATTTCTTTGATGCTGGACTGGGAGACTCTGTTCCCTATATGGAATTTGTACATATTTCTGTCTTGGGTATGTATTTGTTTCTTGAAGTTATGCCTGGAATAACTATGGATTACAGACAAACCAGAAGGGACGTGGTGGCGCTGCGGGTTAAACCGCAGAAGTCTCTGTGCTGCAAGGTCAGAAGAACAGCAGTCGTAAGATCGAATCCACGCGATGGAGTGAGCTCCCGTCGCTTGTCCCAGCTCCTGCCAACCTAGCAGTTCGAAAGCATGTAAGAATGCTAGTAGGTAAATAGGTACCACCACGGTGGGAAGGTAACGGCGTTCCGTGTCTAGTCGCGCTGGCCACGTGACCACGGAAACTGTCTACGGACAAACGCTGGCTCTACGGCTTGGAAACGGGGATGAGCACCGCGCCCTAGAGTCGGATACGACTGGACTAAATGTCAAGGGGAACCTTTACCTTTACCTTTACAGACAAACCAGATTCATTTCTTGTCGATACCTACTCCTTTTTTTAGTACAAACCTGGAAGGATGATCTCTTTGGACTGTGCTGACTGCTTTCACATTCAAGTCCTCACTTATGGTTAGTTATGTCGGTGATGGCTGGGGGCGGGCATGCCACCCTTCAGATTTTGGATGATTGCACCCTTCTTCTTCAACCATGAGCTGCCTCTAAGACTTGCAAATGAAAATAAACATGTAGACCTGATTGAAGACCACAGTTCAAACTAAAAAACAAAGCAAGATATGCTGCTTATATACTGCCCCATAGCACTTAAAGCACTCTCTGGGTGATTTACAATTTAATTATGCAGGCAACACATTGCCTCTCCCCCAGCAAGCTGGGTACTCAGTTTGCTAATCTCAGAAGGATGGAAGCCTAAGTGAACCTTGAGCTGGCTATCTGGGATTGAACATGGGTTGTGAGCAGAGTTTTAGCTGCATTAATGCAATTTAACCTCTGTATCATGAGGCTTCTACTACCCCCACTTCCCATTGCCTGCTATGAAATTAATGGGTGCATGTGATACTGAAGTAGTTCAGCTAATCCATATTTGCTTTATATGTGTTTGAGTTATAAACTGTAATTCTTTATATTTTTATATACAGCCCCTGACACATACAAAATACATTTTCTCACTATTGTCCATTATATTCAAACATTTCTGTAGATTTTATTGCATCCTCTTTTCTCATTGACAAGGCTATAATTGCTCGCAGCCAGATTGTGAGAAATGGCATTGTTTTGCTTCCTTTTGTCAAGGAAGCATGAACTCGGAGTACAATGCAACATATGCCCCAGTGTTTTGGAGCAAACATTCCACATTGGTAACAGCAGTTAAGAGACACAAACTGATGAGGGCAAAAATGGGGGGGGGGGGGGAGGAAAAGAAAGGAAAAGCAATGAGGTTAGAGAACAGTATACACACTGTGTTGTACATTAAGCCAATGGCTTGGAGGGGGAAGGATATACAATAGCAGACTGTTTGGCTAGCTCTATAGAAGCCCAAGCACTCTACCTAATAGCAAGCCAGCCATCTCTTTGAATGGGAACAGTAGTACTCAGTAGCCTGGCAGTATATACAACAGCAAGGTGCCTTGACTATTAGAAGATCTAAAATAACATGAAAGCAAACTATTTAGATAATCACTCTCTTTTGTAGTTAAGAAAAAAGCTCATGTGACACCACATTGTGTACATCTCTCATTAAATATGCTCTTAAACATACAATATCTTTATGACACTCTAGGGTTGTTTTCCTCTCTTTCTGGGCTGTCAAGCACAGTGATACTACTGGGCTCCCCATCACAGCATCTTCTTTATCCAGGATCACGACTTGACCACTAGGTGTAACCTTTGGAGGTGAATTACCCCAAGTTCAGAAATCACTGCAGACATTATTAGTTGCATACTGAGTTGTATGACTCTGCATGCAACTGATAATGTCTACGATGATTTCTTAACTTAGGTCAATTTACCTCCAGAAGTTATGCCATGTGTGCAGTGATGCAAGAGGATTTTGGCCACTGTGGTGGTGCAGAAGAAGAATTAAGATAATTTAACCAGTGTGGAAGGTTACTTTTTAAAACTTGTTCATTGTTACATAACTCCCCCAAAGTCATCATTATCATTATAGTTACAGGTTTTTTTTTTATAGTAACTTGTTCCTTCGCAATCTCTCAGAGTGATTTTGAGAAATCATCTGAATGCTGCCAGCCACTGGCTTACGGTACACAATGCACTCTCCTCTCTTTCACTATTCATCATGGGCATCTACAATAGAGCATGAGACAGCAGGCCACTCCACTATTTAGGGATGACACAGTCTCATAGCTGCATTAGGAACTAAAAAGTTACAGCTTTACTACAAAAAGATAGGGATTACTTTGTATTAAAGTAAAAGCATACTATATTGTTACTTGTCCATTATGGCAAAAATGTACTGTATGGACAGCATGTGGCTCAACTTACCACAGCTCTTGGAATGCTACGTGGGGCAGCTAAAGAGTGGAGGGGTCATAGAAAAAGGAGAGGGGTAGTTGTCATGATTTGGGAAAAGGAGATAGAGAGAATGCAAAGTTGAATGGTGTGGTATAAAAGGAGAGGGAGGACTGGAAGAGGTCAGGGAAAGGTTAGGCGCGAACTGATTGTAAATGAAATTGTACCTTTGAGAAACGATCATTGTTTATTCTGTGTTCCAGCATTGACAATAAAGCTTGCCTGTTGTTGTTTTAAATTGCTACCTGGATTGTTTAGTTAGGGGAGCTACTTGATTCCAGACATGTGCCAACAGAGCATAGATAACACACCATCTTATCATGGTGGTAGGCTTCTGTTGGTATGAGTCTCAGCAGATGTCCCACCATGCAGAGCCTGTACCTTAGTCCTGAGCAGCACCTGATCCACCTCAGGCAATTTGGAGGAATGACCCTGTTCGTGTTTTGCAGCCTGTACAGGTAGGTATTCACTATGCTTTCGCATCCCGAGCACCTGGGTGGCTAATTTCTCGGTATAATCATCACTTTGAAAAGCTAAACATAAGTAAATAATTCTTCTAATGCAGTGGTTCCTAACCTTGGGTAACCCACATGTTCTTGGACTGCAACTCCCAGAAACCCCAGCCAGCACAGCTAATGGTGAAGGCTTTTGAGAATTGCAGTTTAAAGAACACCTGGGCTACCCAAGGTTGAAAACCACTGTTCTAATGGATTTGATTAGTGTTATCTAAATATGTTGATGTCAGAGTCACTTAAGAGAAAACTGCCTATTTCAGTTGTTAAAATAGACTTGTCAGTATGTCACTGTTTGAGACACAAAGGGGAATAACCCTGTGGAAATTCTTTATTATACTCAGGGTACATTTCTGAAAAGGTGGGGAAGGAGACTAGTTGACTCCATGGGCTCCACCAACTACAAGGCAGTGCAGCCCCAGCAGAGCCCTGGCTGAGGCGAAAGGAGAGAAAAGGGGAGATACCTCCCTTCCATCTCTTCAGCCATCACCCCAACATTTCCCCTCACACTGCTGCTGTCCTTCACTGCTGTTGCTGCTGCCTCCTTAAAACTAAACCGGATAAGCCTTGCTCATGAGTAAACCTGCAATCCAAAGACCTGTGTGGGTGCTCCTTACAGAAGAAGCATCTCCAGTGTGAATGGAAGAATTGGTCAAGTGAGAGATAAAACAGATCGCACTGAGGGTAATAACCTTTTCAGCATGAAACAGTCTGCTTCAAATTCCCCTGTCTGGACAGGCCCTTAGTTCATTATATAAGTCTGTACAGATTCATAGTTTTACCCAGGTTCCAACAAAGACATACATTAACCATTGCAGCTTTTTTACATAAACAAAACACCTCAGCTTTCTAACAGCACAGCTCTTCATAAACTACCTCACAGCTCTCATTTCTTTCCCTTACCACTTCCAATCTTTCTCATATTCTAGCTTCCTTCTAACAGCTTCTCAGTTCTTTCTGTCCTCAAAGTCAGATTGAACTCCAGTCAACTAAAAACTGAACTGAACTCTCTCACATACTCCTGATATATATAGAATCCTGTACATCTTGCACCCGCTTGTCATGTAGGTGCTATAGAGGAGGACTCTCTCTTAGAAAACAGTAATGACAACCTCATTTCATCACTAATGGGATTAAAAATCCAGACTTTAAAGAGTTAAGCATAAAAAAAAACCCCCATTGTTTAGTTGTCTGAATTCTGCCAGCTTTGGTTTCTCCACATTCAATTATTTTGATTTCATAATATATGTTAAATGAAAGTGGATGCATTTAAAAAAAACAAAAACAAAACCCTCTCATTTGTGTGCACTGACATGAAAATGTGTGCATCTGCATTGGCCAGAAAATAAGCAGAGGTTAGGAAAGGTACTATCCTCTGCTTTCCCCCCCCCCCCCCCGCCCCTTTGGATTACAACTCCAAAAATCCTTCTGGCAGCATGGCCAAAAGTCACCTTTCAAACTTCTGAAAACATGTTATGTGTATAAGTGGAGCCATGCTGGATGGGACCAAAAGTTTATTGAGGCCAGTACTTCAGTTGGCAAAGTCGTGACTTTATATGGTCCATGGTGCTTCAGTAAGAGAGGGAAGGAGGGAGGAAGAGGGAAGATATATAACAGCAGGTTATTAATAGACTAAGACCAGAATTCTGTTACATATTTATGCCAGTGTTGCTCCACCAGCGTAAATCTCAGTGGCATTATCACTGCAAGTTAAGAAGTCAGTGTGGGCATTTGCAGTTGGACACTGAGTCATGCAACTAGCTTCCAGCACCAAAGATCTGTGCTGTTGACTTCTAAGCTCGAGGCCATTTGTTGATGATATTTACACTGATGGCGTTAGGCCTATGGATGTACCTAACAGGATTCTGGCCAATATTGCTCTCTGTAGAGGGAAGCGCTATGTAAGGATTTTTTTTTCTATACCTGTGGTTTCTGCTTGTATCAATAGTAAAAGCACACTCTGTCCAGAGTTTGGAAAAGTTATTTTTTGACTCTTCTGACCCAGGAATCATGCGAACTCTCATTAAAAAAAAAATCTACCTTCTGATTGTTTTCTAATCATCAGTGTACACAAACATTTTATCTAATGAGATCAGGAGAATCAACCCCACCAGAGGTAGCATTTGAAACCTATATTTCCAACTAGAGACTGCAGACACCAGTTAGAATTGTGTTTTAAGCAGAAAAGCCAGGCCCACACATATGCCTGTGATTTTTGGAGCTTTTATATTTTTCTTGCACCATCCATGACCCTCTGGTGTCTTGATGAAAACCAGGATGGGTCAAAAGCCAACTTCAGTGTGTGAATTTTTTTAGTGATCTTATAAAGGTATCACTAACCCTTGCTTTCAGATTGTGTGCAAGACCATATGGCTTTTTTCTTTTTCTCACAAATGTAAGGTCATTTTTCTTAACCACACTGTTTTCTTGTGAAATGTTATGCATTCAGATTGTTGGATGTGACACACATACATCTTGGAAGCCCCAATAGGTCGTAGTTGAATATGGGAGGGAGGTGAGGTTAGGAAGAGGTGACAATTTCATTTCAATTTGTTTTGACAATAATTTGCAAAATCCTGAAAAGAAAGAACTTGAAATTAAAAACAATAGAATATGAGAAATCAAAACTTTGCTGTTGTTCGGGGGATACTGCATAAGAGCTTTCCAGCAGACAGTTGTCAGATTGTCCATAGAATGGAGCCATGCGAGTTAATGCGATGTTAAGCTGCTGTCACTGTGTAGCATACAGTAGATGCATTCTTCGTGTTTGTGTACTATAGTGGATGCATAGTTCATGTGAATGGTGGCACTGACAGCATGGAGTATGTCCTTGACACACGAAAGAACTAGACAGAGTAAGGTGACAACTTTAGGCAGCTAATTTTGTATATCATGGATGGGTAGCAATTGTTAGTCATTCAGTGTATTATTATAGCATTTTTACTGACAGTGAGTTGAAGAGTCACTGGTATGATTTTTTCCTCAAACACCAGAAGGACTTGACTGACCTTTGATACAACACTGTGGAAGCATTTACTGTTTTCCCTCAGGCAGCAAAATGGCTTCGCCCTGGAGAGTGTCAGGAGCAGAACACGGTTAAAATACTGGGTAGCTGGAGACAATTTTTAAAGTGTTATTTTTTACATTCAGAACAAATATAAACTTCTTGCAGTCTCTCTGTGAAACTGATGGATCAGAATTGAGCTACCTAGATACGGGCACTTCCAACGATCTAGTTTTGAATGAAATCAACAGCTAACAAAGGTTGTGTATCCTAATACACTCACTTAACTGAAGATTAATTTCATTCAGTATTACTCCTTTCCCCTGGAATCAGATGAACACACTGTGAATGCCTGCATAAGCAAGAGTGCAAACCATTTAACTAGTAGGCCAAGTGGAGTACCAGGTTGTAAAAAATCTGGCAGCCACCAATGCCTTAAATAATCAATCATTTAAGAAAGAAGAAAGCAAAATTCAGCATTAGTTCCATTAAGGGTAGACCCACTAAAATGAGTGGGATGTCTTCATCCCAAGAAACTTAAGTCCTATTGATTACAATGGGTGTGTTCTAAGTAGGAGTGATACTCGATTTAGCTGTGAGTGTATGAGTGGAGAACACGGATCAGGTGAATAAAAGCCTGCTAGGGCAGCGATGGCGAACCTATGGCACGTGTGCCACAGCTGACACACAGAGCCCTCTCTGTGGGCACGCGAGCCATAAGTCTAGTGGAACAGGCAAAGGCAGCTACCTCCTTGAACAAGGAGACACCACAGCAACGCCTCCAGGAGAAACACCTCTTCTGGACAGCTAATTTTGCTGCTCATGCAGTTCTGTGGGAGCTTTCACGTGGTCCTTGGAGTAGGTGGGGTCCGCTGAGGATGTAACTTCCGTTCCTCGAGTGGCGTTGGGAATAAGCGAGAGGCAAGCATAAGGGAAGGTAGTGAGAGCTGTGAGTGGAACATGAGTGGGGCTCTTCCTCTCTCCTCTTCTCTGTGGGGCTGTTTCTTTAAGGGAAGAGGGCAGAGAAGGGGGGGCCTTTTGCTCGTGTGACAGGACGTACTCTAGCCAGGATGTTACGGGTGATAGACTCAGCTTTCTGTCCAGATCTCCTCTTAAATGGCTGGGCAACTTTGCTGCATTATAACTTGGCCAATTGTGCCATAGGATAGGGCCTGAAGGGCTAGAAGGTTCTCATCCTATTCTACATAATGGATTTTCAATTTTGTTGTCACATCTGAGATAAGCCTTATAGCACACTTGTCATATGGGAGTCAGAACTACGTTTTGTCTACCTTTCCCATCCAGTGTTGTTGTCTGTGCCCCACAGTTGGGTAAGATTCTGTCCATTAAGCCTAGTGTTGGCACTTGAAATAAATAAGTTGGTTTTGTGTTGCAGTTTGGGCACTCGGGCTCAAAAAGGTTCGCCATCACTGTTCTAGGGCAAACAAGACCAGAGTTTCTACAAGTTGCTTCAACCTTTTTGAGCAAGACTTAAAATCAAGGATTTGTAAGTCAGCAAACTGAGTCTTATTCAAAAGAAATATCCTTTTATTCCAAATTCATTGTTTCTGTTTCTTAGAACTACCTTATTCTTTTGCACCCTTCAGCTCTTTCAGCCTAGATTATGAATGGCATCAGGTAAAGAAAGTTGTGTAGTTCGTGATGCTTAAGTAAAAAAGAGGAGTAGGGGAGAGAAAGAAGGTATCGTTATGTACATTATGATCACTGAGAGGAAGTATTGTATAATGAGATCATTTTTCAAATCCCCTTGTTTCTAAATTTGCCATATGTTTCAAACAACTGATTCAATTCTCCCCCCCTCCCATATTTGTGGTTAAACACTCCAGATTATGTCTATTTTTTTTCCTTGTAAAACATAATCCAACAGAGGATTGTGTCTCACTTTGAGACAAAGAACAAAGAATTTCATGTTTATTCTGGTTAATGTTGTTGTTGTTTAGTCGTTTAGTCGTGTCCGACTCTTCGTGACCCCATGGACCAGAGCACGCCAGGCCCTCCTGTCTTCCACTGCCTCCCGGAGTTGGGTCAAATTCATGTTGGTTGGTTGGTTGGTTATTCTGGTTAATAACCTAGCATTAAAACACAGGTGTCCTTGTAAACATAGTAGAATAGTGTCATTTAAAGAAACTAGGATTGAGAAAGGAAGATCTGGGGTGGGGTGCAGAAAGAGAGAGAGTACTTTGTCTACAGTGTGATATATATGAAGAGTCTTGTTGCCCCATTTAAAGATTAACAGTATTATTTTATTGAAATGTTACCTTTCATGGACGAGACTACATTTCATCTGATGCATCCAATGAAGTGACCTTTCATCCATAAAAGCATATGCTAGTATAAATATGTTGGTCTTTAAGATGCTGTTTCATGATGGACAGGATCTGTATGTTGTATATAATGGGCAAGGACTCATGGGTAGACCTTTTTTTGAACTTCATAATTCTATTCCTGGATTTCATCCTGTCTCTTCGAACCGGTGCCTTCCACTGTCTGACAATTTTTACGTCTCTCTATACATTTACATTTCACAAGACCTCTACAGCTTTTCTTCTTATATTCTTAGCAACAAAGAAACTGTTGTTTTCATTGTAATATGAAGAAATAAAATGTGTTAATACCAACCATGTTGTGTTACAACACATAATTATATGCGCTAGAGCTAGCTAGGTTAATAGCAGTAATTATTTTTCACAGACGTTCCATGAATTCTAAAGTGCCCTCCAGCTTTACTTGTTCCAAATCCAGTGAATGCATTTTTCTTCACTTATTGATTTAAGCTAAATTTTATTTCTACAAATAGTAAAGGAAAACTGAATCTTGTACCTTCATTAAAAAGCATTTTGAATGTCTCTCACACACTTCTGCCACATGAAGATATTAGTGTGGGATGGAACATGGAGCCATATAACCCAAAAATACTAATATAAATCTCATGTGACAGAAATATTCATATTATAATTTGTGAAGCAGAACTTAGACTGTGATCAGTTATTGATAACACACTAACACATTGTAGTGTTGACATCTTTTTGCAATCATCAGGCTCACTGTGAAGAAACTGAGAAATTGGGGGACATGAAAATGGGACTCTTGTGGAGAATTCAGGCTTTTCCAATTGTTGTTGTTTAGTCGTTAAGTCGTGTCCGACTCTTCGTGACCCCATGGACCAGAGCACGCCAGGCCCTCCTGTCTTCCACTGCCTCCCGGAGTTTGGTCAGATTCATGTTGGTAGCTTCGATGATACTGTCCAACCATCTTGTCCTCTGTCGTCCCCTTCTCCTCTTGCCTTCACACTTTCCCAACATCAGGGTGTTTTCCAGGGAGTCTTCTCTTCTCATGAGATGGCCAAAGTATTGGAGCCTCAGCTTCAGGATCTGTCCTTCCAGTGAGCACTCAGGGTTGATTTCCTTCAAAATTGATAGGTTTGTTCTCTTTGCAGTCCAGGGGACTCTCAAGAGTCTCCTCCAGCACCACAATTGAAAAGCATCAATTCTTTGGCGGTCAGCCTTCTTTATGGTCCAGCTCTCACTTCCATACAACGCTACTGGAAAAACCATAGCTTTGACTATGCAGACCTTTGTCAGCAAGGTGATGTCTCTGCTTTTTAAGATGCTGTCGAGGTTTGTCATCGCTTTCCTCCCAAGAAGCAGGCGTCTTTTAATTTTGTGGCTGCTGTCACCATCTGCAGTGATCATGGAGCCCAAGAAAGTAAAATCTGTCACTGCCTCCATATCTTCCCCTTCTATTTGCCAGGAGGTGATGGGACCAGTGGCCATGATCTTAGTTTTTTTGATGTTGAGCTTCAGACCATTTTTTGCACTCTCCTCTTTCACCCTCATTAAGAGGTTCTTTAATTCCTCCTCACTTTCTGCCATCAGAGTGGTATCATCTGCATATCGGAGGTTGTTGGCTTTTCCAATAGTGCCGAAGAATTAGATAGATTAGCTAGCTGTCTTATTTTCTGGTGTGTTTCTCTTTACTGTTTCAGCCTTTGCCTCGAATTGATTGTCTGCTCTCTATTCTTTTTGAAAGTTTTTAGAATTTTTGTCTTTTTCATTGTCTTTAATAAAATATAAAATAAATTCTCTATCCCATTGTCTGGTCTTTTAGTTAGGAGGGCTAGTGGTACTAAAACCAGGTCTTGCTTTGACTAGCTACTGGGAACCTTTATATCTTTGACAGTGTGGTGGCAGCTATGAAATCCACGAAGCGACTTTAAGCCAGTTACTTTATCAGAGCTTGAGCTCAAAGGGTCATTCAGAAGTTGAAATGTGAAGGAAGAGAAGCATACTTGTCATCTTGAGTTCACTGGAGGGAAAACAGGAGACAAATACAGTGGTTTGTTTTTTAAAAAATAAGATAAATAAATTAAAGACTCCATAGATAATGACCAGAATCTTGAAATGTGCCTAGAAGGGCTCTAAGTAGGGCTGTGGAGAGAATGGTTGCTCAGCAACTGCTCTGCGTGCTTTCCTCAGTTCCCTCAGTAACTAGAACAGGTTTCATTATCAGCCTTTTACCCCACCAGGAGACTAGATAGACTTTTTGTACTGCTGTCATTGATCTTTCAGGGCTAAGAACACATTACAAACAGAAGGGCACATTATATTTTGAGTCCTTGTCAGAGTTTCACAAGGAAAGAAGGAAGGCAGGAAAACACATAGTTGAAGCACTGCAGGAGGAAAACCAAGACGGTTCAGTTTAGTGCAGGACACCTCCCCCCCCCCACGTCTCCTTATTTCACTTACTGTATATTTTCTGAACTATCTCCTCACCACCACTCATACAAAGGGGAAATTGTATTAAGTTCTAATATGCATATTTGCCTGTAACACATGTGAAAATAAAGTGAGCAGTATTCAGGATTTATGACAAGGCAGAGTGAGGTAGCTGTTGATTATTTAATGTGTTCCAAAGTTTGTTTTAAAGGAGCCTCGTGGCACAGTGGTTAAACTGCAGTACTGCAGCCAAAACTCTGCTCACAACCCAGATTGAATCCTAGGTAGTTGGCTCAAGGTTCACTTTAGCCTCCCATCCTCCCAAGGTCAGTAAACTGATTACCCAGGTTGCTGGGGGCGGCAATGCGAGCAATGTGTAGCCTGCATAATTAACTTGTAAACCACTCAGAGAGTGCTTTAAATGCTGTGGGGCGGTATATTTATTTATTTTATTTATTTATTATTTTATTATATTGGATTTCTACCCCGCCCATCTAGACCAAAGGTCTACTCTGGGCGGCACACTTTGCTTTGGCTTTTTTGCTTTATTCTCAGAGAAAAGCTTTTGTGGGATTTTCTGCCTTAGGTGCCAGGCTAGCCTAGAGTAGATTCCACTTTGCCTGGAAGAAGGGTGCCCTTTATGGTTTCACTTCAGGCACCAAACTGTTTGGACCAGCCCTGTCACTGCTGAGCGATTTGCAATCTACAGAACAATTAATGCTTCCTATTACTTCTTTGAGAAGCATGAGATTTTTGTCCCATTTAACCAATTGTCTTTATATGATACAGCAACTCTACATAAGATTATGCTGCCCCCTGGGGTTGCCTTGTCTCCCCCATCAGGGAAAATTGTACATGTTCATCATCCTCTAAACTTGCAGATCCAAGCTGTGGAAGGCATACTGGCTTTATTTCTGTTGTGCAGGAAAGCCTCCGTCAGGAAAAAAGTTGAAATGCGGGATTTCTTTTAAATGGAGGGAGGAAGTTAATATTGCACATTTTATCTGCTTAAATAAGAGGCTCAGCATTCAGTCATTTCCCAAAAATGTGCATGCCAGATTTAACATCCTTTCTTCTTTCTGAAATGTCCACTTTGTATTGCGATTGCTACTTTTTTGTCTCAGAAGATTATTGTTACACAATACAGTTTTCCACTGCTCTGATCAATGAACCTCACCACTCTTCATATTGATTCACTCTTAGTTACAGTGTTTCAAACAGAGAAAGCAGACAATTACCTTCAGAGATGCAAATGCTATTGCAAGGTACTGGTCAAGCTTATTACTTCCAGAAGCTCTGTTGCTGTCTGCAAATAAAAAAGAAATCAGAAATCAAGGAGTACAAGCTGTTTCCTTTTTCTGCATTTGGATCAAATGGAAAATCAGCTTCACCATTATTTTTGCCGTTACACAGCTTCTATCAGCATCACACAAAATGAGGTGTGTGACTCCACGAGCCCAAGGCCTTGGGCAAGGGAATCATCCTGCCCCACACTGAAGCTCGGGTGGAATGTAGTAAGGAACTTGAACTGAAAGCTATCAATTTGTACCTGTATTTACATCTATATTTGTATCAATATAGACATCCAGAGATGGGCATGAGTCGAAAAAAATGGTGACTTGTTGTGATTTGTAATTTGTCAAGGCTGATAAAACACAAATCATGAATTTACAAATTTTTCTGACAACTCAATGAATCGATTTGTCATTTATCTTGAATTTAAAACCCTATGAAATGCCTCCCCAGGCACCTAGAGACACCAAAATTGCAGAGAAGCTTCCCCTGACTGTCCTCTACAAGCCCTTTCAAGTTTCGTGAAGTTTGGGTTTTGGATGTCTGAGTTATATACCCACAAAGTGGATCCCCCCAGGAAAGTGCCCTTTATCAGCTGGCTTGCAGCAGTGCTGGAATTTTCCACAAGCCAGTTGCTAAAGGACACTTTCCTGGGGGGATCCACTTTGTGGGTATATAACTCAGATGTCTGAAACCCAAAGAACACCAAACTTGCAGGGCTTGTAGAGGAGAGCTACAGGATGCTTCTCAGCAATTTTGGTGTCTCTAGGTGACTGAGGGGGGCATTTTATAGCCCAACAAGTTGAAAACTGCTAAATTCATCAATTCATATTCATCAGTGGGCATCTCTTCTGACAAATATGAATCGACAAATTAGCATTTTTTTAATGAATTTTGCAATTCGTGGCCATCTCTATAGACATCCCATTTCCTAGCAGGTGGAAAGGCAATCAATTAATAGAAACAGTAGGTTCACAGAGTCAGGATAACATTTTTATTATGCTTTAGTTGATGTTGATACTGAACACTGGCTGTGTTTCAAAGCTCCTCAGGGTTCCAATATTAGCACGGAGGAAATGTGTCACATTGTGTTTCTTTTTTGTTCCTCTCCCCAGACATGTGATTTTAAGAACCATGAATTCTACAATTAATTACCCTGAATTTCAGTGGTTCATGCTTATTTTGTTTCAGCCTTCAGGTCATTTCCATCTTCCTCCAAAGACGTGAATGAGCTGCCAGAATGAGAGCTATTGTGTAGTGCTCTGTATAAAATTGTGGAGTGGGTGGGTGGCTGGGATTTATGTATTCCTAATGCAGTGAATGCATATCAGAAACTAGACCAGGCAATCACAACTTGAAAACTGATCAAGAAACATGGATGAGAAGGGTTTGGGAAACATTTCCTGTCCTCTGTGTATAGATGTCATATCACATATATTGGATAGAATGCTGTGCAAGTGATTGGGGATACTTTCAGCTTGCTGGATATCTCCAGAATAATCTCCTTGCCATTATCAAAGTTTTGACTTATCCCTTTAAAGAAACAAACAAAAAACAGCAGTCCAGACAACCACTTTTTAAGATAACTGTGTGCAATCTAGATGGAAAGGGTTGATGTGACCATGTTCACTGGATAAGTTTCTCATCCAGGAAATTACAGAATGCTGAAACATAAAATTCACCCTTGTGTAGAAAATAAACACATTTCCAAATGATGGAAAATGGATTATATTGCTTAAAATGCCTGACACATTTAGGCCTGTTAATAGCTTTCTTCAGGCCTTCTTCAGGTGACTCTAAAGATACATGAATAAAAATCAGTGCATAAATATAATTTATAAACATCAAATAGTATAAAATCATTCAGATGCTTGCATGCTGCAATGTATAACTTGTACATGCTTCCTTAAAGACAATAGTCTGAAGAAATTTTTGTTAGAAACAGACTCCAATCCAATCCAGTTGTGTTACTGGGTGCCTCAAGCAAGTATATGAAAGGATGTGGATTTTATTCTGTTAGAGATGTATGCGGCTAAAACATGCAAATAAGATTCAAGGGGCTTCTTGTCTGGATAGAACTGCACTAAGAAAGAAGGAGGATTTTAAGAACACCAAGTCTTGCTCTTAGAGAAATGGAAGAAACTCTAATCATTCATTTAGACATGCAGGGACTAAAGTCTTTAATTTTAAACTCCACTCTCTTTCTTCCTCCTTCTTTTTTTAAAAAGAGCACCTTATCACCCTCCATACTCATTCTCTCTAATAGCCAGAATCTAAGGTCTGTTGCAGAATGATTAGGTTCCACAAAAATCCCTCACTAGAGGGATATTTATTCTATGAGTCCTTGCATTATAAAAGTGTTCCTGTTGTCATTTCCACAGAAAGTACTTGACATTTACATTGAATAGTGTGAGTGTCAGTGTGGGAAACTAGATAGAGTGCTGGACGCATGAGACCTGAGTTCAAATCTCTACTCTACCATGGAAATTCATTGTGGGATGACAATGGTAAACTACTTATTGAATGTTTCACATATCTCAAAAATTCTGTTAAATGGAAGTGGCTTGCCAACATGTAACAATACAGTAGAATAGGTTTAAAAATGGCTCTTAAAGGTGGTAAAATGTTAAGAAACTTTTCTTCTTGCAATTAAGCTGGTATACAGCTACATCTAAGCATATCTGCAATAAATAGATGCATATAAGCATGATGACCATGGGGTCTAGATGCACCCAGCAGACTCTTTTCTCTATGTGGGGCTTCCTTTGGGTCTGACTCGGAGATTGCAGTAGATCCATAATGCAGCAGCCAGACTAATGGCTGTTGTGCACAAGTTTGACCACATCTCCTCAGTCTTGGCTTGTCTGCATCAGTTACCTGTTGCATCCCAGATCAGATTCAAGGCTTTGATGATCACCTATAAAGCCCTTCATGGTTTGGGACCACATTACCTGTCAGGGTGTCTTTTCCTAAGGTCATCCACTGATCTACTAGGTCCTCCCAGGCCATGACCCTCTGGGTAGCTACTCCAATGGATGCCAAGAAATCCTCCACTAGAAGTAGGGTCTTCTTTGCTGTGGGTCCAATGCTATGGAATCAACTGCTGGTGGAACTGCACCTGGCCCCCTCCCTCCCATCCTTTAAAAGATCTTTGAAAACACTGCTTTGCAGAGAGGCCTATTTTGGCAACCCTGCTTGATTCGTTCCCTGCTGCTGTATATGTTTACATGCCCAGTGCCACATTTTATTTGATATTTCTGCCTCTTTATGTGTTGATTGTTAGTCTGTATTTCATTTTTATTCATATGTATTGTTTTGGTTGATTGTAAGCCACCCAGAGTAGTGGATCTGCAATAATGGGGTGGCATACAAAATAAATAAATGAGCAAGCAAGCAAGCAAGCAAGCAAGCAAGCAAGCAAGCAAGCAAGCAAGCAAGCAAGCAAGCAAGCAAACAAACAAACAAATAGTTCTTAGGATCCTCCAATTTTCTCCTGACAAAAAGTGTCAGGCTTATTAAGCATCTTAAGATGTCTTTTTATTTGTTTCATTGAACCTTATGTCTTTGAAAAATAAAGTTCAAACATAAAGGCCAGATTGGAGGTGGATAAATATAACTGACCTATGGTGTAGTGAATAGAGTGATGGACTAGGACTCTGGGGAACAGGGTTCAAAACTCTACTTGGCCATGGCAACTCACTGGGGGAGTGGAACTGATAAAACCACTCCTTAAACATCTTATTTTACCTTGAAAGCCTTATAAGCCAATTCCAACTTGACACATGCACACTCGCACATACACACACACACGGACACCCTGAAATGGAACTGAAAAGCGAGTGAATGGGCAGTTGTGTACTGGCTTCCATGTTACACTGAGGCAAATATCTACAAAATAGCTACATCTGGCAATAATTTTGAAATGAAAAAGATACGTGTCTCACTATGGTACTGTGATATCTGGTAGTTACAGGTGTTTTTCCTTTTTGTAAATAAAGCCCCACACATTCATTTATTAAGTCCTTCAAAACAAAGCTGTTCATAACTGATGGCTGAATTACTCACAAGTGCTTTGTTTTGAATCTTAGAAGTAAACACAGCACGTTGCACTCAGAAGAGGAACCACTTGACCACTGGAGGTCAATTTACAGGGCTCCAGAGACCTTCTTCACTCTCATTCCCATAGTTAAAATGTCTGAAGGTTAAATTTATGTTGCACATTTTGTAGTAGGTTGAAGGTTGCCAAGTGCAGCAATGAGAACTGAGATTACCATGAAAAACCAAAGAAAAGCTAAAGAAAAGCTAAACCTTTCTTCAGTTTTCTGATAAAAGACAAAAAGGACAAATCCCTGAAAGAGCTGGGAAATGTGTGCTAAAGAAAATTACATTAATTGCTAGTCACAGCCCTTAAAAAAGAGATGACTCCATTTATTTGTTTGGTAATTATCAATTATCTATTAATTATACTTTTCACGGTACTATATAGCTATATAATAGTATTCATTTCCATTTTCAAGAGCTAAAGTACAATTTTAATGGAGTCCAGGGCTAGCTCTCACAAAGGTTGTGAAGAGGCCCCACAGCCACAAACTGGCAGGGTCCCAGGAATAGGATTTTGCAGCTTTTGAGATCTGCTACAGAGCATTCATTTCTGAAACCTCTCCTTGGCATGGAGGAAGCCACCATTACCACAGAGAGAATCCCTCAGCTAAAACACCACCAACACCACCAACAAAAGCCATTAGGGTCCCCCTCAGCTGGCTGCTGACATGGAAAAA
Organism: Intellagama lesueurii; assembly: GCA_037013535.1. Classification (NCBI taxonomy): domain Eukaryota; kingdom Metazoa; phylum Chordata; class Lepidosauria; order Squamata; family Agamidae; genus Intellagama; species Intellagama lesueurii. The sequence continues at coordinate 92,914,202 of JBAJHW010000003.1, read as the reverse complement.
GTCAGGTATATATTTGACATTCCAGAATAGGGATGGAAAGGATAGTCAATGTGGAGGCAACATGCCAGAGAAAAAGAATCACAGCACCACATAACCAGCCATCAAACTTATTTGTTTAGACAATTGTCATCAACAGTCAGCAAATGCTTTTGTTAGGAAATCCAGAGAGGGGACTGCAGACAGGTATGGATAACACACAGCCACACACCAATATCAGCATCATCACATAGATAGTCAGGAAGGTGGAATCATCAAAGTGTGCTGCTTATATAAAATGTGCTGCTTATATACCACCTCAGAGTGTTCAAAAGTGCTCTCTGGGCAGTTTACAATTTATTTCTGCAGGCTACACATTGCCCCCTCCCTCCACCAAGCTGGGTATTTAATTTACTGACCTCAGAAGAATGGAAGGTTGAGTCAATCTTGAGCCGGCAACCTGAGCCCAGAATCAAACTCAGGTCGTAAGCAGAGTCTTCACTGCAGTGCTACAGTTTAACCACTGCACCACATGGCTCCTATATTATCACCCTCTGATTGTTTGGAAGTTACTTCACCATGGCCATGGAATGGCCCATCATCATCATGATCATCATCTTAGAACTGCAGAACTGGAAAGGTCTCTATGGACCATGTTCAAACAAAACCTGTTTAGGGGAATACATATGAAAACACAAGCTGGTAATGCTCCACAGGACAGCACGTAATGATGTGTAGTGTTTTCTTTCTCCACAGTGTAGCAAACAAATGCTATGCAAAGGGTAAGAAAGTGAGGAAAAAGAAGAAAATGCTGTGCAGCTAGTTCTTTCAGGGATGCTAGGAAATCTCAGGGTGGGTGGGAAGTCCTTGAAATGCAAAAGGGAAAAAATGATGTGAACAACCAAAACCAATTTTAAAAAAAAAATTAGGTAGCCATCACAGCCTTGCTATGACCACAGTATAGATTTTTATCATTCAATTACGGTTCTGCTCTGGATTTAGAATTAATTCCAGAAACGATGCAAAGTGGAGGATGTTTTTCTCTATTTTTGAACTGATCTGAAGCAATGTGAAGAAGCCTGAAGCGGTGCTCAAATAGAATTGGGGCTCTCTGAAACACCAAATTTTGCTCTGGCTCCTCAGAGGTTAAAAATCCAATGAAACAGCTTTTGTTTTAAAAGCTCCAGGGGTGACTGGCACCTGAGGAATAGTGCCCACTTCATGCAGGATGGATTCATGGAATGGTGGGAGTTAGTGATGGAATAAATTCCATGCTTCCCAGGAAGAGGATGGAAGAGGAAAGGGGGAAGGAAGGAGAGGAGAAAAGGAAGGAAACTTTATTTCCCTCCTTTTTTTTTTTGCTATGCAGACAAATTCAAATTGGATCTATCAAATAAGACGGGCTACAAATTGGCCTGAGGCAAATCAGTTGCAATTTGTAAGACAAATTACTTCAGACCCAAATGAGGTGACTGAAATATTCACATATCGCTAGATTTATTCTATGACTTTGAGCAGGAAAGGTGAAGAAGGTTCATTTTTAAGGTAAAGGTCATATTCTCCTTCACCATTTCTCTTCCCCATTTCCAAATGTGACATGTGAATGCTAAATATATCACTAAGGATGCTGGGGAGGTGTTGTTCCACCCTGTTAATGTATCTGGGCTCTTTACACAAGCACTCCGAATCAGTTTGTGTGTGTATGTGTGTATGTCTATCTGAGGACAGTGCATATGTCTAATTAGCACCATCTAACTTTACATAAGGCATGTGTGTATTGCAATACAAACCATACTCAGACTATTCATTTTAGTATCTAAGAAACAGGAAATATATCTTTTTTTGGAAGACACCTGCAACCCATATTGTCTGTAAGACCTGTGGCTCAAATACTTTTTAAAAAAATAATCAAGTTATCCAGTTATCTGGAGACACCTTTTAATCTGATCAATGGTTGTTAATCAATCATTCTAGCAGAGTAATTGATTAATCACAACCCCCCTACAAACAATCTCTTATTATAAATGAATAGAAGAAAGCAGGTTTAAAAACAAACCTGGATGTTCTCAAGCTATATTAATCATATACTGACATTCTAGACATCTTCCTGTTCTATTAGGGCAGGCCAGAAAGAAAGGTCTACTAAAGATTTCCAAAGTTATTCCATTAATTTTAATGTTTTGGAGAATCAGTGATGGAAGTCGAATTGAAGAGTAAGAAGTGACATCAAGAATCATCTGATCCAAGCAGAAACCCATAGCTAAAGCATCCCTGACAAATGTCCATCCAACCTCGGTTCAAACCTTTCCATCAATCTACCACCTTTGGAGGTAGTCTATGGCACTCTAAAACAGCTCTTATACTAAGAGGTTCCTGATGTTATTTGGCTAGAATCAGACTAGCCTCTTTGTTCCTGTGTGAAATACTCCATAAATGGATCATGCTCCCATGCAACCACCATACACAGCTTTCTAATATTGTTTATGTCAATATACTGGAATACTTAGCCATGCTGCCTTATTGATGAGTAGGGAAAGTTCAAGTCACTGTCCTCCAGTAATATCAATATTGGGTTGCAGAATTTTATGTTTTCAAGTCCTAGCCATCTGAAGGAGGAGGTATGGAATGTGGTTGGAAACTGAACCATTACAGGACTTTCTTCTTTACGTTCTAAACAAATAATAGAGCATCAGAAAGATATTACTTTTGAAATTATCTTGCAGAAGAATTTACATTCCCTGTCACAGCAGGAACTCATTCTCTTGGCATCTGAAAATAGGACTAATTTATATGCATGCCTTTTCTGCTAATTATGTTGTGATAAATTACCGTGCCTTTAATATAATAATAGTGATTTGGTTGTACAGTAAATGTTAAATGCAAATCATCCAGTGCTAATGTTTTGAAACTGTTACTTTGAGGACATTAATGAATTAGACCCATCAAACAATTCATAATTGCTTGTGAAGTTCACTGGGAGCACATGTACAAATGCAGTCTACACCACGCAATATCTAACATGCTTACTTCGTAACGATAATCTTCACATAAAGTGGGCATGTGGGGGATTATGTAACTCTACACCTTTGATTAGGTTATGAGATGTAATGGTCGTTTTGGAGAAGACTTCACTTACCCTCTTCCTCTGGCTAGCATTTGTACAATGAAGTGAGACACATTATGTTAAGAAGTCTAGGCAGACATACATCTTCTGTGGTTTTGAGTTAGGGTGAAATCGCACCCAAAATGTCACGAAGGAAGGAAGGAAGGAAGGAAGGAAGGAAGGAAGGAAGGAAGGAAGGAAGGAAGGAAGGAAGGAAGGAAGGAAGGAAGGAAGGAAGGAAAAGAAAGAAAGGAATAGCTGGACAGTCACCTAAAGTTACAGAAACAATGTGTTTTGGATTGCTAGATGAGGCATGGTGGGCTGTGACCTAGGTAAAAGGTAGATCACCATGCCTAAAGGCTCCCAGGACTTGTCATTCAGCTGTTCTGCTGGAAAAAGAAGGGGGCTGGGGAAACAAAAAACATCTTTGTGGGCTGCATGTTTTCAGTGCTTAGAACATCTGATGGTTGCAGCAAGAGGTTTTCACAGCTCCTGTTTGCAAGTCAGCTGGCTGAATAGCTAATTGGCTTAGGTAGAGGTTCCCCACTGCGCCTCCTGTGAGAAGAGCCAGCCTGTGTGGTCTTGGGCAAGACACACAGCCCCAGAAGAAGTGAATGGTACACCACATCTGTGCATTCTCTACCTAGAAAACCCTGAAAAGAGTTGCCATAAGTCAGTATTGACCTGATGGCATGCAATTGGAATTTGGTTTGCAAGTCAGCTTGCTTTGGTTTGTGACTAGAGACTGGCATGAACCCACCCCTCAGTTCCCCCACTCACCAGTCGGTGCACACTCCTCTTCCCTGCTCTTTCCCTCCTCTTTGTGTGAACATCCAGTTGCAGCAGGACCTCATGCTTCCCTCCTCTGCCTCCTCCAGCAGCTGCCCACTCAAAGTGAGGAGGTGAATAAGTACAACTATGCGGAAGGTTCTAGTGCAGTCCTGTGTGCCCCAAGGAAGGGGCCATGGCTTGGGCTTTGATTGGGTCCTGTGTCAGCTGCTACCATGCCTGAGCCACTACCATAGGTTGCCATGACCTATGCCACCCCCAACTCTGATCCAGAAGAAGCACCAATGCCAGTGGGAGCATCAGCAGAGCCTGCAGGAGGGAGCAGCAAATCCCATGGGGTAGTGGCAGCAACTTTCGCTGAGGGGTGCAACTTCGCAGAGACAACTGTTGGGACCTTTAGCAGCGCCTTGCTTCCTGCATGTGCCAGCCTCAGTAGAGGCAACTGAACAAAAGGCTGTCTCAAGGGTTAGTGACTGGAATCCAGCCCTCTAGTGAAAAAGTGGGCAAGGAGGGGATTATTGCTGTTGCCAGAGCTGTATCACCCATCCATAAGTTAATAAAGGCAACTTTAACTCACTTTCCTTGTCTGGATACAATGTCCAAACGACCCCAGCACTTGGTGGGAGCAGCATTGATCACAAATACATGAATAGATTTCAGCTTCTAATGATGTGCTACCTGTAATGTATATTTTGGCTCTGAGCATACTCAGAAGCTGCTTTTTCTATAACTCTTCTATTAACTGTCATTTATGACTATTCTTAACTTCCCAACATGTTCTGTGACTTTTTCTTAAACATGGCAAGATATCTAGAGGATATTTTCGTCCAGTTGTGGAAGTGTTCATTGCCTCAGTTAAGTATAAAGCTTTACAGTCCTTTCTAATCTTTAATAGGGGCTAAATCTAAGTTTAATCCCAAATAGAACAGAACCATTGAGATCAATTGAATCTATGTCAGTTTGACTAATAAGACTCATTAATCTCAATAGGACTGCTTTAATAGCAACTAAAATTGTTTTAGTTCTTAGTTCTGAAAATAGGTGGGTGTGAGGTCTCCAATATGTAATGTGTTGTTGACCTATGTGTGGGGAAAAGAAGAATAGCTCTTTTCCCATTTTCATATTATGGTATCTTAATACCTTGCTCCTACCCAGATAATCTCTCAGGGTATTTGCAACAGTTTACAGTGAATAATGTATTTGACGGTCTTACAGCAGTAGGTTGTTTCACCCACCCACCCCGGCCATTAAGTCCAGCATTGTATGTCTTGGATATTATTTTTATAGACACACATACACACATATATAAGCTTCTTAGTGTGGCGTGTAGCTTGAAGAAAGGAGTGTATGTTTAACTTTTAAAAAATCAGAAATTGAAAAATGCACAAAAACCAATGATCTACAGTTACAATGGGTTGTCAAGTTATATTTCTGAATCTGCTTTTAAAACCACAGACTGCCTGGTCAGTCTACTAATAATATCATGGGCCATCATGGGTATACTTATAGGAGACACAGTAGGGAATTGAACTCCCACTTTGGGCTCTATAGCCAGTACCTAACCACTGGGCTATCCAGCCTACTAACTACATAATAAAAAATGCCAATTTATGTGACATTTCAAAAAGGTTCCCCTGCTTCCACATGTAAATAATTATTGCAAATGTCCCCTTATCGCCACCAAACTCAAATATAAATGTCTTGTCTTCATGTATTTATACTGATTTTTTTTTAAAAAAATAGCTACATGGAAAAATATTTTCCAAATTTAATAATCAGATTATCAAAGCAGCAAGGAATGTTTTGTTAGTTGTTGAGGTTGCTGCCACCTCTATCTTTCGCATCCATAATAAAGCCTCAATATATCTTATATAGTGGTGCTGATCTAAGCACAGACAGTAAATTGCCCTGGCTTTCAACTCACGAACTCATTCATCACCACAGATTCTCCACAAATTGATGCTGAGAGGAAGAACTCATCAAGAAGCTACAACAGATTTTTATCTCATAGGGTCCTGAAACTATTCTTTTTTACAGCTTCCATTACATAAAGAGAAATGCAAAGGTAGTGGAAAGAAGACAAATACACCTAAATACTTGCCTTGCATTTCTGACTGCCTACCCCACCAAACAACCAAAAGCTACACAGTATATTCACGGTATATTCATATCAATGGTTTCCTGTGACTTTCAGGACCTGGGTCAATTTTTTTATTTTAAAGTGACATATACTGAATGACCTTTCTGTGAAGTGGTGAAAATCCTCACATGGCAAATTGAAAGCCGCCTGCCAATTGTCTCAGTCTTTCTCTGAGGCTGACACAGTTGTCCAGAGATCCTGCCAGGGCCAAACGCTTGGTTCTGAGAAAGCATGCTGCATGGCTATTTCGAACCTTGCTTCCTGATGTTATTATACAAAAAAGAAAGCTGCCGAGGAGTCATAGTTCTTCAGGAGCCACTCTAGAGCAGTGCTTCCCAACCTTAGGTCTCCAGATGTTCTTGGACTACAACTCCCAGAAATCCTGCCCAACACAGCTAGTGGTGAAGGCTTCTGGGAGTTTTCCAAAAAGATCTGGGGACCCAAGTTTGGGAACCACTGTTCTAAAGCCTAAAAGACATCAAGACTATGACTCCTAGGAAGTACTGTGACAGCTTCTTTTTTTGTACATTAGCAACAGGAAGTCAAGGCCTACAATGGTCATGGTCTTGATCCAGGTAAATGAAATGTAGGTGTCTGTAGCTGTGAGTCTCTCAGTTGGAACTTCCAGAATTCGGCATGGGGAACTCTTGAGAGTTAGAGTCCAAAAATCAAGAATGGCACATCCCTAGCTGACAGACTAGCCAAAGAAAATGTTATGTTATTTTGAATTGAGTCAAATCTTCATAGAAGGAAATTCAAGAAGGTAATGTGGATCAAGCCATTGAAATCAGACTTTAACATTAAGGAGGAGTTAAAACAAGCAATCTTATGTACTAATGGAGTCTAACAGGCCTCATGTTTCAAATTAAATTAAGCATCTTATCTCTCCTATTATGAGGTTGGTGATTACTATCTGAGTGAAGATAGTGTGCTACACTGAAATGTTACAAGTTTGAACTTGTCTTTTATCTTATTAAATTTTAGATGTCTGTTGGTTGTTGCTTTTGTTATTGGATAGATAAGTAACAGTCTCACACAAAACACGAGAATAAGAACATAATTCAGTGAGAACAGTGTTAAAAGCTCCAAAGAAAACAAAAGCAAACCTGTTAGGTCCCTGAAGTAGTTGTTAAAAGGCCATTAGTAAACCAGTTATATCTCATCCAGAAAGCAAGATTTTCAAGGCTAATTACTCGGATTATACAGATTTATAAAAACAGTTCATTTTGAGGGGCTTTTACTGCTTAAGATGGAAGACCTAAAGTTTTGAACTTTTCAGTTCTCAGTTTATGGAGTGAAATCTAACACCACTGTTTAAGATCTCTTTCTTTTTGTCAACTGCACCCCTCTTCCTATTACAAGCTGAAGCAATATGCAGTGAACAAGGACTTAGAATCAGCCTTTCCTTCTCTTCCACCACCCCCCTCTTGTTTAATTGCTGAAGAGATAATACTCTTGAAATCTTACACATTTCTTGTGTGTTTCCACACTGTCTATATCTTTTTGTTTTGCCTATAAAAGTATCACCTGGGAAGTTTCTAGTCCTTGGACATATTTCATAAAAATAAGTTTGTTTTCACTAGCAGTAATTTCCATGGAATACAATAGATCCTATAAAATGGCTGAAATACTGTTGGTGTTTATGTAAGGTCTGCATAATTTGCTGAGGCTCATGGCTAACTGTTGAGGTGCTGGGCCAAATCTCAGTCATTTACTTGGTCATATGCCTAGCTGCTGAGGTGGGAGGTGCCCCAACACCCCATCAATTAGTCACCATTAGTAGAGCAAGTTATGTGAGTCACACACAAACACCAATAGGATTCTGGCCATTTGTACAGTATCTTGTGTTGAGCAGAATACTTTTGCAATATAGTTCATGGACAAAAGAATCACTTCCCAGCACAATCCATCCTCTTCTATGGAAATATAAAAATGAGTGCTATGTACATAATCACAGGATGTGTATTTACCTTCCTCCTTTGTTGGAGCAAATCAAGATATTTGCTTTGAAAAATGCAAAAGGAGCCAGGATGCAATGAGGTCATTTCACTGATGAAACTGCTTTGGAAGGAGGGGCATCCCATCTACCCTGAGCCCCCTGCACAACTTGGAACCTGCTTCAGAGGGGTGGGAAACGCTCTGAAACTGGTTTTTGGACAGTGTGAGGAACACACGGTGAAGAAGGAAAAGGGAGGAAGTCCCAATGCACTTGTAAATATCTGCAGTGTGACATTGGATTTATGCCAGTGAGTGCCATCCAAAAAGACTGAGCGCAGCAAAGCCCAACTCGTGTCAACAAGAAACTGTTATAGCTTTCAGATTCAACAATGTTTAGATGTACACATCTTTCAACCAGTTCCAACAGCAAAGCTGTTAAAATGGTATTCTTTATGCATTGACTAGAATATTAAAATCCTACTGTGAAAAATATTTATATTGTAATTGTGTATTAGGATCTTTGAACCAGATATGAGGATTTTTAAGTCAGTGGAACGTTATGTTCATTTCCAGTCCCTGATAGTACTTAAAAAGCAATGACATTTATAACAGTCCACTGGTGACCAAGAATTGCCCAGCTATTTATGTTCACAAGGAGGCTTCTATTTTATGTTGTTGAGCCATGCAGAAAGAAAGAAGGGAAGTGATAACTCCGGTCCTCCAGGCACAGATCTTTTTTTTAAAAGAAATATGTCGAATGATTTGACTTTTTAAACGCTGAAGTACACAGTGTTCAAACAACGTTCTCATCGACTGACAAGCACTTTTACATGATGGGTGCCTGTACTCTTAGCTTAAGTTCTCGTGTTTTGTAATCAGGAATACAAGAAATATCAGAAAGGTGGCCAGATAACTTTTTTTTTTAAATTGGGATGGCCCTATAGAGACACAAGGGTGGCTTTGTAATCAGGATAGCATGCCTTATTCCTATAGTTCACTCCACCAGAAATAAAGATGGGAAACATCATTTTTGTGAACCAACAACTCCCATCTGGCAGATAACATTCCCGATGCAAATAAGATTTATTTTCTACTTTCTAGTGAGACATGACAACAATCTGACTAGCAATATAGGTGGATGATGTCCCATTGTCTGTATAGGACAGTTGCAACCCCTACATCATAGACATATCTGATCATTAAAAGAGATTGCTAGGATTTGCATCAAAATTGCTCTCTATAAATTGAGTACCATTCAGTTGTGCCCTGATCCAGAAAGTTAAAACTGAACATGTTTTATCTTTTCAGTTACAAGATCACAGATGTTAATTTGAAACCCGCAGTATATAAATAGTCTAACATGTCATTTATGGAAAGTGATGTATGTACATATTAAGTCTGAATTTTCTGATGTGAGTTCACCATCCTAGTGAACACTTACAACAAGGTTAAAGGCAAAGAAATTAACTTCTTAAATAACAAGAAATGTGTTAATACTGCACATCATTTCAAGTGTAACTACCATTTATACTTTGTGAAATATTACTTTATTGCTTTGCTAATGTTTTCTGCAAATTTAAACCAACTGGAAAGATCTCTAGTTAAATTTTGTAGAGGCTCCACTACTCCAGAATGTCTGTGTGCCAATCACTTTATGTTCATAGTCTATCTAAAACTGTCCACAGGAGTAAGCCAATTAGGCAACTATTTTCCTGAATGTAATGTTTATTTTTGGATCATATTAATATTAGTAAAATCAAAATACACTGGCAAGCAATTCCTTTTTTTGTGTTCTTGAAGGCTTTTTTTCTTTTTCTTTTTCACCATCAAGTTGATTCTAACTTATGGTGACCTTGTTCACAGTTTTCTAGATACAGAGTACTGAGAAATGGATTACTTCTTCTGGGGGCACACTGGGACTGTGCAGCTTGATAATTTCACAGGCTGGCTCTTCTTCCATCAGACACAGTGGGGAATCAAACTCCCAACTTCTGGCTCCAAAGCCAGATACCTAAACCACTGAGCTATCCAGCCATCTCCATCCATTCGTCTTTCTTGTTGCTACATGCCATCAAGTCCTATGCGTTGGAGCTCTCTAAAATGTCATGTCCTCAATAGCTTGTGTAGCAATCCATTTTGTATTTAGTCTTCCTATTTTCTTGCAGCTTTCAACCTTGCCTTCCCAGAATCCTGCCTTCTCATGATGTGCCCAAAGTAGGGCAATGTCAGGTTCAAATTTTTTACCTCCAGAGATGATAGTTCAGGCTTGATTTGATCTAGGACCCACTTGTTTGTTATTCTGGCAGTGCAGGGTATCCACAAAGCTCTCCTCCAGAACCACATTTCAAATGAATCAATTTTTTTCCAGTCAGCTTTCTTTACTGTCCAGTTTTCACACCCATATCTGGTGACTGAAAGCACAAGAGTGTGGATGATCTTGGTCTTCGTCTCCAGTGACACATCCTTACACTTGATGATCTTTTCTAATTCCTTCAGTGCTGCCCTTCTGAGTCTCAGTCTTCTGATATATTTTTTTGCTGCAGTTTCCCTTTTGATTGAGGATTAAACCAAGGTACAAACAATCTTTCACTATTTCAGTTTCTTCTTCTTAATGTTAAAGCTGTGGAGTTATATGGCCTCTGTGGCCCCAATATGTTGCACTTGGATGCAAAATACTAATAGTAGCAGTTTACTGCCATGAGCTTTATTGGAAACAGAATGAATAATTAACCCTTGGGTTGGATGCTATCATGGTCACACTTGTTGAAGACCCACTGAAAGAGTCAGTGATACGGGTTTCATCCACCCATCTGGAATTTTAAAGTTAAACCAGCCGTACAATTTGAATGCAACAATTGAAAGAAGTTGGTCTAATAATTAAGAAAACGCCTAATAAGCTTTTGAAAGTGACTAAAAACCATAACTCCTTTGTGGGGAAGTATTACCTTAACAGGAAATTAACAACAGTGGTTGGTGGGGATTTAAAACGTATCCAGAACATTTAGGACAGCCTTCCCTAGTGTGGAGCTTCCAAGTTTGCTAGATTGCTACTGTCAGAATCCAAAGCCTATATAAGTGGCTGGAAATAGCATAAATTGTCATCGGTCCATTTTCAAGTCACCAGGTTGGCAAAAGCTGGTTTAGCAGAGAATTTCTAAGTGTCTTCCTTTAAGAAAGAAAGGAAACAAGGCAAAAGCAGAGAAATCCCAGAAGAGTACTGTATGTCACCGTTGCCTGGGTTTTGTTTATTTGTTTTAATTCTGTTTTCAGTGAAGCGGAGGCTCTGATACCACATCTCTGACGCAATGTTATTGAGAAAGAGACCGCTCTTGATGCCATACTTGGCTTTTATTTATCAGAGGCAAATGAGAGAAACATGCCTTTTGTCACTGTGGTCTGTTTTGACAGAGAGAGCTAGTGGATCAACTTGGCGTCTTGTGATGTTGTTTGGAGATACGAAGTTTGGGTTGTCGGCATCAAGAAATTGGAGATCAAGAAAAACAATAGGACCATCCTCAGAAATCAGAACAGTTACTTTTCTGGTGCTGTGATTCCTCTGGCCAACATGGGCATGGCAACAAACAAACAAATAGCACCTGGAATCAGATTATGAGGGAAAGGGTGCATTTTTGCTGCTGGATTCTATCTGAAGTAATTAAGCTCACCTCATGCACCTGATACCTCATTACTCAATGATGGACAATTTTGCTTTCAACAAAGCTCACATGGATAGCCTTTTGCTTTCCTCATTTCTGGAATAAATAGCAAAGAAGTAATGCTGTGAAATATTACTCCCTGTCTTCTTCTTCTGGCTTATTTTTGTATGAGGTGTCCAATGCCTGTCAATTGTCTGCTGGCCTTCCAGAGAGACACACAGCAGTGTCCTGGCCAGATCTTGGCAATCTGTTTGCCCAGAGGGGTTTGGTGGAGAGCAAAAGAAAACAGCAGAACTCCCAAAATACCCCAGCTTTATTGCACCTTACAGGTGGTCTCCATTGAGGCAACGCCGTAGGCTGGACCCTCTTTCTAGACACAGAACTGGAGAACAAAGATTCCACATCAATTGTTTACAGCCAGGCTTTTGAGAGGTACGTGGTAATAGGAGAAAAATTGAAAGTTTACCACAATCAGCTGAATGTCATTTTGTCTTCTCACAAGTGCCAGTTCTTTTTGTAATGAGGGTCAATTTCTCTTCTAAAATCTTAGAGTTTCTTCAGTAAAAGCCAGGTGTAATGTTTATGTGTTGATGCAGGTGCCTTGCAAACCAAGCATGGGAACACCTTTCCTGAAATTTGGGGTTGAGGCACTGGTCCCCAGGTGTCACTGCTGCTTACCAGCTGTAAAGTGCTTGCTAAATTGTAGTTAGCAGAGCTTGGAAACATTACTTTTGGACTAAAAGTTCCAGAATCCCTCATTCTGGGAAGCAAAGTTCAAAAAGTAACTTCTGTAGTGCAAAAAAGAGAGCAGCATTTCCAAGTGCCGATAGTTAGCAGAGTGAAGTAGCTCTCCTCTGAACAGCAGCTATTAAGTATATCTGTTGGCCCCCATCTGCATTCCATTGAGACAGATGTTTCATGTGATTGGAGAAAACCATTTTGAGAAAGCATCTCTCAAAATAAACTAAATGTGCAATTAAAAGGGCGTTGCCTTAGCTTTGTCAATTAATTGCTTATTAACTGCTTGAAGGAGTTTAAAATGAATCTCTTTGCTTATTTGCTTTCAAGGGCTAAGGAGGTTTTCTGACTGATCCAGCATTAATAGAGCTGGCTCTCACATTAGACAAAGTAGAGCACCTACCTTAGGGGGAGGAGACAAGAGGGTGAGAAGCACAAATGATAGCCACCCATCATAGCTGCAGAGAGATCCCGCTGGACACTCTCTGACAGTGCTGAATGGCACCACAGGAAAATAGAAGGCCCAGTTCTTAAGAGCAGAGGATTGGTGGCCTGTGGTGTGCTACAGTAATGGCTCCTGTGCAGCAGCAGTGCCACAGAAGAGAACAAGCCAGCCCAGAACCAGCAAGGGGATTATTAGGGCGGTGCATATTTTCCCACTTCAGGCTAGGAAAGCATTCGATCCATCACTGAATGTCACCTGTATGAACATTAGTGGGACATACTACCAGAGCTTGGAAAGCTGGTTTTTAAAAGTAATCAATTCCTTCTAATTGTCACCATGTTTGAAAACTAATTGTAATTACCTTCTAGAATGCTAAAAACAGAAGTCATTACCTTACTTGTTATGCTGCTCCTTTTTTGGGGGTGTGTGTCATTTTTTGTGACTTTTGGGATGTGTGAACAGATATGAAAATGGCATAAAACTTGAAAAATTACTCTACAGATATTTGTTAATCAATGCCATTAAAAGCTTCCTTTTGAAACTAACTGGAAAGCATTATTCATAAAGTAACTTTCTTCTCACTTGTCATGTTACTTTTGGAATATAGCATCATTACTGTGCCTCCCCCGCACCCAGTACTTGGTACCTAATAGGTAGATAGGTATATAATTCATTACTTCCAAGCTCTAAACATTCCACGGGGTTGTTTTGCTACCTGAAGAATTTTGCCTGGAGAACCATCTTCTGCATTTGTATTTCAAACATATAGAAAAAGGCCAGTTGTATGAGGCAATGAGTTTCTGCCTCCATCCAGATTTCACAAAATAAATGATACATTACCTAAGATACTGCAGTGCCTCTCTGCAGTCAACAGCTTATGTATTAAACCAATGGTTCTCAACCTTGGGTCATGAAAGGGTAACAACACTGTTATTATTGGACTGTTTTTTTCCCCCTAAACTTTTTGCCCCATGGGCCAAAATGATTTGGCTGCCTTTGGAGATGATGCATCTGGACTGAGGTGGCTAGTGGACTACTTGCCGTTCTGCCTCAGGAAGCAAAATGGCTTAAAACCAACCCTTTGTGGAATCATATACCAGCATAGATAATCAAGCATCTTTGTGTTAGATTTTTGTATGGTGGAGAACAGCGTCTGTCATTCAATAAGTTGCATTTCTCCAGGTGGTATAGAAAGAGTGGCACCCTTTCATGTGAAATGTTGAATTATATAGTGTGGTGTAGAATAAGGTTGTCCATGATCAATGACTCTTCTCTGGCTCATTGAGGCAGCTTATTGAGGATTTTCCCCATCTGCTTTTATTTGCCTCTTCACTTCCAAAGTCATTTCTAGATTCATATCAATTTGTTTAATAAGGTTCTGTAAGAAGGGGTTAGAAATAAATGTCCCCATTCTAAGTGGGCTCCTTAGCATTTCCACCATGTTGTTTTCTGTGCAAGTTTGCAACTTATTTTTCACTTTTATAATTATGAAATATATCTGCTTATTTGTTCCTATGTCTTCTCTCTGTCTCAGTGGATTCGTGTGCAATACATTATTCATTGATATCATTTCAGGCCCAGCGGAACTCTTGCTATTAATATCGCCTCTTGCATGATAACGTGTTTTGAAACAAAGCAACAGCCAGAACTCCTTTCTCTGCTTATTAAATGTTATTTTGGTCCAAAGAATGAAAAGTACCTGGAAGGTGATGCAAGTGCAGTTCAAGCACATGGAACCACAGCTTTAGTTCAAGACCTAGTTCTGGCCTGGAAAGTTAATGATGGTCTAGTATGTGCTGGATTTGTACAGCACTCACAACCAAGCATCAAGAAGTCCATCCATTCTTTTAGAAAATTTCCATTTGAAAATCTTCTCCTTTGTGTTTCAGAAGTCCTATTTTCACTGAAAATTTCAACCATGTTAGGGTTTCAAATTAAGATTTCATATCGCCAGTGATCAACAGACATGCAGAAAATGTATTCAGATTTTTCACTCAACAGGACATCTGTTTAAAACTGGACTATATGAAAGGATGATAAAGCTAGGGGGAGGGATGCACAGGGTACATTACTAAAACAGAAAAAAAGAGATCCATTCCATAGGGGTGTGTGTGTGTGTGTGTGTGTGTGTCAAACTCTGCATTGGAAAGAGGACTTGGCTCTATTAAAAAGGACTTGGCTGTGATCACATGCTGTCCTTCCAGCAGTCTTATGGCCAATATCCAATTGGACAATTCCACTGATGGCTCTTGTGTCAGCGGAACTTCCCTCTCCCCTACAGCCCGCTGTTCACACACCTCATATCTGTTCCAGAGGTCTAGGAAATCATCCAGAGCTGATTTTAGGGCTCATTGAAGAGCTGTAAATGGAAGAGAAGAAGAGAAAAATTCCCTTGTGCTGGCAGCTGAGTGCCATTGTGACACTAGATTTAGGTTCATCCTTTTTATAATGGGTCATTTCATCCCATACCATTCCTGTTGTTCCTAATTCAAGCACCAAGATTTCTATTCAGTTTTAGAAAGTAAAAAAATCATAATTTCGCTTTCCCAGTTCAGTCTCCACAGCTCTCTCTCTCTCTCTCTCTCTCTCTCTCTCTCTCTCACTCTCTCTCTCTCTCATTTGGTAATTTATTTATTTATTTATTAGATTTTTATCCCGCCCTTCTAGACATATGTCTACTCAGGGCGGCTCACAATAAAATTATTCATAAAAACAAAACAACGATTTACATTGACAATATTAGTATTAATCAAGATGGAAAATATGAAACAAAAGATTAAGTAGAAAGTAAAGGTAAGGCAGTTTGTTGTTTGAATTTGGATACTTTGGATGTGTTATCTGTTTTTAAAAGTGTAACAATATCACCTAATACAATTTCAGACAGTCTGGTGACAATCAAAGGAGTTTTACATTTTTGTTTTAGTTGGTTTATTTCAGGATGTAGCTTCAATATCCATATGTGTATGTGTTGCACCTTCAAATGAGTGTTACCACTGAACCTATTGTAATGAAGATTGCTACTTTCCTTCAGCCTTTGCAATGAATCTAAAACAAATCACGGAGCCTATTATCTCTAGAACCTGGTCATTCTTAAGTTGAATGTTTTTCTGAGGACACAGTGATAGTGGAAGTATATAATTACCTTGAAAATAGCATTGCAAATAAGAAGCTATGTGTGCTGCGTTGTGAGCAGTTGACTAGAGTAGCTTGTTGTGGCATCTTGCGACTAAGATGACATACAACAGAAAGGAATATCAATTTTAAACCATTTTCTCTGTCTCTTTATATTTTATTTGTTCATTATTTTAAATAATGATTTTTTTCTGTAATAAGAACAGGGTTCATGGAGAACTGAGTAACTGTAAGTGAAGGAGAAATTGATAACTATAAACAAAAGTATTCTGGAACCTGCTGTTGTCTATTTAACTGAGGGTGGAGTGGGGGAGAAAAACAGATTGACCTTGCCAAAGTTACTGTGAGGGTTCTAACAAGGGCTCTTCCTTTTCTCCAAATAAATTAGCAGACTTATGCGGTTTGGAAATCGGAGTAACGTTTATTGTGGTATTTAACAAAAAGCCGGTATCGGCGAATGCATTCCAAGCTTTATCACCTCCCAACAACTGGTCAGAGAGGGGCTTCCATTCTTCTTCTTTAAAGGGGTTTCCCCCAACAGAGTTCCATGGTCCTGGCCAGTCCATTGTCAGATTAGAGTTCACTAGTGGTCCGGGCTCCCCTTCCAATAGGGGTACGGTGTCCTCGTCCCGGAGGTCCACCCAGGCGGGTTCCCTGGAGGACGTAAGGGTCTGCCACGGTCCGACGGGTACCCCCTCATCTGGGTCTCCAACACCCTCCATTCAATCCTCTCCCTCCTCTCTCTCTCTACACGCTCCTTCTCTTCCCTCAGCTTTCTCCTCCACTCTTTCGCCTCCGTCTCACCCCAATAGGAAGGTCTCGGTGTCACCTCCTTCTATAATCTGCCTCTTCTTTTGGTATTCGGAGCCTTTCCCACTTTCCCGTCCATGGATCCTGCATCCATATCCATTCCCAACCTGGAGGCAGTTCCCCTTCTCCTCCCTTTATATCCGCAAACCCCGCCTCCACCTCTACCCAGGGTTTTAATTCCTTTCCCGCCAAGAATTTCCCACCCTCCTCAACCGTCAACCTTTGAAATTCCTTGTCCATAGGCACAGGGTCTGTTTCTGTAGCCTCTGTCTTTTGAGGGTGGGCCACAGGTGAAGTTTGCACCCCTTTATGGAGTGGGGACGAGATGGCACTCCAGCGAGAACAGCTGGTTTCTCGCCTCCAGTCTCACAGTTACTTTTTTTGGATTACAAAAGAATCATTCAGCCAACATGCAAATGAAACAAATTTCACATCAAAATTTGGTAATTTTTCTAAGTTCTCGTCTCATTCTCTCAATATTTTTTAAAATCCTGAAAGTTAATTTTATTCCTCTGCTTTCCTGTCATCCTAACACTAGCAAAATTTAAATAATGAAACCTCAAGATAATAATGTTACTATATATATTAGGCCTACTAGTCAGCTTTTCAGCAATTGGCCGTGTTGCTGCCAGTGTGGCAAAAAGGCAATGAGGTGAATGGTGGTCCTCAAGTTCAAAATTTACAAGAAAATGAAAGTGAAACATGCTAATGAACATGAATACAACTATAACAGTTAAAACAATTTAAGCAATTAGAACAGAAAACCAAATGGTACCATGTAGTACCCAGCTTAGTGAATCTTATAGCAATGTTAACAGTTGAGTTTGGGTATATCTTGAAAATAACACATTAGGATTAATGTGTTCATTACGTTTCTGGACCAAAACTAGAAAAAGACTCTCAAAATCTTGTGTTTTAAAAAAGGAACATTTGGAAAGTAAGATTAATGAGGATTTAACTCATCAAAATGACAGATTGGCATTCCCTTTGCAGCGGGTAAATTTGATTCCATGCTCATTCTCCCCAAAGGGAAAAGGGGCTTACATTGTTGAGCTCCAAATCAGAATAAACACCCAGTAGCTTAACCCTGACTGTATGAATGCATTTTGACTATAACATTTAAAGCTCTTTGCATCATGCCTGACTCAGCTGAGTGATCTTTGGAAGAGGATGTTGTGGCAAGAAGAAGCAAGGGCAGAAGAGATATTTGATGGCCCCACTGGCAGTGCCTTCTCAGAAGCTGAGGAGAGGAAAGCAGAGGCCAGTTCTGCCAAGAGGACTTGGAGAACAAAGTGAGCCTGGCAGATGTGCTGGCTATTTGCCTAAAAGAACAGTGCCAACCCCAACTTGTAGAGCAGAAACACAAATGGAGTTTTAAGGTCAAACAGGCACTCAGTAACTAACTAAAAACCACATGCCTGGAGAAGGCCAGCTGAGAGATATAAACTCAGCTCTCACCATTAGTTTGAGCACTAAAGACAACAATCTTAACTCATGTCTGATGCCATTTTTGCCTGACTGGACTTCTGTCTAGGACTCCTTGGAACCCAGATTGCCAGACAGCTATGCTTCTCTTGACAAGGTCATTGTTTTACAGTACAGACCTCTTAATTTGAAGTGTAGAATTCTGGCCAACAGCCAACACTTGGAAACACAGTGGCTTTGATGCACCCTCCTGCACTTGCTGTCTCCGAACATCACCCTTGGGATGCTTTGGTTATAAATGAGCAGAGCAGAACTGGCCCAAGAGTTTTGGTTCCTTGGGGCAAAGGACAACATCATCCCCATTGATCTGACTGGTGGTTGAATCTTAATGTTGGGGCAGAGTGTCCTTCTGAGAGCAGCTGGCTAGCTGAGAGGGCACCAAGCAGACCATGTAACCCACATAGCCTTGCCTCCAGCATCTTACTTCCACTTTCTGTCCTCTCAGCTTATGCCTGCTGAAACAGGTGCCTGACTCAGCTTAATGGCAGGTCCCGTCATTGGATCCCTGCCTCCACCTGAGCAGATGCTCAGTCCTGCTGATCACATGATGCCCTCAGGAGATTCTGTGTCCATTTGCATCCCGAGTTATTTTTAAACAATGTCACCATAGCAGTTCCCCCTGCCAAAGAGACAAACTGTGTTTTACCTTTAAAGGTTTATTATAATTCAGCTCTTGGGATGTTGCCAAGGACAAGCAAGAAAATATCATCCAGTAATGTTGGCATACTGTGTTAGTAACAGCATGGCTTATCTTGGCAAAAGCGTGGAGAGCAGCTTGATTTCCATCATTAGAGCTATGGAAATTGAAAATGGGAGATGCTATGTTGAAGAAGAAAACCAGTTGCTGTTACTATCTCTGGGATGGGAAAACCCTAACCACGGAGAAGTTTAGAGACAACTCAACTCCATTATTTACAACAGTGGGATCAGATTAGACTGTGGGAACCAGCCTTCCAAAATATATGTAGATCATGTAAAGCAAAAGGAAAAATAAATATAAAAATGTATAATTGACCTAACTGGTCCCTATCCTGGATATTATTTATGATTTAGTTGGTTATGGACACTTTTTACAAGTATAAAGCTATCAAGCTACTTTCATTAGAAATCTGTAAAGCTCTAAGTCTGGGTTTCTGAATCCTACTTGCATTTTCTCCTCATCCTTGTTATCTACTAGATCATGAAATCTTTCCTCTTGGTGCTATTGTTTGTTTCTTGTATACAAATTGGTGCATTGTTTTGGGGGTGCTCTCTATTGCCCAAATTGCTGGGACAATTTTCAAGGGTGCCTTAGGGCAGTCTTGTCATTTATCTTGAAATTTACCTTGGGGGTTACTCGTAGCCCTTGGGCTGTATGATTCCCAACCCTATTTTAGACCATGGTAAACCTCCCACAATAAAAACCATGACAATTCCTAAAAAATTCCAGAAATGTCTACCAACCACTTTGTCAGGGCATGAATGCACTAGAAAACTTCATATTTCATGAACGCCTGTATGTATTTAATATTTCTTAAGAAAGTAAGATCTCAATACAGTCTTAGTAAAACTTTAATCAAGAAGCAGACACAGATTTTACCACTGAGTATAATTATGTAGCAATGGCTATTTCAAATGCCTCCTGTTAGTTTTTCAATCATCTTATTTGCCTGACATAACACTAAGTGTGGATACTTTGAATTTTATTTTCTTTCTAAATAATCCCTGTTCTGTGCTTCATGCAAAACTACTGTATTTTTAATGCTCAAGCAAAATAATGATCGTATGCAGATAGTAATGTTTCAACACTTTTTGGAATAGGCCAAAAGAAACATGTTAAATGCCATCTGCCATTGAAGTTTTAAAATTGGACATTCAGTTCTATACTAATGCATACATTTTCTCCTACAAGACATAGACATCATTAAAAAAAACCTCATATGATTCACAAGCCGATTAATTCTCTCTCTTTCACTGTTACTGGGTGCACCCTTGACTAATGCTCCTTTCGCAGCTGTTTTTGTGGCTGCAGGAGCTTTTTGCCCACCCGCCCGCTCGAGCGAGGTGCATGTAGGAGAGCATGCAGAGTGGTGCAATGGGGCGGGGGCTAAGGTGAGCCTTTAAGAGGCTGCTTGCCCCCATCATCATACCTTTCACCAGAAGTCTTTGGCCCACCCACCCTTTGTTAAGAACGAGTTTTGCTGGCCGCTTCGGGGCCAGATGGGAATCTTTGGCCTGCCCTTGATTGGCACCTAGAGCAGGTGTGTTTTCACCCATCCCGTTCTTAACCTTTCGTTATTGTTAAGGGTGAGGTGAGGTTTATATTATGGTCACACTGGCAGGTAGTGGCAGACGTCATGAGTTTGAAGGTGAGTTCAAGTGGGCACCCAATAGGGGTGTGAACTGTCCCACCTCACAGCGTTGAATGCCCGCTGGTTTCAGCTCTGGGACAGGGAGGAGGCGGGGGTTCCCTGGGGCACAGATCATCTTGAGTCCCAAGGGTCATTCGAGCTGCATCCTTGGAGGCCTTCCAGATTTTACCGGAACTCAACAGTTAAGGCCTGTGTCTGGGGCAAGGCCGGCCCCAGGCAAACAGCATGACTCCGCCCTACGTCAGGCCCCCTTTTGAAAGGGGGATTTTGTGTTAATGTGTTAACGTTCAATACCATTATTGTTTGACTTTAACCATCTAATATTATTAAAACCAGTTGCCTCATACAGTATATTTAATAGGCAAAATAAGGACGCTTAAGATATGATGCATTTCTGAGAACTTGATGCTTAGAACAATCTACCCCAATCCTTAGATAACATCTAGAGATGGGGATGAATATAAAAACGGATCGGCTTTTTTGATGAAAATAGCAGGGCAGCCTGGATTCCCTTAAGTTTTTTTAAATAACCCCCCACGAATCGACAAATAACTTTGTGATTCGTCGCTTCATGGGGGCAACTTTGTGCTTTGTGAGTCGTCAACTTTTGACGACTCACGAAGCGGGACGACTCGCTAAAATGGTGAGTCATCCCCATCTCTAATAACATCTATATATGGAGCTTAGTTTTTTTCATAACTGTCCCTGATGTATTGGTTTAAATTTGCATCTTTTACCAATTTTAATGGTTTTTAAGGTATTTGCTTAATTTTAACATTTTTTAGTTAGGTTGGTTTACATAATCTTATTAATTATTTAGCTAAATGTGTTTATCTGTTTTTATTCTTTTAAAAGTGTGAAAATCCTATTTTTTAGTAGAAGGGCAGACATATACATGTACGTATATAAAACATTCTTTCCTTCAGTCATTTGTTAACAGCCTGCTTTTCAGCCAGTTCAATCATTTTTCAAGTGGCTTAATATGAAGAATATGTTTAGCATTAAAGCAATTTAAAAGAATAAAATAAAATGACATAAAATTGCAAAAAGAGAAGGCTAGGCCAGTGGGATAGCTGCATTCATCTCCACCTGCAGCTAGATGTTTCGATTGCAGTCTTTCCCTCTGTGTCCCTTTTAAAGCTCCTCTAAGCATTAGGTGTATGCCAGAAGCATAGTCCTTGGACAGCCCACAGTCTAGAGATAAACACAAACAATAAGTCTCATGTCTTACTTGAGACATAGTATTGAAAAGTTACTTTTATGGACCACTGCTCCCAAAATCTCTTAGCTAGCATGGCTGACAATGGTGGTTGGGGAATTCTGGGAGTTGTAATCCAAAAAAGTAACTCTATGGAGCTATGACCCAAACTTTCATTACATTCAGTAAGGCTTCCTAAAAGATCTCAGCTGGGCTGCACAGTTATTAAATATTCAGGATGGCATATGCGTTCACATAATGAGCTGCAATGTGCCTTATGATAGTACTTCTGTGAAACTGATAGACTGATATTGTGTTTTGGCTTAAGTGAAAATCAATCTGATTAAATTTGTCTGTAGCACTGAATAAATTGACTGGATTTATCTTGATAACATCACTCTATATAAGGGAAGAGGGTGTTATTTGGCTCCCTTCCCTCCCCTGAGGCTCACTAATCTGATATATTCCTTTAGACGTGGTGGTACAGAACTGCTTAAAGTGCCGGGCCTTTTTGAAAATTTCTTCCCCTGCAAGGCATTAAAAAATGGAATGAAAGGAACACACTCTGATCGCGAAGTAATTTCAGTGTTTCAGTTATGTAAATAGATCTGTTTTTTAATCAGTCTTCAGTCACTCAGAATGAAATTTCTGAGCAACATTTTTGCATCATTTTAATTAATGTCTGTTTCTCACATTCAGAAAAGAGTGCCCTGTGATTCAAATTTTCCTAAAATATCATCGAAGCTCCACCCGGTATAGTTTTATATTCTCTAGCAATTCTTTTTTCTCCCCTTTGCTTACCTTATTTTTATTGTCAAGAATATCTAGCGAAGGTCCCATAGGAATGATTCTTTATTAACGGCTTTATTCACACTATGTTCATGGTGATGGTTGACATGGGGAATACAGTTTCGCCCCTGAACATTTTTCCTCCGCATTGAACTCTTCTCTAAGGCCATGAAGAGAAGGCAGACATAAGTATGCAATAAGCATTTAAAATGAAAAAGCATACATTGGATGTTGTGGCACTATGGCATCAACAAGCTTTCTGTCTTCCTTTTCTCAAAGTGAAAGGTATTATTATTTTCACATAGCTCTGTAGTTTAGATATCTGGCTGTGGAACCAGAGGTGGGGAGTTTGATTCCCCCATTGTGCCTTCCTGTGGGTAGACCCAGCCTGTGTAGCCTTGGGCAAGCTGCATTGTCCCAGGATGCTCCCAGAAGAAGGCAAACCACTTCTGAGTATTCTCTACCTAGAAAACCCTGAAAAGGATTGCCAAAAGTCAGAATTGACTTGATGGCACATGATTATTATTAAAGCAATATGAAGAGGGTTGGGGAGAGAGGATGTTTTGGTTCATAAAGTAACATTTCTATGAAACATCTTTTCCATGTTCTGGAAGAAAAAAGTATGTCAGCTGCAGTGCTGGCATACTTTCTCCTCTTTCAGAATGTATCAGGAAAATGGGAGGGCTTTGGCTCTGGCCAATGCATCTTGCCCTGGCACTCCAACTTTTTTTTGTGAATGCAGTCAGAGCAGTGAATGCAAAGCAGGAAAAATTTTGCACCAGCAATTGGAAAGAAAGTTGCTCCACCCTGTCACCCTAGAACACATTCTCAGGCATGATAGGATCACTGTTTAAGATATATTGAAGAGCACGACCCCTCTCCTTTTTGGAAAAGTTTCTTCACTATAGATGCCTACTTAGTTGTAGTGAACATGTTTTGATGGCGATGTTGGGGATAAGGAAACAAAAGCAAAAGTTTAATAAAACAAGATGTGCACATACCAAGTTTGTCAATATTAAATAATTTGTCCAAATTTGGGCAATTTCCTTCTGGATCCATATTCAATGGAACCTCCTGCACTTTAAATCAGGAAAGGCATTCTGGATATGACTCAGGCTCATGTTCAGAGATTAGCCTCTGAGCTGTGTTCTATACGAGCTAAGGGGCAACATGTAGGCAGCACCCACCTGAGGTTACATGATTACATGATTAGCAGTGTGTTCAACTTTGAATCACATCTGAAGCATTGTTTACCGAGATTATGAATTTCTGAAGATGGCTATGGTATGTACATAAATCTCTCAGAGAGGATCTTCATTGTCAAAGGTGGCAATGCCAAACCTTTTTTAGAAAGATGTGCATGTGCACCCAAACATAAGTAACAGCACAGAAGCATTTTAAGTCAAATAATTGTACATTGTTGTTGTGTACAGGAAGTTCTGCATTCAGTTGTTAATGCAATGTTTGGACCCAAATCCATTAAAGCAAAGCATGCTGCTTATATACTACTCCATAGTACTTAAAGCACTCTCTGGGCGGTTTACAAGTTAATTATGCAGGCTACATATTGCCCCCCCCCCCCCACGCAAGCTGGGTACTCATTTTACCAACCTCGGAAGGATAGAAGGCTGAGTCAACCTTGCACCGGCTACCTGGGATTGAACCCTGGGTCGTGAGCACAGTTTTGGCTGCAGTACAGCAGTTTAACCGCTGCATCATGAGACTCTTTAACCACTGCACCACGAGGCTCTTAAAGAACTAGTGTTCTAAATGGGATATGGATGAATTCATATATAGCCTCACATGCCAGGTTGGTTAATACCCAGTGATATATTAATGGACTAGGACTCAGAAGGCCTGAGTTCTATTCCCTATTCAGATATGGAAATTGACTGGGGGAGTGGAACTGATAAAACCGCTCCTTAAATATTCCATTTACCTTGCAAGCCCTGTAAGAGCCATTATAAGTCAATTCCAATTTGAAGGCACATAACAACAACAAAGTGGTTCCTACTTTTTGTCTACTGTGATAGTTGCAACTTCTTAAAAAAACAAAACACCCCACAGTTCTTTATTGCTTCCTAAAAACATCTGCAATAATTCTTTTCCCATTTCCCCCTAAATCAATAGCTAAATGCTATGAGTCACTGGTCTGTGC
Organism: Intellagama lesueurii; assembly: GCA_037013535.1. Classification (NCBI taxonomy): domain Eukaryota; kingdom Metazoa; phylum Chordata; class Lepidosauria; order Squamata; family Agamidae; genus Intellagama; species Intellagama lesueurii. The sequence continues at coordinate 92,889,494 of JBAJHW010000003.1, read as the reverse complement.
TACAAAACACACTCCTCTTCTGTTCACCTTGCTGCTGTTTTAACACCCATAAGGGAGCACGTGGCAGCCCTTGAACCATGTGATAGTTCTTCTTTACCATTTGGTAAGGTCATACCCCTCTAACTATAATAGTAACTAAAAGTTTCTGGACACTACAAAAGGGGTAAGTTTGTCCCTTTCTATGTTACAACCATCATATAAGTATATATAATATAGTATACTTATACCTTCATTATGGGAAAAGGGAATTAATTGTAACTTCTTATTTAAAATTAATTAACTCCAAACTCTGTTTCTACTGTATATCATGAGAAAAAGGGAATGAAAGCAATCTTCTCTGCTGGTTTAAATGAAGAAAAAAGAAAGAAATGCTTGTCAATAGTTTCTATAGAGACAGGAAGCTCACAGATTACCTTGTTGTAGCTATAAATAGTTTGAGATTCTAGTGTAAAAATGAAATCCAACTATCACTTTTCCCTGTGTGTAAAACAGATTGTACTCTTGAGAAAGGGGGTCCAAATTATTCACTGTATTATGACTTTTTTTTAAAGTACTGGCGATAAATAACATGCTCCTTACAGGAAAAAAAGGAAAGGGAAGGAAAAGAAAAGAGAAAATAAGGGCAAATAGAAATGGCAAATGTTCTCCGAAGACTTGATTCATTAATGTGAGTAGCATTAAAAATTCATAGTTTTCTACAGTTGCTACCAGTATTATTATTAATCCTCTAAATATATAGTATCATTCATCTGCCCTCATACTTGCTGAGTTCAATGGTATCACTATAAGTACACATAACTGTGTCAAATCACTTTATGTAGCATGTCAGTACATAATTAAATGACGCTACTTGAGTACCATTTGAATCTGCATGTTTCATTTTAATATATTATGCACTGAGTTGCATATAACATACACAGGACTTCATTGATCTTAAGTATTTTTCTGACAAGTAAGAGGTCAATTCTGGCACTGGAGTTAACCAAATGCTATCAGTCCATGCTGGTTGAATACCAGAATCTCTGCCATATTGAATTTCTAGAGACATCATCTGGGTGAACTGTTCTGCAGAGTGCCCAAGCAGGAGATCTGCACTGTACCACTGTATCTTCAAGCATCATGTCAGAGCTTGGAAAGGTTACTCTTCTGGATAGTAGCCATGCTAGATGGGGGATTCTGAGAAATGCCATCTAAAAAAAGAAACTCTTCCAAGCTGAGGCCATCACTGCCCTTCCATAGGGTTCTAACCTTAGGCAGTATCGCTATGGTTAACTGGCAATTGTTCTCCAAGCCTTCAGATATGATTCTTTCCCTGCCTGGAGATCCCTGGTCTCCCATTCAAGTACTGTACTAGATAGCTCCAACTCTGCTTAGCTTCCAAAATCAGATGATATCAGATTACCCCAGGGTAATATTGTTGCTAGCTAAGGGATCATAACCCACTAAGTTGGCCAACCTTCATGACAGCATCACAGAGACACATTTTAAACAAATAACTGTACACCTACTTAAATGTTTTATATACTATCCCCTTTGATGCAGTTAAATACTAGATGACGCAGAACTCAAATTTCCATTTTGATGCAAATTAGCAATAAACTCTTTTATCATTCTTTCTGAGCTTCTGGGCCAAGCCTGTATTTAAAGAGATCTGTTGTAATGCTGAAAGCCCTTTGGTGATGCTCTCTGCCATCTCCCGTAAACACACATTTTAAAGCTGTTCTGGGTTCTACAACTGGCTGTTAGTGAAGTCAGCTGTGTACAGGGTAGAGTTATTAAACAATATTGTAAAATGCATTTTTAAAAAAATAAGTAACATGTTGCTCCTTACTTCTGAATAACCACTACCATTGCTTTTAATTTTTTTATGTCCATTTTAAAAAAAAGCAAAATGTCCTCAAATGACCCCTCAATACCACTTTGAAGTTCGGAGTAAACAGTACTTGTTACCTTGTTTTAAAAAATGATAGCAGATTTTAACAGTATTGGTCTTCATTGGACCCCAAAGTTACATTTTACAGAAAGCATTATTTGCTGTAACAAATTACTGGCACACTCTGGTGTGGGGAAGTCCTGCAGAACTCCTGAAAATGCTGTGTCCCAGTTCTTGAGATCTGTAATATACAGAGATGGAAAAGCACCTGGATTTTTTATATTACAAATTTACAGCTTCAGGAATCTGATGGTGGCCCTTCTTGGCTGTTGGAAAAAATATTTGAATAACAAATATTTTCCATTGCTGGTAAAATGACTGAGCCACTGAGAGGTAGAAACAAAGCTGAACCAATACATTTTACTCCCCCAGTAATGTCCTTTGTTTGAGACTCTGCTGTCTTACATTGGCTAAAATCCAGTAGTAAGTCACAACTAGAGTAGCCCATTGAATCGGGGGATTTGGGACTCACTATCTGCATAAGTTCCCTTGATTCAGTTGGTCTACTCTAGTAGTAACTTCCTATTGAATTTCAGCCAATGTGGCCAAAGGAGCTATGAGAATGGGCATATACATGCAACTGCTCCTCTGACTGAACATGGTTCCTCCTAGTTTCTTTCAGCTACTGTCACAGTAGATGTCTCTATACCACTACAATGTTAGACATGCTGCTTTATCTTTGGAATACTGATGATTTCCTCTTTCTTTAAAAGACTCTTTAAGGCAGTAGTTCCCGACCTTGGGTAACCGAGCTAATCTTGGACTGCAACTTCTAGAAGCCTTCACCACTAGTTGTGCTGGCTGGGTTTTCTGGGTTGCAGTCCAAGAACGCCTGGGTTACCCAAGGCTGGGAACCATTGCTTAAAGACATGAAACAGGCTAGTTACTTCCTGTCTCTTTAATGACTTTTAAAAGAGGCCATTGAGGTGAAGAAACTGAATGCACATGGTTGAACATCCCCCCCACCTCTAGGGGCACAATTTGCATCTGGGGGATATATATATTTCAGAGTTTTATGCAGGGTGGAACTGGCTGGACAGTACAGTGGTTTAGGTATCTGGCTGCAGAGCCAGCCTGAGTGGCCATGGGCAAGCTGCACAGTCCCTGGGCAACCCCAGAAGAAGGGAATGGTAAACCACTTCTGAGTATCTGGAAAGCCCTGAAATGGGTCACCATAAGTCAGAACTGACTTGATGGCACATTAATATGCAGGATGAGAATGGTGGGGAAAGCCCCCAGTTTTCGGCAACATCTTCCAAAGCTTGGGGGAGAGCAAAAATGACTCCCAGACATGTGAAAGTTGTCCTGCCCCATAAAGGAAGTGTGTGTGTTTTCTTGTTCTGAATAATTAAATACAGTGTAACCTTTAACAATCATTTTTTGGATCTTGTGACTGTTGTTAAAAGTTGATTTTTCCTGGTCTTTTGGTGTGAGATTTGGTATATCAAATCTGAATTGAACAAAAGGGGAGCTCACAAATATGTAAAAAATCCAGAAGAAAAACAAGTGGGAAAACAGATTCATTCCTGAGAGGAAATATTACTGCAATGAGCAAGAGGAAATAACTTATTAAACAAATGTGCACTCTCTTCATTCCCCTTTTTCTCAATCCCTGTGTCACAAAAAATGTCCGTAAATGTAATTTACACTCAATATCAGGCTTCTTCACACTTCCAGAGTAGTAGAAACACATTTTGGCATGAATGAGAATTGTGTCCCTAGAGTCTAGATCTCCAAAGGAGAGGGCAATGTGCCTTTCCTGCTACTAATTGGGTCACTTAGCACATTTGGATGGAGGTAAATGGCAGCCAAAACTAAAGTGCAATGGAGAAGCTAGCCATAAATTCTCAGCCTTGCTGTAGGTCATTATTAGAGATGGGGACAAATATAAAAACGGATTGCTTTTTCCAACGAATATAGCCGATTCATTAAATATTTGTCGATCCGTATTTGTGGGTTCCAGAGACCCCCACGAATACAAAGGGATGAATATTTACCCATTTTTATTTGTCCTTCGTATTAAAAAAACCCCACAAAACACCATTCTGCCTACCGGCCGCTGATCAGCAGCAGAAAGGCAGCCACCACCCCACCCCCTTCCTTTCCCTACCTTAGGCCCCACGCCACGCCACCCCACCCCCACCGACACCATCTTACCTTAATCGCTGCTGCTGAGGTCTTCTGGCCTTGGAGCCACGCATGTAAAAATGGAGACTGGCTGCCCTTTGCAAAGATGGTGGCTGCAGCTTCATTTAGGGTAGGGAAGCTGCAGCTGCCATCTTTGCAAAGGGCAGCCTGGATTCCCTTAGCCTGCCTTAAGGGAATCCAGGCTGCCCTTTGCAAAGATGGCAGCTGCAGCTTCCCTACCCTAAATGAAGCCACAGCTGCCATCTTTGCAAAGGGCAGCCAGTCTCCCTTTTTACACACCGTGGCTGCGAAGGCCTGATGGAGACCTTGGTAGCAGCTATTAAGGTAAGGGGGTGTTGGTGGGAGTGGGGTGGGGGCTAAGGTAGGAAAAGGATGGGGGTGTGGGGGTAGGCTGTTGGGGTGGCTGGCTGTGGGGGGTGGTTGCTGCCTATCGGCTTCTGATCAGCTGATCAGCAGCCGGTAGGCAGAATGGGCTTCTGTGCTGTGTGGTAAACTCTCCTGGGGGGACAAAATTTGTGGGTGAATAACACAGATGTCCGATATCCAATCTTCACCAAAGTTGGCAGGCGTGTTGGGGAAAGACATAGGAAGCTCCGTTGTGATTCTGGAGTCTCTAAGTACCTTGGGGGAGCTTTCCTGGGGGGGTCCCTTTTGTGACTATATAACTCGGGAGTCTGTGATCCAATGTTCACCAAACCTTCAGGAGTTGTAGAAAAGCTTCTGAGGAAGCCTCCCTGCAAATTTGGTGCCAGTTTTATAGTGGTTTAAAGTGCAGACGAATCGACAGATCGATCCATCAATTCGTCAAAGAATATTCATATATTCGTATTTGTTGATCCATTAACCTTGACAAATAACGGATCATAACGAATTGCCATTTTTTTAATCTGTCCCCATCTCTAGTCATTATGTATTTTTTAAAGGCAGGGATCTGCAAAGATATAGCACCAGTTTATCTGTGACACTGAAATAAAGAAATGCTGAGAGTCTGGATATCACTGTTAAAGAAGCAAACAAATATGCTCCAAATAGGTGCAAATGGAAAAGGTACATAAAATTTCTGTGCAGTCCAGGCATTCTGAGTCACTCAGCCTGAGACTCCAGGCTGAAGTCGAAAGAAGCACTAGTGTAGCTTTTGACTTGCTGAACTGGTAGCTACAACATGGCTTTGTGGCCATCTGTTCTGATGATGGCATTGGAAAAGAACAAAGGACAGGCAAGCTATCTCCACTTTGATGGAGCGACCACTAAAACACAGATAGAAAGTTACAGAAAACTGTATTCACCTGGAAAGAAGGAATTGCATGAGACTTCTGACGGAACATGTGTATAATTGTCCTGTATGGGTGTGATCAGATGAGCTTTTCACCTGCTGTTTGGACTGCTGCGGGTCACTTCTTTTAACAAATCATCCCCAGAGCATTCGCACCCACACCTTTCCAGTCCCTCTCAGAGGCTTCTACTTTTTTGGTGCAGGTAGGATTGCTCTGATTTGGTCCATTTCCAGTATATGTGGAAAAGGACCAAAAGCGAGCCTTCCTCTGATTTGCCATTATGATGAAGTGGCTTAATAAGACAGCCACTTCAGGATATTGCCAAATTAATCACTTGCTTGGCTCTCTGGAGGAGGTGAGGAAGTGTTTTTTTTTTTTTTAAAGTATGTGTTAGTGCACCCAATATTTGCTGCATCATTTTAAAGACCAAAAAGACTAATGGAAAGCAAATGTGCTTGTATTAGGGCAGTGTATATGTGCTGCATCACTTTAAATAAATAAAGGGCAAATGGAAACTTACTCTTGAAAGCCTTTTTTCTGCTTTTCTTTCAAAGGTCTGGTTAAGAGCCTTTTAAAAAATATCAAATGCTGCAAAAAAATTTTTGCTCCTGCACATAACCAAAAGGCCAGCATTCAACTGGAGCAGCACTGGCAATTCATAAATGATTTATAAAAACTGAGATGCTAGCAAATCTCTCTCCCCCACCCCAAAATAGTACTGAAATGCAATAAAAGTAAAAGCCAAGCAAACGCCACCCCTCTTGCAATTCTATCTAGCAATGAAAATACTTGGTAATTTTTCCTTTTTACCTGTGAGAACTGAATAATCAAAATGCACATCCCTAGGCAGGACACTAGGTATTGGACTATTTGAGCCTTAAGATCTAGGAATGAAGAAACATTTCTGAACATTTTAAAGTTGAAGAAAAATGATTTATGTGTTTGTAACTGGGGAAATGGGGAAATAGGCACACATGTGGCATTCAGTTTTCTTATCAGATTTAAACTCACTTTCAGAATATAAAGTGGATGACTTACAACCTAGCATTTAAAATTTAGCATTTGATAAGTTTTCAAATTTAGGAACATAAATGCTTTATACTGATGTCCATTTGATTTGAGAATCAGTTGATCAATTATGAACATCTCTGAAGAGGTTTTCACCCTCTTCAAGCATTCTAAATTGAATTATAATATTTGTTTCTCTGTAATCCCTGAATTTCTCCTATCAACCTCTGTGAAATTCACTAACCAACCGTCCATTCAATTGTGTGTTGCTGTTTTTACAAAGGCTTTTTATATGTTCCCTGTCAGCCTACATTTGTTGACCTTTCCAGCTTGCTTGCTTATTTATTTATTTCCTTTATGAAAAAATGGAGACAATATAAAAACACCTAAACCACAAGCATGCCACTTAGGATACTAACAAAGGCCAAAGCCAAGTGGAATTAAATACTGTGTCTTCAGAAAGGCAAGCCAAAATGGAACCAGATGTGAGATCCCTTGGGAAGGTTTATGTGATTTTGAGTTTTGACTATCTTGGGCACTGTAAGAGAAAAAGTCCTGGTTTTCTGCCATCTCCTACACCCTGGACACAGAGGAAGATCTTGGTTGATCTTAATATTCAGGCCTTGAGAACTGCTTCAACGTTCAAGCAAGTTGCTTGGGGTTCAGCATAATTGTGAGGATCACCTTGTGGTGAAACCAGGCAAAGTTTTCCTCTCATGACCTCAGTGTCCTGCAGGCCAAACAGTTCTGCTTCCTTCTTTTGATGTTGACAACTGTATATGTAGTCTAAACAGCTGCCACTTATCGCACTGAAGCTGAATGGAATTTTTCCTTAGTGTTTCCTACCCAAAAAAAGTACAAGCACAAAAGAAGGAAGCATTCCACTCTATACCTTTCCTCCCCCTGATTTGTCTTCATGACAATATCTCATTCTGATGTACTGAAGAAAAATAGCACATACCAGCAAGTGAAATTTCACTGGAAATAAGCAGAGCCAATGCTTTCCTCTAGATTGTGCCTCTTCTCATTACCAGAATGAGAATTACCTTCCCACTCTAGCTGCTTAAGAAAGACAGAAAATGTGCTTTTGGACCCAGCCCTCTTGATGGAGAAACAGATCCTGGTCATTGCCTAATCTGCCTTTTTCCATCTGAGGCAGATTGCACATCTCCATCCCTTTCTTGACAGGAGGTCCCTAATAACACTGGTTCGTGCATTGTTAATCTTGAGGATTGATTATTACAATGCTGTCTGTGAGGGGCTGCCCTTCAAGACAATTCTGATGCTGCGGCAAGTGCAAAACATGGCAGCCAGGTTGGTCACTCATACATCTAAATTTGATCCTGTTTCTCCCGTCCTGCCCACATGCACTGGCTGCCAGTATGCTTCTGGGCCAAAGTCAAGGTACTGATATTAACTTATAAAGCCTTTTATGGTTTAGGACCTCGCTACCTGTCAGAGTGCCTCTCCCTCAGGTCATTCTCCCATCCCATCCACACCTCCCAGTCTTTGATGTTGCGGGTGGCCACTCCAAAAGAGGCCCAGAAGTCATCAACTAGAACCCAGGCCTTCTCGATAGTGGCCGCCCCACTCTGGACCTCTCTTCCTGTGGAAGTACAATTGGCCCCCACCCTCCTGAGGATTTGGAAGGAAGTTAAAACCTGACTTTTTACCCAAGACTTTACAAAATCCACCCCTTTGTAATATTAATTTTGTAGTAATTTTATGCTGGCCCTTGGTCTGCCATTCTGAGTCTTAAAATATTTGCTTGACTGAAGTTTTTTATGAGGGAGTTTGGTTTTTATATGTTTATTATTTTAAATATGTTTGTATGTTCATGTTATTTTTTTGGAAGCCACCCAGACTGGTGGCTTGTCCACTAAATGGGCAGGGTATAAGTCTAAACAAATAAAATAAATAAATAAATAACTGCTTCTTTCTGCAAGCAGGCAAAGACCTTTCTCTTCAAGCAGACTTTCCCTTAATAACTGGTGGCCTGCGAGGGTTTTTTAAATGGATGGTTGTGCTCTGTTGTTTTAAATGTGTTTTAGTATTGATTTTATGACTATTTTTAATGTAATACTTAATTCTTTTTAAATATTTGTCTACTTACTGTTTTTAGCTCTTAAATGTTGTCTTTTTAATTATGTAAGCTGCCTTGAGTTCTTTTTAAGGAGAAAGGCGGGATTAAATAAATAAATAAATAAATAAATAAATATCTCCCAACAAATCTACTGATTTTTGCCATTTGGTACCCCCTCCCCCCCCCCTCAGCCAATGTGATGCATTTGGACAAAAGAATCCCCAAGCTGTTTTTCCAGAAGTCATGATGCAGAAAAGCAGAACAGACATCTTTCAATTGTCAGTAGTTTGGCCCCATTTGAAGAAAATACAAATTTCTTCCATTGCAGGCATATAAGTAATCCTTGGGTGGGTCAGGAAATACCCCCACAATGTCAGAAGTGTGTGTTTCTTTCATTTTATCCACATTTATTTATTTATTTATTTTTGTATTTCACTGTTTGGGTTTTTTGGCTCTGGGAGCACAGTTGATTCTTTATTCTGCTTTGAACGTCTGCATTTTTACACTGCACTAGAATCCTGCTTCAGAGGTTAGAAAACTCCCCACAATTCAAACTACGTGGATGCGTTTCTTGCTTGAACAATGAGCAAAAATGTTATTAGGAGAATAATAGGCTTGGATTAGTCATCTGAATCATTTGCCAGTTGGCTTTACTTGTCCAAAACTTTCCTTTGTCAACCATTGTTTGGTTGACACATGTAGAGAGCTTGTGTTTGAGTTCCAAATATGAGGTTGGTTGCATCTAACAGGCTGGCTCCAAACATTCACATCATATATTCCACTTTTAGATTCTGTTAGTTATTATCTACAAGTGGAATATATGATTTAGGAATTCTGTGTTAAATGCTTATTAGCTGAGGATAAAAAGAGAAACATTCAGAATCTATCACTAAGCATGGTATCATGGAAGTCTCTTCTACTCATACTTGTGAGTTTTTCAAATAGTTGAAATAGCAATAGTCTCATCACACAACTTTTATTTGGCATATGTTTTCATGAAGATTATAGGGACTGAGAACAATGAGGGTTTATTATGATTCCAATGCAAAGATTTATTGTACTTCTTGAGATACATGGAGTTGAACTGCTTGATGGCTCAGTGGGTTAGACATCTGGCTGCAGGGCCCTTCATTTCCTGCAACAGGATTAATTCAATGCCCTGGATAAGCACATACCAAGGGTGCAGTCAGACAGTGATTCAACTTGTTCTTTGGACCATCTATGGCACAGTCTGGTTCAGTCTGTTTTCTAGCAACAAGATGACATACAGGAGATTGCAAACCATGCTGACCTGAACAGAACTACTCTCTTTTCAGAGCTGGTCTGGAGCAATTGGACTGGATTATGTATGGATGGAGGGGTTGTTTTAAAGCAGCCATTCTCAATTAGGGCCATATGGCCTACCTTATAAGGTATAAGGTATAAGGCCACACACTACCTTATAAGGTTTGTCATGCAATTTATACAATCCCAATTTAGCCTATATTTCTATCATATTGTGTTTATGGTTATGGTGCAAAAAAGGTTGGGAATAGCTGCTTTAAAGAGAAGCAACCATTTCTAGTATAATCCAATATAACTGCCAGATTGCACCCTGAATCTGTCTGACTTGGAATAAAAGGCTGTGAGAACATATCAGAAAATATAAGCCTGATTGCAGATTTCAACTAGATTACTCAGACAGATACAAGAAGGCAACAGTAAGACACTTACCATCATATTATTCTATGTACTTTCACTTCATCTGATACATAATAATAAAATAATTATAGCCCATCAGAGTAGAAGCCAATATAATGATCTCATTTTAGATCAGTATGGCGAATCAAACTACAAAATGAATGTTGTGCGTTGGTTTGGGTGTAACCATACACTATGCTCAGATATCAGATAGCAAACCTCCCAAATCATCTTCTATTCTGACAAAGAGTGTTTTGTAGAGAGGGGTGGATTTACAGCAGAGATGTGGCTGTGAGGGAAAGGGGTGATGTGCCCCTCTTTCCAAAACTTGTCTGTTCCCATTTCCACCCCTTTATCTATTTTCATGACTGCTCTGGGTTCCCTGTATGCCACTAGGACTTTAGGAAGTGAACAAAAAGATGTGCTGACAACACCGAAGAGGAAAAACATGTCCTAAGACATTCAGATTTCAGTTCTGAAGAACATTCAGATTTCAGTTCTGAAGAACATTCAGATTTCAGTTCTGAAGCCGCCTAGAGTGGTCGTTCGACTAGATAGGCGGGGTATAAATGCAATAAATAAATAAATAAATAAATAAATGAACATGTAAGAAGGGAGGATGAGTACATTAGCTCCACCCCTTCCTCTTTGTTTTCAAGGAGAAAGGGGTGGTTGTTGTTTAGTCGTTAAGTCGTGTCCAACTCTTCGTGACCCCATGGACCAGAGCACGCCAGGCCCTCCTGTCTTCCACTGCCTCCCGGAGTTGGGTCAAATTCATGTTGGTAGCTTCAGTGACACTGTCCAACCATCTCGTCCTCTGTCGTCCTCTGAGATGAGAGCAAATATCTGAAGCAGAGAGCCTTTCTGACTCATGGACCCTCTCCACACCAGACCTCTGATCGTCCAATGTTCTACTTTACAGGGGCTCTCTGTCTCAGACATCTGCGCTCTGTATGAGAAGAACAAAGATGTAGAACATGGAGCTAGTACACTTATTCACATCCTCTTGGAAGCTGAACATTTGAAGGATTGGGGACAAAGTTGAAAAAGGGCCCTTGGAAGGATAGAGAGGTAAAATAGCTTCCAAACAGAGCTTGTTAAAATGTTTTGTAGACTCGTTTGTAAAAGTATGCATATGCAGATGCTATAAAAGAACACCTGAGGGGCAGACATGACCATACGTTCACAGTGAGGGTTACACAATCACATTTTGGTCCGCTAGATTAATTTGCTGATTTTTTCCCCAAAGGAATTTGAAAACTTCTGATCTCTGAAGCAACATCAGCTTTATACAAAGCCCCTTCCCCACTCCAAATGCAGAAAATGACAACCTGGTTTGAAGTCTCGACATACATTGTTGAAATCTTCACTGCCCAAATGCAACAAAAAGTTTAACAACCAGTGCCCTAATTCTCTGCCTTTGTTTCTTATTACAGACAAATAGCTGCATAAATGAAATGTGAAGGATGCATGAATAAACAATCAAGTACAAAAATAATGAAGTTAAGACTGGGCACACACCATTAACTTTGTCCCTTGTGCATTTATACTGCAGTGCTATTAAATTTGACTGCTAAAGCTCAGATAATAGATCAAATATATCATAACTGTCCTCAGGATGCAGAAACAACAAGCTTAATTTTCTCCATATTTTCTAACAACCATTCCTTTAATTATCTTGGTGCAGGTGTTGAAGTGTTCAGCGTAACAATACACTTCAATAGTGAACTGTGCTACAGATAGTACCTCTGTATCTGTTTTTTTTTTCCCCAATGACAGTTTTGGGGTGGCTGAGAGAGTTTTATGTACCAATTAGTTGGCAAATCTGATAACTCTCTGACATGAACACCCACCAAAGACAAGAATATCACAGCTTGGAAGGCAAACCTGCACCTCCTTGATAAAGAATGTGGCCAGCCAACACAATTCCGATAAACAGAAGTGATAAAATCAGACATTGTGCCTGTAATGGAAACGTTGCAGCCAAACTGATTAGAAATTGTTATTGCAAGATGAATACATACATACATACATACATACATATATAAACCCAATCAAATATTAGGTAGAGAAACAATCATGGGGATGGCAAGAACATTAAATTACATTTCATATGCAGCAGCCTGTCTGTTTGTAATTCCAGAGATAAACATGGCTACAAGTGTGTGTAATGTTTTCTAATAACTGCTGGAATCTCAAGGCCATTAACTTTTCTATTTCTTGTAAATGTGCTACTGCTCTGAAATAACGCCATTTGGGGCTCTGAATTTCATTCTTAGAGAATGCTATTTTCTTTAGAATTCAAGTCCTTTCCTTCCCATTTAGAACTTTTAGGGAGTTCAGAATAGGTAGCAATACCTTAAGGGGAGAAACATCAGTCACATACAGAAGAGAACTGGATGTATTTGCAGTGACAGTTTGCTACTGAAAGTGCTGGTGACATGTTGTCTGCCACTGGTGGGCTTGTATGGAACTGGCAGTAGAAGGCAGTTAAAGAATCAGAAGCTATCAGCTACTCCCCTTCTCCACCTCTAGAAGTTTGATAAAGGGAATGGAAATGAATCTGGAGTGGTGTATAAATTCTAATTATATACCAAAGGAGAAAAGCTTGGGCAAAGAAGTCTTTCAAATACATAGACAATGGGGATGGCCACACTTCCATGTTTCACAGCATGTAGGTAATGGTAAAGCCAAGGATGGAAATAAATTTCATTGGATTCATGTTTCGATGGATGTAGCATTTTCATACCTCTCTAGATTTGTTGCGAGAAAAAATTCTGAACTTTCACCCATTTGGGAAGCCAAACATGTGCATAAAATTCACATATTTTAAATTGCTCATGGCAAAAATGAAAAAAAAAATACAGAAATATATTTCAGGAAGAACTTGTCTAAATCAGATATGTTCCATAAATAAACAGTTCCTTGATTTTTGCGGGAAAAAATGAAGAAGTCGCGTCTTTTGCAATAAAGCTTTTATTAACAGAACTAACGGGTTTGTCAATAACAACTTCTGTAGGGCCAGCCTGGCCAAGGTCTACAGGTAACTCTGTCCATAAAAGGGGCAAACGGTCATGGGAATCTTCTTTCCTCAGCGGGGAGATGGCCCGAACTTCTCTTGATCCGTGGGTTTTTGCAAGAAGCCACTCCTCACTGCACAAATAGTACGGCAGCATGGGTGACAAGACCAATCCCCTTCTGGCAGCTTCTGGTTCGGTGGGATGGGTTCCGGCCGGATAACCTTCCTCCAGGGACCTCGGCCTCGGGGATAAACTAAAACTGTCCATTCTTCTGGACCTAACTCCCCCAGAGGTATTTTTTAATTCTCCTCCTCTCTTTCCCTTTTCTATCACTCCTCGAGTTTCATCCTTTACACCCCCTTTCTCGGGTATTTTGAATACTCGCAGTTCTCCTTCCTCTTTCTTTTCTTCTTCCCCCACAACTACTTTCCTTGTCTCTCCTGTCTTCTCTCTCTCCTCTGTTGTCAGGAACACATCTACCCTCCTTTTTCCCACTCTCTGGCTCCTCCCCTTTCACTTCTATCTCTAGTCCCTTCACTCCCTCTGTCATTTCCCCTACCCCACTGTTGTTATCCTCCACCTTAGACGTGGGAGGGGACGGCTCACTCTCCTTTTTCTCTGCACTTTTGTCCTCCAACTCACAGATGTGTTGCATAAATAAACATGCAAACTATGGGGAGGGGAGTATAAAATGTGCACGAATTTCGGTGCAGGAAGAAAACAAAATTACCTGGCAACCCAATACAAAAGAGAGAACGAGAAGAAATGCAGACAGAAATGGATGAAACTCAATGAGATTGAGACAGAGAGAAGTGGGTGCTTTACTGAGTTTTTTAATTTGTAGGTGAAGAGAGGGAGCTTCCCCTACAGATAACTTCAGGGCCTCACAGGTCAAGAGCTCCTTCCCCTAAACAGTTCTTGATGGAGGGAGCAACAGACAGCTCAGGACAGCATGCTAGGTCCCTTTGGAGCAGATCCTTTGTTACCACATTCTCTAATTATTTGAGAAAACTTTCTATAGTTCGTATGGTGAGGGGAACAGCCAGGCATGCATGTCGTTACAGATGATCAGTTTATTATTATTACTTTTTAAAATACATTGGCTGGAATCCTATTGACCAGTTGCACAACCAGGAATGCGACCACCACTTCATTAGTGGCAATTCTTCACCATGATTTATGCGAATTCACTTACCCACGTGTAAATTGCCAGTAGGGTTCTGGCCATTATCATTTTATACAACAGAATAGTTCTTAGTCCCAGGCAAAAACATGTTTAGGAACAGGAAAACGGCAATAATCTCTTATTTTATGTTTGCACTTCTGTTGCTTGGGTTGAATACATCAAACTGCACATACTCAGACTTTTGGTTTAAAACATGTTAGAAAAATAATGTTTGCTCTTTTGTTACTCTAACATGGTGGGTAAAATGCAGCTTGTAGATTACATGCAGCCCTCATGAACCCACATAGGCCCCCTGCATCTCCGGGGCTCTATATCCCCTTTGTGATCCAATTAATTTTTTAAGAGCAGTTTGCTCAAAAAGTCTCCTGCTTCCCACTAGGGCTGCAGGAGGCATTTTGCCATGTTGGCCCCTTTGCGCCACACCCCTCATTCGAAACTGGCTACTGCAGACTTAGAGTGGTCTGTCAGTTTAAAAAGTCCTTGTTAAAATAAAGCTATTTTGGATGTTGGTGAGGTGCAGGAGTGGGTGCCTGATGTGTGTGTGACCTTCAGACCTCTGGAAGTTGCCCGCCACTGCTGTAACATATAAGAAGGAAGCATCAGACAGTGTGGGAAAGGAGAAATATTGTGTACTTGACAATTAAAATAAAATGCATGGCTGTCTGCATTTCCCTAACTGTATCACAGAAGGGAAGTAAAAAAGGAATGGTGGTAGTTGACTCTCCACAGAAAGACAATAAAAATATTATTATTATTTAGTATTTTATTGCTGGAAAGCTACAGTGTGAACACAACATAAAATGTGAATATTGCTGCTTACTTCTTTCTTGCTTCCTGAAAGTACAGAAACAGGGGAGGGGGACTCTGACGTGCCCCTCACGTGTCCCCAGATCATTTCACTAGCCTGAGGCCACATTCTCTCCTTTACGCTGCCACCAGTTGACTTCTGTCAACACCCTTTAATTAGAAAGATTGAAGTCCATGCTGAGTATAAAGTTGAACAAAACAGGTTTATTGGTTACAGTTCGCTTAAACAGGTTCTTCACAGACTTTAAAGTATTCATTAGATTAGTAATAACTTGTTTCACTCTTAACTCTCTTAGCTCTCTATACGTTCCACACTCTTAACTGCCTACCTTAACTCCTCACTATACCACACTCTCTAACTTCCACAGACTAACTTCTGCTTCAGACTCTCATCTCTGACTCAAACTGGCTAACTGTCTTCTCGCATCAGACTCTCCTCTCTGACTCAAAACCACTAACTCACTCCCAGAACTCCTCTTTTCTGCCTCACCCCTCCCTTCTGGTTTCTCTGGCTCCGCCTCCCAACAGCTCCCATTTGTACATGCAAATAATCTCCTACATGAGCCAAAGCAGGGTGATCACCACAGAGACCTCACAACCTCACATACCTAACTAAAATCAAGACAGCCTCTCACCCTGTAATGAATGAATTTATGAGTTGCTGATACTCTCCTGATGTTGAGGAGTTCATCATTTAAAAAATGACCTTGGATAATTGGTGAGTGGTTTCAATAAAATAAAATAAAATAAAATACCTCTGGCTTAGCTTACAGAGTAAGGTTTTAGAGGCTCTTTGCAAAATAAAATTGTACTCATTCTATTCATGCTTGTAGTCCTGCTCATGAGCCCTAAAAGATTGCACACCCTGAAACATTTAAGGGAAATTTCTCCTCTTTCCCTCCCATAGTCTTTGTGATAGGGGAAGGAATCCATCCCCACTGAGAGAGAAAATAAAAAGACTGAATATTTCTGTCAAACACTAGTCGGTGTGGAGTATTGCCCAATTAAGAAAAGAAAGGGTCACTGCTGCATCTTCACAGGTCTTTGTTTATGAACCTCCATGCCCTTGTTGCCAGTTTAACCAACATATTGTACAGAAGAGAGAGAGAATTTCACCCACCTCACTTTAAGTAGGTTTGTGCAGAATTCACCTAATGCCTGATATAGGTCCTTCTCAGCTATTTGATTGTCAGTTTGAATTCCCAGCCTTTCTGTGGGAGTTCCTGCTCTCCACTGAAATAGCTTTCTTTGTGAAACCTTCCTGTGTTTGGCAGAGTCCAAGTTAAACTGTTCCATGCTGTGGGACGCCAGATACCTCCTTCCACCTGCAGGCTGCTTTGGAGAGTTATTCTTAAGCTTTAGGTCCCTGATAGAGATATAGTTAATGTTTCGTTCTGTTTCAGAAGCACATGATCGTATCTAACCTTTTCTCTGTTCAGTTCTTGAATTAAATATATGCAATTGAAATCAGAAGATTCCCTTTCCTAGGCTAAATGTTGGTCCTACTCATATACCAAACAGCTAAACACACAAGGTAAGT
The DNA here is from genome assembly GCA_037013535.1 of Intellagama lesueurii. Classification (NCBI taxonomy): domain Eukaryota; kingdom Metazoa; phylum Chordata; class Lepidosauria; order Squamata; family Agamidae; genus Intellagama; species Intellagama lesueurii. The sequence goes on along the minus strand of JBAJHW010000003.1, from coordinate 92,872,815 downwards.
GACTTTCAAAGGCAGTTCTGGAAAAGGACCTTCAGCTTCTCTATAACTGCAAGCAATAAGCTTGGACTCCCACATTTCCAGGCTGAGAGTCATTATTACTCAAGTTTGTATCTGTGCAGGTATATTCTTCAATAAATAATAAAGGATGTCTTCCAGCTTGTTGAAGGCACTAACTCGCACATGTTATATTTAAACATACCGTGGGCCAGTGGTTCTCTGCCTTTCAAACCACACATCTCACTAATTTCCCAAACAAACAAACTTGATCCCACTACTCTGAAGACATGTATCTGTTTACATTATATTTATAACTTAGTTTAAATTAAAATAAAACACAAGCACATTTTTTGCTAATTCATTTGGTAGTGGAACATTGTGGTGATAAGTGTTGAGTACAAATTTTACCTCTCAGTTAGAGACTGAACATCTTACATACAAGAGGACATAGGGATTATTGTTAATGATGTTATGCTCTGTCAGATCGCTTCTGAATTCTGGCAAATCCCAGAAGTGTTTTTGAGGTACATGAGGGGTTCAAAGAGCTGCTTTACATTGTCAACCACCCCTTCAGTTTCCAGGGCTGAGCAGGGATTTTAATCCACATTTCCTGAGACCTACTCTGCCAAACCATATTGGCTCTCCATAGGCATGGGGGAAAGCACATTCTTAGTCATTGTTATAAAAGCCATGAATTCCACCTAGGCTATTTCTGTGCCTTACTCATAGTATATGTTCCAGAAGCTGGGAACCACTACAGCAGGAACTACTCAGCAATGTAAAGTGGAAATGTGAGCGTTCAGACCATAGATATTGACTCTGATCCATTGTGGAAGGACAGAACCAATGTGACATAGTGGCTACAAAGCTGAATCAGCTCCTGGTGAGCATTTAAATCTGTGTTTAGCCATGCCGCCCACAGCATAAGTAGGGTGGCCTTGGACCGTTCACCTACTTCACAGGGCTTTTGTAAAAAAAAAAATGCTTGCGTATAGGAGGAAGGAAAATACATTGCATCCTAAGTGTGTAGAAAAACAATGGACTGCCAATGGCCCTCCAAAAAGTAACGGATGATGTTACAATTATACGTGTCCCTATTTTTTTTAACGTTTGAAATACTGAGTTTCAAAGGTCGTGCCTCAGAATTTAGGAAACCATTGATTTGAAATGTTATTTACTTGGCATGACTGCAAAGAATTCACAGGGCAAAGACAAGGTGAGTGCACTGAATCAGTAAGATGAGGTAACCAGCTGGAAAATACAAAAATGTAATGTGAATCAAGCAAGAGTACCAGACTTTCTTATGTATGGAATGAAGCCTGCATGAAACAGATTACCGGTGAAGCCACAATGAGTGCAATGGAGAGTGAATGTTAACAGAGCTGGGAGGACATCTTCAAAAATACAAATGATTGCTTTTGACCATCATCTGTGAGAAATGACAAGGAAAGCACAAGGTGATGCGTTAAAAAGGTGCACCGCTCAGCTGAGAGGAAGTCCACTGTTGTCAGCCATGTGCAATACCAGAAGCTTTTAGGTTTCCTAAATTCTAAACCATCCATTGGAAAAAAAATATGTTGAGAGGAGATGTGCTGAGATTGGACACTAATACTGCTTGGAAAAGCTGCTCTCTCTTTTTTTTAACTACAGCTCCCAGAATCCCCCAGCCATGGCCAATCAGAGTGTTGGCTGGGGAATTCTGGAAATCTGTTCAAGGCTAGCCTCTTTTCATTCTCTTTGAGGGGATTTACCTGAACTTGAGGGGCACTTGGAGGTGAATCCATGGAATGGAATGGAATGCAAGATTGAAACAATTTGGATGGATGGAATAATTGAGAGAGGGGGTTGGAATTGTAAATGTGAAGTGTGTGAGGGTTTGCCTGTTCACGATGCTTTTAAAACCTAAAGCTATTCCTACTGAATTAAGCCACACAGTAGCAAGAGTGGAGCTTTGACCAACTTTGTTCTTTGTTCCTAACATTGGTGTCCTGCCTGCCAAAGCTGCTGACAAAGGTGAAGCTTTAAGTACTATTACAAATAAAAGGAAAAGGAAAAAAAGAAGCTATTTCTGAAGCCGAGAAACCACTCTTTCTGAAATTGTTGGCACAAGAAAATGAGGGAAGCAAAATATTGTGGCACTTTTAAAGACTAACAGTTTTTACTATGGTGTGAGTTTTCATGGATCAAAACCCCTTCTTCAGTTGCAGGAGTCCAAATGTGTGTCTCCTGTATTTATAGTAGTATGCTGGTTAGATAGCTCAGTGGTTTAGGTATCTGGCTGCGGGGCCAGAGGTTGGGAGTTTGATTCCCCACTGTACCTCCTCAGTACAAAGCCAGCCTGTGTGGCCTTGGGCAAGCTGCACAGTCCTAGGGCATGTCCAAAAGAAGGGAAACTTAAATCACTTCTGAGTATTCTCTACCTGGGAAACCCTGAAAAGGGTCATCATAAGTCAGAACTGACATGACGGCATGTGATTATAGCTGGCTGGATAGCTCAATGATATTAGGCATCTGGCTATGGAGCCAGAGGTTAGGAGTTTGATTCCCCATTGTGCATCCCAGAAGATGAGCCAGCCCGTGTGGCCTTGGGCAAGCAGCACAGTCCCAGGATACCCCCAGGAGAATGGTAAACCACTTCTGAGTACTCTTTTCCTGAAAAGGGTTGCCATAAGTCAGAATTTACTTGATTATTATTACAATATATTTATCCCACCATGCTGAGATTCATGTCCAGCTGAGGATGCAGATAATAGATAAAGTGAACATGGTTTATAAACACAGGAATTGGTTTATCGGGCTATCAATTAACAGATCCTAGCTGGGGTGATAAACTAGGTAGACTTCATTGTCATAGGAATGCCAAGAGTTGTTTATGGGACTGAGGTAAGAGTCTGTGAAGAGGGCAGCAATTTTATACCTGGAAGGCATTAATATAGGTGGTGCTCTAAGAAGCCTTGATTTCTATTGATCATGAGTACTGAAACAAACAAAACAAAAAAAGCCACTTGAGAACTGGATGGCAAATTGGATATTGCAATTTCAGCTTGTGCCTTGGATACTGGCAAGTTTCTTACCATACTTTACTGCACTTTTTATAATTTTACAACACAGCCTGTGTTTGATGCATTGCAAATTTTTTCTTAACAGAGACGGAATGATTAGGATGTTGCTCTGGCTATTTTAATTGCCTTTATGATAATGAGGTAACAGGGTATCTCCTAACAGGGTTGAGAGAGCAAGTCAGTGTGGTGTAATGGATGGAATGATGGACTAGAACTAAGGAGACTTGGGTTCAATTTCCTCTTCAGCCATGGAAAATCATGGGGGGTGGGGAGAGTGTTGTCCTTAAATTTCTCAAATACATTGCAAACTCTATTGGGTTAGCATAAGGTGGATGCGACTTGATAACACATAAAAATAACAACAGGGATGAGAAACCTGTGGTGCTCCAGGTGTTGATGAACTATTACTGTTGTTCTGAATTGATAGGAACGGATTACAACAACATCTGAAGAACCCCAAGTTGCCTATCCCTGCCCTAAATCTAAGCTTCTTTTACATGAATGTCTTATATAGATGTGAAAGGATCTGTGCCTCCGACGTCAACATATGTTTCAAGTTGGAGTGAAAAGAGTAGCCACAAAATTCCTTGTTCTCATTGATTTCATGACTCATGTTGAATCACCTGAATGGGGAATTTTAAATCTCTATGAGATTCTTCATCTCCAGAGGAGGACAAGCCCAAAATCTCTTTTCCCCACTTAAGATTTCTGTAATTTGCTCAAAACGTCTTTTTAGTGTCCTTTCCCTTTGAGAAACAAAGCAAAGATGTAACAAGTACAGACAGAACCAATTTTTAAGAAAGATTGGTACAAAAACCCCATCCTGTGCTTCAATTTCTTAAACAAAACAGCAGTAATCCTTGTTACAGATAATTTGCACAACCTGCAGTTTGCTCAACTGCACAAATTGTGCAGTTTCTCACAAGGTCAGGTCATTTCCCACCAAACTATGTAAATTTTCACAAGACATTGTTCTCACCAATGCAGAAACTCTGTCAAGAGCCCAGGAAACTGCTTGCCATCTTCATTGGCCAGGAGAAGAATGCTGCAGTTCTTCATCTTTGCTTGCAAAGCAAAAACAAATGAGGATTTACATCTCTACAGTCTGGCCATGCTCTTCAAGGTGTGTTCATTAGCTGACTCTCTGAAATGGGTCCCTTTTTGTCTATAGCATCATGCATTTGGTAATTTGTATGTGCCTAAGAGCCTCTTTAATAGGTTTAACTATGTGCACAGACCATGGTGCAGAAATTGACCAAGACTATGGCCAAAAGGGCATGCTGATGTTGGCTGTATGGGCTGGTCATATTTTCCCTCTCATGTATTCATTGTATGTGTATAGGGGTGTGCATGGAAGAGGGGCCACTTAATTTAGCAAGCTATAGAAGTTATTAAAATTCAAGGCAAATTTGGAGGGGCACAACTCATGCCAAGCAGAATGAAGTTATCACTATTTTAGTTAATCTATTAAGAAACCACTCATATACTAATACCTATTGAAACAGCTTTGCAGGATGATTAAGATCTTACCCTAATGCTTATTGATTAGGATGGAGACGACTTAATGCCTTGCCCAAGATGTGATTAAATTTTTAATCACTAAAGTTGGAAGTGATCAAAAGTGACTGAAGCTTTAAATAGTTTCAGATTATATATAGATAGCTGCCTATAATAGATAGATACCTATATACAAACAAGATATGATGCCTCGGATGTAACTAATTACAAATAACTAATTACTTGTAATTACATCCTTTTTCCAATAGTGACGATGTGACTGAATAATATTATGTTTGTAACTTGATGAGGAACAATGTTACTCTTTTTGTCGTGTGCTTCATAGGTTATTGATTAATTTGTTGATTTATATACGCCTTTCTCCCAGAACTGTGACCCAAGGCAAATTGCGATATAATTTTTTTAAAGTACCATTTGGAAAATATTATAGATATTGAAGGATAATTATGTCAGTTCTACTGTGAAAAAAGAGTGACTTTAATAACTTCAAGGTAATACATATCTATTGAAAATAACAATAACTACAATTAAAATTTAGAAAAGTACAGCACATTCTTTAAAAGCTTAAGTCCTTTGTTGAAGGCCTGCCAGAATAGGAAGGTGTATGCCTTTTAGTGGAAAGAAAGCTGGGACGAGATCGACCTATCCTCTCTTCCGGAGAGTAGCTGCTGAGAAGGCTCTCTTTCACATCCTTAGTAAATGTGCCTCTGAGGATAGTGGATTTCAGAGTTCAAGAGGGCATTGAACTCTTGAATTAGTTCAAAGCTAATGAGCTAATTACGATCACAGTTACTTCTAGTTATGAGGTGTTGCCTCACTAAGTGGTGGAGGAAGAACACCTAACGGTTCAAGTGCTGTATTATGCAGGTCCTTGATGTTCTGTTGTGGCTGTTAAAGAAAACTGTTATCTACTACAGCCCAATGGCTTGTAGCATAACTGAAAAGTAACTCTAATAGTTAATTTCAGAAAATAGGAAAGTAAACGTTTGCTTTTTTTGAAATAGTAACTATAACCACAACTGATGTCTTCTACTGGCCTTGCAATAATAATTGGGATTTAAAAGTAACATCCAAGCTCTGCATAATATCAATTTTGAGGAGTGTCTGGTCTGACTCAGCAAGCCTAATGGTCTAATAAGTTGACAGTGGCAACTTTACACCATATATTTTGTATGTAGTCTTGCATCTGCATGCTTGGTACGTAACTGGGGCTTGATGCATAGTTGTAGGCTGGATGTGTGCTAGAAGTACCAGGTAAAAAACAGCTGAGAGGTATGGAAGAATGTTCGTGAATAGAACTTTCAGCTGACAGGCTGGTATGATTCCTGGCTGGAGATAATGCAGCTTTATACATAAGTGAGTAAAGGGAAAAATGGATTTTAGTGAAAGAGAAATAACTGTTCTGTTAACTGGAGCTGAGGGTGGTCTGTTTTTGTGAAGAAGTTGTGAAAAATAGTGTGTTCTCATAGCAGCTTTGTGTCAAATCAAGTATCCATCTTTATACAAAGAACTAAATATGTTTAAACTATAAAGAAAGAAAGTAAAAGAATTTGTCTGTATGATAAATTACTTGACAGCTTGTAACATTGAACCTTTTAATTATTTTTTGTGTGCGTGTTTTAAAATAAGCCTCTCTTTGGATTATAAAACACTGCATCATTTTTGAAGATAACAGCCACAAGACATTATACAAACACATACTGTTGATCAGGGCTCAGACACGTGGTTCATGTAGTGTCACCAAAGTAACTAAGGCTGTATGTATTACCAGAAGCATTCTTACTTCTTTTAACAGTCCATGTAAGGTTGGCCCTTAGATGTAGCAGTCCTTGCACAACAGTGTAAAAGAGAACATTGACTGTTTGCTAATTTGGTGATAGAGGTGATCCTGGAGAAGGAGTCCCTGCTCACAGATTAAACAGCAACCCCCATTTTAGTACAGGGGTTTGAGGGGCAGCTGTTGTTTTAGAGAGAGCACACAGAAGTAGAAAAGGTGTGTGAGCATCACATACACCCTCTAGAATCTACTCAGAGGTAAACTTACCTGTGTTTCCTGGTTACTCTTTCACATGAAATAAATGATTTCTGAAATTGTTGAATAATATTGAATTGACAAGAACACATCTTCAATTCTAAAGTTCTAGATGTTGTTATGTGCTGTCAAGTTGCCTCCAATGTATGAACTCGCACTCTCCAAAATGCCCTGTCCTCATCTGCCTCAGTTCTTGCAAACTCAAGCCTGTGGCTTCCTTTAGGGAGTCAGTCAAGCTTGTGTTTGGTCCTCCTCTTTTCCTGCTGCCTTCCACCTTTCCCAACATTGTCTTTTCCAGGGAATCCTGCGTTCTCATGATGTGAAGTTGTTTCAAGTTATTGCAGCTTTCTGCCAGTAAAATGGCACCATCTGCAAGAAAGTGAGCTTTTTAAAAAAATGAAATATAGTTCTCCCATTACATGAACCTGAGTTAAACACAATTCTCCACTGCTCCTCATGAGTTGATTATTTTATTGGCTCTTATCATATTGCTAGATTTTACTGAAAGTGTTCCCTAAAGACTCTCTCTTTAGCTTTTTTTTTCAAATTACAAACACTTGTATTGATTTTATCCAAATATTTCTGTCAAGCAATGTTAACCCATAATCCGATTGTTTATTATTCAAATCCTTCAAAAAAGCAGAGTTGTTGCATTATTTTAATATATTTCAGCATGGTTTTTTCTAGTGACAATAAGTGCCATGTTTTAATCACTGCCTTTCATTTGATTGTTATTCATCCTGATAATTTTAGTTGGCTTGCTATTTAGGATATATTATCTGAAGAGAAAATGATACAGAAGAGAGAGAGAGAGAGAAAGAGAGAGAGATCTATTTTGAGCTGTTTCTGTTTGACCTGTAAATCATCACAACATGTGTACGTATTGCCAAATGTAAGACACTACTGGATTAAGAATGTTAATATCATGACAGAAAAATATTCCCTAAATAATCAGCCTAATGATCAGCTACTGACCCAGTCCCAGTCCTTCTCCATTCTCAGATGGAGGAAGTGGAATGTAATGTTGGGACAAACACACAGCTGGCAAAGTTCTAGGATGACCAGATGAGGACCATCTCTAATATTCATGGACAGTTGTTTTGTTTTCATTTGTCATTCTGTTGCTAGAGGAGTCTTCCTCAAATGATGATTCACAGGAGAGAGGAGGATGTATCAGAAATCCGGGTCTGGGAGGAGCCAGGACCTTCAGGGGGAAACAAGCAAAAGACTCACTGCCTCTGGGTGGGATGTTCTGTAGCAGAAACAGGCCTTCCTACACATCTGAAGTGCTTAAAGAGACCAGGCCACTCTGCCCTGCCCAGGAGAAGTGCAAGGCTATAGCAAAGATGTCTTCAAGATCTCCACCTGGAAAAGCTTTCTGCTAGCAGCTTCTGATCTGTTACCGCTGTGTCACAAATGGGATACTGGCATTACTTGCAGAAAAGAGTCAAATGAGTATCTTTCAACCCACTTCCATTTCATCATCATCATCATCTTAGAACTGCAGAGCTGGAAGCGACCTTATAGATGATCAAGTCCAGCCCTTGTCAGGAAGGCACAGTGTGGAATTGAACTCCCAACCTCTGGCTCCACACCTGGAGACCTATACCACTGAGCTATCCAGCAGTTCTGACATGCCTTTAGCTCTTTTGGTATCTGATTTTAGTCTGGCAGTAATATTTGCCTCTGGTTTTCACCATTTGTGGCATGGTCTAACTTCATATGTTATGTCTCAGATTCCATTTCCTGCTTTTGGAAATCCTTTTATGCTTTGTTTGGTGCTCATTCTATTTGCTGCAGACTTTGATTCTATTCTCTAGAAACTGTTTTCATGACTCATTAGCAGCTTTGTTAACTCAATGTGAGGCACACTGTCTTGATTTGGAACTACTAACCCTGCAATAGACAACATTTAGGAGGTTAGTTGGGGACAACAAACATTAAGGTCCACGTGAGGTGTGTTTTTGGACAGTAAATTAGGAGATGACCTGAGGTCTTTTTCCTCATGTTTTAACACTTTTTTCTTCCCTATGAATAGGGTTAAGCAGAGTGCTTAGCCATATGACAGCTTTGCAATTTGAGAATATGGCTGACAATGCCACTGGAAGAGACATAGTATTATTACCCAGAACATGGCAGACCAAAAAGATTGCTGCCCACACAGAAAAAACTCTCGAATCACTGCATAATTCACTGTGTAATAACTATCATCCCCACCTGAAAGACACAAGGGCTTAAATCCAGTTGTTAGTCCCAGCTACAGTAGATTCACTGAATGAATAAGATTTATTTACAGTAGTCAATATTTAGGTAGGTCTTCTTGAGCCAACCGGTCTGCTATAGTTAGCACTAAGTTGTAAGCCACCTTGGGTCCTTTTAAGGAGAAAGGTAAGATTAAAAAATATATTTTAAATAAATAACAACTGGATTTAGGCCCTGATTTTTGTGTCCCTCCCAAATCTCTTCCCCAGTCTGTGACAGAAATGAACTTCCAATAAGAGGGGATATGGGTGTCAGGGAGCCCTAGACCACAGGCAAAGAAGAATCTCTATCTCATTAAGAGTCCAGAAAGGCATGTCAACAAAGATGATCTATTTGTTGTGTGTTTCAATTGCACACCTAATGATGAGGATTGTGCGCTGTCAAGTCGATTACAACATATGGCCCCTTTCCAGGGTTTTCAAGGTAGAGAATACTCAGAAGTTGCTTACCATTCCCTTCTTATTGGGGCACCCTGGGAATGTGAAGCTTGGAAATTTATTTATTTTATTTATTTAATTTATATCCCACCCATTTAGACCAAAGTCTACTCTGGGCGGCTAACAACAATATTAAAATAAAATAAAACAACAATATTATTACACTAGAGGATGGCGAAATAAGTTAGGTATCGACAGGAGGGAAGGCCTGTCTGAAGAGCCAGGTCTTATTGGCTCTTAAAAACGCCCAGCGAGGGAGCCAGACAAATTTCTGGGGGGAGATTGTTCCAGAGCCGAGGGGCCACTGCCGAGAAGGCCCGCTTTCTTGTTCTTTCTCTTCGGGCCTCCCTTGGCGTTAGGCCCCTCGGCCGCCCCTCCTGGCTAGAGTGAGTGATACGGGTAGATCTTGGTGGGAGAAGGCGTTCCGCCAGATATTGAGGTCCTAAATGTTATTCTTAGCACCCAGCATTGCTCTTCACCTGAGATTTGCACTGTTTTTCGACAAATGTGCCAAAATGGGCTAAGTTGGGGTGTTTTTTTTAATCTTCAGGGGGAGGGGACTACAGGGTGGAGCAGAAAGCCTTCTGTCATCCCAGATAACTTTCACGTGTGTGTGTGTGTGTGTGTGTGTGTGTGTGTGAGAGAGAGAGAGAGAGAGAGAGAGAGAAGCAGAGAGAGAGAGAGAGAGAGAGAAGCAGAGAGAGAGCCTGTCCAAGCTTGAGGGTGGCAAATGGGAAAGCCAGAGGTTCAGAGTTGGAAGAGTACAGAGCTCCTTCTAGTCCCCAGCAGCTCTATCTCTCTATGCCTCTTTTCCTAAATGCTGCTTCACACTGCCTCTGAGGGAACAGAAGGAGCATACTTAAAGGATAGAAGCAGCCAAGTTTTCTAAAGGGACAAGCAGCTTTGGCAGCAGACCCTCCCTCTCCCTCACTTCATCGCAGCAGCAGGGGCAAGTAGACAGCATGAGTAGAGATGGGTACAAACTTCAGTTTGAAGGTTTCTGCCAGTTCAGGTTTCTGCCAGTTCAGATGCACATTCTCTTCCCCCACCTCCCCAGCTGGATCTCCCACTCACCAGCTAGCGTGTGCTCCTCTCCTCCTCCTCTTTGGGTGTTCAACAAGTCTCCAGCCGGAGCACAGGATTCCCTGCCCCACCTTCTTGGCTGATCAGCTACTCAGACAGGGAGGCAGGACAGGCAAACCCATGCTCCAGCCAGGGACTGCTTGAACAACCGACCAGGAGGAGAAGAGGAGCATGCTCTGACTAGTGAGTGGGTCATTGGCCGGGGAGTTGGGGAAGGGAATGTCTGGCACCGGTGGTGCTGTGTGTATGAGCTGGCATGACCCTCCAAACTGAGGTTCATGCCCGTCTCTAAGCAGGAGGGCAGGACTGGCAGGCACAGGACAAATCCTCAAATGCAACAATTTTAAAAGCCAGTGTAGCCCCCTCAACTGAGATATAACGCAGCTTAAAAACAGATGAAGTTTTCCCAAGAGGACGCACACATCAACCCAAATACCATGTGACTACCACATGATTTCTAGATCAATTCCATTTAGAGCAGAGTTTATTGAGAGGCAAATGTACATGTAAACTAGCTCCCTGCTAGCTTTTACTTCTCATTGTGCTACCCCTCCCTTCAGAGAGGGGGGGGGGGGAAACACATCTTATTAATGGGAGTGTCAGTAGTAAATGGGAAAAAACACTGTGCACACAGGAAAGGTCCATCAAGACTCTCTTTGGTGGGAAATAATGCTCAGAACAGTTTCTCCACAAGAAGTGATGCCAACTAAGCCTCCATCCTCTTGACTACAGGTTCCCAACATTTTCTTCAAGGTGAAGAAGGGGGTGGGCCAGTACACCCCTTGAACGCTACTGTTGAATGATTGAAAAACCACCTGGAGAGGTTTCAAGCATTCAGCAATAACACATAAAGAATACAATCAGTTGTAGGGGAAATGTTATGCTCAGCCTTCCTTCAAGTTAGCAGTGAAATCTCAACTCAGACAAACAGCAAAGCAAATTTGGGAGTTCCTGAGGCGTTCTAAGGGAAGTCAAGGCAATATCAGTAAAGCAAATTACAGTTTTCAACCAAGTTAGGGCCTTTATTGTTTTCTCTAATTAAGGCCCCCATGGCTGCTTCTGGCAGGGAGTGGGGCACACTTCTGTTGTTTTGGAGAGTGGGTGAATTTTTGAACTTGCTCCAAAAATGCACAATAGTCTTATCATTAATTCTATTTCTTTCTTAAAATTTTAAAAAAGGTAATATAGAATAGCAAGAGTGAATGCCTTGTGATGCAGGCAGTGGTCCACACTGAAAGTGTAAGAGCCAAAATATGTTACCTTGCTTCATAGATAAAGACAAAAGTACAGGTTTTTGATTGTGAGACTATAAATGAAACTGGATTTTTATTTTATTTTTAGAGTCGGTAGCTTGATGTCTCAAGAGATTGAAATAATGAGTAAATCTGTACTATTTTTGGCTACTGATCATATTTATTCCTAACAGATATTCTTATTTGATTAGGCCAGAAACACTGAGGAAAAATATTTATTTATTTTAATTATTTGATTAATAATTTTAATTATTTGATTAGTGTTGAAGAATTAGGGCTGAGAACTTTGATTTGCTTTGCTGATATTGTCTTGACTTCCTTTAGAATGCCCCAGGGACTCCCAAATTTGCTTTGCTCTTTGTTTTAACATTTTAATTATTAGATTAGGGCTGAAGGACTGAGAAAGAATGGCTGGATAGAATCAATGTAAACCACTGCATCAGCAGTACAGAGCTACCTAATTTTGTTGGCATCTAGCTAATTTTAAACTGGACAATTTTATTTCTAGGACCATATTCTAGCTGATGAGGCAGGAAATATAATTAAATGAAGATGCAAATCACTGATCATTTTACCTTCTAGGGAGGGTGACAATCTTTGATCATAGTTACAATTTTTTAAAACACGGTCTAAAAACCACCAGAAATCAGTCTTGCTTGGGTATTTTAACTAATATGTGCTTAAGGCAGGATGATGAATTTGTCCTGTATCTCTGTGCCATTTTGATTAAATGTGTTTTGGCCAGAGGCTTGTACATGATTCAGAATTCTCCAGAGTAGAACAGCCACTGAAAGGTGCAGCAAGTTTCCTGGTCATGGAGATGGACGTTTGCTCCCCTGCAAAGGAACAAGAGAGATGTTCGCTGGACAGTTTGTTAATAATAATAATCTGAGAACTGCTGAGCTGGAAGGGACCCTATGGATCATTGAGTCCAGCCCCTGTCAAAGAAGCAAAGTGGAGAATTTAACTCCCAACTTCTGGCTCTGGTTCTAGACTAGTGGAAATGATGGCTTCTTTGAAGCCTCTCAGTGCTCCTGCCTTCTTTTGGAACTCCATGGTCAAGATCCAGGTACTTTTGGGTACTTTTGCTGATGGAATAAGTTCCAATAGCTGACCCAGGGAGTAGGGATTTCCTCTGGGTCAGCCAGGACTCTGCTTGCGAGGATTTCTCACCCTTTGGAGAGTGTGAGCAGCTGAGGGCAAGGAAGACATTGCCTCTTCCTAGACCAGTGATGGTGAACCTTTTTGAGTCCGAGTGCCCAAACTGCAACACAGAATCAACTTACTTATTTCAAAGTGCCAACACTGCAATTAAAACCCGAATATTGAGGTTTTCATTTAGAAAAAACAGCTCCTGCACTGCAAAGGTTAAATGCTTGTATTTCCCCCCCCCCCCCCATGGGCGGTATTTACAAGGAAATACTTACCGGTCCTCCAATCCCCCATTGGGCTAGACTGGTAATAGTCGCCATTGCACCCCTCCGCTGGACCACTGCACCAGCAGAGGGGAGTGCCAAAATCCGGGATCAGAGGACGGGTAAGTATTTCTCGATGGCGACTTATGGCTCACATGCCCACAGAGAGGGCTCTGTGTGCCAGCTGTGGCACGAGTGCCATAGGTTCGCCATCGCTGTCCTAGACCCACCTTCCACAAATGCAAGTATCCGACTGGATCTTGGCGCATAAGTGTGTCTCTGTCTTGATTTTCCAGGGCAATAGTCTGCAAATAGTTTCATCATTTGTATGATAAAGTGGGAAGTATCAACTATGAAACTGCAAGATTTAGGCATGATTCAGTTATTCACATGACTAAGTTTTAGGCATGATTCAGTTATTCACATGACTAAGTTTTAGGCATGATTCAGTTATTCACGTGACTAAGAATAGAATTAAACACGGATGTAAACAAGCAGTAATTTAGGAAACCTAAGTCTATGCTAAGGAAGTGTATTCAGATTCTGAAATATTCAAAATTCACCAAATAATGTCATAATCAGATAGTTCCGAATATATTCAAATCTGAATTTGATAGTTCTGAATATCTATAATAATAATTCCCAATACTGAGATTAGAAAGCAAAAGGCTATATTTCTGTTTGCTAGAGGAAGAACTGAAGGTGAAACCTATTTCTCAGGCATCGTGGAGTGATTTCTCGAGAAATGAAACTTGAAGACACTCTGGCACTAAGAGGCAGAGAACTCAGTGCCTCCTGATTGGAGTTGAAATGGGTTTCCCCAGGGAGTGGGGCTGGGGTGAGAGCAAAACCTGTAAATGATCTCTGTCTGTGCAAATAAAATATAGAAACAGGCACAGACAACAGAAAGGTTTTTTCCCCCCACATTAGTTGTTTCCAATTGAAAGGTGAGCATAGATGCTTTTAAATATCCTGAGCTGTTAGGATATGCTCTGGTGCAAGCCTGCACTGCAGCAGTTTTCTTACATTTATATTCTCTACATCTCATTGTATATTGTTTACTTAATACAGGGAGGAATAAGATTTAGAATTAGTAGATTCATAGACTAATATGTAATAAATCAACCATAATCATGAAGTGTTCTTGTAGTGAGAGAAGGTTCTCCCAGGTATGGGACATTGTCAGTTGACACTGCTCACACCTGGAACCTGGATCTATAGAAAAACTTATTTTCCTTAAGGTCAATGTGCCATTGTTGGGGTTCCCTGAAGTCCTCTCTAAGTAAAAGAGATTGGCATGCTCCACTCACAGTACTAGGTATGTCATGCCTCAGTCTGCTGCCTGTTTCATTTTTTTATTGCTACTCCAAGACTGTGCTTTCTCGAACAACTGTGCTGTGCCCCATACTGTTTTGCACAGTTGCCACCCACCACAGGCTATCTTGTGTTCCAGTCTGCCTGCTTGTACTGCCCAGGGTATTTGCCCACTCTCCATTTTGACCTGTCCTCTGCTTCCCCAAAGCTGCTGGCATTTACTGCTGGCATTCCCGCTTTTCAGGTTTCAAGCAATATGCCCATTACAACCATTTCCTAATACCTAGGCACTTCTGGCTGTTGGTGGGCACTCTTTGTTTGGCACAGTTACTGGGAAGGTGTCAGAAGACATAGGCAAGTTCTTTTTAAATGTTTTGCCTGTCTGTGTTTTTTTGAAAATGGGAAAACAATGACTATACAGGATTCATATTGACTGTAACAGAGTTCTGGATATACAGAAATTCTGAATTTTTAGAATTCTGAATCTTGAATCTGAAGGGCTGTAATTCCAAATTTCTGAATCTGAGTTTTGGTGCTAGTGTGTATCCCTGGTCTATGAATATTGTCCGATTTAAAAACGAACAAACAGAGAACTCAAACTGCCTCTGTTTGGAACAGTTTCAATAGAAAGGTTTCAGCAGGTCACAGGACTGGCAGCAGAAGCACAACCACATGCTGACTGAGTGATTCCCCTTTGCATTTCAAGGAGATTCTGATGTAGCATCAACGTGCTAGGTCTGCAATATGGAGACTGAACAGAGCTGCCTTGGGAAGAAGAACCTGTTGTAATATGTTACTATGGTGACTGGGAAAACTGTTGCTGCAAGCAGGAGAGCAAGGGCAGAGTTACTATGGCAACAGATGGTAACTTTTGTAATTTGAGGAAGTAGAAGATATCATTGCTGTTACCTCTAATGCCAGCCAGGCAATTAGTAGAGCAGAAGAACATTTCTATTGTGCCTCTTTCTTTCCTAATAGATTTTTAGAAATAAAGAAATTAGATTTTAAAGCTACATAAACTTTTGCAGAAATTGAACTTGCTATGTTCCTTTCAGGGAGTTTGTTTCATATTCATGTGTTCAATTTATAGTGGTAATTTTGGATCATTGTTGCTTTCCATGGAGGGGATCACAGAGTATCTACAGAAAGAACGAGAGAAAGAGAGAGGCAGTTGGAATATATAGAGAGAGAAGGGGTAAAACTCCAGGACTGAGTGTTGAGAAAATCTTTACAGTAACTGAAAATCTTTCAAAATATTTTACACAGCACAATATTTTTTTAATAGAAGGGTTAAAAATTAATTGTGCAATGAATAGTTGCTTTAATAGTTTCCCTTAACGGTTTGGGACTTCACTAGATGTCAGAGTGTCTCTCCTTAAGATCATCTACCCAGTCTAGCCAAGCTTCATAGTTGCAGGTGGTCATTCCTAGAGAGGCCCAGAAAACTACAACCAAGATCTGGAACTTCTCAGTGGTGGCCGCAATGATATGCAATACATTGCCTGATGATATACCCCAGGCTCCCTCCCTTCTGACCTTCATAAAACATATTAAACCTATGGTTTTCGAAGAGGCCTTTAGGAACATTCTCCCCCTTTCACACTCTCATGGATCCATGAGTTTGCTGTTGAATTTTGTTCGATGTTGCCTCTCAGGGTTGTGTATGTGGGTGGGTGGGTGTGTGTGTGTGGGCGGGTGTGTAGTATTTTTGTGTTGGGGGTGGGTGGGTAACTGTTTTCATTGGTACTAGCCACTCAGAGTAGTGCCATTATATGGGCAGGCTAGTAATGTGATAAATAAATAAATAAATAAATAAAATTTTCCATCAAGCTGTCCTTCCCCCTAAAGCCACTTGAATACATGTGTGACTGCAAAGCAAGATTTACTGTATGAACTGTAGCCCTGTCTCTTAATGTTTTCTGATGATGCCACACATAAAAATAGGAAATGTGGATTTGAGCATATAATATATTAAGAAAATATGATTAATTCTTTTGGATTAGTCAGTGGCCTGTCTTTTCATAACAGTCAACTAGATGTTTATGGAAAGCTTTCACGCAGGATATGACAGCATCAGAACCCTCCTGCTCATGATCCTCCAGCAGCTATGAAAAGTCATGTTTCCACCAGTAACTGGAAATAATATATATATATTAGCGAATTTGTTTCAGATTTTGCAACTTTTAAGGTTTCTGGGGCATATATTTATTTTGTTCTTTTTTGATATCAGTTTGTAAAAAATTTAGTAAAAAAAACTCCAATCAAAAATGTCTATGCATTTCTTCTGGTGCATATATTAGGAATATGCATATAAAAACACATACAGTTGGGAAATGCATACAAGAAATGCATAGAATTATCCAGGCATACATTAAGGGAAAAGCATATGATAGCTGAAAAACATGCAGATGCATGTATTAGAATAATTGTGTGCTTCCTAATGCTTGCATTTTTGTTTGCAGTTCTGCCTAATGTATGTATTTTTGTCCACAGTTTTGATCAGATATCTACATCATGAAATTTGGAGAAGTGCAAAAACTGAAAATGATTACATTCTGGTATTGAAGAAACAGAATTTAAATGCTTTATATTAAAGCATATTAGCACACATTAAACAGTAATATGCGCTAATCTGGCTTTCCTTCTTCCTCACTGGATGATTTCAGAGAATGCAGCTTGGGGAGACTGTTTTGCCTCCCTGAGTCCTCAATTGTGGGGTCCCACAAGGGTTGATCATCTCCCCAATGCTGTTTAACATCTAAATAAGGCCTCTGGGAGAGGTCACCAGGAGATTTGGAGCATTGTGTCATCAATATGCAGATGATACAAGGCTCTATCTCTTCTTTAATCTATCTGCAGTGGATGCCGTCCAGCACCTAAAGAGTTGTCTGGCTGCAGTACTGGACTGGACTAACAAAATTAGGCTGAAACTGAATCCAGACAAGACAGAGATCATGTTGTTGGGGGGGGGTCCATCTACCTGTCAGGGGGGTATCTCACCTAAACTGGATGGACCATGGAAAAACCTCCACTATAGCACGTTCTGCATTTTTGCAGCTTCAGTGAATTGCCCAGCTACATTGCCATCTGGATGTCCGATACCTAACAACACAGTTCCATGCACTGATAATCTAAAAACTTGACTCCTGTAATGCACTCCATGTAGAGCTTCCCTTAGAGGCATTTAAGAGAACATTGGACACCCATCTGTAAGATCTGCTTTGACTTGGATGTTGGAATATTGCAAGATATAACATTCTACCCACTGTGGGTTAATATCCTTAAAGACCTCACCTGTCCTTTATAATCAATGAGGCTCTATAAAGTTTTGTCTCTCTCTCTCCCCTTCACCCTTCGATGGTGCTGACTGACAGAGCGAGAGGCAGAGACCGTGAGTGCTTGCCTGAGTTTGTGGGCATTGCCTGAGCTGCCGCCACCTTTAATTCCCTTTTACTGTTTGGTATGTTTTTGTAATGTAGTTTTAGTACTTTTATTGTTTTCTTAGGATGTCCTGTTTACCCTTTTCCTAAGAGAACTAGATAAAGATTATTATTTATATTTTGTCTCAGTGTCTCAAACCTTTTTTCCAACATTGGATTCCTGCATTGAGCAGGGGGTTGGACTCAAAGACCTTCTAGGCCCCTTCCAACTCAATTATTCTATGAACCTATGAGGTTGATAGCCACCCAGAGTAGTGCCTTATATGTTAGATCTTATATATTAGATCTTGGTTCTAACATATAAAGCCCTAACTGGTTTAGGACCTTGCCACTTGTCTGAAATGGTTCAACTGATCATCTAACTTGGTCCTCACAGACCTCATGCCTGAGGATGTCAACACCACAAGTGGCCCGGAAAACATCACCTTGAACCTGGGCCTTCTCAGCTGTAGCACCCTCCTTATGGAATTTAATACCCCAGGAGTTATGTCAGGTTCCCTCCCTTTATGCCTTTAAAAAGCATATCAAAACACAGTTTTTTGGATAAACCTTTGGGGAGGCTGTCCCCAATTAACTATTCAGAGGAGGAAGAAGGAGGAACATACACCATATTAAGCAACATTTATTCTGCCACTGGTCTTTTTATTTGTATTAGTAAGGAATTTGATTGTAGTAGTTAATTTTTATATAATTCAGTAGTCCTACTCTAGTCGTGGTTTATTACCAAATTTCAGCTAATATAAACAAGCTAATGCACACTGGACTCCATTGTTTCAGCATGCACCTTGAACATGAACCCCAAATGCTATAAAATACCAGTATCCTATATACAAAAAAGCAATTACACATAAAAGTTTCAAAATATAACTAATCATAAAAACATCACAGAGAAAAAGCTCTTAAACTGTCACTTTTGTTATATGTAATAAAGCTGACCACATGACAGAGATTTCTGCATTATATTGTAAGAGAAGAAATCTAAAATATAGTTATATGGAGAACGTTCCATGGCCATGTATTTGTTGTTTGGGTAGAAAATAGTGGCTCAATTGAATCCTACCCATTAAGAATCTCATTCACTGGAAGTTTCAGGTGGAAACTATGCAACACCCTCAGGTTCAGTTCAGGCAAGCAGCTGGGAGCAGTTGCTGAAATAAGAACACTGTGTAACAGATGGCCAAGAAGGCAAAAAGAGGTTGCAAAAAGCCTGGAGACTTCATATCCATGGCAGAAGCTGAAGGCTGAAGAAAGAGCATAAGGCAAATCTATAATCACACAGGAAGAGAGCTGGGAAGTTCTATGTATTTGGAGAACGAAAACCCACATAGACATCTCCATAGCTGAATGTAACAAGCACCTGCAAATTTTCTCATCTCTGAGGAAAAAAGGTGTCTCAATATATCATGACCCTAATGAAAATGCAGCCAAGAAATAAAAAGAAGACTGGAACTAGGAAGGATGGCAATGAAGGAATTAAGAAAGAAGATCAAGTGTAAGGATGTGTCACTGCAGATGAAGACCAAGATCATCCACACTCTTGTATTTCCAATCACCATGTTTAAGTCTGAAAGCTGGACTGTAAAGAAAGGTGACAGGAAAAAACTGATTTGATTGAAATGTGGTGTTGGAGGAGAGCTTTGTGGATACTCTGGATTGTCAGAAAGACAAACAAGTGGGTCCTAAATCAAATCAAGTCTGAACTATCTCTGGAGGCAAAAGTGTTGAAACCAAGGCTGTCCTACTTTGGACACATCATGAGAAGAAAGGATTCCCTGGCAGAGACAATAATGCTTGGAAAGGTGGAAGGCAGCAGGAAAAGAGGAGGACCAAATATGAGATGGACTGGCTCCCTAAAAGAGACCGTGGGCTTGAGTCTGCAAGAGCTGAGCAGTGCGGCTGAGAACAGAACATTTTGGAAAATGTTCATTCATGGGGTCACCATGAGTCAGAGGCAACTTGACAGCACATAACAACTACAGAGAGTGCAAGGGAGCTTTTTCAGTTAAAAACATCCATCTGTGTAGCCCCCAGAGCTCAAGGGATGTATATCTACAACTCCCTGGAGCTCTGGAGATAGCCCACCCATGGTTTAAATACTGGAATATTCATGGCATTTTCTCCAGGGCCTGAGCCCAGCTGGTAAAAGGAATGATGAGTAAGAGAAATAGTTAACATTATATGATGGCAACAATATTGTAGTAAGAGATTTTAAAGTAAGGGATACAAGCATCCTCTTAAGTGACATGATTGGTGTTCAGTCACTGAGGTCTTGTAATATTACAATATTGTGTCTGAATATTATGTGTTCCATTATGTTTTAATATTATTTGTTTGTTGTTTGCTTTTGTCTGTAACTCATTTTAATCTTGTTGTGAGCCTCCTTGAATCCCGGTTTAGGAGAAAAGTGAGGTATAAATAAGGTAAATAAATAAATGGTAACTGTTTGGAAATCTTGAAAAATTGATTCTTATTCTAATGGCCAGTGCCAGGATCTGCTTATCCATTCTTAGTTGACTTACAGTGTTCAGATAATAACATTGGCAACATGGGATCCTTTTCCATTCACCATGGTGCTCCTCTTTATTAGCCCCTACAGATGCTGAAAAAATTATATGTGCGGATGGGTAAAAACAATTGTTATCTTGTCTCTGACTGTTGTCAAATTTCTTCCAGTTCTAGCTTGTGAAGAAGTACTTTCTCCAAAATGTGTCAGCCACGTGTAAATAGAAATTAAACCTTATTTCAACAGAGCAGAATGTTTGCTTTTTAAGCCCTATTCAGGCTTTTCTTTTCCTTTCTTTTAAAAAAGAGTTTATTTGAAAGTATGAGAGGGAAAGGGTTCTAGTCCTCCTTCCTGTCACAGTCTTTATGGGGTGAGGGACTATCTGGAGAGGAAAACTGCTGCTGCATATGGAGACAGATCTCCCATCCATGGGAAGAGATCCCAGGTGTAGCAGATTACTTCCTCTTCAGAATGTCCTCCATGGACCCATTAACAAGCAGGGATTGGGCTAGAAGGCTCTCCCTGCTCGCACTTCGCTGTTTACTCTTTCAGAAGTCCTAAAAATAGCCTTTCTCTTTCCCATTTGGGTACAAGTTTCCTCTGCTTGTTGCCCGTTAAAACCACATTGCAAGGGACACATCATGATTAGAGATCATACGAATACCCCCATCTCTGTGCGGGGTTATTCGTATACAAATACAAATACCCCTGCACAGCTGGACTTAACAAGGGTCCGGCCCCTGGGGCTGGACCGTCCAGTCATGTGTTCAGCAGTGGCAGCAGCCTTGGTCAGCCTTCCAATCGCGCGCTCTCTTTCTGCTCATCTAGCCACTCAGCAGCTGTGCAGGGAGACTCGTCCTCCTTCCCCCTGCCTAGAGTTGGCTAGATAAGTGGAAAGAGAGCGGCGCTCTGGGAGCGATTGCAAAGCTGCCGCTGCTGGACAAGTGAGTGGACAGCCCTGCCCCGGGGGCCGGACCCTCATGAAGTCCAGCTGTGCAGGGGTATTTGTATTTGTATACAAATACCCCCATCTCTAATCATGATCAGTGAAACTGAAGAGAGGATTACAATCAAACTCCAACCTCTACCTTGTCAGTGTACATACTAGAATATGTATGACAAGATACACAATACGAAGTAATAAAATTATCTTATAGGAACATTATTTAAAGGCAAGTTCTGAGAACACCTAGCATAAGGACTATATAGTACTGGGAGGGAGAAAAATCTATATATAAACACTTATAAAGATTGTTTAATCATTTTAAGCAATAAATGAGTTATAAGACAGAAGCCATATGAGCACTGCTCCCAGTAAATCTAAAAAATACCCAGTGTAATCCATTTTTCTAATAGTCAATAAACCACCCAAAGGAAGTAACACTGGAGGAAAAAATAGATGGCAGACTCACTACCCCTTGCATCTGTATTCATTTTTATGATGGTGGGAACGATATATGTGATAAACTACTCACCCGTTTAGACAAGCATTCAAATTTATTGCAAAGATCATTAGTGTGCCCTCTTTACAATAGAATAAAAAGCTCAAAGCCCAAACTGGAGCAATAAATAGCTTATCCAATCTCAGTGGTTGACATATAGATCTATGTTCCAGGCCTCACTTTCCAAGTTCACTTAAAACTATTTCCTAAAGCTCTTGAGAGAATAGCGGCAAAGCGTATTAACTGGATGAAAACAGTATTATTGTAATATAACTGTGCAATACTATGCTAATGTAACTGTGGTTAATCAGGATTTATTAATGATAAATTGACTGTTTTAATATAGGGTATTATTATAATATTGCCTATTTTTAATGGTTTTAATGTTTTTCTAAAGTTTTAATATTGTTGTACGTCGCTCAGAGACCATTGGTAATGGCGTGGCTAAAAAAATCTTGTAAATAAATAAATAAAATAAATAATCTGAACTATGTATTTGTTTCTTATCTGAGAACTGTTCTATTTAACAAGTTATATTTAATGTCAGAAATACAACGAATTTCATTTTCTGTAGGTTTTATGTATTTATTTTTACATTTCTTCTGAATGTTAGCATCACCAAATACAGTTTTTCCCCCCAGGTAAATCGTAGTGTCACCCAGTTTCCTTCTGATACATGACTAAATTTCATCTGAATAGCTTTGTGGTAAAAAAATATTATAAGGAAAGTAAAACTAAATGTGACAAAGTGCAACCATGTTAATGTATCTCATCTTCTCAAGTTGGAGAGGATTATAGTAGTGTATTCTTTTTGGTACTTGAAAGCAGAGGTGGTAACACATGTGAAATGTTAAAAATGAACAGTAATTGCCAACATCAAGATTTGCTGAGTTTCCACACGTACTCAGGGATGTGATATATACATTGTGAATTGCATGACTTAAGTATTTATTACAATCATAGCCTATTTTTTCAAATACAAAAGCCAGTAGCCAGTGTTATTAAGGGCCAATGTAAAAATGCAAAGTGGGAAGACAATCAAGCTCTTGCAGGCTGCCCATTGCGTGAACAGTTGTACAACCAGTCTTGCAACTGGTGTGAGAATGGACATGTGATGGGGAGCCTGCCAGAGCCAGGGAGGACACTTAATGCAGTTGCTCTTCTGTTTTGCATTAATAGGATATTGGTCAAAAAAAGGCAGAGGTCAATGCTAAAGTCATGATAGTTTTAACATTCTTAACAGAAGGCATAGAGAGTTGATGTCAGCTGGTCCTATGGTGTAGTGTGGGGGAGACAGGTCAACAGATATCTTGACAAGTAATATTGATGAGATGGAGAAGTGCATCCAAGTTGGCAAATTTCAATAGAGAAGAATAGAAAGTTCTGCATTTAGGTAGGGTGGAAACAGGTAAAATGGGTGACATTTGGCATTACAGCAAGCAGCATCTGGGAAGAGGATCTCAGACTATTGGTAGACTGTGAGCTTGCTATGTTCATGTTATTAAGGGTCAATGCAAGTCTAGGCTGTACCAAGAGAAGCGTAATGTCCACAAGAAGGAATGGCTTGACTCAGTTCTGCTTTACTCAGGCCTCACTGGGAGTACGGGACAGTGCAGTTTAAGAAGGATACCAGTAAAGAGGAATGTGTCCAGTGGAATGCAACAATGATGATGAGAAACCTGGAGATCTGGGTTTCTGAGGAAAGATGGAAGGACTCAGGGCAAACAAAGTAGCTCAGTAAGAGTTCGTGTCTAGACTTCTCAGCACACATTCCCCTGCATTTGTAAATGAGCTGTTCACTCACCTTGCCCTGGGCTGAATGTAAAAGTGCTGATGTTCCAACTGGCCAGCTGAGGTCAAGCAGGTGTGACAAAGACCCTATTCATTTGTTACCTACCCAGTTGCTATCAACACATTTAGAGAGGTGAGCCTAGTCCTTCCCCCTCCAATGCCACTTTCTCCAAGAGTAACATGAACGAAGAGGAGAAGGGTCCAGCTTGCATGCAGACACTACACAGAAACAAGAACCCATACTTCCTGGGATCCTGTCTTGTCTATTGACCCTATATGTTAGCACGGGTTTCTTCTCTTCAGTCATGTCACTTTCCATGTGGAAAAAGCAATGACTGAGAGGGAGGATGAGGGGCTAGTCACTCCTTTCTAAGTGTATTGGTAACAGCCAGGTAGGTAATGACTGAATAGGGCTTATGTTTTTGAACATTTACTCTATTATATATCAAGATTCTCTCTCTAGTTAACCTAACACAAGTGCCTTCCTTTTTTCGTTTTCAAGTGTGAAGTGAATGGTTTTCTCAGCATATGGTCTGGTTCTTTTA
Source organism: Intellagama lesueurii (assembly GCA_037013535.1). Classification (NCBI taxonomy): domain Eukaryota; kingdom Metazoa; phylum Chordata; class Lepidosauria; order Squamata; family Agamidae; genus Intellagama; species Intellagama lesueurii. The sequence goes on along the minus strand of JBAJHW010000003.1, from coordinate 92,848,721 downwards.
AATTACAATGTTTACTCTTAATCCTCTCCATTTGCAGGAATACCAAATCGATATATTTTTTGCTCAGACATGGACGGACAGCCGTCTCCGTTTTAACAGCACCGTGAAAAGAAGTTTGACCCTGAACAGCAATATGGTTGGGTTAATTTGGATCCCAGACACTATCTTCAGAAATTCTAAAACGGCGGAAGCTCATTGGATTACTACACCCAATCAGCTCTTGAGGATATGGAATGATGGGAAAATCTTGTACACTTTAAGGTAGGAAGTGAACGTTTCTGTCAATCAGTGAGTGACATTGAATGAGTCCCTTCCCCCTCCCTCTTTTTTTTTTTTTACTGCAGGTTACTTTGATGTCATTTCAGTTTTATAAAATAATGTTTTGAGACAGAGACATTTTGGTTTAAATTGCACATTGGTCCATATTTTTCATCCCAGAGAATCAATCAGACTGTTCAGCCAGCCTGGTGTTTGGAAAAAATTCTTTTCGGAGACCATGAGTCCCAGAATTCTCCATCCAACATGGCTATTAATAGATCTCTTACTCCCTCTTGGTGTAAAATCCTCTAACCTGTTTCATTCCAAGCATTTCTGCTCAAATAATCCTGTCTGAATAGGAAAGTGAGAGGGCATCTGGAAACAGAAGATGAAGAGAGGGTGGCATGTCACTGGCTATGCCTGATTTTACCAACATCCTTGCTCTCTCTTCAGAATGGCTCATTGAGAGTTTGGGGAAGTTTCTGCGCTACCCCACCCCACTCCATGCTCCCTTAGTCTCTAGGTCCCAGTATCCCAGTGCCAGCATGGGCAATCTGTGACCTGTAATCCAGAAGTGCAACATCCCCAAGCTCTGTTTATTACTTTAATGACTCACAGAAGAACTTGGACTGATGCCCTGCACTAGCACTGTAAGTTGTCATGAAGGACATCTTTTGCTGTTCTCCTTGTAAATTACAGGCCTGTTGCAAAAAAATGAAATGAAGTGAAATGCTGTCAATTGTAGGTTTTCTGCTCTTCACCTGGAATTTCTCTGTCCATAAACGTTGTCCAGTTACTTGAATGGAGGGGAAATTCCATGCATACAGGCATCAACTGCAGAATTAACTAAGCAACGTGTAAGGCTAATTTTTTAGACCACCATTCCCAGAAGCCACTAGTGAACATTATGGGACCTATAGTCCAAAACGTTGCCTTCTCTCAGCTCTGATTATGGAGCATGTGAGCCAGGTATCAGCAGCCTATTCACCAGGCCCAAGTATTTTCCCTTGTTCATTCAAGTATCAGTGTGGCGGCCCTGTCATATGTTTTTCTTTGAGGTCATGCCAGAGGGCAAAGGAACCCATCTGTTTCTGCATCACCCAACATTCTTTCACTCCTGCTGGTAAGAATATGAGCCAGAACTGCACTTGAAATTATATATGCTGACAAATGCATTGTTATCTGAAGCTATCTGAATATAAACTTTGAATAAGACCTATTAATAATCTCCCAGTTAATCCTCTACAATGTGTTCCTGTTAACAAGTTATTTTCATTTATTTTTGTTTTTCACTTGTCATCATATGGAGGCTGTAATAGCTACCTGGTTTCTCTCCAGGCTTACCATCAATGCCGAATGCCAGCTGCAACTGCATAATTTCCCAATGGATAAACATTCCTGCCCGCTGATATTCTCCAGCTGTAAGTAATAGGCTTCTTGTGTATCTGCTCTGCAAGGCTTTGCATAAAGGCACGCATTTACTGCTCATCTTGACAGGTGATTCAGGCTTGATACAATGGCACTGGATTAAGGGGCTCATTGGAGTGTTTCTTGATGTGTATACGTCCTCCCATTTGCACTTACGGCCAGAGGTTTTTAGCCTGCAGCATTATGACAATAGGTGAGAAGTGTTGTTAACTCCCCGTCTCAATTATAACCGAACCAAGGTGCAATGACCTATAATAAAACACAAATTCTCTCTTCTAAGATGTGGGTTGTTGTGGCATGCCCTGTGAAAGAACCCCCATTCATCTTCACCAGTGTTATGGGCATGTGGCAAGGGGCACAGATGCAGCTCAAGTGTATAAGTCAAAGCTGTACAGCATCAGTAGGTGAATGGTAAAGTTTTCTTTTTATTGCTTATATGCTTTCTAGTTTCAGTTGGATACTACTATTTGTCTCTTTATGTGTGTATATGTGTGTAGGTGTACACACACACACACTAGTATTCACTTGGAATTTCTCTAACCATACATGGCCACAAATCTTGTCATTACAGAGTGAGCCTGCTAATTACCCTGCTACCAACAGGAATATCCTTGAGATGAGGGATGTTATAGATCTTAATTAACGTGTTGTCTCTGCTGCAGATTGTAAATGCAAATACTGTACAAATGTTACCCGGATCTGTTCAGCACTGTTTTAGATGCTGGTGTTACGCTTTGTTCATAGTATCTATTTCTTATGTGACAAACTTTTGCTTAGATAACATGCATGGAAGATAATTCTAGGGAAACAATTTGTCATGTGACAGAATTCTTTAACAATGGGATCTATGGAGCAGCATTCCTTTATAAACACGTGCCCTGTCATGGAGTTATTCTTGGCAGCCTGCAGCAACCCACCTGGTCTAGCATCACATGTGTGGTTGCAGCTTTTCTCTGAAATGTAATACATGTGGACAAGATGGCCCAGGCCAATTTGTAGTTGTTGCCTTTTCTTTTCTTGATAAATGTTTCATGGGACTAATGCAGAATTTCCATTGGCAATGCAGCCTGCAGAACTGCATTTTTACTATAGAAGCAGCTCTCAATTTGTGACATGTTTACCACTGGTGGGACATAAAGCAAGCCTAGCTGTGGTGCAGCATTTCATTAATATGAAACAATGAAACTATTATTTTGAGCCTGTGGTGTGTGTTTGTGTGTGTGGGGAATCATTGCAGCAATAATATTTATTCCTAAGAATACTCCAGTATTTTAGCTATTATGCTTGCATTTTGCATTTCCTGCAACACTTTCTACTCAACTGTATCACTTGGATTTTCAAATATCATGGAATTATTATTCTTGCTTGCAATTATTCCCAAGAATACTATTGCAGTTTTAACCTCCTTAAAATTTACTCTAAGTGATAAATATAGTAATAGAAGGACTGCAACATGTAAATTTCCTTCTTGGGAAAAGCAGACCCTATTTTTTTGTACAGTGGTGGGATTCAGTTTGTTTCAGTGCCTGGTAGGATATTTACAAATAAGTGTACTATGTTAAAAAAAAAAGTAGTATGCTAGAGTACTGTGGGGATACCTACCCTGGGACTTTTCCATGAATACTTCCTAGGCTTCCAGTCAGGTACTGTTCCAGATCATAGATGGTATGTATTCGTAAGCCCCATACCATAGATAGTATGTATTAGTAAGCTGCACAAGAGACTAGCTCTGACAGTCTCTTGTGAAGCGCCTATTCATTTCAACAGAGCTTACATAGAAAACCTCCTTGAAGGATTATGTCCCACAGGTGGCCATGCACTCGGAGTGTTGTAATTCCAACAATCATTCATAGGTTGACTATCATCACCATTCCTGTAGAATGTTTAGAAGCACCCACCTGCCATTCCAGCTCCCCATGGGACTGAATACACAAGAAAGCACAGTTCTCAGTTTCCTTCACCGATCCCAGATGGCAGGAGCAACACCAGCTGAGATTCCTTCCAAGTCCCTCCCAGCCACTCCAGAAGTTTCTCAGATGTCTTCTTTCTGAGGTCAAAATGTCTGACCTTGTAAACAGGGGAAATGAGCCATGATGTTTGAATGTAGTTCTTAGCAAGCAGACGGGGTGTGGATGCTTTGAATCCACAGCCTTTCTAGACTCTGATTCTCCTCACAACAGTGATAGAAATTGAGATGTGTCCCAGAGCTGATCTAGCACCTCTTTCTTTTTGGTCAGTGCTTACTATCTTCTCTTGGAGGTTCTGTTCTTTCCATAATCCTTCTGGGTTGTTGCTGGTGAGGGGGAAATATTGGTAGAGTTCTTTTTGCTTGCAGTGGGCAGATTATTTTCATTCTATATTAAAAGCAGGAGGAAAACAAAGCCCCCAGAAAGGGAGAAACCTTAACAGACTTGATACTTTCAGCATGTTAGCAAGAGCCCAGGAGGGCTTTGGATGAAAAGATCCTTAGGTGTCTGTGCTCTTTCATCTTTTTTTTTTTCCTCCTAAGATGGCACCCTGAGTGATGACAATTGACCTTCAGCCACAGGTTTCAAAACATGCTTAAAGCAGGAAAGTTAAGGTTTAGCTCAGGTACTTGATATCCTTGACACACAAACACATACAGAGAGACAGAGACAAATTGCATATTCTTACTGGAAAAAACACAGAAGCACAAATAAAAGTTCTAACCCCTCTCTAACTCCTAAATCCCCCCCTCTTGTCCTTCTGTTATCATGCAAAGACCTTCCTCTTCAGGCAGGCCTTTAAGTAGTAATTTATCTGAGGAATGCTGGTTTTTAACTTACAGCTTTTTAAATGTTTTTGAATTGGTTTTATACAGTATTTTTTTCATCTCAATGTATAATTGTTTTTTTAAATGCGATATTTATATAGCATTTTTAAATTTGTTGTTTTATCTGTTTTGAGCTGCTTTGGGCCCCCTATGGGGAGAATGGCAGCATATAAAATAATTTACATAAAAATAAAATATTGTAAAGGCACCACAATATAAAGCATATTCAGAAAGCACTCTGAAAGACAACTGTTTGTATAAGGCGAGTTTTGAAAGCCTTTCTAAACCTTGGTGTGGAAGCTTCAGCCTCTGGTAAACACTTCAACATCATTTGAGCTTGGATAAATGGTCAACAAACACTTCATCTCTGATACAAATGTTTCTTGAATGAAATAGATCTCTTCTCTCAAGTGTGATTTATTTTTATTTAGAATTTACAACATTTTTTAAATGCCTCTCCAATCAATGCTGTGATTTCCAATACAGCAGCAGAAAAGGAAAGCTTGATTAATTATTACTTAGTCAAGCAGAGCTCACAAAAGGGCTCTGTATTGATGGAATAGCAAAATACGCAATAATTCTAAATTCACATCTCCTGGACTATAATTGATGTGGCCGCTATTTTTATCTGTCATCACTGTATGCTTTGTGGTCCAGTTTAAATACATTTTTTAATTTCAATATTGCCTTCACAAAGTGCTACTCTGCCACTTCTTTGGGTTCTCAAATGCTGTGTCACTGCAGCTGCATAAACTCTGGCAGATTATATCAGACCAGTAAAGCTTTGAATATGGTCCTGGTGGTGAACTGTATGTCTTCAGTTTGAGGAGCAGCCCAGTTAAGTTTGGAAGTGTTCATCACCAGGAGGTTAACTAGCAGTCAACAAAATCAGTAGGGAGACTACCTGTACAGCTGAAATCACAGCACTCTAAGGTATTGAAGCCATTTCCACAATGAAGAATGCCGAAAGGGGTAGGTGAGACCATTTGTGATGTGACAATCAAACTGTTATAACAAGGGTCCAATTTTATGCACATTTACTTGGGAGAAAAATCCATGGAATATAGTAAACAATTAGAATACAGAGTGGAATTTTCCCCTCCCCAAAATGGAGAATGCATAGGAATTTGTTGTCAGAATAACTTCCTAATATACTTCCTTTCTGCATCCTAGTACTTATTGAGGACTTGTGCCCTGAATCGTGAGAGTTAAATAAAAGTAATTTAATGGAAAACTAACTCTGTTCTTCTTATTCATGCTGATGTCTACTTCTATCCATTATTTCCAACCTCTGGGCTTCAATTATATTATGTGTCAATAAGTTTAACAGCTCAATTACAAATTGAACACAAATCCTTTTAGCCATTGTTAGCATGAATAGTTTTTAATCTCATCAAGCGTTCCTTTGTTCTGCTTTCTGATAACAGTCAAAATTGTCCAAGAGCCATCTTGCCTTTTCTGCATATAGTCATTCATAACTGCTGTTGCTCTTTTGTATTTCAGTCTTTTTCTCTTAGGGTATGTTTCTGTGTTACAAACAGGGCTGTGCACTGGATTCAGACATATCACAAATTCTGAACCGAGTCAGCTTGATTCAAATTGATTTGTGTCAGGTCTGTATTGAAGCAAGATGAACTCAGCCAAGCAAAGCAAATCTGCAAATTCATTTCTATCCAGAGCACAAACAAAACCACACAGAGCGCAAATTGTTTCAGCTTTTTCCTTTTTCTCTTTTTCCCACCTTTTTGCTTTGTTTTCAAAAAGCCACATTATAAAAAGAGCCCAGTAAACAAACCCCAAAGCTAGATATCTGAGATCTAGAAATTTTATGCCCCCTTTTAGGGTATCTTTTGCTTCCAAATTTCATGAATGCCACTATAAAAACAACAAAAAAGCTATAGTTATTTTGGTTTTCAAAGGTATGTCAATGGGAGATGTACAAATCGACTCAGATTGGAGCACAAAGGGACTCAGGCGTGACACAAATCAGTTTGGACTGAACCAGGATACACTTCAGAGCCTCAGATAGGACCAGGAACCCATACACAGCCTTAGTTACAAGGTGCATGAAGAGGTAATGCCAATGACCTGAGCTTCCTCTTCCAGTCCTTCCGGTGTACTATGCATCAGATAGCACATTATTGCATCCCTTAAGCAGTAAAAGACATTGTGTATCCACTGCAGGTTGCAAATTAGCTTGCATTTATTTAGTGATTGGTCATTGGGAAGGCTTCTGCTTGCTCAGGCACAGAACTGTGAAGGAACTGTGTGCCTCGAGGCAAAAAGGCATCATAAAAATGTAAATAAAATTTTAAAATGTGCATTTCCTTTAATGTGTGATTTGCCCCTCAGGAATCATTGAATGTGAATCTCTACCAATTCTGTAAGTTCTGTAGGAATGATCTGACTCATTATAAGAACAAGCATGAGTCACTTGTGTTTTGATCTTTCTTATTTTTATGTAGAGATGAGGGCTGGTTTGTGCATTGCTTGGTCTGTACCTTTTTATCCATTGTAGTTGTCTTCCCATTCTGCTGGGTTTAATCCCCTAAGTGATGTTAAGTGTAGATTGCGAAATCAGCTGTAGCAAATTCCATGATCAGAAAAAGTGACAAAATATTCCTGCAATTGTATCTGCTGATATGAATGAGTTCCCTGAACACTCATGTGCCACTGCCCATGTAACATTTACATGTAAGTTGATGTGTTTGAAGGAAGGAGAGTGGGAGAAAGAATCAGCAGCACAAAGCATTTTGTGGATCAATTGTTCAGGTCTATCTTTAAAAAGGTCTGAATGGATTCATAGAAAGGAGTCACAACCAATTAAATTAGATTTTTCTGATGATGCGTCACAAAGTTGGAGAGCTGTACTTTTTTACTTATAGACTGAAATTGTATCACCCTTGATGCACTGTAAATGTATGGCTGAGAAAGTTTATGGGGAATTATACCCAAGCAGGCTGCATGTCTGATTGTGCAATGAATCTTATAACTAACTGTGCAACTGACTACACAACTGAACAGATAACCATCTGCACCTGCAGAAATAACGTTCTGGATGTAACCTCCACCGTGGTACAAATTTCATGATGACTTGTACAACTTCAAATTACACAGACATAGCTACACAACAGGATGTGGGCCATTTCTCCATACCTCTATCATTGCTCTTTTGTCTATTTGAGCCCTTTTTCATGTGAGTACCTTTCAATGTTTACAGAGGTGCACCACAGAGCCTCTTTAATACAAGACTGATGATGAGGGTGACAACTCATCATGTGAATATTGACAGATGCCCATTCTGTTATTAAAAATGGCCAAATTCTATAATAATAGCATTTAAAAATTAGTATTTGCTGGAGATGAGTCACAGCTTGCCACTACAGTTAGCTAGGAACCTCATCTACCAAACCTACTGTCTAGCATTAGGGCTGGTCACAGGGATCACATAACAGCAACTCCACTGGCAACTGATATGTTTCTTGAAACAATTCAAAGTGCTGGTTCTAACTTATAATGCCTTAAATGGCTTGGGTCTAAGCTATCTGAAAGACTGTATCTCCTTTTATGAGCCGACTCAGGTATTAAGATCATCAGGAGACACCTTTCTCTCAGTCTCACCTCTCTCACAGGTACATTTGGTAGGGACACAGGAGAGAGATTTCTCTGTTCATGCTCCCAGACTTTGGAGTTCCATCCCACAGGAGGCCAGGCTGTCAGATGTTGTAATTTTATTATAAACATTAAAGGGGGGGGGGTTTAAGATGAATAAATAAAAATGAGGGGAAATGACCCAAATGTATCAGGACTGACCTACATGAGAATATTCACATGAATGCACAGTCTTTAAAATGACAAACCTTGTTGCTAAATGCAACAATACATCAACACAAAAGAGCCATCTGATGAATAGTTGGTGCAGCACACTTTGTTTTAAACACATTTTGTTTTACTTACAAGCAGATGTTTGTGATGTCAGATTATTTTTCTTTCTGTTTTTAAGTGATAATAGAAAAAGCAAATTAAAGTTTGTGCTGTTTTGCAGTACATGTAGACAATGTCTTGATAATCAGCAGACAATCAGTGCGGGGAGCAATTAATGTAAACAAAAGCCACTGGCTGCTTCTTAGCGGGTTGCGTAAACACAGATTAGACTATAAAACATTCAGTGATTTCTCACAGAGCTGTCAGAATAAGAATGGTGGCCAGAGACATGCATTATCATAAATAGACAGGAATTCACTAGAACATCAACAATGGTTACATACAATGGTTAACTATAACCAGGCTAAAACTGGGTAAGAACATTGTCCATTAATTGTATTAATTAATAAGCATATTTTAAATAAATAAATAAACAAATAGCATAATTAATCCTAGCACAGGCTATGGGCTCCTTTTGTTTTATTAAAATATATTTGATCCAGAGAGAGGGAAATAATTTAGTGAGCACGCAGTGTCTCCAAAATAAGCTATTTCCATTGTTTAGCTGTTTTGTGGTTATTCCCTCACAATTAACAGAAATATGTTTTCCTGGTGTGTGCAAGGTAACAAAACTGGTAGTGGAATTGCAGCAAATGTTTTGAAGGAAACCTACTGCTTTCACAAAGGCAAAATTCTGCCACCACAAAGCACTCTTCTACCTTTGAGGAGGAATGGTTTTGCTGCTAGAGTTAGCAAACTCACTCTAATCTATAGTATCCAAAGTCTGCAAAATTATTTTGATATATGTGACAGAAAATTCTACAAGCTTCTCTCCCCATACTAACTGTAAAAATAGAGTAACAACAAAATGTATAACAATTTGTTGCCCTTTCACAACTCCTACAGTCTCTTTCCTGAGGTATCCCTGCCACTCTGTCTAATGGTAGGGCCAGCCCTGTTGCTTCCACAGCTGAAGTTTCCTGGAGCTGCTGATGGTTTCCCCCATGCTTCCCTTCTAATCTTCCCTTTGTGGAATGATGCCAGTCAATCAGCAACCAAAATATTATGATGTCACTGAGGACAAATGTAACTGAGAAAAAGTAGTGCATCCTGGGAAAGTTATGGTGGTGATCCTAATCAAGCAGGAGCAAACCTATTCCCTTCCAAGCCAGCAAATATCTTGCAACAAAGCAGATGGGGTTTCTTCCTTGCCACTCTGGCTAACACTTTGCAAGTCCTTTTAAAATGTCTTCTGTTCTTTATTTTAGTAAACAAGTGGGAGGGTTGTCAAGATAGGACGAGGTATTGTGCTGTGTATCACACTGCAAATCACAGTCTTCAACCTCTTAAAGAGAAGATCTGCAGTGATCTCTCTTTCTCTGTCTTGGCGAGTCCTACCCAACCCTAAACAGAGCTGGGGAAAATGTCTATATTGATTCTGAGAACTGTAGTCTGAAACAATAATTTATCTCAACCGGGTAGAGATCTTTCTTTGATCTCTTTTGCAGAACCTGCCAAACAACCTGATAAAAATTATCATGAACCTCTTTTCTTTTTACCTGCTTAGCCATAACTCAGAGTGTCCTGTATATTACCTCTTTGAGAGCAGTACTAGAATAACTCCATTGTCAAAAACAGCAATCAGAACTATTGCCAAACGCATGCATTTGGGATTTCCTGCTGATTTTGTTATATATATAACCATATACATTTTAGGTAGTTATTCAACAAAACTCTCTGCCAGTTTAAAAGAAACACATTTGCACCTTTTAAAGGGATATTTGGGCTAATTTCTTCTTCTTCTTGCAAGTTGGGATTTACTTTAAATTTTCTCTCAAACTTTCATGGTTGCCATAGCTTGCCTCATGAGAGACATTGAACCAAAAGTTATTAGCTTGTTCCCATCAGCTTGGAAACCTCAGGCTTAAGTTGGGGATTTGCAGTAAAGGGTTGTATTGATTTACAAAGAAAATGTAGCACTTGTTTCCATGGGGCTTTCATAGATATTGCAGTCAAACGACCTGGTCCAATGGCCAGGTCAGCTTTTACCAGCCAGCCGGGCTGAGCTCTAATCAGTGCCATTTTGCCAGATATTTTCAAGGGATGCATGGCACTACAAGTTTCAACACTAATTCTCACTTTTTATTCGTATTTATTGCTCATTGATCAATGCTGTTCATTTCCACATCAATAGAAAACAGAATAATGTGGAAACCATAACTATAATCATTTTGCTAATAATGAGTTACTGAGCTGTTGGCTTTATGGGGCATACAGTCTCATTTATGCAGCTGGTCTTTTGTCGGATATGCAGACAAAGCAATTTTATTTTATTTTTTTTGCCCCAGAATGCTAAGAATTTTCTTAAACAATATATCAAAATCAGCTAACACCTGGTAATATTTGTTCTTTTTCCCAGGAACTGTCTGCTGTGCTGATCAAGTTTTCTAGCTGTGCTTTAAGGTATCTGGCTGATAGCAAGGGCTTCTGTATTCTACATGTTCATAAGATATCAACATTATTTATTTATTTATTTATTTATTTATTTATTTATTTATTTGGCTTTTATACCTCCCATCTAGATGAATCTACTCTGGGCAGTTTACAGTCCAAAAAGCAATAAAATTAAAAACATCAATAAAAAAACTAAAACAATAAATGTAGACTCTGGCTTGGAGCACAGAATAAAATATCCCAAGGCTTCCCTTCCTTTCCCTTCCCTTCCAAATTGCATGTCTACATGAAAAAATGGAGAACACTAAAGAAGAGAAGAATCCACTCCATACCAAGCATCCTGTAATGTGCATGTGTAGTTCAGTGAATGAATGCTAAGTTCTGGATGCACAGAAGGCAGGCTACCAGTATGAGAATCTCTAACTGAATCTGGACCCACCCCAGTCCCCAAATAACTGGGAACTGCCTTCTGAAGAATTAGCAGTCAAGTGATGGATGGTATGGATGCCAGGATCCAGTGGTGTTCATTCAAAAAAAATAAATTGTTGAATAGCTCAGTGGTTTAAGTCTCTGGTTACAGAGCCAGAGGTTGGAAGTTTGATTCTCCACTGTGCCTCCTTGATAGGGGCTGAACTCAATGATCCATAGGGCCCCTTCTAGCTCTGCAGTTCTAAGATGCTGATTATGATGATGATGATTGGAAACTTCACCAGCCAATCTAGGAGGAGGCAATTTTCCTCTCTCCATGCAGCTCCTATGCAGCTTCAGTATCTATTCTGGAGGACTGGGAAAGCTCCCCAAAGCAGAGTTTTGGTATGGAGAGCTGGTTTGGAGGAAATGAAGAAAAAAGACCTGTTGATGGCATGCTGAGGGAGGGGGTGAGTGGAAAGGAAATCATCTCCTAGATTGTTTGCTGGCTCTTCTTTTCTCAGTGGTTGTCATGTACATGGCTGGCTTTCAGTCTGAGCAAGATGTTCTATGAGTACTCCCAATCTGCCAAGGCTACTGTTCCCTAACAGTTTAATTTTCATAGCATGGATCATGGCAGTGGAATAGCAAATCCAGAGTAGGTTTTTTGCAGATGAACTTGGGTTCCTAATGACTTTGATCCTGCACAACTAATTGGAGCCCAGTCCATCTTGTGGGAAATTTTTTAGGTGTCGTAAAACCAAGAGTCATCTCAGCTCAGTCTTTAATATAGGAGCTGGGAAGTCAGCACTATTGATTTCAAGATCTTTCTCCAGTCCTGCTTTATGCTGCTCAGAAAAAGAAAGCATAAACACCCATAGAGATGAGTTAAAACAGTTTCCTTTCAAAGTATAAAAATGTCCACCCTTCAAGCACTCCCATTTGTTACAGAAGGCTTTAATTTACAGTCCTGTCAGGCCAAGAACAAGTGGACTTTAAAGTGAACTCATTATTGTCCAGAAATAATTATTGGTGTAGAGAAGAATCCCCTTCATGGATTGCTGCCTTGTTGTGGCGAAGGGGCTTGAGTAATTCAGAGAAGCTGTGAGCTATGCCGTGCAGGGACACCCAAGACGGACAGGTCATAGTGGAGATTTCCGACTAAACGCAATCCACCTGGAGTAGGAATTGGCAAGCCACTCCAGTATCTTTGCCAAGAATACCCCATGAACAGAAACAAAAGGCTAAAAGATATGACGCTGGAAGATGGGCCCCTCAGGTCGGAAGGCGTCCAACATGTTACTGAGGAAGAGCGGAGGACAAGTACAAGTAGCTCCAGAGCTAATGAAGTGGTTAGGCCAAAGCCAAAAGGACGCTCAGCTGTGGACGTGCCTGGAAGTGAAAGGAAAGTCCGATGCTGCAAAGAAAAATACTGCATAGGAACCTGGAATGTAAGATCTATGAACCTTGGGAAGCTCGATGTGGTCAAACAGGAGATGGCAAGAATAAACATTGACATCCTGGGCATCAGTGAACTAAAATGGACAGGAATGGGCGAATTCAATTCAGACGATTACCATATCTACTATTATGGGCAAGAATCCCGTAGAAGGAATGGAGTAGCCCTCATAGTCAACAAAAGAGTGGGAAAAGCTGTAATGGGATATAATCTCAAAAATGATAGAATGATTTCAATACGAATCCAAGGCAGACCTTTCAACATCACAATAATCCAAGTTTATGCACCAACCACCAATGCTGAGGAGACTGAAATTGACCAATTTTATGAAGACTTACAACACCTTCTAGAACTGACACCAAAGAAAGATGTTCTTCTCATTATAGGGGATTGGAATGCTAAAGTAGGGAGTCAAGAAATAAAAGGAACAACAGGGAAGTTTGGCCTTGGAGTTCAAAACGAAGCAGGGCAAAGGCTAATAGAGTTTTGTCAAGAGAACAAGCTGGTCATCACAAACACTCTTTCCCAACAACACAAGAGGCGACTCTACACATGGAAATCACCAGATGGGCAATACCGAAATCAGATTGATTATATTCTCTGCAGCCAAAGATGGAGAAGCTCTATACAGTCAGCAAAAACAAGACCTGGAGCTGATTGTGGCTCTGATCATCAGCTTCTCATAGCAATATTCAAGCTTAAACTGAAGAGAGTAGGAAAAACCACTGGGCTAGTCAGGTATAATCTAAACCAAATCCCTTATGAATACACAGTGGAAGTGAAGAACAGATTTAAGGAACTTGATTTGGTGGACAGAGTGCCTGAAGAACTTTGGATAGAGGCTCGTAACATTGTACAGGAGGCAGCAACAAAAACCATCCCAAAGAAAAGGAAATGCAAGAAAGCAAAGTGGCTATCCAACGAGGCCTTACAAATAGCAGAGAAGAGAAGGGAAACAAAATGCAAGGGAGATAGGGAAAGTTACAGAAAATTGAATGCAGACTTCCAAAGAATAGCAAGGAGAGACAAGAGGGCCTTCTTAAATGAACAATGCAAAGAAATAGAGGAAAATAATAGAAAAGGAAAAACCAGAGATCTGTTCAAGAAAATTGGAGCTATTAAAGGAACATTTTGTGCAAAGATGGACATGATAAAGGACAAAAATGGTAGGGACCTAACAGAAGCAGAAGACATCAAGAAGAGGTGGCAAGAATCCACAGAGGAATTATACCAGAAGGATCTGGATATCCCGGACAACCCAGATAATGTGGTTGCTGACCTTGAGCCAGACACCCTGGAGAGTGAAGTCAAGTGGGCCTTAGAAAGCTTGGCTAACAACAAGGCCAGTGGAGGTGATGGCATTCAAGTTGAACTATTTAAAATCTTAAAAGATGACGCTGTTAAGGTGCTACATTCAATACGCCAGCAAGTTTGGAAAACTCAACAGTGGCCATAGGACTGGAAAAGATCAGTCTACATCCCAATCCCAAAGAAGGGCAGTGCCAAAGAATGCTCCAACTACCGTACAATTGCACTCATTTCACATGCTAGCAAGGTTATGCTCAAAATCCTGCAAGGTAGGCTTCAGCAGTATGTGGACCGAGAACTCCCAGAAGTACAAGCTGGATTTTGAAGGGGCAGAGGAACTAGAGACCAAATTGCTAACATGCGCTGTTATGGAGAAAGCCAGAGAGTTCCAGAAAAACATCTACTTCTGCTTCATTGACTATGCAAAAGCCTTTGACTGTGTGGACCACAGCAAACTATGGCAAGTCCTTAAAGAAATGGGAGTGCCTGACCACCTTATCTATCTCCTGAGAAACCTATACGTGGGACAGGAAGCAACAGTTAGAACTGGATATGGAACAACTGATTGGTTCAAAATTGGGAAAGGAGTACGACAAGGCTGTATATTGTCCCCCGGCTTATTTAACTTATATGCAAAATACATCATGCGAAAGGCCGGACTGGAGGAATCCCAAACCAGAATTAAGATTGCCGGAAGAAATATCAACAACCTCTGATATGCAGATGATACCACTCTGATGGCAGAAAGTGAGGAGGAATTAAAGAACCTCTTAATGAGGGTGAAAGAGGAGAGTGCAAAAAATGGTCTGAAGCTCAACATAAAAAAAACTAAGATCATGGCCACTGGTCCCATCACCTCCTGGCAAATAGAAGGGGAAGATATGGAGGCAGTGACAGATTTTACTTTCTTGGGCTCCATGATCACTGCAGATGGTGACAGCAGCCACGAAATTAAAAGACGCCTGCTTCTTGGGAGGAAAGCGATGACAAACTTAGACAGCATCTTAAAAAGCAGAGACATCACCTTGCCAACAAAGGTCCGCATCGTCAAAGCTATGGTTTTTCCTGTAGTGATGTATGGAAGTGAGAGCTGGACCATAAAGAAAGCTGACCGCCGAAGAATTGATGCTTTTGAATTGTGGTGCTGGAGGAGGCTCTTGAGAGTCCCCTGGACTGCAAGTAGAACAAACCTATCCATTCTAAAGGAAATCAACCCTGAGTGCTCACTGGAAGGACAGATCCTGAAGCTGAGGCTCCAGTACTTTGGCCATCTCATGAGAAGAGAAGACTCCCTGGAAAAGACCCTGATGTTGGGAAAGTGTGAAGGCAAGAGGAGAAGGGGACGACAGAGGATGAGATGGTTGGACAGTGTCACCGAAGCTACCAACATGAATTTGACCCAACTCCGGGAGGCAGTGGAAGACAGGAAGGCCTGGCGTGCTCTGGTCCATGGGGTCACGAAGAGTCGGACACAACGACTAAACAAGAAGAAGAAGAAGGAGAAGGTCTATAGGATAATACTGTGAGATTATCTGTCTATCTATCTATCTATATATCTATCTATCTATCTATCTATCTATCTATCTATCTATCTATCTATCTATCTATCTCCTAAACTGGGCTGTTCCAGATACATAGGACTGCAGCTCACATAATTCTCAACAAGCATACTCTGCCCATCTCATCTAATCATCATTATCATCATCATCTTAGAACTGCAGAGCCGGAAGGGCCCTTATGGATCATTGAGTCCATCCCTTGTTAAGGAGGCACAGTGGGGAATCGAACTCCCAACTTCTGGCACTGCAGCCAGATACCTAAACCACTGAGCTATCCAGCAGTTGCTCTAGCTGGGAATTATGATGATTATAGCAGATCACATAGCAAGGGTGTCAAGTTGGGTTAGGATACATTTTTAAAATCCATTTGGGTGTTCTTATCCCAAACACAATCAGAATCACTTGCAGTACAGTGGAGGTAAGCATGTTTGGCTCTACTTCTCGGTCACCATCGCCATTGCTATGCCTGTTGCTTTCTATGATCTGGCAGAAGTGCATTGGTTATGAGATGTTTGCTTTACATGTGTAGGCTTCTCATGCAATTTGGAATCTGGAAGGCTTTTAAATGTCATGGAGAGGCTACACAAAATTTATGCAAACATTTGCCCTTCAATTTATGGAGAATAATGGGAATAATAGAACAGTGCATGATTCCTCTGATCTGACTTGGAGGCCAAGTTGAGGCTTTGAAATGTATCCTGATTTATCCACTCAAAGCCCAAACAACAATCATCCTTCCATAATCACACACACTCTCAATCTTAACAATTTAATAAAGTTTAAGTGAAGGTTAGGAAGTATGTGTCACGATCCCCACGTGGCCCCTGCTTGTTTCACCAAACAAGGAGCTCACGCTACGTGCCCCTCAGCTGCCACCAGTTGATTACATCAACATTACCTATTATTAATAATCAAGGTCCAGGCCATATGTCATTTTAAAAGAACCAAATAGAAATTGTTTATTGATACAGGTGTTGACAGAACAAGCAATGTTGTTAACTCTTAAACAAACATTCTCCTTTATCCCTCTCAACCACCACTCTCCCGCCCAAACTCCAAAACCTTCTCAACTCTCAATCTCCTCAGCTCTCTTTCTCACTACACTACTCTCCTCCTGAGTCTCTTATATCTTGTGATTCCGCCCCTCCAGCACTCCCATTGGTTTATGCAGATAGCTTATGAATATGCATGACCTGGGCGGACATCACAGTATGTGAGGCTGAGTGAGAGAACAAAGGAAGAGTATTCCAAGGGGCAAAAGGCCACCTAAACAGTGATGTGAGTGTGATTGGGTTCTGGTCTGACACCCCGATTTACCAAGCCTCCCCCCCCCACAGACGAGGAAGCTTCTAGTTTAACAGTAATGCTTTTATTTAACAATGTAGGTGGTTGCTCCATCACCACTTCAAACGTTTCCTCACTGCATGCTAATGATCAAAACTTATTCATGTTCTCCACACAAGAGGTTAATGTAACATCCCAACTTAATGGTTCACCCCAACAAATGTCTGTCCACAGGATGTGTGAAGGGGTGAATGCTTGCTAGTATACAGAAGCTTCCACAACACAGATGGCATGCCTAATCCCCTTCTCTCATTTGTTCCTTTGGAATAATTCCCCACCTCTCTCTTCCCGGGATCCATCTCTCCCCATATCCCTTTGTTATCTTGTGCCCAGGTCCTCTCCTTTGTTTCTCTTTCTAATCTTTTTTCCTCTCTCCATTCTTTCTCTCCCCAATATGATGGCTTTGGGAGTGTTTTCCTATTTCTCATTCACTCTGCTTCATCCCTGGTTATGGTGAAGGTAACCCACTTTCCAGACCACAGATCCTCTAACTTGCCCATACTCGCCTTCCTTCTCCTTCCTCCCTAACCTTTCTACATCCTCTCCTTTTATATACCTCTCCTTTCCCACTGTTTCTGTCCTCCACTCACTTCATCTTCCTGGGCCTTTTCCAATTCTTTCTCCTTTCTTCCCATTAGGTCTCCTTCTTTTGTAACTTCCTTTCCTTCTCTTTCCCAGTTCTCAGTGAGTACTCTTTCTCTCAAACTCTCCCTTCCTTCAGGGCTTTGGGCGCCTGATGGAGTCTATTCCCCAGTTGCATAGTTCACTGTCAATAGCAAGCTGTTCATCTCATATCCCTCATATCTCAATAGCTGTGTACTTCCCAACTGTACATTGAGAAACAGATGCTTCCCTTATGTCCAAGCTGCAGAAAGCTGTAAGAGAATCCTGACAGTGGTCCAAAGGTTGTATGCAAGAAGCAAAGAGATGTAGTGGGAAAATGCTGTCAGTGGAAGCACTCAAGGGATGAGCGAGATGTTTGAGTAGTGATGCCGAGCATGGAATTTCACTGATCGAAGAAAGTTTCTGCAGCCTCATCTGTGGGCTGTGAACCTGGGGATAAGTATTGGAGGCTAATGACTCTGGTTTCACAAAATCTGTTAATCATCTTTTGTCTGAACTCTATGGGAGCAATCCCAAGTGTCAAAATGTTATCCCTAAATCAGGTTCAGCACCTTGGCTAGCTCCTGTAAAGTTTAGACCACCCTATGAAATCAGAGTCATCAGCCGCCACTGGAAGGGGAGGGGGAGCCCATTTGAGTGACTTGTCCAGAGAAGGAAGTTCTCACAAATTTGCAGGGACTTACCCCTCCTACCAAAAGTGGCTTACAACTTCTACTAAGCAATTTGATAGCCATTTCTCTCTTTCCACTTGTTTTCTCTCATTGTTATTTGGGAGAATTCCTTTAAAAAGGTTTGAGTTGGTTCTGTTGGAGCAGGTGGATGGCCTATGCAATTTGTTCACAACCCAGCCAATGTCACAAGGAACTGCTGGATAGCTCAGTGGTTTAGGTATCTGGTTGTGGAGTCAGAGGTTGAGAGTTTGACTCCCCACTGTGCCTCCTTGACAGGGACTGGACTTGATGATCCATAGGGTCCTTTCCAGCTCTGCAGTTTTAAGATGATGATGTACAGCTGCATCTGTCTGTTTTGGTTGGTTCAGAGCAGTAGAATTAACCGCTGACCTCAATCCTATACACAAAGCAAGTGGATCTCTGCACTTGCCATGTTTGTGCCTAGCAGCACCGGCTGTGAGATTCCATGCACAGAACCACTGTTCCAGGCAGACTAAGTCTTACCATGTGGGGAACTGAGTGCTGTCTGAGATTTGAGAGTTGTACATTTCTCTAGAAACTTTTCAGAGTTGATACTCAAACTGTGGTCCTCAAAAATCACAGTGCTCACCATGTGCACTTAAAGGAACCTGAGAGGTTCCATTTGATCACAGTTGGTTTTGTCTTAAATACTCTGAGCAAAATTGTTCAAACTATGCCTTATGCATATTGATCATTTTGTGCCTGCCATATGTCCTATATGGCTTTAGCCTTTAGGAATATTATATTTTCAGGAGAGCAGATGTGAGGCTTTCTGAAGTGGATTTTCCCCGAAGGGACAAAGAAGTGTAAAGGGAATTGCAGAAATACTGTGTGGAAGAATAAGCAGACACACACACACAAACACAAAGAAAAAAATTACAGCCAGTAAGAACTGGATGCTGCCACAGCTGTATGCTGCACAGTAAAGTTTCTTTCTGCTATGATGTATAAGGAGATTTCTTGTGTGTTGCCAGAACTCATGTCCACAGATTCTCATTGTGAGCACCCTAAGTGACTGGAGCAGCCCTTTGCACTGGTGAGTGGGGAAAAAGAAGGGCTGACATGACCCGATTCAACCCTGACAACTATAATCTTTTGCCAATACCTGTGCCTCAATCAGGGTCTTCCTTTATAAGCAGTGTTTCTCTCTTCCAGCTCTGCCTTCTTTCTCTGATCAAATGGGCAAACTGGCAAAGCTTTGAAAAGGGAAGATGGCACAATTGTAGAAACATGAAAATCCTTCCAAGGAAACTTGCATTGGTAACAGAAGGGCCATAGGCCACATGGCCCATTGTGGCATTTTTGCAGTCTCCACTGCCCTACATATTTCCTGCCATTACCACTCCAACAAAACCAGAAATGTGGCTACCAGTTTATAGACAGGAATTGCTGAAAACCAGTGGTGGCATTTTAAAAAGGCAGTAACTTTTTCCCTTCCGTGTGTGTGTGTGTGTGTGTGTGTCTTGGTGCTGCTGCTAATTTTCAGCCATGAAGTAGGGAGGTGGGGATTGCTTCCATAAGGGAAGGAATTAGACCCTCTGTCCTATAGACTGACAGGCCTCTATGGTGTGGGAGAGTGCTCTGTCACAACAGTGCACTGACCATAAAGAGTTACCCTAGCCGTTACATCAGTGAGAAACTTGGTGGTAGCTGTTGATTCTCACTAGCCATGCTGCCATTCAATCCCCAGTGGGTTCCAGTGGATATCATGGGACTCCTCTAAATCTAGAAAGATGCTCATCCTTGGAGGCAACAATACAGTGGAAGAGTTCATAGGAGTCTTAACAGTGAGAAAACAAACTTACATATCTGTTTGCTAGGGAATATAAACAATGAAGGAAATTAGCATTTTTATGTTCCACCATCCCTTCCTTTTATTGAATTTCTTACCACACTAAAAGTTTGCCTGTTTCCTTTCTTGTACAGATCAAGTATCTCCAGGAACATAGATAAATGGGACACTTTTCATCACTTTCAAAAGTGTCAGTGATTTGGCATTTGAGTTGCTATGTGTGTTTATGGACACACATGGTCTTATACACAAATATGTAATCAAGCCATCCTTTTTTTATGATCAAACAGTTTCCGTGAAGTTCAGCTAATGAGCCTGCAATAAACTTTTGATCAATGTGGAGAAAACCTTTGAAAAAGTTATTTCCAAGTAGTTTCAGACAAAACAATTAGGTCTCAAGGTCAGATTTAGTATCTTCTTTGCAATGCAACCCCAAGCAAGCTCCATCCCCACAATATCTTGTGATATAATTTCTTTTCAGACCCACTTATGGCTACAGAAGAAATAATCTCAGAGCTGTTACCACAACCACAATGGCACATTTTCTGGATAAAGCAATCACAAGGTTTCTGGGGCTGTATTCATAAAATGGAAAAGCCCAATTCCAAATCTTATAGTAAATGTTAAGAAGCATTATGTGGAGCTGATGTTGACCATGGGAACCGGTTCATATTCACTGCTGCTGAACTAACACCCGCCTCTGAACAGCCAATCTTTCTCTGTTGAAGTACACTCAAGGTATGTGGCTGTCCCCCAGCTTGGAAAAACGACTGGTTTTTCGACAGCAGCTGCCAGAAACCATGTTGGCTGGGGTTTTCTAGGAACTGCAGTTAACAACAACAACAACAACAATTTCATCAAGCTCTGATCTTGCTAGGAAGTTCCCTGTTGTTCTATTTCCTAAATGCCCTTTCTTCATAGTCAGACAACGTGCACTGTTTTCCTTCCTTCATATCAGTCACCAGTACTGTGTGTTTTACATCAAGGACTTTGTTCATTGCCCCTGGACTCTGCAGAAATGTCTATATTTTCTAATCCCCCTCCGGGCAGCAGCTATGCTGGAGACTTGGCTCTGGATTGAAAGTCATGTTGATGCCTGAAGGTGACAAGGGAATGAGCAAGGGTATGACACTCTGCTCTCCTTCACACTCCTTACCCTTCACACTCCTGCCCCCATGGGCTCCAGTGTCAAGCCGTGGAACCAGAAATGAATCAGGTTGAAAGGGTTCAATTTACTTTTTAATTCTCACCTTTCCCGTTCCAAGACTTGTGGCTAGATTCCTTTGCATTTTTCATAGGCACTTTTTATAATGGTGTGATGAAAATATGACAGCTATTAATCTCAACTCCCAGTACAATTAGTTAATTTAAGCAGGGAGAAGGCACCTCCCTCTTTGCTGGCTTATGGCAATCAGTAGTGAGCTCTGCTATAGACAATCTCACTCCAAGTCATACAAAAGTAGGAGGGAGGGGGGGAAGGAAGTTGAAAGAGAGAGAGAGAGAGAGAGAGAATGCCCTTTTTATGTTACCAAAGGCAACTGATGTTTTTTAGCTGGTACAACTCCCAATATGAACAATCAGGCATCATATGAGCAAACACTGATACCCACACTTACTCTTTGCTTTTACTGGCACTTGCCCACTGCTGCTTTTCTTCTTGTCCCCTGCCCTACAACCTAACACAATTCTTAATGCTGTATTAGGATAAAAGCTCTGTAGGTGTTTTATGATTCAAATTTAGAATTTTTAAATAATGAAAAGGACTGATGGAGGGAAGGCATCACCAGGAGATGGATTCACTGTAGCAATTTTGTTCAAAGCACATCTTTTCATCTCTTCCTCAGAACATCGGGTCATATTACAAATAAATTAGAATTACTTGCCAGGCTTGGGAACTAAATGTTGGAAGATGCATCTCCTTCCCTACCAACTTAAGGTCACCAACCAATGCCCTTCTCCAAACAGCACTTCCATCAGAAGTGAGGTTAATTACAGCAAGGTAGAGAGCTTTTTCAGTAATGGTCCAGGGAGGTACTGCTGGTCAATTTTGGCATGGCAGGGGGGGGAGGGGAGACCATGACCTGGTTTTTTTAAATGCAGGCCTTTTTTAAAACATTTGAGTTCCTTAATTCTTAAGCCCTCTGATGTTTAGGGAAGCATTTATCTGTTGGCTACCAATTCTTTAGCTTAGAAAAAAGACAAGTAAGGCGAAAAATGATGGAGCTGTATCAAATTATGTGCACTATGTGGTGTGGAGCAAATGGACATAAAGAAAAATATCTCCTTCTCTCATTATACTAAAATGAGAGCATGTTAAGTGGGTCATCCAATGAAACAGAATGGTGGAACTTTCAGGACAGCTGCCTAAAAAGGGATACCTCACAAAGTACATACTGGAACTATAGAATTTGGTACCACCAGATGTAATGGTGACCACTGGCCTGGATATCTTTAGACACATTCAGGGAGAATAAGGTTATCAATGGCTAATAGTCATACTGTCCATATTAGCTTCTGTATTGAATACAGATGTGTACCATGTGCTGAGGGACATGAGGAGGAGGGTACTATTGCATGTATCTCCTGAGTTTTCAAGTGGCATCTTGTTGGCCAGATTGGGGGCAGAATTCTAGACAAGGTAGAACAGAGATTAGATGAGGGCTCCAGGGTGATATAATTTCTTTTCAGACTCACTTATGGCTACAGAAGAAATAATTGTGTGTTGTGTGTTTAAAGAAATTCTGTCAGCATCCTGCTTGTATAGCATGTGGTGAAACAAAGTCACTCTGTCCAAACCTGGGAGTGTGCCAACAGAACAGAGGCTCATTAAAAAGAAATAGCAGGGCATTTCCAAGGAACTAACCACCTTCAACAAAATTTCAGAATTAAAACCCAAGTCATTCCAAAATTAAGAGGTGTGTTTTAAAGGCTTAAAAGGGAGGAAGATGAAGATAGGCTTAGTAGAGAATAAAACATCAACTTAGCATTGTCCTGTGGATGATCATCCAAAGAACTGGCCTTTAACTGAAGGGCTGACAGTAGACGGCTACTTTCAGCAGTCCAAGTCTGGCTGAAAAATAAAGAACCACAAGAAGGGAGAGGGAGGGAGCCTCATCACTGTCCATTAGTAGTTACTTGCCAACAGAGTAGCACACAAACCAGATCAGTTTTGCTCACTATGAAACATGTCATATTGCCTGTTTAAATGACACTATTTCTAATGAGACAAAACTATGGCATTATGATACGCCAAGATTATATCAGTCTAATGGCTGCACCCTGACTGCATGGGGGAAAAAAATTCATTAAAGACATAGTCCTGCATTGAGGATGTATTGCAGGACTACAAGGGCCAGAGAATATGGCAGCTGTTACGTCAACATAGCAGGAGTGTGCATCTTCACCCAGCATACCTGATGTATAGGATTGCACCAACAGCCATCTTATTCAGGAAATCTTGTCCAGCTTTCCTTTCTTTTCTTTTTTTTAACCCGCAGGACAACATTTCACAAGCATCCCATTCACTTGTTAACATGTTTTGGTTTCTCTTTTCCGGTTTCTGTGGTGCTGTCACTGTCTAAGTTCATACTAGTTATCTCCTCCTTCTGTGTTCTTTGGGGTGGAGACAGGTGTGAGAATTCCTCTTTGAGGACAATGGAACTGATTCCTTGTGAATATGTTACCTGAGAACTCACCTGCTCTCTCCTGAGAACTCCTTGCACAAAATTCTGTCTCTGCCTTTGACATATTAAAATCAAACATATGTGTTTGTTATGTGTATGAAAGGAATTTAGCACAACACTAAACACTGCAGAGCAGTGCACCTGATTTTTAAAAGAACACAATTTAGATCTTGAATATTTGAGATAAATGGTTGATATGGTCCCTCCAATTAAAAAAAGAATGGTAGCAACATGTTTTTGAAGCTGTAGAAAGGAAAAAGAATAAGTGGAGTGCAATTGGCAAGATCTCCCCATCAGACCAGCCCCCATCCTCTCGGGTCCCTAAGTCATATCATTAACCCTGGCCTGTAAAGGTGAAATGAATTCTGTGATTCTGTGTGCATGCTTGCTTATGAATATCACAGAAGCTGCCATCTCTTGACATGATTTTTTTTTAGGGGTCAATATTTCCACCATATAAAATTAAAAGTAGTGATTCATGAACAGGAGAGGGAAGGTGATGCTCAGACCATATGCTGAGAGAACCCAAAATAAATGTCCATGAATTTTGAGACTCAAGACTGCTCTCTTTTGACCCATGCCTCATTGCAAATGTGCAAATAATTTTGCCAGAAATAATTCTAGTTGTACTGTGTAACCTTCACCCCAAATCATAGGACATATCGTTTAAGTTCGCCATTCACGGGAATAGATTTTCATGGAGATCCAAAATCACACAAATAGTGGCACAAATACAGCCAACGATTGGATTGGAGTATCTCCAACAAAACATAGACTGGTGAAGCCCTGCTCTGTGTGCCTTTATTTTGTCACAGATCAGGTTGGGAGGCTAATGAACACATCTGTTCCATACAAAATATGGTCCAGCTAGCCCAATATTGTTAACCGAACTGGGAGTGGCTATCCAGGGTTTCAGGCAGGATTTGTTCCTAGTCTTATTTGGAGATCCCTGGCATTGCCCTGGTACCCTTTCTTTGAAGTGGCAATCATGTCCAGCACTGTATAGCTTCTGAAATGACAGAATTGGGTTTTGTCCTGGCTGGGAAGATAAAGCAGCTAGCTCTGCACTGCACTTGATTTCTTTTTCTGCTGTTGTCAGCTGTAATGTGCTACAATGTGTGTAATATTACATTCTGGAAATTATTCTTGATGACTCTTGTACTGAATAAATGGTGAAGCCTTTGGTAAGATTAGGAGCAGAGCTTGAAATGCAACCATTCAGAGGATTTTTATCACTGGGAAGTAGATCTATTGATGCCTAAAGAATTTTTCCAGCGGCACCCAAGCTCCTTGTGGCAGGAAACTGCACACATTGTTGTACTGTGGCAGCACACATCCCTGAAGAGAAAGTAAGATGAAGCAGCATCAGTTGCAAGGTGGGTGCAGCTTTAGGTTCCTAGCTGGTGCCCCCCCCAAAACACACACACACCTGAAAGGTTGGTCATGTGGCAGCACAGGGCTCCCTGCCTACCTGTGCAACTTTATCTCACCTGCAAACCCCCACACATCACCCAGGAAGAAGAAGACACAACAGCATGGGGAAAGCATACCACAGCCCTTTAAAAAGGCAGTGGTGAAGAAGGAAATGGCTGTTATCATTCTGCCTGCTGTTGCTAGAAGCCCAGCCCTGTACTATATAGATCTGATGGGTTTTTTTTCTCCATTCAGTTCATTGCTCTCAAAGCACTGTTGGAGGTAACCATAAAACTCGTCTGTACTGTGGGAGACTAGTGATTTCCCAGGTGGCTCCTCTCACAGCATCTGGCTTTGAGGACCCCTCAGAGCCCAGCATCTAAATGAGTGAAGAAACAGCAACCCCATACTGTAGAGGCTTTGAAAGTCTCTGGCAGTGGGACACAGGGACTGCAAATGTGGTTGATTCCTTCTTCACCACCACTATTTCATGCTTCTGCAGGTGGGGCAAGGGAGCCATGAAGCTCTCCAGAACAACAAGCCTTTTCCAGACTGAGATGGGGAAGAGAATTTGCTGCCCCTGGCCCCTGAGCTGATCTTTTCATTCAAATAGAAATGACCCAGTATTTTACTGTGAGTGATTCTGTTTTTCTGCAAGTCTCCACCAAAGGGCTGGTTAGTACAGCCATGTCCCCTCTGAGCTGCCTCTAGCTGGCTACTTGAGATTTGTTCTTATTTGTTCTTTTGGATCTGTCTGGGAAAAGTGTCCCTATGAAATATTTAGAAATACTGCTGCGTCTGAGTGAGGGGTGGTGGGTTTGTTTGTTTCATTTTTATTTTGAAAATTTCAAGACAACTGTAGAGAAAACTAGTGGTCGGACTAACGTGTTAGACTGAAAGTGCAAACAGCAGACAAGCAGTAGTACTGTTTGAACATACTACTGCCAAATCCTTACACTAGGTGAAAATTTCTTTTTGAAATGTTGGTTGTTACTTACACTGCCTGTTGCTGTCCAATAGTTAAAGTGGCTCATGACATTCAGAACCATCTGCTCATTGTGTGTGTATTTGGCTATTTATTAAAAAGCCTTTTAATGAAAGCCTATTGCAATCTATCTATTGTAACATTTTATTTTATTGTTAATAGCCCCACAGCACCACGTATAGGATAATGGATGAGACAAATGAAAGTAGCTATAGTATTCCGAAGAGAACCACTACGTTTATTTTGACATAGCATTTGCTACTATCGGCATCACAAATGACAGATGGTAGAACAAGCATAATATAATTATACAGTCTTCAAAGCTGTCCATATGGTCATAAATGCTTGGTTTGTTGGACAGAAGCCTGAAGTTAAAGTCTAGGTTCACTACACCTCTTCTTGTTTTTGTCCAGATTGAGGAGTCTGAATTCATTCCCTCCACCCTGATTATCTGAATACATACCATATGGTCTGACAAGCTATTTCCGTAGCTCCTTTTCATATTGTGATGGAAGCGTCCGGGACACCACTGCATTGTTACAAACAGACTTCAACGTAATTACTCACAGAGAATTATATACATGCTACAGTTCTCTCATTGTATAATCTCAATGGACTATATTGCATGCAAACTTGAAGATGTTTTGGTCACATAATAAGTTTCTTTCACATAGTAACACAAATAGAATCCATCACATCCATAGATTTGAGTGGAATCTTAAATTTCATTAAGCTAAAATGACTTGAATGGCAGAGTCCTCTCTCTTCAGTTCTGCAGCTTCCAGAAGAGTCTGTTCTTTTGTATGGTAATTATTCAATCCCAGCTGAATTCTGGTTTCTGACAGCTGTATATGAGAAGGAAAATGGTTCATTGTGTATGTGTTTCTCAGGATATCACCCACACTGTTGTATATGTTCACTTAGAACAGGCATTTGAACATCTGGTCATCTGAATTGTGTTGGGCTATATCTCCCATCATCCCCCACCATTGTCTGTGATAAGCAAAGATTGATTGGCACTGCCATCCAATAATATCCAAAGAGCCAAATTAATCTCCTTGGCTTAGGGTTCTCGGGCTTTAGATCATTGCCTTCCAATTGGTCCAGTGTCCCTTTTTCTTCAAAAGATCGTTGAGCACTTCAGGTATTTTGACTACATCTGAGTGAGAGTGTTTCCGGGCTCACCCACATAGGGCATTTGCTCCACAAAATATACCTGGTCAATTTCCAAAGTTCCCAGGTTCATTCAGCTGATGTACTGGTACAGACAAGAACAAAATGGTTTTGGGGGGCAATTTCTCAGGCCCTTTTCAGACCCTTAGGGTTTTGTTTTAGTTTTTGCTTAGTTCCCCTTCATCATACTTCCATTTCCAATCTGAAACTCCCCCTCCCCCGCCTTTTAAAGAAATGACCCACCACCTTATGCTATAACAGGGATGTGTGATTTTGTGTGAAAGAATTTCCCCATTTTTAAAAGGTCAAATAAGAGGTGACAGTGGTGGTGCTGGGAGAGGTGTCATGAGGTGGTGGTAGCGCAAAGAACAGAGAGACCCGAAATATCAAATGGGAGTACATGCAGTCGTGAGGAAGGAAACAGGAGAGAAAAGGTGGTGGTAGGAAGCTTCAGCATTAACCGCCCTCCTCATGGGAGGCACATCTCTATGTGCTGCTGCCACTGCCTCTGACACCCATGGGAGGTGTCAGAGGCACTGGCAGCAGCACTTAGAGATGTGTCCAACAGTGAGTTTGCAGATATATGGGATCAGGGTGACCAGTTGCAAATCCCACAAATGAACAATATAAAGGAACCAGAAAATATCAGGAATTACCTTAACAAATGCTCTATCTGGAAGAGCTCTGTGTCAGAGTGGCTGCTGTGTTTCCTGTTTATCCCGGGATAATGTACTACAATGAACTCCCCCTCCCCCATAATTGATATATATGCACAGTTTGCTATGTGTGATGAACAAGTCACTGTCACTGACATCTTTACCTAGTTAGCACCTCTTACCTTGCCATTAGAGCAGCTCAGCCAACCATGGCCAAAAGACACTCACCATCTGTGAGTGCTCCGCATGCTAAGTAGGAATACAACTACACCTTAATATTTGTTCAAATCCTGCTTTAGATGCTGATCCTACAGGTAGACTCTTCTATAAAAATATGCTTGGAAAGTATGCTTTGGCAATATCTATTATCTTCCCGATGCATAAGGGAAAGTACGTAAAACATGACCCAATCAATGAGATAATATGATAGACATGAAAAACAGTGATAATTAAAGCAGGCATTTCTGAATAACTCTGATGTATTGTCAGGATCTGATTAAGTGTAAATCTACCAATCCCAGGTGAAAGCAGATGACGGGCAAATCATGAAACCCAGCATACGTTTGTGAAGAAATTAATGTCAAAGATTGCATAAATTCAAGATTCAGTTGCCACAGCCTTGTCAAAACACCCACCTAGTATTTCAAGAGTGAAAGATGGTATCTCAGGAAAAGTGACTTCATATTATCTGGAGAAAAATAGGGTATACACATGCTATTTTCACTTTAACCCTCCAGCTGCCAGGCCTCCATTAACCTTGTTAATGCTGTTGTTTTCCTGCTTCATTCATTTAGGTGACAAAGTGAGGAAGGTATTCAAACAAGGCAAAAAGATCAAAAAACACTCAAAGGCTAATTCATTTATTAAAGCAAAAAGAACACGGGGAAAACCCCTAAAGACTAATTAACTTATTATAGCATGAAATTTTGTAGAACAGAGCTCACGCCAGAGTCTGCAGAAGCTCCCACTTTAATAAATACATTAACCTATAAGGTACCACAGCACGATTGGTTTTGCAAAAAGCAGGCTAACACAACTAACCCCTTTACTAATTTTGGTAAAAGAAAGCAGTGGTTTGTTTATTGCAAGTCCACAGGTGGCAGTTCAGATACAGAAGTACCATTATATACATTTTCAGGACATGTGAAGACATTTGCCCAGTAAGATGAAGACGTTTTTTTCACAGAGGTAAAGCTGAGGGTAAAATGGAAGGAATTATTCTGAATATTGAAAGTCAAACATTTGGTCATTTTAAAAATGAAATGTGATATCTTCAGTAGAACAGCATTGATTGGATAGCTTTTTATGGATATTTGTTTTCTTTGATCCATTCAGCTTAGTTTCTTAACAATTGCATCATTAGGATTGAGTGTGTATGTATGTGTGATTGTGGAAGGATGTGTAGGCTTTGAGTGGACAGGTCACACAATTAGGATGTTCGAGTTTTTCCTCTCCCTCCATCCTTTTTTTCCCTTCTGCTCTTCTTTTCTTTGATGCAGTCATACAAATATCAATCATTGCTTGCAGGCTTCTGTGCTTCCCCTGCTGTTTTTCCCCCCTCCTTTTTTACTTGGTGTTGCACTGGTGCAAATACAAGCCAGGGACTGAGCAGTTGGTGTAGGGGATAATAAGAGGAGATCGACTTTGAAGGCTAGAGTTGTTGCTATGCAGGATCTGGGGACTGGAGGGAGCTGGACCAGGTAGGCACAATTCATTCTTGCTTTACTGGTTCAAACAGAAGTGTGACTTTGGAGGTGACTGGAGGGGCCTGTCACTCTACTGCACCTACGTAAGCAACAGCAAATAGCCTTGATATTTAAGGTCTACCACATACCCAAAATGTGGGGCCCTCCACAGCTAATGGCCATTTGTCTCCCCTCCCAATCCAATTTGCAGATTGAGAAATACTCAAATCATGTCATAAATCAAGGGATGGAATGTGTCCTGAAGGATTATGGGAGGGTGTGTCCTCATCTGTATGTGCTTTATGTGGGCAAGGAGCAAGTTTGGGAGCTTACACAAACACACACACACACACATTTGGAATAGTTTTGTTTCTTTGCTGTTTATCTGTACCTGTTCCTGAGAGGTATGGGCAGGATTTTCAGAACATAAGAACTTCAGAAATGAAGCTTGTAGATCGTTATTCCCCAAATCCTTCTGCTTACAGCTTTATCTGAGAATTCTTCCAAAGGTTCAAAAAGATCCAGTCCAGTGGATGCAATTAAAATGGAAGGGAGGTGTGATAAGTGAAGTAGCTTCACAAGAGAAAAATAGTTTGAAGCAATATAACTGTATCTCTCATGGCAAGGGAAAAGTAGGAGATCTGTACTTTTTACAGAAAAGTCTGTTATCGCATTATACCACTGTACCGATGTTCAGAAATGCTGATAGGACCAAAGTTCCATGATAAAGAGGTGTTTGAAGATTTCTGTCCATTTCATTATGTGTTTTCTTCTGGAAATACTGGGATGCCACTGCTGAACACTGAGTAAATAATTTTATTTTTATTTATTTATTTTATTGGACTTCTACCCCGCCCATCTAGACCAAAGGTCTACTTTGGGCGGCATTACAAATTTAAAAACAGTAAAAAAACCCAACAAATATATACTATAAATCCAAGATGGCAAAATGTGAATTTAAGATACGGCAGGAGGGAAAGCCTCCCCAAATAGCCAGGTCTTGGCTTTTCTTCTGAATACACCCAGAGAGGGAGCCAGGCGGATCTCCACGGGCAGTTGTTCCAGAGGTGAGGGGCCACTGCCTAGAAGGCCCGGTTCCTCATTCTTTCCTTCCGGACCTCCCTCGGCGTTGGGCCCCTCAGCCGCCCGGCCTGGCTGGAACGAGTGACTCTAGCAGAACTGGGTGGGAGGAGGCGCTCTGCCAGATATCGAGGTCCTAAACCGTTTAGGGCTTTATATATCATCGTTAAGACTTTGAAATCAACGTGGAAGTGAGTGGGCAGCCAATGCAAGGCGGCCAGCATGGGGAAAATATGTTGGTACCTTTTCATCCCTGTAAGAAGTCTGGCCACTGTATTCTGCACCATCTGGAGTTTCCGCGTCAGTCTCAAAGGCAGCCCCACGTAGAGCGCATTACAGTAGTCTAATCTCGAGACTACGAGCGCATGGACCAAAGTGGTGAGCGCCCCCACATCAAGATAGGGGAGCAGCTGGGCAATCCGCCGAAGATGGAAGTGTGCGGAACAGACCACTGACGCCACCTGGGTTTCCATGGTGAGCGCCGGGTCCAGATGTACACCCAAACTGCGAACCTCACTCTTGGTGGTAAGAGTTACCCCCCCCCCCCAAAAGAGAGGGAGTTTCCCAAACCACTGATGCCTGGGGCACCCATCCTCAGGACCTCCGTCTTGCCCGGGTTCAGCCTCAGCTCCATTCTCCTGCATCCATTGCTGAACGGCCTCCAGGCAGCACTCAAGGGACGAAACAGCATCCACTGTTGTTGGAAAAAAGGAGATGTAGAGCTGAGTATCATCAGCGTACTGATGGCACGAAGCCCCACATCCACTGATGACCTCCCAGCGGCCTCATATAGATGTTAAACAGCATTGGAGAGATGATCGAGCCCTGCGGAACCCCACAATTTGAGGCTCCATGGGGCCGAGAAACTCTCTCCAATCTGCACTCTCTGGGGATGGTCCTCCAAGAAGGAACGGAGCCAGGCAAGAGCCAGGCCACCAATTCCCAACTCAGAGAGCCTCCCCAGGAGGATACCGTGGTCGACGGTATCAAAGGCGGCTGAGATATCGAGGAGGACCAGCAGAGACATTTTGCCCCTGTCGGCCTCCCTCAATAGGTCATCAAACAGGGCAACCAATGCCGTTTCCGTGCCGTGACACGGCCTGAAGCCCGACTAGAATGGATCCAGGGCATTGGTTTCATCCAGAGCCTGCAACTGATCGGCCCACCACCCTCTCAACTACCTTGCTAAGGAAAGAAACATTGGCGACGGGCCTATAATTACCAATATTGTCCGCCGGCAAACTCGATTTCTTCCTAATGGGCCTAATGAGTGTCTCCTTGAGGGCAAGGGGAACCTTGCCCTCCCCGGAGAGACCCATTAATTATTGCCGTAGCCCATTCAGATGTTATAGGCCTGGCTGCTTTGATTAGCCAGGCCGGGCAAGGGTCAAGGGAGGAGGTGGTGGCGCAACAGCGATCAAACACTCTGTCCACCATGTCTGACGTCACAGGCTGAAAAGTGGTTAAATCTCATCGGGCAAGACGGAGCACTGGACGTCTCTGCTCAATCCACTGTTTTCAAATAGGGGGTAAGATCCCGGCAGATGGCCTCCAAATAATAAACACCTCTGTTGCTTTCAGTTATCTAGAATGAATAGAATTTAATGCCATCTACTGAATTCCCCATCGGAACACTTTTTAAAAAAAAATAAGGATGTTTGTCTACTCGGGATAAGGCTTGAATACCAAATTAGCCTACTTCAGAAGGATTTTCTTTCTCTCCTCATGAGCAGTGCATCATACTGGCCACAAATTCATTTAGGATTGTGGCTCTGGTGTTCTGAAAACAAAAAAAATAGCAACTTGGAAAACCAACGCTCTGTGTATGTCTCAATGAATGATTTGCATTTATTTACATTCATAATCTTGCATTCATTTTATTACAGCTGATTACCTGAGCAACCCTCTTTTTCATTTCAAACGGCTTGTTTCTTCTTTATTAAAGTTCATCGAAGTAGTCAAATGCAATAAATGCTTTGAAAATGCGTTGGCTGTGTTACAACATTACTCCTACCCACATACCTGGCTCTCTCAGACTCCAGGATGAGCTTCAAGAATGGACCACCCAATACCTGCTTGTTGCACCACTGAATTTAATCTCTCTGATGGTGTTGTAACCAACTGTTAGTAGAAAAGAGGATTTGTCAAGGCCAATTTCACAGAGGTTCCCATTTTTCGACTGCCAAGCTTGTTCCATCTCAGTTCTGTGTCGGTTTTTGTAAATCTATATGCATTTTTTTCTGTTCATTTTTAACTTACTGTGTGATTTCTATATGCCAATTTTGTGAGTGTACATCTATGCATGTGCACGCATGTGCACACATGCCCACATGTGTCCAAACTAATTTTCTTGTGACACACAATGTGTTGCAAGCTTGAAAATGTACCGATTTCCAACAGCAAATTACAGAACTGGCTTTGTGCACTCAGTTCTGGGAAGTGTTGACTGGATCAATAATTTTTTTTAAAAAATGGAGTGAATTTCTCACACATTCCTATTTGTACAAGGATAATGCACTCTATGGGGAAATTTTTACTAGTTGGTGTTAGCAAGTTGCTAAACTGCAGCACCTGAATACACCTGAAGGCAAAATAGAGGACACAAAAATCTAAAACAATTATTTCAAACACAATACGACTATGTCACTGAAATAATGACAGTATTTATCATGAATGGAGAGTTGGCATAAAGACATTATGAGCCCAGGTTGAGCCCTTTTTTGGGAGAAAGGGGATATAAATAAACTGAATGCATAAACAAATGAACAAATGAATGTGCACTAACTTAGAGAAATGCGTAAAACAAACCAAATAACATTATTTGTGGATTTCTGAAGTGACCACTGGGCAGATCAGGGAGCCAAGAGACAAGGATCCCCTGTGTTAAACCTTCATTCATGCATCAACATTGGGGTCCCCTTATCAGGAGAAAGATGGCCTATAAATAAAACAAACAAAGAAGAAAGAAATGTGGGGGAAAGGGAGACAAAAATTCAGGAATTCAAAGAAAATGTGTTCTTTGCTTTAGAAATAAAACCTTCCTTGCCTTTCTTGGTTCAAAGTCCACAGATCAAATCATCAAAGTCTGATGGCCAGAGCACCACTGATTTTAGATCCAGGGTACAGGAAGAATGGAGGCAGGGAGAACAAGTGGGAAAGGATAAAACAACAAGTTCCGGGCATTACTCTTGTAAGAAGGAATCAAAGATGAATTGGCCCATTGCCCATTTTAAGCTCCTCACTCCCTTCCTGGCAACTGCCTTAGGAAACCAGTAGGGTCTTTCTCCTGGTGCCTGAGGGGAAAAAAGGGAAAAATAAAAATAAAGCATAGCTTTCAGCTCTGCAGACTGCCAGTAAGATTTTTCTGCCCTGCCTGAACCATTCAGTCTGGCCTTGTCATTTGCATTCCCATTTGCAGGAGTGGGCTCCTCACAAAAAACTGGAAACACACAAATATATCACTACAGACCTGGACAAGCATGATGTCAAAGTGTCACCAAAGGGGTGCAGGGTGGCATGGACCAGGTCAAAGGCTTCATACGCATCCCTGGGCCATGGGCATTGACAAACAAAACAAAAATATACCTTGTTGGCAGCAGTAGTGAGGATTTGCAAGTGAAAACATAACTTTGCCTCGCTTGAACAAAAAACGGATCTAAAGGCATTTGTATTTCTAACACAGTGGCAGATTATCTGAGCTGTCTCATTGGACTCTTTAACCGTAACAACATGTATGGGACAATGCAAAATGAATTCACAGTGACTTTGGGTGCTGCACATGACACAAGGCCTGGTGCGCTTCTAAAATGGCACCAATGCACACTTTAAAAAACTGCACCAGGGCTTCTGTCATCAGCTGGCCCGTGCTGGGAGGCTTTGGGGGGGGAAATGGAGCTGCTGGAACTGCTCCTCAGACAAAAATTGCATTGCTGCCTAAGGCTTCCCTGCCACCTCAGCACTGGCTGACTGGTGGGTAACATTGTACTTGCTGGGGGCAGAGAGCAGCGCATGTCAAGCCGGTGGACTGCTGCCCCCAGCCCTGGTGCTATCAGAAGCAGCGGGAAGCCTCACCAGTCCACATAGGCTGGTGGTTTGCTCCGCATTTTGATTCAATGCAAGGAATTGCATTAAAGCAGGGATATGCAAAAGAGGCAGAAACCTCTGTGCTGCAAGGTCAGAAGACCAGCAGTCGTAAGATCGAATCCACGCGACTGAGTGAGCTCCCGTCGCTTGTCCCAGCTCCCGCCAACCTAGCAGTTCGAAAGCATGCAAATACGAGTAGATAAATAGGTACCCACCTCGGTGGGAAGGTAACGGCGTTCCGTGTCTAGTCACGCTGGCCACGTGACCACGGAAACTGTCTACGGACAAAACGCTGGCTCTATGGGTTGGAAACGGAGATGAGCACCACCCCCTAGAGTCGGACACGACTGGACAAATTGTCAAGGGGAACCTTTACCTTTACCCTCAGATAACCCAGAGTAAAAAGCTTACTGCAGATTATCTGAAATGTGTAGTTCCTGTCCTTGGCAGCTTCTCCAGACCAGGCTTCCATTCCTCTACCCTGTTCCCTCCTAAACCTCTGGAGAGAAAAATCTTTTATGTTCCTTCCCATTCTCAAACCTGCCTAACCCTGCTCATTTTTCCACTCCTTGCTCCAACTACTTTCAGCTGTCCAGTGGTTTTCTTAAAATGTCTAGATAAGCAGCTTCGGTGAGGGAGGCTAAAACTACCAGCTTGCCTCATACACCTCAACGTGGCATCTGTGTGGCTTGGCAACTGTGCAAAGCTGTCCATGGATGCCGGCACTCAGTTCCCAGGAACCCAGCTACTGGTAGTGGTTCAGAGCAAGAAGGAGAGGAAGCTCTGTGTTGTGCAGAGAGAAAAGAAAGCACAGCTCTGTGGCGGTTGGTGTTCTCTTTTAAAGACTACTTGAAAATATTATTATTATTATTATTATTATTATTATTATTATTATTATTATTATTATTATTATTATTATTATTATTATATTATTATTTATTTATTTCATTTATACCCCGCCTATCTGGTCTTGCGACCACTCTAGGCGGCTTCCAAACAACATAAAACAACAGATAAAATCACAAAATTATTACAAAAACAATTTCCATAACAATTATAAAACAAAAAATAAAGATAAATAGAAAAGATAAAAAGATCAGGTATTGACTGGAGGAAGGCCTGTATAAACATCCATGTTTTTAATTAATTTTTTAAAGATACCCAGCGTAGGGGCGGCACGAATCTCCGGAGGAAGATTATTCCAGAGGCGAGGAGCCACCGCCGAGAAGGCCCGATTTCTTGTTCATTTAGATAGCCATTTAGATACGTATGTTACAAATTTACTTTGAAAGTATGCACCTCTACATTTATTTGCCTTCAAAACACCTGTTTCTAAATACATTTTCCCTTGAAAAATGCATTTTAAAAGCTATTTTGATAGCTTTCTACTGAGGACTGCACCAAAGCAAAGTGCTTATATGCCACTCCACAGTGCTTAAGGCATTCTCTGAGTGGTTTACAATTTACAGTGGAGTCTCGACTTTCGTACGGCTCCACTTACGGAATTTTCGACTTTCGTAACTTCTCCGGCCGCAAAGTTTCCAATCGACTTGTGGCCGGAGAATCGACCTACGGACCGGAAGGGGGAGGTGGGGAAAGCGCCAAATTCAAATTTGGCGCTTTCCCCACCTCCCCCTTCCAGTCCGTAGGCCGCCGATCTGCCTCCAGATGCCTTCCAGGGATTCTCCGCCGCCATGGGAGGCATCTCGGAGGTCCCCCCCCGCCGCCGATCGTGCTTCGGAGGCACTATCGGCGGGGGTGGGGGACCTCCGAGAGGCCTCCCATGGCGGCAGGGAAAGGCATCCGGAGGTCCCCCGCTGCAGCCGCTGCTGCTGGGAGGTGCGCCGCGCCGGGCGAGTAGATAAATAGCCCTCCCCTGGTAGGCCCGGTCTACCAGGTTTTCCCGGGCAGTAGACCGGGCCTACCGAAGGAAGCCCTCCCCTGGTAGGCCCGGTCCACCCTGGGAAAGCCTGCGTCGGCGGGGGCGGGGGACCTCCGAGAGGCCTCCGGCAGCGGCGCCGAAGCCCTCGGAGGGCCTCGGGCAGCGGCAATGGCGGCGGCGGGGGACCCCCTGGAAGGCTTCAGAAAGGTAAGTTTTAAATTTTTTTACAGTACTGTAATTTATTTTAATTGTGTGTGTGTGGGGGGGGGGGTTCTTGGGCCAGAACGGATTAATGGGTTTTCAGTGCATTCCTATGGGAAATGCATTTTGACCTACGGACATTTCGACCTACGGAAACCGTTCCAATACAGATTAATTCCGTAGGTCGAGGGTCCATTGTAATTATTCTGGCTACACATTGTTGCCCCCACACCCAGGCAAACTGGGTGCTCAGTTTACCAGCTCAGAAGGATGGAAGGTTGAGGGAACCTCAAGCCAACTACCTGGGACAGAACCCAGCTTGTGAGCAGAATTTTGGCTGCAGTACTGCAGTTTAACCACTGTGCCACGAGGGCCTTGTGGTGCAGATAGTTCTAGAAGGCAAAACTGGAGAGAGAAGAGTAGAATACAATATGGTGGGCTGAGAGGAGGGACAAGAGGTAAATATTGGACAATTCAGAAAGAAAACGCTGAACTAAAATTTGTCGCACTACGGCCTTCGGCAAGAAGAAGAGAATGGTAAACCACTTTTTGGATGTAGTGTGTGATGCAAATCCATTAGTTTTTCGATCCAATTCTTCTAATTCATTTTGAGTCCAATCTATTATTCCAGCTGGGTATCTAATTACTGGAACTGCTCATGTGTTTATGACTTTGATTGTATTTCCACCATTTAATTATGATTTTAAGATTTTCTGAAGTCTTTTGATATGTTCCTTTTCTGTCAGTTCTTTAACTTTCGTGTGCATGATGTTATCTGCTTCGATGATGATGATGATAATGGCTTTGGAATGACCTGGCAAGTAAATTCTGAGCCATATTATGTTCATTTTTAGGCATCTCACCTGCTGAAACCTAGAAATATTTCAGGGTAGATCTTCTCCCATGGTGTTAATGGTATCTTTCTACTTTAAGGATAACTACGCATACTTGCAAACAAAGTAGCTGTGCTGACAGAAATTTAAGTTTAGCTTTTCTTACCATGGCTCTGGTCTCCTAACTTGGTTTGATTCAGGGCTGGGGAAGCTGGAGCCCTACAGATATAGCTGAACACCAGTTCCCAACATTACCCAAAGTGTTCATCACCATCTCACCTGAAAGACCAGCGGCTTTCCAACAGGATTGGATGTCACTTCTAATAGCGATGGATGCAGGTCAGATAGATGGATGGAATTTTGAGTGGCTACTATTTGAGCAGTTCCTCAACTAGATGGCAAGAATTTTATGCACAACCCTACCTGAGACTAAACTTAATATTTAACCTCATGGTGCAGTGATTAAACTGCAGTAGTGCAGCCAAGATTCTGCTCACTACTCGAGTTTTATCCCAACAGGCTTCCATCCTTCTGATATCAGTAAATGGAGTGTGCAGTGTGCTGGGGGGCGCGGGGGCAGGAGGAAACAATATGTAGCAATTGGAATAGGTTGCATCCAACAATTTTGGAGATAGACAAAGCTAGAACTGAAGTAGAAGAGGGAGGTCTAAACAAAGCAGAAGGCAGACAGCTTCACCCAGGCCATTGATGGTCAAACAGGAATCAAGGCTATAGGAAACACAATGGAGAGAAACAACAGATGGTGGCATTTGAATAAGCAAAGTGGTAAAGAACCAACATCATTATACAGTGCTCATTCAGGGAACAAAGTCATCTTTGGCACACAATAAATGCTACCCGTGTCAACACATTTCATTATATCCAGAGAAAGGAGAAGTTACTATTTGGGGCTACAGCACCCAGAATGCTCCAGCCAACATGGACATTCACCATGTTGGCTGAGAGTCTTCTGACAGCTGAAGTCCAAGAACATAATTTTGCTCTTCTTGCTTGTGTTAGCATCTGCCCAGCTGCCTGTAGAAGAGTTTGTTAGCAAGCTCCATAGTTTTATATGTAGGATAGAAATGCTAACAGACTGTTTACCCTGTCCGTGCAAAATATTATTCTCCTGAAGGACTCTATATTAAATGTGAAACAGGTAGAACTGAAAGTACTGCAATAACTAGCATAGATGATAACGATGCACAGTAATTGGCAAAACAATAATAGTGTTGTAATTAAGTAGCTAGCAGTGTTGTCGGTTGCTTTGAAAGCTATCAAGCCATTTCCCCAGCTCATTAACTTTATTTAGACATGATTAGCTGTTTCAGAATTTCTGCATATAGCAGTCCTATGGCACTATATGGTACACTATTGTTGACGGCTGACACATTTGTCTGTATCCTGCATTGTTCATGTGGCCCAAGGCTCTGCACAAGCAGTCAGATGTTCTTACTTGCTTGCCACTTGTTTTCTTTTGTTTGTTTGAAAGTGTTTGTATTTTTCTTGGAGATGTTTTTCCTTTCTGGAATCTAAATTGCTTCTTAATCCTCACACATCCTTTTATTCCATCATAATGATGAAAATCAAGATCTAGTTCTG
Source organism: Intellagama lesueurii (assembly GCA_037013535.1). Taxonomy (NCBI): domain Eukaryota; kingdom Metazoa; phylum Chordata; class Lepidosauria; order Squamata; family Agamidae; genus Intellagama; species Intellagama lesueurii. The sequence continues at coordinate 92,809,401 of JBAJHW010000003.1, read as the reverse complement.
TAGCTGACATACTAATTGAACAAGATGACACACTCTAGACAACTACTCTCACGTGTTAGCATTTCTCCTTGATTGCTTTCTGGGATTGTTGTTGATTAATGAATATTAATTTGCATAGACAACGCAGAGGAAATTACTCTGAAAGTTCAGCATAGAATGTACAACAGAGTTATTACAGCTGGGCCTCCAAACTATACTGACATTCTAATGTTGGGGGGAAATCACAACAAAACACACCTGATAAATTTCTCTAATTGGAATTCTTAACATTTCTACACTTGTTTCATCTTTGAAATTTTCTCAGATTTCACTTCAGGCAAAAATTGGAGGTAGTACTGGTGAAAAATTCCTTTTCAACTTTTTTTTTTTTACATCTCTCTCTGAAAACACTGGGACTGAAACTCAATTAGTACTAAGGAAGGCCCCCTGCTCATTTAATTAGCAGCAGCCATCTGGTAACCCTTTCGAGTCTGACCAATATATAATTCTGGAGCTCTTTTTGCTCAGGCCTCTCTTGTCTGCTGGTATGAGGATTTGTAAAAATGGTTCCTAGAAAGAGTTGGTCTTTCCATTCTCTCCCTTCTTATTGCATCTGTGGATCAGAATCTCCAGTGAGAACCTTTGGTGTGTGTGGTAGGGAGTGAAGATACTTATTCTGGAAAATACCTGAGTGTTGCCTTCTATATATGTTTCAGTTGTAACAAGTAGCATTTTCCCAAGATATTCTCAAGAGCAATATTTGATGTTCTGGTTGGCAGATATAGTAAATAAAAAGTAGTTGCCTAGTGCTTCTCAGTCTCTTGATATAAGTTATAGTTTTCATAGATTGATTTAGCTGCACATTGACTAATTTTATGCAGAAAGGCTTTTCCCAAAATAGCTGTATAAGGAATTGCACACTTTGTTCCAAAAATCCAAGTATTTCTGGTCTTTCTTTATTCGTAGCAGAGCTTTGCAAAATTCAACATCTTGGCAGCACAAGAAAAATAGGCAAAATCAAAACCAATTAAAATGTCAGAACAATCAAAGTATTTTTGACCAGAAGCGGTCAGAGCTTGCGATGTGTGGAGAAACTTTTCCTTGAATTCAGCCACTGTCCAGGGGATTGGCGTCCATGAAATGGGTGGGTTTGGTGCTGCTCCAGTGCCACACTTCTGGAACTATAGTTATGGTATGGTCTTTGTAAGTAAGGAACAATTCACATTTTGGATGATAAAGGACAGCATCACGGTAACTTCACATTTCTCTACTGTTGCATTTTTATGCAGAATTATGCCATTGGGGTGGTTCTTATTTAAAAGATTTTTAAACATATAGGTGTGTTTATATATACTCTTGAATGTCACTGACAGAAGTTTCAAAATACTTAGGATACTTCCTCAGGCAGAAACTAAAATGTTTTATATTTCTCAAACACACCTTACAATGTTTGAAAAGGGGACTTTTTTGTTTGTTTGTTTGTTTTGACTAATTGTCCAAACACATAGACTGAAATCCAGTAGTAAGTCCCAACTAGGCTCGTTGAATCAATGGAACTTGCAGAGGGGTTGACTCACCCAATCCCCACTGACTCAATGGGTGTACTCTAGTTGTGACTTACTACTGGATTTCAGCCATAGGGTGCTTCCAGACGAGGCCTTTACCATGCAGTTGCCCAGTCTTATTCATGGAATTTAACAGGCTATCCAGATGCAAATTGTCTTCCATTTGTAATTCTCCTTTGTTTTCAAACAGCTTTTTCTCTTGCACCCTCACAACCTAAAAGGAAGGGATGCCAGAACAGTTTTCACATGGCTTTTGATTGGTGATGTTAGGAATCGTCCACTGGAAAGTTACGGAGCAGAACAAGCCCCCCTTTTGATCAAATGATGGGCAGCAGTGGTGAAGTCGTAGTGAATAGTTTCCCTTTTATAGTCCTTTCCAATTTTTAATCCAAGGAAGGGAAGATTTTCACAGGTAGCCAGGAACTTCAGTAACACAAGCTGCATTTATGGGGAAAATATTGATCAATAGGCCTGTCAACATAAGATCAGGATACTTTTTTTAAAAGAAATGAACAATCACAATGGAATGGAAGAAGGCTGGATAGAGCTCAGCTAAATAGAGTAATGTTTGTGTTCCCAACAGTGGCTGATGTATGTGTACTTCTTCATGTATAGAACATTATGTGTTCCAAAGAGATTGATTGTTGTCCTGTATTAGGATTCAAGGCCAGCCTTTCATCACTCAAGATAATAAGTTCCTGTGGGGCTTTGGATGGACAGGATGGAAGCATAAAGATTGGTCTCTGATGTGTTCAGCATTCCACAGTATTTCAATCCTATACATGAGTACCAGATTGCTGAATCTGAGTTACTTTTCAAAGCTATTTTTATAGCTATACTGTGAGATGGGAGCAAAATTGATTTATTGATTTCAAATATTGTATACTTTTATTTTTAAATGTACATTGTGCTTAGTAGCATGACAGTGGGCACTGACAGCAATTATTTGGTCACCTCCATGATGCTGTTTGAGTGTGCCAGGAATGCAAAAGGTGATGTTCTGAGCAGTATTGTGTCAATGAACATTTTACTTGAATGGCATTTAACAAAAGTCCATTCTGGTAAACTGAATTGCTACAAAATAGGGATGTAGAAAATACCCACAGACCAGACGAAATACTGTGCACCTAAGATAAATTGTGCAAGCAGTTTTGGCATTGTCTGTCATATGCCCTCACACACAACTAAATGCATAACAGAGTGTGTGACTTGGGTACATTTAAGCACACAATAACCAGGCACAATGATTGCACACCCCAGTTAGACAATTTTGGAGTTACATTGTAGAAACCCAATAGAATTTCGGGCACTAAATTCTTCCTTCTCATCAGTTTAGATTGTCTTGACTTGACAACACACTTCTAAAGGAATTTTCAAGGCCTGCAGGGTTCCTTGCCTCCAGATAAGAGCAAGGCAAGGAGCGTTTGGTTTTTTTTTTTTTCCATCAAGTTTTCCGTTGCACAAAATCTCTCTTCAAAACTAGTGGACTTTCCCTTTGGAAAGCAAGGTGTGAACACACAGAAAGAGCTAGCACAATAGGATGGCTAATAGAAGAGATACCAATACAATGGTGTAATGTTTCTAATATTTCTTTCAGATTCCATGCGACAAGGGAGCAAGTATGCATCATGAGTATTAGTTGTGTTAAAGCATTATTCTGCATTTTAATAGTGAACATTATATATAGCATGGCTGTCCCATGGATAAGGGGGTCCCACTGTAATTATCTGCTATCAAGTCAATTCTGACTTATGGTGACCCTTTTCAGGAATTTCTGGGTAGAGAATACTCAAAAGTGGTTTACCATTCCCTTCTTCTAGGGGTGCACTGGAACTGTGCAGCTTGCCCAATATTTATTTATTTATTTAAAATATTTTTTACCTCACCTTTCTCCTTAAAAAGGACCCAAGGCGGCTTACCTTACGGAAAGACAATATGTAAAGCTGAAGGCAATGAATATACAATGGTGGTTTACATCATTCAAAGATAACATTAAAGTTAAAAACAATATGTATACAAATATTTAAAAGGAACAAACAAAAAGCACTCTGAGAAATGGAAAACACAAGTAGTACTAAAACCCCAGTCAAAGCAGTAATGCACAGTAATCCAAGGCCACACAGACTGGTTTTACTCACAGGATTCCCAACCTCTGACTCCACAGCCAGATACCTAAACCACCAAGCGATCCAGCCAGCAATTTCTAGGGCCTAGACAATCTCAAAATGAAGATAGGATATCCAGATGGAGAAGTATGGTGGAAGTTAACATTTCTGCATTTGGTTGAAGCAGGCTGTTGTTATGCTGAAGAAAACTTTGCTGCTTTTCTTGCCTCCCCTTTCCTCTCCCCAAAATGCTTTGGCATGTTTCTCAGAAATTCCTTATAAATCATAAGGTGACCCAGGATATACATTTGTGAGCATAGCCACATTATTTGATGCTGTGAAATATGTTATGACAAGCACTCTCTGATACTCCCACATACTCACATGACATGACCTAATAAAATCCAGCTTTGAAGATTACTAAGTCCTTACCGTCTGATTAATGTTGTCTGAGAGAAAAAAGATCAATTCCCACTTGAAATTGCTCAGAATTCCTAAATGAATTGCAAGGGGATTGGAGATACTGTTCATTCACCTTAGGGCAAGTGCTTTTTAGAATAGGAAACAAATCACTTTGCTTCTTTCCTATAGAAATCAGGAGAGCAACAACACAAGCCATATTTTTAATGCTTTCTAAAGAGTGTTAAAGTCAAGAGCAAGTTTCTCACAGTGCTACTGGGGGAAAAAAACCATTTGAGCTGAGGAACTAAAATGTGCATACAGGAGGGCCCTCTCATCTGCGGAATCAGCATCTGCTGATTCACTTATTCACAGTCTGAAAATATTAAAAAAAATTAAAAGAAAAATCCTAGAAATATATATTTCTAAAGATGAATTTATAAAAAATGGCCATTAGAGAGAGTCAGAGATCATGCTATGTATATAGCGATCACTAGAAAAATATATTTCCATTACATCATTATCAGGACTGTCCATTAGAGGGAGTCAGAGAACATGCTATGTATAGCGTTTGCTATAGTCCACGTTTTTCAGCATCTGCGGGGGCTTGGTACCAATCCCCCATGGATACAGGAGTTCTACCATATATGCAAAAAGCATTCAAAGAGGAAATCAACAGCTTGCAGTTTTTTAAAAACTTGTGTAATTTTAAAAAAGATTTATTTAAAATAACATCAAAAAAATATTAACTCCTTCATCCCATTTTTAGACATTTGCCATGCCTTTTTCTAAGATTTGTGGCAATCTATAACATAGTGTAGGGGATTGGGAGCATGTTGGGACAGAGGAGACTTGGGTTCAGGTCCCTGCTCAGGAACTCACTTGGGGGAAGGCATGCTACCACAAAACTACCCCTTAAATATGTCACATAATGTGGAAACCCTACTAGGATTGTCATAAGCAGAAGTGACTTGATGACACATATAAATTTCACCTAAAGGAAAAATCAGGAAAAGGCTGTGTGGTCCCCAAAACAATAAAATGCAGCGACAGACGATACCTTTATTGGACCAATAAAGAAATAAAACCCAGAAAACAAAACAAAACAAAAAGCTGCCATCTAAGAAGCCTAATCTGGCCCAACAACAACCATGAGACTTTGGGACTTCAATAAAAGCATATAATTCAGGCACCACCCACAAAAAGTTGGTGTACAGCCTGAAAATGAATTATCATTGAAAGCTCCCTGTTTGTTTTTTGTTTTTTTGTTCTGGTTTTATATCTTTAGTGGTCCAATAAAGATATCATCTGTTCCTGCAAATTTTATCTATTTATTGATGCCATTAGGAATTCCATTTGAAATGCAAATAGCAGCTTAGGAAGGATAGCATTGCCAACAGGATGTCAAGGAAAGAATGAGATATTTTCACCTCACCTTTCTACAGTCCCAAGGCTACTACACCTCCCTGATTCTGTTAATTTACTGTATAAAAATATGCACTGATACCACTGACAGAGTTTAGAGATGTTCTTTTGGGGATATTCTAGCTGTCAGAGTTCCCGAGGCAGCAGCATGGCCATCTAATCCAAAAAGGTCATGTTTCCAAGGTTTGAGCCTTCATAGAAATAACAGGACAGCATATCTGGCACTTCTAACAGCGAACACAATCAAAGAGTAAAACCCTGCAAAAAGTAAACAATAAGCATAAATTCGAAAAACAGAAAAAAACCCACAACCAATTCACGAAGGACAGTAGCATATGAAAACTACATGGACTCAATGGAAAACATTCTGAAGCAGCCACAGTTTAGCCAGACATCTATAAGAAGGAGTGTCAGAAAACCTCCTGAGGGGAAGACATTGTATAAATACAAAGTGTGAAGCTCAGCAATGTGGAATGCTGCTAATATTGGGTTTATCAGGAAGTAAAAAAGGCAGACAGTGAAACAGGGACAGGGAAATGGGAAATATTAAGGACTGTTAATGAAGCTTCTCAATTGTCGGACAACAAATATCCTAATTTAAGGTTGATTACTCCATTAGCTCACATTAATCCTCAAAAGATCTGCAGCTTTCTCCATTTAGTACAATAGCGATTAATAACATACTTATACTAATAGTATAATCATAGTGATTAATATGTGAGGATGGAATAGAAAGTAAAGGCTTAAACTGAAGAAACAAAAAGGGAGTTGGAGCCTGTCATTAAAGAAACCCTATCTAAAAAAAGGAAGCAATGGCTGAAATCCTGTTGCACTGGTCCATTTGTGCAACAGAGATAGTGTCATCAAAAGCTTTAAATTGCTGCTGATTACAGGCAAATCTGTCTTGATTGAAGGTTGTTTCAGGATGCATGCAACTTGTACCCATTTCAGTGAAGTAATGCAGAGCCCAAAATCACCAAAGGAAGCCTTTAATCATTGAAAATTTGCTGCTGCTGAGGTCATCACCACTTCACATGCAGAGCTGCGCAAGAGGATTTTGGCCAATCTATGAGCCAAATATTTGAATGGCACGTCCCCCCCTCCCTAGCAGATATATAGTCAATGATTAGGTGAAAGTATAAGTGATAGCAAAGAAATATTACATAATGCCCGGTAGATGGGGAGAGAGAGCGATCTGGAAGAATTCATTTGAAAAATGATAGTTAAAGGTGTCAGTTAGGAAGCTAGTAAGAGAAAGAGAAGATTTAGGTGAAAGGTTGGTGGTTATTATACCTCTTGAATGGATAATTCGCTGAAAACCTGTTGAACAACTGATGGCTAGTGACATCATCAGTTGCTGTGCGTTTTGCAGGAAGTAAAAACTATTGATTTTCCCATGAAGATTTCAGACTCCTTTGAGATCCTTTTCATCATAGGAAAGCCATTGGGGGCTGTGGGATGGGGAAGACATCTTTGATTTCCAAAAATTGCTTCTGCCTGTAAAATCTTCCCAGCAGTAATGATTTTTGGAAATTAAAGATCTTTCCCATTTCTTGTGCCCCCTGCAATGACTTTCCTATTAAAAAAAAAAAAAGGGATCCCAATGGACCTTCAGAAGGGAATGGGAAATTTTTTAAATTTCCAAAAAAGTCACTGTGGCAGGTGGCATCATCAGCTTTACGTATCATAAGTTGCACAACAGGATTTCGGCCAGGGTGTTTGTTTATTGGATAGAACCATTGCTGCTTTTTTTTTTAATGTTGGCAGGATTTGTGTACCTGTAAGTCAAAAACAAAAACAATTATGAACATAATTGACCAGATAGGCGGGATATAAATGAAATAAATAAATAAATAAATAAATTAAAAATATAACTTTTCAAAGCTTCGCATATCTGTACCAAATCATAAACAACAAATTTGTTTCTCAGAAGTGCCCAAACATTCTGTAAAGATTTGAATAAAGGAGGTTTGAATGATTCAACAGATAAATTTGAGAGACAGGTTGTAAGATCTTTCCTAATTATGTTACATTTGGGTTTTAGAAATATATAACTTTATTCATGTATAAAAATCTCAGAACTGCAAGAAATCAGGTTGTACATCTTCTTCAATCCCTTGTGGGTTCTACCTTTGAACCAATGACTTCTTTCTCTGTAGCTGGTGAAACTGTGACCATAAATACAGATTCCCAAATGTTCTCTCACCAGTCTCCCATTTAGATATCATTAGTTTCTGTGCAACTTCAACACCAAGCAATTGCGTGTAAACAAATTTCTTTACAAAAATAATTGATGTCTTTCCTCGTCAAATCAAAGTGCAATTATTTTCCATGTCACAGAAAGTGGATATAGTGGAGTAGAATTTGCAATGCAAACAAGCCAGCACTGTGTGTGGGAAAGCTGGTTAGGGGCATCCCTTTATTAACACTGTGTCTACTTGAAAAGAAAGAGAAAGCAGCAAGAGCCTAAACAGTTAGAAACTAGACTTGAAAAATTGCTGGATAAACACAAAGAACAATTATAGTACAGCACAGAAAATATAAAAACAATTAGGATCTCGGCAGAGAGAGAGAGAGAGAGAGAGAGATTCAAAAAGCTTTTAAAATTACTAGTAAATCTTTGCTTTATTGAAACAAACATAGAAACAAACACTGGAAAGTGTTTGGAAAAGTCAATGGGTCCAAAATGCGGTAGCCAGGTTTTGCCTTACTGCTTTAAATGTGTTTTTAGTCTTGCTCTTGTTTACTGTATTTTAGTTTGGTATTCCTTTGATCCTTTTTAGTATTTGTATACTTACTGTTTTTAGCTTTAAATATTGACTTTTAATGATGTAAACCACCTTGGGTCCTTCTTAAGGTGGGGTAAAAATATTTTACATAAATAAATAATGTGTGAATATATGCTGTATTTGGGGTCGGGATGGTATTGAAGAACTGGATTATTTGATACAGCCTATATATATATATAGGATAGGATACAGCCCTTATACTCCAAATAGGATACTGGCCCATATATATATATAGGATATAATAGGATACAGCCTATAGTTGCACAACAAGTCTTGCAAACAGTGAAAGACAAAAGTGTGTAAATAGGAGCCCAACAGAGCAGGGGAATTCTTGTATGATTGTCTTTCTGCAATCACATAATGCATGAGGATGTTATGTTATATTATGTTACATGTGGTCAAATCAAACCTGACTTATAGTGACCCTAATAGGATTTTTAAGGTAAGTGAGATATTTAAGGAGCAGTTATATCAGTTCCACCTCCCCGCCACCCCATGAGTTTCCATTGCTGAGCTGGGATTATCTTGAGTTCTAGTCCATCATTCTACTCCCTGTACCACCCTGGTTGGAAGTTAAATGAGCTTGTATATTTTATAAGACTTTTCATGGCCCTATGCAACTCACTCTCAATAGGATTAAACTTCGTGGGGTTTAAAAAAACAAACCTATCTCTCTGCTTATGTAGAAGTTCTCTGGGGCAACTTGCCTAACAAGAATAACATTAAAATGCAGTATGAAACAGTAAAACACCTGACCCTAAACCCACAATTAAATCCGAATTTTAAAGGGAGAGATTATTTAACTCTCAGGATTTTGAATGATTGCCTGTTCCAGACCTTCTGTACAGAGCACTTAGAAGCTACTCTACTTTTCCAACAGGAGACATAAAGGACACTATAAACTATGCAAAGGACAACAAAACTCACAACAGAAGGGACTCACAGCATAATGCTAACACTTTTATTCCTTTATTCATAATGGAAAGTCTCCTTTTGAAAATGATTGTGAACTTCTAGACAAATAGTATCTTAAACCCTATATTGCATAAAGAATTTAATTTTGCAGAAACATATTTCCCCATATATCCAATTCTATATGTATGTATGATAATAGCTTTTCTTACGAATGATTATAACCAAGGCCAAGATCCTATGGTACACTTCCACTTCATTCTGTTCCTTATACCAGAATCTGTAATCACATACCCTGATCACTCAAAAACCTGTTTCAGAAGCCTGACAAACACTTTAGAGCAGCGTCATGGAGGGCTGCAGTGGAAAGGAGATGGGGGGGAAGTCCCAGTTCTGCTAATGTTGGACAGAGAAATGTGAATGTACATAACTGGATCTTTTTAGCCCAAGAATTTAAGCCTGGAATACAGGCTTGATTCCTAAGTTCCTTGAGCAATGGAAGAAGCTTGCCCTGCAGGTTTAGGAATCATTGCTTCCTGCTAAGTCAACTTCCTCTAGCTACATGTTTTCCACCTCATGTCACATTTTCCATCATTCTAGTAGGATCTCCAAACATCAAGAATGGCTTGGGGTTATATAAGTTACTGCCAGGGTGTGAGGGGGAACAGGTAGGAATGCAACTAGGACCATCATTCTGAGGTTCCAACCTCATATTGAACCCATATACCACTGAAATACAATGCATGGCATATTAAGAGGGCTCTGGGATCCTGAAATTTTGGACTCCTAGAAGATATTTAGGACATGAAGACTGGCAATTCATTTATCATGCAAAGACCTTGGTAACATGATACCTTGACTGTTAGCACCTGCTTATGTGACTAGAAGATAATTCTGCTCATGCTAGGTGGGGGGACGAATCCCCAGTTTCTATGAATGTCCCCATCTACTATTCTCCATACATATCTTTATTTTATCAGGACCCTTGCTTTCATGAACAACATGCTGGAAAGGTGAAGACTGCAACAGCAGGAAGTGGAAAATCTCCATTCCAGAGGTTGACTTCCAGTCACTGCTTATTGGAGTAACCCCAGTATCTTCTTAGAAATGAAAGTTTTACCTGACACATACCACACTATTTCTTGGTGAATGAATCAATTGGTATACTTTTCTGCGATTCCAATACTTGCAGGTAACATTTGGGTAATATGGTGATATTCAGTGAAAGACTTTTAGAAGAACTTCAGCTGCTGAGCTTCTATGTCACAGTATCACAAGAATTAAATTGGGCAGGGTAGACAATTTAGGTGGAGCTTGGAGTGAAATATTTACACCCCAACACCCGAGGGCCCCCAGACATTTAAAAAAGGGTGAAATAAATAGGCAAGCAAATGGACAACCATGTCTGGATTTGATTAGGGAGGTTACTTTTTCATGGGGGGGCCGGGGAGTGTGCTTGGAGTATTGTTGTTTTGTGTCAAAACTACTACTCCTGCAAACATGTTTTGTCACACACACCCAAAGACTCTGGGAACCATTGGAATGCAAAAATATCTTTGGGGACCACAGATGGCTCTGAGTCATGAGCCATATTTTGCCTCTGTTCTAACATCACCTACCGACCTCCTTGGGGATAATCTGAACCCGAAAAGCTACATGCTTCCAGGCAGCTCACAACAATGAAAACTGTAGAATGTCAACAGGTTTAAAATACTATGCAAGAACTATATTGAAAACCAATTAAACATTAATCAAGATTAAAACCAAGAGTAATTTTTAAAAAAAAAACATTTAAAAATATCTAAATTCCATAGACTCCCCCCGCCCTTTATTGCTTTTAATGCTGTAAGCTTTCTTGGACCCTTTAGGAAAAAGGCAGCATATAAATAAATAAATAAATAAATAAATAAATAAATAAATAAATAAATAAATAAATAAATAAATAAATAAATAAAAAGCCTGCCTGAAAAGGGAGAGTCTTTGCCTGATCATGGAAGGACAAGAGGGACGGGGGGCAACCTGGCTTCTCGGGGCAGCGTGTTTCAAAGTCTGGGAGCAGCCACTGAGAAGTCCTTCTGGCAAAAGGAGAAGCGATCTCAGTTGGGTAGCATTTTATGTTGCCAAAATAGCATAGATCCTGCATCCTCCTGGAGCACTTGTGGGGCGGGGGGGATTGTGGCCCCTAATAGGAGATGTGGCCACCCTGTTTCCTACCAAAGTGCCTGAGAAGAGGAACTTCTGGGGAAATAACATGGCAGCGACTGCTGAAATAACTTTTGTTGCTACAGCTACACCCTTACAGTTGATGCCAAACAAACAGTGAGAGCCCTTAACAGAGGTTGATGAACTGGGGTATTTACTTAATGTATTATTTATGTTTGTTTGTTTTTTCTGCCAAGGAAGATGAACAGCACTTGTGGAATATTCCGCCTCAGGTGCTGAAATAACTAGGCCAAACTCATTTTGGTTTCGTTGGCTATCCTCAGGCAGCAAGATGTCTTGGCCCGACCCCGGGCAAAGGAAGAAGGGAAGAAAACCACAGTGAAGGAGAATGTAAATACAAAATATGATTGCAAATGAGCACATGAACATGACTTTAATGAGTAAACCATGAAATGATAGGAATCCTGAGTACTGAATATTAACAGAGAGACAAACCAGAAAAAAATTCAGCTTCAATGAAAAATTTAAGAAGATATGTAAATTATTTCACCCCACTCCATTAGTATGATATCTATCTGGCTGCATATTCTGTGAGTTTGGCACCTGATTGCAGAACCAGAGGCTGGGAGTTTGATTCCCCAACGTGCCTTCTGGAAAAAGAGCCAGCTTGTGCAGTTTGGGGCAAGCTACGCAGCCCCAAAGCAGTCACAGAAGAAGGCAAATGATAAACCACTGCTGAGTATTCTACATCTAGAAAACCTGGAAGGGCTTCCCATAAGTTGGAATCAACTTGATGGCAGGTCATTAGTATTGTATTAGTAAGATACTCAGCAAATGGTACCAGTTTGTATGGGAACAGTTCATGTAGATCTGCTGGCCTTCATATAATGATCACAGTTTCTGTTCCCATTCTTATCCCCCTGTCCTTGGCCTAAGTTGTTCAGTATTATTCCATCACTGTATTAGTCCATCACTGTCCAATCCTAACCTGCTAGACATGACCAGCATCTCCTCTCATTCACTGTCTTTCTTTTCCCATTCTAAAGCAACTTCCTGAAGCCTGTCCAAGTTGTTATTGCATGTATGCATGTGCCGGCATACACTCAAGCTTCAGCTCAGGTTTTTTGAGACATCTGCTATTTGTTCTTTATCCAACAGTCTGATCCCAGAGGTGATGTCATGAATTTAAACTCACAAAGGCTTCCTATGTTTTAATGCCTTTCTAATAAACTTGATATAATTTGACCTCTCATTGCTTTTTACATTAGTTCTTTGGAGCAAGGCAACTTGTAGTTCTTTAAAAGTTGGGATATGATGACTTGCCATTTTATTATGAAGAACACTGCTTGTTGCCACTTTATTCCTGTATTATTCCTGACTCTTCTACAGAATTCTTTCAAACATATGAGTGGTTCTGTCTGAGATGGTTGCCATCAAGCTCCTTGAAAATAGGTTGAATTGATTCAAATCCTGTGTGTCTCAGAGCTTGAAGCTGTGAAACAATGGAAAGAACTTGTACTTAAACGTTGAAAATATAGTAATGAGTAGAGTAGAGTAGAGTAGAGTATTAATCCTTACCCCAAGGCCACTGCAATTCCTAAGGAGAAGGGATACTTCGGAAATGCAAAAAAAGCAAAGTAAAAAGCAAACAAACCCCGCAAGACCCATCGGAAATGGGGGGGGGAACCCAAAAAAACAAACAAACCCTGCAAGACCTATTACCGGCCAAATCTGGGTTCTAAAATCCTCTGACAAGGAATCAGGCATAGACGCAAACAGCTGAACCAAAGGCCCAATTTTATTTGAATAGCAGCAAGAAAAGGTCAGCTGGGACTTCTCTTAAAAGCAGAGAAGACTCCCAGAATACAGTGTACACATGTTTTATATGATACAGACAAAGAGTCATAAAAGTACTACAATTCTATTGGTCATTTGTATCCCAACTTTGGATCCAGTCCCTCATTGGATAATTAATGGTAACTAGCTAATCTATTGGTTAAATGTAAGAAAATATATTATGCCCCATCATTCCTTAACCTATGTCCATGATGCACCAGGGATATGCCTAAAAGTCTGGGGCATAGAGTATCTATTTCCCTTTATCTATTGCTATGTCTATGTATTGTCTTCCTGGGCCTAGCTTCTCTAAGGCCTGTGTTTTTCTCTGCTAAGGGTTATCTGTGAATATTTCAGGGTCGAATTCTCCCGAGGCCTGGTTTTCCTCCGAATGTACTGTCAGTTACTAATTCATTGATCAATCTTAAAATATAGTTTCAGCTTTCCTCAGTATCAGACCCATCGGAAATGGGGGGGGGGGGGAACCCAAAAAGCAAACAAACCCTGCAAGACCCATCACAGCATAAACATAATCCCACCACCCAGCCCAAAACCAAGCTGCAAAACCCACCCAGAACAGTTTTTTAAAAGTAGAAAGCAGCACCTTACCAGGCAGTCCGAAGCCTCCTCCGATCGCACACTCTCTAACTGCTGGGGCGAAAGAGCTACTAAGAAGCAGCCTCTTCACCACCAACGGTTAGCAATTTGAATTCCCCGCCTTTTTTCCCCTGCCTTTTTCTGGTTGTAATTCAAAGCTCCGGTCACAAGTAGAAGCAAAATTTTGCAGCCGGAGCTGGTCGTAACTCGAAATGGTCGTATGTCAGGACGTTTGTAAGTCGAGGCACCACTGTAAAGAGAGTCACTGCATCAGAGAAGCTAGTAAGTCTATTGAAAGTCTACAGTTTCTGTTGGACATATTGCACCCTCATATTGCCTTTGAGAGGTTTTGGCTGAGAGGGAACTGCAGTGAATGTCAATCAACTAAGTAGCAGCCAATTGTTTCCCTCTCTACCTCCAAGTTCTTTTTCACCTTTTTCCTTTGAGGCCCTGTCAGTTAGAATGTGTTAGTTATGGAGTCAGAAGTGAACAGTTAGAATAAAGTGTTCTGTCTGCTATGTCAGTTAGTTAATAATGAAGTAAATTAAGCAGTTCAGCTCAGTAATGTAACAAGTTAACATTTCCACAAATATGTTTATTTTTATATAAGAAGAACTGTGAGTAAAATGAAACCTTTTATTCTCATTCATAGCAGAGTCTCTGAGTGAATATATCAAAACAAATAAGTGCCACTTGAGGTAAACTAACAAATAAGGGGTGGTCTACTAAGGAAGACTGTAGTTCAATCTGCTCTGTAAGTTCCTGCCAGAACCAATTTTTACCTGCTGTATAGTAAGAGGAAGATTAGTATTATTATTATTAATTAAATACACACTCAATTTTTCCTCACATCAAACTCTGCCAACAAACCAAAACCCAGACGTTTGGAAGTGAGTTGGCTTTGACTCACAACAGGCTTGGATTTTCTGAACTGGAGAAAATGATCTCTACCCTACCAGCGCCTATAATTCCAGATTTCTGCATCATTACTTTGTGGACAACATGGTGCTAAATCTTCAATCATGTAAAGTGTCTTGTTGCTAAAGAGCTACAACTTCCTAGTCCTCCACTGTTTAATGTATTTCATATTGGTTATTATCCTTTATATACTGGGTCAATCTAAAATTGAAGTGGATTAGCGTTGTTATACATTCTTCTCACTAACCTCTGCATTTTTAGCAGGACTTTTATTATTGTCCTGTGCAAGTCTAAAACTGAAGTGCTCTCTTTTCACATATTGTTTTATTTACGGCCATTCCAGCCTCAGCTGTTGCTGTCAGCAAAGCTTTATTAGAACAATTTCATTATGTGGTGTTGATAGCCTTTTCTGTCTCCCTAGGGGTTTCCCTTGTTAATGGGCCCAGATTGTTTGCCACTTCATGAAATGGGAGTTTAATAAGCTAAACGTCTGCATTCCCTTTGTAGTAGAGTTGCCAGGTCTTGGGCTGCCAGCTGAAGTCTCAAAGAACTGCTGTAGGGTTGTGTTGTTGTTGTTGTTCTCCAGACAAGGAGACAAATCTCAGGGCTAATGATACCCTGAAAGGAGAAAAATGCTTGTGTGAGAGATAGCTTTAAACCCAATGTAGGCTCATCTATAAAGCCAAGTAAGGGGCTGTCCTATATTATCCGCCAACCACTCCAGTCCTGCCTCTCTCCATATCACATACTGTGTGTATTGGAATTTTGGACAATTCAATATGCAAATGAATGCATGATCACCTGAGAGGAAAGAAGGGCTTGTAAGAGTAACGTGCTGGATAGCTTGCATGACCGCCCCTTCCCTCTTGACCAATTAATGAACACTTGTTCTTTGGTCGGCAGAGATGACTCCTCCCCTATTTTCAGTTGTTTTACTGCCTTTGGAGAGAAGCTTTTGGGACACCCGAGAGGAAGGATGCTCCCTTGAGCCTTTCCTATCTTTATGTCCACCATTTTCTCTTTCAGCCATGCAGCCTGAGAGAACCCACTTTTTGTTATTTTTAACGCTTTTTTCTTCATTCCTTCTGTTAACCTCTGAAGCCTCGGTATTTTACTGAAGTCTACTGTAACCAAATTCAAGCCTACAACTTGCAGCACCAGTGTCTAAAGAACTGGTTTCTTTTTCGCTTAAAAGCAGTTTCTGAGTAATTAATTGAGCTGGTTAAATGCATTGTGTGTTGGGGGGGTGTTTGGGAACTTGCTGATCACTTTTAACTCCTAAAGTTACTAGTCCTTCCATTGTGCAATTAAGGGTGAAGACAGTCTTCTCTGGTGGTCCTAGATAGCCCATCACTCTAACAGAGAAAGAGAGCTAGCAAAAGCGCACTTGGTTTTTCCCCTGGCCCTGCCTATCATCCCAGGCTCTGCCTCCCTGCGCTGTGCCTTCCACCCCACCAACCATAGTAGGCATAAGCCACCGTGCCTTCAACCCTGGGCACTCTTCCCCACACATTCCCAGCTGGCACCAGGGCCGATTGGTTCAGTGTGAAGGTGTGTTGATGTGTGCTATCCTTCCACAGTGTTGGTGCCCCTCCCCCAAAAAGCACTAAGAGTCAGTAGAGCTCTGCCAGGTGTGTGCAACTTGGACCTACAATGCCATTTGGAAGGGAATAGACACAAGGGACAGCATCCCACACTGGCAGCAGTGGTACAGGGCTTAGGAAAAAAATCTCCCTGCAGTGGCAGGATGTCTTCCACAAGCCTCAGAAGCAATGCAGGGTCTGGAAGGCCTCCCTAAGTGTCACAGCTGCTGTAGATAAGACGATGCTGGATGCAAGGCCTTGAAGGAATTCTGACACTGATACTAACTACATTTTGCCTCCTGCCCAGTTGTGGATTGCCATATTACCTTGCCGGTGGTGCCCATTTACCATATTTCCACCCCTGTGCCTTCTTCCACTTTGAACTGCCCCAGAAGGAAGTCCAGACTCCTTGTCATCGTCTGCTTGCCTAACTCTGCAACACTGGCAGTCTGGTCTTGCGTTTTGTTCCTGAAATCACAAGGAATGGGATGCTGCTGACCTTGGAACTCTACTTGGTCCTGTGGAGGGAGGAGGAGTTACTCGTTAATGTCAGTTCTACAAAATGACCTATTTTTTCCCAAGGATTAGTTAGTAGTGGACATCTACTACCCTACCTAAAAATAGACAGAATCTCCAACATTATCTAGAAACCTTCTTCTACTAAGGTATGGATTAAAAAGATGGAGGAAACCATGCCCACTTTTTCCATCTCTGAGGAAGGTCTTTTTTTTTTCCTGGAAGGAATGCCAAACTGCTCAGGACTGTTCCAGTTCCTAAACAGAATAGCGTTGTTACTCAGTAGGAGAGAACATTATGCTCCACTGCATTAGGCAGGGTCCATGCTCAAAGGAGTTGAGGGTAGGGGGACAAAAACAAGGAAGGAAGGAAGGAAGGAAGGAAGGAAACCCTTCTGTAGCGTTCACCCTTTTGTTAGGTCTAAGTCATGTATTATTCATGTCTATGCTAATGTGGTGGAGAGGCGGAGCCGAGAAAGAGGTTAAAAAGGCGGAGCCTGAGAGGAAGAGTCAGTCAAGAGTCAGTCAAGAGTCAGGAGTGAGTTAGTCAGAGTCAGAGTCAGAAGAGATAGAGATTGAGAGAGAGACTGGTTAAGATAAATAGATAGAGAAGGTAATTAATTATATGGCAAGAAGAAAGTATGTATAGAGAGACCTGTGAATGATTTGCTTGTGTACAATGAACATCTGAAGAACATCTGTGATTATTAATAACTTTGCTACACTTCAATAAAAAAGTTCTGTTTGCATTTACCAGACAAGTGTTTTGACAAACGTCTTTTATATTGTGGATAGAGGTAATCCATTGGTGGCAGTGAGGGAAACAAAGACTGGGACCTTTGTGAGGGCACAAAACGTAGGTGCCTCAAAGAGGTGATCGTCACACCTTCCTTCACAGGAATCCAGGAAATCTCACTAATGCAGGGAGTCTCAGCATGGTGAGACTTGTCATATTCCTAATTTATACCACTGTTGGCCTGAGCAGCAGTTTCAACAGTCTCCTGCTATGAAATGACAAGCCTTGGGTTGCTAGCTGCTAGAGATGGAGACAAATAAAAAAAATGGTGATTCGTTTTGATCTGTTATTCGTCAAGGTTAATGGATCAACGAATACGAATATACAAATATTCTTCGACGAATCAATGGATCGATCCGTCGATTCGTCTGCACTTTAAACCGCTATAAAACTGGCCCCTAAGCACTTAGAGACACCAAATTTGCAGGGAAGCTTCCTCAGACGCTGAAAGTTTGGTGAACATTGGATCACGGACCCCCGAGTTATATAGTCACAAAGAGTACCCCCCCCCAGGAAAGCTCTCCCCAGGTACTTAGAGAATCCAGAATCACAACGGAGCTTCTTATGTCTTTCCCCAACACGCCTGCCAACTTTGGTGAAGATTGGATATTGGACATCCGAGTTATTCACCCACAAATTGGGTTGCCCCAGGAGAGTTTACCACACGGCACAGAAGCCCATTCTGCCTACCAGCCGCTGATCAGCTCATCAGAAGCCGATAGGCAGCCACCCCCACACACAGCCAGCCACCCCAACAGCCTACCCCCACACCCCCTTCCTTTCCCTACCTAAGCCTCCACCCCACTCCCACCAACACCCCCTTACCTTAATAGCTGTTGCCAAGGTCTCCATCAGCCTTCGCAGCCACAGCATGTAAAAAGGGAGACTGGCTGCCCTTTGCAAAGATGGCGGCTGTGGCTTCATTTAGGGTAGGGAAGCTGCAACTACCATCTTTGCAAAGGGCAGCCAGTCTCCATTTTTACATGCGTGGCTCTGAGGCCAGAAGACCTCGGCAGCAGCGATTAAGGCAAGAGGGTGTCAGTGGGGGTGGGGTGGCGTGGGGCCTAAGGTAGGGAAAGGAAAGGGGTGGGGTAGGCTGTGGTATTGGGTGGCTGTGTGGTGTGGTGGCTGCCTTTCTGCCGCCAATCAGCTGATCGGCGGCCAGTAGGCAGAATGGTGTTTAAAAGAAATACGAAGGATGAATAAAAACAGGTAAATATTCGTCCCTTCGTATTCGTGGGGGTCTCTGGAACCCACAAATACGGATCAATGAATATTTAACGAATCGGCTATATTCGTCGGAAAAAGCAATCCATTTTTATATTCGTCCCCATCTCTACTTGCTGCCCTTCTGGCCAATACTGTCAGTGGTCCAGGTTTGTAACATGTAAGGGGCTCAAAGGAGTCTTATGGGCAGCTCCCTAGAGTGCAGTGTGGCAAGGTCTTTTTTTACATCAAGCCCTTACTGATTTTCATGCAACTGATGCTGAAACTCTTTGATATAGATTTTCAATGTAGTTTTGTCAATGATTTTTGCCTTTACTAAGGGTATTAGAAAAAGGTTTAAGTGCACTCTTGGTGAAAGCTGCTAACAAAGTGTTATCATTAGGTTAGACAGCAACGATCAATATCTCCCATCACCACCAGCAGCATCAAGTGCTCAAGCTCCCGAATGCCGTCTAGACATTGGCTCCTCAAGGATATTTTAATCTTTAATTATTAATTGAGCAGATAGAAACAGCTTGATTATGTCTTCTTTTGAGAACCTTGGGGGAGAATGTAAAGAGGCACATGGTATGAACTGGAAAGTACTGAAGAATTCCTAAAATCGTATGATGTTCCTTCTGTTTTGCTTTGAACAGAATAGGTCCACTTATCATATATTTAAAAAAATCACAGGGGCCTGCTGAGGCCTGTCCATTTTTACCCCTCTGCTTATTTGATCAGTCTTCAGTTGGATGTTATAGAAAAGGTAACTATTCTGGCGCTGTTCTTGGTGGTGGTAGGGAAACAGCAGTCTTTCAGGACCATGTGGTGGGGGTGGGGAGGTGAGACTTAGGGTCAAACTAGATGTACTAGTAAGCCCCCTGTTTGAAATCTATTAATGTTCCAGAGATACAGTTCAGGCAGACCTTCCAAAGATATTACTGAGCGATCATATCTCTAAATCATGCCTGTGCTTACCACTCCATTATGACAACAAAACAAAGCAGGCTAATTTGCAAACTACAGGAAGCGTGAAAAGATCCTGCTATGATAATCAGATATTTTCAGTATGCAGGGATTTTTCTTTTCTAATTATGGCCTCCTGTAGCAGATCATTTGGCCCTTAATTTTATTTGCCTCAATTGATCCCAGCTGTTGAGGGAGGAGGCAATGTATGGATATGAATGTGTCAGTGAGAGTGGATATGGATGTGTGTCCATTTGCATGTATAGTCATGTGTGTCCTGTTCTTCTACTTCACCCACTAGTGCAGCTGCTCATTACTTCCACAGCCATCAGTGCAGCCCCTTCATTTAAAAAAAAGGGGGAGGGTGTCCCACCCCTACTGTCATGTGATATTGTCCTGTCCAGTAGCAACTGGATGGTGCAGCAATGGATATAGTAGCACAATAGGTTGATCAAATAACTTTTGGAGCATACAATTCACAATTATGCAGACCTACCACAGACCCCTTCATAGTAAGCAAAGGAAATCCTAAATGTATTTATTAATTTCACATATATAAACACACTGTGGTGTGCTGGTACATACTATATATGCAATTTATGCTAATATACCACTACAGTGTGTAGCTTTGTCTGCCACCCTCAAAATAAATTTCCACGGACACCCTTGGACCCTGAAATGTTTTGAGGGGCTCCTAAAGGGTATCAGAAGAATGCCCACCCTTTTAATGGTCTGATTTTCACATGGCCTTTGTCTATGTAGCTTTCCCCACCACCACCTTTGATCAAAATTCAGCTTCTTTTGAATCATAGAATATTTGAGTTGGGAGGAGCCTATAAGGCCATCAGGTTCAACCCCCTGTTCAATGCAAGAATCCAAATCAAAGCAGATCTGACAGATGACTGTCCAATTTTCTCTTGAATGTCTCCTTCGCTGGAGCACTCATCACCTCCTGAGGTAATTAGTTCCATAGTTGTGCTGCTCTAACAGTTAAGAAGTTGTTTCTGATATTCAGCCTAAATCTGACTTCCTGTAACTTGAGTCCATTATTACATGTCCTGCACTCTGGGATGATCAAGAACAGATCCTGCCCCTCCTCTGTATGACTATGTTTCAAATATTTGAAAAGTGCTGTCATATTTCCCCTCAGTCTTCTTTTTCCAAAGCTAAACATGCCCAGTTCTTTCAGTCTTCCTTCATAGGGCTTGGTTTCCATTCTCCTGATCATCCTTGTTGCCTTCCTCAGAACTTGTTCCAGTTTGTTGGCACCCTTCTTAAAGTGTGGTGTCCAGAAGTGGACACAGTACTCTAGATAAGGCCTAACCAGTGCTGAATAGAGGTTGAACTAGTACTTCATGGGATTTGGAGACAATATTTCTGTTGAAGCAGCCTAAAATAGCCTTCTGTGTAAAATGCAAGTCATGTAGAACCTGCAGTCCACATGTGGTTTCTGGGCATTCATTAAATGAAACTGTTTGCCTGCTTAGTGATCTATATAACTCTGAGAACAGTGCTAAACAGACTTATCTGGACTGAAGCAAGGTCTCAATAACTTGGGGGTGGGGGAGAAATATCCTTCATTCTACCATTATAGATTTCTTTAAACCTTTTTTATATGCAAACACATCCCTTTGCACCACCAGAACAGGAATGGTCCTTTAACTACTTGATGGTAAAATGTAGCTGAAGTACATTATGATTCTATGGGGCTTTTGCTATGCTGCTAATTCAATCTGTAGCAGCAGATGGAAACGGTCTCTTAGGACTGCAATTTCCTCCAAGGCATTCACTCCTAGCCTGTATTCCTTCCTTTGCTGCACAGTACTCAGGAGCTTAAGGCAGTGATAAACCAACGAAGTTCTTCCCACAATTTATTCTAACAAAGAAGAGCAAAGGTTGGCTATTCCCTCCATATTTGACAAAAACATTAGGAATTGTCCCCAAACTCAAAAAGACAATTTCTCTCCTAAATTATTGTCATATAGTTTTCTTTTATAAATCACTTGCTTACATGAGCCTATGAATTTTTAAATAAAATCTCTAAATGAAAGCCTAAACTAATATAATGCCGTATATTATATTATATATAATATAAACTATATTATATATTATATAAACTAACTAATATTATATATTATATAAACTAACTAATGCCGTATACCATTCGTAGTTTAAGTGTGTATAATACACACTTAAACTACGAATGGTATACGGCATGCATTACACTTCCCAAAGGCAAACATCAAATGGTTGAATAGAAAACTCATTCATGTAGTGATTCTAGTCAGTGAACACATAATAATACTACTCATGGCTTTGTAATGAAAAGGCTTTGGTGAAGGTGAAGGGAGCTAAAGAGTGATTTAAATTGAAGGATGCAAGCATCTAGCAGCGGCTATGAGAATTGCAATTGTCATAGGATAAAAACTAGTGAATTCAGTATTGAAGAATTGGATCTGGATGATTCTTAGCCTCAACTAAGCTGATCTACATATCCTGGACTAATGGTGGAGAACATAAAATGATCATTGTTCATACTTCATGAAGAATCAGTACATTTCATGAATAATGGTAACATTTGGGGAAGTCTTGTGAAAGAAGCAGATTCCTCATCTGGAACCTGACACGCTACTGCCACACTAAGAGAAAAGTCACTACACCCAGCAGTTAAGGAAAAGTCAAATCACTGGAGTGAAAAGGGTTTGATTTCATTCCTGTACATGCCTAAAAGGCTAATGTGTGAGACATTATATCCAGGGATGAAGAAGATCTAATCTCATTGTAGACTAACTCCTTATCTGATCTCCAAGCCCCACAGACAAAAAAGAGGAGGGACTCTCTTTTGCTAGTGCTCATGCCCAGAGATTGGAAGCAATGTGTTACAACAAGTAATAAAGTTCCCTATAACGTTATGCTTGGGAGTAACAAAAACATAACAGTGTTATATATATTTTTTGTTCAGAGTAAAGTAAGAATTGGTAACATTATCACTTTGGGAGGTGCACTCAATAATGGTTAACTGTCCCCTCGCCGTTTGTTTCTTTCTGGGACGAAAGTTCGGGTGGCATTTTTGAGAGAATTCCCTCTCCCCTGAAACGTTAGTCCAATTGCTTGCTCACTTTTATAACATTAAAAGGAAAGACAATATACATGTTCCACAATAAGTAAGACAGAAACTGAACAATAATAATTGCTTTCCCTCCCCCCCCCCCATCTTTATTTGTTATCACTGCTCCTGCCCTGTTTAGAACAAAGGGGAGGGTAGGAGTGTGTTTTGAGGTGGGGGAAATGTGATGAGGAGGGCTTTTGATGCTCGCTGGAGAAGGGCTTTAAAACTCATTTCGCCTTTGAAGTGGGATTATACAGATCCTGAGGTTCTTGGCCAAATCTAACTCTGGAGAACTTCACTGACTTCCTCAGTTGAAATTCATTTATTCACATACGCTAAAGGGCCTTAACAGATGCCTTGGATAAAGGCATTGCTTTAGGCTCTGCCTTATTACAGAGTTGAAATTAAATGCCATCTGTATAGAGAATTACGCTCACTACAAAAAACATGTTAGGAGAATAATGGCAGATCTAGCAAGTGTCAATTGCATAAACAATTATAATCTTACATAATTGTTAATGCAAATATACCATTATAATGTCATTGTTAAGAAAGGCATACATATTTGAACAATAGTCCTCAAAATACTTGTTTTTAAAGTTTGGTAGAAATTCTGCTCATCCATGAAGAGGAATTAACATCCTCACCTGTCAGGGCTGAGAAAAACCCTCTCAGTGCCAAAAACTAGAGATGGGAAACATTGTTTTTCAGACTACAGCTCCCATAATTCCATATCCAGCACGGTCATTATGCTGGCTGGGAAGTTCTGGAAGTTAAAAGTCCAGAAAATGTTTCTCATCTCTGCTGAAAACTACCTACAAAACTAAAGCTGTCTTATGTCTTCAGTAAAAACATTTCAAAAACCCAGACTCCATGTCATGGTGCTCTGCTTTCCACACTTTGTCATCAAGGAAGGCCACACAGACCATAGCTTGTACACTGCCACCAAATATTATGAGGGGCCACTATGAAAACATAGCACTGCAATATCTCTAGAAGGTACCTGGTTTCCCCACAGGAGGAATGGGGGGGGGGAACATGTTGTTTTTGAAGGCATCAACTGTAATTTTAAAATGTGATTCTACTGTGCACCATGAGATACTACTGGGAAATTAAAAAGTGGGAAAAGTGTGTCTTTTAGAAAGGCAGTAAAACCAACAAATCCCTCTTGAAAATCTAACAGAGGAATTGTGTGGCATCTTAAAAGACAGGCTTATTACTTCGTTAGAATACAAGCTTTTGTACACTGGATCCTACTTATCTTGTAGAAGAGGCAGATAGAGAAGCTGGGGGAGACAATCGGTATTTGATTTGAAGGAGAAGAAAAGAGTCATGTCAACAAGATAGAAAAGTAAAGATATCACAAAGGGAAGGGTCACATACTAGAAAGTGAAAAAGAAGTACCTTTCATAATACACATTTGCTAGGGTGTCAAAATCACTGACAACTAATATTATACAATTCTTGTGTTGCTTAAGAGTGGGCAGTTCTGTTATCTTTACAGAAGCCTTTGCAGGGTTCACTTTAAGTTGCAGCTATATTTTAAGAAAATCATCGCCATAATGTGGGATCCATAATCTGTGCACAAGAAGAATTCAAAGATCATTTAAATCTTCATCTTTTGCTGATCTTTTGCAAATTACCTGCAGTTGCCTCCTTTGCTTACAGATAGATTAGCTGAAGTAGGTGGCTAGTTCTAAACCACTTTGGAGACATCAGTATGTTTTACCTTATCTTCTGTCTTTTAAAAAGTCCATTTTATATTAGTCCGCAGAGAAGGCTCCTGGACCTGTTATTTGGAAAGCTCCAAAGCAATATTAAGTGGGCTGGCAATGGGTGGGTGATTTTGACAAAGAACTGAATATGCTTCACTTTCCTATAGAGTCAACCTCCTGTGCAGTCTTTACTGATTTTATGCATCACAAAATTATCACCAGGCAACCCCATGTTGGTGTAATTGGGAACTGATTTTCTATTATTCAGCCCCTCATGAAGTAATGCACTGTGTTGACTATTTGTTTGTTTTCAAGCAAAGAATGAAAAATACAACGGGCAAGGCAAGCTAATAAATGGTTTGCTGGGGTGAGGTAAGCAATGAGTAGGCTCCAGAATTTTCTTGGAAAAGCTAAGTGAGTTCAAGAAAACAGTGCCATTCCCACTTCAGCAGGGATGCCACAAGTTAAAGCAAAACACACAAAGTATGCTCCCTTCTAGAAAAAATAAAGCATAAATAACAGGGAGATATTTTCATCTAAACAATCACTCCTGTCTTACAAAATCCCCTGCAGCAAAACCCTCTGCAAACCTCAAAAGATTGCAAAAGATGTAGCTTTTCAGATTCGCTGTAATAATCCATTGGAAAATCCATTAGTAAGTCACAGCTATCAATTAATTTTTCAGAAAGTATAATGTAAGAAGGCATGGTTCTTTGTAACACAATACTCACTCCTTGGTTGCTTCTTCACTATCATTGGCTTGACTTTTCTTTCCTTCCTAAAGCATTGGCTTCTTGTCCATTTCCTTCTCAGCATTGACTGGAGTCTATAACGATTCGGGATTTTTAAAAAAATAAAAGACTTATATTGCAGATTATTGTGGAGTAATAAGAATTCCAAGTGGGTATTTGTGTGTGCATAACCAAATGGCTACCACCCAGAGCCAGAAAACACAAATCAAACATTGACTTCTTGTAGTGTGGAACCTCAGTGCATTCCAGAGTCCCCAGCAAGAAAGAAAGCTTGAGTTCCCAAGAATGAGATCTATCTCTTGGGAACCAGAACACGGCACCTCTGTTTTGCTGAAACATGTTCTGCCAGGGAAATGGCATGTTCCCAGTTTGTTACATGGACTGGGACAAAAGAATGCCCCAGTGACAGAAATCAATGAAGTCTATGGGTGTGAGTGTGTAGCTCTCTTTGTGGCACATGACTCTGAACAAATTTTGACTCAGAGGGACTAGAGTGTCCTAACCCAGTGCATGCTATTTAAATCATTTTACTTCATTTTTTATTTGGAAGGTCTTTGCACATTTGATCGGATTTTGTAGAAAATGGAGAGGGCAGGCATTCAGAAAGGATGAGCTAGGAAGAACTAGCTGGATTAAAATACCTGTTAGGTAGCCAGTTAGGCCAGGATTATATTACAGTTTAGCAAAGCATTACAAAAGTGGCTTTTGAGGAGAGATTTCCGCAGCTCTGATTGAGTCCATGAGTCAGCAGCCTGCTTAAAACACAAATGTCCAGAATGGGAGGTTTTAGAAGAGCGATGTAAGACTTTGTTATGATTTTGCTTGTGCTTTTGTTGAGAACCTTTTCAGTGATGCCAAGGGAAAATAATGCCTATACATTAAGTGGCTAAGTAGGCCGGTTCTTAGGATTCTGGTTATTTTGTCCACTTATCCCCTTCCTGGCAGTTTATGTCATTTTGGGTTGGTGAAATTACATGGGAACATTACTCACACGGACTATTTTTCCATGTGCAGTGCCAATACCACATAGATGTATATTTCAAGAAGCCACCAAAATAGCTGCTTGAAAATCTTACCTAGGATTTAAAAGATATGAGGATACGGTTCTGAAGGGGAAAGGACAAACCAGCCAGTGTTGTGAAAAACTAAGAAGAAAAATAATTTGAGATGCTTCTGGTGGTGGGCTGTTTTGAAAGAGACAGTTCAAGAGCGAAGATGGCAGACACTACCTTCCATCTTAGCTAATAATACAAATGCAGGAGCAGGAGATACATTTATTAGACCACTACAGAAAAAAATCAAGCAAACAACAGACAGCTAGCTTTCGATGATAATTCATCTTCCTCAGGCTATGCATCAAGTTCTTGTTGGGTCAGAAAATTATATACTTTTATTAGAGTACAAAAATTTAATGGCTTTGTTGGGGCCAGGTTTGCTTCTTGAGATGGATACAGATGCAGTCCTTCAGATGAGTGCTCCTCATGTGAAAAGAAATGCTACTAGCATCAGAAAATTGTGTATGATTCAACATGCTGAATTAATCAGTTGCCCTTCGTTGACACTGGTTTAGATCCTGTTCCTAAGCATAGTAAGTCATCTAGAACAGTGCCATTGATTTAGTGGTGATTTGGTGAATCAACTCATCTCTAAGTTCCACTGATTCAAATGGGCTTACATTAGAATCACAGAATCATAAAATAAAGGAGTTAGAAGGGGCCTATAAGGCCATCACCTCCAACTCCCTTCCTAATTCAGGGATCCAAATGAAAATATATAATACAGATTGTTCTCTAATTTTCTCTTCAATGCCTCCAGAACTGGAGCGCTCACCACCTCCCAAGGCAGTTGGTTCCATTGTGGCACTGCTCTTAACAGTCAGTACGTTTTTCCTGATATTCAGCCTAAATCTGACTTCCTGTAACTTGAGCACATTTTTATGTATCCTGCACACAGGGATGATGAAGAATAGATTGTGCCCCTCCTCTGTATGAAAATCTTTCAAATATTTGAAAAGTGCGATCATTTTGCCCTCAGATCGTGATTGTGCCTTACTGCTTTGATTGCGTTTTGGTGTTGCTTTTGTTTACTGCCTTTTTTTGGAGGTGTCTGTTTGATCCTTTTTAGTATTTGTATACTTACTGTTTTTAGTGTATAATATTGTCTTTTAATGATGTAAGCCGCCTTAGGTCCTTCTTAAGGAGAAAGGTGGGGTAGAAATAAATAAATAAATAAATAAATAAATAAATAAATAAATAAATAAATAAATAAATAAATAAATAACAGGATATTTGCAACCTCCCATTAGCACTACATCCTGTCTCTTTAAAGTTCTTGCAAATTGTTTTTGAAGGGATTCATCCGCATATTGCACTTGATTGGGTGGTTGGTAGTAGATGCCAACTACCACATTCCTTTTGTTTTTTGCCGAAGTTATATTAATCCAGATAGGACAACCAAGCTCATCCTCCTGTATTTCTCTGCAGAAATATGTATTTTTGACCTTCCTTTCTATCCTTTCTGTTTGTTTGTTTTTTTAACAGTTTTTATCCTTCAGTTGTATTCCAGTTATAGGAGTCATCCCACCATGTTTCAATTATCCCAGTCAAGTCATATTTACCCCCCTGAACTAAGATTTCCAGTTTTTCTTGTTTGGTTCCCATACTCTTGGCATTCATGTATAGACACTAGAGATTGTATGATTTGTGGCCTGCTTTCCTTTGTACATTTTTGTGAAGATTATTATTAGGCCCTATTAGATCCCTCATGTCGGCACTACCTTTGTAACCTGTCATTCAACTGAAGTATTTTTCTTTCCCGTCTATTCCTTTTCTGAGTACCTGTACTGGTAGAATGGATGTGAAGACTCTCTGGGCCCCAATGTTCTTGAGTTTCCTTCCCAGATCTTCAAAGTCTGATATGATTGCTTTGTAGTTCCTCTTAACTGTGTCATTTGTTCCCATATGGGGGAAAACAAAAGGATATACATCCATAGGTTTTATGATCGATGGCAATCCTTCCATCCCTAATTTGTCCTCCAGAGAGACAGCATACCAGCTGGGTCCATGGATCTTCTTGGTATATTTCAGTTTTAATCTCATGCAGTAGGGAGTCTCCTACTACAACTACTCTTCCCGTTTTCTTTTTGTAGGATGTAGGTTCAGTGACTCTGCTTGGCTGAGCTTCAGCCTCTTTAATTTCCTCTCACAGGGTCTCCTGTATGTCTTCTTCTGCATGCTATATGCCAGTCTCATCTTCAAGAATCTGAAAACAGTTTTCACTGGTGAGAAATGCCTTCTCCTTCTTTTGCTCCGGTGACTCTTTTCCATGGTGCTTCCTCCACTATGTTTGCTCTCTCCTCCTCTGCTTTGTTTTGCTGTTCTCTCCCCCACCCACCCCCGTTTGCCTCCCTTGACTGCTGCTGCTGCTCAAAAGTTTTGTCTATGTACTCTTTGTCTTTTCTTATAGGCTTAAGCAGGACCACTTACTACTCCAGTTTTTTTCACTTTTTCTTCCAACAATGCTACCAGTTTCTACTTGCTGCATGTGTATGCTGTGTCGTTCTCAAGAACTAAGACAAACATTGCACACACTCTGCAGGACACTAACACTGAAGTGTCTCTTCTCTCCAGAACTCCTGTTAGCTTTTTTACTTTATTCTGTTTATCTATGCGTGCCCTTTCCTGTAACTTGTCTGCCTTGAAGGATGCTGGAAAAGTCCACTATAACTATATCCAGAAATTTTGTTAGAGGCCTCTTCCACCAAACTCTCCCATCAAACTCCTGTTAGCTCTCTCTCCGGCAACTCGCTCCCTGTGGTCTGTCTCAGTTTTATTCCTCTGCTGTGCTCTGTTAGGAATCAGCAAACAGAAAGACCCTCCCAGTACTCACAGCTGCTACTTATTGCTCTCAGCAGTTATCAGGCCACACTCCTACCTCTTAAGCTGAACATGGTGCTTCTGAATGGGAAATTCCCAGGCGTTACTCCAAGTCACACCCTAGTGTTAGTCTAAATCACTCACTTCTCTGCCTTTATCTCCTTGGTCTCCCCTTTTCTTTTGTCTCTTCCTCCAGTATACCCTTTCCTTACTACCTTTCCTTACTACCACCCCCTCTCCATCAAATTCCTGTTAGCGTTCCCTGTTTGCTTGCTCTGGCCACTCGCTCCCTGGGGTCTGTCAAAGTTTTATTCATCTGCTGTGCTCTGTTACAAGTCAGCAAACAGAAAGGAAAGTGTAACTTACTATGCTAAGCAACAGGATTTCAACCGGTAGAGCCTAGGCTGGGGTCAGCCAGTGATTTTTAAGAGAGATGAAGGGGATTTGACAGAGGTTAATACTTCCCATAATGTATACATCCTTTGTCTTGGTATTCTGTCATTTGTTAGGCAACAGATATTCAAGCTGTTTTGAACAACAGTGGCAGAAATAGAAGAGAGACTACTTTCACAATTAGACAGTGATAAAGGATTATCTCTCTACATAAACATTGCTTCAATGTGTCCACATCTACACTGTCAGCAGGCAAATGAATTCTGTGCTTATCTTCTGATGACCAATCATGGAACAAAAGCAAGCTAAATTGTAATTTCCAGAGCTGCGAAAAAAAGAAAAAGCTAATGTTAAAGAAGCTGTGGTTCTAATTACAAAACTTATGTTTCATTTGTTTCTGCCCATAAACATCTGAAGAACCTGCTTTCTAAAGGCATTTAACACTTGGATAGATATTCAACACTTTGAGATATCATGTTAGATATGGCAGAAAGGAGTCTTGTGGCAGCTTTACTATCATGAGTTCACATACTAAAATAAAGGTGTGAGAAGATTTTTATTTTATTTTTTTATTTTTTGTTATACTGAGGGTGAAATGAAATGACTGGAGGGTTGTACACCTGATCACACTGAAAAGAGTAAATTTGCAGGGAGTTATTTCCCTTCAAGTAACTTTTCTGTATGCCAGGGAATTGCTCCCACCTGGCCCCAAAAACTACAGCTGGACCAAAAAGGTCTAGCTTGGGTACTGATCGGGGCCAGGCTGGAGCACAGCTCTCCATACATCATATGATCACTAGGAAATAGATCACACCAGACTGTTCCACAAGCAGTTCAAAATATGATCTAGTTCCCTGTGTGATTACACCCTAAAACAGATGAAGACTGTCTGAAAACTGATACCGTTTTAAGGTACAATAACATATACATAAGTTGACTGAATATGCAAAAAATAAATATCCACATCCATATCCAAAGTATTTATCCTAGACTTATCTCATACTATTTCATTTCAGGTAGCATCCATGATGGTCATGGCATTGATCAGTAACCTTAGTGATGCAATCATGGTGGAATCCACCATAGCCTGCTTGCTATAAATGTGCATGTATGTTACCAAATATGTGTTTAGAAATTTACCAAAGAAAAGTTTACTTTCTCCTTTAATATTATAGGATGCTTAAAAATCAATGTGAAAATACGTTTGATGAGATGAACCAAGTTGTGCATCTTCAACAGAATTTGAAGATCAAGAGATTTTCATGCTTATATTAACCACACCAAAAAAACTGTGATCATTTAATATGTGAACAGAACTTTTTGAAAATGGAAAGCTGAGCAACAGTGTAGGAGAGAGAGAAACAGAATGAAAACTAGGAGCCAGAATGTGAAAATACAAATTTTGGTGTGACATGGAATGGACTGAAACAGATGAAAGTATAAGGGAGACATAAGGAATCTCCTGTATGGAGAATTAGTGCAGGGAAAGCGCCCCAAAGGGAGACCACAGCTGCGATACAAGGATATCTGTAAGCAGGATCTGAAGGCCTTAGGAATGGACCTCAACAGATGGGAAACCTTGACATCTGAGTGTTCAGCCTGGAGGCAGGCGGTGCAGCATAGCCTCTCCCAATTTGAAGAGACACTTGTTCAGCAGGCAAAGGCAAAGAGACAGTCCTGAAACCAGCAAAATCTGGGAGCTGAACAGGGGACAGATTGTATTTGTCTTCAGTGTGGAAGGGATTGTCACTCTTGAATTGGCCTTCTCAGCCACACGATGCTTTTCCAAGACCTCTATTCAGAGCACATTACCATAGTCTCTCGAGACTGAAGGATGTCTACACGAGGGATCCAGAACTCTCCCTCCTCCTGCCGTCAGTATATCCAAATATTTGTGTTAAATATATTTAAGGATATTTAATATTTGTGCTGAATAAACATAAACTAGTTGTACTGATAAGGAACCATGGGAACTGTAGTTCTCTGAGAGTTCTGAGAAGTCTGTTCTATCAAGCAGAAGAGGCTTATTTCCCCAGGTAATATAACCATGAAATATCAACTATTCAGCTTTGCCAGCCATGAAGTTATACATCAAATAAAGAAACAGTGCAGGTAACAAAACATGTCCATTCAGAAGATGTGATATGCAACAAAGTGTAACTAACGTAAAAAGAGAATTATTTGCTGACCATTTTAAGAAAGCTTTTAGTTGTGTCCAGGCAAATTTTTTCAGTTACTATAGCAACCCTTGCAAACCGGCTCTGAGAGCTTTCACAGCATATGATGTTACAATACAATCTGAGGCTGAGCAACCTCAGATTGTGGCTAGATAGTCAAATATGGCGGGATTTGCTCTGCTGCTTCTTCTTTTTTTTTTCTGACTACATGATGCAAAGGCTGATTCGAATCAATCCAGTCTTTTTTGCTCCCAAAGCAGCTTTTTTTCTCTGCTGCTTCTACTTTTTCAAGCTGGAACAATTTGAACAGGCTTTTCCCCATGTGATGCATTCTTGTAAAGATGAGGAGCATGTCTGTAGGTGGTGTTTGGGTGATGTCGACAGTTGGGACATGATGCTCAGGACTGGGGGAACACCCCTTCCCCCACATTCTTTACTCTCCCCCGATCACCCTCCATTAAAAAAAAAATTCTCACATATATCAGATTAGCACTAGATCACCCTAGTATTTATCTAGGAGACTATACCACTGTCCACTAATTCTTTCAGACCTCCTTGCTATGTCTTAGGTCTAGGCAGTTTGTGAAAGCAGGATTGTTATGTTTTGACATTACCTTTCTGACAAAAGTATTACTTTCTATTCAGAGGTAGGAAATGTCACATATGGCACTTGTGATTTTTCCTTTAAGGTGTTTTTTCTTTCTTTACATTTCCAGATAATTTATGTGACTGACTGAGAAGAACAGCAACATTTATTTTTACAATAAAAACACACCAACCCCAGGAAAAAACAAAAAGCAAAAGATCTATTTGGGGGCAATGAAAAAAGGGAAACTAAAAATAACCCTAGTAAGATTTCAACATTAATGCCACAAATTGACCGAGCTCTCATCTTAAAATAATGCCGTTGTCTTTTCATTTTTTAAAAAAATGAAGCCTTCATTGTACTACCAAAATATTTGTCCCAGTCGTGAAGGTGGGACATTTAGTCTTCCCGTGCCACATTTAGTTGTACCAGCCACACAAATGTAGGAATTCTATGACATTATCATCTGAAATGTTGTAAACAATGCCCCCAGGTTTCAGCCACTGGCTATGTGTAAGATTTGTCTCAGGTGGGACAATCATCATCATCATCATCATCCCAACTAGTTTACTGCAATTTGGCATTGTGGCATGTTTTTGTGTCAGTTCTTGTAATTTCATTAGACTCTCCATTTTCCAATGAACCATGGAGGGACATATTCTGATTATCAGTAGGCTGGCTACATTTGCCCTCCCAGGCCCCGAAATGAAGACACCAGACAGTGATATGGGTTAAATACGGGCCACACTTTATTAACTCAATTCAGACAAAATCAGTGTCCTCTTCAAATGAGGGGGCCTGCGGTAGTGCGGAGAAATGCAGGGCATCCACGATACCCTAATCAGTCAATGGGCGAGTCCCAGGCCCCCAGGTTCCAGCTGTCTTAATGACAGCAGGAACCCGGCCGGCCTCTAGTAAACACCCCAGACCTCGAGCCATCTTTATTTGATGACTGTCGGTCCGAAAGTGGCCCAGCGCATCTTCCCGCCGCCGGCCCTGTAATCGCACGATCCGCAGAGCCGGGAGGTCGGATGCGCTGTTGGCTTTCCATAATTATCAAAGGGACACACCGAGACAACCAGTTTTTTCCCGCACTACCCGCCAGTGTGACCAAGAATAACCACCACTCAAATGCCAACAAACCCTTTTCCAGTGTGGGATAGGCGAAAAATCCCTCCATCCAAAGCCAATCAGGATAGAGGTCAAAAATTCCTATCCGCCCCCATAAGGCGACCACGAACACACTAGAAATAGGGCGGGCGGGTGGGTGCCCGAACGAAAAGGAGAACGCGTCGGGGGCGAGTTTACCTTTTATACCCACTCGCCCCCTCCCTTCTTAACATGTGACCTGTTCCTGTCTGGCATCATCCGGGACCGTGGAGGGCAAAACCGGCCCCGCATTTCAAGGACTTGCGGCGTCCTTCATGCGGCCGAATACTTCAGGGTGACAGTGGAATTCCTTGCGGGGTTGTGTACATTAAACCACAACTTAAGTTACAGTCAGAATCCTAGCTTTGTAGCTAGGCACAACGCTCACCACTGCCCAGCCTTAACAATTCTAACTCCTGGGGGTTAAGGAAACTCATCCATAACTTACTTGCCCTGTTGGATCAAGGTTAAACAGAATTCACCATTGAAATATCATGTCATTTCAAATTCTACGTCTTAACTTCTGAATAGCTCGGTGGTTTAGGTATCCTCCTTGACAAGAGTTGGACTTGATAATCCATAGGGTCCCTCTCAGCTCTGCAGTTCTGAAGTTTATTAACCTTTTAAAAATAAGATATATATATAATAACTATTATTCAGCATCAAAAGCAAAGAGAGGAGTTGGAATAGGGTTGTTACTGAGATGTTGCCTAAAGTGCAGTTCTGATGAAAATATAGAGGTCCTGCACTTCGATTATGTCCAAGGGATTAGTGAAAAAGCAACAAGAGTGAATCTAGTAACTAGTTGACTTTCTTATACTGTAGTCACATGCACTTTAGAAATTGTACTCATTTGTGAATTTCCTTGGCAGTGATGTCAAGATGCAGAACAGGGATTCATGGGTTAAGGTTGGAAACCAGGTGCTAAAATGGGCTGCTCAGACTATATAGAATACACTCACTTTTATTGTTACATTGTTCAACACACCTATTTGGGTGTCAATCCCACTGAATTCAGTAGGACACTTATGTAAGTAAAAATGCATAGGATTTTGATGGCCAGATGGTAAATTATGGACTAATTAAACAGGATGATGGAGTTCAGCCATGCTGTCCTGATAGTTTGAATCAGTCCCCATGGTGGATGAGGACAGCCATTTTTCACAGCACTGTTTTCCTAATGCAGATCACCTCATCCCGTGGTGCTATTTGTCCTGTTGTGGGAGGCTTCTGTGTGCATATACCTTTCCATTTTCAAATAACATCTATGAGCATGGAATATTAATGGGTGGGTGGGTGGCCTAAAGGAATGGGGGCCTCCAGCACAACATTTCTGATTTAGATCAGAATGTCCCACAAATATCGGTCATGAAAATAAATGGTAGGTCTTATTATTGATCTCTCTTGCTTTGTGTTATTAGTCCCTTATTAAAATTAATTGATGGAGGACTGCTGAGTCCTATTCAGGAGTCTCCACTCGACAGTTGCCTTCTCATGTGAAGAGGGACTGCAAGGAATTCCAAACAGCACTCTTTATCCTGTTGTAGTCTGCTGGATGTTATTGTAGGTCTTTCCCTTATTGTTACATGTCCTGGTAATTTTTTTAGTATTTTTTTTTCCAAACTGCTTGCAACTGTCCCCCCAACTCCACTTGCTTCCCTTTGAGGCACAAACTAACATATTAAATGAGACATCCCATCACAATAAAATGAGGTGACAACCTCATAACTGCCCTGATAGGTCACAAGAAAAAACAGGCCCACTATAATCATTCAGTGTTTTGTTTTTATAGATATGTACATGCTTCAAAAATGCTGGGAAGGAAGGGAGGGAGCGAGGAAGGGAGGAAAGGAGGAAGGGAGATACCTTTCTAACTATGGATTTCACCAAGGGTTTTGTGGCATGGGAAAGTATCATTTCCTCATGGAAGTTCACAGAGGTTATGTTGGAATAAGTTATGTGTCATTAGGATGATGAAACATACAGCAATATGTCCCATCTCTACACACCAGCTGCGAGGATAATTGAAAACCCCATCTGGTTCCCTTCATTCTGAAGCAGATAATCTCTACTACATATGGAGGCTCTCTATGTCATCAGGAACTTTGAAATGTCAGGGCTTCCAATGGTATGGCGAGGCTCCATGCCTAGAGGAGGCTATCTGTTTCAGGCTATCACTCTCCACAGCTATGGAGTGACAGTGGTGTGTGCATGCGTGTGCGTGCGTGTTTGTGTGCTCCTTCCTTCTGTGTTGTTGATTCTAACTCTTTTTAAGAACACATTGATTGAGCTCTGCTCTTATGCCCTGTTGCTGACAAGTGTTGCTGGGATAGTGATCGATCCAGGCTGTAATGCCCACACACAACTATAACTTACCTTATGATGTTGTCACAATGCCAGACATTATTGCGTGTCACCAGTACAGCGGTCCTTCACTTTATCCTATGTATTGTGAGTAGTGGCATTTTACATCTGTGTATGTAGTTGCATAATAGATCTGATTCATCATGCACATTACATTTTCTCCAGCTAATGTTGTTGAACCGCAGAAAACAACATTAAAGACAAGAGAACGTGAAGGTTAATCAAGCATTGGTGAAACGACAGTAACATCAAAACATGGTCAGTAACATAGCGTTCTCTTCCCACTCCAAAAACATTCAGCCTGATCTAACCACGCTTACTAACCAAGCCAGCGCATTTAACATGCCATCCATTGTTTCCTGAATGACCCAGTGTTCCTGTTGATTCAAAGGCAGCTGCTTAAACATCCTGAGTTAGAAAGTCACATTATGGAAAACATGCTGAGATACCTTATCTGCCTCTCATCTTTGTCTATGATATTATCTGAAATGATAATATGATATTATCTGAAAATATCACAGTTAAATATTATATGTTCAGACATCTTTGAAGCCTTCCTGATGTCTGTTGAAATATCAAGATGCTACTCTGATTAAACTGGAAGATACGGAGGTAGCACTTATGGGGTCACTTTGTTATACAAATGTTCCTTCTATTTTCTAGCAAGAGATTTTGCCTAACCAAAGGCAATACATTATTTCAAGAGGTAAAAATAATAGAGATGGCCTCCATTTGCTTGAACAAACTCTTGTGATTCCGGGCCAGCACAGTTTGTGGTGAATGCTTCTGGGAGTTTTAGTCCAAGAACATATGGGGACCCAAGGTTGGGAACCACTGCTCTGGGGAATGGGGAGCAATTTGCAGTTTGATGACCTTGGGACATATACCATGTTGGCAATTTCAGAAAGGCTGCATTGGAGGGGCAAAAACACCACTTCCAAAAGTATCCCCTATATAATTTCATGTCTCAATGTGTGTACCATGTACACCTCGACAAAGTCTTGCTCTGCTGCTTCGTTGTGGTGTTCTCAAAGTGTTCACAGGTTTGACCAGCCTAGTAAGACTTTGAGTACAGCCCCAGGGTCACCTAGCTTAACCTAGCTAAGTAGAGAGAGCCTGGTCATCAGAAGGTTGCCAAACAGGTGGCAAATGGCCTTAGTAGTTATGAACACAATGACACTGTAAAATAATTGCAGTTCCCATCAGTTGGAGGATATTTGCACTGATGAAATTAAAGATTTTCAAGGTGTTTAAGACATACATGGGCACACAGACTTTATTTGTATAAAGGCATAAATATAAACTCTCTTTTCAGGTCCAGCATCCTTCCTTGAGCAATTAAAAACCCAAGGAACCTTGAGAGAAGATTAACATCCATATTTAACTCAGTGCCTTCTCAGGTTGCATTGCCATCACTGACAAAAAAAGAAAAGAAAGCATTTTTGAAAGCTCTCGCTTTTTGAGAGTGCCTCCTGTGTTTTTACACTCCATATTTGCAAACATTCTGATCAACCCACTGCTGAAGTTCATTCCTGTGTGTGCATATGGGCCCTTTGTACCCTTTGTGTTACAACAAGGAATTTGTATGCTTAAAAAAAAAGTCTCACTTTTAGAGGTCAGCACTGACCCAGTTTGAAACCTTAGCCATTGGCAGACATGGTTGTGAAAGCATTGCACTTCCCTTTGAATACACTTCCTAGATAAAGAGGCCAAGTGCTCAAAGAAAAAGATAGTAAGCATTCCTTTGAGCTTGCATGTGTCACAATGAAAATGCTCCACTTCACACTGTCAGGTAACAGCCCTTGCTAATGAGTATTTGGGTGAGAGGCCCATGTCTACTTATGCAGTGTTGTTTGCAGGCAATAAATGCATTGGGCTAAATCCAGTTGTTTGTCTCAGCTAAAGCAGACCCACTGAATCAGTGGGACTTACTGAAGACAAAGGTGGATGGCACCTTTATTCGCTAAAAACTCATACACAGAGGCTTCCTGGGGGACAGACAAAAGGGAAGTGTATGTTTTGCTATCAGGCATATGGGGACAGTGAGAGAAAGGTCCTTATAGATTGGCAGCTCTTGGTCTAATGTATATGGGGCAATCTACATCATGAGAGGTGAAATCTGAGATCTACCATCTCTGAGTGGATTCTGCACCCTCATTTTGGACCTTGCTTTAGACAAACAACTTAGTCTGCATGTCTAGCCATGGATTTTGGAACTTCTATGTTTCTTCTGCATCACCCCCAGCTGACAAAGGCTTATGGGGTACCAAACGGTAGCCTCTGTCTGCGATATGTAAGTGGTTTAATAAATATATCACCCACCCTTGTCATCAGGTGTGTTTTTTTCCTTTCTAGTAGGACTCACTTTCCTGTTGACTTAGCAAGTCCCGTGAATTTAGTGGGTCTACTCTAGCTATGGCTAAGAACTGAATTTAGCTCATGGTTTCTTGATTTACTGTTACTTTAAATAACATTTATGACCATTGGCAGTGGTACTTCACAGACTGTGGTACTAAGGTGTCAGCACTTAATAGAAAGATCTCTTTCTGAACATATTTCTGTTGCTCGGAGGTTAGTGATATTGGTGGAATACACATCCGGTGCACTCCATCAAGTTCATCATTGTTCTGCCAATGCAAAATGCCACTGAAATGATGCGCAAGTCAACATGTAGATAAGTCATACCTGCTTATTGCTCAACAGTTAGTTTAGAACTTGTTCAGTGCCCCTAAAAACAATTGAAATGTGAGCAGAGCTTATTTGAGAAAAAGGAATAACCAGTAAAGAGAGTATTATGGGCTTTATTGCTCCTGTCAAACCTGTAAGGGATGGATTAAGAAAGAAATGTTTCCTTGATTTATACGATATGATGCATTGACTTTGGTTTAACTACATTTACAATTCTGAACATAAACTTTGGAATCATGTTCTTTAGGTAGGAGTCACAGCAGACATTGTTACCATGGCTTACTTCACACAATACTAATTGTTTGTTGTCATTTTAATATTTACCCTGTATATATATATGAAAATTCACATTTTCAGTGGTATTTCCAGTTGCCCAACAATATAGTCAACCATTGTCTCATGCGTAAATGCACACATAAGATTTGAAGTTGGGGGACTTA
Organism: Intellagama lesueurii; assembly: GCA_037013535.1. NCBI lineage: Eukaryota > Metazoa > Chordata > Lepidosauria > Squamata > Agamidae > Intellagama > Intellagama lesueurii. The sequence goes on along the minus strand of JBAJHW010000003.1, from coordinate 92,770,399 downwards.
ATTTATCTATGAATAATGAACAAATAAAAAGTAAGTAGCCTTCTACTGTGAAATGTTTAGTAGGAAAACTTGATTTGAATGTTTAATTATACTTGCCTTGTGTTTAATTGTTCTATGCTGATATTGTATCAAATGCTGATTAGGGGCAGTATATTCACCTGGCATTTGTCTAGCTTTGTGTCTGAATTTTAACAAAGAAATAATTGCCAGTGCATTTGTCAATTGGATTATTTGTATCACAAGTAGAGATGTGCATGAATTGGAAAACCACTGTTTTGTGATGGTCCATGGTTCATGGCTACCCATGAACCATCACAAACCTCCCCTCTTCATGCCAGAGGGGACCGCCTGCCCACCCACCCCCTTTCCACTGTCCCTGTCGCCTCTCTACCTGGTACTGCTGCTGCAGTGGCCACCATCATCAGAGACAGTGGGCCAGCTTCCCTTCGTGGAGGGACAATAAAGCCCGTAATACTCTCTTTACCTGGTTATTCATAGAATCGTAGAATCACAGAGTTGGAAGAGACCACAGGGGCCATCGAGTCCAACCCCCTGCCATGCAGGAACTCCATCAAACCACTCCCGACAGCTGGCCATCCAGCCTCTGCTTAAAAATCTCCAAAGAAGGAGACTCTACCACACTCCGAGGCAGCATATTCCACTGCCGACCAGCTCTGACTGTCAGGAAGTTCTTCCTGAGATTCAGGTGGAATCTCTTTTCCTGTAGTTTGAAACCATTGCTCCTTGTCCTAGTGTTTGGAGCCGTGGAAAACAAACCTGTCCCTTCCTCAACATGACATCCCTTCAGATATTTAAACATGGCTATCATGTCCCCTCTTAACCTTCTTTTTTTAAGGCTAAACATTCCCAGCTCCCTAAGCCGCTCCTCATAGGACATGGTTTCCAGACCTTTGATCATTTTGGTCGCCCTCCTCTGGACACATTCCAGGTTGTCAACATCCTTCTTGAATTGAGGTGCCCAGAACTGGACACAATACTCCAGGTGAGGTCTGACCAAAGCAGAATAGAGTGGTACTATCACTTCCCTTGATCTAGACACTATACTCCTATTGATGCAACCAAGAATTGCATTGGCTTTCATGGCAGCCGCATCACACTGCTGACTCATGTTCAGCTTGTGGTCTACCAAGACTCCTAGATCCCTTTCACAGGTACTGTTGTCTAGCCAGGTGTCTTCCATCCTATATCTGTTTTGCTGAAATAAAACAAAGCATCAAGGGGAACTGAAACACAAACCAGTCCAATTTGTCAGTGTTTCTCATTCGTGGTTTATTCATGCACATCTCTGATCACAAGCATAACTAAATACAGTAATAGTAATAATAACAAAGGATACAAAACTACATAGCAAGGGGAAGGAGCTGTTTGTTGTTGTTCTCTTCCAAAGCCGCCTGAGAGAACTTTTGCATATGTGCCAACATCTGCTGTATGCTTATGTGTGCTTATTGCATAGGTTAGAGATGGGTGAAATGCCCTACAACTTGTGTTGGATTTTCTCAGTCATAAGCTGAATTACTGCCACTCAAAACAATTTCTAATGTAATGAGAAATTGTCCTGCTCATTATTAACTATCAGGAGTCCTGTAGTCCACTTTCTCTAAGATACATGCAGAGTATTACCCTCTGCCACTCACACATACACCCTTTCCCTGCATCTGCCAGCATTTGGTATGAGTGCAGAGACTGACTGATGGAATCATAGATGCCACTTTGTTCCTGACATGGGAGCTCCATTTTTCCAGATTTACTTTCCCACTGCCTCATATATTTCAAACATTGCTTTTTTCATACTAGTCCTTCACCTGGCCAGATCCTTGGCTGAGTCCACATCTTAGAATTTGCATGCTTTATGCCATTCGATAGCATTCTCCTGATCTTACACCCAGAGGATTGTCTAAGTAGAAATGAAAGCTTTCCAAGTTCCCTGGTGTATGGACAAAAAGTTCTTTATAGCTGTGACCATTTTTTATTTTGATTTGTTTTATTAAGGTGGAGGAACTAAAAAAACAAAATATATTTCACCTAATATATCCTTTAAAACTCATTTAATTTTTTTGTTTTACTATATGATCGCATTTCCTCTAAACCCAGCCTTCACCTACTATATAATTTTTTGGTATTTAACTCAGATCAGAGCTTTTGTGCCAAACACAAAGAAATTAAGTTTCCAATGGTCCTTGGCAATGAATTAAAGACAATCTCCATGAAAAATAGAGAATTTAGCTTAATAAAGCAATAGAAAACTCCAGGCAGCTTTTTGCCTGCTGTATTTGCTTTCTCAAGTTGCATTATGAAGATTTCTGGGATGTAATTTTAGCAACAAAGCTATGTAGCCTTCTAGTATATTTTTATGTTTCCGCTAATGCTTCATAATTTCCCACATTTTTTCCTGTAACAGGTATCATCTTTATTTTTATTTTTTTTAAAAAGGTTCTTCAAGCAGGATTTGAAAGAATGGATATTCTGGGAGTTGTAGTTTTTCAAACAGAGCTTTGCAAGTACATACCTGTATTGGAACACTACAGCTCCAGGAACTTCCTAGTGTCACTGGCTGTGAAATCAACTCCATCGTGACTAGCGTAGGGGGGAAGTTGAGGACAACCAGCACAGTAAATCAGGAACACATCTGAGTGTTGGAGTAAGTGAAAATTGGAAATGTATAGTTTTTTGGCATACCATGCTCTCTCTTGCTCTCTCTCTGGTGAGGAAAAACCAAGAACCGACAACAGAGTTTTGCTGGACATTCCTGGTACTTTTGCTGATGGGTCTCAATGTGTTTAACTCCACCTCAGAGCAACATAAATGGGAGGCTACTAAAATGTGCATGCAGTTGAATGAATTCTAATATGCTAGTGAATAGTATTCTTTAGACTAAGGTGCTAATTTTTAGCTTTTGTACAAATATCTTATCTGGGCGGAAATCCTGTTGCTTAACTAGGCACATGGAAGGCAAATGACATAACATCCTTTAATGAATTAATGAATCACTGCTAGGGTTCTCAGGGGCACCTGCAGCCTTGGTACATGTTTGAGAATCTCACTTGCTAATTGCCATCTAGAAGCAATTTAATGTTACTCTGTTTGCTTTCCACATGCAGAACAGAGCAACAGGATTTCAGCCACTGTTTCACTGAAGACTGTATGTTGCCTTTCCTTGCAAAAAAAAACAATTCCTTACCTCCTCTTCTCTACTTAAGTAAATATTTTCAGTCTTAATGTCTGGGAAATTATAAGTGTCTGTTGAATATAGATTGAGCAAGCAAGAATGAAGATATTTATATATTTTTCGTATGTGCTAAATGAATCTATTGGGCTAAAAAGACAGAATATTTGAAGCTCAGTGCTGTAAGACCATTACTGCTCTCTAGGGTACAACAAATCAAATTGCTCATTTGGGACTTTGATTTCACAGGCTGAAGAAAAATGTGGACTTCGAGGATTTTGAACAGCACAGTCTGACACATTTGTTTGTGGGGTTTGTCTAAAATTTTAATTTTATTCTACAGTATTATTATTGCTAAGGTCAGATTCTAAGCAGACCCAGCATTCATGGAGAAAGGGAAAATATGTGTGCCAAATATATTTGCCAGTATTGTTTCTTTCCACAAGAAATATTAGTCCAAGGTTTGCTTCTCTGATATTTCAAAGTCCATAGTATTGGGGGGGGGGGGGGTTTTGAGGGGGGATGATCCTGGTTTCAACCCTGAACCTGGATGCACAAGTCTCAGTGGTATCCAGGAATGCATTTGCACAGTTAAAGCTAGTGCTTGTTCTTTGTGATGTCTGATCTAGCTATGGTGACACATGCTGTACTTACTTGCTGACTGGATTACTGCAACATGCACTGTATGGGGCTGCTTTTGAAAAGTTTTCTGAAACTTTATCTGGTACTGGTTCACAGGTAACATATTTTTGCAGATAACATATTTTTTTTCCATATTACAACAGCTTTACTGTCTGCCAATCTTTTTCTTGGCCCGTCACAGGGTGCTAGTTATGATCTATAAAGCTCTATACCATTTGGGTTTAGGCTATCTGAAGTATCACCTCATATGAGTCTCCTCGGCATTTAAGAGGAGAGGCCCTTCTCTCAGTCCCGTCTCCCTCACAGACTTGTTTGGTGAGGATAGGAGAGCCAGCCTTCTCAGTGGCTGCTCCAAGGCTTTGGAATGCAGTGCTGCCCCAAGAAGCCAGCTTCGCCCTCTCTTGTCTTGTCCTTCTGTAATCAGGCAAAGACCTACTTTTTCAAGCTAGGGTTTTAAGCAATAGAAATGTTCCATCATTTTTTTTAATTTAAAATGTTTTCAATGGCATTTTGTTACACACTTTTTAAAAAATGCAGAAAGCAGCTGCTACAGCCTGGTCCTTTCACTCAGAGACCCTCCTTAGTATCTCAGTGGTTGGATTCTCCAGGAGAGATCTTGGGATTTATTGGCAGAGTTCACTGTCAGCCTCTTTCTCCTTTGGTGCCAGCTCAACATTCTTCATCATACTGCAGTTGCCTCTGGTGCAATCTTTTCCTCATGAGTTACAAATGCTATGGTCCTTATCATCTGATAGGGTAGGTGGTAACAGGAGTGCCATACTACCCTTTTTCTTTCTTTGGAAGCATAGACCTTCTTTCTGTTAGCAGGGGACTCAACCCATCCTCCTCCTGTTTTCTGGTAAAAGCCAAGCCATAGGCACACAGCCCTATTCGCTTATGAGCAAAATTGGTTTGGACAAGAAATTCCACAGTGAAAACCAGTCAGACTAATTTCAGACTCTTACTGCCCTGTCAGCACAGAGTAACCAATGAGATCTAATGCCCATACATATGAGCTGCTGTTGACTTGAAACAATTAATACATTCAAGCCATCAGGAAACATTTGGATGACGAAGCGAAGGTCATGCGAGTGGTGCTTGCTGTAACATATACTGTGAATACATAGTTTTGAACAAACCATGGGATAAACATAATATCAAAATTCATTCTGTCCTCTCCATATGAAGTCCATTTTAAATGTAAAATTACTCTGCCTGATGCTTCTCCGGAGTTATTTGCACTGATGTCAAAAATGAAGCATGTCAAGGATCAGTGCCTACCTTGTACAAATCAAGTTAGGAGAAAATTCACCGTGAAAGTTCACAGTCCTGTAACAGAACAGCTTTGGTTCAGTAGAGCAGGTTTGTGTGTTCTGTGTCACCAAGTTGGAACCAACTTATAGCAATCCTGTTGAGTTTTATATACACAACGGAATTTGTTTTGTTGTTTATGTTGTTTGAGATACAGATATCTCTAAAACTGAGAGCTAATAATAACACTCAGGACACACAGTTCCCTTAACCGAGTGTATTATACAAAAATATATATACATACATACAGAGTAGCACTGCAGAAATCTGGCAGTATCCATGAGTCTCACCGACAAAATAACACGCTGGTCTCCTCCATCAACCCTAGTCACTGGTTTACTAAAACATCTCTAATTTATACAGTAATTTGATGCAACAGTGACATTGCAGATTGATGTTTGCACATGTGCGAAAAGTCACATGTCTCACTCTTGGCTTCCTGCCAACCTGAGTGACTCAGCTTTCCTTGCCTTCCCACAAATCACTAAGGCAATTCCATTTTACAACTTAACACAAACCTTAACATCCCTCCTAATTGCCTTACTTTGTGGTTTCATTTATATTTTTACATTTACATATTCATACACATTTCAATCCATAATTTTACACACGTTTTCTAGCAATTACATCTCTTTCATACCAATCCTCTTTAACATCTGGTAATGTTTTATTACCCCTAGAGGTTTTGTTAGTATGTCTGCTGTCATTTCATCAGTTGGACAATACTTTAGTTCAATTAATTTTCTTTGAACTGCTTCCTTTACATTTCCATATCTAATGCCCACATGCTTTGTTCTGGCCTTGTCAATTTCTGATTCTGCCATGCAAATGCAAGTTTGATTATCTTCAAAGATTGTTACTGGCTTATTAATATTTATATTTAAATCTTGTAGTAACTGTGACATAATTTCAATAGTTATACATATTTGTGAAAGTGCTGCATACTCAGCTTCTGCAGTAGACAAAGCCACGTAACTTTGTTTTGACACCTTCCAGTCAATGAGCGTTCCTGCTAATTTTAAGATGTTCCCTGAGGTAGATTTTCTAGCTGTAGGATCATCTGCCCAACTTGCATCTGAGAATGCTTCTAATATTGGTTGACCTTGTGGATCTATTACTAGACAATAATTCACGGTTGTTTTTAAATATCTGAGTATTCTTTTTGCTGCTTTCCAATGCATAATTTTTGGACAACTCAAGTGTCTACTCAATATATTAACTGGGTTTGCTATGTCTGGTCTGGACCATGTACTAATGTATTGTAAACTGCCAATTAGAGATTCATATAATGCTACATCACATTGAGGACTATCCTCATGGTTTATATTTTGAAAATTAACTTCCATTGGTGTTTTTGCACTTTTACAATCTTTCATATTGAATTTTTCTATTAATTCTAATATTTTCTCTTTTTGGTGCCAGACAGTTTCTCCATTTGGTCCTTCCTCTATACATACTCCTAAATATTTATGTATAGGACCAAGATCTTTGAGTTCAAATTTTTTGTTTAATTTGTCTAGGATACTTAATATTGTACTTTCATTTTGCCCACAAATTAACATATCATCCACAAAAATAGCTATATACATATTGCAAAATCCATTTTCCAGATTGGTGAATACACATGGGTCTGCTTTACTTTGTATTAACCCTAAATCCTGTAAAGCTGTGGTTAGACAAGTATTCCATTGTCTCGCACTTTGTTTCAGCCCGTATAGCGCCCTTTTAAGTAACCATACATTGCCCTTTGTGTCTATTCCTTCTGGTGTTTCCATATATATCTGCTCATTCAATGGAGCATTGAGATATGCTGTTTTTATATCTACCTGCCTGGTGTGCCAACCCTGTAATTTTGCAAGTGTTAACAGCATTCTTATGGACTTGCTTGCAACAGTGGGTGAAAATATCTGATCATAATCAGAATACCTTTCCTGTGAGAATCCCTTTGCTACAAGTCTTGCTTTGTATATACTCTCATTACCCCCACTTTTAATTTTATATACCCATCTGCAACCAATAGCTTTCTTGTTTGTGGGTAGCTGTGTTTCAACAAACACTTCTTTGCTATTTAGAGCTTGTAGCTCTGTTCTCATAGCATTTTTCCATTTTTCTTGTTCTTCTTTGGGCAATTTCTGTATGTCCCTATAATTCTGAGGAGTTTCTACTGCACATAATGTTGCATATCCATATCTCTTAGGTGGAATGCCCTTCGTACTTCTCTGAGACCTTCTTGGCTCTGTCTGTCTCAAATTTTCTGAATTACTTTGCTCCTCACTATCTGAGCTTTGCTTTATTTCTCTCTGCTCAGTATCTGCCTGTTTACTTTCACTAATCTCCTGTTGTGTGCTTGTGCTTGGCACCTGCTTAATTCCTGAAGGAAAAAACACTTCTGAACTCAGTTCCACATTCCTCCAATCTTGCTCATTAAAATCTACTGAGCGGGATAGTACTAGCCTTTTATCTGGAGTGTACAATCGGTAACTTTTTTGCCCTGGCTCATATCCTAGCATGATTGCTTTCTGAGCACGTGGCTGTCCTTTTCGTCTGAGTTTCCTTGGTATATTTGCCCAACACTTTGCTCCGAATATTCTCAAATGAGATAAATTTGGCTTTCTTCCATATAACTTCTGATATGGGGTTGTGTTAATTATCTCTCTATACGATCTGTTAATTATATAATTTGAAAATTTAATTGATTCTCCCCAAAATGAATAAGGAAGTCCTGCATCTCTTAATAGAGCCTCCATGACTTGTTTCAATCTACCATTTTGTCTCTCTATTAAGCCATTTTCAGCAGGTGTAGCAATGTTGGTGAACCTCTGTCTAATCCCTTTTGCTCTTAGCCAATTGCATAAATTGTTGTTTGTAAATTCTGTTCCCTTATCTGATTGTATCTCTGTTATTTGAAAAGGTTTGTATTTCCTTTCAATAAATTTCACCCAGTCTTTCAGGGTTTTTATTGTTTCATCTTTTGATTTTAATGGATAGGTGAATGAATATCTTGAGTAATGGTCTATAATATTCAACGCATATCTTGATCCACCTATTGACTTTGGCAGTGGTCCAATTAAATCTACTGCCACTATTTCAAAAGGATGCTTCGTTACTCTTTCACTTCGTTTTGCCACTGGTGCAGCCTTACTCTTTGTTTGTTTGCACACATCACAGTTCAAATACTTTTTACAATCTTTTACATTCAAGCCCTCTGAGTGTTCAATTGTTTTTCTTAATAATTTGTACCCCATGTGTCCTAATTTTCTGTGCAACACATGTATACATTTATCATGTTCTGGTACATTCAGGGTTAACATGGCTTGTCCCTTATCAGTGTGTATTAATTTATACAAGCCATTATTTTCTTTAGCTTGCCCACACACTTCACCATTTCTTTTAATTACACACCCTGTTTCTTTAAATGTTATTTCAAAACCTTCTTCTGTCAATTTTATTACACTCAGTAAATTGTGTTTTAATTGTGGAACCAATAATACTTCTTTTAGCTTACCTAAGTTTTGTGTGTAAACATCTCCTTGTGATACAACTGGTGAACACAAACCGTTTGCCAAATTCACACATTGCAGTTCACATTTCTGCTTAGAAATTAATAACTCAGGGTCCTTTGTAATATGATAGCTGGCTCCACTGTCAAGAATCCATTCCTGTCCTTGAAAACGCTCAGCTCTGGAAACGACCGATGCTTCTGGGATCCGGCGACTCCCCCATTGCTGTTTCTTCTGTCGCTGCTTATCTTTCCCTCCTGTAGCTCTGCTGGGCGAAAAACTCTCCTTTCGCTCCGGACAATGCTTTATTAGATGAGAGGTACTCCCACAGCGAAAACATTTTCTTGCCATCAAGACGCCGGGAACTTTGTGCTGATTTGATACAGCTGCCTTCACGTCTCCGGTTTGCTGGCTCCTTGCCACCTGGTTCTCTGCTCTCTTTGACTCCTCCTCTTTGAGTCTTGCAGAAATATATGGCACAGTTAACTGTTCTTTTGGAATTCCCTCCAACGTAACAGTTAACACATCGTAGGACTCGTCAAGGCTCGATAAAATTATATAAGCCTTATGCAGTTCTGTAAACTCCAATCCCATCTCATTGAGTTGGATGAACATGCCGGTCAACCGCTCCAGATGTTTGGATATACTCCCTCCTGGCTCCAGCCTTAAACGATACAGCTGCCTTGTGAGGGTTATCTGCGAAGAAACTGAGTCCTGTACATGTGCCCTCCTGAGTGCTTGCCAACACTCGCTTGCCTTATCAATTCCTCTAACAAGAGATAATTGACTGTCCTCAAGGCACAAAATAATTGTAGATAGGGCACACTGGTTCTGTTGGACATTTTCATCCTCCTCTTCTTCTGTAAGAGGTGGTGGGTTGGTAATAATATTCCACAGTCCTTCCTTGAGCAGGAACATACGCATTTTCATTTCCCATGCCAAATAGTTCCTCTCATTTAATTTTGGAAGCTGGAAATTTGGAGCAGTAGTTGCCATTCTGCTTATCAGTGCTCTCTCTCACGCTTTCACATAAACAACAAAATTACGCTGGGCCCATAACCTGTTGAGTTTTATATACACAACGGAATTTGTTTTGTTGTTTATGTTGTTTGAGATACAGATATCTCTAAAACTGAGAGCTAATAATAACACTCAGGACACACAGTTCCCTTAACCGAGTGTATTATACAAAAATATATATACATACATACAGAGTAGCACTGCAGAAATCTGGCAGTATCCATGAGTCTCACCGACAAAATAACACGCTGGTCTCCTCCATCAACCCTAGTCACTGGTTTACTAAAACATCTCTAATTTATACAGTAATTTGATGCAACAGTGACATTGCAGATTGATGTTTGCACATGTGCGAAAAGTCACATGTCTCACTCTTGGCTTCCTGCCAACCTGAGTGACTCAGCTTTCCTTGCCTTCCCACAAATCACTAAGGCAATTCCATTTTACAACTTAACACAAACCTTAACAAATCCTAACAGGGTTTTCAAGATAGGTGAGATATTTAAGGAGTGGTTTTATCAGTTCCATTTCCCCAGTGAGTTTCCATAGCTAAGCGGGGTTTCGAACCCTGTTGTCCTGAGTCCTAGTCCATCACTCTATCCACTTCATCGCACTGGGAATCCAGAACAGGTGTAATTAAACATATATGTTCAAAGGCCTTGTATATGGATTTATATATAATACAAGTACTCAAGTGAGCCAGAGCTCACTTGACATTTGATAATGTCAAGCTGCCCTACATACACAATCAATGAGTTCCATAAATGCACCACCTACGTGCTGTTGAAAGTCTATATTTACCATAATGTTCTGTTAAACTAGAAAATGCTGATGTCTATTTGACTGAAATGTGGCATGGTACGTTTTCAGTACACTGTGAGATAAACTATAATAAGCCCACACTAATGGCACTCAGTTTTTCCAAACATGTGTACCAGCTTGTGTCTCAAGTATGCAATATTTATCTGGTGTAATGCTACACTGTTGACAATTCTGGGTGTGTGTATGGGTGCATGCACATGTGCTCCCCTTTCTACCTGATACTTGCAACCAAATGCAAACTGACCTCTTGGTGTCTGGGATCTTTCTTTGCTAGCAGAGCTATTTTACATACCATGCACTGTAGGGATGAGGAGGAACTGACTAATGATAACAGGCAAGGTGCACCATAGGCTCCTTGTGAGCAAGGAGGGGAATACCCTTAAAATTTGGATATGAGTCATTGTTCCCCTCCTCATTTCATCCTTAAGACACTGGTCTTGAGCTGCAACAAGGGGCGAGATGCAACTCACTGTGAGAACATTCAGAAAGTGTACAAGATCTTAATAGTAGTTTATCTAGTCCAGTACTGTGTTTTCTCTCACTGTAGGAAACCCACCGTGGAAGAACTGGTCTTCCCTTATTAATCTCTTGCAACTGTATGACATAGTGGTTAGTGTGTTGGGCTGGGCCTGGGCATGTCCCACTTTTCATTAAGCGTGACCAGTCATTGTCTGTCAGCTGGACCTGCCTCACAAAGGTTATTGTGATGTTGAAGTATTAAACAGGAGAGTTGTGTATGCTGCTTTGGGTTCACTGGAGAAAAAGCTGGATGTAAAAGCAACTCAAAGAATAGCAATAAAATATAATAACTGCATAAACATTCAAGTCTTTGAACCTTGATTTTCCATGAAGCTAGGATGATTGTACTGTCCTTTGATTTGTCTAAGCTTCTTTAAAATCACCATCATCTAGTGTTAATCTCCATATCACACGGCAGTGAATTCCATGACTTGTGTTTTATGAGGCAGCACTAGTTCCCATTTGGACTATTAAGATGTTGGGAACAATGCAAACAGATCTCATATGTGCTTTGGCTTCAGGGCAGATGGATTTGTCAAGAAAGAAGAAGACACTGTAACATAATCCATTACACCACTATTTCTCATTTACAGAGTTTTGGGAACATTTCTTTCTTGGACTACAACTCCCAGAATTTCCCAGCCAGCAAAATAAAAATAAAATTTGAAATGAAAGGTTGTATGGCACAAAAACAGTTAGGTCCTAATTTGTCATAGCTTTTCAGAATAATATTCTTGATAAAATAAATGACAAAAACTCAGAACTTATTTTTACAGATGCAACCGTTGTTCACACATGTGCATATCTAGAAGCAACGTTAACATTACGAACACTGCCTCGTCTCCAACATTCAAGTAAGGTGCATGTAATACAGGACTAAATCTTCAGCATAGATGGAACTGGTGATGGCAACCAAGGGCTATTATTGTACTTTATGCTATTTATTTTTCAAATTCATAGAACTGCATGCTGCTTTGTCACAGGGTTATTAGAGCCACTTTTACAACTGAAGCGTATGCTTCACTTGTAACTATTTAGTGGTAAAATCAGGAAGTGCAGGTGTAATTCCCATGAACAAGGAGATCTTTTGTAGATCTGATGGGTCATAACTGCCCATTCTTTTCTCCTAAAGCAAACACATTCTCCATTGCCCATTTCAGACAATGACACACTCAGAAACTTCAAATACTTATGGAAGGGGTAACTTGCAAAACTACATGGTCTCTGTGAAAATGAATCCCCTGTCCCAGCTAATGTGCTTCCAAAGGACAGGGAAGATTGAGGCAAGGAGTAGACATCATCATCATCATCATCATCATCCCTGCTAGCAGAAAACCCAAAGTGCATCCAGCCTGCAAGGCTTGCCTCCATTACACCACTGTCATTTAGATGAAACACAACAAAGTAGATCAGAATAACAATATGATTATATTGTTGCTAATAACATCTTGCTAATACTGTACCATCAGCCTCTGGGCTGTATGTTAAGCTGTAACAGAGAAAAACTATGGTGATTTGCCCAGAGCTTGGAAAAGTTTAGGGGTTTTTTTTGGGACTACAACTGCTGCAATATGGCTGAACCTGGGGGATTCTGGGTGTTTGAAAAAGGAACTTTTCTCCAGCTCTGGATTTGGTACATCTTTATAGGTCTTACTAGTATGGGATCTGACCGTGCAGATGAGGCAGCCATTCTACAAATGTAATATCTGAATCATTTAAGTATCGCCTGAGCTAGTCCGCACCCAGAAGAAAGAGAAATTGTGTCAATTGCTTTCCTTTCCAAAGAATATTATCTTGGTTTATTTTTCTCTTCTGTCCTTCAAATGCCATGTAACTATTTGAGATCTTAAAAGATACTTTAATTTATTTATTTAAAGTATATTTACCCCGCCTTTCTTCTTGAAAAGGACCCAAGGCGGCTTTTACTCAACTTTGCTTCTAAATGAAGTTCTTTAAAATTTTCACCACTTTAAAAAGGAAGTTTTTTTGTGCAAACTCTAGATGAGTTTGAAAAGTAACCTACTGGCTTTGAAAATTAATATATTAAACAGCAGTTTATTATGTGCCTTCAAGTCGATTCTAACTTATAATGATCCTTCCCAGGCTTTTCTAGGAATTGATTACTCAGAAGTGGTTTACCATTCCTGTCTTTTGGTAGCGTTCTGGGACTGTGCAGCTTGCTCAGGGCTACACAGGCTGGCTCTTCTCCCAGGAGGCACAGAGGGGAATCAAGCTTCCAATGTCTGGCTAACTAGCTACCCAGCCAGCTAGTTATTTTACTACATATATTAAATATTCAGGCAACCACTTTTAATAAATCACTGTAGGGTACAGCAGGGGTCCCCAACTCCCAGTCCACGGCCCTATGCCGTTCCGTGGGCTTCCTGGAACTGGACCGCAGAGATGAATCTCCGCCCCGCCCCCCGCATGCACACACGGTGGGCGTGTCACACTCGCGCGCATGCGTGCGAACACGACACGCCCCTCCGCAAGCACGACATGCCCCTCCGTGAGTGCAACACGCCCACCCATGAGCGTGACATGCCCACCCGTGAGCACGGGGGTGCCCCCACCCCCCCGTGCACGGAGCCCACACACCCCAACTGGTCCGCGGTCCCAAAAAGGATGGGGACTGCTGGGGTACAGAACAAATTCACTGTTAGTATACTGCAAAAAGTACACAACTGCTGACTCTGGGTGCAACTACACAGTGAGAGAAAAGCAATTTCTCTTGCTGTGAAGTCGCACCAGGGAATTTGAACTTCCCTGGGTCTATGTGAATTAACTGGCCATGCAGGAAGAATTTAAAATTGGCTAAAAATCCTGTTATTGTCTGTAGCCCAATAGGGGGCACAGTTACAAAAGAACTTCTTAATAAGTTGTTAAACAAGGAGAGTTCCTCATCTGGTTTCCTTTCAAATAATGCAAATAGTGGGACACAAGCTGGCTGTGCTCTTCTTGAGAAGATACATCTGCCAAGCTGTGGGTGAGAGGGAAGAGCACACTTATTTGGGAGTAAGCACCATTGGCTGCAGTAGGTTTTTACTTCTGAATCAATTCTGAAATGGAGGCATTGGTTCAAGCAGTCACACTGCCAGAACTGATGCAAAGGGATGCAATAATAATAATTTAAAAAAGTAGAAGCCTGAAGAGGTGGAGGCAAAAATTACAGATGTGGGGATGTGGGGTGAGGGGCAGAACTCTGGGCTGATTCTTTTTTTTTTTTAATGTCATGTGATGAACCAAAAAAGTGTAAAGCAGCCCATCCCAATCCAGGAGTATTTCCCACATTTTTGGTAATGTGGCTGCAGCCTCTAACAGTGACAGACCAGATAATAATATTTTATTTTATTTTATTTTGCTGTTACTTCAAGGAACCTAGGTGAATAAAAAGAATTAAAACCATTGGAAATCCCTCCCAACAACATCAAGCAAAATAAAGTACTATATCTTTGGAAGATATTGGTTCAAAATGGATTGAGTACACTAAATTAGCTTCAGCATAAAATAGACAGTGACAGAGAAATATTTTGTTGTCTTCCGATATTTGCAGTACACATGTTACTTATCATTTCACTAAATCTGTACTCAGCTGTAGATAGCAGTTTAGATTTATGCCACATCGCATAGTACATCACAAAATTACAAAGAAAAAATTATGGGAGTAAATCCAATTGTTAGTTCCAATTAGAATAGACCCATTAGATCAATTGCTTGATGGTAAATCAACACGGATGTAAGTCCTATTGATTAAATTCATCTATTTTAGTTGAGATGAACAATTAGATTTAGCCTTATATCTTTGAACTCCAGCACACCCAACTGATAAAGTCCCACCATGAATGATCTATTAAGCAAACTCTACTTCAGTAAATAGCAGTGACTGATTAGCAAGCTAACCCTTTCCAGTTCAAACAATTTTCAAGTGCCTGCCAGACATTTAAATGACAAAGGACTAAACTTTCGGTGCTTTTGAAAATGGAATTGTGGTTAGATACAAAAAAGTCTAAAGTGGCCTTCATCTCCTTTTTCCCCTCAAAACCCCAAAGAAATAAAAACTTTGGAGTGTTGTACATGGAGCAATTGGCAAGAAGGAACTGCAGCTCGAACTGCCACTTACTGTAGGTTGTGCTGCCGCAGGACTGATGGGAGTTATAGTTCAACAACATCTGGAGAACCATATATTCCCCCTCCTCTGAGTGCCAGAAATGCATAGCTGACATCTGAGCAATGACTCTCCTGTCCTTGTGGTATTCTTTGTTGACTGCTTTCACCGTTGAAATTCAGAGTGAAGCCCAATGGAAGGGTGAGGACATATTGAATGAGGAGCACAGTGTGCATAGTGAAGTCCTCTATGATACGCACATTGGACAAAATGTGGCCAATACAACAGGCAGTGTAACCAAGGGCTCGGTTGCAAGGATCATAAAGATTAAGGTGTGATCACATAGGGAAATAGATCACATTTTGGGATCGCTTGCAGTGCAGGCCTGTGCAATCTATTTCCTGGTGATGTCATAACGTATGGGGAATTACACTCTAGTCCTATCCTGATCTGGACCCAGGCTGGATTTTTTGGGTCCAGCTGTAGGGCTATTGCTTTTCACAGCCAGACTAGAGTAATTTCCCAGCCAACAGAAGGGTCACTATAAAGATTGCTCCCTGCAAAGTAACCCTTTCTGGTGTGATCAGATGGGCACCTTTCCCACCATCTGATTGCACCGTGGCATACAGAGAGCCTTTTAACCTGGGGAACATACCAGGATTTTCCTGCCACCACCCAAATGATTCTTTATGGTAAGATCTTCTGAAAAACCTTTGTCCTTGTCATTCTGCTGAATGTGAAGGCATGTGCTCTGTTTCTTTAAAACTGGCCTGCCCAAACACTTGTACGTAAATAAATTCTGTTGATGAGGATTCTATTCATACCAAGATTTCTCTCTAAACTGTCCCTCTTGTGTGATTTCACTCAGGAAGAGCTTTGCTGAATTACAGCAGATATTGAGTTCCACAATCATCCTGTTTCTTTGGGTAGCCTACTGTGTGCTTACAGGAAATACATGGGGCCTTTATCTACCAATAGCTCTGAGCAAATAGTATTCAAGTGTATTCTACCTCCAATCCATTATCATGTATTTCGGCAGTCAATTCTCCATTCTGACTATGCAAATAATTTTATCTGGTTGGAGTCTACCACTGTTCAGTTTCAGGGGATGACCCTGGTTCTAGTATTATGAAAGGGGAGACTTGGAATTTCACCCAATCCACTTTCTTTACACTTTGCATATTTTTATAAATCTCCATCAAGTTTCATCACTGTCATGCATTTATTTGTAAAAGCCATCCCCAAAAGTTTGTTCTTTTCA
The DNA here is from genome assembly GCA_037013535.1 of Intellagama lesueurii. Lineage (NCBI taxonomy): Eukaryota > Metazoa > Chordata > Lepidosauria > Squamata > Agamidae > Intellagama > Intellagama lesueurii. The sequence continues at coordinate 92,754,035 of JBAJHW010000003.1, read as the reverse complement.
AAGAAGATAAAGATTAAACAGATTTCAGATTTGTGTGTCAATAAGCTTCCTAGTCTTTAAATGTGCCACAGCACCCTGTTCTTCCTACAGCAAGGATAATATCATACAAGAGCTACTGCTTTGGAAATTTCTGTGACTGTGTTTAGGGGAGGGGGAAGCCAAATCATTCTAAGTTAAGCTTCAACATTAGATCAGAGACTGGTTTTGCTCCAAATACAAACTTCTATAAGCATTTTTCAAACTAAATTATCCATCAGACTGTGGAACCCAATAGCTTTCAGTTTTTTGAATGTTCTATGAAGGTTGTGAAGATGTAGGAAATTGATCACTGTGGATAGTCATGCTGGTGAGCAAGGTGGGGAGCTATGGCACTATTTCTTCAGAAGACTGCATCTTTGTTTTTCTAGGATCCAGTAAAGAAGTGCATCTGAAAGTGGTCTAAGAAATTAAGGTTCTCTATAGAGCCAAGATTTTGGTGGACTTAGATGGGTGTCTCATCCTGGGGTGATGTGGGGAATGTGCCAACACATTTGTCCTTTCACAAGGCACATCTTTGACAATTAAATATTTTAGGTACGGAAAACATTGCTCATGTTATTTTTTAAATGCCATTTTGAAATTTGGGCTATATTGATGTCACTTTTTCTTCTTAGTCAAAAAATAACAAATTTAACATTAACATGATTAAGACTACCACATTATTTACCAGTAATTCTGGATGCCCTTCTCTGCTTTTTTAATTTATTTTTTATTAATTTTTTAGGTTCTCAAGTCTTATGTTGAGAAACAGTCAGCAGAGTGATTCACAATATTGTAAACACAGTCACACCACAGATTTGTATAAAGACATTGCAATATTAGTATTTTAATATTAGATTTCTTTTCTAATTGTTTGAAACATGACATTTGCCTTCTTCATGGCTGCCACACACTGGGCAATTTTATTGTTGAGATATCTACCATGACCCTTCTCCTAATTAGTTACTGCCAGCTCCGACCCATTCAGGGTATTTTGCATGAATGAAATTTAATGAAATTTGGCACAGACTAACTGAACGGAAACACTGTTCAGTCATAGGACCAACGAGAGACATTTATTTATTTATTTATTTATTTATTTATTTATTTATTTATTTATTTATTTATTTTTATACCACCCATTTGGCTGAAGGACACTCTGGGTGATTTACAACAGAACATACAACAACGTAATTAAAATACCAGTTTGACAAAACCCAAAAAAGAAAATGATAAAATACAAAAAACAGGACTATCAAAGTGCATTAAAATACAATCATTTTTCTTAATTTATCTACTGATATCAAAGGATATCTATTGATATCATTATATCTAGTAATATAATTTGATATTTGATATCTATCCACTGAAATTCATGGATGTTTAAAATGGCTACTTTCAGGTGTCTTTTCCACATCCCCTTTTCTCCTGTCCCTTCTCCCTCTTTCACACAGATTTTTTGCTTCGTACACTGTCAATAAATTGTAAATGAAAGAATGAAGTTGGATATATATTGACATTTTTTTTAAAAAATCAGTCAAACTGTTTCTAACTGTCTTGAAATGGTATCAAAAAAGTGTAATCCACAGGTACATCTAGCAGGCAAGTTTTCTCTGCATAAAATGGCCCAAATGATGGCCTCTTACTTCAAGCAAAAAACGTTCTATGAAACATAGCAGTATCGCAACTACCTGGCCAGGTCAGGGTAGTTAAGTACCCTGCTATTAGTATTGTTCAAAGATCTGTAATCCCAGGGAGGCAGTGCAGGTAACATTTATGAAGTAATCTGCCTTTCTCCACATTCATTGTGACATTCTTTAACCATAAAACTCATCTATTACCCACTTTTAATCCAATCCCTAATATTTATAAAAATTGCTATGTGATTACAAGTAATAATACCTCTTGGGGGACTTCCTGAAAAGGCATTTTCCTTGCTGCCTGCACTCTAGTCAATCCTGTGATTTGGAACGGCTCTTTTGCTTTCTAGCACAATAAAAGTGCATCTCATTTTACCTGGCAGCCTGGGTGGTTAGAGTCTGGTTTCTCCATGGGGAGCATGTGCTTCGCTACTTGGCTGAGCAAAGACTAATTTCAGAAAGATGAGTCTCCATTATGAGAGGCTTAGGAAATGTCTTGACATTTTATAGTTGCAGATATAGGTTAAGGTTCTAATATTGCCATGGAGAAAAGTGAAAACATTAAGGCATCATAGATACTTCTTCTTGTACCTCTTTATTTGGATAAGAATGGAAACAATATAATCCAACTTTTTTCAGTTGTGTTGGATGAGAACTCACATCATCTTCAGACAACAAGGCCATTGAAAACTTGTTGAAAAACAGCCAGGGCAGTGACTTTGTGTCTGGGTGGGAAGTGGTTAACTAATGAAAAAAGGAGTCAGATTCTGGGATTTCCCCATGCTTAATATCTCTTTGTGAATGATAGTGAGCACAAGAGGGGATCTTGCAGGCCACCTTGACTGATGATCTTTATGCTGTCATCATTCAGCTGGCCTTTGCTATGTAAAGCTTGACATCTTTTTTCCTGCTGGCAATATGGACACAATGTTGCAAGGCAATGTCAAACACTATTTCCTGGGATTTTTAATTGTGGATACAGATGCAATATCTCAAATTCATAAATATTTTTAAAGGGTCGAATTGGTCTCTGAGACATCATGAGGATGGGGAAAACTATACAGAAGTTCAAAAGCTAGGTGTATACGGGAAAAATCAGAGCTTGAAATAGTTTATGATATGGCCACTGTCCGGGAGATTCTAGGAACTGTAGTCCAAAACAGTAACTTTTTGAAACTTTAGGACAGATCAAGTATTCATCCCCTCTTAACTGTTTCTTTTGAGATGACTGGTCTTTCCATCTTTGCTGGTGGAGGCTTTTTTCTCCTTGAAAGAATATGTGATGGCTGCTGCTATGTGAATAACTCTGAAGTCTGAAAGAATGTAACGGCTGCCATCAATGATCCACAATAGTCCACTTGATATACACATCTATTCTTCATTGCATTTAAAATATTTTGAAACTAAATTAACAAAAGTCCCCTTTTGATAAAACACATTATATTATTGTTTTTCATGTTTAAACTCCATCCAGACTCCAGCTTCCAATATGCCATCAAACCTATAAACCTCCTGTTAAGTCCTTTGTCAAACTTTGCCCTTCTCTGAGTAAACAATTGCTTAGACTTTGTATGTTGAAACTGACCTGCAAACTGACATTTTTTGCATATAAGCTGTAGAACCTGTTCCCACTCTTTGATTGTTAGTTATAAAGGTACAGTGTGATTCATCCAATCCAGACATAAAATGGGGCCACAGCTGTGACCTTGTAATTACCATGCTGTCAGACTTTGGAAAGCAGGCTGCAAATTTCAATTTCTTCTCCATTAGAAACAGGGAAACAAAAATACATCTGCATTACTTTATATTAGAGATTTTCTCAATAGCAGTCTTGTTCATGTGCTGTATGGGGTGGTGGAGGTGCTGAAATAAGATGGTGTCATGACCAGATCTCTAACATCTTTGTGTGAATGATAGTCTGTGCCTTCTCCGCAGGCTGAAAATTATAAACTGTAGGGTTTACGGATAGAGTGATTCAAGTCCAACTGTTTAGGAAAACCCTTACTTTTGTCTTAAAGCAGAACCTCACTCTGGAAAATGGCTGGAGCCTTTATATTCATCGACAGATCTGGATCACATTTGCCAATATGATAGTAGCCCTTGCTTGTTGGAGGAAATTTGCCTGTTTCAGAACAGAAAGGTGCAGAGATGTTGTGCAAGATGACTGAAAGGGCTGAGGGTTTTTTTAAAAAAAGAAATGCTTGCCTCTTTTAAAATTTCTTAGCAAAACTGGATGAAATTTGCAGGCACGTGAGCCCCTACTGCATGGACAAAGACTGACAAATTTCCAAAGACTGAGCAGGGAGTGGTGATCTTGTGCTCTTTTGTTCCAGAGTGAGAAAAGTGTGGAGTTATTTTTCTGAAGCAGTTCTCTCAGGGCTTCCCACCCATTATACCAGGAAGAAAGGAGCATCCTTCTCGTTCTTCATTTCAAGTGAGAAGCTCCACCCACCATTACACCTTATGCAGAGTATAGAAAAGTTGTCGTTGTTTTTCAGCCTGTAACTAGAATCCCCTTAGTGGGAGCTTGGGGATTTGGGTAGTTGTAATCCACAAGATACTTCCTTCCGAGCTTTGGGTTTATTTTGTTTGTTCTGTACATTTATACCATTCCTTCAGCATCACCTCTCACAAAAGCTCCCAGAGCAACAATATAAGTAGTAGAGGTGGCAAGAGCACATTTACTATTTCCTCTGCCAGCTATGTTCTCTGGTTGCCCGGAACTCATAACCCCTTATGCTATGTTGGTAGGAGGCACTCACTGTAGTAGGGATATAATGCAGGTCATGCCCTCCGTGTAACAGCAGCCAGAACTCAGCTTAGAGGGATTCTGTAGAACTGTCCATCTATGATTGAACAATTGGTGTCAGCAGTGGGCACGAGACGGGCACAAACTGCCAAAATGGCAGTTTGTCTTGATTCATGGTTCGTGGAAGTCTACAAACCATGAACTATAAAATTACAATTTTGCCTGAACAAATAACGAATGGAGTTGTTGGTTCATTTGGGATTTTTTAAAAAACACTCCCATGTTTTGTTTTCTAAAAGAAAAGAAAAGAAAAAACTGGCTGACCCTCTGCCGCCTTTCCACTGCCCCCACCCCCTTCCCACTACCTCCATCATCTCCCTACCTTTTCCTGACACTTCCTCCTCTTCCTTGGCTTCCATAGCCATCTCAAGAGCCCCATCACAGGCCAGGGGGCCATCTGCACATTTCCCTGCTCTCAGCCTCTCGGCAGGAAAAGGTAGGGAGACAACAGAGGAAGGGGAAATGGGGCAGGGGGCAGGCTGTGGGGAGCAATGAACCAGGAGGTTTGTAAATCACCCCAAAATTCATTGGTTCAAGAACATTCGGGTTCTCCAGTTTGGACGAACCCGAACCGATCCAAACCAATAAATTAGTGATTTTGGATGAATCTCCTGGTTCATTTTTAGATTCGTCCCTATCTCTGGTAGTGACCTCTCCTAGTTAGCACTGCCTTTCAAGCGATTTCATGAATCTGTGAGTGCTGCTACTATCTCTGCTTCCACATACACCACAAGCCTGTCTAGACAAGGGAATTAGGAGCACTTTGGTTCACACTTAAAAGGTTCTTATCTTCCATGCAATCTATGTTATCTCTCACTTGAGTGATTGTTCTGTTCACCTGGAAATGTTTATTCTCCTGTGAGAAGGATCCACTCAAGTCTTTTGACTGTCAGTTTACTCATGTGTTAGTGTACCTGTTTTACTCACAGGTATGTTTATCTAGTTTCCATGGCAGTGGAAGTGGCAAAGAAGTCATTCTTCTCTGCCACCATTGCATTTGCACAGAATCACCCAACGGAGCTTTTTCAAACGGTCAAGGGCCTGCTACATGCTAGCCCCCAGGAAGATAATGCAGACCACACTGTAGCTCACTGTGAAGAATTTGCACAATACTTTTTTGGCAAAATTGCTCAGATCCACTCTGACTCGGATCCTGTAGTTGTTTCAGGTCCTGTGAATGCATCTGTGGCCCCTGATTGCCCTGTGTTAATGGATGAATTTCAGTTTCTGCAGCCTGATGATGTGGTCAGGACCCTTGGGGAGGTGAGGGCTACCACGTGTCTGCTGGATCCTTGCCCTTCCTGGCTCATAAAAGCTGACAGAAAGGGACTGGTTGATTGGGTAGGATACCATCATGCTTAAAGGAGGCAATAGTAAGACTATTGTTTAAAAAGCCCTCTTTGGACCCCACAATACTGAATAATTACCAATCCGCATCTAATATTGTTGAGAATTTTGTTAATGTATTCTCAGGACATAAGCAGAGTTAGGAGATATTAGGTTGCAAAAACACTATTACATTGAGAGAGTAAAATTCAACTTTGTCTATTTACAAATATACAGAGAGCACAGACATTCAACTGGCAGCATAACATAACATGATACAACACGCAGCATAGAAATAAGTGACCTGACTTACAGCAGATAAGATGTCCCCTTTACACATGCCTTTTATACATTCTTGAGACCAATCACAAAATACATTATTTCATTTCACACTTACATAAGGTTACATCATTTTCTACAGCTGTACAACATCAAGTCTTCAACCTAGGTACCCACCTGAATCCACTTAGTACATGACTCAGGTTAAAATCAGCCATTTTACTTTTTACTATACAACATTCATATTTAATACATATTCAGATTAAAATCTGAATCTTGGGCATGGTGCTAGAACAGGTTGTGGCCTCTCCACTTCAGACGTTTCTGGATGAGACGGATTATCTACCTCTATTTCAATCTGGCTTCAGGCATGGTTATGGAACAGAGACTGCCTTAGTTGCCTTGGTAGATAACCTACACCTAGAACTGGATAGGGGTTCTGTGTCACTGTTGGTTTTACTGAACCTCTCAGCAGTTTTCGATACTGTCGACCACTGACCTGTGGGGCCTTTCAGGGTTCTGTTTTGTCTCCTATATTATTTAACATCTACATGAAACTGCTGGGAGAGATTGTCCAGAGCTTTGGGGTTCGGTGTCACCAGCATGCAGATGATGCCCAACTTTGCCTGTCTTTGCCACCTAAATCCAAGGAAGCTGTTTTGACTCTAGATCAGTGTCTGGTATCAGTAATGGACTGGATGAAGGTGAATAAATTGAAACTTAATCCAGACAAGACAGAGGTGCTTCTGGTCAATCAAAAGACTGATCAAGGAATAGGGATGCAGGCTAAGGGAATCCAGGCTGCCCTTTGCAAAGATGGCAGCTGCAGCTTCCCTACCCTAAATGAAGCTGCAGCCGCCATCTTTGCAAAGGGCAGCCAGTCTCCCTTTTTACATGCTGTGGCTGTGGAGGCCAGATGGAGACCTTGGCGGCAGTGATTACGGTAAGGGGGTGTTGGCGGGGGTGGGGGGCTAAGGTAGGGAGAGGAAGGTGGGGGGTAGGCTGTGGGGGTGGGTGACTGCCTATCGGCCCACCGATCAGCTGATCAGCGGCTGGTAGGCAGAATGGTTAAAAAAATTACGAAGGACGAATAAAAATGGGAAAATATTTGTCGATCAGTATTCGTCAGGACTTAAAATTTGACGAATACAGATTGACGAATATTTAATGAATCGGCTATTTTCATCTAAAAAACCGATCTGTTTTTATATTCGTCCCCATCTCTAGTGTTTATATTATCAGGAGAGGCCTTTCTCTCAGTCCCACCACCTTCGCAGGTGCATCTGATGGGGACACAGGAGAGAGCCTTCTCTGTTGCTGGTCTCAGAGTCTGGAACTCCCTCCCACAGGAGGAACATCTTTGCTCTCGTTCCACAAGCAGGAAAAGACCTTTCTCTTTGAGGCAAGCCTTCCCTCAGTAACCAGCGACCTGTGTGTGATTTTTTTAGATGGATTAATATGCATTGTTTTTAGCTTTAATATTGCCTTTTAATGATGTAAGATGCCTCTTTACACTGATTGTTCTTAGCTTTAAATATTGTTTAATGATGGTAACTACCTTTGCATACTCATTGTTTTCAATCTTGAAATATCATCTTTCAGTGTTGTAAGCCACAGTTGTAGGTGGCAGCAGAGGACAGTAGTGGAGAGGCAAGCACATGGCAGCAGTACTGGCACAAGAGGAAAGCCTTGATGTGAGGCTTAGGGAGATGGAAGGGAGGTCACACACACACACCCTTTTCCTGCCTTTCTTCTCAGACGGAGTTCTGCTTTGGCTGCACTGTCTTGTGGGGACAGGGTGCATGGAGTTCATAGCCCACTCCCCTGTCTTTTCTCACAGCCGTTGTTCAGCTGACTGCAGTGGCTTCCTCTTGATGCAAACTAACCATCCACACAGGTTACACAACTTGCTAATTAAGATCTCACTGAATTCTACCTAAAAGAATACATGCCCTAGCGCTATTCCAGAAAGGTGCATGACAACTCTTAAAAGAGCAGAATGGACTGATATAAGTAGAAACGTGTGGATGTCATAAACCAAACTCTACCAGTGATCCATATATTGAGCAATATGCCAGACTAGACAGGCCCTAATCCTTTCATTGTTGCAATAATTCCAGGCAATATCCCCTTGTCTAATTCTACAAGCTTTATCTATCTAAATTGCTTCTATGTTTCATATGCACAAAAATACTTAAGATATTGAAAATATCCAAAAGTCTTACAGCTATGGAAAATTGCAGGCACAAATACTTATATATATATATACAGAATACAGAAGCACAAAAAGTACAATGTTTTAAATTGTATTCGAAAAATGCAAGAGTTTAGAGGTGAAAAGCACATTGAAACAGCAGGGAATATTTCTCCAATGCATCAAAGTTTCTAAAAATAATTAAAGAAAATGACTTTCTTCGCCTCTAATCATATTAAGAACACACACATTTTAAAAATAATTTTCACCCAGTGAAGCCAGTCTTGTGCCAGTTTGCATCTATGGAAGGAAATCCATTATGATTGTTGCTGGTCTCTGGTGTATGTGATGTAGTGTGTTGTGTTGCCTTGCAATGATGAGTAGAATTCTTGTGTTTGTGTCCTATCTCCCTATATTGATAGTTCTTTCAGTTGTTTCCATTTCCTTTCCAAGCATAAACTATCTCTTTCTAGGGGCCTGGATACCCAGTGGCCTAGAGCAGTGGTTCTCAAACTGGGGTCCTCAGATGTTCTTGAACTGCAATTCCCGGAAGCCTTCAGCACTTGCTGTGCTGGCCAGGATTTCTGGGAGTTGCTGTCCAAGAACATCCGGAGACCCAAGTTTGAGAACCACTGGCCTAGAGCACTTAGATTTGTTTTTTTAAATAGAACTCTCTACTGTTCTTGACCTACTGTAATTCCAAGGGCTTGTAACTCAGATTTTGACAAGCTGCCATTATGACGATAATGTCGTTATTCTGACTAATATTTTTGGAAAGCCTGGAGGAATGAAGGCCTGTAATATAAGGCATCTGTTGCACCAGAGTCTTGGAAGACCAGAATCATGGAAGACCGGAGCCCTAGAAAACCAGAATATTGTACCTACAGATAGTGCAAGTTATAAGACATGCATCCTTTGTTTTTGCTTTGTTGTCATTTGTAAAACACATTCAACTGTCGACTTTGCTTGACTGGAAAGTTGACTAATTGTTTTGCAATGACTTTAGTAAACTATTGTTCAAGCCTCCATTTTAAAAGCACTTTTATTTTCAGGGCAACCTTTTCAATACCTCTCATAACTATTTTAAAATTCTACACCCACAAAAATCCACAACCCCGAGAACTCTTCCATGTGAGATGAAAGTTCTCTTCTGATTGGTCACAGTTGTTAATAGGGGTGGTGCTGGAGGATTTAGCAGGATTCACATCCAAACTGCAGTTTTGAAAGGTAGACCTCCAAAACTGCTTCTCATAGGTAGATCTTTGAAAACCTGGTTTAAAGTCCATATCCCTGTTGTTGCTTCTTTTCTGGAGCTCTTTTTCAGGTAGTTAAGAGCTTTGATCAGGCAACTCTTATGCAGAAATGAACCCCGTACGTAGCATAGAATGCACTATGGCATTAAACCCAACTACAACCACCACAGCAAAAGTAGGAAGACGAGAGGGACAAAAAAAAAAAAAAAGCAAAAAAGAAAAAAGAAAAGATAAAGGCTCATGAAGGCATGGACTTTGTCACTGTTAATCAAGACAAGTATTGTGCTATGTGGATGGCAGGAAAAATGCCAAAACAATCCGTGCAGAACCATGTAGTTTCAGAGCACAAGTGGGCAATCCCAAAGGATTGGAGGAACGTCTGCCTCCAGCTCCTGCCATTGGCTACACATCACAAAAATGGCTGTTTACAGCTTTTTTAAAAAATGTGCATAGGAAATGCTTTGGCAGGTACATCTAGTTTTGTTTTTGTGTTTACTTTCTGAGGGGGCTGTCTCAGAGGACCCCCCAACTCCAAAGAGAAAACTGCAGCTCCTGGATTTCTGATTTGAAGAGTGGAAATAGGTCATCCCTCCACCAGCAAATTTGTGCTAATAATAACAACAACAGTCATCGTCATCATCATCTTAGAAATGCAGAGCTGGAAGGGACCCTATGGATCATCAAGTCCAGCCCCTGTCAAGGAGGCACAATGGGGAATTGAACTCCCAGTCTCTGGCAGCACAGCCAGATACCTAAACCACTGAGCTATCTAGCAGTTCAACATGTATTATATATAGTATTTTTGAACTTGGGGCCTGGGGTAGCCTTGGGCAAAAAATATCCCTGGGAAGTCACATGTAACCCGTAAGCTATATAATGGCACCCCTTCCTTAGGGAAACAAATATTCTGTCTGAATGAGCCTGCTGTCACATGCAGTCTGAATACTGTGATATACACAACCACTACAGATGTTTGAATTATTTCTTTGCATGAAAGCAGAGCTGTTGGTCACAAAAATTTGCACCTTTTCTCCTCTGTCCCTTTCCTGGATGTTCTCCTTTCATGGGGAGCTTGATCAAAACATATCACATTTTAACAGACACTACCTCTGACTGTACTCTACCCTTCAAACAGGATCCAAAGCTTTAGGACCTGTTAAGAAAAGTGCTGGGCCTTGTATCATCTGCAGAGGCATTAGTCTCCCATATCAGATAGAATGCGACAGAAGCAATCACAGCCTTCTCATTTCTAAAATTCTAATCTCTTAGATTAAATCTCAACTATTCTCATTATCCTTGTGAAACCAAAGCAAGCACTGGTGTGCAGAGAAAGTTTCCACACACACATACAACACACACATACGCACACACATTCTGGATGTCTTCTTGTTACTAGTCAGCATTACAAGTAATCATTGGTCGGAATCCAATTCATCCCTGTGTGACAGAAATCTGTGCATTCATAACTTTACTCAGGCAATGCAGATTGGGCAGTTTGATTGCACAATGGGTCGCACAGTTCCCATTGCAACCAACTGCACAACGCACTGGTGGAAATGCTCTGTGGATACTGAGTTACACCCACACAGTAGGATCTCAGCCATTGTCTAGATTAAGGTTCAATTATCCATGGTCAGTGTGTGTGTTTGTCTGTGTGTGATTATATTAAAAATGACATAAACCAAACCAAAAATGTTTCTATATTTCATTACATTAATTCATTTCTCTTAAACATATTGCTTTACCCAGGCCACCTTCACCCGCAAGGCTAGGTTCTGCTTTTGATATTCTTACATTTCATTCTGTCCGCATGCACACATATGCACAAGTCTGGCCTTTTGTTTTGGACCTCTGGAAATCCACTGGACAGCACACCATTGCCACAGAGAGATACAAATGCATGTTGACAATTAGTGATCTAGATACTACAGGGATTAATCCTCTGTTAAAGCTACATAAAGTTACAATTTTACTTTTTAAAAAAATATCCCTTTACTAAGCAGATCACTATCCAGATTTTCCACAGTTTCCTGTTTTTTAGAAGCAAGCAGAATACTGAAAAGTGCCAATATTCTTTCCACTGAAGGAAAGGGGGTTGGGGCTCGTGTCTTCACCATTTACAGAGTCATTGATCTTGAAATGTATTTTTTAACTTCTAATATTGCTATTCTCTCTCTCTCTCTCTCTGAGTGTGTTTGTGTGATAATGAGTTCCTTGCTGTATAAATGAATTTATGGGCAATAACTCCAAGTCTGCTTTTTTTTTAAAAAAAAATGCTTGATCCATTCAGCTGATTTTTATACCTCTGTACAGGATTATTAAATGTAATAACACTTGCTGCTTTTATCTTTATTAAGATCATTATTTAAAACAAGGAAACAAATTACAAAAAGGAGGAGACTCACAAAGAATTTGCAACCAACTTATCGGATTCTGAAATAAAGCTCCCTAGATACGTGGGAGTGGTGCAGGGAGGCTTTGGGTGAGCCAGTTAAAAAAGAATAATGTCCCCCAGTGGCTTGCTTGCACGTCCAGCCACCATCTCTCAACCCTTCTCTCTTTTTTTAGTATAATGTATCATGTCTGTAGGAAGGAATAAAAACATGTTGATGATTAAGAGAATGCCAAACCCTTCTTCTGTTGCTCTGTAAGACACTTCAGTCTTTCTTGGTCGCTGTTTCTGAAAAACACATAGGGAATAAATAGTGCCTTGCACAAGAGGAGTCATCAGCACTCAACCCCCTGTGATCTTTGCAGAGTCACTCGCAGGGTTAATGAGGCCTGGGGCAGGCAAGATGTTGGGGGCGCTGCTGCTGCTGCCCCTACGAGACTCCATGCATACACGTTCCAAACTGTTCCACTGATTTGTACCCAGTACGAATGACATCAAACTGTACTATTAAAAAGAAAGATGCTTTAACTGAAGAAAATAATATATGCAATAGTACAAATATCCACGGGAACCCTAAGATTAGAGGGATGCAAGCCAGTTTGCCTTTATCTAGGTATGGATTCCCGTGTGCTGCAGTGCATAGAGTGACATACTAGAACTCTGGAGAACAGGGTTTGAATCCCTGCTTGGCCATGGAAACTCACTGGGGGAGTGGAACTGGTAAAGCCACTCCTTAAATACCTCACTTAGCTTGAAAGCCCTATTAGGGTCATTATAAGTTGGCTCCAACTTGGCAGCACACACACACACACAGAGAGAGGAGGGGGACCTCACCCCAATATATTTTGGGGGAAGGAAGCACCCCTGTGCCCCAGTCACAGATCAACCTTGCCTTCATTCTCTTTTGACAATGGGACTATGCCTGCTCCCACTGTCAGCATGGCCCCATTTGATCCTGAAGAGCAGGGCCTGTTAGGAGGCAGCAACAGCAGCACACTGGCAGAGGCAGCCCTTGAGACATCAGAGAATTGTCTGGGGTCCTTTTGCAATGGCACCAGAACCCGGAATCCCTATCTGCCTTCACTGGGGGCACCAAACAAGCGGGAGCAACAAGGCATTATAGCAGCAGCAGCCTTCTCAAGCACCTTATGAGGCATCACCCAGTGTTCTTGCTCAGAACAGAGGCAGAAAAGTCCCAGCAGCCAAGGCACAGAGGGTGGGAGAAGAGCATGCTGAATCTACTTGGCATCGACTCTCGGTCTGTCCTCTGCAAGAGGCTTAGGCAGGCAACTATGGAGGAGATAAGGTGGGGAAGTCAGAGGCCATGAGATGTAAGTTTCCAGTCCCAGACCAAATCCTGGGTGAGATGGTGGCATTGGCTTACTAGATGGTTTTCCTGTGCTCTTCTGTGGAGTACTTCACCTCTGAACCTTGGGGATGCTCATGGGGGGGGGGGGTCTAGAATGGGGCCTTCAAAACTAGGGGTGGCCTGGCTAGACTTTTGGCCAAGAGTGTAGTTTGGCTATGCTTACTTAGTTATGTGCTGTTATGCATTGCCCTGCTCTTCTTCTACCTTCTTGGCTGCTTGGTTTCAAGAGCCATTACTATTGTTGTTCAGCAAGAACAGTAAATACATATCCAATACAAATCTGGACCAATGTGTGCAGGGAAGGGAGCTGTAGTTCTTCCCTTCTGCCCCACAGAAATGCACCACCCAACAGTTAGGGCTAGGGAAAAAACTGAAATGGCAAGCTTCTACCCCAGGCCTAAAAGATGTACGGGGCAATCTGTGCCAGCATTGCAGCAGGGAAGGAAAAGAAGGGATTAAATTTCATCTTGCCCTGTGCCACAGTCCCAGTCCAGACCCTATTCCTTAACCTCTTACAGTTAAGCAAAACACAAGAAGGAAGCGTTAACCATGTCTTTAATATAATATGTTGTTTGACTCTGAACAACAAGAGTTTAGAATCAGAACAATTTGAGAGGATGGGAATTCCTTGCTTCGTCTTCTCCCCTAACTGCAGTGACTTTTCAATCTGTCAGTAGCTTAGAAGGAAAGGAGGGGAGGCATGCACGAAGGAGAAATCAATAGTTTTGCAAACTGCTTGCACGTGACACACAGGAGGAAGGAGTGTGGACTGGCAAGCGAGGTATATGTGAACCTAGCCTGTGGGCTATCAGATATTAATCATGGGTCACACTGACTTGTATGTTACCTTTTAAGCTATGATGTGAAACCTGTAAAGCAGGAATTTTGATGATTAAAGCATGGAGTCTGGTCCACGTAACTGGGGGGGGGGGGGGTAAAAATAACATGATAATTTGTGCCTGAGTCTGGTGGCAGAGTAATTGGGACCTAAAAGGTGAATAATAGAAACATAAGCACGGGGAAAAGTACAATTAAACAAAACACTTGACATGTGCAACAGTCATGTTGGGTAGCTATGTGTCTGTGTTTTGATGAAAATAAGTGTTATGAGGCTCCAAATTTTATTCAAGGTGCAGCAAGGAGAAAGGCTTAACCATCTCCCTTCCAGTTGACCCTAACACAAGGTAGACTTCTGTTTTCACTGTAGCTGAAGAGGAGCTCAGTGAACAAGTAGGAGACAAGGGAAAGGGTTACGCATTGCTCTTCCTCCACCTGGGCTCTAGTCAAGTCCATAGGCATATAGTTACACTCCTGGGGATAGTTTTCCTTTCTTTTTTAAAGTGGGAGGCTTATGTGGAATTGCCAGCCGCATAAAATTTAGTTTGCCCAAAGATAATCAGCAAGGTAGCCATACACGTTTCAATTTCATTCAGTTCCTCAATTCCCCAACCTTACACTTGCTTTATTTTGAATCTTCATAAGTGTAAACATTAACTTTTAAAGTCCTTTGACTGTTTATATGCACTTCTAATACATGCACTTTTGTACATTTTCCTCCCAAACACACACATGTGAGCACACATTTTGTTAATGCATGCATTTCTGCAAGGTATTTCCCACAACAAATACAGAATGATTTTCAGTATGGGATATGAACTGCTTGGACAGCTCAGTGGTTTAGGTCTCTCTGGGAAGTTGGGAAGTTGATTCCCCACTGTGCCTCCTTGACATGGGTGAGACTTTTGATGATCCATAGGGTCCCTTCCATCTCTAAGTTGATGATGATGATGTACATTATTCTGTAGCATATGGATTTTTGCATGTCTTTCCAGATAGAGTGGCATCTCCCCCGCCCCCTTTGTATGTGTTCTAATGAAGAACTTTAATGCTAAATTCTAGTCAAGTGGAAATTTGGACACAGAAGTCCACTCCTGTTCTTTTACAGAGTTGGCAGATACAAATTAGAGCTATTTGCATAAAATTCAGACAGAGCAAATTTCTCAGCCATCCTTAGGAACTGAGCAGATTTACTTTCTTTTGCTTTATCTTCTAATTGTACTTTTCCAGGCTGGTGCCTCTTGCAGGTATAGGCTTTGAGAGCTCAAATATTTTTCTAGCATTAGCTAAAAAAACCCTGTATTTTCTATTTCCAGTTTATCTAAGCTATGTATTGCAACCCTCTCTCTTCCAACAAATTTGTCACATGCTCTTTGTTGTTGCCAATGTGCTGCTAATTAGCTAACAAGTACCAGCACACATACATAGAAGTCAAATGAGGGCAAAGTACCTGGATTGAACAAACTGTGGAGGCAAACAGTTTCAATGCCTAAAACTGCCTTGGCATGTTTTAAATTGTACGATCAATCCATATAATCAGTAAATTATGACATGAAGTGTTTTAGTTTGGGTAGGGGCAGTGAAAATAAGCAAATGAATGCAACTGGCTGGTCATAAATGCTGCATCTTCTCACTACCAGTGTTTCTCTGCCACCTTGATTTTTCTCCTCCACAAAATCCCACCTGTGAGACATGGGTTGCAGGTCAGACAAAAATAAAGCAAAAATGAAACAGTAAAGACAGAAACGTTGTGGCACCTTAAAGACTAACTGCTGCATTTTGATGTGAGCTTTCATGGACAACGTTCATGAGCCCTGCAACCATGAACCTGTGGTTTGCGGGGCTCATGAGCCTCGTTTTCAGACAATGCCACACTTCTTGCTGCCCATGGGGGAAGTGCACCTTGTTTCCCAGTAGAATTATGCCCCTATCATGCTTCTGGGTGGCTGCTTCTGCTGGAAAACAAGGCAAAGTCAAATATAAACAATACAAACATAAAATAATAAAGCAAGCAATGGATCAAAATCCAAGAGCACAGAAACACCACCACAACCCTACATGGCACCTGAACATCAAACACTGGAGCCACCACACAGAAAGTGCACTCAGGCAAGGTATTTTGATTTGTAACCTGGGTGTGTGAAACAAAGCAAGGCTGCGAATTCCTCAGTCCTAGTGTAGCAGCAGGGCCTTTTCTGAAGAATGAAGTGTGGGGATAGGCTCGTCGCTTGGAAAAGTAATTCTTTTGGACCAAAACTCCCCATACCACCGCTACTCTGGCCAGTATCCTGACTGGAGTTATAGTGCAAAAAAAGTCTTCTTTCTTCCTTTCTTAGCCCCTGGGTAAGTTCACGAGGAACAACTTTTCAAGCATCCTCACCTCAAATTATTTAGATCTGGAGCCCAAAAAAACCCAAAATGTTTGGATGATGTTTGTGGCATGAGGAAAAGTCTTGTCAAGTCCTCAATATCCTACTGTAAAAAGAGAGGGCCTCCTCTGTTGTGAGGGCCTAGGTATGGGATGTCAGCCCCTCAGGAAGTATGCCAGGTAGCCTCCTTAAATTCCTCAGCATCAGGTCAAAACCTCTTTATTCACATAAACATAATTTTGCAGACTTTCAAAATGCTTATATTTTCACTTCTAGCTCAAGGTCTTTCATATCCTCTTGTGATCTTTAGATTTTAGATGACTTATACTTCACTATATTATGTTGCACTGATTGAGGTCATTTTCTATACATGGCCCTGAAATCCTTCTGGAGATCAAGGCACAAGTTTATGAAGTTTTTCAGTAATTGAATTTATAAGCTACAATTTTGAATTAAGTGTAGGAGCAAAATAGACGGCAAGACACCAAATTAAATGCAGCTCATGTTTTAAGCTGGGGTGGGCTGTACTTTGCCATGTCAGGGTAAGTCCCCCTTCTTGGCCAGCAACCAAGTATCTTGTAAAGGATCAAAGCTTGGTGTGTTGTGATTACAGTTGTTATTGCTATAACTACTATTCTTCCATGTGTGTGTGTGTTCTGTGCCACCAAGTTTGAACCAACTTATAGTGACCTACTAGAGCTTTCAAGGTAGGTGAGATATTTGAGTGGTTTTACCAGTTCCACTCCCCCAGTGAGTTTCCATAGCTGAGCTGGGATTTGAACGCTGTTGGCAGGGTTGACATTTGATGTTAGCACTAATTCCTTGAATGGAAAATTCAGCTGAAAAGAAAAATAAATTACGTGCAGACATTAGCAACTTAAAACACTTGAAAGATTCAAAACTTAAAAATGAAAAAGTAAAAGCCAGACTATGCAAAATATATGACCTAGAAAGGAAAACAATTGTTGAAAGTATGGAAGAATTAAAACAGCGGGTAACTTCTACAGCAAAGAAAATTGAAATATATGATGGATGCTTGAAACAATATAGAGAAAACTCACAATTTCGAAATAACCAACGATTATTCTATACATCACTAGGAGAAAATGCAAAGCAAAAGAATTTTGGCCCATGTAAAGATGATAACTCTAAAATTTTGGAAAGAAATGTGGGAAAGCCCAACCGGACATAACAAAAATACCTCATGGATTAAAGACATTTGTAAAGAAACTCAAGGAAAACAAGTGGATGATACTGTAATAACAACTGAAATGATTAAGAGGCAAGTAAAGGCTGTGAAAAACTGGAGTGCACCCGATCCAGATGAGCTGCACGGATTTTGGTTAAAGCATTTAGCAAGTCTCCATCAACATATAGCAGTACAATTTAACCACTTCAAACTTCTACAACTGAAGACTGGATGGCAGCAGGCTACACATTTCTGATAATAAAAGATAATCAAAAAGGCAATGAACCCAGTAATTATTGACCAATTACTTGCCTTCCAATGATGTTCAAACTCCTCACAGGAGTACTTGCAAGATCAATATATAATTACTTAACTGAAAACTCCCTATACCCAAATGAACAGAAAGGGAACTTTAAAAAGTCAAGAGGCACAAAAGATCAGTTGCTTATTGATAAAATGATACTGAAGAATGCAAAAAACAAAACAAAACAACAACAACAACAACAACAACACAAAAACAAACCTTAACATGGCCTGGATAGACTATAAAAAGGTATTTGACTCATTGCCACACAGCTGGATTAACACCTGCCTAAAAATGTTTCGGATTAGTAAAAACATTCAGAAGTTCCTCAAGAAAAACATGGAAAAATGGAAAACTGTCCTAATGGCCCATGGTGAAGAAACTGGGGAAGTTAGCATCGAAATAGGAATATTTCAAGGGGATTCTTTGTCACCACTGCTGTTTAATAACTCACTAATCCCCATGTCAATAATTTTAAATAAAACTGGATTGGGCTACCATATTTCAGAACAATATATATTGAAATGCATTTGACATTTTGCTGCCCATTCTCCCAGTTTGGAGAGATTCTTCTAGAGCTCTTCACAATTCCTTCTGGTCTTCACCACACAGAAAAGTTTTGTGTCATCTGCAAACTTGGCCACCTCACTGCTTATCCCTTTCTCTAGGTCATTTATTAACAGGTTGAAAAGCACGGGTCCCAGGACAGATCCCTGGGCACACCACTTTTCACCTCTCTCCATTGTGAAAATTGTCCATTGACACCTACTCTCTGTTTTCTGGTTCTCAACCAATTCTCAGTCCATAAAAGGACCTGCCCTCTTATCTCCTGACTGTGGAGTTTTCTCAGCAGCCTTTGATTCCTTTGTAAGAAACACATTTCAGTGGTCCCCGTAGTCATTGGGGCTTTGGGAACAATATCAAGAAATTTCACACAGTACTGTAGCAGATCTCAGAAATCACACCATCAGAGCTACAGAAAACGGCAATATTAAGAACAGCATACATTTTGTTGTTGTTGTTTAGTTGTTAAGTCGTGTCCGACTCTTCATGACCCCATGGACCAGAGCACGCCAGGCCCTCCTGTCTTTCACTGCCTCCCGGAGTTTGGTCAAATTCATGTTGGTAGCTTCAGTGACACTGTCCATCCATCTCGTCCTCTGTCGTCCCCTTCTCCTCTTGCCTTCACACTTTCCCAACATCAGGGTGTTTTCCAGGGAGTCTTCTCTTCTCATGAGATGGCCTGCAGCAATATTTAATAGATACTTAGGTTTCTGGTTAAAACTTGTATCTGTTATATAATACCACTCAATGTTTTTATAACTTTGACTGTGCCTCGTGTTTTTGAATCATCATCATCACTAAAAATTGGAGGCTGTGGATTACTGAAAATACAGCAGGTAGTAGAGGAAGAAAAAAGAAGCCTAAATGATTATATCAGTACAAGCAGAGAAAAATTACTGAAAGCAGTTAAAATGGAGAATATTTTGAAAACAACAGAAACAAAGGCTCAATATAAGAAACAACAATTTGGAAATAAATTAAACAGTTGGAAAAATAAACCACTACATGGACAACACCTGAGAAATATTGATGGAAAGCATGATCATAATTCAACATGGGTATGGCTAAAACTGGGGACCCTTAAGAAAGAAACTGAAGGCTTGATTTTTGCTACACAAAAACAAGCACTCCAAACCAACGTGATGAAAGCTAAGATCCAAGGAATTAGTACTAAGAACAAATGTCAACTCTGCCAAGAAAAAGATGAAACTATGTCATTCCTCATCTGTGAATGTCCAAAGATTGCACAAACATATAACAAAGTTAGACATGATAGAGTGGCAAAATTAGTGCACTGGTAATTATGCAAAAAAATATAATTTGTCAGCCTCCAAAAACCCGTGGGAGCATCAGATAGAGAAGGTGTCAGAAAATGAGGAAGTCAAGATCTTGTGGGATTTCTAGATCCAAACGGATAGACACCTTGAACATAACACACCAGACATAGTAGTAATAGAACGAAGAAATGTCTGGATCATTGACATTGCAATTCCAGGGGATGCCAGAGTTGAAAATAAAGAGTTGGAAAAACTAACAAAGTACAGAGAGCTGGCAATCAAAACATCTCGCCTCTGGAAAAAACTCACTTCAGTGGTCCCTGTAGTCATTGGGGCTTTGGGAACAATATCAAGAAATTTCACACAGTACTATAAACAGTTGCAGATCTCAGAAATCATACCATCAGAGCTACAAAAAATGGCAATATTAGGAACAGCATACATACTGCATTGATATTTAACAGATACTTACTGTAGGTTTTTGGTTAAAACTTGTATCTGTTATATAATACCAGTCAATGTTTTTTATAATTTTGACTGTGCCTGGTGTTTTTGAATCATCATAATCATCATCAACAACAAAAACCTCCTCCATAGGGCAATAACGTAAGTACAACAAGGGAAGAGTCCTGGTAAAGGTGAATAATCCAGGATCCAATTACAGCAGGAGGGAGAGAGAAAGAGAAGAAGGTGATGGATACAGACAGGAGGAGCAGGCTTGCCTGCTTTCAGCTTTGACCTTATCCTTGACTGGCTTCAGCCCTGCTGTTGACCTGCCTGTGGTCTGTAACAGACAGAAGGATGCCCGTGATTTGAGAAAGGGAAGAGTGAAGAGTGGTTTGTAACATTTAACATTCCATGTAAAAGTGTCAGATCTGTTAGAAATATGGCAAGTGGCAGTAAACAATGAATGAAATGTCAGGACTCCCACACACCCATTGTACCCCACACATTCCATGCAATGGCTTGTGAGACCTAGATTATGTCCCTGTCTCACAATGCAGCTTGTTGGGTTGTCTAAGACTAGTACTATCTCTCAGCCTAAGATATACAATAGGGTTGTTGTCTTGATAAAATGACATAGGGGGGAACAATTTATGTAGCCTTGAGCTTTTTGGAGTAAAGCTGGATTCTGTGTAATTAATTATTTTTTTCCCTTGGGAATAAAAAATGACAATTTACCCATAATGCTTCTCATCTTCAAACACCTCCCTAGTTAAAAGATAAGCACCTTTCTGTCACCATCTCTTAACTGCATTTCCAGCAATTTAAGCCCTTTAGGACATGCTTTTAATTTAATTAGAAAAGGCACAGGGGCCTAATTTATCTGTCATAGAAGGGATGAACTGTCTTCAGCACCAAACCTGGGTAGTTGAACCTCCCATGATTAAATCCTAACAGTTGGAAACTCTGCCTTCATTTGCATAGCTACAGAGCCATATCACTTTTCAACGAAAGTGAGAGCTTGGTGGTGTGGATGACTGAACATCTCTTCCTACAAGATCTTTTTGCAAATTGGCCAAGGAAATGTTCCCACTGTCAAGAACATGAGCTGCTAGTAAAAATGTAGTTTACATAACTGAGCTATTTTCTTTTCTTTTCTGGAAAAGGGGAGGGAAATAATAATTTAATTATTTAATTTAATTATTAATAATAATTTAATTATTAATTTAATTAAATAATAATTTATTATTAATAATAATAATTTCAGCTGAAATATTCGGTGGCCTACAGAGGGACAATAACCCAGCCAGGTGGGTTCATCTCAGAGCCCTTCACCCATTCTTGGAAGCAACTGTACGTTTGGAAATCAGATGTTTTCAGAACTTTAAAAAGTTTCCACATCTTGGACTATGACCTGCCGAATTCTCCAGCTGCCATGCTCTTGTAAAATAGTAACTTTTCCAAGCTTTGGAAATAATGAAACAAGGGGTGCTATATATTAACTAATTCAAAACAAGGGAGGCATATCGGAGATGTGCAAAGCATTTATTTTAACTGTGGAACCACCTGGGAGCTTTGCATACTTGCATTTAGGGTGATCCTCCTGGACTTGCAGTATACCCAATGTGGTGTAGTGGATAGAATGATGCACTGGGACCTGAGTTTGAATCCCCGCCCAACCATGGAAACCTCATGGGTGTCAAGGATAATTTCCACGCTGAGGCAGAACCAGGCCTATGATAATCAGCAGCCATATTGGACAGGTGGGCAAAGTGCTGAGTCATGCAGGATGTGTATTAAAATGAAGTAGTGTCTGGGGTGATGCAATGTCCTTACTGATTGGCTATATGTCAATGTGCATGTGTATAAAAGTGTGGACATGTGGAGAAGATGTAGGATCTCTTCTGATGAATGTCATGCTGTCATGCTGCCGGTTTGTACTGCTAGAACTTCTGTATATATTGTAAATATGTGTGGTGTTGGGAAGAAGCTGCCTGTGTATGTGTTATTCAACTGGACTGCCTGGACTGGCACAAAACTCTGCTAAACGCTGCAAATTTGCTCCAACAACAGGGTGTGTGTGTGTGCTGGAACTGGTAGAACCACTTCTTAAATATCTCACTTACCTTGAAAGCCATATTAGAATCACTAAAGGTTGGTTCTGACTTGATGGCACACCACAGCGACATAACAGCTATAATGAACATAGTAGGGTTTCCTTCCAATAACTGATTTTCAGTGTCCAACTGCAATGAAATTTAGTTCTGAATAACACACTGGAGAACTCCACTGTGGAACCAGTGAAATCAATACCAAATGTTTAGAGCTTCAAACATTCACTTTTTTGGAATGACCACCCCAAGAATCTCCTAACCATTAGGGCTTCTCTCATTCTGGGAGTTGTAGTCCCAAAGGATTACATATGTTTTGAAACGTTGTAGAGGTTTAAGGCCCATTGCTTACAATGCAACATAGGCAAGCCACAGAATTACATCCTTTGTATATTTGGACATTTTCTTGTTAACAACTGCTGATTTTGTTACCTACTGTGCTGCCAGTTTGAGCAGAGAGGCAGCTGAGGCTGGAATCTTCTGACTTCATCTATCTTATCTTCCCCTCCAGGAAGAAGCAAAATCAAATTATCATTTCACTATACTGTAGATGATACCCTGCCCTGCTTGTGCATACTCCCCATCAAAATGTACCAGAGAGTAGGAAAAAGATATATAAACGTCCTTTGAAATATAGTGATTGAGAAAAAAATATGCCCAGAAAGAATCAGGTGGTGGTGTGCTGAATACACAACCCCGATGTTTACTGTAATATAAAGGAACCAAAGTGGAAAAATAAATATCTATATTTTCCTGAAAATTGTACAGCTCTTTGCAGAAGGTTAATCTCCGGGGAAAATGTGCAAACGTGTACCAAAATTGTCCTTTGCAGTTAACAGACCTTCGGCTGCTCTTAGAATTTAAGATGACCATGCATGCACTTCCTATACAATAAATGTTTATATGGTGTTATGATAAGGACTTTTTAATATAGATTAGTCCAGTTCATAGATGATCCACTTTTCTCCTTTCTTACTTTGATTTACAAGGACATATTTACAGGAAAAAGTTCCCCTGGGACTAATTTATTATATAAATGTACATCTGAAGAATAAAGAGTACCTCACAAATATTCTTGCATTATACTTGCGTCTGCCACATGCATCCAGAATACTATTTGCATATAGCAGGGAGGAAGCTGCTAAAGTGGGGAAAGTTATTTCTGGAAGGCAAAAGAACCCGCTATTCAAGGCAGAAATGATATATTTCTCTAGTTTCCATATTACATGTTGCAAAATATTGTCTGCCTTGGTCATAATGCAACTAATCAATGGGAGTAAGGAATGGAGTCCTTCACCTCATCTCTCACACACCCATTACGGTGGAACCTCTACTTACGAACTTAATCCGTATTGGAATGCTGTTCTTAAGTTGAAACATTCATAAGTAGAGGCAAAATTTCCCATAGGAATGCATTGAGAACCATTTAATCCGTTCCAGCTGTTTTTCGTTCTTATCTAGAGGCGCCGTTCGCAAGTAGAGGCATTAGTTCCCATAGGAACTAATGCAAAGCCGGTTAATCCGTACTCTACCACTAGGGGGAGAAATTTTTTAAAAAAACCTAAGATGACCTAAGGTTAAAAAAAGGGCAAGAAAGGTTTTTTTCGGTTCGTAAGTTGGAGCTCCGTTCGCAAGTAGAGGCAAAATTTAGCGAATGGAGCTGTTCGTAAGTTGGATCGTTCATAGCTAGGGACGTTCGTAAGTAGAGGTTCCACTGTATAGCATTCATTCACATTGTTGTCGTCCCATGGCTTACCCAGTTAAACTCACGCATAGCCAGACATGGGCACAAATTTAATCCTGTTATGTACAGCTGAAAAATAGTGGGGATAGGACTTGATCACACTGTCATTTATCCCACGGTTTTTGCAACAGTTACCATCTTGACAGGGGCTGGACTTGATGAACCATAGGGTCTCTTCCAGCTATGCCGTTCTAAGATTGTTGTTGTCATTGACATTGTCAATTTCGCATTATTTTCTGCTGACTACATGATGTAAAAATAATCACACAAAAGCCTGTCCTTTTTGCAGGGCCATTCATTGTTGTTTGCACAACTGGCAGGAGTTACAACTTTTTTATGATGATTTTTTTTTTCAGGTTTTGGCACATGTGATTGCATATACAGATCTTTTTTTAAAAAAAAATGGTGCTGTCAAATACAGTGCTGACCCAATTCAGTGCTGTACCATCTGTCAAAATCACTCCTGCTCTATATGTAAAATCCATAGACAGTCTTGGCAGGCCCCTTCCCATGTATCTGCAAAATGGAGGGCGGAGTTTGGAAGATTTCCTCATCCCATTGACAAAAGCCCTGGGTCCCGTTATCAGGGGAAAGGCTGTCTATAAACAAAACAAACAAATAAACACATAAAAGCCTCTTCTGGATCAAGTAGTTAAGAATGTAGGAATCTGCCTCAAGTGCAAGTGTTAGCTTTCTGACAGTTGTGTTCACCTTCTGTTTGACTGCCAAGGCAGGGAAGGAGGCTGACACTCAAAGGTAAATGGACCAGCATGTTGGTTTCATGAGATAAAAGGGGCAGGAAGCAAATTGTTTCCCCTGCTCTGGCCAACAGGTTCCAAATGTTTTTTTGGGGGGGGGGGGTCCTCTGCATTTTTCTAGTTCTCTGGGTGCCGCTGCTGGAGGGGGTGGAGTGCTGAACTACAGATCAACTGTTCGGGAAATGAACCACACCGAACTGCCGAACTAGCAGTTTGCCCCCATCTGTTTTACCATCCCTTTTCGATGGAGAGTATATTCATAATGGGCAGAAATCACTGAGAAACTTATGAGGAGGAAGTTCTGCCTGTTACTCAGCTGTTAGTTAGTAAAGCCACTGGCCATAAATATGATGACAACTTTACCTACAAACTGATTCTGTTGCAGCAACACGAAGAGGGGGGGGGGATATGTGCGTTTGTTCTCACATTCAATGCCATTTTAGCATCCCCACTTCTCCAATAAAGGTTTCCTTGAAAAGGTGGAAAATATACGTGTGCAGCACTGCAATGGGAAGCTTCATGTGATAAGCAGCTTCTGGATCTGATCAGCCCCTGGTGGAGCGCTGACATGAGGAATCATTCTGCCACATCCTTCATGCAGAGTTGTAACATTTGCATCAGCTTGAATGAGCTGATCAGATGCATGGAAAACATGGCAGCAGAATAAGGGAAGAATTTTATCCCATTAACATTTTGACTGGCCACCAACCTCACAAACAACTTTATACTACAGGGGTGCAGATGAGACTCCGATCGTTTGCCAGCAAGGGATCAAAAGTGATTGTGGGAATGAATATATAAAAGCCACAGGCAGGGTATGTGCCCAGCAAGCCCTCGGTTGTTAGCAGGAGCTGATCAGCTCAGCCTTTGATTGTGACCAAAGCAGAAACACTGCAGACATTTCTGCTGTAGGTTGTTCACACAGTACGCAAGCACAGCCCTTTTTCACTTTAAGGGATGTGCATAAGAATTAACCAACTGTTTAATTTCAATTTTGCAAAAGCTATCTTTCCCTTACAACACTTCACAATCAGGTACATATAGATAATTGCTTCTGGACTAAAGAATACTGAAGTGTGCATAGAGCCATGTATAACATACATACAGTAAAGGCAGTGCCCAGTGAGCAAGTTCCTGGCCACAGAAGAACACTGGCTTTGCCCTCCCAACCCCGGAATAAAGACGTGAGACAAATAATATGGGTTAAAACACGGGCCACACTTTATTGATTGTAATTCAAATTTGCCATCCTTTGGCAAAGGGGGGCCTGCTGTAGTGCGGAAACAGGTAAATAGCAGGGGTATCCAAATACCCCTTAGTCAACAGATGGGCGAGTCCCCGGCCCCAGGTTCTCACTGTCTTAAAGACAGCAGGAGCCCAGCTGGCCGCTAATAAACACCCTCAGACCTCAAGCCATCTTTACTTGATGACTGTTGGTCCGGTAGTGGCCCAGAGCATCTTTTCCCCCAAGCACTGTAATCGCACAATCCGCAGCGCTGGGAGGTCCGATGCACTGTTAGCTTACCTGATCTTACAGTGGGACTCACCGGAAAATACCTGTTTTTTCCGCACTACCCGCCACAGCATAGGGACTAGCATAGCTAAGTCCCATGCCCGCCATCAAGCTGCTCGAGCTCAACAAGAAGGTCCCCCTTGATGTCTTCCAAGAAGACATCCAAACCCAAATCGGACAGATGGACTCCATCATTCCGAAAAAACTCTTGCCTATCCAATCGGATCCTCTGGTGACCAATCACCAATCCAAGGCCACTGCAGACCGCTCTGCAGACCTCACGGTTAACACCTCTGCGTGCTGTGTTAACGTTGAGGAAAAACCTTGCATCTCTCCACACCAAACAAGGAATGATCGTGGACCACACGATCCGCATAGCAGGGTACCTGGCCTTCAACCATTTCAGGTCGCGTATAATGTCCAGGATCAACACCTTACCAGGATGCCTGGCCAAATCATTGCCGCCGAGATGTACCACCAACACATCCGGTGGAGACTGGCCAAAGGCCACCAACCTGCATAGCTGGCTCCACAACATGCCTCGCAGCCCTTTCCATGTGACGTGCGCTCTAGCTCCAAGGCCCAGGTCGCTCCCCCATGGGCATAACGCTCTGCCCAGTGTACATAACTGTGGCCGATAATCACAATGTGCCTCCGTCTCACCGACCCTAAAGGACCTGTAAAGACATAACAAAACCAGGCCCCTGCCTATACGTTAGGTAGTGTTCTTATATATCTGCGATAACTGGATGACGACCACCGGCCTAGATGCTTGATCTCTTCTGAGCTATAACCCAGGGCTGCTGCAGTGGAGGCTGCACCGATTCTGAATGAATGTGTGCCAAACCTCATGCCTTGAATACCTACCCTGTCTAATGCTAGGTTGGTTAATTTCCAGAACTGATATTTCATCAGAGGTGGCTTATCAGTATGTTGAAAGAAATAACCGGGGTCCTGTCCTATAACCTTTAAATATGCCTGTGCGGCTGCAACGGGGCAGATGCAGCTTATACTACACTGCCCTAAGGTGATTTGTGTACCCTTGCCTAGCTGATCGGCCTTGGATCGCCAAATAAGGATTTGTACCTTCCCTTCTTCAACCTTAACGTCCTGCCATTGCAGGGCTAGTCTGGACTTATCATTTTTTCCCGATGCAACCGCCTCGCTAATTCTGAGGGCACCAAAGAACGCCATTAATGACACTGCTTCAAATAGGACCCTTTCGTATTCGTCCCTACATATGAGCGCCCACTGTTTGCAAATGCGCTCTAATAGTGGGGGTGATATAGGACCCCTGGTATCTTGGACTCTACCCCTCTCTTTGGACCATCCTTCTATCATTTTCCTTATACGGTAATCCCCTGAGTGGTCACTATAGCCGTTGATTTTTGCGTAAAAAGCTAGCGCTGACAGCCTTCCCTGAATAGTTCCAGGTGCTAATCCCTTTCTACTTAGATGTACAATAAATTGCTGCAAATATTCGACCGGTGCCGGCCAAGTTGGCTCCAGGCCGACCATTTTCCTAAATTCCTGGAACTCTATACTCACGGCTGAATAACCCTTCCTCGTCCTCGGTGCCAGAGCCAAACCTATCGCTCTTGATGCATCTTCACGCCAATTTGCCAGACCTCAGGGGACAGAACTTCCAGGAACTCCTTGGCTCCGGGGTCTAGCTCCCTGAACAGCTTGATCTGTTGGCACGACAATGCATCAGCTATCCTATTGCCTAAACCTGGTACATGCCGGGCATGCACTAGTATGTTAAACTACAGTGCCCTTAATGTAAATGCCCTGACCAATGTCATAACCTGTTCTGAATGTGACGTAAGGTTGTTTATAATGTAAACAACCGCTTGATTGTCACACCAAAACCGTACCACCAAATTTGACCACTCCTCAGCCCATAGCCAAAGTGCGCCCACTATTGGGAAAAATTCTAAGAATGTCAAATCTCTGGTAATGCCGTTGCGATGCCACTCATCAGGCCAAGTGCCCACACACCACCTTCCTCTGAAATAAATACCAAATCCTAATGATCCAGCTGCATCTGACTGAACTTGGAAATCTACTTTCAGCCCAATTTCACCTCTCCAAAAGGAGATACCATTAAATTCTGCTAAAAATTGACTCCATACTAATAGGTCTTCTTTCATTGCTCGTGTGATCCTGGTCCTATGCATGGGTCGATGTAGACCCTTCATAGCATTGCATAGTCGCCGCAGAAATGCGCGCCCAGGTGCCACCACTCTACAGGCGAAGTTCAGGTGCCCTACTATCTCCTGGAGTTCCTTCAGCGACACCTTTCGCCTTTGTAATAGTGTCGCTATCCTGGACTTAAGATCCGCTAGTTTATTTTCAGGCAGCTGCGATGTTTACTGTGTAGTGTCTAGCTCTATCCCTAAGAAGGTGAGGGATGTGGCTGGTCCCTTGGTTTTTTCTTCGGCTAGGGGTAGCCCCATTTCTTCTGATAATGCCTGAAAACTATTCAGGATGAATCTACACCTCCCTGAGTTCCTTTCCCCACAAAAAAGGACGTCATCAAGATAATGGGCCGTCGATTTACAGCCCACCTTACACCTGAGCTTCCATTGAATAAATGAGCTGAATCGTTCAAATGCAGCACATGAAACTGAGCAGCCCATAGGTAAAGCCTTATCTATATAAAAGGATCCTTGGAATTGGAATCCTAACAAGTCAAAGTCCAGGGGGTGAACTGGTAAAATTCAAAACGCTGATTTTATATCACATTTCGCCAGTTCGGCCCCCACTCCACACTTCCTCACCATACGCACTGCCTAATCAAAAGAGGTGTACCTGACAGTACATAGTTCCAGAGGGATAGCGTCACTGACTGACATTCCCTCCGGAAAGGACAAGTGGTGGATTAACCAAAACTCGCCCTGGGCCTTCTTAGGCACAATGCCCAAAGGAGAAACCCTTAGGTTCTCCAGAGGTAACGTTGAAAAGGGGCTGAGGACCCTTCCTTCCCTCACTTCCTTGTCTATCTTACTCTGGACAATACCTTCCATCCCGTGCACAGATCGAAGGTTCTGTGCAAAAAATGCTTCACGCTCTCCCTCTGCCGGGATCCTAAAGCCATATTTGAAACCTTCTAACAGGTACTTAGCATCCCCTCTATGGGGGTATGAGCTTAACCAGGCTTCCAAAACCTCGACTTTAATTGGGCTGGGTCCCTTTTCCAGGATTACCCCCACCACTGTTGGGCTGTTTACCGCCCGCTGTGCCCTTGTTCTGGAGCTGGGCGCTAGCTCTAAAACATGATGAGTTTGGGTGCTGGCCCCCATAGGTGGTACATTCATGCCTGAAGCGGCATGGTCTTTTTGTACAGGTGCCCTTGGAGTTGTACTCCCAACAAAGCAGGCGGGGTTGAACTGCCTGCCCCGCTCCAGAGCGGGGATTCTGACTAAGGGTGACCTTCCTGTTTAAATGACCGCTGTTGAATCTGTCACCAATATTTGGCCTAGCGGGGGTCATGTGCTGAAGCCATAGACCCGGCAGGGGCTCGTCCTAACGCATATTTGGATGAATAGGGCTCCGCATATCGAACGGTTCGTCATAATGAAGCCACGCCTGCCCCGCAAAGTCAATGTAGGCCCTGTAAATTATGTCTAAATACTGAAAGAGGGATTGCACCCTCCACGGCTGCACTTTAACTATCACCCCCGCGTAAATCAAGAACCCGGGGAGCCAATTAGCCCATGTTCTGTCGGGTTTCCTCCTTCTACGCCTTTCTTTCTCTTTGTCGTCTTCCTTGTCCAGGTCCTTCTTATCCACATCTCTGTTTAATAATTTGAATACATCTACGTATTTTCCTTTCTATATCTTCTCTTGCGTTGCTGGGGTGAGGTGATTGCCCAAAGGCATGGAATAATCCCCATACGGTAAGGCACGCAATGGGACGGTATTGTAACCCGTGTCGGGGACAGACGGGTAAGGCCAAACCCCTACACTAGCCATGTTGCTAGATTAGGCTGGCAAAGTGAAAGAAGGATATGGCGTGCCCCAGCCGCTGAATTGTGGACTGGAGCATGGCCATGTGGTGTTGGGAAGCCCTGCACTCTGTGAGCTGTAAGGTGCATACAGTGCGTGATTAAATTGACCTCCGCCGGCCCAAGGCCATGCGGGGATGGGTGTGTAAGTGCCCGGTGCAGCGGCCAACTCACCTGATGAAGTCGTGGCCGTACTTGGTCCGCCCCCAGTGTATGGTCTGTCAGAGCTGATTTCCTCTATTTCATCCTGCCCTTCCTGGCACACAGTCGCTGTTTTGGTCATTACCGGAGTTGATACCCTTCTGCCTTTCTCTGCGCGCTGTGACCTTGGTGTTGAGGAGGCCCCATCTGCGTCACATCTGGTAGTCACTTCAGGGAGCTGTTCTGCCTCAAGAACAGCAAACCTAGCCATTAAATCCTGCAACGTTGCCTGAAGCTTAGCCCTACGGTGGTTCTTGGCATCCCTAGCTGACCTACGTGGCTGAATCTCACTTGGATGGGGAGCTTCTCGCTAGCTGCTCAGCCTCTAAAGCCGAGATTTTCTCCTGAAGCTCTTGCCATACCGGCCAGGATTCCTCGTCAGAAGAGGATTGGGAAGGAGACACCTGAGGAACTGGCCTTTTCTTGGCTGGTTGTTTCCTCTTCTTGTTGCCCTGGCCTTTCCTCTATGCCATTATGAACCGAGGTTTCCTATTGGTTAAGTGTTAACGATTGCCTCTGCAATACAGTTGCTAATACAGTCAAATTCTTCCCAGTACAGGTTAAGAACCTGTACTCCAAGCTTAGCATTACCTAGTTGCGTAACTATCACTATCTCTTAGTTATGGTCACTCGCTATGACCTGGGTTCTTTAATTAGCGGCTTCTAGGCTGCACAACACACCACTTGTACCAAAATAGGAAGGGTCCTGTCTATGCACCAATTGTGAAACACTATTTGCTCGTGTTCCTAGTCGATTCACTCACTGATCACATGATTATCCGAATCAATTGCTGTCCTTATTGAAATTAATTATTAAATTAAAATGAATCAAACAGGTGTTTTTTTAATAAATTTATTCAATGAATTAATTAAGTTGGATAATAGTACTTAATGATTCAATTAATTAATATTAATAACAATTAATTTATGATTGTTAATAAATAGAATTAATTAACCTATTAAATATATTAGCTATGTATTGATTCCCTTCTCCCTCTCCCTCTCTCTCTTTTTATTATATTTATTATTATTTGTTTGTTTGTTTGTTTTTTAGTATTTAATTTATTAATTATATTAATTCCAATTTCTTACACTATCTTATTTTATTTTATTATTTTCTTCTTCTCCCTTTTTTTTGTTTTTGTTTTGTTTTGCCTTATACGATAAGCCTAGTCGTCCCTTCGGTCCGTGAGTCACTTTCCGGGCCGAGATATAACAAAGAGGAGCAGCAGGGGGGAGGGGTAAGCGTTCAAACAAAAATGATAGGGCTTGTGAGTCGCGCCACCCCTTCCCGCCTAAACTTACTCCAGAACAATGGGGGCCTGTACCAATTAACCACTGCCCCAACCAACCGATCCGGGACCCGAGCCTGAAACCGTATAAACCAATTTGGTTTAAATTACTAATTAACTTGTTCTTTAATATATTATGTTTTATATTTCTTTCTTCTTCTTCTTCTTTTTAAAATAAAATTCAAACCTCCTTCACGCCAAAGCACGGCCGGTGCAAGCCGCGCCGTCGCAGTCACCCTCCTTTCTGCTTCTTAATTTATAAAATTCCTATAATTTAACAAACAACTTATCGAAATGCTTATAAAGAGAATAAGTTGAAAACAGAACCCTGGGAGGGAGCCGATGCTACCCTCCCTTCCTTCAGTAACACTCGAGTTGTCGATGACACAGTTTGAATTCACAGCCAGCAGCGGAGCTCTTTCTTTCTCAATGCCCCAAAAAAGAAGAGGGCAGCTAGAGGGGGGAACGCCCCTTGAATAACCTGCCGTTCCCCCCTCGCTCTCAGAATTCTCGAGAGACCAACAAGGTCTCGCACTATCCGAGGGTGGGAGGCAAAGTGCTAGCTGCACTGCCCAAAGCCACGGCTCGTCAGCGGCTCCAGCATTTGTTATGCACAGTAACAATAAACTGCAGTGAAACTACAAGCTACAGCTAGGAGCACGTCAGCTCTCCTGAATTACATCCATTGCTTCTCCTCGAATTGTAAAATTTTTATAGGATTCTGAGGTCCTGTGCCAGCTCCCTCCTATTTCTTGAGATATCTGATCTGGCCACCATAAAACACGCCTTTGTTACATCCCATTTGGATCACTGTCTTGCATTCAACATGATGCTGTCTATGAAAAGTGTTCAGAAACTTCAGAGGGTCCAACATGTTGTAGCTTTGGTTCCAAGGACAACCAAAATTCCTTGTTACAACAACCTCATTGACTACTGGCCCATTTCCAGGCACAAATCAAAACAAAAGTGCTATCCAACTTCAGTCCTTCTATACAGATTCAATCTAGGGACTATCTGAGATCTCTCCATATGAGTCTTTCCATATGAGCCTTCCTGAATTTTAAGATCTTCTGGAAAGGCCTTTCTCTCAGTGCTGCCATGCTTGGTAAGGATACTGAGCTGCTCTCAGACCAAGGAACTCCTACAGGAAGCCACATTGGCCTGGTGTCCCTCCACCATCTGGCAAAGACCTTTCTCTTCAGATAGGCTTTCAAATAAATAACTTACTGCCAAAGAAACTTTTTAAAATGAGGGTGTGTGTAAATATATCTTATATTGTTTTCTTATATTGTAACTCGTTGGGTTTTTAACTACCTCAGCATTTGTTTTCAAATA
Source organism: Intellagama lesueurii (assembly GCA_037013535.1). Classification (NCBI taxonomy): domain Eukaryota; kingdom Metazoa; phylum Chordata; class Lepidosauria; order Squamata; family Agamidae; genus Intellagama; species Intellagama lesueurii. The sequence continues at coordinate 92,720,807 of JBAJHW010000003.1, read as the reverse complement.
TTTTGTAAGCTTCCCTAAGTACCTTTGTTGGGAAAATAGTGGGGCATACAATGAATGAATGAATGAATGCATCTCTCATATGGAGGCACAGCATGATCTTTTCCCTTCTGTCAGTCACTATACTTATTGTATGTGAAAGCCTAAGAACAGTGTGAAGTTCATGGCTCTTTTCAATGGGCCAGCCCCACCCAATCTTCCCTCTGAGCAACTGGTTCTACCCCACCTTTGTCAACTAAGGTGAATGGGAACAAGAAACCATAGGTCTGGATAGTTTTGTGTTAATTCTCAGAATGAACACAGCCTACAGGCAGTGGCAGACTTGGTGGGAAAACAAGGAGACAACCATGTGTAGTCGCTTGGAAGTCCAAGATATGTATTAAGACAAAGGTGATGAGTGACCTGAATATTAAGCTCTATGAAGAAAGGTTGGAAAAGATGGGTATATTTTGCCTAGAAAAGTGATTATTAAGAAGCAATATGATAAACATCCTGAAGTATTTGAAAGACTGCCATGTGGCTAATGGAACTGATTTGTTTTCTCTCATTCCTGAGTGTAAGACCTGCACCAACAGTATCAAATTAAAAGGAGATTGTGTGACTAAATATTAGAAGCTACTTACTGATATGTACAAATGATATGTATTGATGTCATGGTTTCCAAGCTGTGGAATTCCCTTCCACAGGAGATCAGCCTGGATTCTTCCTCCCTGTTCTTCTGTCAGCATGAGATGACCTTCCTTTTCAAGCAAGCTTTTGGCGAGTGACGGAATAAAGCAGAGGAAGGGTTTTTCTCCTATGTTGTTTTAAATGTTTTAATTCAGCAGTTGCTTTTATTGGTCGCTATGTTTAACTGAGTTTTAATGAGAAGTGTAACAGGGCTAGGACTCACATGATTGAAGCCCAGGGACTTTCTGAGCTACAGGGACAATGTCATCATCTGCCTCTCCAGGCTTCTCTGTTCCCTATGAATTTAGCTGCAATTCTCACTATACCTAGAAAATAGATGTATCTTCCTAGGAACAATATATTGTTGCAAGCTATCCTTGCTATTACTATTATTTTTGTTTCAGAACTGTTACGTCTCAAATGGACAATTAAGAACCATTAAAGTTACAAAAGATATGTTCCTCATATTTTGATAAATTCAGCTACCTCCATTTTTGGCTCTCTTGGAGCTGGCTGGCTATAGGACCGTAATGATGAGCACCTGCCATTTCAAATTTACTATCAAACCACTGATTGGAGTGCATTTTGAACCTTATTTGCTTTTTAACTATTTTGTAGGCTGCCTTAGTTCTCTTCATTGAAAAGAAAGTATGGCAAAGAAAATAGAAAAAAAGAAATGAAAAGGAAAACTGATTGACAGTGAAACAGACTGCCTCATGAGATATTAGATTCTCCTTCGTTAGTGATTTTGGTAAGTGGCTGAATAGCCACTTACCCAAAAAGCTGTAGCACCAAGGGGTGGATCAGATGACTTTTGAAATCTCTTCCAAGTCCATAATCTAGGACAAGAGTCCAGTTTATACTTTCAGCCCATACAACCACAAAATCTCCTGTCTGAACATGAGCTTCAAACCTGGAATAAATCATATTAAAATGCTGATTATCAAGGTGACCATAGGAAAAGGCACCTCATCCCAAAGTCGCTACTGCTCAAGTTGCAGGCGATTGATATGATTTCATGAACCAATATTTCCCAGTAATGGCTGTGCTTGTGGGGCTGCTATTTACAACCTGGGGACTTCCCTTTGGAAGGTGTCACAGCCATGTGAATGATGGGGCCTTGTGTGCAGTGTTCATATAAAGATGTTGGTTCAAAAAACTGGTATCTACATCTCATTTCCAGTATGATCTTACGCAAGATGATCATTTGGGGGCTAAAGAATTATGAATCAGACCAAGATGGCCCAGTTGCAGCAAGATTTATGAAGGAAGGGATAAACAAGCAATTTTATGTTGAAACCAGAGTGAGTGTGAATTCTAAAATTGTTCACTCTTCCCCAAGATTTGGATATGTTAAAGTTTTTCTATTCCTAAAGCATCAGTCCATTAATATATTCTGTCTGACACTGCAGTAAATTATCCTTTAGTCCTTCGTGCCAGTCAGTGGACCATGAACTATAAATAGTTTTCATTCATTTGGGGGGAAAAAACCCTCTAATATAATTGTGACTCAGTAGCATTGATTGAAAATAAATGAACGCTGCACTCCAGATACTCTTGTAAATAATTTTAAGAGATCACAGATTAACATTTTGTAGGGATTCTTAGTGTTGTAGCACAACTAGAAAAATTAGATTAATTAAATAGAGCAGAAGTTTAAGTGAATAATTGTATTGAAATGGAGCTGAAGGATGATGTTGGCAACAGTAATAATTGCAGTAAAAGCAAAGAATATTGAATCAGTGTGTAAACCCTATGGAACATTAGAAATGTCTCTGAAACTTGAATGTATCATTCAATCAGCAATCCCAAATCTTGAACTGAGAATGGGGATGTCTTTACATCTTGAAATCATAGCAATCTGTTTAAATGTGGTAACAATCTGTTTAAAGTTCGCAACCACTATTAGCCACTAGCAACATTCAGTTAGTGTTCTGGAAACAACTGGTGCTGTAGTACAATTAAACCTAAAAGCAGGTGGAGACGTAAGGAGAAGAATGGACAGTAGATTGCTGGATCCAAAATCAAAAGGGAGATAAAGGCGCGATCAATCAAACAAACACAAATTTTAAATTTGAAAGCTTTAAAGTGTTGATTGTCCTCACACAACAACCCCTCAAAAACCGATCCTATCATGAATCACCACATCATGGTCTGCTTCTACAGTTTGCCTTTTTTCTTTGTCAACAACTTGATCCAAGTGGGGTAGCCCCCGCCCCGTGTTTCTCCTAAAGGAGAGTCTCCCAGGTGTGCTATGCCAGAGCCTTTTGACTGAGGACACCAGTGTTTGAACCATGGGCTCCATCAGTAAGTGCATTATGTTCTCAATTAAATGCAACTGTACAGGCAGGCAGACATCTCCCAAACACTCTGAACAATTGAGTTAATACTTGTAACTGTAACAATAATTTGGATAGTGCTTTAAAAGCATTTCAGTATCTATTTTAATTGTGCTAACACTCGGTAAGAAACAGTATTATTATTGCAAATATCTCAGATGGGAGAAGCAGTGAGCCAAAAAAAAAAAAAAAAAGACTATAAGTCCTATTAGTAATTTATTGCCATATACTATCCCTGTTGTAATCTAAAGCAGGGGTCCCCAACCCCCAGTCCGCGGCCCGTGCCGGTCCGTGGGCTTCCTGGAACTGGGCCGCGGAGACGGATCTCCACCCCACGCATGCACGCATGGTGGGCGTGCCTCGCTTGCGGAGGGGCGTGCCGCGCTATTGGAGGGGAGTGTCCCGCTTGCGGGTGGGCGTGTCGCACCCGTGCATGAGCGCAACATGCCCCTCCGCAAGCGTGACTCCCCCACCCACGAGCGCGGGGGTGGCCCTGCCCCCCCCACGGAGCCCACACACCCCAACCGGTCTGCGGTCCCAAAAAGGTTGGGGACCGCTGATCTAAAGCACCCGATTGCAGGTTCGATTTGAATGGGAAATTAGGACCCATTTGCTTTATAAAAGACCTGCTCCTGACAAAGATTAAAACATTCTGTGGGGAGTTTATTGATATAGAACACGTGTCTGGACTTTCCTTGGGAGTATGGCTGTGGGGCTGACATGATGACTTTGACTGTGCTTCAAAGTTTACTGTGACACTAGAGCTTTTTAAAAAGTAACTTGTACTACTCACTCCTGGCAATTGGTCATTATCAGTATTGTTTGCTTTGGTTGTGGCGATTAAGGTATTTTTTGCTCAAAATAATCTGTTGTCTAAAATCATCCTTCAGCAAGTACCAGTAACTGTTTAACTTTAGCATTTTCACAGATGTACTTAGTCTTTTAATGTACACCTTTCTCAAATATGCAGGAGTGAGTTGCAAATCCAAATACTGCTGTTCTCTACGCAGGACCAAGTTGTCAGTTCAACATATTTTTTTCCCACAGTCAAGTACAGATGAAATCTCGTTGCGACCATATATATGACCATATAACATTTCTTTTCTGTGATCCTTCATCAACTGCACATGTGTTCAGCGTGCCTACAAGAACAGGAAGAAAGAGCTGTATGAACTGAAGCTGTAGTAATGCATCCATATGCGTCCACAGAAGGAATAATAATAATAATAATAATAATAATAATAATAATAATAATAATAATAATAATAATAATAATAATAATAATAATAATAATAATAATAATACAGATGTTTAGGACTTGACTCCTAATTTTGTCTCTCCTGTGAAATGCTGAAAAATAAGATGTGTAATATATAATAATAATACTTTGGTTCTACCTGAGGAAAAAAACTCTAGTTCATCAGCTCGTACATTCAAAGCCAAATCCAGGAGAAAAATCATCAAAAATAAATAAATAGCAGACACGAAGATAATTCATTGTTTATTCTAACAGCCCCAGAATATATTGGTGGGACTAATGAAATAAGATGTTTCTATGATAACTTCACTAGGAGGTTCATGGGAGCCCCCTAGCCTTCCTGATCTATCATAACAAATTCAAATGGCAACTCTGGTGTCATAATAACCATCTTCCATCAAGTCAATTCTGACTTATGGAGACCCTTTCCAGGTAAAGAGTATTCAGAAGTGGCTTACCATTACCTTCTTCTGGGGGCATCCTGAGACCGTGCAGCTTGCCCAAGGCTACATAGGCTGCCTGTTCTCCCAAGAGGCACAGTGGGGGAATCGAACTCCCAGTTTCTGGCTCTTCAGTCAGATACCTAAACCACTGAGCTATCCAGCCAGCTGTGGTATCATTGGAAGCCAGTTTGCTTCAAAATTCCTTCCTTACCAGAATAAATGTTTCAAAAAAAATATTCTTCTCTACAGCAGCATACTATGGATTTTGACATATGACTTACAATTTATATAGCCAGTAATGTTGAAGAGCCATTAAAACTTTTTTCCTTGAGCTATTAAATTTTATTCCACCAACTCACATTAAAACTGTGAATGTGAACTAATGTAAAAGTTGAACAATACCAAAGATTTACCAAGTGTTTGATAAACACTTTTAATTTACAGATGGCTATCCTCAAGAAGAAATGATTTACCGATGGAGAAAAAACTCAGTAGAAGCTGCAGATCAGAAATCTTGGAGGCTCTATCAATTTGATTTCATGGGTCTCAGAAATACCTCTGATATTGTGCAAACATCAGCAGGTAGGTATGCAATTTTTTTTTTAAAGGAAAGTTCTGGTCTGAAGGTTTAAGGATTCCATACAGCCATTTCTGCTTCATATTTTATTTATTTATTTATTTATTTATTTGATTTCTATAGTGCCCACCTGGCCAGAAGCCATTATGGGCAATTTACAGCAATAAAAATAACTATAATAACAGTAACACACGAAAGCAACAAACCAAAAATTAAAGTAAATACAAAATTAACAGTGTAATTAAATACAATTTAAGAATAGGAGGTAGGTGGCAGTTAGAACAAGTTTATAGCTGGCAGATACAGGGGTCTCCTCGGTTAAGATGTGTTGGCAAGCCTTGCCAGAGTAGCAGAGTTTTTAATGTTTCTTTGAAAACTGCCAGGAAAGGGGCCAGGATGGTTTCAGATGGCAATTCATTCCAGAGCCAAGGAGCAACCACCGAAAAAGTCCAAATCCTTGTTCATGTAATCTTGTAAACATTAGCCAAGAGTATCCCTAAATTTAGAGTATAGGGTTTTACTGTTTGTATAAGTGTATGCATGTACATCAATAACTATGGCTGCACAGGAGGTGGAAAAGGAGACAAACCATATTTCTTTCTCCATTTGACATGTGATGAACATTTCAGTATTCCACACAATACATGTTTATTAGTATAAGTTAGGAAAATAGCTTTCTGGACTGCAGCTCCCTGAATGCCCTAGGCAGCATGGCCAGTTGTAATATAAAAAAAGGAACTTCCCCAACCTCTGACAATTTGCTTATAGGACTCACTGCCACAAATAGCAATGGTTCTTAACTAAGCTGTTTTTCTTAAGGCGTAGTAAACTCATGAAGGATTGGACTTCAGATGTATTATAGTAGCATTTTAAAAAATAAATCACATGCATGAAGATAATGTTGCAGAGTTTTGATTTTCTAGCACACAGTTCATTTTGCTATGCAGTAGAAGTACAGAGACTCACAGAGGAGAATAGCTACAAGTTTCCCAGAGTCCACCCCTTTCTCATTAACTGGCACATAAAGCATCAATAACTCACTCTGAGACATTTGCAGGAGAAAGAATAAAACACATTTCTTTACTTACAGTTCCTTGAAATTACAGACTTCTGTATGCTGCTTTTTTTCTGCATGCATGCTTAGCAACCAACAGAAGAGATCAATAGCAAACAAACAACTGCCAGCAAAGGAAAGACAGGTGAAAAGAACACTCAACAGAGAGGCGGGGCTCTCTTTGAAATCAAAGGCTGGAAGGAACAATTGGCTAGTGCAGGGTAAACAGGCAGTCACCCCAGCCAGAAAACTCCCTCCCAATCACACAAACCACAGGCAACATGTGTGGTTGCAAATAAAACTCCAAAAAAGAAAATGCATTGTTTATTCTAACCGTACCAGAATATGGTAGTGGGACTAATGAAATAAAATGTTTCTCTGACCACTTAATCTTTCCTCCGCAGTTTCATGGGAGTTCCCCTCCCATGATTTAAAAGCTTGCAAATCCTTTCAGCTAATGAATCCTTTTTCTACTGCCCTTATCAACAGACTCTAATTTAAACTTAATGGAATTCATTTTATTTCCACAGAAAACTATTATCCTGAGTGATAATAAATACAGCAGTCTTGTCTGGCCATCCTTTAATTATTGACCAGAGTCCAGAATAGAAACCAGAATGTTTTAATGGTATGGATCCAACTCTCAATGAAAGGCTGAATGTTATCCCTCCAAGTGGGAAGATATTCCCCCTCCACCCCGTGTCGCAACTCAAAGATCGGAAATAGAAGGTGACTTCACCTTTCTTCAGAGGCTCCCTTTCCATTCCTGTGCTGGGGTAAGGTAGTGCTTTAGACAACTATAAACACAGGGTGTCTGTGTTTACAGTAAGCCCTAAATGGCTTGGGCCCAAGCTATCTCAAGGACCGCATCTCCCTTTATGAGCCTGTTCGAGTGCTAAGATCATCAGGAAAGGCCTTCCTCTTGGTCCCACCACATTCACATGTGCATTTGGTGGGGACATGGGAGCGGACCTTCTCTTTTGCAGCTCCCAGACTTTGGAACTCCTTTCCACAGGAGGCTAGACTGGCATCAGCTTTACTGTCCTTCTGCAAGCAGAACTTTCTCTTCAGACGAGCTTTCCCTGAGCGAATGGCTGCCAAGTGGGGTTTTAAAAATGGATCGTTGTACCTTACATTGCATTGAGTGTGTTTGGTATCACTTATGGTTTTTTTGGTATTGTATTCATTGATCCTTTTAGTATTGCATACTCACTGTTGTTAGCTTTTAATTGTTGTAAGCTGCCTTGGGTCCTTTTTAAGGAAAAAAGGTGGGTTAAAAATATTTTAAATAAATGAATAAACAGGAGGGGGGATGACTTTGGAAGTAAGGACAGAAAAAATTGAGCATTCTCCTCTATTTAGTCAGTCTTGACAGGACACAAAGCTTGACAGGAACTTTCAGTTCCCACAAGATTCCTCGCAACCCAGCCAAGAGTGAGACAAAGAGCTCTTTTTCCCATCTTAATATTTCTGTAAGCTGTAGAGCTGGCTGGCTGCCTATGGGCCCATCGATCAGCTGATCAGCAGGCCAGAGTGGGAAAGCCATAGGCAGAGAGGGAAGGCTAGCCTTTCCTCTCTTCCTATGAGGGGTCGAATAAAAATGGGGCAGTATTTGTCCCTTCGTATTCATCGGGGTCTCTGGAACTCATGAATACGGACTAATATTTGACAAATCAGCGATTTTTAACAAATATTGCTATTCAGTTTTTTATTCGTCCTCATGTCTAATCTACAGCACTTGGCAGATTAAAAAAAATACCCTTATGAGGTAAGCACCATCTAAAAGTTATAAATGACTATGAAGAATGTGAGATGGATCAAAATGTAATAGCAATCCCTACAGCTGTGGCTTGTCAGTAACAGTCTGCTGCTTTAATGGAAAGTGATGAATTCTTCAAAAATGAAATTAAACAGATCAGGGTCCCCGTTCCCCCCCCCCCCCGTGTACCAAAAGAACAAAAAAGACTAATCTGCAACTCAATGATTTACGGTACAGCCGTTCACATCAATAATGCAGCTCCGTGGTTAAAAACCATTTCCTCGCTGAAATGCAATTAACGGATTACTAAATCTTGCGATTATGTGGTTCAGTGGAAGTGATCGCTAACAAATGAAGCCAAGATACAGGAGAGCTCTAATATTTTATGAGCAAAGACATATTCGTTGAAGCCGTGTTTCTTGCATGGAAATGGTGAAATGTTCGTGCACACATCATGCCCTGAACTTTGAAAGTAGGGGTGCTGTTTAGGGAAGAGGAGGCATTGCCCTCTGCTCTTGTGATTATGCCTGAAGGTCACCTTCCCCATGGCCAGCGGTGGTGTGAACGTCCCACCCATTGCCACCAGTGATGTTAGTTTCATCTCTGCTTCTCCCATTAACACTGTGGTCCATGACTACCCCTTCCCTATATAATGCTACCCTTAATGCCTGGCTCTGAAGATGCTACATTTCTGAGTGTTACATAAAAACATTTTGCAAATGCCTCCACCCATGCCAGTTCACTGTCAATCTTAGAAGGAAAGTAGATTTCTACAACAACAGGATAATAATTGAATTCTAGTTCCTTTGACATTACAACCCATATTGTGGTCTAATTCTGAAGCTCATGAAAGCCTGCATTAATTCTGAACGAATGTTTTAGATCAGTGGTTCCCAACTTTGAGCCTCCAGGTGTTCTTGGACTAAAACTCCCAGAAGCCTTCACTGCTAGGTGTACTGGCCAGGGTTTCTGGTAGTTGTAGTCTGGGTACCCAAGATTAGGAATCACTGTTTTAGATGAACATCCAATCTGACACATCTGAAATCCCAACCCTTCTCCCTATCCCTTGATTTCTTTTTTAAGAATAAGAGAAATACTGCCATACACTGTATTTTGTCAACTTATGCTGGGAAGGGCAGACAACTGTGTGGCAAGGAATATATCTCCTGCAATGCACCCCATTGGAACAATGGGGGGGGGGATCTTGCTGTGCCAGTTTAAGGTTGGCAAAGCCAAAGGTTGTGATCCTGTTGGGGGACTCCTATTGTAACCCTGAAATGTTCCATTTTAGACTTTCCTACAACTCACCAGCAATAACTTTCCAGTGATGGAGCAGAACTATCAGAGCCATTAGATGTTCCACCAGCAGGAATCTTCTTTAATCTTAACCCCTCCAGAATGAGATTAGGACTGCAATGCATATCCCACAGGCAGCAATGAGATATATTATCTTACTTGAGCTCATTCAGTGCCTTTGTTATTTTCCTGTGGAGAATCTCTTTGTAAAATAATTCAAAAACTGGCTGATCCTGGCATGAAGAAACCACAGAAAAGACTGAAAAGACTGAACTACCAAAACTTGTAAAAATAAGGCTTTTTAAAAAGTATTGAAGAAAATGAATTCTTAGACTCCACAAGCTATGCAAATTGTCGGATACTATTTATTCACATTCATGTTTTTCATGCATACAAAATGACTAGCCCTTTCTGTTCTTCGGAAGAATTTGCGTGTGAAACTACTAGAATTTATATCTGTAATTTATGGGGGCGTGCAGAAATATAGGTATGCCTAGTTAAGCGAGAGAAGAAATCTTCAGAGAGCCTGAGCAATGCAAATGTAGAATTGATATAATTTATTTAGGGCACCCAAATTCTCAATCTTAGTCTTACTAACTCTCCCAAAGGACTCCTGTACAGCCAGTTTTTGCACATTAAAAGGGGGCGTAGGGGGGGAAAAGAACACAGAGACAATATATCTTTTCTGAAGGATGTCCTGTTCTTCTGGGACACTATTTTTGGAGAACTGAAAAGGCTTCATTTTATGCAGCTATTCAAAGCAATACTTTCAGATATATATTCAATGTCATTTTAACAGATCTGCAGAATGTGGCTGTACAAATCTCACTGATAGCTGGCTTGCTGCTGCCACCAGGGCTGTTGACACGATCGCACCTAAACGCCCTCTCCGGCACAGAGATCGCCCTTCGCCCTGGTTCAACCAGGAGCTGCGATCAGTGAAGTGAAAAAGGAGAAGGCTAGAGCACATATGGAGGTGGAACCTGATGGAAAATAATCAAATAGCTGTCAGGATCGCAACTAACCTTTACCAATCTAAGGTGAAGGCTGCTAGTCGATCTTACTTTGCTGTCTGGATAAGCGAAGCTTCTAATCAGCAGGCGGAACTTTTCCGTATAGTTCGCGATCTATCCGGAGTTGGTCATAGTGACTGGCCTCCCACTAGCATCTCACCTGACCAATTTGCAGCGTTTTTAAAATCAAATGCGGAGGCCATCCGCCGGGATCTTACCCCCTATTTGAAAACAGTGGATCGAGCAGAGACGTCCAGCACTCCGTCTTGCCCGATGAGACTTAATCACTTTCAGCCTGTGTCGTCAGACATGGTGGACAGAGTGCTTGATCACTGTCGCGCCACCACCTCCTCCCTTGACCCTTGCCTGGCCTGGCTAATCAAAGCAGCCAGGCCTATAACATCTGAATGGGCTACAGCAATAATTAATGGGTCTCTCCAGGAGGAGACTCTCTCCTCAAGGAGACACTCATTAGGCCCATTACGAAGAAACTGAGCTTGGCGGCGGATGATATTGGTAATTATAGGCCCGTCGCCAATGCTTCTTTCCTTAGCAAGGTAGTTGAGAGGGTGGTGGCTGACCAATTGCAGGCTCTTCTGGATGAAACCAATGCCCTGGATCCGTTCCAGTCGGGCTTCAGGCCGTGCCACGGCACGGAAACAGCATTTGTCGCCCTGTTTGATGACCTATTGAGGGAGGCCGACGGGCAAAATGTCTCTGCTGGCCCTCCTCGACATCTCAGCCGCCTTTGATACCGTCGACCATGGTATCCTCCTGGGGAGGCTCTCTGAGTTGGGAATTGGTGGCCTGGCTCTTGCCTGGCTCCGTTCCTTCTTGGAGGACCGTCCCCAGAGAGTGCAGATTGGAGAGAGTTTCTCGGCCCCATGGAGCCTCAATTGTGGGGTTCCGCAGGGCTCGATGATCTCTCCAATGCTGTTTAACATCTATATGAGGCCGCTGAGAGGGGTCATCAGGGGATGTGGTGCTTCGTGTCATCAGTACGCTGATGATACTCAGCTCTACATCTCCTTTTTTCCAACAACAGTGGATGCTGTTTCGTCCCTTGAGTGCTGCCTGGAGGCCGTTCAGCAATTGATGCAGGAGAATGGACTGAGGCTGAACCCGGGCAAGACGGAGGTCCTGAGGATGGGTGCCCCAGACATCAGTGGTTTGGGAAACTCCCTCTCTTTTGGGGGGGGTAACTCTTACCACCAAGAGTGAGGTTCGCAGTTTGGGTGTACATCTGGACCCGGCGCTCACCATGGAAACCCAGGTGGCATCAGTGATCCATTCCGCACACTTCCATCTTCGGCGGATTGCCCAGCTGCGTCCCTATCTTGATGTGGGGGCACTCACCACTTTGGTCCATGCGCTCGTAGTCTCGAGATTAGACTACTGTAATGCGCTCTATGTGGGGCTGCCTTTGAGACTGACACGGAAACTCCAGATGGTGCAGAATACGGCGGCCAGACTTCTTACAGGGGTGAAAAGGTACCAACATATTTCCCCTACGCTGGCCGCCTTGCATTAGCTGCCCATTCGTTTCCGTGTTGATTTCAAAGTCCTAACGATGACATACAAAGCCCTAAACAGTTTAGGACCTCGATATATGGCAGAGCACCTCCTCCCACCCAGTTCTGCCAGAGTCACTTGTTCCAGCCAGGCTGGGCGGCTGAGGGGCCTAACACCGAGGGAGGTCCGGAAGGAAAGAACGGGGAACCGGGCCTTCTCGGCGGTGGCCCCTCGCCTCTGGAACAACTTGCCTGTGGAGATCTGCCTGGCTTCCTTTCTGGGTGTCTTCAGAAGCAAAGTCAAGACCTGGCTATTTGGGCAGGCTTTCCCTCCTGCTGTATCTTAAATTCACATTTTACCATCTTGGATTTATAGTGCATGTTTATTGGTTTAACTGTTTTTAAATTTGTAATGCCGCCCAGAGTAGACCTTTGGATGGGTGGGGTAGAAATCCAATTAAAAAAAATAAAAAATAAAAAGGACCTATGACACTTAGTTATTCAAGAAAAATGCCATAGCTCCTCCACTGATTTGGGCTGCACATCCATCCATAACTCACCTAGGAGGAAGCCCACCGAACTCAAGAGGACGTATTTCCTTTGAAGATACGCAGACAATTGCCCAGTCTAACCATCTTCTAGTAGTCACTCAAATGTGCCCTGGCAGAAAGACAGGGAGAGATGTCAGAATCCTACTTGTGTTTGTGCAATATTTGTGTAACGACATGGCTAATAGTAGCTAACTAACATGATGCCAGTGTATGTTTCAGTCACACACCTAGTCATGTGCTGGATTGCACAACCAATATTTGTCCCAGCAACTTGTCAATTAGTTGCAATACACTGCAGCAGGTTACACAATGACACAGGAGTATTCAGAAGTGGGGCTTACTAGTGCATGCACATCAACACGCCCACTGTATGTCCTATGTAGATTCAGGCAAATGCCTAAATAAAGCTGTACAATTCTTACATTCTTAGACAGTACTTCTGAGTCAGCTTTTTTTCACACTTTTGCCATCCAGACCACCAGGCCAAAGGCATTTATTTTATGAATGTTGATATTAATTGCTCTCATCTGCTCATTTAATGTTACTGACATTATGTCCAATGCCCCAGTGGCACCTCCCACTGAGTTTTGATGGCACATTAAGAGAAGGCCTGTCACATGAATGCTCTTAACAGGATAAACACTCTCAGAGTTGGGGGCTTTTCGTTTGTTGTGTGACAAGCCCTACTGAGGCACACATCAGTAGCATCGGTGAGCACTGACATCTTCAAACATGTCCATTTGATGAATCCAAATTAATGTTCACACACATTTAACTTCAAATCCTAGCAGTTGGATGTAGATTTAAAATGCAAATTAGAACCCACAGTGTTTGGTCCATTTTTCTACCCCGAAGCTTTTTTTAAAAAAAGCCCTATAATCTAGACTTCTGTAGCCTAGTGTTTTTCTAACACTCACAATTTGCATAAGATAAAGTAAAGAGAAGTAAACATGTCTAGACTTCTATACTGGGGTTCCCATAAGTTCAAGAAGCCATTCAAGGGATAGCATTAGAGACAGGTGGGAAATGTGTGGCCCTCCAAATGTTTTTGAGGTGCAACGGCCTTTATCTTTCACAATTAGCTTTGTCAGCTAGAGATAATGAATGCTGACATGCATCTAGAGCAGTGGGTCCCCAGATATTCTTGGACTACAACCCCCAGAAATCCTGGGCAGCACAGCTAGTGGTGAAGGCTTCTGAGAGTTTTAGTCCAAGAGGAACTAAAGGCTGGGAACCAGATAACTACAGTGTAGTATCACATCATCTTACTTGATTGTTTGATCAGGTTGCTCTAAAACAAATAGACAGCAGTCGAAAATAGGACTTCTGGTGAACTATAGTCAAAGCATAGGCAAACCTGCTTCACATGAATGGCATAGGGCCAATTGCTCAGTGACAGCTGAATGTACAGCTCTAACACACAGCAACCGAGCAAGCCTGTAGTTTATTTTCTCACAGCCCTCCAAATTGCAATTATTGAATTCACAACAGGTTTCAAGGTATCTCATAGATTGATTGTAAAGCCTGTGCTAAGAAATCAATTTGAATTCATGAAACCTCTCCACACTTAAATTCTTATTCCTGAGTTTTCTCTCCTGAAGGGAAATATAACTGACAAGAGAGCAAATGTACTCTCTTGGGCTTCATTGTTGTTTTGACCATGCGTGAGGGCTTTGTATGTAGCATTGGCTATCATGCTACGAAGATTGGGTAATCTACCAACCATAGCAAGCAGATTCCATGTAGACACAGTTCCAGCACACAAGGCGTGTGATGTTAGACGTGTCAAAATGTATATGGTATAAATGAACCAAATACTTCTCTTCTCAGGCTTACATGTTAATTATTCTTCCTACTTTGCTCTCAGGTTGTACTCACTTTGAGCACTTAACTCTTTAAATGTTTGTGTTTGGATTCCTGTGTGTTCAACCATGAGATTGTTGCCACCTATTTTTCTTCCTCATTTTTAAACTCTTCTAAGGCACAATACTTTCTATGATGGGAATAGATTAGCCTATTGAATGTGGCCAGTGGGAATGAGGAAGAATTGCTCTTTCGTTGATTTGAAAGCAAAGCAAAACTCAAAATTCACATATTTGGGATGAAAAAAAATTATCTGAACAATTTGAATGTGGAAGAAAGCAAAATGACACATCCTCCTATCTCTATAAGGCAGGTTGCCACATTGATTGCTTCCGAGGCTCCTGTCATGTCTACTGTTTGGGACACATTGAACTCAATGTGTCTTACTTTTGATCAGCCAAGCAGGCCCTGGATTATATGGTTAGAAAAGTAATGAACAATACATCCAAACCCATATTGGGGGCCTGCTGTTGTCATTTTGAAGTTATGCTGAATTCTAAAGCACTTCTGGGCCACTGCTTTGAGATCTCTCAATCTTACTGTCATTTGTATTCTTCCTGAAATGGTAGTTCTCTCTAGCATTTTATGTCCATTTGAGATATGTTTCTCATTCTTTGTGTGTTCTAAGTAAGAATGTGTAATAAAAACGTAAACATGGAAATATTTTAATCTAGTGGGATAATTTACAGCATGCTTAGAAAAAAAATGATTCAATACTGAAATGTGCTGAACAATAGGATAGAAGCTGCTCTGTAGGGATGTGCAGGTGTGTCTTACCATTAGGTCACGCCTGAGACAGCAGATCTGGATTGTCTTCAAAGGCAGTAGATCATAAGTTATGAACTTTGTTTTTAATCGCATATTTCCTGCTGGTGTCAGGAAGAGATTCTGAGTTTTGTTTTTTGTTCTTCCTCCTCTGCCAGAACACATTGGATGGTGCTGATGGTCAGTGAGACTGGTCTTCATGTGTGCATGTGCACACACATTTCAAACCTGAGGTGCCGTGAAGGTGGTGGCCTAATGCTACAGTCACCTTCCAGGTTTCACAGCACAGACTGAAATCTCTGGAAATTGCTTGGGTCCCTGGGCAGGGAGACAGATGTGCAAATGGTGTGAGAAGTGGAGAAGGTTTTATGTTTATATGGGTGATGGCCTGATAACCCATCTCCAGCCCATCTTAAAGGGTCCCGAGGCTCATTGGCTCTGTATAAAGGTGTTTGGGTTGTGCTGTTGACAAGCAACAATGTTGCGCATGGAAAAACTCTCCATTGCTCATCTGTACTATAGGTAATCCTTCTAGGGGTGCCAGTCCTAAAAGGAGTGGTGGCAATCCACTGCAGCTGTTGGGAGCATTTTCCTTCCTGACTGGCCACCTAAAAACCAAATGCCACAACCACAAACTGGAGGGAGACTGCAATATTACTCAGCTGACCTGTACAAGCTTTACTCAGATTTCCCTCATGCCTGTTTCCCATGGCCAGTTGGTACAGATGCAGTTCCATTCCTCCCCACACACCCCAGTATAAGTTGGTTAGCACTAACACCACAAATATGGCCTGGCCTGCCTGTCTGACATCACAGAGATCTGCTCCCAGCCTCAGGCGTTGGCACTGAAGTATCAGGAGCTGGGATGTTGCTGACCTGGTGACCCTAGTCTCTCAACTGTCTATTTGATTTTCCCTTTCCCTCACATGGGCACCAAATAATCACTTCCTTTCCAGCAATTCAACTTTCAGTCTGGTTTGAAGAACATTTCCCCCAAAATGTAACTTTGTGAAAGCATATTAGACTTTTATAGGCCTTAACTCTATGGGCCCAAAGCTTTGTCTAACAAGGCTTCACAGTGTTTTGGGTCACATGTCTTCACAGTTTGGGGTTTGGGGAATGCAAAACAGGGATTCAAACTAGTTGGCCTGCTAGACATAAAATAAAAGTTTGAGCATGGAAGCCCATAGTAGGATTATTTTTATTTGAAATTGGGAGAAAGATCCAGTGGCTGCTTGTGTTGCCACAGGGATAGGCAACTTGTATCCCTCTGGATGTTTTTGACCAACAGCTTCCAACAGCTATATCCAACAAAACCAATGTTGAATATGGTTGCCAGCTCAGTAATATTCCATTCCCTCAGATTTCAGAGCCAAAATTTGAGACCAGATGAGGTCTACTGTGATAGCCCAGGGGATTTGCATTCAGTGGTTTGAAGCGGACAGAACAGCTTCTGAATCATGTAAAAACGATCTGGCTAGATGAGATCTGGCTAACTCATCAAGCCAGGTAATATGCCAACTCACACAGGCAGGGGACAATCCAATTTTTTGGTAGTCAGGCAGGTGGCTTCAGGGCTTGCATCTCTTGTGGCCTTCCCTTTTGTACACATGTTATGTGGGGAGTTCTTTCTAAGCTCTCCTGCTGAGACTTGTAGAAGGCATGCCCTACCCACAGGGAGGGCTTTTCCCCCCACCAGACTTTGCGCCTATCATACCAGAGCTTCTACAACAAGAAAGTTCTTGAGTTAGAGTGCGGGTATTCAATTCCGAGACTTGCCCCAAATGACATAACAGGCACAAGAGCATGCACCCACTACTTGTCTCCCTAGTCTCTTTCCATCACTCCTGGCTTTTCACCCTCATACTGATGTTGTGCAACTGCAACACACTTACAAGTACCTTTGCACTGGTGGGAAGGGTGGAGATGGAGACCCATATTTTAAAGTCATCTCACATGTAAAAAACCAAAGTTCCCCCTTCTTCAGTGCCAATTAGCTTGAGATTTGTCTCCACACCTGGAGAAGCGTAACAGTTCCTGGAGACTTCAGTTGGGCCCTGAGCCATAGAAATCCTAAATGATGGATATTACAGTCCAGTATGATCTGCAGGGCCACAGGTTCCCCAGCCTGCTGCTTTAGCTGAAGGCACTTCTTTTTTACAGTGGTGTCTCGACTTACAACCGTCCCTACTTACGACCAATTCGACTTACGAACAGCTCCGGTTGCAAAATTTTGCTTCTACTTGCGTCCGGAGTTTCCACTTACGAACAGAAAAAGGCAGGGGGAAAAGGCGGGAAATTCAAATTGCTAACTGTAGGTGGCGAAAGAGGCTGCTTCTTTGTAGCTCTTTCGCCCCAACGGTTAGAGTGAGTGCGATCGAGGAGGGACTGCCTGGCTTCTGCTTCTCAGTGAGCGTTTGTGTGTTTGGGAGGCTTGGGACTGCCTGTTAGGTAAGGTAAGGTGCTGTTTTCTGCTTTTAAAAAACTGTTCTGGGTGTTTTTGCAGCGTGGTTTTAGGGTGGGGGGTTATGTTTCTGTGCTGTGATGGGTCTTGGGGTGTGTGTTTGTTTTTTGGGTTTCCCCCCATTTCCGATGGGTCTTGGGGGGTTTGGTTGCTTTTTGGGGTTTTTTTCCCATTTCTGATGGGTCCTGCATGCTTCTCTTGCTTTTTCCTTTGTTTTCTTTGCGTTTCCGACCTTGTCCCTCTGTTCTCTGTGCATTTCCAATCTGCTCTGTTTGTTTTCTGTGCATTTGCAATGGGTCCTGCATGCTTCCCATGCTTTTTCCTTTGTTTTCTTTGCATTTCCGACCTTGTCCCTCTGTTCTCTGTGCATTTCCAATCTGCTCCGTTTGTTTTTTGTGCATTTGCAATGGGTCCTGCATGCTTCCCTTGCTTTTTCCTTTGTTTTCTTTGCATTTCCGACCTTGTCCCTCTGTTCTCTGTGCATTTCCAATCTGCTCCGTTTGTTTTCTGTGCATTTGCAATGGGTCTTGCATGCTTGATTGCTTTTCTTTTTTTTCCCCCTTCGGCCGGAAGGGATTAATCGCATTTCCAATGAGTCTTGCAGTGATTTTTTTTCTTTGGCCGGAACGGATTAATGGGGTTTCAATGCATTCCTATGGGAAATGGTGCTTCGACTTACGACCATTTCGACTTACATCCATCTTCTGGAACGGATTATGGTCATAAGTCGAGGCACCACTGTACTTGAGTAACTGCAATTGCTTTTCCCCAATCTCTGCTATCGCACCAGAAACCACCTGGTTTCAGAGGATCCTCTGAAGCTCAGAAGCAACTTTTTAGGAGGGATGAGGATAATGTTAATGAGAAGGATAAATAAAGATGGGGAGCACTAACATGCACAAACAGAAGCATGTTCTATTAAAGCAGTGCCACCAGAGGCACATGTCTTTACCTCTACCCAGTCATTACCTTATCTGGAATTGTTAACACAGAAGAGAACAAGATTTTTGTTTTGGTTGGTTGGTTGGTTGGTTGGTTGGTTGGTTGGTTGGTTGGTTGGTTGGTTGGTTGGTTGGTTGGTTGGTTGGCACTGACATCAGAAACTTCCAATCCAAGAAACTCTTGCCATCTGAACTCTGCTCCAGTACAAAGTGAAGCAAGCAGGCCCAAATCACTACAGGAGGTGATTTAAAGGTATATGTGGAAAGCCAGTTTTTTAAAAAAAAAAATCATTTGGTACTGTTGGTACCTTGTGTTGTCTGCATGGCAGCAAAAATGCAGATATCATCAGGGCAGAGTCAGACACCTATAGAGGAACAAATACTCTGTTTTTTCATGAACGCTCTGTACTCATGCTGTTCTCATCAAGAATGTGATGAGAGAGGGAACAGGGCTAGCCATTCTCCTTTATCCATGTTGATGATGCTGGAAAAGGTAATGACTGAATCAGACTTTGATGTTCAAAAACTGTAGATTATTTATAACACAAAATCCCTCAATATTTAGCTGTATTTCTGTTTGTAGAAGAAATTCTGTTAGAAATATGTGGCATGGCAAACCAGAGTAAAAGCAAGGTTTTAATTCTTGCTAAAACCTGAGGCTTGTTTTAAAACCAGAGCTTGTACAGCAATCTCGAGCGCATGGAAGAAAAAAGGAAAACATCCTAGTGTGCAAGTAAGGGCCATTGACCTTGTCTCAACAAGGAGTTCATTTCTCAGTGAAGGCTTTGCCATTGTGAAAGAAAAGAAACATCCAAATGCTGATAAATAACTTGAATGGAGCAAAGTAGGCGAAACCTGCCATAACAAATGAAGTGAGCAGAAATTTAGGACAGTATATGTAGACCAGAGCTGACTGGATAGCTCAGTGAGTTGGAGTAGAGGAGCTCAATTCCCCACTGGAGAAGTACCAGCCTGTGTAGCCTTGGCCAAACTGCACAGTCCTAGGACACCTCCACAAGAAGGGAATGGCAAACCACTTCTGAGTGCTCTGTACCTAGAAAATCCTGGAATGGGTTGCCATAAGTTGGAATCTAGTTGTCAGCATGTTTTTATTGTTCTGCAAAACAGAGCTTGGAACACACTGCTTTTTAGATTATGACAGCCAGAATCCCTAGCCTGCTAGACCAGAAGGCACACTTCCAGGGGGATTCTGGGAGCTGTAGTCCAAAAAAGTAACAGTTCAGTGCCCTGGTGCAGGTGTTTCATGCTTGAGAACTTTCAGCTCAAAAGGGAGGAGGCAAAATTCTTCAAAGTGTTCAGGGGCTTACTAGTGCTGAGGACTGTTTCACTACTTCTGCTCTTTCTTCAATGGTGATCCTTAGAATGTTGGTACCTGAGGACTTCTGGGAGTTGTCATCCAAAACCACAAATCTTTACACCTCTCTTGCTTCATGTTACTGTGTAATTCAAAGGGTTACATCAGCTTTCCTTAAAATGGTGGATTGGGATGTCTGGGCTGCATCATAGTATACTGTAGTATCATTTTCAAGAAAAAATTGGGAGACAGATGAAGGCTGTCAGTATGAGTAATAATTAAATCAAAATTGAAAATATAGTCCCCTTCCATCTTTAATATTCTATGATTCTATGAAAAAAGGAATCATTAGTGTAAATAAGATAAAGGAAAATAACGCACTGCTACTGCTGCCACCATTAACCAGGGAGCTCCCCCTCAATCTTTTGAAAAATTTTCCCCCCATGTGAATTAAAAAAAAAAAAAAAAACACCACCTCTTGGAGTTCAGAGGCTGGAAACATGAAAGCAGCTTGAGGATGGGTGCTGATCAGCCCTGCCACAGCACAATTAGAACATGGCGTTGTTTCACCAGTGCTGTTGAGTGATACACATTGTACTCATCCAAGTGATGAGTGAAGTGCTGCCCTTCTATTTCACTGCTGTGCAAAAAGAACATCAGTGATGTGCCAATCATCAGTTGACGCCTTTCTGCACATGAAGATAGACAGGCAGACCAGCCAGGGGTAAACAATCCTTTATAACAAGCAGCACAAAGTATAAGAGTCAACCAAATGGGTGTCTCATCTCAGGGTGCAATTACACTGTGAGGGAAATGTGAATTCACTCACATCCTCTCGCTGTGAAGTTACACCAGAGGATTTGGCTGTCTTCAACTTCAAATGGCCACATAGGCAGAGCGGGGGAAAGTCTTCTAATTGCAGATCTATTTGAAGTGCCTGTAGGTGGTGCTTTAAGAAGGCTTTTCCTTCCTCACTTACCCATTTCCTCATCTTATTTTGCCAATGGGATTGCTCCTTAAACTGTAAATAAATAAATAAATAAACAAACAAACAAGCTCTACCTACTCAGGAGAAGCTTTATAAAAAGTAATGTCTTGGAGGAGAGGCTTTGACAAGAGAGGTGAGTGCTGGTGCTGCTTGTATGTGTATGCATGCATGTATGCACATGCTCTCCTTGTCCTCCCTTGAGAAGGGAAGGTGTTCTGCCAACATACTACTTTTGGTGTACATGTGTGAGCTCGGTTGGTCTTTCCTTTCTTCATTGGTTCAAGTGATTACACTTCATCGGTTCAAGCAAAAGAATTCAATTTTTTTAAAAAGTAGAAGGCTTTCTGGTGGAGAGGAAAAGCTATGGTGGGTGGGTGGGGGACTCCAGGCTGATTTGCTTTTCTTGTTTCATCATGTGATCAACAGGAAAAAAAATGCAAATCAGCCTGCCCCAAACCCATGCATTTCCCACATTTTTTTCCTATGTAGTCAAACTGTCAGAGTGGGTTATTTGTTCTTTGGAAAATGGTAGTTCTGCTATCAGTAAGGCTGTAATCACACACTCACTCCCCAAGGAGTATGTCCTTTTTTAACTCAGTGGGCATTCCTGATCAGATGGATAGGCATTTACACAGTACAGCTGAAACCTGATGAACCTTTGCTGCATAATAACTGAACCACTTGTGGCAGTTGTGCAATGGCATAGAAAATGCCTGTCGAGCTGCAAAAAAAAAATGCATGAGATGAAGCAATTGCTTTATTTAGATATTCATGCACTTACTTTATTGATGACATGTTTACAGCCCCTTTCTTCCACAAAACTGAAGGCAGTGTGGGTCATTCTTCTCCTCCCTTCCAGTCACTAACTTTATTCTCACAAGCTCATACTATGAGAGATAGTGAAGGGTGGCCATTTGCACATCACCAAAACAAAAGAGGACTTTTTTTTAAAAAAAAAAAAAGAAGGTCAAAAGAAGAAATACATTTATCTAAAATTTGCATATATAGGTGTGGATGGCAATTTAAAAATAATTTTACAATTTAAAAAGTAGAGTTTCCGGGTTTGGTTTTTAAAGAAAATTGTTTGTATTAAGAAACAAGTCATGCAGATGACTGCAGATTAGAGAAGGTCATGAACCTCAGTTTGGAGGTTCGTGCCAGTTCATATGTGCAGCATCACAGGTGCTGCATGTTCTCTCCCCTTGCCTCCCCAGCCAATGCCCCACTCAACAGCCAGCATGCACTCCTCTCCTCCTCCTCTTCAGAGGTTCAGCCAGTCCACACCAGGAGCACTGGCTTTCCTGTCCTACCTCCTTGTCTGAGTGGCAATCAGCCAAGGAGGCGGGGGACTGTCTGAACCACTGAAGAGGAGGAGGAGAGGAGCACATGCTGGCTGTTGAGTAGGGGAATCCAGCCTGTGAGGTGGGGGAAGAGAATGTCCGGCACCTGTGGTAATGTGCCCATGAACTGGCACAAACTTCCAAACCGAGGTTCATGGCCATCTCTAATACAGATTAAAA
This sequence comes from Intellagama lesueurii, assembly GCA_037013535.1. NCBI lineage: Eukaryota > Metazoa > Chordata > Lepidosauria > Squamata > Agamidae > Intellagama > Intellagama lesueurii. The sequence continues at coordinate 92,698,484 of JBAJHW010000003.1, read as the reverse complement.
TAGCATATCATTGCACAAAAGGAGAAGATGGAAAGAAAAGGGAATCTATTTTGTTTCAATAATAATAATAATTGCAGTATAATATGTGGCACCTACAATTCAATCAAGAATTACAATCTTAGTGTATGTGACCGTTTTGTGCCTTTTGGCTCAGAGTTCTGAATGTGATTAAAGGAAACCTTCTACTATAATTTTGCCCCAGGCATCATTTTTCCTTGGTTTTAAAGATTTAGCTAGCACTCCAAACAGTTGCTTCATGGTCTGTAAACCATGCTATATTTTACAAAAATTTCTTAATCATACCAAGACTTGATATATGCATACTTCAGTGAAGCATACTTGAGAAGGATTTTTTAAAGAGCTACTTAAACAAAGTAGGAATTTGCACGGTGTCAGAGACCTGAATATTTCCATGTGCAAATGCAATTTTTATGCTATGTTTGACAGGATCATTCTTGGATTCAAAGGGCTAATTACACTATATTATGTCACCACTAAAGATTACTCAGGGTTGTATGAATCACAGAGTAAACAGTATGAAGTTAGATGAAGTGGCATGTGTCAATCACTGGAGAAAAATAATGTTGTGTGATGGATCTTCCCCTTGTTCCACTCAGTAGACTTATGATATTCTCCTCCTGAGATCATTGTATCAGCTCCATATTATTTTGAGAGTTAGGGTACTCCATGCTTCCATGTGAGATCTCAATGATTTCATGGAGAACCACATTTATATTAACACTATGTCAGCTCTCATCTTGTTGTACTGTTCTCACTGCCGCCACACACTGGGTTGACACTTACATCAAGCTGTCCACCAGCACACCAAGATCTCTTTCCTGATCTGTCACGGTCAGCTCAGAACCCATTAGCTGATAACTAAAGTTTTGAATTTTTTTGCCTCCATGTGCATTATTTTACATTTTCTCATATTGAAATGCATTTGTCATTTTGCCAACCATTCTCCCAGTTTGGATAGATCCTTCTGGAGCTCTTCACAATCCCTTCTGGTCTTCACTACCCGGGAAAGTTTTGTGTCATCTGCAAACTAGGTACCAGAAAGTTGTCCATGTTTGGGTGTATTTGTCCAATATTAAATTTCTTTATTTTTTGCCACTGTGTTGCTATCCTCTTTGTTTTGATTGGTTTGAGGTGCACAGGAACTGACGTCTCCTTAGGCTATGCTGTCTGATATCATAACCTAATACTAGCACCTCAAGCACCAGAGCAGGACAAACAAAACATTTTTCCCTTCAAGTTTTGTGTCATCTGCAAACTAGGTACCAGAAAGTTGTCCATGTTTGGGTGTATTTGTCCAATATTAAATTTCTTTATTTTTTGCCACTGTGTTGCTATCTTCTTTGTTTTGATTGGTTTGAGGTGCACAGGAACTGACGTCTCCTTAGGCTATGCTGTCTGATATCATAACCTAATACTAGCACCTCAAGCACCAGAGCAGGACAAACAAAACATTTTCCCCTTCATTGTGGTTTCACACAATTGTGCAAAATGGCTATGTCAAGCCCAAATGGACAGGCTGATTGCAAATGAAGATTCAAACAACTCATCCTAGCCTCTGATTTTTAGTGATGCATATCACAAGGCAGGAGTTACTGGGAATTCAATTTTTGCACATTTACAGAATTGTACAAATACAGTCTTGCAAATATGCACATTCTTATTGAGATTGATAGAAAAAAATAGTTGCCATCTTGCACAAGATAAAATTATTTCCACTTTCTTATTTAGTATGTAAAAACCAACCAACTCATAGTTTGCATTCCCATCTACAACATGTGTACATGCAGGACCCCTGCCTTCATTTCTAAAATATGCACAAAGATACTTTTGTTCATGGGTTCAAATAGAACAGATGTCTATCCTTTAAAAATTAAAAACTGCATGGAAGGAACATCATGTAGGCATCCTTCAGTCTCAAGAGGCTATGGTAACGTGCTCTGAATAGAGGTCTTGGAACAGCGTCTAGTGTGGCTGAGAAGGCCAATTTGAGAGTAACAATCCCTTCCACACTGAAGACAAATACAATCTCTCCCCTGTCCAGCTCCCTGATTTTGCTGGTTTCAGGACTGCCTCTTTGCCTCGGCCTGCTGGACAAGTGTCTCTTCAAATTGGGAGAGGCCATGCTGCACCGCCTGCCTCCAGGCTGAACGCTCAGATGTCAAGGTTTCCCATCTGTTGAGGTCCATTCCTAAGGCCTTCAGATCCCGCTTGCAGATATCCTTGTATCTCAGGAACATAGAAATAAGAAAAAGAGACATTTACAGGATTTTACTTGTCAAATCCAACCAGACAGTATATTCTAATGCATACACACTTTAAAACCAGCCACTTTGTGGTTAGGAGCTCTCCATTAAATATCTATTATGGCATATACTTTAAAAAAAACAAATACTGATAAACATCAGTAATCAGGATAGAACTTTCATTCAAATTGTGTCATTGGCTTTAATGTGGTTTTCTTTTATTCCAGTGTGTTTTATCTTTCCCAGGATTTCTCCAGAAAGACGTTTACACTAGTTCTTGGTGAAAAATCTAACTACCTGGAAAACCTGACCATCCCAAAATACTGGCAGGCCTTTTCAAGAGCTAGATTTAACTGCCATCCATCTGCAGTTTTAAAGGGACACTACCATGGTGTACCATATGAAAATCGACTATGCCCCTGTAATGATTGTCAGGACCAGCCTCCCATTAGGGAGCACTGCTCCTTCGGTCAGAGAGCTTCCAGGTATTTATCTACCTCCTTTCAGCTGGGCCGAGTCCATCAAACACCAGCAAAAGCATAGCATAAATCCTTTCCAGCAAGTCTGACCTAAAAAGAACACTCCTGCACTTACTTGTTATTAGCAAGTACAGACGCCTGGGCTTTGTAGTCCCGTAAGACTCACTAAAGCTCCGTGAGGTAGGACTCTGTCTAGTAGCAATCTTGTGGCCTCGCCACCCTCTGGAAGCAGGCTTAGCAGGTTTGCTGTTCAAGAGATCAATCCTCAAGATTTTTAAGATTAAATTTTTATTGGAAAAATAAAGTTTCATAGAAAATTCAGTCTGTTGCATAGCATAGCATTGAGTACATTTCCAAAGATTATTGCAGTTAAATAAGATAACAAATTCCAAACTAAGTAAAAAGAACTAAAAAGCTTTCCTCAGGGTAGGCAATGGGAGTTACGTCCCCCCTCTTCATTCTCCTGTCCCCTACATTCTTAAGCCCTCATCCTTCATAAGGAAAAAGGTAACAAGTAACAAAAGGAACCAAAAAGGAATTAAGGGGAACAAAAGGATTCTTCACATAACAGAATCTCCATTTTTCTACTCTCTAAACCCCTCCCTTCTTCGCCATCCTCCAAGGTGTTAACCAATTGGAATTTAGGGGCTGTAAAGTCTCTCTCCATCTCTCTTTCCCATGAGAATGCAGGTATTGTTTTCCATTCTTCCAATGTTGAGTCTTCTCTCCTTATCTCGTCCTTGCTGTACCAGGCTGAAGAAAACATTCTCACAGCTTCTTTAGTAAACATTCCCAAGTGCTTCAAATCAGCCTTACACAGAACCATTTTGACTCCATGTTACATTTCTCATGACTACATAAACCATTCAAATTACATGCTTTAAACCACATAACTCATGATCATGACAATGATAAAGAAATCGAAACATTAGAGCATGTATTTTTCATATGCAGTTTTTAGCCCTGTAATGAGAGATTTCCCAGGAAGGTCCTTGGACTGGTACACAAGATACTTTCCAGCGGACACAATAAGCCCACTACAGAACTTGTGGCCAAGTTTCTCTTTTCTGCACAGAGAACACGAAAGGAAATCCTCGCCTGTGTTTTATAATATTTAATGTTTTGCAGCTGAATCTACTTAACTTTAAATTGTTTTAAATCATTCTTGAAATTTTTAAATGCATTTTATTGGGTCTGTGACCGCAAAATAAATACTACTACTACTTTCCCCGGATCGGGTCACAGGTTAAGGCAAATGCAATGTTATCCCTCTAGGCTCACAAATCGTTCAGAGTAACATGCTAGGGACATCAGGCATGCAAATAAACATGCTGTTTTCCAGTTGGCCAATTTCCAAGCAAAAGCAAGCTAATTTGCAAACAGTGGATTGAGGCAACTGTTAAAACAAAATCCAAAGAAACCAAACAAAACAAGACAAAAAAACAAAGATGCATTCTTTTCCTCTTCAGAGTACCCTACTTCTCAGCATCTTGTCTAGTGAGTTTATCAAACAATGGTGGCTGTTTGTACCACAGGCTCTTTAAGTGTAGATGCTGCCTATGTCGTTTCCCAGCAGTGAATGAATGTAAAAAGCTAACTTGTCCACCTTTGAAAAACAAGGCAATGCTGACACGTTAACTTAAAATATGTACCATCAGCTGAACAAGCAAACAAAAAATGAGGATCTTCTCAAAAGAACTGTCACTTTTCATTTGACATGCATCAATATTGTTGTCTCCTTCTTTCTTAAAAAAAAAAAAAACCACCACCGAGCAAATAAGCACTCACCTTAAATATTGATGAGGAAGGAATCTGACTTAAATGACAAGTGATCTTGGAGTCCTGCAAACGCAAGGATTTCAGAAGGCAACTCCTTGTAACTTCTGTTTCTTGCTACCACCAGGTATTTAGATGCTGACCTAGCAGCTCATGAATGTGTCACATAGTAGACAAGAATATGAGGTGCAATGGTGGATGCTTTCAGTTCGCCATCGACGGCAACAAGAAAGTTTGCTGAAGCAGCCAAGTGAACAGAAATAGAAATGTAATGCCACAACGCCCTGCTCTTCAACAGTCCCAACAGAAAATGCAGCTGGTATCTTCTGTTCTTTAAGATTTGTTCATCTTTAGGGTACCAGAAACTTTTCTGTTGTTGTTTTGGATTGCAGCCCCCAGAATCCCTCAGTCAGAACAGCCCCTGGCCATGCTGGCTGGTGGAGGGTGAGGTTCTTTTGGGAGGTGCAGTCAAAAAAAGTAACTTTTCCAAGTTCTGGCCTGAATCAACATAGAGAACTTTGCTTTGAATTATACTACACCATACGGAAGAACCCAGCTGATGGAGACAGACTGGAAGGGAGCAATGCTTATTTTCAAGGCAATGTGCTGCTTTCACAACACAGTATAGTAGGTGAGGCACATTTATACCTGCCAAACAGAACGAAGGTGGTTGTTGGTTTTAAAAGAGAGCTTTATTTCAAAAGCAAGCAAGATATATAATGATAGCAATCTTGTGCTGAGATAAAGATAGGGTTATCTGTTCAGGGGACCCTTGGGTGCAAGTTAGGTTAAATATAGCCCAAGTTTCAAGCTTTGGTTGTTAGCTCTGGAAAAGATGTCAATGGGACTAGTAAGCAAATATATTAAGGTGTGTCCCTCATCAGATGTCAGGACACACTGAAGAAAACTGGTAACCATTCAGACTTCCATTGGTGCAGATAACTGGACTGTTACTATGACCTACTTACTCACCCAACAATCCATTGTTGTGGGAGTATTCAAATCAAGATGTTGGGGAGGGGAAATAAGATACATACTCAAATCTTCTCTATAATCTACCTTCTTGTATGTTGCTTCTCTATAATCTACCTTCTTGTATGTTGCTTTCCCAGGGGAGGGAAATCTTTGCTTAGGAACAGCTACATGCACACACCCAGTACACACACACAGGAAACAAGCCATGCTGAAGAAATGAGCACCTGCAATGTTGGACAGCTCAACACAGCTTCTTCTTGCACAGTCCCACAACTCTCAGTTGCAAATGTTGGTAGGGCAGAAAGGAGCCCAAGGTTGAGTGTAGGCAAATTTAGACAGGAGCTGTGCCTGCCTTAGATGGAAACTGCTACATTCTGGGCAGAGTGAGGCTTGTCTTTTCAAGCCTTCCCACTTGGATCAATTCCTCCTCCTCCTCCTCCTATATGCAGAAATATGGTCCAGATTGTGAGAGAACAGCAGCTGTGAAGAAGATAGCCCTACATAACTCATACTTCCACTTAGGGTGTTGAAATTGGTTCAGATGGACTCTGAAGAAGTAGCATGCATTATGGAATTGAGTGGTTATGGTTGTTTTACAAGTGGATGGAAAATTGCATGGCTGTTTGCCCAATAAAAATTAGAATGAGATTACTCAGGACCGGCCATGACCAAAGATATTTTGGTTTCTGAGGTAAAGATCAAACAGTGATTCTCACATTCCATATACAAAAGCCATCCATTCTGGCAACTGAATCTTTCTTCAACACTAATGATGGGACAGAATCTTCCACTACTCACTCCAGAGTAACACCTAAGAACATAAATTCATTGTGTGTGCATGTGTGTGTGCGTCTGAGAGAGGAGAAGCCGCAGTCACACTAGAGTAATGTTCCCCTTTTTCTTGTGCCTTCTGCTTCCTGTATAGTCACACCTTGTGGTCATGTGACATATATCCTGTGATAGTGTTTCATATGTTTTTTAAATGTTCCACCTTTTTTAGAGTAAATTAGATGCAGTACGTTCTTCTCCGCTCGCCCCAAGCAGGACATATCCCATTCCTTTTCTATGTGTTTCTCTGCCTCCCATGTGGGTACATTGGTGTGTCGGTAAATCACCTGTGCTGTGAGAATACCTTGAAAGTGCCCTGTCTTCTTAGCACCACCTGGCGGAAGCATGCTGTGGGTGGCAGGCTAAGAAAACCTTCCTCCAGTCCTTCAAGCTGTAATTGACAGAAGCATGCCAACATCCCCATTTGAAAATTAATTTTTTGAAAATTAAGCGAGTAAAACAACAGCAGGTGGAGGAGGTGGGACCACATGCCAGATGCATAGGAAATGAATTGATTTTGAATCGATTTTGTAGTACATACTCAATGGAATGTCGGCTGTACTGAACGATGAAACACAGAACAAATACAGTAGTAGCCTCCCAGCAGGCTGGATTTGATGTGGAGATAGCACGGAGAGGGAACAAAAGAATCAGTAACGTCCGTGTGTCTTCTGAACCCAAAAAAGGGGTCAAAATTCATGAGGAGTAACTTGGGAACATTTTGCTGGTGTGACCTCAGCCAGAGAGAGAGAGAGAGAGAGAGAGAGACATAATAAACACTATAATTGTGCTCATTTCTGGGTTTTTTCAGCCTACATCTCAGAATTCCTGGAACAACATGGCTGCTGGCCATGCTACTTTAGAAATAATGTGACTTGTAGTCCAAAGACTCAAATAAGCAACCTCTTATAAATGCAGTCTCAGAGGAAAAGCTGATAATACAAGACCTATAGCTTGGATTAAGAAAAACCTTGTAATACATCAAATTAGAAACAGGCCCACTCATTTATAATGGCCCACCACCAGCTACATGATAAATCACCTGGGTTTGTAGCCAAAAGCAGAGACACCATCAAGCACCTGGAAAGCCCCATAGATGGTGGGTGGACTACGCTGTGCTCAACTTGGTGAATTACTTTGGGCATTGCTTAATAGAGATTTCCTTTGCAAAGCAATCCTGGCATTTAGCCTACCCTCTTTGAGCCAGATGATCAGGAAATTAAACAATTAGAAAAAGCAATCAGGTTTCCCATTTAATCTATGCCTGGCAATCTATACCTGATGGTGCTGCTGTAGTGGAAAAGTAAAGGAAAGCTTCACTGCTGAAACGAATGCCCTGCCTGTCCTTTTGCTAAATATAGGACATCATTTTTCTTTCCTGTCATTCAAGCTCCTTGAGAGGCACTAATTTTACTGGAAGTTGGTGCTAGAAAACTTTGTACTCCCTTAGCATTTCCTTAATGGACCTGCTGCTCAGTAAGAACCTCTTGAGCCAACACACCATATGCTGCATGTGCTTATACAGTAAATATTTGAATTTCCTCACAGTTCAGTTTAAAAGCCTGGCAAAGCTGTAACAGGAAATGGTGGAGGGGAGTGTCAAACTGCAGACATGTGTTTATTGTCAATCTTAAGGGTTATTTATTAAGCATTGGGTGATTAGCTAAGTAATTTTAAAGTGTGTGTGGTTTTGACTGACTTCTCAGGCAAAGCTACTAAATTTCACAGTTTCAGCTGATACATAGTTTCAGCTGATAATTTTCCTGCGTTCAGAATTAGGTTTTGGTGAGTAATTGGTTACAGCTCTTCTCAATAAACACTTCAGATGGGGAGCTTCTAGTTCTCGATGCAGGTTCCCGTTTGAGGCAAGGTTGCCTCCCTCTACTTCACAGGACTTTCACAATTGAGAAGAAGCCTTAATTTTAGACAATATCTTCATAAGCAATGTATAAATATTAGAGGGAAAGGACTCCTGTGCCCTTTAAAAGACGTTTTCCGTAGTACATTTCGAAATGTGTCAGGACTCCCTTTAAAGTTAAAAGGTGGCATGAATTTAACTACCCTGTTTCCCCTAAAATAAGACCTAACCTGAAAATAAGCCCTAGTATGATTTTTCAGGATGCTCGTAATATAAGCCCTACCCCAAAAATAAGCCCCAGTTGAGTGAAACCCTGCCCTCCACCATTGTGCAGCAACCAGAAAAAGATGACATGACTGTATTTGAATAAATGTAGATTGTTGTACATGAAAAAAATAAAACATCCCCTGAAAATAAGCCCTAATGCGTTTTTTGGAGCAAAAATTAATATAAGACCCTGTCTTATTTTCGGGGAAACAGGGTATGTACCCAACAACTTTGTAAACTTTCAACAATGTCGTTCAAGAAAACATTGACATTTTACCTGAGCCTTTGGAAATGCTGCTGCCCTCTGAAGAGAAATGAAAGATTACTGCCGGGGGAAGAACAAATAGCTTCAAATGCAAATCACTTAATACTGACTCAGTTCATACAAACATCACATAGCTCCAAGTAGAACTATATTTCTAAATGTCATATTTTCCTTCCTAATATTATTGCCCAAGGGGAACAATAGGTCTAAAAATAACATCCAAATATATAAACATGGCAATGTTTCACTATTTCCCTCTAATTTATTGGGCAAAATCCTGTTGGCATAATTTTTTGCCACAGAAGCCAGATGACATCATCAACTGGGAAAAGGAATATTTCACTTAAATGATATGAAAGCTTCCTAGGGCTCCATTTCTCTCTCTGGGGAAGCCTTTGGGAGTCTCAGGACAAGAGGGGATCAAAATAGTCAAAAATGATCACCAAATCACCACCACTGAGAATTGTTTACTATTAACATCTTCCCATCCTCGATCCCAAGGCTCCAAGAGACTTCCCCAGGGCAAAAGGGAGCCCTAGGGAGTTTTGGAACCTGACACAGAGGGATAAAAAGCTTTCAATTCAATTCAATTAAACATTACCAGCGCTGGATGATGGTGTCATCTGACCACCACATAACTTTATACTGGCTTAACTTTACACTACAGATTTTGGCCATAGAAACCAACATAAACATTTCTTCCACTTTTCTTCAGTCTCTAAAATCAATTATTTTATCAAGAAAGGCAGAAGTTCAATTTAATTATTTTAGCCACTGACTACAGCAATAGATGAAAGTGTGTGTGTGTGTGTTTAAATAAAGAGTTGCATTCATCTACCACATGCTAAGGAAATAAATCCTCCCTTGACTCATCCTTATATAGAAAGACAAGGACATGCAACATTTTTTTTTTCTGAAAGGGATAGCAAGAGAGTTTGTTGCACTTGGGATAAAGTTTTGCAGTGGTGAGGATGATATTTTGCACAAGAGTACCCATTTTTGCACAACTTGTGTTTTTTAAAATGCAAAAAAAATAGCTTATTTGCCATTTGTGAAGGTGTACAAACTTCACAAATGGCAAGATTGCTGCTTTTCTTGAAAACATTGCAGCACTAGATGGGTTGCTTGTTTCTTTCTTAACCATGAATCAATCTTTCTGTGTCTGTTATGTGTGTGTGGGGGGGAGGGGTTTCCTTATTTCAGCAGACTTTTATTGCTCAGCACTTCCCAGACTGCCTCTGATCTTCAAGCAGGCAACTGAAAAAGTGCACATTTGAAAAGAATTCACATTTCAAATGCACATAAAACTGCTTAATTTCACTTCTCTCAATGAGTTTAGGCAATCTGTATAATGGACACAAATATACACACATGGGGGGGGGGGATAAGTTAGAAACAAAATCCCAATCAGACAGAGTTGGACAGGTACCAGATGTGGAGCTGGGAAAGGAAAGACAACTACAGATGTTGACCCATGTGACCTAGACAAGACTGGAAATACAAAATCCCATTCTATTCTCCTCCCCAAATATTGTAGTGGGCCAGATTTTGGCTTTGAGTGCAATTGCTGGGTAATGGGGACAGGGTCTTGAAAAGGTCATCTTTAAGTTGCATCTTTAAGCTTCGGTCCCCAAATGTTTTTAGACTATAACTCCCAGAAATCCTGGCTAGCATAGCTAGTGCTGAAGACTTCTAGGAGTTTTTGTCAAAGAACATTTGGGAACCCAAGGTTGGGAACCAATACTTTAGAAGGTCAGATATGCTGCTTTTCTGGGTGGTTCAGCGTAGGATTGTAAATCCTCGTTTTAATTCCCCTCACAGAGGATAATGAGAAATGATGACATTCTCCTGTTTACTGCAAAGACTGGCTGAGGTTGCCCAGTGGTCTCTTGTACTTACACTTGTAGAGATGACATGTGTGTGCGCACATGCATAAGTGAGCACACACACAAATTAGCAATTTGTACAAATTGATTTTACAAAATGTGGAAGTTTGCTTCATATTCAGGGGATTTACAGTTGAAAGCCTTGAATTGCATTCAGAAAAGTATTAGGCTAACGTTGGAGTAATACACCCTGTCATTCAATAAAACTAATACATTGTTTGAAGTGGGCAGAGAGAGAATGATTACTCCTTAATTTAAGAACAGCATATTTTATATTAGAAGTAGTAGAGGAGATGCTGTACAGCCGCTTTTAACTCTTCCTAGTGACCTCTTTGTAGACTCATCTGCAGGAGATATTTTTACTTCAGCAACAGCATAAAAGGCCTCAATGAGTTCAAAATTCTATGATTGGCACTAGGAGAGAAGAATTTAGTCTAGTGTCTTTCATTTATGGAAATCTAAGGTAATTTTCTGGGCTGCAAAGTCCGCACATAGACTGTGTATCTTGAAGTAGGAGAAGTTTATTAAAGGTGATCCAGAATAAAACAATGGCCTAGAATCAAGAATCCAGAAACATTCCCTGCCGTGCTTATTACCAAAATGTTACTGGTTCTGCTCACTGCCCAGTCCTCCAGCCTGTAAAGAAAGAACTTGATGTACACTGTACAATAATATTCATTAATATGATGACACATTAATTACTGGCTTGGCTTTTTATGTCTTTTTGTTTAACATATGGAGACAATGACATATTTATTTCAGCCCTGTGGTGATAAATGTATAAAATCTCAAAAAGTTTAGCATCCATCAAGAGCCTTTCTGATTTCAAGATATCATCCTACCACTGCTCAGTTTTGGGTGGATTGAGTGTGTCATCTTATACACTCATTTTAAGAGTAATTTTCCAAGATCAGGACCTGTCAATCTCTATATTATTTTGGATTCAGTGGGTGTACCATATTCTCCTGCAGTCTTTTTTCTGTGCTAAAGATTCCAGCAATTTAAGAATATTCTCTTCTGATTATTGCAGAATATTAAAAATGTTCTACTCTGAAACAAGCAGCGGGGGTCAAACTAGTCCACCAGAATGTCATTAAATCCTGGATATATGTTTAAAAAGTAATAAAAACTTTGCAGTAATTATGCTTCCATTTAGAGATAGATATATTTGATGCTAAAAGTAACTTAGATTCTTCGATAACTAATTAATTTCTAAAATGGTTTCATTTTCCTTTTAGGTATGCATTTAGTGTGTGGGGTGTGCATGTTTGTGTGTGTGAGAGAGAGAGAAAGAGAGAGAGTGTGTGCATGTAGCAAGCTTTCTATACAAAACAAACATCTGTAAATCTAGATCTATAAAAGCCACAGAAAATCAATGCCTTATTGGGACCAACTAAAATTCCACAAAAATGTGAAAAGTCCTAAGTTCTCCCAATATCTTCATCAAACTAGACAATACAACAAATGGAGGCAAGGGCGGAAAAAATTCCCCAAATTTATACCCATGAAGTCTGCAGTAAACCTCATTCCCAAGCTGGATATTTCAAACTAAGTGTGCCACTGACAATGGAATAAGAATTAAAATCCATCCACAATTAATTTGCCAATCCACATATCTCTTTTCTTTTCTATTTTCTTTTCTCATTTATAGTGATTCTGCTTGAACCAGAGTTGCCAGTCATTCCAACTGAGTTATAATCAACAAGATGGATTATTTGTGTTTTTACTTGGTATATTAGTTAGTCATCCATCTATTTAAAACCTCAAGTCAGCACAAGGTCATTAAAAAGTCCAATTACTGGTATAAAATATAAATAATAGTGTCCAAACAGTGGACACATACATAAGGTGATGACCCCAGCATGGTATGATAATAGACAAGATATACAGTCCTTGTGGCTGCCTCACGTAGTTCAGCTACACCAGATATACAGTTCTCTGAATTAGGAGGCAAAAATACAATCCTTATTGGAGCCAGACTAATAAATATAGCTACTCATGAGTCTTCTTAAGACTTCATTCCCAGAGGATTTCATATATATGTGAAATCCTCTGGGAAACATAAGTGAATGATGTGTTCTGCTATGTTCTGGCCATGTTCTGATTATGTTCTATATATCTTTATACACTGACCTATCTTGAATTGCTTCTCAGTGTTTGAAAATTAAACAAAACAGCATAGTGACTTATAAGAGCCACAGCCAAAGGGGAAAGTGAATGTTTTGTAGAGGTTTCACAATCCCTTGATGTGGGTTATGTAATCTTTAGCTGCCAAGTTGGGTACTACTCATGAGGATTTTCATCTGCTGCAATCTTCTGCTGCTGTTATATCTGTGATTGAAGATAAGAGTGCATTTAAAGGTATTTAAACTGCAAATACTGTGCATAGGAATGTGTGAGATTCCCCACTTCCACCTGAGAATGTGGCAAAGGGCTCTTTTTCTTCCCTTCAAGATCTTTGTAATTTGTGCAAAATATCCCTAGTGTCCTTTCTCTTAAAAAAAAAATAAAGTACATTCGCAACAAATACAGTTGGATTGGTCGAATGTTGATATAGAAGCAATTAACCCATCTAGTGGTTCAAATTGTTTAAAAAGGCACTTCCCCCCCCCCCCCAAGTTTTGGGCAATTTGCACAATTTGTACAGTTACACGCAAACTTTTGCACCAAACGTCATTTGCACCAATGAGAACTCTGTCAAGGGCAGCAGGAAATGCCCTGATATCCTGCCTGTTGAAAAAGAGTGTTGCCATTCCTCGTTCTTGGCTGTGAGAAGACGACAAGTTAGGATTTGCATCTGTAATCCTTAGGCCTGCTGACAGATGAAATACAGAACCCAAGACTCTTCCCAAACTGGACTTCAGCACTCTGCCCCAGAAAATAGTTATCTACCCTTGCCTTAACAGATTTCTGGTGGTGGTGGTTCCAATCCTAAAGCCCACCATTTGAGAAGGATGGGCTGACCATTTCAATGAAGTAACTGCCTCAGATAACTGATTGGGAATGTCATGAAATGGAAGTATATTGTTTTTTTTATCTTATTATTTCATTTGTTGTAGGGGGTAGGGTGAGACAGATTTGTGGGATTTTCTTCCTCAGGTGTCAAATATCTTGATTAGTTTTAGGCACTATGTCCCTGAAGGAGAATAATGGTCTTCTAGTGGAAGAGTAAAATATCTCACTTCTCATAAAAATAAAACAATTCCCTGTCAAAACAATCTGCTCTTCCACGTGTGTCATGTAGTCACATTTTTTAGAATAGATGTAAAGCATGCTAAATCCGATTCAAATACCATTCTTTCTACCTAGTTTAACCACATTCTTACTTGTAAAAAAAGTATGCTTTGGCTTGGATGTTACTTGATATGATTCATTGATTACATACATGTACATTGATCCCTGTCGATGTACATTTAATCAAGCACTTCTGTACCTAGGTGAAACAATACCAGAATGATTGCTTCCATAGCTCTGGCTTAAAATTGGAGTAACAGCACTTTATGCTTGGAAAGCTTATCCCTTGACAAAGTACCCTTGTTTGAGCAAAGAAATGAAGACTTCAGACAAACAAACAGCATGTATCTCAGCTGTTGCAGGGCTTTAAGAAGATATATTTGACACTCCTATTGTTTGACTCTGCAGTGATGGATAGGAATATGAAAAATCACTGTTAAAGAACTTCAGCCAGTTCAGAAAAATCCAAGGATATTATTGTTATAATCCTGTTGATCACAGTTAAATTCACAATCCTGAGTGAATGAAAACATTCTCAGCTTCACATTTTAGAGACAATAGTATAAACAGTTCTCCTTCCTGAAAATATGTAGGGGCATTCATTTTTAAGTTATGGCATTAGACTAGGAAAACACCATTGGTAAGATGTTGCCATTTGTAAATCCATGTGAATTTAAGATCAGGTGTACTTATAAGGCTGCTTCCAGGCAAGGGTTTATTGTGCAATTGCTCTGCCCTATATGGTGCAGGTTTCCGGATGGTACTGTGTTCCACTTGTAAACCTCTAGTACATTTCCACTGCCACTGCTTCTTCTGGCTTTTTTTTCCTTCCAGAGAAAATCTATTACATCTGAATAGAACAGCTCCAAAGTCATTTGATAAGAAGTGATGGGAGTTCTCCATTTGGAAGAATTCTGGGAGAAGATGCAGGATTTGGTAGATGCTTCCAATAAGACAGTAAAGACTCCAAAGGAAAGGAAATCCCGTGAACATGAAATCTTATAAAAGAAGGAGCGGGTTCATTGGAAGAGAATATGCATCACTTAAAATAGACCTGAAAGGTGGTTCATAGCATCTTGAATTGCAAAGGTTTTCTTTAGCACAACTGAGAAAGGTGTCTTCTGGTACCCCAGGGAGCTGCTGTCACTCAGAGTATATAACACTTAAAACACAGAGAAGATGGTTCTAAAGACCAAACGTAGCATGACAGCTCCATAAGTTGTGGGAGTTGAGGTGTAGTTCGGTACCAAACGGGAATCAGGACTTTGCATCCAAAGTGAAAGGTTAGAGCAGAAAGGCCAAGTATCCCTAACCCTCTATGGCCAGTGCCTCTTTGAGTTAGGATTGCCTACTTAGAAAGCACCAAAAGCTAAGGTAATGAAACAACTTAAATCCAAGTGCCTTGAGTTTCATTGTACTGTAGATACTTCTTATTCAATTAGGTCAGGGATAAGTGGACTTCAGATCTGTTTTGTTTCTTTCTAGAACCCCATGATTCATCAGTCAGAGCCAGGTGCAAATGAAGAGCAAGGTGCTGATTCCTACAAATTTGTTTTCAGTACAAGAAAAAAGGACATGAGCTCACCAGTCTTTTACACAAAAGCCTTTGTTTGGTGATTGCCAATCACTACCAATTATAGCAGCTGTGTGTGTGTGTGTGTGTGTGTGTGTGTGTGTGTGCATGTGTGTCTGTGTTTTGGGAGAGAGGTCATTTTATTGTTGCTAATTTCATTGTTGCAAGTAGGAGTCAGAAAACCTTGCTGAACAATTGGAAATCACCCAGAACTCTAATAACTTGTCCCAATCTAATTTCTGCCCCCTCCTGCATCACATCATCATTCCATTCCATGTTTATTTAAGCTAAGATGCTCTAAGTAACAGTCACCACAGAGAATCTGCATTCATGCGTAGCCATGACAATAAGTTCAAGTATATTATCATTTTAGATCAACCAGTGTGATTAATCTTTGTGTAACAATAAAGCTCAATAGCGTTACTTGTGGGGTTCTCAAACATATTTTTCTCTAGAATGTGTATGTGTTTAAATCCATTTGCTGGAGCCATAAGAAGATGAGGCACTTTAAAGAAAGAAAGAAATCTTGAATTTCAGCTTAATGGGAGGGAGCCATAAGCACAGAAGGTTGCAGGCATGAAAATTGCAGTCCATTGTATAACGAGAAAGAAATAAGCGGTTATGTTAGAAAAAAGCTGAACAGAAGGAGAATGTGCTTGTAAAAGGAAATGAGAAGAAAAAGGTAGATAGCTAGCCTTGAATACAATTGCCAGTTCAGGCTCTTAGCTGTGAATCAATGTGGTTATTTGTCGGCAATGAAATATCATCCTCATCTGCGGATCTTTATCGACCTTTTCTCACATTAGCACCACAATAGTTACCATGGGTGTCTGCACACGCACATACACCTCCCAAAATATTTATTTGTCACATTTATAGACCACTGTGCAGACAAAGCGGCTCTCAAGATAGTTTAAAGGAAAAGCAAATAAATCTAAATTCATGTTCTAAACAATTCAAATGTGAGAAAGAAAAATAAAGACCGATCCAGTGAAACATCTGACAGAAAAGCAGTGACAGCAGAATTGGGATGAGAAGAATACTTGCTAAATTCCTCATTCTCACTGATGTAGGTGTCTCAACAAAAGAAGACACCTCAATGATGTATTTTCAAGTCTCACAAGACTCCTCCCGTTCAGCCAAGAGGGAGACAACGAGCTCCTTTTTCCTTCAAGGGCTCTGTAATGCCCTCTGCTTTTAAGAAGCAGGCCCGTAAACATATACAGTAGCAAACACAACATGCCTGGAAAATTGGATTATATTGGCACCATGATATAAATAGGCAAAAAGTTTTAAAACCCCTATCTATTGCCTCAAATTCTTAAATAAATCAGCAGGAGTATTCATTTGAGGTAATTTAAGCAATTTGCACAACTTGCACAAATTCTCACATTCTTTGCAGTTGCAGGGGTGGGGTCTTCAGGGGTGTGAGGCACCTTGAATCAGGGCAAAATTACCCAGCAAGATTGCTAAATGATACAACGGGATTTTCTGAGCTGACATATACTTTGGCAAAAAAAAAGCTTTTAAATTTTTGGGGCAGGGGATAAGTAGGGGTGCCGGGCCACAGTGCTGAGGGTCTGTTCTAAGCCCACGGGAGCCACACACCTTCCCTGCATATTCTCCTGGCACAGATACAGCTCACGTGTCCTCAAAATCTTTTGTCTGGATGCTTTCAAATATTAGAATTCTATTCTCTTGAAGAAATAGAAGTCACTCTTCTCAAGGAGTTAGTGTGCTTGAAACTAAGCACACTGATTTTAAAGAAAATTTACTTTCACATAATCGTGTCTAAGTGCATCACTTAAAGAGGAAGTCTTCCAGCCCCTCAATGCATCACTGTTCCACAGCAACTGCACTGCTCCACAGTAAGATTGTAGTCTTATAACCACTTAGCTGGGAGTAAGCTCCATTAAACTCAGCGGGCCTTATTTCTGAACAGACATGCACAGGATTACTCCATTAAATCCATTTCCTTCTTAGATTTCAATTTAGGCTCCACAAATTAGGATATAAAGCTGTTCTGTGAAACTAAGGCATAGGGGCCTGAGGAAAGAGACTCTCAGAAATTCTCAGAGCGTCATCCTGGGCCACTTCATATCACACGCTGCATGCCTTACAGAATCATCTTCAAGGTTAGCATACGTCTGGGAAGGTGTTCCTATACCAGTTTTGAGAGCTTTAAAGTTGCAATTTATGTTGGTTGGTGTCAAATTCAAAGTGAGCTGTCATTTTTGTTGTAGGAAATATTAAATGTAGTGCTTGAGGATCTCCCTCCAGCCTATTTGATCTTGACATCCCCTTTATAAAGTCATTCTATATTTAGGCAGCTCTGATGTCTATGATTGTTAACATAGCAGGTGATTGTGGAAAAATACTCTGTTTTCTTTTGCCTGAAACCAAGACTCCCAGTGAGTTGTAAACAAGCTGATGCACACCAGTTATCAAACAGTATGATTTTGTTGTCATTGTTGCAGGTGATTATATAGTCATGACCATCTACTTCGACTTAAGTAGAAGAATGGGATACTTCACTATTCAAACATACATTCCCTGTATATTAACAGTTGTCTTATCCTGGGTATCGTTTTGGATCAAAAAAGATGCCACACCAGCAAGAACAGCCCTAGGTAAGAGCTTTGTGGGTGGGGAAAGGTGGGATTCTGCCTGATGTGTGTGGATCTGGATTCTTTTGACATAAAGAAATGCTTTCTAACTTACAATAAATAAATGTTTCATGACCATCTACTATGCAAAGAAATTCAGCTTAGTCCTATTCTCGCCTGCCTCCCACCTGTTTTCTAGTCCCAAGATGGCTATGTTTGAAAAGTAGCAAGTCACGTAGCTCACTATTCCGTTTGCACCCATACCAGCAGTTGCTGTTCTCTAAGTTCTCCCCTAACTACACTTTTAAACCTCTATAGGGAGATACTCATAACACAGTGGCCAGAATCCTCTTGCTTTTTACCACATGTGGAGGGGAATATCATGGAAACTGCTGCAGCGAATTGACAAACTGCCAGGTGCATGTCAACACATGATTGGATGCTTGACCAGGCACGTGACCAGCATGCAACTGGCACCTCATCTATTAGCTGTGTTGACTTCCACAATGTCTCTTCCAATTTTTTGGTCCTGTCACCCTCACAGGTGCATTTGGTGAGAACAAACTGCTCCCAAATTATGGAGGTCCCTCCCACTGGAGACCAGGCTGTCCCCTCTTTTGCCATCCTTCCGCAGGCAAGCGGAGACCTTTCTCTTCAGGCAGGCCTTTTGTCAGTAACTGGCTGCCTAATAGAGGGTTCTTAAAAACAGAACTGCTGTATTTTGTTATTTTGATGTTCTTGTTGTTGTTAGTGCTTTTTGGAATGATTTGAAACTGTTTTATCCACTAGCTTTTATCCATTATAATAATTATTTTTAAATATTGTAATAATTTATTGTTTTTTAGCTTTTAATATTGAGGTGGAACACATGGGATGGATGGATGGATGGATGGATGGATGGATGGATGGATGGATGGATGGATGGATGGATGGATGGATGGATGGATGGATGGATGGATGGATGGATGGATGGATGGGAAGTTTTACTAAATGCAGGGAATGTCTTGGTGTGGAATGAGAAAATGGATGAGAAAAGGAAACTTTGTGAGTACTCAGTCCATCCCTAGTCTGAGTACTTTAAATGTCAGGAGGCAGGCAACTCCCAAAGCATCAGCTGAATGACCTTCACTCTGCCTTCTTCACACGTTGGGAGCCTAGTAGGCATCCTTCAGTCTTGAGAGACTATGGTAACGTGCTCTGTATGGAGGTCTTGGAACAGCGTCTAGTGTGGCTGAGAAGGCCAATTTGAGAGTGACAACCCCTTCCACACTGAAGACAAATACAATCTGTCCCCTGTCCAGCTCCCTGATTTTGCTGCTTTCGGGACTGCCTCTTCGCCTCAGCCTGCTGGACAAGGGTCTCTTCAAATTGGGAGAGGCCATGATGCCTGTCCCAATTTGAAGCAATGTTGGGGATATAAGTGGGTTTGGCCATGCTTTGGCCATCTTGGCCAAAGTCAGAGGGATTTGCTTCCCCTTTGCCCAACTAGTTCCTTACTCTTACACCAAACCATGGAAATGTTATATTTTCCTACAACCAGCATGGCCACTGGCCCAGTGAAAGCAGCAGGTCACCAGAGCTCATTGGGGAAAAATGATCTCTGCTGTACCAGATCTTTTATCCTCTGTGCCAGTAGCCAGTTTAGGAATTGTAAAACCAGATAGCATGGTGGTGGTGGTGGCAGCTACATGTATGTGATACCCCTGAGATGTGCTTACCCTACAGGGCTGCGTATATCAGTGACTCTTGGATATGTTATACTCTGCCAACCAGTCCTCCAAAGAAACTGGGTCCACCATGATAGAAACAAAAAGTCCACTTTTTCTAAGAGGAACATTTATATGCTTGTGGTACTCTACTACTAATTACAAGTTTTAGAGACATAAAAAAAAAGGGCAACGGTATGCTGAGGGTAAGCCCAAGGAAGCAAAAATGATATTTCTATTAGTCATTGAAAATTGCAATACTGGGAAGCACTAATTTTACTGCAACACATGAGCATGCCAAATGGAACATATGTTCATACTCTGGATGGATAACCTGTGACAGGTGGGGTCAGTAGGAGCCAGGACCTCACATCTGCAGAAGGACGCATGGACTAAGGAAGAGTTGAGTTCTTGTTGTTGTTGTTTAGTCGTTAAGTCGTGTCCGACTCTTCGTGACCCCATGGACCAGAGCACGCCAGGCCCTCCTGTCTTCCACTGCCTCCCGGAGTTTGGTCAAATTCATGTTGGTAGCTTCGATGATGCTGTCCAACCATCTCGTCCTCTGTCGTCCCCTTGTCCTCTTGCCTTTCCACTTTCCCAATATCAGGGTCTTTTCCAGGGAGTCTTCTCTTCTCATGAGATGGCCAAAGTATTGGACCCTCAGCTTCAGGATCTGTCCTTCCAGTGAGCACTCAGGGTTGATTTCCTTCAGAACGGATAGGTTTGTACTCCTTGCAGTCCAGGGGACTCTCAAGAGCCTCCTCCAGCACCACAATTCAAAAGCATCAATTCTTTGGCGGTCAGCCTTCTTTATGGTCCAGCTCTCACTTCCATACATCGCTACTGGAAAAGCCATAGCTTTGACTATGCGGACTTTTGTCGGCAAGGTGATGTCTCTGCTTTTTAAGATGCTGTCTAGGTTTGTCATTGCTTTCCTCCCAAGAAGCAGGCGTCTTTTAATTTCGTGGCTGCTGTCACCATCTGCAGTGATCATGGAGCCCAAGAAAGTAAAGTTTGTCACTGCCTCCATATCTTCCCCTTCTATTTGCCAGGAGGTGATTGGTCCGGTGGCCATGATCTTAGTTTTTTTGATGTTGAGCTTCAGACCATTTTTTGCGCTCTCCTTTTTCACCCTCATTAAGAGGTTCTTTAATTCCTCCTCACTTTCTGCCATCAGAGTGGTATCATCTCCATATCTGAGGTTGTTGATATTTCTTCCGGCAATCTTAATTCCATTTTGGGATTCATCCAGTCCTGCCTTTCGCATGATGTATTCTGCATATAAGTTAAATAAGCAGGGGGACAATATACAGCCTTGTCGTACTCCTTTCCCAATTTTGAACCAATCAGTTGTTCCATATCCAGTTCTAACTGTTGCTTCCTGTCCCACATAGATATTTCTCAGGAGGTAGATAAGGTGGTCAGGCACTCCCATTTCTTTAAGGACTTGCCATAGTTTGCTGTGGTCCACACAGTCAAAGGCTTTTGCATAGTCAATGAAGCAGAAGTAGATGTTTTTCTGGAACTCTCTGGCTTTCTCCATAATCCAGCGCATGTTAGCAATTTGGACTCTATTTCCTCTACCCCTTCGAAATCCAGCTTGTACTTCTGGGAGTTGTCAGTCCACATACTGCTGAAGCCTACCTTGTAGGATTTTGAGCATAACCTTGCTAGCGTGTGAAATGAGTGCAATTGTACGGTAGTTGGAGCATTCTTTGGCACTGCCCTTCTTTGGGATTGGGATGAAGACTGATCTTTTCCAATCCTCTGGCCACTGCTGAGTTTTCCAAACTTGCTGGCATATTGAGTGTAGCACCTTAACAGCATCATCTTTTAAGATTTTAAATAGTTCCACTGGAATGCCATCACCTCCACTGGCCTTGTTGTTAGCCATGCTTTCTAAGGCCCACTTGACTTCACTCTCCAGGATGTCTGGCTCAAGCTCAGCAACCACACTATCTGGGTTGTCCAGGACATCCAGATCTTTCTGGTATAATTCCTCTGTGTATTCTTGCCACCTTTTCTTGATGTCTTCTGCTTCTGTGAGGTCCCTACCATTTTTGTCCTTTATCATGTCCATCTTTGCACAAAATGTTCCTTTAATATCTCCAATTTTCTTGAACAGATCTCTGGTTTTTCCTTTTCTATTATTTTCCTCTATATCTTTGCCCTGTTCATTTAAGAAGGCCCTCTTGTCTCTCCTTGCTATTCTTTGGAAGTCTGCATTCAATTTTCTGTAACTTTCCCTATCTCCCTTGCATTTTGTTTCCCTTCTCTTCTCTGCTATTTGTAAGGCCTTGTTGGACAGCCACTTTGCTTTCTTGCATTTCCTTTTCTTTGGGATGGTTTTTGTTGCTGCCTCCTGTACAATGTTACGAGCCTCCATCCATAGTTCTTCAGGCACTCTGTCCACCAAATCTAGTTCGTTAAATCTGTTCTTCACTTCCACTGTGTATTCATAAGGGATTTGGTTTAGATTATACCTGGCTAGCCCAGTGGTTTTTCCTACTTTCTTCAGTTTAAGCTTGAATTTTGCTATAAGAAGCTGATGATCAGAGCCACAATCAGCTCCAGGTCTTGTTTTTGCTGACTGTATAGAGCTTCTCCATCTTTGGCTGCAGAGAACATAATCAATCTGATTTCGGTATTGCCCATCTGGTGATGTCCATGTGTAGAGTCGCCTCTTGTGTTGTTGGAAAAGAGTGTTTGTGATGACCAGCTTGTTCTCTTGACTAAACTCTATTAGCCTTTGCCCTGCTTCATTTTGAACTCTAAGGCCAAACTTACCTGTTGTTCCTTTGATCTCTTGACTCCCTACTTTAGCATTCCAGTCCCCTAGAATGAGAAGAACATCTTTCTTTGGTGTCAGTTCTAGAAGGTGTTGTAGGTCTTCATAGAATTGGTCAATTTCAGCCTCTTCAGCATCGGTGGTTGGTGCAGAAACTTGGATTACTGTGATGTTGAAAGGTCTGCCTTGGATTTGTATTGAAATCA
Source organism: Intellagama lesueurii (assembly GCA_037013535.1). Classification (NCBI taxonomy): domain Eukaryota; kingdom Metazoa; phylum Chordata; class Lepidosauria; order Squamata; family Agamidae; genus Intellagama; species Intellagama lesueurii. The sequence goes on along the minus strand of JBAJHW010000003.1, from coordinate 92,675,773 downwards.
TTCTATCATTTTTGAGATTGTATCCCAGTACAGCTTTTCCCACTCTTTTGTTGACTATGAGGGCTACTCCATTTCTTCTACGGGATTCTTGCCCACAATAGTAGATATGATAATTGTCTGAATTGAATTCGCCCATTCCCGTCCATTTTAGTTCTCTGGATGTCAGGATGTCAATGTTTATTCTTGCCCAGGATGTCAATGTTTATTCTTGCCATCTCCTGTTTGACCACATCCAGCTTACCAAGGTTCATAGATCTTATATTCCAGGTTCCTATGCAGTATTTTTCTTTGCAGCATGAGACTTTCCTTTCACTTCCAGGCGTGTCCACAGCTGAGCATCCTTTCGGCTTTGGCCCAACCACTTCATTAGGTCTGGAGCTACTTCTACTTGTCCTCTGCTCTACCTCAGTAGCATGTTGGACGCCTTCCGACCTGAGGGGCTCTTAGTAATTGAGTTCTTAGTAATTGTTAAAAAAACTGGATTCCAAACATGGTAAATGTACCACTGGTTGAGAACTAGTGGCCTAGATTAATGGTAAACAGATATAAGAGAGAAGACATTTGTGATTTGTCTCGATGTGATTCTGTTGACTCGGCAATGTTTATAAGCCCTGAGGTATACCTTTCAAATCTTTGCTATTTTCCTCACTAGTATATTGGAAGATGCCAGTGGGTGGGGACCAGGCACTGCTAAATTTCCTTCCTTCCCTTAAATTAGGCTTAGCAACAGAGGCAAGGCAGGATCAGACACAGCTGTGAATAGTTTGTGTCTCTTGAAAGTGCGGCAAAATGACAGAGCATGCTCTTGAATTGTGTTTTCCCAATGCTTGACTTTTATCAAAGAACAAAGATGGTGTAAATGTCAAGTGGCTTTATGCAGCAAGGAAAAAAGCCTCTGGCCTCAGCTTTCCAGAAGCAGCTTGCCACTCACGCTGCACCTCTGTCACCAATCTGATTATAGGGTAACAGAGGTTAGAAGTTTAATCACGACATGATATTATCTTTGAAATGTTTGGATGCCTTCCCTAGTCAACAGAAAATCTAGAAGGTTAAAGACATCCAGTCAAATAAGTTGCTCAAAACGGGATGATGATGATGATGATGATGATGATTAAGAAAGTTTTCAAAGCACATGAGGGAGGTTGGTGCCTCATGGTCACTGAAATCCACAAGGCTGAGGGGACACAATAAGTTGTTTGTCCTTCCACCTTGCAACCTTGCACAACAGCAGTTGTTAAAAGAGAGCATGGGAATGTGCAGTCCTCCAAATACTGGTTAGCATCCAGTCTTCATAAATCCAAGTAAGTACAATACTAATCCCACAATTCTAAACTGCATTTTAACTGGTTTAAATAGTTCTAAAGGAATCAAGTTCCATTAGTTCCTTTAATGTGGTTTTCTTGATTGTAACTTGTCCTAAAATCTGTTGATATAGGATAGGTTAGAAAGAGAGAGAAAGAGAGGGAAAATCAGCCCCAGTCAGCTTAGTGAGAGAAATAATGGGAACTGCAGTGTATAAGCCTCTGAAGGACTATATCTTCCCATCTACACACTAGACTGTCAGACACACCTTATTCTTAAGAGAGGTCCCTTCATGTCTTGTGTCCAACACCTGAGGGAAGACATAAGACAAAAACTATTAACAAAATTAGAGCGACTACTTTCTCAATTATAAGAGCAGAAATTCAACTTTTTCCATCATTGGCATATCATTTATTTCTTTGTGAGGGAGATAGTTAGTCCATTGAGAAAAACCAAAACAGTGTCTTGTGGAACCTCTTTGTCTAGTAAGTTTTATGTGGAATAAGCTTTCTGATGACACTGGCAGTCCAAGAAAGCTGTTAGTCTTTAAGTTGCCACAAGACTCTCCCTGGTTTTTGCTCATCATTTTAGGTGCCATTTGCGCCCCCCCCCCCAGCATCCTATTTGCAAGTATTATACCAGCCAAGGTGAGAGCTGGAAAAGAGCATCTCCCATTGTCCATTCAGTCAGACCACTTAGGCTCCAAATGCCTGATCAGTTAAATCTGGATTGTGGGAGCTCTAGCCTTGACACTGAATACATCCTGCTGCATAATCCTGCTGTGCTGGAGAATGTGATGGGGGTGGCTTACTGCCCCTGGCTTTGTCTTCCCACACCTTTTCTGTTATGCCTAAGGACTAGTTGTGTAGTGTAGCTTGAAGGGTCAAAGCTCCTGGACTTTCTGATTAGCAGGAGCTATGACACCACCACCACCCTCAGGCTTCTCTCTTCCTTCTTCTTTAGCTGCAATCTCACAGTAACTGGGAGAGAAATGGGAAATCCAGCTAAATACTACCTGGGGTGAAGTTAAGATTCATTATCATTGAATGTTAGTGGTCTAATAAAGGTATCACCTGCTCTTGCATTTGCATTATTTTAAGGACAACAGAACCTTTTTCTATTTTTTCCCCAGGAACTGTATGTTGTTGCAATCTATCCTTGTCATAATGCAAAATCATTGGTATCAGATTTGACTGTGGAATTAAAGCCCATTAGCTTTACGAAGAAAGGAGATGCCAAAGAGTGCAATAACTGTAGGGCCATTGCATTAATTTCCTGCTTAAACCAAATGATGTTGAAGATTTTGTAACAAAAGATTTCACTATATATGGAGTGAGAAATGCCCAGTGATCAAGCTGGATTCAGATAAGGAAGAGGTGCAGAGACCCCATTGCAAATATTGATTGGCTAATAGAACATACCAAAGAATTCCAGAAGAAGAGCAATCTATCCTTTGTAGATTACAGCGAAGCTATAGACTGTGTGGATCATGAAAAGCAATGGAACTCGTATAAAGACTAATAGATTCATATCAGTGTAACGTATCAGAATCCAGACACAGGGAGTGTAAACATGTCTCATACTGGGGATTTTGATCAGAAGTAGCAAAGAGTGTCTGGTTCCAAAAACATTGCAGGGAAAATTTGTTTGCTATACACAGCCAAAGGCTACCTGCTGAAATTATTCATTTGTTTCCTCGTCATTATTGTTAATTAGTCAGAATGAATGTGGAGAGTCATGGAGCCAAAAGCTCCCCAGGTGTAACTCCATGAACCCTAACTGAGAAACATCACAGGGATATTTCAGTTGGTGAAATTAATTAGTGAAATGCTAGCACTGTCGGCAACTGCTCTCTGTTGTTTGAAGTAAAGGTTTCATTCCCCTCAGCAGAGCCATACCTGATACCATTTATGGTGAAATAGTGAACACCATCAGAAACAAGCTGCTGGGTAGGGAATACAAATATGAAATAATTCATTGAAACATATCTGAAGCTCTCAAATCACTTGATTAAGGTATAGTTCTATATTTGCTGCCTGGAGATTATTGGCCTAAGGCCAAATTAAGCAAAATTAGATAAGGAGGCACTATTCAGGCTGACAAGGTTTTTGACCAGAAGGTTTGTCCTCACTCTTTTCCCCTTGTTCCACTGTGGTTATTATTGGCTCTTGGGTGATTTCTAGTTTATTCCCATGGGTCTGCGTGTACTGACGTGATGGAAAGCAAAGTACTGCCTTTGCGTACAGCTGACACTGAGGAATTACAGAAGGATGAGTGAACTCTCTTACTCCTAGCCCACATTGTTTTTGTACTGTTTCTCGTTTTGTTGCAGTGTTCATCTTCAATTCCAGAAGAAAGTCGTTTCCAACTATCTATTTAAATGACTGTTTTAATGCTCATTTTAAATGTGCATTTTGTCTCAAAATACATGATTTAATGTATAATTAAAATGCTATCAAAATGTGTATCTCGGTAGGTTTTAAAATAAGAATGCTGTTGAGATATTCAGAGGTCTGCAAAATCTCTTGGCTTTCCGATCTGCAAAGAATCCCCCACCTTCACAGATTCACCCACCAATCCCTAGCCACATAGACCTAGCAAGCCGGAAGCAGAGACAGGAACCTTCTTTGAGACTCTCCCCCAACCCACATAGACTAAGGGACAATTTATCTCCCATTTTGTCCCTCTGTTGGGATAATCAAGTTCAATCTATTTTGTGGTGACTGCATGATCCCGTTTTGGATCACTGGCAGGAGCTACTTTTTTCATAACCTTCAGGTGGATTTGGCATAGCATGCCAATGTAGAGCACAGACGCCCTCTCCTCTTCTGTTGTCCGTTCTCTGAATTTAAAAAAAAATGTGCATTTCAGTGATACTTCAAATGCAGGCACCCTCATCTGGCAAGGAAATGCTGATTGTTCAGCTAGGTTTGTGGAAAAGTTAACCCTTCTTTCCCAATTTTGGATGTGAATGGAAGGGTCACATTAAATGTCATACTGTACTCCCAAGCACCCTTTTGAGTCCACTCCAACTTTGGATAATTTTGTTGTCTAGCTGCCCTCTAAGTACATGGGGTGGGAGCCTATGATACCAGTTGGCCTTCACCCTTAGCCTGTGCATTCAGCTGAAGGTAAGAAAGAATTCTACATATGTAAAAGGAATCCCTGACCTGACCACACACATACAGTATCCCTATGGCTTAGAAAGTAACATTTTTTAAAAAGTTATTCCTGTTACTCATACAGGTGATTATGTTACTTGTACTTCATTACTTCTGAGTTCTGCTATAGTAGACCCCTTTCCTCCCATCAGACAAACCTACTGATATTGCTTGCATTTAATTTCAGTAGTATTAATATTTATAATTAACTATTAGTATTGGCATTAGCTTGCAGAGTTGTAAATGACAGACACCTGACCCACTGCCAACCCATCTGAGATTTATGATCACTAAGGGAACCTTTGTATATAGTGTCCAAGAGTAGTGCAGACTGGACAACTACCCCTTGTAGCAGGGCTTTCTCCGTGGTGGCACCCTAGTAATGGTGCTCTCTTCTTCTGTCAGAAACCCCATTGCTCCCCACATTTTTTGTCTTTCAGAAGCCAGGTAAAAGTATATCTATTTGGGGGGAACAAGCAACCAAGTACTCAGATTGTTGTTTTTTTACTGCTGCTTGTCTTGTGTTTATAATATTTTTAGCAATTAATCTATGCTTTTAGATATTTGTAATTTTAGATACGTGTGATTCGTATTAGCCACCCTCAACTCTCTACTAAGAAAGGACAGGATGTAAAAGGAAGGAAGGACGTAAATCATTTTCTGTGTATCATTTACCATCTGTCAAAACTGTAAAAAGTTAAGCCTTTTACTGCAAGAGGACAATAATTGAATCAGGTCCATTATTGATTGACCTTTTCTCCCAACAAACACAAGAAAACACATGTTTCTCTCTACAGGCATCACCACAGTGTTAACCATGACAACTCTCAGCACCATTGCCAGGAATTCTTTACCCCGTGTTTCTTACGTCACTGCCATGGATTTGTTTGTGACTGTGTGCTTCTTATTTGTCTTTGCTGCTTTGATGGAGTATGCAACCCTCAACTACTACTCAAGTTGCAGGAAGCCACACTGTACAAAGAAGAAAAAGTCGGTAAGCTGAAATGTCATGCAGGGGACAAATCTTTTGCACTAACAGATGCTGGGTAGTATCTAGTCTTTTGTTCCTTGCATACAGGCTAGTGCTATTACACACAGAATGGTGAAAAGGTTTCTGAAATCGATGAGAGAATGTAAAAGGAACATCAGCACAAGAAATATACAGGGTACATGACCTGGTGTCAGGTTTGAGTGGTATCAAGCTCCTTCCATCTAGCAGAGTAAGCATAACAGAAGAATTCAGGAGGCTGTATCCTAATGGGTCTGTCCAGTGTGCAAAATAGGGAGGAAAGATAAACAGGTTAATAAGAATTTGGGGAAACATGAGAGTGGTTCTTGGACAGTGAAATGGCCCTGGACTTGAATCACGTCCCATCCCTGCTAAGGGTTCATAGTTTCATCCCTCTACAGTTTTGTTTAATTGTTCCCCAGTTAAGAGAACATGCTTTGATATTTTCAGTTGTTGTTGACTTCTTTTATTTCCCACATAAACGAATAGAGTATGATGCAATGCTGTTGTCTGGAAGGCCCTTCATGGAGATGTGAGGCACCTGCCCACCACTATTCCTCTTTTTTGTTTACAAGGGGGAGCAGGTGTGTCTCTCGTATGAAAGGTTTTCTGGACTTCTTTCCTTTGTTCCTACATGCAGGCCAATCTGAAGAGGCAAATAGCAGGAAATAATTCTCCTCCATGCAGCATGTCTGGAATCCTTTGGTTTGGTTCCATTTGCTTTTGGAAGTGGACACTGACAAAAAAAATTGATATCCTGCTGCAGCAAAAAAAAAACCCTGGTTTTGTTCTGTGAAAAAATGAATGGCCATTCACTTGAAGCCTGAATGCAGTACATAATGTCTACTGGGCAGATATAATAGCCTGATATTGATACAGTTAAGAGCCGGGGTACTGTCAGGATATGAAGCCATTTGAGCATTGTTGACATAGTAATTTTTCCAACTTATGAAATAATAAGACACTGCCTTTTCTGCCCTTATAGCAACATTTGAACATTATCATTCCTAGGTCAATTCCTAAGACAATGACCTAAGGTTGTTCTTTTTTAAGTCATAGGAAGAGAGTAAACTATATTGCTTCCAGCTCCAAACAAAACATCAATATTTGAGTGTTTTAGGAGTGGCTGAGCAGTACATAGATTTGTCTCTGAGGTAGTGCTGTGGGCAATCCTTTCCAAAAACTGGAGAAGTTAATTTTTTGAGCTGCATCTTCCAGAATTTCACAGCCAGCATGGCAACTGGCCATGCTGGCTATGGGATTCTCATAACTGTAGGCCCCCAAACCTAACTTTTACTATCTCTGATGCTTTCTCTTGCAATAATTTAAAAACAGGAGTGAATTGTGTGGATTGTGCTTCAAATATCATACATTAAGCACATACTTTAATGCTTCTCTTCAAAGTCAATGGATGTTAATGATACAGTAGAAAGATCCATGGGGTTTCAGTCCCCCCCACCCCCCCACCCCGAATGCTGAAGACCACAGATAAAACATTGAGCATAGAGCATAAAACATAAAAGCATAGTATCAAGTTCCCTCTCGTGGCCAGTTCTGAAAATACACATTGGAAATGCGTATTTCTGGGGGGCGGGGAGGAATTTAATATTTTTGGGCAGTACTTACTGTATTTGTGGGTACTTATCCTGCAGATAGGGCAGTCTTACTGTATTTAATTTGAGCTGAACATTGCCTGTAGATAGTATCAGAACAATTCTATTTGATGTAAACTAGACAGATCTGACAGCACAATTCTGTGTATGTTTACTCAGAAGCAATCCTCTTTGAGTTCAATGGGATTTACTCCCAGGTAAATAGGTTTAGAAATGAGGAAGGTAATGACACTTGCTTCTGAGAAGATATATGTAGGATTGCACTGATAAGTTTCTAATGTGTTGTTCGACTACACCTTTCAAAATAATTTCAGGTGCTACATTATAAACATTATAAATATGTGAGGCATAATATGTGTATTCTTATAAATTCTCCTAAGTTTTTCCTATTATTTCCTTCACTTGAGCTACCTGATGTCAGTTTTGGTCACATGATGGTGAGTATGGATTTTCTTTTCTTTTAACTATTACATCTTAATATATAGTCATAAAAATTTTATTCTGTGGGTGGGTGGGTGTTTTTAAAAAATAAGCTGCTTATTTTTTAAGTCTTAAGCTTTACACACCGAAATAAACAAATACTTCAATATAATGTGTTAAAATATTTCCCCTTAATTTAAAAGACAATTGTGACCTGCAAAAAGAAGGGGTAGAATCCAGATTTATACTTAAAAGAGATCCATTGAAACCAATGCTTTTAAAATTAATTACTAACTTAAACTCACTGATTTACGTGGGACTAATCTAAATGCAGGAAAACCATGTGGTGTAGCAGGGAGAGTCATAGACTAGGACTCCGGAGAGCTTGGTTCAAATCCCTGCTTGGCCATGAAAACTCACTGGAGGGTAGGAATGGAACTGGTAAAAGCTACTCTTTAAGTATCTCACTTACCTTGAAGGTCCTGTTCAGGTTGCTATAGGTTTCAACATGACAGCATGTAACACACAGAGATCTAAGTATGATGAAGTTGAGATCCAACTCAATCATAAGAATTTAATGAGTCTGTTCACCTTTCAACTGTGCATGCTTTGTTAATGAAGACTATGCAATTGCTTTAGTTAAGCTCTTGGCTGACAGATTTCAGGAGAGGGCAAGTGCGTACTGTAAGTCGTTCCACAGGATAATTTTAATGGCACACAACAGTACTCAATGTTATCAGGGTTGTATCCTAAATAATTTTTAATACAATGACAGAGCCTGCAATCTTGTGAACACATGGGGAAGGAAGCTTCCCAGAGGACAAGGGGACTTCTGAGGATAAAACCAGACATTAACAGGGGCCTATAACTGCCTGTGGGTATCTTGTTTTCCCTCCCACAATAGGATTCCTTAAAGGGAGGGGACTCAGCAATCAGACCTGCAAATTAAGCCTATGTTTGCCTTCCAATGACTGTTCACAAATCACAACAGACTCAATGCAAGGTGAAGAAGAGTTTATGTGTGTCATGATGTGAGTCCCACTACCCTCCCATCTCAGGCGCCCGATGGCTGAAAAGTCCTCCAGCAAAAAAATCCATGGGTTTCAGCCTGGTTTGGTCACTCATGGCAACTTTATGAACGGCAAGAGCCCCTACTGCCCCTTCCCCAGCATCCCCAGGAGATTGAGTTTCCAGCACTAACCCCCCCCCCCCCCGAGCAGTCCGTGAGGTCCAGTTGATTTCAATGGGGTTCCTGAAAGTCCAAGTCCAGAGAAACAGAGGGGAAGTATGCATCCCAATCTGATGTGCAGTCTTTTTTTAAGGAGGACTTGTAAAGGCAGGTGATGAGGACCGGGCTCCGTGGTGCTGCCTCCTTTGCCACCCCTGTTCTCACTTGCATCTCCAGTGCGGAAGCTGATTTAGGGTCTGCTCTCCAGCTTCCTGCCAACCTAGCAGTTCGAAAGCATGCAAATGCAAGTAGATAAATAGGGACCACCTCGGTGGGAAGGTAACGGCGTTCCGTGTCTAGTCGCGCTGGCCACGTGACCACGGAAACGGTCTTCGGACAAAACGCTGGCTCTATGGCTTGGAAACGGGGATGAGCACCGCACCCTAGAGTCAGACACGACTGGACTAAATGTGAAGGGGAACCTTTACCTTTACCTCCAGCTTCCACTGGGCAGCAAGGACAGCAAGGCTGAGGTGGTGTTGGATCAGCTTGGGATTGTGTTGCTAGAGCCTCAGGTCCCCAACTCCTTTCACCGCCAAACAGACTGGGTGGGAGAAGGTGGCTGCCCTTGTCCTCTATCCCTGTTTCCATTCTGTGGAGGTGCAGAAGATGGGTTTCCAGTGCTCGACTGCTTCCTCCAACATCTCCCCTTCATCTGATGTGGTTGACAATGACAACCCTGAGCACTGCAACTCCTGCCCTCTTATTCCCGCCATTGGGCTTTCTTTCTGTTGTCCCACATCAGACGGTGGGGCTTTCTCTATCTGAGGTGGCACATGCCTGCTGGCAAGGTGCCTGGAGACTCACTCTCTCCCTGGCTCCTCAGGGCTTGTGGGGTGGGGCCAGACAACCTGTTAGGGGCACTCAAAGCAAACCCCTCACCCGTGGAAGACACAACTTGTGGGAGCATCTCTACAAAAGTATTATAAGCCTATCTGCTAGTTTGACTTTGATTAAATGTGTACTTAGGATGGCTAGGAACACGCCAACATATCCATACCTAGCTCATCCTGCCTTTCGCAGGCAATGAATTGGGTAGACTGTTTCAAGGGCCACAACACAAACCCTAAAGCAGTTCAGAGGGAGAGGGGAAAGCTTACTGTTGTATCAGAAATGGGTTATATTAAAATTGATTATTTTTAAAAAAAATAAAGTTTTTAGAAAGGGAAAAGGTAAGAAGCCCTCTTCAGAGCTTTGAAAAGCTACTTTTTGAGCAATTCGCCAAATCCCCTAATCTTTCATTCTGTATGGTAATTCTGGGAATTTTAGTGTAACAGTACATTCCCAACTAGCCAAGGCAGCTGGTGGCCAGCTGATTTCACACTAGGTTAGCTGAAGCTGTGCTGCTGCACCTAAATTTCTCCTGGTCTAAGGATAAAGGAAATTGTTGAGGACAACCACTGTCCTGGCCTAAATTCATACCAATATGGGGACTGTGTTCCTGGGCTGGAGGAGGTTTGGGTTTTTTAAATAACTTGGCTCCTCTCTCATTCTGCCCCTTCTCCTCTTCCTTTTTTGGCTGTTCTGCCAGAAGGACTTAGGTAATGCAGCAGGCCTGCTGGCAGATCTCTCTGCCAGCAGATTTATGAGAATGGCAGAAAGAGGTTCTGCCAGTTACAAGGCAGAAGGGCCATTTCTTCCAGCATAAGGGGATTTCTGCTTGCAGAAGGCAGTGTTTGCCTTTTCCAAACCCTTTGTAGCCAGCTGGCCTTTCAGTTAGGATTGCACTGGTAAAAATAACTTTTCTAAGCTTTGCTGCTGTCATGGTAGCACCTCTTCCCTTTCTCATACCCTCCCCTCCTCAATAGAATTACACACACCGTTTTTGTCTCTTTCAGTTTCTCTTCAGGAAGTTGATCTAAAATGCCCATCAAAGCAGGTGTCCCTCCACCAAAGGGAAAGGAAAGCATGCCCTAGAGTGCATCAACAACCTTAATGTTCTGGCTAATACAACAAGAGATTGATGTTTTATTTTCCAAAGTAACCCACCTTGCTTAGAATTAGCTCAAATAACCAGCTGGCATACCATTTACCTCCTCAATGCTGTATACTCAAGTACAGAACTACATATAGGGCCAAATCCTTCTGAGTTGCTATGCAAATGGTGTAATTTTTTTTCTAGTCCCAAACATCTAGAGAGCATCAAGTTGGGACAAACTGATATAAACAGCTAATGATATTGAATCCAGAGAGGAAAGCAGCAAACAAGAGCTTGCCAAGTACAATGGACTTTTTTCAGTTTTTCTCACATACTGCTCTCTCACTTAGACAAACGTTCTGAAAGTTGAAGAAGCTTTCTGTCTAGGGAAAGAGACTTTGGAGTCCACACTAATGTAAATACTAGTTCCTACAACAACAAAAATAAAAAACAATATATGTGTGAAGAAAGATGACTTTCCTGGGATGACACCACTGCAGTCCCACATCACTTTCTTTTCATCTTCCTTACTCTGTACCCAAATTTTGGCAATCTGATCCCAAAGTAACTGAAATGAAATGACCCCTCATTCCTTAAAAAAAAGGCTCTGCATGCATACAAAATTAAATACCCCCAAGCATGCTTTATTGTCTTAACCCCTGTGCCATGAATCAAAACTAGAGATGGGGGTATTCGTATACGAATACGAAAAATCCCCCACAGCTGGACTCAATCAGGGTCCGGCCTCTGGGGCCAGACCATCCACTCACACATCCTCCCTGCACGGCTGCCGAGTGGCTAGATGAGCGGAAAGAGAGCAGCGCTCTGGGAGCGATTGGAAGGCTGACCAAGGCTGCTGCCGCTGCCGGAAGCATGAGTGGATGATCTGGCCCCAGAGCCGGACCCTTGTTATGTCCAGCTGTGCGGGGGTATTTGTATTCATATACGAATACCCCCATCTCTAATCAAAACATATACAATACGAGCAGCACAGAACTGGCTTAGAACACATCCAACATGATAATTTCAACATTTGGCTTTGTTTTGTTTAACTTTGAGGGAATGAGGGAACATTTCAAACAGCCATAACGCATGCCATGATTTCTCTTCATACCTAGAGTAGCCCAAAATGTCTGCTTGCTACAACTCAGGTATCTCCATGATGATAGTTAAACTGCATTCTTCTTTGTCCTTCCTCTTCTTCTTTTTTTCTATAGAATTATTCTGTACTAGAGATGAGGCCTCCTCCCACAGTCATCGCCTTGAATAATGCCATGTACTGGCAAGAATTTGAAGACAATTGTATCTATGAATGTCTGGACGGAAAGGACTGCCAGAGCTTTTTCTGCTGCTACGAAGAGTGTAAATCAGGCTCATGGAGGAAAGGACGGATACACATAGACATCTTAGAACTAGACTCGTATTCCAGAGTCTTTTTTCCAACATCGTTCCTGCTGTTTAACTTGGTGTATTGGGTTGGATACCTTTATCTCTAAGGGAGGGAGAAAGGAAAGGAAACTGTGTTTTCACACTTCTTGGAGACAGTGAACATATGGAAGTCCAGGACACAGCCAGTTTCATCATCATATCTAAAGGTCACATCTTTTTTCATCAAAGGAAAGAAGTTTTATTTACACCTTTGCCTGAAAACAAAGCAAAAGGAAAACGCCTCACAAAAACTGAAGCATTCATTTCAGGTTTGAAATTTTTTTGCCAAGCACACACCAACCACCATTGTCTACTAATTATTTATTAATGTTCCTTCCTGATGAAGAATTTTCTTTTTCTTTTTTCTGGGTTACAGAATATGATGTAGCATTCAGGCAAGGAAGCAAAGTACAACTCTTCTGCTAACATTTGTCATTATACACCCTTACCCTTGAAACACATTTTGGGAACAAATGCTTATTGGTTCAGGCTATCTGTATTGCCAGCTGAGATCACCTACTTTTCCTTGAACTTCTCTCAACTCGAGTGAAAAGCCACCAGATTCTCTTTGTAGCAGCCATGATTTTTGTCTTTGGTCTTAATCAGAAATGAAGAGTATGATTTAAACTGCTTTTCACAAAGATAGCTGTGTCGTTTCAATAATTTTATGATATGTTCCTTTTACACAAAACATAAAATCCATCTGGCTGGCCAAATGCTGCAGGAAATAAATTGATTTCTAGAATAATAAATTTACAACTTGATAAGGCTTAGCTTGTTTATGGTAGTGTAGCAGACTGTAGTTGATAACACGTTTGGTTCACTATATAATAACACTGGGAGGATGTGATTGATTGAAGACTGAAATTTAATTTCTTTCGTATATATATTTTCACAGGGCATACTTAATTTGTATATGCAGTTCTGTGACTTCATCAGTTGGATTCTTCCATTTAAGTGTGTGAAGGAGGACTTACTGATGGAAGAGTTCCATATGTCTTAGGGCCTGTCCATACTTGCATATAGTTATGGTATACGGATGGTTGATAGCATGATCTGGATCTGAAAAAAAGACCACATCCACTTGTGTTTCTACTTAGGAAGATCCATCCTTCTCCTTTAAGAGCTGTCCCACACCTTTCTAACACAGTGCTTTCTAACACAGTGCTAGGGCATGCATTCTTTTTGACATGATTCAGAGCCCAGCAGGCTCAGGGGGCAGATGGAGAACAGCAGCCCAGGAGGCTGTCCAAGACCAGTGAAGGCTCTTCAGCAACCACTCCCTCAGAAACAAACACTGCAAACAGGCTTGCTGCAGCATGGTGGCTACACAGCACCCTGAAGCCTGGTGTCACCTCCACCACTGCAGCTCCAGATATCACCTTAGCAGTGGCAGTCATGATAGTGGAGGCAGAAGCAGAAGCAGCAGTGATCAGGAGTGGACAAGAACAGCTGACAGGCTGCGAGCCCTCCGAGTCTGGCACCAGCAACCAGCTTCTGGCCTCTGCTGATCAGCTGTGGAGCAGAGGGGAACAGCTGAGAGGCAGAGAGCAGCTGAATGAGAGGTGGGTAAGCCTCTCCAACAATGCAGCCAGCTTCCTGCTCTTGTTGATCTGGGAAGTAGGAAGGAGCAGCAGAGAGGCGGCAAGCCTCCCCACCACCACAGCCAGCTTCCCACAAGCCTCAACACACCAGTGTTGACAGAAGGATCACTTAAAGGAGAGCTTAAAATAGATTGCATTGAACATAAGGACCTTTTAAGCATGGGCGTGATTGCACCAAATTTTACAGTGTGGACAGGCTCTTAGAGTACCTTCCAAGTAAGCAATCTATAAATGGACATAGTAGAAGCTTTTCGTATTAGCAGATTAATAAGAGTCCTGTGTGTGCAAACAGGCTTTTCTTGGCAAGAAAGGAAGCTATTGGAGGTTCTGTTATAAACAACAGAGTCTGAACAGTTCTTAGAGATGAAATATTAAGAATTTTTCTAAAAAACACCAACTACTAATAGATTTTAAAATGGAAATGTTTTTTGTACTTTTGGAAATTGGTTCAGACATTAAATTGCTGAAAGAGTTAATTCTTGTGTTGTAAACTGTTCATCATAGGTAAATCTCTCATGGTCCTTCCCAAAGGTAAATGTGTAAAAAAAAAATCTGTTTTAAATTGTTTTAAGTATTTCTTCTTTTTAAAAATTTTTTGGGCAAAACAGCATTTTCAGCAGTACCAATGCCATCAAATGCCTTTTCCCACCCCCCCTGTGTCAATCAAAAGCATGACTCTTGTTCATTCCAAAACATGTATTTCTCAATACTGTGCTCAGTTCATATTGTCCTATATATTTTCATTGTCTTGTGAAGCAGGAGTAGAAAAACAAAAAAGAAGAGTGTACTAAAAGTAAACAGTGTGAGAAGTGCAGGGGAAGGGGGAGGATGCCTCTCGATTTTCTTTTAAAAACTGAAAAGAAAGGAACTGTTCATTTCTGAATGATCTTTCCACCCCAAGTCTCTGAAATGCCGAGAGGGATCCAGTGAACATTAAGGGAAAGGTAGTTGTTCATTGGTACAGCATGCATTTTATGTGGGGAAAATTCTGGTTTGGCTCCTGGTGCTTCCAAGGAGAGCTGAAGAAGATTCTTATTTGAGACTTTAGAGAGCTACAACCAATCAGCACAGACAATGCTGAGCTTGATGGACCAGCGGTGCGATGGACCTATGCACCTCCTGTGAATTCAGATTTCAGGGCAAAAGCACCAGAACAATGCTGTATTACTGTGATGAACAAGAATGGTAAATGCATATAGCTGGCTAGATCAGGAACTTGCTTTAGTTCACTAAGCCTGCTCCAGTAATACAGTGAAATATTAATCCCAGGTGAAAGAATTAATAGGTTTGGATTATCTCCCAAACAATATACTGTTTGACTTTGGCTTTTTCCTCTTACATACAAATGTGGGTTCATTATTTTCATTCAATCCATATTCCTGTCAGAACTGAAATGTAGAAAAATTTTCGCAGTCATTAAACCTTAAGAATTTCTGGTAAGAATCACTTGCAGTATTGCTACTAAAAAAAAAAAGGCATTTTAAAAAAGAATAGATAACATAAGTATGAAAACTAAGGTAAAAATGAGATCCTGCAAGCATTCTGTTCAACAAAATTGAGTACTTTTGTAAGCAGCATCGTGGATACTGCTAGCTCGGATTAGAAAATGGGCTTTCTTTAAGATAGAAAAAAAGTAAAATGTTGCCCCACTAAATTTAGCTGGGGATTTGCTATTGTTCTCTATGGAAGCATTACTGTACTCTAGGGGGAAAAAGGGCATACTTGCAATTATGTAAGACAGTGAACAAAACCTTCCTTGTATACGGTAATGCAGTTATATTCTAGTCTCACTTTTCTATTGTGTTGCGGTACACTATGCCTTAGATTTTTTTTAAAAATGCTTAGTTTAAAAATCCTCTCGCCAAAATACAACATAGGTTCAGAAAAGGACTGATCCCCTAACTTCAGCAATGGATTTTGAAGAAGTCTTGGGGTGCCTGAGTCTTATAACTTTGACATATATTCATACAAGGGATGTATCCTGCAATTCCTGCCCAACAACAGTCTGTTAGAATGGCAGTTCCAGCAAATCAATTGCAGGACAACATTTCTAAGGTGTAAATTTATTTGAAACTTATTTTTTTTCATCCTTTAGCCTGTCTCAGTCAGAGATTTTCCCTGCTGCAGATTACAAAGCACCGCAAATCTAAATCTGTGGCTCTATGTAGCGTGAGCATGTGCTGTGTCTGTTAAATATAAACACAAGAATTTGATATTCCTTATTCCCACATTCAGCAATGCTTCCAAGCATAGGTGTAACCCAGCAAAATGTAAGTCCTTCTAGATTCCACCAGTGTCATCAAGACAGTATTAGACACATACTTGTGAAGCAGTCAATAACACTTCAAAATATTTCCCTTTGGCAGGATCATACTCATTTTTTCAAGAAAAAGTTGCACAAGTAAAAGTTCAATGGCATTTGATTGCCTGATTGAGCTATGGACTTAATTTACAACGCCACAAAGTGTCAGTTGCTACTGCAGAATGTGGTTGAGAGCTGTGTTTTTCTCTTGATCGATTGCCTTCCCGTTGCCTTCCTTTCCACTCTGACTACTCGGATATACAAATAATCTGCTATTAATCTTTTACTTGCCTCCTGAATTTCTCCTCCTGCTTAAAAGGTCTGTATCTCAGGAAGCAGCTAGCTGTTATCTGAGTTGAACAAGCTGTGTTCCCACCACCACCTAGATGAACTAAGTTCAAGTAAGAGATAAAGGATAAAACCTTGTCTAGAATGTATCTTTCTTGAGTACCTTATCAACAGATGTGAAGATAAATGGCCTTGATCTACCACTTGCCTTTAATCTGTTTGTTGCAGAATTTGGCATCAGGTACAGATCAACCTGCACTGCAATTCATGTCAGCTTCTGGGAGGGCCAGAAGAATGCCTAAAGTGGAATTAAGAGATGGTGTTATCCCAAAATAAATAGAGGCCCATAGTGTCGGGAGGAAGAAATCAATTTAAATTAATGTTTTAATTAGAAGCATAGAAACATGAGGACCTGCTTCACACTGAGTCAGACCACTGGTCCATCTTCATGGTCAACTGTGACCTAGCAGCAGGTCACCAGTACTTCAGCTAAGATTCTTTTCCTGGTATTCCTGGTGACCTCCTGTCCAAGCTGCTAACAAAGCCCAACCGAGCTTCCAAAACTAGATAAAGGTCACTTATGTGTGCTACTGAAGCTTTGAGAATCGGGTCCATCACAACCCCCATGTCCAAGGTCCTTTGAGGCATTGAAGGAAGGTATAAGTTGTCATCCCCATCATATCCTCCTCAGATTGGTGGCATTCAGAGAGACGTGTGGTATATGGTACAATCCATATGCTAGACACCCATCAAATCAGAGCCAGAAGTAAGCTAAGGTCTTTGACTCAAAAAAGAACAGGGGTAACAGTGAGGGAAAGAGGAGAGAAAAAGCAGGATATATTTGAGGGGACTTGGAGAAATTTCAAACCATTTCCCCTTTCTGTGATAAAACAGAATCTGTGGCATTTGGTGGAGTGGGGAAGACTCTTTAAATAATTGCTCTTTTACCTCTCACAGTGATGTATTACAATTTTGTGGCTAAATGAACCATATTCCTCTGTGATGCGTCTGTCTGAATGATGCTACATCAAAATGTATCATCCTTACAGAAGATGTGGGAGGCTGGGAAAATGTGTTGAAGGAGGAGAGGAGGTCTTTCACAGGATGACAGGACTTCTGCAATGATGCTAGACTGATGTAACATTGTTCAAACAGAGACATTGCAGAAGAAAATGGCAGCACCCAGACTTCTGTTTGCTTTTGTGGGTTGTTGCAGTTTTCTAGCTGGGAACTTTCTGAAAACTGCAAATATATTGATGAACAGATGGGGAGATGTATTGACTTGATTTGGTTTAAAATAACTGGCCCTCAAGGCAGCTCACAAGATTAACTAAACATGTATACATACAAACAGAATATAATCTTAATACACAAACACATTACAATGTTGAAACATAATTGGATTAAAAACTGTCAAAAGCGCAGCAACAAAGAAACAGTTCAAGATTTTTTAGAAAATTAATTGTAGAACACAGCAACACTGTTAGATTTAGCAGAAGGCTATGAGTGATTAAGCTCTTAAATATTTGGCTATCCCTCACACTCTGCCAGCAGGCTCCTTGTCTTCAGCAGCCACCTGGCAGGCAGACATTATACTGTGCACCCCATTCTGGGAATAACTGTAGCAAGACCAGCTCACAATCTGACCGGGGGGGTCACCCTACCCAAAAATGGTTGTGTGAACCCCCTGCTTGTTCAAACTATGAGCCATAGATGAGTGTGTATTTATTGGACCTAATGCAAAGGGGTAAATGAGAATTTTATTTGACTCTTTTGAATAAATCTTTGCCAAAAAGTTCAAATTTCTTCATAAATGGGACAGGAGAACAAAACCCTTAAGATTTTTAAAAAGTACAAAGGTACTGAAACTGAACTCAGTAGATATGTCCAGCACTGTCAATTGCACCTGTGTCACCACAAATGGAAGCAAAGTAATTGCACTGAGGACCAAGAACAACCACTGTTAACATTCATAATTTACATCTCCTTGCAAAGGAGACTGTGAAACAAAGATCCAGTTCTAACTTGAAGGTCTACACGGCAGTTAATATCACTCCCTGCTAGATCAAATTAAGTTGAAAATGTCACTCTGGTTTCTGCAATTCATTGCAGAGTTCTGGTGCTATAGACAGAAATTACTGTCAAAAGTCAAAGGAGAATAGAGCAGTTCTATCTCTTTCTCTCTAGAACCATATGAATATGTGTGGAAATGACTAGACATTATTTCTTTGACATTTCTTTGACTAAGGACCTCACTCAATGGGAGACAGATTCCTTATCTAGGAGCAGTGCACCTTTCAGAGGAAAAAGAGCATCTCTTAATTGTGACACAAACTTGCCTCCATTTGCAGTTGGCAAAATAGCTTGTTTTTGTTTTTAAATTCATCAGTCTGGAGACAGCACAGCTTTGTTTGCATATTTCATGTGTCACAGGCAGGAGCATGGAAAAATGCTCATGCTGAAGGGCTACCATTCTAAGTGGAACAAATGCGTATTTGTCTTGATCTGTGATCTGACCCTTACGCCCAGTAACCTGCTAGTGCATCCTTAATATCAAGTTAGAAAATCTAATGTTTATAACCTCTGAGCGTTTCAGCTATAGTAGCAGTTAGTGTCTTGCTATTCATTTTGAGATAAGCAACTGTTAACCTACCGTATGAATTTCTGAAAAAATAGGAAAGGAAACAAATTAAGCTTTTGGGTGTGAACAATCACTTGAGATCATTAGAGATAGTACTTGAATGAAGTACATATTTATTTTTCCCAAGTGGAAGATAATGAAAGCTGGCTGGATAGCTCAGTGGTTGAGGTATCTGGCTGTGGAGCATAGATGTTGGGAGTTTGATTCCTCTGTGTGCCTCCTGCGAGTAGAGCCAGCCTGTGTGGCCTTGGGCAAGCTGCACTATCTCAGGGCACCTCCAGAAGAAGGGAGTGGTCAACTACTTCGGAGTATTGTCTAGCTAGAAAACCCATAAGTCAGAGTTGACTTGATGGCGCATGATTATTAGTTTTAGAAGAGAATGAAAGATGGAAAGTGAAAAAAAAATTGCACACTTAGATAAAGGAGGAAAACCTGTTAGAGATTGTACACACCCACGCACACACACGGACACTTCGTAATCAAGCCATGCCATAAAACAGGCAGCATTTATGTTCTGTACATTTTTTCACCACGTATTCTGTCATACATTTTGTCCTTAAAATGTTGTGGTAAATCTTCATCTAACAAAAACCTCTCCACTACAGAATCTTAAATCAACTAGCAACCAGGAATGTTACGTGAGCTCATAACCTGCAGTCATGATTTTCCCTTCATATGTTTGAGCACTTAGAGCAGGGTGAGGGATAAGTGGCCCTCTTGCAGTCTCCCCCATCCCACCCTTTTTGTTCACTTTAGAGCCCCTACCAATTTCAGCAGTGCACACTCATTAAAACTCATTTTAATGCTAAAAGATGCCCCCCCCAAAAAAAAAAACTAAGGAAGATTGCACAGAAGTAGGGTTGCCAAGTTATAGGATCCCATTCCCTGTGATTTAAAGACTGGAACTTCAGATCTGTGGGCCTGCACTTGAGATGTAACGTGAGGCAGACCATTGTGTAACAATTTAAAATTAATGTGTGTGCATGCTTGGGTGGTTGGGAGGGAGGGAGAAAGAATGTGGATTTCCTATACCACCTCCTAAAGAAATACATATTCAATGGACATTTAAACATCTTCCCACTGAGCTAGTGAGCCCTAGAACAAGGTGAAAATGGGGAGGGGGGAGTGCAGCCCAGCTGCACTCGTCATTCTTTGAGTGACAGAGTTGCATCTAGAGCATTTAAAGCCTCTTAGCTGCTGTAAAGAAATATTTACTATATTCACTTCATTCAATAATGAAAGCTCAGACTCTTCAGACCTTTAGTCTTTTCCGAACAGTGGCTGAAATCCTGTCACGCAGGTCAGCACGCGCAATTCAAAGCTGTGCAGTAGTTCAGAAAACTACAACACAACTGAAGCGCTATTCATGAAGCACTTCTACCTCTGTGCCCCATAATGGTTGCAACAAGCAGGAATGGGGACTCGAATTCTGGGACTCACTGTAAAGTCAGACGTAAGTTGCACTGGTGACCCGACTTGAACTTGACTCGGTTTTTGTTTGTTTGTTTTCAATGACTCAGACTCGGCTCAGAACCCACCCACTTCCCTCCCTTTTTTCTGGGGAAAAGAGCTTGTTCTTAACAGGAACTCAGACTTGGGGCTTGGCACTCAGGTTTTGGTACCAAAGACTCAGACTTGGGACTCGGACCCAGGGACTTGCCAACACCCCTGGCAACTGGAGCCACGCAGTTGACTGCATAATTCTCCTTGGCTGGACATAGCACCCAGCATACTTACACAGGTGTAACTTTACATTATATGAAAGTGAACAGGATTTCCACCTAGAACTGCTGGCTTTTGCTTCAGATTTGTTGGGTTGTGCTCAATGATTCCTTCAGTTGTTAGTAGTACAATATTACCCTCTTAAGACGCGTGCTCTGTAATATGTTTATGTGCTGTCCGCTCTGTTTATTTTGGCTATGTGACTCACCTGAATTGAGGAACTCACCTTCTCCAGGCTGAAATGTCTAGACAGACCACTGGAGGAGAAAGATTTTGAGGGGAAGGTCTCATTTGGACTATCCTGCTGGCCTTCTTTCTTATTCTACATCTTTTCAGACTGAATTAGCCTCTTCTCTCACACAAGAGAGCCACAAATCCAAAAGCAACTGCAAGGCCAGAAGGCCTCATCATTAACCTTATCACTGCTAAAGTCCCAGGTGAGGTAAAAATGAACAATTGAGCAGAAAAGCATCTGGAAAGAAAGAAGAAAAAGAATGGCTGACCTTTTCTGTTTTGTTTTGGAGTGCCATAAGCCAAAGCTTTTCTTTTCATTCCAAATCTTTTGGTGTGGTTCACTATAGCCACAGTCACAGGATGGCAATGGATATTTTGAACTTCATCATTTGTTGACCTTGATAATCTACCAAAGATGACCCACAAGCATTGCAAGGTAATCAGATAGGCTAGAGATGGACCTATCTACCCATGACTATCAACCATGACAATCCAACTAAACTCTCCATATTTCAGAGAAGTATTGGATGGTGACAACCAACAGGATGGTCATCTTCATCATGCCATGTTGAGAGCTTCCAAAACTGTCTGGCTTGCTTAGAAACAGGGTTTTGGAAACTGTTAGGAACAGAAGGCTGAATTAGATCAAGTATGATTGAATCTAACAAGACATTTCTTCTCTTACATTTCCAATTGATTCACTAAGCAATGTATCATGTCTAGGGTGTTATCCAACACAACTGTGCCAACTCTCTGTGGCTTGCTAAATATTATTCTGTTCCTAATTTTTCATTCTTAACACTCCTTAATAACCTCTAAAATAGACAAAATTGTACTTAACCTTTATGTTATGCATGAACTGATTTCTTCACCCATATTATCCTTACAATACCATGGCAAACACTACTGATGTTCATGTAAGGTTTGTGTAACCTGCCACAGCTAATGGTGACTAATTCATAAGGTGCTGGGACATGTCTCAGTTGGACCATCAGGTACATGGCAAGTAGGCACCCAAAATGCATCCTTGGGCTTCATCAATTAGCTATGGCAAGTAATAGAAACCTTATGCAAACACTAATAGGATTATTGCCCATGTGAGGTTACACCTGTATTATTAACCACTATATTTTAAATGTATGGGTGAAAACCTAGAGTGGAAGAACAATGTTTTTTCTAAAGCCATTATGTGAATTAATGGCTAAAGCATCCTGAACAAACCATTTTAATTCTTTCTCCTTTGGACACTCTGACAGATAATTCTCTTACAGGCTGCAATCCTTTTGCCCCTGAGAGAACATACCAGGTGTCATAAGACTTTTTTTTAATCTCTACCTGCAGCAGTAGAAAGAAGGGGCCATCTTCCAAACAGGGAACCCAGCCTCATGTATCCTCTCCAGCTGATTCTCTGAGAACAGATCTCATACCCTGGACACCATGAAGGAGTTTTGTTGATAAGAGACTATGTATGCACAATACCCATAGGCTGCCCCACTTCCCTGGCATGCCTTCAGAATGAGGGAGGAAGCACTTCAGACCTGCAGCTGCCATACTTTATATCCTTACCACTAGCATCAAGAGAAGGATAAAAAGGAAGGAAGGAGCCCCAAATGACCAAAAAGCTACCCATCATCTTCAACCTACTGGCATAAAGAGGGTAATGGAAAGCATGGTTCCTCTATGACTGTTTTCCCTTTCTTTCTTCCATAGGATTATTCTGACGAGAGCTTAGAATAAATGTCTGGGCTTCTGTCTCTGTACAAATAATTTCTGTATAAAGCAGAGGTGGGCAACTGCTTTTTCCCAAATTGTCCAGTTACTTCCCTGTTTCCAGATTGTGTACAAAAACACGGCTTTTTCTCCCTTTTGTCAGGTTACTGGAGAGGTGGAGATGCTATTTTGCCTCTCCACTCAAAGGTGGAGAGGCAAAAAAGCATTTAAGTGGGAGCTTTGGGAGTTTCAGTTCTCTATTCTGGAGACCTTTTCTTTCAGTGATGGCGAAGCTTTGGCAGGATCCTGGAGGCCAACCTGGTGGCCTTGACAGACCTCATACAGCCCATGAGCCATAATTTTTCCATAAATTACATGGACTTCTGTTTCCGCACAGACACGTTCCACAGTCTGAAAAGTTCCTTTTTTGGATAAAAACTCTCTAAAAATCCCAGTCAGTATGGCCACTGGCTGTAGTTTAAAAAAGTAACTCTGATTATTTTCTATTCATAGATCATAGGTGTGTAAGCATCTTTCATATGATCAAGAAACCTGGAAACATACCAAGCTGCATTGAGAGAACCATATGTGCAATGCTGTCATATACAAGCAGGATCCAAGAGCACATTAAAGCTGAGTATGTGGAAGTTGGGAAAAGGCATAGACAACCCCTTCCCCTCCCCACCCCCACAGAATAACAAAGTTTTACAAATAAGATGAAGGAAGAGAGAGATGAATGAAGAGAAAAGGCAAGAGTGATAGGCAACATATTGGGCTACAGGCTTCTTCTTCCCTTTTCACAGTCTAGTTATTCATACAACCACAAAGGTACCCTGGTGGTCACCTGGTCGAAAGCCTGCTCAGATGAGCTCCTGCAGCCTAGGATGCAACTACAATACTTGCCTTCTGCATTTTGCCTAATAATGGAAATATTTATTTTCCCCATACTTGGAAGATATTGGTGCCTGGGCTGTTTTATGTCAGATTTCTAACCTCCTATGTTTTAAGATTTCCAGGTTCATGTGCCTTGATTAGCTGTGCAGATGAAAGATTATTGTCCATATTCATGCTGCAATAGTGTGAAATACTGCATCTGCCAAAACAAACTTTATCACAGACTGTAATTCTGTTCATCTGACTACCCTACCAGACTCTAACAATATGTTCACTGCTGGGATCAGTTGTTCTTTCCTTTCAAAATCAGAATAATTTGCACAATCAAAGACTTATGTATTCGAATGTGGATAAAAATAGCAATGATCTTATTTATATATTATCATGATTGACTTTTACAGTACTCACAAATAGGTGGTTGAGAAGAGGATATAAAAGATATAAATGAATGAATGTGTGCATACATAAAATAAAAGTGAAAAGATTCCCCCAAATTTAGAAAGTTTGAAAGTTAGAGTATGATAGAATAAAACAGGGAAAAGGGTATGTTCTTATTAGCTTTTTTTGGTACACTCATCTTTTGACAGGGTGACAGGTTCTCAGACTCAATGGCTGAACTGCAGTAAAAAGTTATGATTAGAGTAAGTCTATTGAATTAATGGGGATTTGGTGAGTCAACTCCTCTGTAAATTCCAGGGATACACTTGGCCTGCTCTAACTGCAGTGTATTACTAGATTTCAGCCACTGAGTTTAAGAACTCTCTTACAGACTTTCATGCTGTCCGTGCTCAAAGGCAATTCAGGTCAAAATAAACTAGAGGTGAAAACAAATAATATGACATCTGATGGAGAAGAAAAATGTGCTCTGTTCTGTTTTTTTGGACCAAACTGTAATACACT
This sequence comes from Intellagama lesueurii, assembly GCA_037013535.1. Lineage (NCBI taxonomy): Eukaryota > Metazoa > Chordata > Lepidosauria > Squamata > Agamidae > Intellagama > Intellagama lesueurii. Next base: position 92,651,399 of record JBAJHW010000003.1, on the reverse strand, counting down.
AGTATATTGAGGTTGCTCAGGTGGTACTCTGAAATGACCTACTATGTCTATCAGATTTCATTTCTGGGGCCTCCAAATGGCCATGCCAGCTGGAATTTACAGGTACTATAGTCTCAGCACATCTAGAAGACATCTGTTTGCAAAAAGCTGATGTACAGCTATATAACACATATATATATATTGACATAATTGGTTTGACATGAGTTAGGAAGAACTTACTGTTGAAGGCATTTCTCTTTATTAAGGGATACAACTGATGTTTTAAATATGTTAGAAAAGGTATGCGCTTTGTTACTGTGGCATCAAAAAAACAAATGTATACATAGCAGACCTAATGAACCAAACTGGTGGCTTGGAAATATTCTAGCAGGATCATAATGTTCAGTTTGATTATTTACGTTGTCATTCATGGTGAGATCTTGTTCTGTAAGAATAGTGCAACCTTCGAGCCATGGGTTCAGGTATTTAAAAGGAAATGAAGCTCCAACATGTCATTGTACTATTTGCTTTGCGTCTGACTTTCTGTTTGCATTACTTTGGAATACCAATGAACTAGGACATAAAACTTTCAAAAACGATTTGTAAGAATTACCACGTGAACCCCTTTTCAACCGCCATCTCCATTAGCAGTGCAGCTTGTGATGTTCTAGTGAAATGAAGACTAAATTCTGTGCCCAACGTGCCTTGATTAATACAGGTAGCACTCGTGCCAGTATACCATTTTTCGCTTAGGGAACCATTTTAATAACGTCCACAGAAAGTTCCATCAGTTTAATAAAGCCAACCTTTTCAGTCCTTACAGACACAAGTTCTGCAGAAAGCTCCCCACTAATAGATACCCACACATACATCCAGTTTTGTGTTAAGAGGTGGGGCTGTGTGTCTCCAGACCAATCTTTATATTTGTATTTTGACTCTAACATTTGTATTTCTGAATACAAATAAAAGTGCATATTATCAAAACATGGTATGGTGTAATTGATTTCTATTCCATTTTTAACCCGAAGTTACCTAATTTGCACTTCCTGAATCAGACTGATATGCAGCTGTATTTTGATATTCACATTTAGCAGTTTTGCAATACAGTTCCCCAGTTCTAACCCTTATGCGTAAAGGACGAATAGAAATCAGAATCCTTGCACCAAGTGACTTCGTGGTATTTTCTGATTTGATAAAAATTCCATTGTTAGCAGTAGGGTGAATGCTGAAATAAGGTTAAGTGACGGATTTAATTTAGACTTCTTATATTTCTTGATGCCACTGAGAATGTTAATATTCCACCGGAGTGGGGCCAACCTATTTCCCACATAAATATGTTGCTTCTTGTCGTCATGTTCAATGAAGAAACAGCATGGAAACATTTTATTTTTCTCCCAATGTGTTACACGGGCTAAAACAAAAACATACCCTAAAGGCAAAAGCACAGTAGATTCCTTTTTCAAAAAAAATTGTCCTCGGAGATCTTCTCTCTCTTTTTAAAGTGAAGTAACTGACATTTAGATACAGTGTTTGCAACTCTTTGGTGACAATGCTGCAGAATACTTACATTACAGGTCTAGTTCAGTGTGGATTCTGCAACAAAATGTGACTCTGGAAAACCAAAATGTCCTGTCCTGGTGCATGAGGGAATGCACAAATGCAGATACTAGGAAATGTGTCCCCAAAAATGCTTCTATTGATTAAATAACATTCAAAAACTCATTGGCCAAAATCCTCTTGCATAACTATGCAAATCGTGTAACTTTTGGAGGTAAAGTGCTCTAAGTTAAAAAAAGTTAATGACCCACCATAGACATAATCGGTTACACACAGAATCATACAACTCAGTATCAACTGATAATGTCCACAGTGATTTCTTACCTTGGGGCAATTTGCTTCCAAAGGTTATGCCATTTGTGCTACATCAACACAAATAGGAAAGAGGATTTTGTCGATAAAATGAAGGCAACGTACATATATGAGGAAAAGCATGAACACAAATGCATATAGTAGAGGAAATGTATATAACCATTCACACAAATCTGCATGCGTAAATGGGTGAAGAACCAGGACATGATGACTTTAAAATTGGGAAAATTGAAAACTGAGCAAAACAAAAATGGGTAGTACTGTGTTCAGTATATTGGCCATGTTAGGGAATGCAGCCTTTTGTTTGTTAGACTTAACAGCATTAAGATTTGGCACCTGAGAGGTAATCTACCACTGATGATTTTCCAGCATTGCCACTGAAGTACCTTTGTGTTCTGAATTTGGGTACATGTGAGAGAATGAGGAAGAGAGCATATCAGGCACTAAGCCCTGTTCTTTTAGGGAAAATTACCTTGACAGCCTTCTTATCATACCCAACATTGAAGTCTATGGAATTCTTGTTTCTCCCCCATATTGGTTTAAATGTTAGCTTAATGTCACTCTCTTCTGATCCAAAAATCAGAAGATAAATGGCTGAAAGCATTTAGTGAGGGAGAAGAAAACTTGTTCCAAGATACAGGCATGTTGAAAGATGCAGCTCTCACCCATTCTTTCTGAGCCTCCTTTTTTCAGTGTCACATCATCCACACTGCAGTGAGATAATGCTCGCCGATTGGAAATTGTCAAATGACACTTCTGTCAACACCTTATACAACAAATCAGAGAACAGAGCTGAGATTGCTGGACAAAAACCTTTAGAACTCTTGCAAAGCAGACCAATGCAATTTCTTTTATGTCACGTGTGATAATAATAACCATGTGCAAGTCAATTCTGGCTTATGGTAACCCTTTTCAGGATTTTCCAGGTAGAGAATACTTCGAAGTGGTTGAACATTCCCTTCTTCTAGGGGTGCCTTGGGACTGTATAGCTTATCCAAGGCTACACAGGTTGGTTGTTCTCCCAGGAGGCACAGGGGGGAATGGAACTCCCAACCTCTGGCTCTGCAGCCAGATATATAAACCACTGTTCTATACAGACAGCTTTATGTTACATACGTGTTGTCTAATGACCTAAATGGGCAACATAGTCAGAAGGAAGAAACCTCTGTGGCACCACAAAGATGGTTCAGAGTGAAACCATAAAATAATGCCATGCTACTTGCCAGCTGAATATTCTGTAAGGTTTTGGTCCTAGAAAACAGAAGATGCAAAGTAGAAAATGATGATGGATGGTAACTTTTATTAGATCAACATTTGTTATTCAACTGACTAATTTGTAGCATTTCTGTCCTGATCTTCCAACAAATATTCAAGGCAGCTTACAATCAAAATGGAAGTAATATCGAATAAATAATAATAAAGAATTTTATTAGACCACAGAATACAGTAAAAGAGTTTTTGAAAACATAGATAGCAACAGAGGATAAAAGATGATACATCTGAATGAGAATCTTTGCTGCCTCTCTCAAAGTGAGGCAGTAAAAAGATGCATCAGAATATATTTTATTTCCCTTCCACACCACCACCATTCAGGTTCAAAAGACAGGATAACAATAAAGTCTGAAAAAAGAAATTGGCCTGAATCAAATTGGATAATTTTGCTGGCATGAGTTCAGCAACATACATTTCAGTAGCAAAATACTGCTAATTTGTTTGTTTGTATGTTTACATTTTTATCCCACCCAACTAGTAAGCTATGGGCAGCAAACAGATGAACAAAAAGACATAAAAATAATAGAAGGCAATAAAAAATAGCAAAAGAAAAGGAAGTTAAGAGGTCAGTGTATGCATTTCTTGTTGTGCTCTAAACTGCATGTAAGGAATGTGACAAGAAATGTGGCCACAGACTTCTCAACTAATGACAGCTCACTGCTGACTTTTGTGCCTTTGGATTTATGCTAGTCAGCATAAGGCAGTGGTTTCCAACCTTGGGTAACCCAGGTGTTTTTGAACTGCAACTCCCAGAAACTCCACCCAGCACAGTTGGTGGTGAAGGTTTCTGGGAATTGCAATCCAAAACCAGCTGAGTTACCCAAGGCTGGGAACCACTGGGATAAGGAATAGGATTCTGGCCGTTGAGTCTTAAATTGTAATCTTATACATGTTTACTCAGAAGTACATGCAACTGGCTTCTGTTGCATGTATTGGAGGCTTATGTTCATCCATACCACAAGTAGAAGGGAGGGGGCACACCTATGCACACAAACCTCACCCTCAATGTGTAACAGGCTGCATTAGAGATCTTACTGCCTTTAACACAATGATCTGAAAACTAAAAAGTTAATGTGATCAGGAAGAATTCATGATTGGCAGGATTTTGGAAGCATAGGATATGGTAGGTCTAACCCATGTACATACAGATTCTCACTCTGTGTTGGAGACAAAACCCTGCATAGACCTTCAGTGTGACAGGATTTACATCCCATCATGCTGACAGAGGACTGCAAACTTTAAAATGTACCACTTTAAAATGACCAATGGTACCTCAGATGCCAGGCAGTAAATTTGTTCCCATATGTTGGTTGAAGGGGGCTATGTCTGTACGACACAGCACATGAATGGGACTGTTTACTTACAGTAGCTCTTTTGCATAAGATCAGTACTCTAGTGTGAAATTTTATTTCAGTCCAGTTATGTTGATCTTATTCGGTGGGCCTGCATTAAGCATTATAACCGAAGGGAATTTAAATTTTTGAATTTACAATGAATCATGAGTGCATTGACAAGAACAAATAGAAGTTCATTATGTAAATATTTTCCCAGGCCAACTAACACACAGTTATACTCAAAACTGGATTATGTTTTGCCCCAAAAGTAACTTCTCCACACTGTGGTTATACTATACAAGTATGGTATTTTATTTATTCATAACAAAAGACAACAATGAGGACCTGCAGATAAAACCATATGCATAAGATGGCAGGTCCAGAGTTACCCCCAGTTCTGTAGGCTCAGTCAGTAAACAGAATTACCTAAATCTTTAGATGCCATATAAAAGATACCTGTTAATAAGATTCACTTCATGAAGCAAAGCAGTCTCCCAATTTCAGGCATACCTTTATAAAGAAGTCTGAGGGTATTTCTAGGTAGAAGGCTCCTCATAACTAGTAATTCAGATGTACTGCACAGGTCATTCTATCTTTTTTCCTTCTTGATGGATTTTCCATGGTAAGGACAAAACATGGGAAGCTGGGAAGCAGATGACAACCATGTCCAAAGTCCCCATAAAATGTAGTGAATGTGGCAAGATGACATGATAAAAGCTTTACATGAAATAGCTCTAGAAGTGTATAATCCATTTCTAATGTGTATTAAATGGCCTAATCCTCTTGATCTAGCTTTAGAAATAACCAAATAAGAAAGGTCTGTTCACTGCTATGGTTGTATTTCAATGTCATTATTATTAATAAGCTTTTTAATACCATAATGCCCTTTGATTCTTTTTGCCTCCCATTCCATTGAATTCTTGGGGTGGTGGCTTCATTATTTGTGGATCTGCAGATATTACTTTCCGTTCCTGTCAGCCTAATTTTTCGCCCTCAGGACAAAAGTATTATTCAGTTTTTGTGAGACATAAAGTAGAGTTAAATTGAAGATGATTCCCTAAGCTATTAGAATAATAATATCATTAGTTGTATAACAAAAAGAAAAGAAGAGGCGTCACAATGGTGTGTCTGAGTAACGTGGCCCATGAGGTTACAACATGTGGCTCAGCAATGACAGTACAAGCTGACTTTAGAAATCCCTTCCAGAAAGGATTCAGCTTTCATTGTTCAAGGTCAAATTATTTTTTCAGCCTTTCAAACTGTAAGCAAATGTTTTATTCCTTCTGTTGCACATTAGATGTAATTTCTGATTTCTGAGTTATGATTGTTCATATTTCTGATAGGCTGGTCATCATCCTAAATACCTGTGAGGAAGGGCAGGGTGAAATGAAATTAAATAAAGGACTTATAATTGGAAGGAGATGGGAGAGCAGCAACAGCTCCCATCCAGTCTGGTCTAATTCAGTCCAGTGCAGTCCAGTCCAATCCAAAAGAATACATTTCATTTATATTTAATTGAGTTGCATGTGAGCAAATGTGATTTCCAGAACTAAATGATGCCCACTCCAAACCTGAACTAAAAAATATGCTTCCTTACTATTCATTTTTGTGAACAATGAGAAATGTCCCCTCTCATTTTCACTGTTCTGATGACTGGTTCTTGACACCATTTTTTCCCTCTGTTTCTGTCCTCACTCCCCTCACCCATTTTCCTTCACACTGCTGATTATTCCTAATTGGTGTGGCAGTCACATGATTTTTGTGATGATATCACAATACTATACCTGACATGATGACCTCACGGTGACACATGGAAAAAATTGAGTTGGTCACAACAACCAATAAGATGAATTCAGTAAAAGTTACTTTGCTGGAAAAGTTGTTTTGTTGCACTGTAAATCTGCACTGTTTGTAATGATTTGTTGAGCTGTATCAAAAATGTGCTTTCTTTGAAGGAAGTTCCAATCTGCAAAGAAGCTGGATTAGTCTGTTTGTTCTATGGCAACCTCCCTCACTGGTTCCTCCTCCTCCTTCCTCCTCTTCCTCTGGAGTTTGATAAAAGAGTTGTGTATAAGCACAAAGTCACAGAAGAAAGTGACTAGGCAGGCTGTGTCCTCACATAGATGGCCTGGCTGCATAAGAGACACTACAGACTTTCTGAGGAAACTCCAGTCTACTCACAAGTTCCCTGACACACCATTTTAGCTGTGATGGATGCATTAACATAGCACACAGAGAGGGATTGCAAAGACAGCCCACTTCTATTTGTGCTCATACACAACTATTTCATCTTTGACAACAATATCTATCTCAATATCTATCTCAATTGAACTGACATGGGCACTCATATTGCAGCACAATATGTGAATATATTCATATCTTCCAGAGCTTGAACGTCATCATGCTATCTTAAAAGTTGGATGTGGCAGCTCTAAACAATGATGTTGTGTTGAGTCATGGTTATCACTCTCATGTTAATTATCATAGCAAACAATTCCTCTTTCTGTCACCACCCATAGCTCTCTCCATTTTATCAGTTTGTCTGACATACATTATACTGAATCGGGATTTCAAGCTGCTTTGATGTGTGTAGTTTCTTTGCACAATGCTCCAATATAATATTTATTAGGATCTAATGATCTTAATTGTCACAGTAGTGATCAAAAACCCTTTGTGAGTCATTTCTATTGTTATCAACAGAAAATTCTGTTGACTAAAGCAGCAAATGTGTAGTCTCAGGGGCGTAGGTCACACATAAAGAGAAATACAGATGTCCTGCTTTTGCACCAGTTTTCTCTGCAGACAGCCATATTCTTCAACGGCTAAATGCCTTGTTAGTCAGATATACAAAAGAAGCCTGTCTTGTCTCCTAACAACCAATTACAAAACAAAACAAACAAATCTGCAGAGTCTGGAGTATGGCACATTTTTGTTAAAATAGACAGTTTCATCTCTTACACCAGCTTTCCTTCTACTGATGTGTAAGTCTGTTCCTCAGCCTGCAAGCTGTAATCACACTTAAACTTCACCATTCTGTATGATGAATTCTGCTCCCTGTGTTTTTACTGTTCATTCTCCACAGGCAAGTTGGGATATAGTGGATAGTCCAAGTGACATTTCAACTGCCTTTCTTACCTCCTGCCTTAATTTCAAGAATTATGAGTACTACCGTGTTCTCAGTTAGTAAGGCGGAACGCTCTCTCTCTCTCTTTTTTGCAGTCATTTGAAAGAGGAAGGAAGCCAGAAATTTAGGCTGAAACCCTGTTGCACAGTCACACAAACAGCATAATTTTTCCAAGCAAATTGCCGTTAAGTTAAGAAATCTCCATAGACATTATTGCATGCTGACTTGCATGATTCGGTGAGCAACAGATTTGCCTAAAGAGATTTATTAATATATGGCAATCTGTATCTGAAAATTATGCCATGTGTGTAACTCCATAACAGGATCTCAACCTTAGAATAATTTTAAAGAGTTTTTCAAGTATTAGTATTAGAATACTAACAGTTGGAAAACTCTGAAATTCATATATTTTGCCTTTATTATATTATTTTCTTTTTGCAAAGCAAGCCTACTCAGTTTCCAAGGGAACGTATGGACATATGTGATAAATTACACAATAAAGTATCTTTAATAAGGTGAACCATTTCTGGCGCTGGTAGACAGTATTGTTTTGCTGTTAGACAACCAAGGACTGGAACTGGATTTTTTTAATAAGATATGGTTTGGAAACTGGAAGGAACAGACTAGGAAAGTATTGCACATAAATGGTCTTAGCCAGTATGTCAATGTATAGCAGAGCCTGTATGTAATAACAGTTGTATGTCCTGGGAATTCATTTCTATAGGGACAGTTACTGTAACAATGCATGTCATTGCATCCACTGTGCATGGCTCATTAGAGTCATCCACACTTTAAAAAAAACACTTCTGCTGCACTAATTTCATGGATTGTTGAGACTGAACATTCTGACATTCTTGAGCAAAAAAGTTCTTTAGATATTGTCAATATTTGTATGAGCCTCTATTGCAAGACAGGATCATAATTTGCACTTTATTCTATTACTGCACAACAGATGGACTTCATAGGGATGGAAAATAATTTTGCTGAAATTGAGATTTTTGGCAAAAGAGAAAAAAGAAAGAAAAGAAAAAAGAAAAGAAAGCAATGCCACCTTTCTCAAGATCTGTTGTGGGACAATGTAAAATTTACTTAAGAGATCTGTAGTGCATTTTGGATAAATCAATATACTCAGCATCATGTGTGCATATTAGTAAATCTCATAATAGTCAGTGGACTAAACAACAAATGGACTGACTGATTGAATGATTGATAAATGTACACAAAATTGTGTATACACTTTAGAAATGTAAACAGAGAAAATACACACAGTTCAAAATATGTACAAACATGAATAGAAAACTGTGTACAAAAATCCCTACAGTTCTTAAAAATACACCTTCCAAAAATACCACAAACAATGAATTATCTTATGAAAAAGAAAAACAAAAGCTTGCAATACGGTATGAACAAAGCTGCAGATATTAATATAATAATCATGTGATATCAAGGCAATTCTGATGTATGGTAACCCTTTTCGGGGTTTTCTAGGTAAAGAATACTCAGAAATGGTTTGCTATTCCCTTCTTGCGTGGGCACCCTACAATCGTGCAGCTTCCCCAAGGCCACACAGACTGACTCTTCTCCCTAGATGCACAGTGGGGAATCGAACTCTTTGGCTCTGCAGCCAGATACCTAATTCATGAGCTATCCAGAAAGCTTAATGCAAGTAGGATTCAGAGGAATGCAACAAAACTGAGATGGATTTTCATGTACCTAAGATCTGGCTTGGAGTAGCTTGGGCATTTCTGAATGAGGGTGGAGGGTGTCATTTCTGAAACCAGAAGTTATAAAATTATAAACTACAGTATGAATAAGCATACCTAAAGAATACAAAGAGAACAGAAGTCTATGACATGGGGTTGCAACAGCCCCATACAGCAGCCTCATGTGGAGAGTTACATCTAATTCCACCACTGCTAAATATTTTCCTTAATGTTTGCCTCACTTCTCTCCTGTCCAGAGTTCCTAATTTTCTTCTCTCAGCTGCTATTCTTAATTCTTCTAGTCTATGGCAGTTCCCTTGGGATAAAAAGGGTTCTCCAGGCATCTTTATTTATTTATTTATTTATTTATTTATTTATTTATTTATTTATTTATTTATTTATTTATTTATTTATTTCTTACATTTTTATCCCGCCCATCTAGTCATTTTAACTACTCTGGGCGGCGTACATCAGTGTACCAATAAACAATTAAAATATCAGCAATATTCAAAAATAAAAATAATTAATCATTCAAGATGGAACTAAATCAAATTAAATCAACAAATCAAATCAAATAATGCCCGGGGGGAAGGCTTGCCTGAACAGCCATGTTTTTAATTGGCTTTTGAAAACGCCCAGCGAGGGGGCCATATGGATCTCTGGAGGTAGGTTGTTCCATAGCCGAGGAGCCACCGCCGAAAAGGCCCGGTTTCTTGTCCTTTCCCTCCGGGCCTCTCTCGGCATCAGGCTCCCCAGTCTCACCTCCAGACTAGATCGAGTGAAATGGGTAGACTTTGGTGGGAGAAGGCGTTCCGCCAAATATCGAGGTCCTAAGCTGTTTAAGGCTTTATATGTTATCATCAAAACTTTGAAATCGACGCGGAAGCGAACGGGCAGCCAATGCAATGCGGCCAGAGTGGAAGAGATATGATGGTATTTCCTCACACCACTAATAAGTCTGGCCGCCGCATTCTGCACCATTTGGAGCTTCCGCGTCAGTCTCAAAGGTAGCCCCACGTAGAGTGCATTACAGTGGTCTAATCTCGAGATTACGAGCGCACGCACTAAAGTGGTGAGCGCCCCGACATCAAGATAGGGACGCAGCTGGGCGACCCGCCTAAGGTGAAAATAGGCGGATCGGACCACTGACGCCACCTGGGTTTCCATGGTGAGCGCCGGGTCCAGATGTATCCCCAAGCTACGAACCTCACTCTTCGCGGTAAGAGTCACCCCCCCCAAATGAGAGGGAGTTTCCCAGACCGCTGATGGCAGGGCTACCCACCCTCAGTACCTCCGTCTTGTCCGGGTTCAGCCTCAACCCATTCTCCTGTATCCATTGCAGTACAGTCTCCAGGCAGCGCTGAAGGGGCAGAACGGCATCCACTGTAGTTGGAGAAAAGGAGATGTAGAGCTGTGTGTCATCAGCGTACTGATGGCACGGTGCTCCACATCCCCTGATGACACCACCCAGCAGCCTCATATAGATATTAAACTGCATTGGGGAGATTATCGAACCCTGCGGAACCCCACAATTGAGGCTCCACGGGAACGAAACCCTCTCCCCAAGCTGAACTCTCTGAGGACGGTCCTCCAAGAAGGACTGGAGCCAGGCAAGCGCCAGGCCACCAATTCCCAGCTCGGAGAGCCTCCTCAGGAGGATACCGTTGTCGACGGTATCAAAGGCGGCTGAGATATCGAGGAGGACCAGCAGGGACGTTTTTCCCCTGTCTTTCACTGTGTGAACACAGATATAGTATTACTTTATATCCTTCAAGGTGACTGGATAGCTCAGTAGTTTAGGTATGGTTGCAAGTTCAATTCCCCACTGTGCCTCCTAGGAATAGAGCCAGCCTGCACAGTCCCAGGGCGCCTCCAGAAGAAGGGAAAGGTCAACCACTTCCGAGTATTCTCTAGCTGGAAAACCCTGAAAAGGGTTGCCATAAATCAGAATTGACTTGCCAGCACATGATGATTATTTATATCCTTCAGTTTCCACTTTCCCTCTTTTTAGCACTGAGGTGTAGGCATTATGATATAAAAGACTGACCATGGAAGATGATGTTAAGGCTTCAGGGACATTTGTTTTTATCATCTTCTATTAAAACAGAGACATTTGTGTTGAGTCACACTTCAGTGTCTGATGATTCATCTGTCTCTCTTCACCTTTCTGTTTCTGTTGCTTTAGAGTATTTCCTAAAGAAGTGCCTCTTACTAATACTTTTATTTATATCCTATGCAAAGAAAACCATGGCCATTTGGAATAGATGTTTATCCTTTTAAGTCCAACGTGATAATTTAAATAAATGTTTACACTGAAAGTTTCAGCATGTCTGCTTCAAGCAATGGCTTAAAAAAAGAAAAAAGTGGGGGGAGGTGTAAAAAGAGAAAATTAAAAGACAACATTTAAGAAGAATGGCTGTCTTAATGTAAGAGTGAGCAAACTGCAGCCCTCCAGAAGTTGTTGAATGACAACGCCCAGCACTCCACACTATGTATGTATGTATGTATGGATGGATGGATGGATGGATGGATGGATGGATGGATGGATGGATGGATGGATGGATGGATGGATGGATGGATGGATATGTGTATAAACAGAACTAAATAGCAACTGAAGAAGGTGGAAGACACAAGGTTTTGCTTAAATACTTGTTTGTTAGTCACATTTGTAAGTGTTTGGGTATATACACAGAGAAAGAGAGAGAAAGAGAGATATACGTGTGTGAGTGTATACATACAGAAATATACAAGCAAAACATTTTGGCGTTGGATAAAAATAATATATGTAATTGCACGAAAGCTGCTTTTTGTAGTGTTTTCATGATGTGCAAGTGCAGAGAAACACTGAGCTTGGTGGACCAATAGCATGACTTGGCATGAAGGAGATTTCTGTGTTCCTAGAGAGGAAGAGATATAGATAGAAATTAACGAAAGCAGAGGTGGCCATCTTTTGGCTCTTTAGTGTTGCTAGTCACCCACAAGCCTTCACCACTGGATGTGCTGGCTAGCGTGGATGTGAAGCACAGCTCATCTCAGTCGAAGGAAATTAAAACAATGGCAAACTGAGCACAAAGTTGCATTGTATAAAAACTGAAAATTAAAAAAAGACATCCTAATACATTGGTTAAAAGGGACGTGGTGGCACTGCGGGTTAAACTGCAGAAGCCTCTGTGCTGCAAGGTCAGAAGACCAGCAGTCGTAAGATCGAATCCACGCGACGGAGTGAGCTCCCATCGCTTGTCCAAGCTCCTGCCAACCTAGCAGTTCGAAAGCATGAAAAAATGCGAGTAGATAAATAGGTACCACCATGGTGGGAAGGTAACGGCGTTCCGTGTCTAGTCGCACTGGCCACGTGACCACGGAAACTGTCTATGGACAAACGCTGGCTCTACAGCTTGGAGACGGGGATGAGCACCGCACCCTAGAGTCGGACATGACTGGACTAAATGTCAAGGGGAACCTTTACCTTAATACATTGGTTCTACTTCAGAAAGAAGACCAGGTAATTTGGAACTCAACAATCCAGATGACAGAATCATCTGTAACACAAAGCAACACACATATTTTCCATGGTGTACTCTGATATAGTGAGTAAGGCTGTTTGTTCTTTACCCTGGACCATCCAGAACAACTCACATCAGCTTCAGCCAGCAAAGTGAACAGGCACAGATAATGGGAGCTGTAATCCGAACTACATGGGGAGACCCAGCTTGGTTTGCTTTCAGTGGCAGCAGTTCTCCAAGTTGCGTTCCTGGAGATACCAAGGAAGGAACCTGGGCATTCTGGCTGCAGAACATGTGGTCCATCCCTTCATGTCATTCCCAAGAACCTATTTAGGACACACCATGGCCTAAATTACAAGGGACGTGGTGGCGCTGCGGGTTAAACCGCAGAAGCCTCTGTGCAAGGTTGGAAGACCAGCAGTCGTAAGATCGAATCCACGCGACAGAGTGAGCTCCTGTCGCTTGTTCCAGCTCCTGCCAACCTAGCAGTTCAAAAGCATGCAAATGCAAGTAGATAAATTGGTACCACCTTGGTGGGAAGGTAACAGTGTTCCGTGTCTAAGTCACACTGGCCATGTGACCATGGAAACTGTCTACGGACAAACGCTGGCTCTACGGCTTGGAAACGGGGATGAGCACCGCCCCCCTAGAGTCGGACATGACTGGACTAAATGTCAAGGGGAACCTTTACCTTTACCTATGGCCTAAATTTGATTAGGGGACAGAGAACATATCTATATATAATATGGATTGCACTAAAGAGACCAAGAGAAAAATTTGATAAGTTAGATATCCCCATGTCAAATTCCCTCCAAAAATATCAAAATGGCTTAACTTCTGTCACTGAGTCATCTGGTTGTATATTTCTTAACCCTATATCACTGCTGCGGACAGGAGAAGAGAAATTCAATATGTCTTAATCCTACAATATTAAGGTAATATTAATATTACCTTAAATATTGGTAATATTTAAGGTAAATATCGTCTTTGGCAGTGGCTCCATAGTATCTCATAGGCTATGGGCAAAATCCTGTTGCATAGTTGCGCCAGTATAAACAAGATGCAGCACTGGAAATATTTAATTGAAACTAATGGAAAGCTTCCTGTCCCCTCCCCCACTGCCCTTTCAAGATCTGAAACTCCCTAGGGCTCCCTTTTGCCCTGGGAAGCCTCGGGGAGCCTCGGAACTAGGGGGAGGAGCCTTTAATAGTCAAAAATTGTCATCAGATCACCCCAGCAACAGCAGTCCAATGGTGATTTTTGGCAATTAAAGCCCTCCCCAATCCCAAGACACCCAAACTCTTCCCCAGGGCCAAAAGCTAGTTTTTAAGACTAATTTTTAAAATAATGGGGAAAATGGTGCTGAGGACCCACATGTGGCCCACAGATGATATGATGTTTTCCTTTTTAAAAGCTCTAATCAAAAGTCCTTGTTTTATATCTTATTTACAACACAAGCGTCTTGGTGTTTATGCAGAAGTAAGCTCAATGGGCCTTAATCTCAGCTATGTGGTACAGAATTACAACCTAAATCAAACAATCAAAACTCCAATATTTTGGCTGTTATTCAGTAACACGCTCACATTATTAAGCAGATACATTAAGGTGACAGGGCATTTACACCTTACTCTGTCTGGGCAGAAACCCTATGCCTGTTTACGCAGAAGTAAACCCCATTGGAAACAGTGGGACTTAACCTCTGAGAAAACATCCGCAGAATTGTGTGGCACCTCGTTGTGTAATTAATGGGAAACAGTACAAAAAAACAAATCCTTAGGATTTGAAGAGATCATATGAAGACTACAACAAGGGATGGGGGAAATGATGTGGCCACAAATTGTTCATTTTTGTTTTTCACCTTTTGGGGACATATTTGCAGAAAGCTTTGACAAGTAAATATTCTTGGATTAAAATAATATGAATTGTAGCTGTTTTGACAGCATGTCGCTTGAAGCTAATAAAATATTTGAGCTGTTGCTGTTGGTATTATATTGGACTTTCCTCACCCTTCACCTACTTTCTGCTTTTCTTTATCTAGCAAATATATCACACCATTCCTTCTCAGAGTGATCTCATGTGGTTCAGTGCCTGTCAATTTGGAAGCAAAACAGGGCTATCCAAAAAGAAGCAGGGAATGTGAATCTAGCACTCTCTTGTTCTTGGAGTGAAAAATCACTCTTTTCTCCTCACAGGGAAATTTTTCTGTGTGAATTCATTGACTTACTGGCCAATGGCTGCGGATGCCGCTACAGAATATTTTTGGTGAGAGGGGAGAAGGAAGGGGAAAGCCCACCTGCCACTGTCTCCATCCACCATTATTCTTTTTTTTGGTGCATGGGACTGACAGCAGCAGCTGTGGCCAGGTTTGGCAAACAGGAGGAAGCAGCTGCAATGAAGAACTTGAAAGAGGATGAGACGGTGGTGGTAGGAGAACAGAGAGAGGGGCTCCATCTTAACATTAAAACCAATAATTGTTGTTGTTGGGGATTCCACAGTGCCCCTGGCTAGGTTTGGTGGCACCCCAAGGTGCCATGGCACACAGTTTGGGAACCATTTTCATAGGGTGAACCAGAAGGCAAAGCAAGACCAGAAAAAGAAGAGCCACTAATCTACAAGACGCTCATGTTGCTCATGAAGGGCTCAGGTGTAACAGAAAGTTTTTCCTGCCTGGAATAATCTAATGGCCAGCCTGGGTGGGTGACATAAAGTTAGCTTTGGAAAAGCCTTTGCTGGGGAGCCACCACCTGCCATTCCATGATTGATCCACATGGAGTAAGTGCTGATACTTCCTGACATTTTAATGAGGGGCTGTGGTAATGCACTTTATTCCACAGAGCGTGGTGAGCACAGTGTTGACACTGTTTTATCCTTGATCTGGAGCCCCATTTGTGTTTTATTGCATATATAGAGCTTTTTTTGCATCCATTTGCTTCAACAGATGTGAAAAGTTTCACATGCAGGAATATTCACATAGAATCCTCTTTAGCAATGAAGCGAATGGAGCAGATGAGCTTCTTTTTCACATTAGAACTCCATCCACCAAATTGGTAGAATGGGATGGGGATGTGCAGAAATATCACAAAATTTCTTGATCTCTGGAAGGCAGGCTGTCTCAGCACATTGAGACAGTCAAGAGTTCTTTAAGCCCTCCAAAATTTGGTCTTTCTAGGACAAAAATGTTGGCTCTGCTGGCACGCGCATCGCCAAGGCGGAGCTCTTTTGCCTTCCCTCCGGGGTAACACGAGACGCCTTATTGTGTCTGGTTACCCGGGTGGGAGGTGTGGGAGTGTGCATTTAAGGACACTCTCCCATGTGCCCAGCCTCTTTTTGAGGCTTTCTTCGGGCAGGACAGATGTGTGATGCTGTGCCCCTGGGCCTGACCGCGTAGCGCAACACTTTCATTTTTGCCATTTGGCTTTGGTGGGAGGTGGGGCACATTGGTGCTCCCCAAGGTTCTTTAAACTCAGGGTTCCTCAGTCAGGAAGCCACCGCCAGCCTGAACTGGGCATGCTACATCTACATTAATAATAATAATAATATTTTTTTAAAAAGAGAGAGAAGGGGGTTGCAGCATTAAAGGAGGCAATTAAGGGGGCAGTGAAGGAACTACTGGGGCATTGCCTCTTGACTAGCTGGGGGGCTTGCCTTCCCCGCAGCTCCCACTCGTGGGTATATTAAAAGAGAGAGAGAGAAATAGCAATAATAACAATACTTAAATAAATAAAATATATAGACATCTAAATAAATTGAAAATTTTAAGGGCAAGTACTAGTACTTGTACGGGCAGCTTATTCCCCCTCCAGCTAGTTAGGGAAGATACAAGGCAGGCGTATGACCTCCCCCCGCCCCATTTTGTTTTTGGGACTGGGCGTTCGGCATATTGCATTCCAATCGCATAGTATTAGATTGCAGGGAGTCCTGGGCACCATTATTTATATATCAGTATCTCTAGCCAGAACTTCTGCAAGTTTGTGGGTGTGGTTGTACCACACCAACACTCCCCTCAGGGGGACTTTGGCAGTTTATACCAAGTTGCATAGGGCAGCCTGAGTTAATGGGGGTGCATAGTATCTAGTGTAAATTTTATAGGAGTAGCGGTACCATGGGTCCCAAGAAGGGTCAAGACAAAAGTAAGGGAAAACAGCTTGCTAAACACAGGGCACCGAGGGCATCCCCTCCAGCGTTGTCATCATTGAATGAAGAAAGTTGGTCAGTTTGGGAAGACCTTCAGGTAAAAATTACTGCCCTGGAACAGCAACAGAATTGGCCACTTTGTTGCGGGGATTTTTCACCTATCCCACACTGGACAGGGTTTTGTTGTTGTTGTTGTTGTTGTTTGTTTGTTTGTTTGTTTAGTGTTAAATGTGGTAATGTTCACACAGCAGGTAGTGCGGAAAGAACAAGGATCGGTGAGTGCCCATGGAATACAATGGAAGTGATAGCTCATCTGACCTCATGGCGCTGCGGATCATGAGATTACAGTGCTGGGGGGGAGGACATATGGGAGGCCCTCTCCGGGCTGAGGGCTGCCAAAGATAGAGGGCTTACAGGCCCCGGGGGGCTTGATCTTTCATTGGCTGACGTCATGCTGTCTTAAGGACTGTGTGTGAGAACATGGCCTGGGACTCACCCGTATAAGGTTGGGGAGGGGGTCCAGTGAGACCTTCAGTCCAAACCTGATCCCAGACTACCGCAGGCATATATATTGTATTTTTCCATGTATAAGACTCCCCATGTATAAGACTTTTCTAACCCAAAATTTCTACACTTTCATTGCAAAAAGAAGCTTTCTCCCTCCACGTTTTGCACAGAATATTTTCTTTGCAAAACGTGGAGGGGGAAAGCTGCTTTTTGCAACGAAAATGTGGAGGGAAAGCAGGAATCGCTTTCCCCCTCCATTTTCTTTGCAAAACATGGAGGGGGAAAGCAGGGATCAAAGTGCTTTGATCCCTCCCCCTCTCCTTACTTCTGTGTATAAAACGACCCTCAATTTTTCCTTTAATTGTTTTAGGAAAAAGTGTTATTTTATACACAGAAAAATACGGTATATATATATTAGCCTAACCGTAGCCATCTTCCTTTCTGTAACTTGCTTTGCTACATGAATGTTTCTGCTTAGTAGACAAATAGATAAAGGAGGGAGGCCGCCTGCATTCCATTGCTTGCGACTAACTAGCCTAAATTGGAAATTTGTCCTTGGAGAAATCCGGGTGCTTGACACAGAGCTGGGAGGAATGAATTATTATCCACCTGCAGAACCTCCTCCCATTTTTCCTCCTCCTCCAGCTCCCTTAGCCCTTCTTTCATGTTTGCCTTATAAAAATGTATACTTTTTTATCTGTGGGCGCTTCTTCTCTGCATGTTTCTGCGGGTGAAGTTTGTGTATATTTGCTTGCTTTCAGCTGAAAATAAACAAATATCTATTGGATCTCTCTGTCTCTGGCTGATTGATTAATGCATTAGAGACAGGCTAATAGTCAGGAAATACAGTGGTGCCTCGACTTACGACCATAATCCGTTCCAGAAGATGGACGTAACTCAAAATGGTCACAAGTCGAAGCACCATTTCCCATAGGAATGCATGGGAATCCGTTCCAGCCAAAATCCACCAACGGTTAGCAATTTGAATTTCCCGCCTTTTTCCCCTGCCTTTTTGTGTTTGTAAGTGGAAGCTCTGACCACAAGTCGAAGCAAAATTTTGTGGCCGGAGCTGGTCATAAGTCGAAATGGTCGTAAGTAGGGATGTATGTAAGTCGAGGCACCACTGTAGTCCTGACACCCTTCAATAGTTTTGTGCAATTTGGCACAATTTCCACAAACATTAATCTTGCAAATGAAAAAAAACTTGCATCAGCACCAACATATACACCATTTTGCCATCTTGCAAGTGAAAAATGATATGATTTCTCATTCTTCCACATGAGAGTAAGTAAGGAGTTTGCATCCTTTAAATGCAGCACTCTTCTGAGTAATAAATAACAAGAGGCCTTTCCATACTAAAAACAATTGATTCATAGGAAAAGTCTTTTGGTGCCCAGAACTGATAATAGATAGAGCAAGAGTTAATGAAGGGAAGAGTTTGTAGGACTGCGTTTCTTTCTCTTTGTTACCCCCCCTCTCACACACACACACACACACACACACACATACACACACAGAGGAAGTCAAGAGGAATGGTCCAGAGAAGCAGAGGAAGGTATGAGGAAAACACAAGAACAAGAGGAACCATATTAAATCAAAGGCCAATTCTAATCCAGTATTCTATTCACACAGTGGCCAACAAACTGTGTATGGGAAGCCCACAAGAAGGACATGAATGGGCTCTCTATCCTGGTAGCCAAAGGTTCTTAAGCTTCCAACAGATGTTTGTGTGGTTATATGTGGGTGTTGCTGTTTTTTAAATACAGTGCAATAGATGGACTGCAAAACAGAACAATGTTGCCATAATAAATGAAGCTCAGTCACTTCCCAAACTTGCCATGTTTCATTAGCCTTTCCACTGCAAGAGTGAAAATAATTAGTTTCTAATATACTGCATAACAAAATTGCCGAAGTACAGAGGATCAATAGAACAGTCATTAGCAAGACCTCTTTCTGTCCCATTTTATTAATCTTGCTTGAATAAACTGGGCTAGATTCACAAAAAATTTAGCATAGTCATGCATTTGCACTGATCAATTTTCTGCCACCTTGCACACTTCATTGGAGTGGCCCATGTTCAAATCACAATGCAGGACACCTGCTGTCTAACACCATTAGGCAAGAATTACTATGCACTTACTGATCCAGACTAATCCCCCTTTCTCTCAACCTCCTTGGTGCTGCTAGCACCAAATAAAAAATGAAGGAGGAGATTTAATTTTTAGAAAACAAAATGGATAGAAGGCATGCTGTTAGCAATGTGAAAACAAGACCACATACCTTAAACTCAGTATGAGCTGTATAAAATCCCATATTTGCCAAATCTAAAAGTGATTCCTTTACATTTCATATCTGGTAGCAATGTCGAAGTCACCAATGACAGTGGTACTTTGCTTTCTGCCTTCATTGATGAATGGTCTGTCTAGCCACGGTTCTGAACAAGAAAAATAACATCTTCTGGAACTGCATAAAATATGGAAAACTTCACACTGGTTTTGAGAAAACAGTAGGCTTTGTTAAACTCTAGAAAAGGCATTAGCCGATTATGCTTGTTTCAGTTTTAACCCTAACCAGTGAGGTGACTCAAACAATCTTCTTCAAATGGTCCACTTTAGTGTCTTCAGTCTTAGGAGTCCATAAGGGAACTGTTTTATAGTCCTTGTGAGGCAAATAACCATGGACTTGGCTTGAAGCAGGCCTACTGAATTCATGTGATCATTTTTATGTGATCTGAATGGAGGGAAACTTTCCCCCAAAATCTTAAGGGATCCCTCCTTGCTCTGATCATGAGTTCACTATGCCCAGAGAAGTCTACCATGCAATTCAGAAGCTTACTTATACTGTTCTGGACATCATTTGGCTCACTTGACACTTTCCTGGCCTTTGGGACCAACACCAAGAAGGCCTCCTCTAGGGCAGCCACTGATACACAGGGCACCTTTTCCCACTGCTGGTTTTGGCACTAGTCAAGTCCTAACCTTCAGTAGGCAAACAAGGTGCTCCATGAGTCTATCTTCATTTTCCCATTCCCCAAGGTACCTTTCCCCCCTTAAGGAAGAAGAAGTTGGGTTGAGATATACAGTAGGACCCCCATATCCACAGGATTAGTATCTATTTATTCACTTATCCACAGCCTTAAAATATTAAAAGAAAAATCCTAGAAATATATATTTCTAAAGATGAAGTTACCAGAACTGGCCATTAGGGAGAGCCAGAGACCGTGCTACATATAGCGTTCACTAGAGAAATATATTTCCACTATGTCATTACCAGAATTGGCGACTAGAGATCATGCTATGCATAGCATTCACTATAATCCAAATTTTTCAGCTTCCAATGGGGGGCTTGGAACTGATCCCCCATGGATATTGGAGTCCTGCTGTATAGCCGTGGCAACAGCACAATTGAGGGGAAAACCTGCTCATAAATGTCTCATACCTACCTCAGTATTCGTCGCAAAATTATATAACAACTCGTGGCTCCCTTCTGAATAGTAATGTAAATTCTTACTTGTCTCATTTTCATCCATGAGAATGAGAAACCCTAAAATGTTTTCTCCTCAAAGGGAATTCTTCTACTTGCAAGATTTTTAAGTGAATTGTACAATTTCACAACAATACAATAGCTTCTGCCTTATTTTTTAAGTTTACATGCATTGGAGGTCAGTTTTAAAGTCTTTTTGAACAGTTGAACAGTCCTAGGTTTATGCTGTGTTGCATGAGCTTTACTTCACAAAGGGAAGATGCCGTTTTCTGCAGAGACAATTTGTACAATTCCTTGATTGTGGGGAACCCCCTTTATCTCACACTCATGCTGGAGATGAGAATTCTTGCAAGGGATATCAATTCCTTAACAGGCTGTCTTGATAACACATCAAGAAAGTCTATTTCATTAAGGACGAGAAATTCTGCAGATATTCTAAACATAGCTCCTTGGGAACAGTTTGAAACCCAATAGCAGAGGATTTGGGAACTGACCTTCTCCTGAAGAGCCCCTTCCCTTGACTGCAGTAGATCACTCTTAACTCTCCTGAACCTAATGGAAAGGCTAGAATTCATTATCCTTGCTTTTTTTTTTTAACTGCAAGGGAAGGGAGCAGACATGTGCAGGATTTCTGCATTACATGCCCCAAAATAATTTGCTTGGGTACTACGTAAGGCGATTTGTGTGAAGGAACATTGCGTTCCTTGGTTGCAAAATGTCTTGGTCTACCCTTTTCACCCCTGGTGACTTGCTTTTATAAAGTGTCAGCTCCTTGTTTGCTGTGACTAATCAATCAGCGCAATCCACTGTTCTGTTGAAAACTGACCATCTTTTAATTTGGGAGTGGGGTGCGAAGAAAGTATTTTTTTTAAAAAAAAAAAGATGAAATAATTTCATTATATCTAACTCATTGCAAAAGCAATTCTCAGTAAAAATGAATAAGCCGCTGCGGAGCCATGGCTTCAGCAGCATGGCTTACCTTTGCCTGCTTCTCTGGAGGCATGCGAGATCTCCTTTACGTCTCGCGAGAGCAGTCTTAGAAGAGGGGGGAACATTAGGCTATTTAAAGGCTGTTCCCCCCTCTTCACTTCCTCTTTCTTGTTGGCATCGGTCGCAAGTGGAGTTGGCTGTTCGGTCTGCTGTCTGACAGTGGTGTCAGTGGTCCGGGCCACACAGCTTTGTCCTTCGGATCAGGAGGGTGGCATCAGCTCCCTCCCACGGTTTGGTGTTTCATTCTAATTCATTTCTGTTTGCTGAGTTATATTGATATTTAGCGTTAATTTACAGTTGATATAATTTTATTAAGTCCGCTAAGTTGATTGTGCATTGAAAGGGGGTTGGGGGGGTGTTGGTGGTGTTGGTGCCAGCCGCGCGGCAGCATGAGCCGCTTCACAGATTGCATTTTAGTTATTTAATTCAGGGGGTACGTGCCCGAATAGGGGTGAATTTTTTTAAAAAAAAAGGGGAAAAAGAGAGTTGGTATTATTTGAGAAGCTACTTTTGCGGAATAAGGGAAAGCGGGTTTAGCCATTAGGCTAATTAGCAAACAGCGTGCCTTTTTTCCTACCCCCTCCCTCTCCCCCTCCCCCTCCCCTCCTTTGTTCCTTCCCTCAGTGGCAAGCACCTATTGGCCGCCTGTTTGAATTTCAGAGCCAACGGTTGGCTGTAGTTAATTCTTAAGGGAGGGGTTGGAGCAAAATTGAGTGAACAGTAGACATTTTGAGGATAATTTTAATTGATTGGAGGTTACTGCTTTAATTTATAAGTGGGCTTTGGTTAGCTAATTAGGCATTTATTGGGTAGGCGGCAATTTAAATAATTGAGATTAGTGGTATAATCTAGATAATTGATTAAAGTGCAGGGCAGGATAATCATAGAATTATTTACATAATTAATTGGGTATATGAATTGATTAAGGTTACAGAGACCAGGATAAGTAAGTGATTTGAGTTCATTAGAGGGGCTTTTTGGGACTTATACATAGTTAAAAATAAATAAATAAATATAAAAATAAATAAATAATAATAAACAAATAAATAAATAGATAGATAAATAAAATTACAATAAAAATAAGAAATAATAGAGGAAGGTTTCTTAATTATTAAAGTAGCTTTATTTGATACAGGACGCCAAAAAGGGCAGCACGGTTGCAATTAAAGGGCCTGGACCTAGAAGTTTGGGTTTTCACTGGCTCAACTTAGATTGCAAAATGACATCAAGAAAGGGCCAAGGCAACAGGAAGGGAAAACAGCCGGCCAAAAAACTCCAGGTACCACAGGTTTTGCCGCCCCAGTCGTCTTCGGACAAGGAGTCATGGCCTATTTGGCAGCAGCTCCAAGAGAAGATTGCTGCCCTGGAGGCCGCCAAGTCGGCTATGTCAACCCTTCAATCAGCCAAGGTGCAGCCACGTCAGTCAGCAAGGGACTCTAGGGGTCATCATAGGGCTAAACTTAGGGCGCTCGCTGACAATTTAATGACCAGATTTGCTATTCTAGAAGCCAGGCAGCAAATGGAATCCAGAGAGGGAATGGATGCCGAGGAGACGTCGGGGCAGGCAGCACGGAGAGACTCCGAAGATGACAGGTCTACACCAATTACAGTGGTGTCTGCTTCGCCGGCAGCAGGTAGGCAGGTGACACCGGGGGAAGTTTGTTGGGACGAGATGGAAGGCAGGGACGAGCCTGTCACCTTACCTCCACCAGGTGAGTTACCTTCCACGCACGACACTTCAGCACATTTTCCTGCCTGGCTTGGGCCGAGCATGGGGCAGAACCAGACACATGATACAGCTACGCCATTTTTAGCATGGCCGTGGGCAGGCGGTAGTTTAACTTCTACACCCAGCCCATCATAAGCTCTGCCGGCATGGCCTTGGCCTGGCAGCGGCCAATTTAATGTACAGCCCTACCTGGTGGGTAATTTGCAGGTGCCTGGGGCGTTCAATGCATCTTGGCCTTACTTGAGTGCCCATTTAGGCGGTTGGGCTGCTTATTTTGCTCAACCTCCAGCTCCAGCCCCAGTAACTCTGGGTGCTGGTGTGGGGGTTTGGCCTTATCCATCTGTTCCGGACACGGGCTACAATACCATGCCTTTACAAGCTCTGCCGTTTGGGGACCGTGCGATGCCCCTCGGCGATCACTTGACGCCAGCTACAAAAGAGAAGATGTAGGAGATACATATAGGAGAGTATGTAGATTTGTTTGAGTTACTGAATAGAGACATAGAAAAGAAGAACTTAGATAAGGAAGATGAGAAAGACAAGGAGAGACGTAGGCGCAAGAGGCCGGATAGAACGTGGGCCAATTGGCTACCCAGCTTCTTAATCTACGCGGGAGTGGTAGTAAAGGCTCTGCCTTGGTGGGCATCAGCCCTATTCCAGTATTTGGACCTTATGTGGATTTTGCGGGGCAGGCATGGCTTTCTTGTGATGAAGCATTTCGTATGAGACGTGCCATCCACCCCAATTTGCGATGGGACGAGCCGCTGGCTGGTCTCTGGTTGCAGCTGATGACTCCGGCCAGGCCCAATTTGGGCGATAGGACCGATAGCGGGCATTTAATTAGAAAAACAGCGGTAAACGTCACTCCCCGTGGTGGCACGGGGCAGGTGGTTCAACCCTGCCTGGTTTGTAGGGAGAACAATTCAAAGGGAGCGTGCTCCAAGAAACAGTGTAGGTTTAGACATGAATGCACGGTGTGTGGAGGGCAGCACCCCAGTGCCACATGCTTCAGGGCTGGCGCTTCAAGGCAGGCAAGAGGCCCGGGTGGCGGAAAGAAACCCAACAGTGGAGGCGGTAACCCGGGTAAAGGGGCCCAGTCCAATTAAAGTTGCAGTCCTGGAAACATGGCTGCGGGACTACCACAGGCGGGATGATGCTAGTTATCTGTTATTAAGTTTTAAAGAAGGTTTTAGGATACCAGCAGCCGGTGAACAGAAGGCATTTTTTGCAAAAAAAAAAAAACTTAAATCCATACACGGTATGGAAAAGGTAGTGCAAGAAAAGATAGCTAAGGAGGTGTGAGAAGGGAGAGAGTTGGGACCATTTACAACACCTCCCTTGGACACACTAAGGGTCTCACCCTTAGGAAATGTGCCGAAAAAAGCACCAGGAGAGTTTAGATTGATTCAGCACCTGTTCTATCCTGAAGGGGGCTCAGTTAACGATGCCATTCCTCAGGAGCTATGTACTGTCCGCTATACATCCTTCGACGAGGCAGTTAGTATGGTCCGTCGATGTGGAGTGGGAGCAGAAATGGCAAAATGTGACATTAAATCTGCATTTAGGATTTTGCCAGTCAACCCACAGGATTTTGACTTGGGATTTCAATTCCAAGGGTCCTTTTATATAGATAGAGCGCTGCCCATGGGCTGCTCCATATCTTGCGTGGCTTTTGCATGCTTTCGTTCGTTTATCGAATGGAAGCTTAGGGCTAGAGTAGGCTGTAAAAGTACAGCCCATTATCTTGATGATTATCTGTTTTGTGGGGAAAGGAACACCGGAAAGTGCAAAGTCATACTAGATACTTTCCGGGCAATGGCAGACGAGCTTAGGTCTACCTTTAGCCGAGGAAAAAACGGAAGGGCCAACCTCGACCTTGACGTTTTTAGGTATTGAATTAGATACGGTTCACCAAACATCTAGGTTACCACAAGAAAAACTAGAGGACCTTAAGGGTAGGGTAGCCTCAATGCGGCAGAAGAAAAAAGTGACTCTGCGGGAGTTGCAGGAATTGGTAGGACATCTAAATTTCGCATGCAGAGTGGTGGCACCGGGTCGAGCCTTTCTGCGTCGGCTTTGCGACGCAATGTGGGGGCTGCATTGTCCATTCAATAGAACAAGGATTACGTATGGTATTAGGGAGGATTTAGAAGTCTGGAGGCAGTTTTTGGACCAATACAATGGCATCTCTTTCTGGAGAAATCAAAGGTTGCTTAAGGCGGAGTTCCAGGTCCAGTCGGATGCTGCAGGCTCCTCTGGTTTTGGAATTTATTATAGGTGGTGCACCGGCAAGTGGCCGAAGGAATGGCACCAAGCAGGCATCACAAGGGACTTAACATTTTTGGAGTTTTTTCCCATAGTGGGTGCCTTATGGCTCTGGGCAAGCGAATGGGCTGATTCTGTGGTACGCTTCTGGTGTGATAACCAGGCAGTGGTCCACATTGTTAATAGTCTCACGTCCCATTCCGAGAGGGTCATGGCCTTGGTTAGGGCATTTACATTACGTGCATTGAAATTTAATATTTTGATACAGGCCAGACATGTACCTGGCATTGACAATAGCTTAGCCGATGCATTATCACGTCAACAGATCCAACGGTTCAGGGAGCTAGACCCAGGGGCCAACGAGTTCCCGGAGATTCTTCCCCCGGAGGTCTGCCAAATTGGCGTGAGGAAGCGGAGAGGGCAATAGGTCTGGCCCTGGCACCAAGGACAAGAAAAGGGTACTCTGCAGTGAGTAGAGAGTTCCAAAAATTTAGAGATGTAGTGGGCTTGGATCATTCCTGGCCAGTTCCAGTCGACCATCTGCAGCAGTTTATAGTGTCCTTGAATAGGCAAGGTCTGGCGCCGGGGACTATACAGGGCAAGTTATCTGCATTGGCTTTTTACGCAAAAATTAAGGGCTTTCCAGACTATTCATCAGATTTCCGTATCCAGAAAATGATTGAAGGCTGGTCCAAGGAAAGAGGCAAGGTAAAAGATTTGAGAGCTCCTATATCGCCTGAGCTTTTAAAAGGTATTTGCAGGCAATGGGAAGTTCTTTGTAGGGACGAGTCCGAAGTTAGTTTTATTTCAGGCAGCGTCTTTGCTAACATTCTTTGGTGCACTTAGGATTAGTGAAGTAGTTGCTTCAGGAAAAGGGGACAAAAGTGAGGTAGCACTACAATTTCATGATATTGAAGTGGTGGACGAGACGGTGCGGCTCCACATACGTCGATCCAAACCTGATCAATGGGGTAGAGGATCGGTGGTAAAATTGGCTCATTGCCACATTAAGTTAATCTGCCCTGTTAAGGCTATGGCAGCATACTTGAAAATTAGGGGTTCAAACCCAGGTTATCTTTTTGTTCATAGTGATGGCTCCCCTTTGACGAAGTACCAGTTCTGGAAGCTAACAGATCTGGCACTTCAAAAGGAGGGAGTGCAAGGTCTTAGATTCGGCACGCATTCCTTCAGAATTGGTGCGGCCTCCATGGCAGCAGCCCTTGGCTACCGCCCAGATGATATCAGACAGTTAGGACGATGGGCTTCATCCTCTTATCATAGGTACGTTAGGGCACTTCCTAACGTCTAGGCAGGGGCCTATTGTGCTTGTGTATTACAGGTACCACAGTGGTGGCCAGGAGAAGACACATCGTGATGGTGGGCCACAGTTATGTTTTTTGGGCAGCGCAATACGCTGCCGCATCCCCATGGGGGAGCAACCTTGACCTTGATGCGCGGGCCCATATTGAATGGAGAGGGCGCCGCGGCATGCTGTGGGATCAGCTTTGTCGTGCGGCTGCCTTTGGGCACCACCTACCAGACGTGTTGGTCATACACATGGGCGGCAATGATTTGACATGGCACACTGGAAAGGCCCTGATCATCGATGTGATTCGTGACCTCACTTGGTTGAGGGTCACATATCCTGGCATGCACATCGTTTGGTTGACAATCATCCCTCAGCTGTCTTGGAGTGATGCGGGAAATTTTTTACCCATAAACACTGCCCGACGGAGTGAACAGGGAAATCTGCAGAGCAGCTTGCAGAGGCCTAGGATCGGTGATTGGTCACCAGAGGATCCGCTTGGACAGGCCCGAATTTTTCCGGTCAGATGGTGTATATCTTTCCGAACAAGGTTTGGATGTCTTCCTGGAAGACATCAAGGGAGGCCTGCTTTTGGAGCTGGAACAGCTCGATGGCGGGCATGGGACTTAGCATGGCTAGTCCCAATGCTGTGGCGGTTAGTGCAGATTAAACAGGTATTTGGGGGAGTCACATAGTAATAGCAGGTAATTATAGCTCATCTGAACTCCCAGCACTGCGGATCGTGCGATTACAGTGCTTGGGGGGAAAGATGTGCTGGGGACACACCCGGACCAACAGTCAGCATGGAGAGACTGGCTTGAGGTCCGGGGTGGTCAAATTCGGGCCAGCAGAGTTTCCCACTATCTTCAGGACTGGGAGAACTGGGGCCAGGGACTAGCACATTGGTTGTTCAGAAGGGTCCGTTTAGACCTATGTTTGAAACCTGAATCCGCACTATGGCAGGAACCCCCTTTGCCAAATGATTGGCAACAATGATTATATTCAATAAAGTGTGGCCCGTGTTTAATCCATATTTCTGGTGTCGCATGTTTATTCCGGGGTAAGCGGGTGTAGCGGTTACCCCAGTCGTCACCTGTCCGTCTCAGTGGAACCTTGGCAGGAGAGCCAATGAGGAAGACGGAAGGCGGAGTCAGGAAAGAAGGAGGGGTACAAAAGGAGGAGTTCAGTTCAGAGAGAGGTTTGAGAAAAAGAGTGATTGAGATCAGAGGTTTGAGAAGGGGATTGATTGAGATAGATGAGAGAACAGAGATTGGGAAATAGATTGAATTAATAGAAGGAATTAAATAAACCCAAGTTAATATAAGTGAGTTACTTCCTGTGATTGACACTGTTATTTCCAACCAATCATTAACCCTACCCTGATCAATAAACTGAATGTGTTTAATAACTTGTGTGTCCCGGAATTGATTGATGTTTAATCCAAAAACATCTGGTGGCAGCATGAGAAGGAAGAAGCAGCTTGGGTCTTTGTGAGGGCCAAGACTAAAATTAAAGCCTCAAAGACGGAGCCGCGACAAAGTGGTGGCAGCGGTAACGGGATCCGAAGTGAATCCCCACAAGTGGTGGCAGCGGTAACGGGATCCGAAGTGAATCCCCACAAGTGGTGACCAGCGGCGGGAACCGAATATAATCCAGTGACGCCAAATAAACAAAAGGTCCAGAGTTGAAAAAGTCTTTATTAGTCAGGGTGATCTGACGTGAACGGAGTGGGTAACTTTCCAGAGCTTTTCAAGGGGAAAGGCTTAGTGGAGAGGCTCCTGAGCGCAGATCGGGGACTAAGATAGGGACAACTCTGAGGGGACCATTTCTGGCAATAGTTTGCCTCAAGCTGAAGAAGGATCAGTGGGCTAGCTGTCCAGAGGCTCCAGGTGGAGAGCACTGAAGGGACAAAGCGAAGGCAGGGTCAGAATAAGCTGAGGAACCTTTAAGCCATAAAAGCTGGGACACTTGAAAACAAATATTTAAGGTTACTGTTGGTGGCTAGAGGCAGCAGATAATTTGTCTCAAACCAAGGAACTGGCACTGGCTGGGTGCCAGAGAGAAAAACAAAGTAACGCATAACGCAGGCTGGTAGCAGCAAGGGAAGCTACAGTTTTACAGATAAGCTCTGACTCAAAGGGAAAAAAAAAGTGCTCTTTTAAAACTGAGGTTTGTCTTTTGAAACAAGACAATAAATAAATAAACATGCCTTCCACACAAGGGAAAAAGGCGGCAGAGTTGCCTCCTGAGGTTTCAGATGCCTCAGATCAGGAGGGGGAAGAAATTCAAGGAGGAATTACCTCAGAGGGGGAAATGGAGACCTCGAGGGGGAAAAGACTCCTAGAATTTCAAGAATTCCAAAAATGGAAATTACAAATGGAATTGAAATTGAAAACATTAGTGATCGAAGATAAGCAGGAGACCAGTCAAATGTCCTGTGAGCTGAGAAAAAAACAAATAGAGTTGGAAAAATGGAAATCGGAAAAGATATCCCAGTTTAGACAGATGGAGCTATACCTTAAGGAGAAATGGAAAATAGGGGCAGGGGCTGAGAAAAAAGCTTTACAGCTCAAAGCTGAGGCGGAAAAGTTTAATGATTCTGAAAGAAATATTAAGCCCAAAATTGTTCAGGAACCAGGAGAAGTCGCTGATTTTATTTCCCACACTCGAAACCCAAGTTTTTCTGAGGTAAAAGTGGAAAGGAAAAACTGGGATGACAGTAAAAAGGAGCCCCACGGTTACGTCAAGAACCTGCAGGCAAGTGGCGGCCATTTTGTAGGCAAGCCCTCAGAACATAACCAAATCAGAAACAAGAATTGGGAAGAAAAGGGGGGGAAAGCCCCTAGTTATGATCAAAAGAACTTTAAAACGTGCTTTGGTTGTGGGGAGAAGGGACACTTCTTAGCCCATTGTAAT
The DNA here is from genome assembly GCA_037013535.1 of Intellagama lesueurii. Lineage (NCBI taxonomy): Eukaryota > Metazoa > Chordata > Lepidosauria > Squamata > Agamidae > Intellagama > Intellagama lesueurii. The sequence continues at coordinate 92,621,285 of JBAJHW010000003.1, read as the reverse complement.
AAGAACAGAGAGTTTGGGCCACAAAAAGGAAATTTGCCTAAGCCTAAAGCTGTATACTGCGTACAGCAGAACAAAGTTACCACCGGGACTGTGGAACTGGGCGCCATGGCAACCCAAGCTAATCTTACTACCCAAGCTGAGAGCAGAGCACCAGATCAAATTCCTACTCCATGTTTGATTGGGTTAGATCTATCTGAGCATGTAAAGAGTGTTTTAATCACTACTCGCTCCCAGATAGAAAAAAGAGAAAAACCTGCAGAAAATTGTGAGATCCCTAATGGAACTATAGGAGGAGATGAAGACAATAAAACATCTGAGGTGATAGCTATAAGAAATCCTCAGGAAAATGCTTTTAAACAAGAGCAAAGACAGGATTCTAAGCTACAACAATGCTTTGAGTCAGCCAGAGAAGGAACACTAACCCCGGAAAGCCCTGAAGAGTTCTGTATGGAGAAAGACTGGTTATACAGAAAGGTCTTAATTAATCCTCAGAGGGGAGGGGAAAATGTTCAACAACAACTGGTGATCCCTTTTAAATACAGGGAAAGGATTATGGAGAAAGGACATAATGCTCATTTAGGAATCACACACACAAAGCAGAGAATCGCTCAGAATTTCTACTGGCCAGGAATGGAGAAGCTGCAGGCTGGCAAAAGACACATGTCCATCATATACCGTGAGTGTCTGGCGATTGTATGGTCTTTGCGGAAGCTCGGACCGTACATATGGGGAAGACATTTTGTTCCATGCACAGACCATTCCCCATGGCTGTGGTTGCGGACTGTCAGAACAATAAGAAGTTGATGAGGTGGGCCATACCCCTACAAGACTGTGACTTTGTGGATCCAGAGTCTAAGGGACTCAAACTGTGGTAGCCAAGGACGCCTTATCAAGAAGACCAGAAGAATGACTGACAGAAACAAAGAAAATGTAACTTTTAATGGTATTAAAATTGTTCTAAATAAATATTCTAAGTGTATAGGTATATGAAATAAAATAAAATGCAATTTATAGATGAACTAATGATAGGTAAGGATAAAAGTGACTGAAGTGGTTTGTATGTAATAAAAATGTTGATTAAGTTTAAATGCAATTGGAGATGCAAAGGTTATCTAAATGTTTAAATGCAAAAAGTAAAAAGTTTATATGCATAAAGTAATAAGATGAGATGCATAAAGTAATAAGATTAAAATGTAATATGTTAATTTATGTTTGATGATAACATGCCTTTAAGCTCTGCGTTGTTCCTAGGGCTAACCACTGTAGGTTTCACCCCAGGAAACAACTTTTTAAGGAGGGAGGTATGTAGCGGTTACCCCAGTCGTCACCTGTCCGTCTCAGTGGAACCTTGGCAGGAGAGCCAATGAAGAAGACGGAAGGCGGAGTCAGGAAAGAAGGAGGGGTACAAAAGGAGGAGTTCAGTTCAGAGAGAGGTTTGAGAAAAAGAGTGATTGAGATCAGAGGTTTGAGAAGGGGATTGATTGAGATAGATGAGAGAACAGAGATTGGGAAATAGATTGAATTAATAGAAGGAATTAAATAAACCCAAGTTAATATAAGTGAGTTACTTCCTGTGATTGACACTGTTATTTCCAACCAATCATTAACCCTACCCTGATCAATAAACTGAATGTGTTTAATAACTTGTGTGTCCCGGAATTGATTGATGTTTAATCCAAAAACATCTGGTGGCAGCATGAGAAGGAAGAAGCAGCTTGGGTCTTTGTGAGGGCCAAGACTAAAATTAAAGCCTCAAAGACGGAGCCGCGACAAAGTGGTGGCAGCGGTAACGGGATCCGAAGTGAATCCCCACAGCGGGCAATGATCCCCGTTGTTTCGTTGGAGAATAACAATCTTGGGTGCACTATCAGCGGGAGAGTGTTTTACAACCTAAGGTGATTGCTCTTTGCCACTAACTCTTTGCCACTAACTCAATTGGTAAAGTTTCTTGCCTCTGGCATCTGAGGTAACCCCACCCTTTCTTCTTTTTCCATTGTTTTGTTGATTGCTCTCTTTTTTCCTCTGACTATCCTCTGAGAAGCAGGCATGGAGGCACTTTCCAAGCCTGGATACTCCATTTTATCCTTTCTTCTTCTGATAGAGGAAGCAACTGTGAGTAAAGATACATTTTCTACTTTAAAATGCTTCTACAGTGACTTCACTTCAAAAAACAAGTTAGTTTTAAGTGCAACCAGAAAGGGTTGGGTGAGACTGGGTTGATGGTTTTTTCTGCCATCTGAAGGAGAAGCCAAAACCTTTTTACCAAAAGCCTCAACATTACTGTCGCACAGATGCAGTTAGTAGTTGTGGTTAAACTGTTCTGAAAGTAGTTAATACCTATCAGCACTATTATGAAAGACAAAAGCTTTAGGCTAGTTGTTCAAGTTCTAAGCTGAATACACTCCAGCGGATCCTTTATTCAAATGTGATATTACTCTGTAAAGTTGACAGTAAAGTGTGTTAGCAACAGAATGGCCTGGTAGATGTATAGAAGAACAGAACTCGTCCCATTTGTGACTGAATCTAATCATGCATTCAGCCTAATCCTTTTCTTTCATGTTTCAGCTGAAGGGAATCTAATGTTTCTCATTGTTTTCCCTCAAACAGCAGGCGTTGTGTTCACCCATGTGTGTGTGTGTGTTTAATGCTTCAGTTCAGTTGGCTTTGCAAAACAAAGTGGATCGAACATGAGGTGTGTGGGCATTTCCCATGGAGCTTTAAGTGTTTCTCATGTAAACACAGGATGGCCACATGTCCTCTCTGAGGGATGATCACCCTTTATTTGAAAGGCTGCCAGAAGGCAATCCTTCTGATGGTGGAGCTCTCCAATCCAGATCCTGTTCAAATATAATGAACCATAAGGAAGGCAAATGACAATAACAGAATGACAAAACATAACAACATCAGTAAATTATAAAAGTGCAAAACAAAATACCATTTTCTTCAGCAATACAGACTTTGTTTTTTATAATATCTAAGATATAACATATAACATATCCTACACACACACACACACACACACACACACACACACCAATTCACAGCAGATTTTTTATACTGCAATATCCAGAATCTATAGCCAGGACAGTCACTGACCATGCTGGTTTGGGGGGATCCTGGGAGCTGTAGTCCGAAAAAATACCTTTACCGATCTCTGCTTCTTAATAATGCAGATACATCAGCCAGAGTCCTCTTCTTGATTTATGTTTGAGTAAGAGAAACTTTTGCAAGTCTAGGTAGCATTTGGCTGTTCATTAATGAGGTCCCAGATGCACTCCTGCTTATGCCTCTAGTCAGGCAATTGGGTGCACAGGATCAGACAACCAGTATCTCATTAATGAGGAGCAATTTGCCACCAAGATGTATGTTAGTTCCTTTTACATAAGCAGCCTTCCTGGGGGAGTTTGGCTTGGACTCCCTCGGCCTTGCGGGACTGGGCCCTTGCTGCCTCTGGCTGCCCCACCCCCTCCTCAACATCAGCCAACATCAGCCACCTGGCTCGGGGGGAGAAGGGGCTTTAGAAGGGGTTTTTATTGTGATTATCAATTGCCATCAGGTTACGTACATAGAGACCCACAGTGGATCTAAGGGAACAGGAAGGGGGGAGGGCATTGGAGGGGGCAGCCTTTGAAGTGGTGCTGGGTAGGGGAAGGAATGGCGGTGGGGGTAGAATACGCCCACGTAGGAGAAGAGAGGTTAGATATCTTACATCTATCCCCTCTTCTAATCCTACCCCCAACCAGATGGTATCAGGTGACCATATCAGCAAACCCTCGAGCCACACGGTGCTGTTGATGAATGTCAGGTCAGTACAAAATAAGACTGCCCTTATCCATGATGTAATTCTGGATGAGGGTGCTGACCTGGCGTGCATTACTGAGACCTGGGTGGGAGAGGAAGGTGATGTTCCCCTCTCCCAGCTGTGTCCGCCTGGGTACTCAGTCCAGCACCAATGTCGCTCGGAGGGTCGGGGAGGGGGAGTTGCTATAGTCTATCGGAGTTCTATCTCTTTGACCAGGCTTCCTATCCCTTTGAGAGGAGGTCTTGAGGGCCTGTATTGTGTGTTGGGCTTACGAGACAGATTGGGGATTCTGTTGGTGTACCGCCCACCCTGCTGCATACCAACAGTCTCCCTGTCTGAGCTGACGGAGGTAGTCTCGGACCTGGTGTTGAGGACTCCCAGGCTGTTGGTGCTGGGGGACCTCAACATCCATGCCGAGGCTGCCTTGACTGGGGCGGCTCAAGACTTCATGGCCGCCATGACAACCATGGGGCTGTCTCAATGTGTCATCAGCCCGACACATGAGAAGGGCCATACCTTGGACCTGGTTTTCTCAACGGGACTGGAAAACGGTGGTCTGGATGTGGAGGGGCTGGTTGTGACCCCATTGTCATGGTCAGACCGCTTCCTGGTCAAGTTTAGTCTATTAGCTTCTTCTTCCCTCTGCAAGGGTGGGGGATCTATTAAGATGATCCGCCCTCGGAGACTAATGGATCCGGATGGTTTCCTGAATGCTCTGGGGGATTACCCGTCTGATATGGTCGGCGCTCCTGTCGAAGCTCAGGTCATACTATGGAATAGGGAGATGACCCGGGCGGTTGACATGATTGCGCCTAAGCGCCTTCTCCCTGCACGCAGAGCCTAGACAGCTCCTTGGTATACATCTGAACTGCGGGCGATGAAGCGAGAGGGGAGACGGCTGGAGCGCAGGTGGAGGAAATCCCGCTGGGAGTCCGATCGAACACGACTTAGAGCCCATTATCGGGCCTATTTCGTGGCAATACGGCTGGCGAAACGGCAATATTTCTCCAGCCGTATTGCTTCCTCAGAATGTCGTCCAGCAGAGCTGTTTCGGGTGGTCCGGGATCTTCTTCAACCGGGAAATCCGGTGGAGGTCCCGGACTGCTCATCAGCTCGCTGTGATGAGTTTGCCATTTATTTGGAGGGAAAAATTGCTCAGATTCACAGTGGGTTGGACTCCACTGTTACTGCAGAATCAGAGGATGTGTCCAGTGTGCCGTGCTTAGGTCAAGTATTGATGGATGAGTTTCAATTGTTGAGACCTGAGGATGTGGACAGGGTGCTTGGATCTGTCCGTTCTACCACCACCCCGCTCAACCCTTGCCCATCTTGGCTAATTGGAAGATCTGCCAGGGGGGTTCACACCTGGGTCCAGGAGGCTGTGAACACCTCTTTGAGAGAGGGAGTGGTCCCTACCACCTTGAAAGAGGCGGTAATTCAGCCACTCCTAAAAAAGCCTAACCTGGACCCAAGGCTGGTGGTTAACTACCGACCAGTGGCAAACCTCCCTTATTTGGGCAAAGTGTTGGAGCGGGTTGTGGCCGGGCAACTCCAGGCGCTGCTGGATGAAACGGATTTTCTGGATCCATTTCAATCGGGTTTCAGGCCGGGTTTTGGTAGGGAGACTGCCTTGGTCGCCCTGTACGATGACCTTTGCCGGGAGAGAGACAGGGGGAGTGTGACCCTGTTGATACTCCTGGACCTCTCAGCGGCTTTCGACACCATCGACCATGGTGTCCTTCTGGATAGGCTGGCTGGGTTGGGAGTTGGGGGCACCACTTTACGGTGGTTCCACTCCTTCCTGGCTGACCGTGTCCAGAGGGTGGTGCTGGGGGACAGTTGCTCTGTCCCATGGTGTCATGGAGTTCCTCAGGGCTCGATACTGTCCCCCATGCTGTTTAACATCTACATGGAACCGCTGGGAGAGGTCATCAGGAGGTTTGGGCTGAGGAGTCAGCAATATGCTGACGACACTCAGCTCTACCTCTCGTTTTCCACCAATCCAGGTGAGGCGATTTCTGTGCTGAACTCGTGTTTGGACCTGATAATGGACTGGATGAGGGTTAATAAATTGAAACTCAATCCAGACAAGACGGAAGTGCTGTTAGTGGGTGCTTCACCGGACAGGCTGGGGGGGCCATTTCCATGCCCTGAATGGGGTTACACTCCCCCTAAGGGACAGGGTCCACAGCCTGGGGGTGCTCCTGGACCCCAGTCTAACTCTGGAAGCCCAGGTGGACTCAGTGGCCAGGGGCGCCTTCCTTCAGCTGCGGAAATTATACCAGCTACGGCCCTACCTGGACGAGTGGAGTCTCATGACAGTTACACATGCACTGGTAACATCTCGTATAGATTACTGCAATGCGCTCTATGTGGGGCTGCCTTTGAAGATGGTCCGGCAACTGCAACTGGTCCAGAATTGAGCTGCGTGGCTGGTGAGTGGTGGGGCCGCTAGGGGACACATCAAGCCGATTCTGTTTAAATTACATTGGCTACCAGTTGCTGCCCGGGCCTAATTCAAAGTGCTTGTTTTGACATATAAAGCCCTGAACGGCTTGGGCCCTGGATACCTGAACGACCGCCTCCTTCCATATGAACCTACCCGGCAGTTAAGATCTAGCCAGGGGACCCTTTTGAAAGAGCCGTCCCTCAAGGAGGTAAGAGGGATGGCTTGTAGACAAAGGGCCTTTTCGGCAGCTGCCCCCAGACTATGGAACGCCATCGCAACTGAGATTTGTCTGGCACCGACGCTGATGACATTTCGGCGCCAGGTCAAAACCTTTCTGTTCCAGAAGGCTTTTAATTGAAATAACATCAACTGTGGGTCCTGATGGCAATTTTTAGAGTATATATTTTAATTGTTTTATCTGTTTTACTGTATTTTAATTGTTGTAAGCCGCCCAGAGACCTTTGGGTAGTGTGGGCGGCATATAAGTTAAATAAATAAATAATAAATAAATAAATAAATGGACAATTAGATTCTGATCACCAACTGCCTGATACATATATCAGTAAGCAGTTCAAAGGGACAAACCAAGACTAATACATGTATAATCAACCCTTCGCAGAGATAGTATTGCCATAACCAACCGTGTTTTAAGTAAACAGAAACAGAGTGTAGGTTTAGTTTATCCTCTATATCTGCTATTTAGAGGTATAGACCTATATGTTAGTCTTAAAGGTGACACAATATTTTTGTGGTTTTTTGCTGCTGTTTAAGAACAGAGGGATTTTGTCATTACTTGGAGTCTTTCATTAAACAAACCTCCAAGAGTCTTTCTAGCTCCATATTAATAAAGTCCCCTTAGCTAATAAAGTCACCATATCCTGTGGCAGTGAGTTCCATAAGCTGCAATCTAAATCACCTGGATCAAGCTGCTTGCTTAAATTGATTCATATGGAAATCAGAGTCAAATAGTTGATTTATCCAATAAACTAGTAATTTCTAGACTGCATCCATCTGTTATGTTAAAAAGGATCTTTCTTGTCTGAAAAACTAAGGAAAAATGTATTCCCTCCCCATCAGTGTGCTATCCAAGCTTTATGTGAGACAAGAATGAGCATCATTATCATTTTGAAGCTGATTGTAAGTTTGCCATATCTACGAACAGATTTGTATCACAACACCTTGTCCTTGTCGTAGTCACACATTTGTCCCTTTTGTCCCTATTGTTGTCATAACAATTATGATTCCTCCCTCCTATGGATAATGAGATCCCTTTCGGCAACAATGCCCCTCTGTACTCGGTTGTCATTTATTCCTTCAAAATATTATGTCTATGTATGGCATGGAACATAACTGTCAGTAATTAGACTGTTTATAGACATCAGTAATAATAACCAGGCAATTAGCGCTTAATGATGCTAATTGAGTTCCTTGGTTAATAATGTTTTGGATGCTTTGCCAGATCTCAATACTGAGCATGCCAATAAAAAATGCACTGCAGTTCCATTCTTCATATTTTTGCTAAATATACTGAAGGCCCCACAACACAACATTGAGCTACTCAGCTTTATTATAGCTGCATGGGAGTGTAGCAATAGATATTGGGCTGCAGAGCAAATCAACATTCTACAAGGCAGTTCTAAAAATGGGGGCAGCCAAAACTTCTCTCTCTCTCTCTCTTTGAAACTGGGCTTTGGATCAGCACTGAATTAGGCACAGGTGTAGCAGACAGTCTGCTCTTGGTCTGTGCCACATTTGGGGAAGTTTGGGCAATGGGTTGTCAAGTTACGGTTTTAAAGATCTTTCAAAAGGGAAAGATAAACATTTTGTTGTAACAAAGTTGTTCTTGGACTGCAACTCCCAGAAACCCCAGCCAGAAACAGCTGCTGGCAGTTGCTGTCCAAGAACATCTGGATTACCCAAGGTTGGGAACCACTGCTGTAAACCATCTTGACTGCTGATATGGGTGTCATCAACATTCAGGTTATGGTTTGCTCTTTGCTATATAAAATTCGGCATCTAAAACACATAACTTGTAACATAGTAATTCTGGAACATATTCCAGGTGAACCTTCTAGCAGTAGATGACAAATCTTAGAAACAGCCAATGAAATCTGTTATCCTAATAACTTCAAGAACAAATTGAACTTGCTAAAGAGAGAGAATTCTTTGTACCTGTGTCTGCAAATGACTGGGTTCAAGATCCAGCCACTTTATTCATACAGCCCTGGCATGCTTCCCCAGAGACAAAAGCCTTATTCAGTCATCACTAAACTTACAATGGATAAAGCAGGAGCTCTAGTCCTGTTGCCTCTGTTTCTGGTTTCACCCATCTCCTACACATAAAGAACAATGAGTGTCAAGAAAATGCCTTCCTTTATCTGCAGGGTGCTCTCCTTGTAAGTCAATACCTGGAAAATTAGCATTGTGACTCTCATGTAGAGCCTCAATGGATAGTGGAAGTGGTCCTCTTCAGAATTTTCAGGAGAACACTTGAGGTAAGCACACTCAATTTAGTAATAATTGAACAGGATGTGCACGGCTTGAGATGCCATGCCTTATCAGGGGGAGTCCTCCTCAAAGGACGAAAACCAGGATGACATGATTTAGCTGAAAAGAGCATGGGTAGAGGACAGATTGAAGGTTCCAGCTGGCTGTTCTTTCCCTAGGGGGCAGAACCTGACCACTCCAGAGAAGACCCATCTTCACCAGATTACAGGGGAGGCAATGAAGAGGAAAAACCTTCCCATGAGCTCAAAAGAATGTCGACGTCTTAAAGTGGAGAGAAATGAAGTGTATTTGAAAAGGGATTGCATCAATAACAGACTGGCTGTAGCAAAGAATTGAACAGCTGCAGCTGCGGGACAGACTGGCCCATGTTAGACCCAGATAAATACAGGAAACAAACTTCTAGTAAGTTGCTGAATGAACATCCTTATCTTTCCTGCTTCTTGTTCCTGTTCCCGGTCTTCAACATTCCTTATCTGCCTTGACTGATTTCCTGCTAACCTGACCTGAAGTGTTTATCTTCCCCACTTCTGCCTGTTCCTTCTTTGAATCATCGACTTGGTACATGAGTGATTTACGGACTGACTTTGGCTTTGGACTGTGATTATTCTTTGCTTAATCCTGAAATTCTTGGGATATTTTTTCTATTCACCAACTCCTTGGAATTCCCTTACCAAGTTCCCCTCACCTTTCTGCCCTGCTTCCCTCTATTAACTGCCAACAGATGCCACAGGAACGGCCAATTGTGAGAAGGCCTCAAGGAGGAAGACAGCAGATAGTCTGGGCAGGCAGCCCGGCAAGCTTTCCCAGTGGCACCAGTGCAAACAAGAGGTGTCCAAATTGAGGTCAACAGTCCAAGAATAGTAGCCAAAAGATAACCAGAGGCTAATGACGGGCAAACACAGAAAGATAGGGTTGCCATCTTCCAATTCTCCAAACATGGGCAAGCAGCCTAAATTGCATAAGGTTCCCACAATGTGCTTGTAAGTATGTATTTCCCTTTTTATGTAATCTAAGTGTATTATTTGTTGCACTGTTTCTCTACCAGAATGTTTCAGCCTTGGCATCATTTACATAGCAACCACTGGCCTGAGAGAGCCAGGATAGTATAATGGACTTGGAACAGGGAAACCTCTCTTGCCAGGGGTTATACCACAGAAGGCTGACAATGTCTTTAGTCACAACTATTCTTTGTGACTAAAAAAAAAAAAATTAGATTCCCCCTGAAGGTCCCAAGGCTCCTGGGGAATGCCTTTTATCATGGGGAAGTCATTGAGGGCTGCCGGATGGGGGCAGTTTTTAGTTTCTGAACGTCATTGCTGCTGGGAGAATTTTACCAGCAGCAGCAATTTTCAGAAATTAAAGAGATTCTCTCCTGTCCTGTGATCCCCAATGGTTTCCCCACAATGAAAGGCATCCCACAGGACCCACAGGACCTGGGAGTGAACAAGAGAGTCAGAATTTTTTTTGTTTCCAAAAATTTGCCATGGCTGATGACATCATCATGTTATATGGCATAAATTATGAAACAGGGTTTCAGGAACTTAATTTGTAGGAAACATTGCCTCTGGGAAGTGTCCAGATACTTCAGTGGGTCCAAAATGCAGCAGCCATATTGCTAACTGGGGCTGGTCACAGGGATCACACAACCCCCCTGTTACAGCAGCTCCACTGGCTGCTGCTCTATTTCTGGACTGAATTCAAAGTAATGGTTCTAACCTATAAAGCCCTAAATGACCTGGGTCTAAGCTATCTCAAGAACTATTTCTCCCATTATGAGCCTGCTTGGGTGGTAAGATCATCAGGAGAGGTCTTTCTCTTGGTCCCACCATCTTCAGAGGTGCATTTGGTGAGGACACAGGAGAGAGCCTTCTGTGTTGCTGTTCCCAGACTCTGGAACTCTCTCCCATAGGAGGCCAGGCTGGCCCCATCTTAGCTGTTTTTGTGCAAGCAGGCAAAGACCTTTCTCTTCAGGCAGCTTTGCCTTAGACTGGTGGAAAATAGAATTGGAAAGCCATGGCTCACCTTGTGGCTCCAAGCTAATTCTCAAGGAGACAACTTACTGTTCAAGAACTCTACTCATAAGGAGACTGTCCCCAGAGCTGAGCATGCCTTCTCAGCATGTGTAACCAAGCCTTTGTTTTGTGTTACCTACTATTGCAAAGTGATAGTGGGTACAATTTCCTCAACTTCTGGTGCTCAGTCTTCTCCATCTGAAGATCTTGCACTCCAGAGGGCCCTGAGTCCCCAGGACTTGACAACATTTCCAGGATCATGGATTCCAACTCATTGGTGGGGGGGGGGAATGTTAATCTAATAGGACACGCTTCCAGCTTCAAACGACAACATGACACCTGATAAAAATGCCACATCACTGTTTTAAATGACAAAAATAGGAAATGGTGGTAGTAATTAATTTGAGGAAATACAAACTGTTTGGATCACCATGTAAGAGTTATAGGCAATGCTACAGTGCACCGAAAAAGTTTATATTGCCATTGCTTTGAATTGCTTCTAATTCAGTAATGATGACATGCCTACAGCAGCTTCCATTCTCCATCCTATGTTTCTCACCTGTATTAAGTGAGAAGGACTGCAGGATGGGGCATTGGAAGATGCACTGGTATTGGAATCAAACATGCTCACAGAATGGGAGGAATAGGCTTTTTCACCTACCTGAAAAGCTTTGGTTGTCTCAAAGACTTCAAGAACTTTGGAGCAATATTTTTACAGGTAAAATAGACTTCAGAGGATCCCCAGACTAATTTTTTTTTTAATGCGCAGGGTCAGAAATAGAATTAAGGCTGCAATTTTATTTAATTTTATTTTATTGCACACAGGAGTCCATTCAATCTGTTCTATGGCACTTCTTTCTGAATGGACATGTATGGGATTGCACTGTTGATGTTTTAATGGTTGAAACACTTTAACAATGTTTTAAAAATTAATATATTTTAAGTGGTTCTTTCAGTACATTGTGAATTGTTTTGTGAGCCCAATATTGGCTGAAGGGCAGAATATGAAATTAAACAAGCAAGCTAGCAGGCCAAAAGCATGTTATGCACAGAGAAGAGGGGGCTGTCTTCTTTGGGTGCCCTTAAAAGGCTGCAAGATCCCCCATCATGCTTTTTGTTAATTCCTATTTTAGCTTTGAGAAGATATTCAATTTGGAATTTCTGCCTGAGATGCCTCTTCTGCTTGGTCTGGTTATTCTAAGGAGATGATTTTTTGGTGTGAATATTCATGAGCTAGGGACTTCACAGCTTCCATTTCTTCTGAAGTTCTGGCTGTGCTCCTCTTTTTAATTTTTAGAAGAGAAAATGGCAATAACTTGGCAAAGGCTCAACATTGCCTTGGCAGTGTCATGATCTATTTGTTAATAATTTGCTGCTGCCTAAAATCCAGGACATAAATTGTGCTGCAAGGGACTTGACATTGAGTCTATTCTGGAGATTCTGCATGAACATATTCGGGTCTCTTGCTAAAGCGCAAAAGCCATCATGAATGCTGTCAAAAATTAGAAAAACAAACCCATGCATCCAATGTTATTGTGCAAAACTTGTGGAGGACACTGCCGTTTCCTAGGCCTGAGATGCAAGACAGAACCTGCCAGCTTCCTATCAGGTAAGCCATCTCTCTAACCTACTATAAATATTGAATATGCTAAAAGATACAAGTGTCGCTCTTACATAAAGTGTCAGGAAAGGCCTTGCCACTTTGACATTGGGTCCCTGTTGGCTGCTGCCTCAATCAGGCACTTAAGCAGCGCTGTGTGGTCATTGGAGAAATTGAGAGCAAGTAATGGAGCAAGGCCACAAGACGACTTCATCACAAAATGTTTGACTTTTGCAGTGCCACTGGGTAATTCAACACCAGAACCTATGAATCAGCTGCAACACAATAGCGGTTTCCAACTGCCTGTAGCAGCTATGTTGTTGTTTGTTGTTGTTTTAGCTTACATACTGCCCTATAATGCTAGACCACTCTTTGAGCAGTTTACAACTAGGGATGGGGACGACTCACCATTTTGGCGAGTCATCCTGCTTTGTGAGTCGTCAAAGTTCACGAAACACAAAGCTCCCCCCCCCCATGAACTGACAAAGCACAAATGTATTCATTGATTCGTGGGGGTTTACTAAAAGAAAAAACCTAGCAGGTTAAGGGAATCCAGGCTGCCCTTTGCAAAGATGGCAGCTGCAGCTTCCCTACGCTAAATGAAGCTGCAGCCACCATCTTTGCAAAGGGCAGCCAGTGTCCCTTTCGACAGGCCGTGGCTGTGGAAGCCAGCTGGAGACATCGGCGGCAGCGACTACGTTGGGGGTGCATCGACAGGGGGGCGGCGGGGGCGGGGGCTAAGGTAGGGAGAGAAAGGGGGCGGGGGATAGGCCACGGGGGTGGGTGGCTGTGGGGGTGAGTGGCTGCCTATCGGCTCGCCGATCAGCTGATCGGTGGGCCGGTAGGCAGAATGGGAAACCCATAGGAAGAGAGGGAAGGCTAGCCTTCCCTCTCTTCCTATGGGGGATGAATAAAAATGGGGAAATATTCATCCCTTCGTATTTGTGGGGGTCTCTGTAACCCACAAATATGAAGGGATGAATATTTAATGAATCAGCGATTTCTGGCGAATATCGCGATCCATTTTTTTTATTCGTCCCCATGTCTATTTACAACATAATTATGAAAACAGCAACCATCTGCCACCTGGAGGCCTGTGACTAGTATCAGTAGCACATTTAGAAGGCCTATTTTTGAGTGGCTGGACTGGTGTTAAAACCACTTCACCCACAATCCCCCATTTTTCTCCTCCTCTGGTGTTGCTCATCCTGAGGTTTAAAAGTTAATTGCAGAGTTATTGTAAATTAGCTGGTTGCAAAGATTCTGAGCACAAAAATCTACTCTTCCCTTTATGGTTGCTTTGCTCCCATGAACTTGCTAATGAGCAATCCCTTTTTCAACAGTCATGCTTTTGCCAGGTTGGCATCATTTACCAGCAGCTGCCCTCTTGCTAAAGCATCAGGGTGCCCTGCAGTGCATGGCTGAGCATGCTGAAGTTCCAGCGACAAAGGTTTATACCTCGATACATGGCCTCTGCACGCTTAGGTTATAGAATGAAGCTGGAGTGGCACATTTCATGCAGTTCATTAAATATGCCATTAATTTGTTGTTATTAATTTATATACCTGAACTTCAGCTGAATTTCAATGGCATTCTTGTAATAAACAGTTTCAATGTCACTTCTTACAAATGTCACCGTATCCTTGGCTCTTCCCTCCACTCCCATTGCTGTGGTTTTTCAAAACATAAATTCCTACCTGGCAGATCTCCGAAGGCAGAGGGCAGTGCCTTCTGCTCTCTTCCTGATGGTCTTATGTAGTTTGATCACATGAGTGGAAAGCAATTAATAGAAACAATAGGTTGAGTTGTCTGATTTCTAACATTTTGTTTTGGGTGGGCAGAAGCCAAAACAATCGAAGATTACTTTAGGCGGGGACACAGATGGCACTCATCAAGTGGCATGCATGAGTTGGCCATGTAACCTTACTTAATCCAAATAAGGTCCAGTTCACATAACCCTAAAAAGAGGCTGAAGATGTGGTTTGAGGTTATCTAGAGCAAATGAGATCAGTCCCTCTCATGCCCTTCAGTTTGTGTCCATGTCCTGTCTCTCCACAAGCTTTCTTGTCAGACAATCCTCATTTTTACAACCAGTTTATTGTTTTTCTGACTGTGTATTTTGCTGCATTATAAATATTGTTTTGTTCTATAATACGTCTTATAAAATCCAGTCATTATGAAATCCTAGAAGATATTATCCTGATCAATACCTGTGAGAGGAAATGAGTGATCCTCTAGATTTCACTATTCTGGATGGTGTGACTAGTGATTGAAAATGTTACATTTTTGCACTTAACAATGGCCAGAATCCTACAAAGAACATAGCCAAGGCCACATAATTTGGATGTTGTGATGCAGTTCTTAGCCATCCATATATTTCAAAATACACATTTTGAAGTAAAATGCTGGGTGGCTGATCTGAATATTCTGCCAATGGAAAGTTCAGGGGTTTCATTGAGTGAACTGGACTCAGGAGGCAAACTCTTCCCTACGGACCAGAAGTGGGGGGCAACATGGGAAGAGACAACTTTTGATTGTGGGACCTTTTGGGGGATTATTACATTTCTTTCATTTATACAGGGACTTATTACTGCTTGTAGCTGCCAGATGCCTGTTTGTTTGTTTTTCTTAAACTCTTTAAAATAGCACTGCAATGATGTAACATGGTTCCCAGTAAGTTTGTATGGTAAGGTGGGGAGCCTCTCTCTCTCTCTCTCTCTCTCTCTCTCTCTCTCTCTCTCTCTCTCTCTCTCTCTCTCTCTCCTCTCCCTCTCCCTCTCCAGATGTTGTTGGGTTATGTATTCTGTCACTCTCAGCCAGCATGATGGAGGATGGGAGCGAAACTCTAAAGAAACTACTTCCTCAGTAGAAATTCAACTTTGAGATTCACTGCCAACAGATAGGGCGAGAGCTGCCAACTTCAGTTGGCTATATATTTCTTCTAGTATCAAGAACGGTACACCTCTTTATATCAGTTGCGGGGGGACACAAGAAACAGAGCACAGTTGCATCCTGTGCTGCTAGCAGGCTTGCTCCTCTTAAGCAACTCAGTGAACAGAGTGTTGGAGTAAACAGGCATTTGATTTTATCCACAGGGCTTTTTTTGGGATGCTGTTAACATTTGGAGGACCTACGTACCTGGACTATTGCAAAGATGAAATTGGGAAAGAGAGAGGAAGTCAGCATCAAAACGTAATAGATTTTTTAAAAATTCAGTAGGCAGCCAATCATTTAAATCTGAACACCCAAAGTGTTTCTTTGAATCATGTTTGTATCATGTAACATCTGGGAGTTGTAGTCTAGAAACACAAATATGTTTCATCCCAAAATCTCAGGGAGGGCATCCGCTTGACCTGTTAATGAGCCACCATTGGTTTGTGCTCTGTGTAGTGTAGATCACACAAGGAGTCACAGGTAGCCTTTCAGTAGGAATAGGAAGACTCTGCTCTCTAGATGATTTGCTTTTCACTTCTTATCAACCCACCTAACATAGCCAGTGGTAAAACATTGTGGGAATCATGGTCCAAAACATCTGGAGAACCAGGGTTCCAATCTCCACCTTGTCAGGCCAATCAAACAGTATATTTGCTCCAGTTGTTATGCTGGCAGAACTATACTCAGCAGAATTTTCCCATCAATGTTATGGTTGCAAAGCCCAAAATGTCAGCTTTTGGATTGAATGTCCCCTTCCATTGCCTCCTTGTGTGGACTCTGCAGAGTGAGAGGTGAGAGAGAATGTGGCACATGGAGGAGAAGATGGAACCTAGTGTTTATTGCAATAGGAGCAGGAAAGAGACATGGAAATAAATATTATAACCACAGAAATTAGAAGTGTGGATCTTTGTGTTTTTAGACTACAACTCCCGGATTTCCTAAGTGGCATGGCTGAGGAATCCTGAGTGTTATAATCCAAAAATGCAAGGCAGCAGTAATTCAACCATTTGACGAACTTTGGTTAACTTCTAGCAGCTGTTAGGGTCTCTTTTATTTTTCTTACTTTAAAGAGCAGAAATGTAAACTGATTTGAAATGCCAGGTTTATCTTATGATATTACACTGATCTCTGATGCAGTTATACACACTGTTCCACCCTGCTGCCTGTCTTGTGGGATGCCTCATTCCCCTTCCTCCCAGCCTTCTGTAAAAGCCTGGTTCCTCTCACCAAGATTCCACATGTAATCTTCTCACAGCATATCAGGGATTTGGTTGATGTTCTTTTCATTGCATTAATTCACTTTGAAAAGGATGTTCAGAGAAGCATGAAAGCTCAACTTGCTCAAAACAGACACAAAATATTTATTTGCTGTGGCGTAAAATTGTTGTAATACCCCTCAGTAGATATTTTATACATAACTATTTCTACTGAGAGCCTGATAAGAAGGCAAGAAGGGAAGAATAAAGCAAAAAAGCAAAGGGAAAATTAATACAGGATCATAGAAAACTTCCTTATCCTGAGTCAGACCACTTGTTTATTTAGTATAGTGTTGTATACACTGACTACACTGAGCAGGGGGTTGGACTCGATGGCCTTATAGGCCCCTTCCAATCTTTATTCTATGATTCTGATCCCATGAATAGATACAAATAAACTAACATAATCCAGCAATTTCAACTGAACAGGAAATATAGTAATGCCTAATACAAATACTGTAGACAACATATATTAAAGATAAGGCCACAAAGAAAACAAATTTCACAAAAGGCAACATGGGGGGGGGGGTGTCTCTCCATTTAGTCCATACACTTTAGGAAGCAGTCCCATTTCTCTCTTACAGCGGCCTTCCTTCCAGCTGTCCTCTGGGTCTTCCATTTCTTGGCTGGAGACCTAAATGTTATCAGTCCTCCATCAAGTACCACATTTACTTACAATCATACTACTCATTCTCTCTCAAAGACAGAGGGTCAAGCGGGCAAGCCAGATGGAGAACACAGCCCTTTGAGGTCAAAATCTTCACCCTTCCAGCACTTTCTCTGGCCAGCAGTTTTATCAGGCTTACAGCAGGTAGGGCAGAGCATGTGTATTTATTATTTTTATGTATTTATTTAAAATATTTCTATCCTGCCTTTCTCCTTAAAAGGTTTAAGTTTTAGTTTGGCGCTTTGTCAGACCATCCACCCCCACCCCCATGGCACTCCGACAAGAGTAAAGAGTGAGAATGAACATGGTTTTGCACAAAATAAGCAATTTTACAAATTAAACAACTTTGTTTAATTCTTGCATGATAGTGAAAAGACCAGTACTCTTTTCCCAAAATGCTAGCTCTTTTGTGTGAAGTGCTGCATTTTTGCACAAAACATACTTCCACACATTTTTCACAGTAGGTCCTGAAATGTAACCAACGAACCAACCAAACAACCAACCAATAGCACAAAAATCTCTGTAATCTCGCTCAGGAAAAGAAAACTTCAGAATTTTTCCTCGCCACCTGCAGGAATGAACTAAACAAAGGTTTACAACCTTACTCTCAAGGATCTTTCAATCCTCTTTTGGATAAAATAATTTTTGGAAGCCAACAGTGTTAGAAAAGACTTTGAGAAAACACGCGGTCAACAGCTTCTGGCAAGAGGAAATAAAACATATAAAATGTTCAGTTGTTTTATTTGCTCCGGTGAAATATCTAGTGAATTATATCATCCACATCCATGATTCTCACCTGGAATACCTAGAGTTGCAGGAACAAGGCAATAGTTTCTTCTCAGAGTATAAATAATGTATTGCTACAGTGTATCATTTATACTGAGAAGAGAATGTGTGTGGTGCAGATAGAGATGGCTGAATCTGTCTATGTCTGATTCATGTCAGTTTCACATTTTTGAATCAAAAATCTGTTCCTACATGAAAGTACAATATGAGCATGAAAGTGTGCATTCATTTTTATGCATTTTTCGTTGGAATGTAGCAACCTTTAAGAGGTTTTCGCTGGGAGGGAGCTTTCAGGACTGGGATAACTGTCAGTCAGTCCAGCAGCAACCAATTGTTCCCTCTCTGCCTCAGATTTTGAAGAGAGACATGCCTCTCCACTTGAGAGTTCTTTTCCCACTCTTTTAGAGTTTGTGGTCAGAGTTCTGTGAGCCATTTAGTGAGTTAGTCGTGAAGCTAGTTAATCAATTAAGCTCTGTTCATGTAACCAGTAATTATTTTTCAGCAGAATGCTGTTTGTTTTTTATCGGCTCAGAACTGTCAGTAAATGGAACCTTTTATTCTTTCTCTTACCAGTGTCTCTGAGAGAGTTATTGAAATAGTAAGTGGCATTTGAGGAGAACAAAGCAATAAGTGGTGGCCTACTAAGGGGAGACTTGGAGCTAATTCTGCTCTGTAGATCCCTGAACACTATCTGCTACATAGAGTTTTTTTAAGTCTATGATTTGACAATCTGCCAAGATTTTCCACAGTACATGCATTTTTCTGTGCATTTTTGAGTTGACAACTGCAACATGCAAAAATGCAGAGAAGTATGCAATCCAAAGGACAATGGTGTCTGTACAGGAATATTAGTCCATGGTTGATTAACTTGGTGTGCTCAGACCTGCAGAGTATTTTTCATCCTTGCAGGAACCAGAATTAAAGTTGCTAGGATGCAACCTGGCTAGCCTCCTGTACCTTTAAAGTGACACATGAATCACCTGTCTGAGCAGTTGCTATACCTTCTTCCACTCATTCTGCCTCCATATGCCACCTGCTAACTTCTTTGCTCTTTTGTCTACCATATGAGAAAGGATATAGACCATAATGAGCAGGAAGGGGCAGATTATTGGTAGACTCAAGAATAAATTTGGGAAATGGACTGAAAATGATTGTTATTTTGCCTCTAAGGCACTGACAGATTTCAATGTAGTGTAAAGTATAATGAAAATATAGCTTTACCTTATGTGGAAATACAAGAATTATCATTGGTTCATTTAACCCCACATTGTAAATTCTGTCTGGCAGCAGCTTTCTACAGTTTCAGACAGGATTGTCCCCTAGCTGCTTAGCAGCCAAAATCAGGCCACAGTATTATGTTCATGATGATAGCAGTGGTATACATGGAAGAACAGAAGATACCTCTATATGGATTCCATGTTGAGAGGTGTTTCTTATTTCTTCTTCTTCTTCTTCTTCTTCTTCTTCTTCTTCTTCTTCTTCTTCTTCTTCTTCTTCTTCTCTCTCACTCTCTTTCTCACTCACTCACTCCCCCCCCCACTCTCTCTCTCTGAGTCACTGCATCAAAGCTTCTTCCTCCCACATATTTTGAATCATTATATTGTGCTCTTCCCCGTCTCTCTCCTTGGATAACCCTGCCGAGGTCTTTCATTACATCTTGCTCTCTTCTAAACCAAACAAGGAAAGAAATAGAGCAAGGGTCCCTATTAAGTGTCATTATTTCCACAATCAACACTGGCATCAAATAGTTGCTATCAATGCATTTGTTGGCTTCCACTTATTTATTCAAGCATCAAAAAGTTATCAAGATCTCATCACTATGTCACTGGTTTCTACAAATACAATCATACCAAAAATAGATAAAAGGAGAAATGGACTGCTATACAGACATTTCCAACTTGTTATTGTCTAATTAATGTAAGCTTGCCTAGCATGATGGTTATCCCATTGATTTTAGACTGAAGTGAACACTTAGGAGATGTATTTATGCATGCATGTATTCTGTTCTGCATGGAGCTCCATGCAGGGGATTTAAGGGATCTAATACATGGAGAATTAATCATATTCTATATGATAGCTCACATAATTAGTGTACATCAGATATCCTTATGGACTAATATGAGCACCCATACATTTATCAGTCTGAGTATTGATAAACTGCTGAATTCATGGACATTTATATGAGTCCACCATTATTGAACTAATGGGACAGCCCTATAATTAAGCAGACTAAGGCAATTGCTCTAAGATATTCTAGGCCAGTCTTGTAAACTTGCAGTTTAATAAACTACTAGTTTATCCAAGTGAACACCAAGTATTAAAAAAGGAGAAGGATAGATGTGCAGTTGATAATTCCTTTTATTCTAGCTGGATTGTGAAAGAAGAATCCTGTTGAGATGCCCCATTAGATTCAGAAAGACTAGGTGATGAGATTCCTTGACCTGAGTTTAAATTTAATTACGTGGTCAAACTAAAAGATGTAGGAGACACAGAAGAGTCAAATGTGTCATCTTCTCTTCAAGGCAATTTGAAGAAGAAGAAAAACCCTCATAAACTTTTATTGAGCACCTTTCCACTGAGCATCTCTAGACCAGATACTGAGACCTTGCACACTGTATAAATTGTAGTTATATATCACAAACAAGGTACACTTTCAGCCTTTGGATACATTCCAAAAGAATTCCTACCCTCTGACTGAAGAAATATTTTCTGTCTGAGAAAAGAAGCATCGGCTCAAACCCAGTAGTTGAGATCTTCAGATACATTTACCTGAGAAAGTTCCGTGGATGGGAAGTTGTATGTCCCCTCTTGCCTTTTCAGGCACTTGCAGAGCTCTGGAGAGTCAGAGACCCTTATGAAGAATGTGTGGTGGAGTATTGCAAGATGCTTGGAAACAGGAATTGCAGATCCCACTATACAAGGATGGAGAGTTTCCTGCCCTTTCCACCAAAGGACCACCAACACACCATCTCAAATTGTTCAAGAAAACACTCTAACCCCACCCCACCCCATAGAGGCCTTCTGAGAGATGACTGCAGGATGGAGAAAGAGATGGGAAATGTTCCTTTTCAGGTTAACATATCTTGGAATCCAACCCAACACATTTTTACAGTGCAAGTTCTGAAGAAATATGTTCAGTTTCTTAGCTTTTCCCTGTGAAGACAGCTTTTGTAATTATAACTGAAAAGCTTATTGCCCCCTCTTAGTGATAATTGGACATCTCTACTGCTGCTTTGTTCTTTGCACACTGTTGGGGGCCCTCCGCTACATTTTTGTTGATTCCCATCACCATGCTCAATAAAGGAATGAAAATGTTTATTGGTTCTCTAGCCTAACACTGTGCAGTAGTATAATTTGAGGCAGGAAAGCAATAAGTTGCAATGAACTCTGTGGGGTTTACTTCTGAGTAGACATATACTCAGGGTTGCCTTGTTAAAGATCAAATGCAAAGATTGAAGCCAACCTTCACAGGACCCAGGGGTGCAGAAAAAATACCACTAAACATAAAGTATTGGAGAGATGAGTTGTTTGTGTGTGTGCAATTAATGGACCAAACATGGCAATGTTGCAAGTTAAATGGATGCCCTCCAGGGATGAGCACATTTCAAGGAGAAGTACCAGGAAGGGTCTTTGTTCCCCAGCAGAGTTTTCTTTTTCCAAGGACAGCCTGGCATGCCACTTCATTATAGTAATTAGTTGCATTTCCAGCCTATTTCTGATGCACATGCCACTGGGCAGCCTCCATTAATACATGCATGCCACTGAGCAGTTTACAAAGATCATTTGTCTTTGTTGCAGAGTAATTAATGTCGAGGCAGTAGTGTGAGAGAATTGATGTTGTTGTAAAAGCAAATGATAATAATAATAATTCTAGCAGAGTAAATCAGTTCAGCTCTGTGGAACTCAACCCCTTCATCTCATTTCTGCTTGCAGAAGTCTGCCCAATGCTTCTTGAGAAGGTAATTTTTGCTTTTAGTTGACCGAGTGTGAGAGAAATCTCTATGACAAAGCACAATGGAAACAATGCTTGGGGGGGAGGGGGAGAGAAGGAAAAGCAAACACAAAACCAAATGAAAGCTTATTCTCTGTCTTATTTTCAATGCTTGACCAGATTCCTTTAGAGTCAGATCAATTTGCACACCAACAAAAATTCAGTTCTTCCCACCAATGGAGCTCGGCTGTACCAAGATGAGTAAGGAGCAAGGAACCAAGAGTTGGGAACACAACACTGAAGATCAGCTAAGACTCCACAAGAAAGAATGAAACAGAGAGCAGGAGTGAGCAAGAAGAAAGAAGTCAAGACCAAAGGACAACCCAATGTTGGACACCAGTGCGAAGAAAGATTTGTTTGCTTGGATGAGGCAAAGCTCCAGCAGAAAGCCTTTTAACAGCCTTTTCAGTCCAGCAGAATCCAGGCTGGATGGGTGTGGCCATTGCAGGGTTTGAGGGAACTTCACTGGCTAGTGATATCAAGTTAATTGAAGCATTTTCTGCCCTTTCACAACAGCCAAGCTCTGTTGCCTGGGCAATTGCCTCATTTTGCCCACATGGAGCTAGCAGTGACTTTGGGCTTTTATTTATTCCTTCAATTTATATCCTACCTTCCTCTCAAGACTGGGACACAAGGCAGCTTACAATTAAACAACCAAATGGAATGGAAAGCCTCAACAAAACAAAAGCATTAACCATTAAAACAGAATGTAAAGCACAACGATGAGAACAAAAAGAAAATATACCTCAGAAACCCCTCTCACAGCAAATGGGGTCACTTCCCAACTGTCCCTTTGAATGAAAACATATTTGCCTGTTGACTGAAATACAAGAAGGCGGGTAGGTGACTGGGAAACTATCAGGAGATAAAATAGACATCTGTTCTGGTGCAGAGTTTGGGAAGTTACTTTTATGAGGAATGGATATAATAATGCACTGAAGCCATTCATAACTTGAGTAGTGGAAGAATGATGTTCTGGGTCTGAGAGCTTCATCCTGCCGTTGCTCAGTTACGGATGGCTTCAGTATGCCATTATAGTTACGGATGGCTTCAGTATGCCATTATAGTTGTTATTCTGAAAGGAATCTTTTAAAGATCTGCCTGGTGCCATTGCTTGAAATCAAATTCAAAGCATCTTGCAAAGACTATTTTAAAAAAATCCTAAGTAAATAAAATAAAATGGAGAGCTACGATCAGGGGACTCCTGAGTCAAGTCTCTTTTGGCTCCAGGCAAGAAGGATGTGGCTGGTTAAATGATCAGATATAAGGTAGGTGCACAGATGTATAAATGACAATATATAGAAGAAATAAAGGAATCCCTTTGCCTAGTTAGGCTGATGTAAGACAAATGGTGTAGCTTTTGAAGGCAAATTGTTGTAAATTAAAAAATCACTGTATACCTTGTCTGTTGCTTGCTGAGTTGTGTGACACAGTGTGCTACTTTTAAAGGCTGCAGTGATTTCTTAACTCGGTCCTCCAAAAGTTAAGACATTTGTGCAGTTACGCCCAAGGATTTCGGCCAATGGACCTATTCTAGTCGAAACTAACAACTTGATCTGTCCCAAAGATTTTAGCAGTTATTCTGACATTCAGCATCAAGATTTGACGTGTTTCAAGTGAGATACAACCATAAAAAGCCACCAGAGATTAGGTATATTTAAACATAAGTTGTGGAAGTTCCATTGCTGAGCACCATTGAAACTTTATGGGGAAAATATCACTAACAGATTAATGATCAGTGGGAAACTGTGCTGCTGTACCAAGCAAGATTAATTAGGTGTCAGAGAAAGTATTTTCCTTCTCTAGATTGCATGATTTTTTTGGATAAGAAAACAAATTGCAGCCAACTTGCTGGTCAATAAAGAAAAATCATGGGTAACATGATTGACAGACAAGTGCAATTTAGGACTCTTCTTGCGAAAAAGATCAGTATGTAACAATGTCAACATTCAAGGCTCATATATTATAAAACAAATCTTAAAGGGCTCAGTTTCAGAATGAAATAATATTGGATCTTTATACTCTGATCCTATGAGATTCTGCAACACGAAGCAATGCCTTAAATCAGACACCATGACAAATATCTCCAACAGACGATTCAGCTAAACAAATGGTGATATTAAATTGTAGAACCAAGGGAACCATGCTTGTGTACCACATCCAGCCAAAGCTTCTCTGAATGCATCAGTGGACATGGACCTGAAACGGCATTGGAAAGCACATCCAGAGCTTGGAAAGTTACTTTGTAAAAGTAATTAGTTACCACTGTAATTCCAAGGACCCCCAGAAGTTTTTAGTTTCCATTATAGTTGCAGTTTTTTAAAAATAACTGGTTGATTCCTCAGTTTTGCAATAGCATCTAAATTAGTTACCTCTAGTTAACTTTTTTAAAAGATCTGACAAAAACTCCCAGTTTGTGGTGCAAAACTCGCCAACATATACAGTATGGGGAGGCCAGAATTCATCCTCCCATGCATCCTTTGCAAATCAACAGGGAATCCTCATGCCTACCACGCAGGGTGCTTTTCTTCCTGCTTGATGAAGAAGTTGCACAGGAATGGCAGGGAGGTGAAAATGCTGTTCTACCTCCTGCCAGCTTGAGGGCTCTCACTCCTGTAATTCAGCCTGGAGGATTCTTGCCAAATTTAAAAGAGTGAAAATCCTTTAAAAAAAGAAGTCCCATCCCTACGAGAGGCAACAAATTCACAGTGGAGCATAAGGCAGCAGCTCCAGCTAGCACATCAACCATGCCATCCTTACCCACTATCATTTTGTGAGGTCATATCGCTATAAATATAAAAGAAACTTTAAAAGTTACAGTTAGAGGAGTTTAAAAAACCAAAGAGTGAAGTTTTTGCTATTTAAGTTATAATAGTACTGTAGGCATATCTTCATAATTAGAAAACAAATTGATTACATGTATGTAGTTATTATAGGGATGTGGTGGCGCTGTGGGTTAAACCGCAGAAGCCTCTGTGCTGCAGGGTCAGAAGACCAGCAGTCGTAAGATCGAATCCACGTGACGGAGTGAGCTCCCGTCGCTTGTCCCAGCTCCTGCCAACCTAGCAGTTCGAAAGCATGCAAATGCAAGTAGATAAATAGGTACCACCTCGGTGGGAAGGTAACGGCGTTCCATGTCTAGTCGCGCTGGCCACGTGACCATGGAAACTGTCTTTGGACAAACGCTGGCTCTATGGCTTGGAAACGGGGATGAGCACCGCGCCCTAAAGTCGGACACGACTGGACTAAATGTCAAGGGGAACCTTTACCTTTACCTATGTAGTTATTGGTGCTTGGAGCTTGGAGCATCTGTATGTGTGGAAGCTCTCTGTCTTTATTGCAACATCTAAACATATGTCTAATAATCTGCCAAACAAAGTTCCATTCAATGCACGTGATGAAGTGGCCTAAAGTCCATAAGAGCCTAAACCAGGTTAAAATAAAATCATTAATCTTTATGGTGCCACACAATTCTCTTTTGTTTCCATTGCAACAGATTAACACAGAGCTACCTGATTGGAATCCTTGGGGCATCGGCATTTGCCGTGATATTTCATCCACATGCTGGAACAACTGGTTGCATCTAAGTACTCTTTTCAAACATGACAGAGCTGTAGTGGCATGGTGAACTTATCCCAGTGTCCATTCAGAACCAGTTCTGAGGCCCTTTACAGACTGGGCATTTGTTCTCTAAAAAAATACCCAATTCATCACTGATCCCCCCCCCACATTTTCCAATCAATCAATCAATCAAAACCTTTATTGGCATTAAAACCAGTAACCATACAATCAAGATTATACTTTCCACTGCAATAAGATAAATATGCTCAAGTATATCGCTTCTCGGCCTTTTGGCTAAGATCAAGTGTAGTACATTTTCCAAATAACATAAGGTTTGATTTGATATTTTCAGTGAAAGAATCTGTGACTTGTTTCTTTTTGAAGGGGTACTTTATTGGGTTACTCAAATGGCACTCAATAGCTTTTTATTGTTTAAGGCTAAATTAAAAATCCTTCCTTCCTTCCTTCACCTTGCTTCCACCGATATCTAACAGCACAAGAAGTCAAGTCACTCCATCTCCCCACCCTTCTCTCTGGCCATGCAGCCCAACTGGAGTGCTGACAGAAACACCACGTTGACTGGTGGAAGGCTGAGGCTTAGCTGAAGAAGAGACTGCTGGCTGCCACCAGCAGTGGCTTTTCCCCTGCTCTGCTTCTCCTACTGTCTCACTCCTTCCTCCTTTTTGCCTTTTGTTTGTGTTTTTCCTCTAAGACTTATCGTCTTGACAGTAATCCTAGTAAGTCAGGTACTCTCACAAAAGCAAGGGACAAACCAAGAAAAAAAACAGGTGGAAATGTTCTTGATCTGGAAGATCTTAAGATAAAGAGTCCCTATTAATCTTCTTTCTTCTCTGTTTCTGGTACTAGGCTATGCCGACTGATCATAAGCTGGATCAGAACATCAAGCCAGCATTAATCCACTAATAAGAATGTGCCAGCAGTCACCATATGCAGCACCTGCAGCAAAGCAGGGTAGCACACAGCCACTTAAAGTGCACAGGTTAAATGCAGCTGAGTTGTAACTGTGCAAATCATCATAATCATCATCATCTTAGAACTGCAGAGCTGGAAGGGACCATATAGATCATCAAGTCCATCCCCTGTCAAGGAGGCACAGTGGGAATTGGAGTCCCAACCTCTGGCACTGCAACCAAACAGCTAAACCACTGAGCTATCCAGCAGTTCTTTGGATGTGTTCTGCTCCACACTATACAGTAGAACTGCCATATCCACTTTTCTGTTGCCTGAAAAAAAAAAACTTGGAAATACACATTTCCGAGGTAGGCATGTATTACCAGGGCTGGCCACTAGATGGAACCAGAGACTATGCTGTATACAGGTGCTTTAATTGAAATGCACTTTTAAAAATTTATTTATTTTTATTAACTATTACCAAACAACTATACAATACAACAACAGGGGAAGGAAAACAATGGGATTAACAAAACACAAAACATATAAACAGGGGTGTATTAGCTTTCGTACAATATCTAAAAAGCTCTTGACTTCATGACTGTGATATGATAATCTCTAATACATTCTCTACTCATATCGGTTTCTGGGGCCAGAAAAAATTGAAATGCACTTGAGGTCTGACATCTCCAGAGGGAAGCCGCTTCAGCTGAAACAGAGAAGCTGAAATTGGGGCTGGGGGTGGGGGGAGGAAACAGTTACTGGTTTCAGGTTTCAGAGAAGCTTCATTTGAGAACAGGAGGGCAGGAAACCCAGTCCTTTGGCAAGACTGTGCCAGCGCTCCCTCTTTCAAACATGCCTGGATAGAAAAGAAACTGGTAGTAAGTGCTCATTTATCCACTATTTCTGGCATCCGCGGTGGGGCTCGGAACTGATGCCCCACAGAACCCGGGGTCCTCCTGTACCTAACAATTTCACAAGCATTGCCACGAAACTGACATGCTGAAGGCTGGCTGTTATTTTTCACCATTGAAGAAAACATGTGAGCCAGGTCCTAGTCATCTTTCTACTCTCCTTTTTTGTTCTTTGCTTTCTCTTCATTTCTTCTTATAGAGATAAATGAGACTGAATGAATATCATCATTAGGCTGCCTCTCAATGCATTTCTTAGATTTAAACCAAGTTTATTACTGCATCCTTAAAAGGAAAAACTAACCAGTGATGATCTCCTGTCATCACTATAATGGCATTAACATTTTTAAAAATTTAAGAGCAACAATATTCAGAAAGGCATATTTCTTTCATGACTTTCCTTATAGTCAATAAAATTTATGTTTATGAAGAAGCTTACATTCCTTAACTGCAGCAAATTATAGTTTGTATTTAAACAGTCAGGCCCAAATATTGAGAAACTGAATTGCATATACTTTGCTGAAACAGAAATCTTTGAGATTTGGATTGCGGGTAACTTAAATGGGACAAAGGTGGGGGGAGGTTAGATAAAATTCAATTTTTGGTATATATTTTCAATGCTGAAGCGATTCACTTAGATTTAAGATGATTTCAGTATGCAGCATACAGGCTGACCCCACACCTTCCACAGTGTCTCAGCCTTAGAATAATAGAACAATAGAGGTGGAAGGGGCCTTTAAAGCCATTGAGTTCAATGCTGGAATCCAAATCAAAGCAGATCTGACAGATGGCTGTCCAATTGTCTCTTGAATGCCTCCAGTGTTGGAGTGCTCAGCACTTCCCATGATAACTGGTTCCACGGTCATGCTGCTCCAACAGGAAGTTTTTTCTGATGTTCAGCTGAAATCTGGCTTCCTGTAACTTGAGCCCATTATTTTGTGTCCAGCATTCTGGGATGATCAAAAACAGATCCTGCCCCTCCTCTTTGTAACAATCTTTCAAGTATTTTTAAAGTGCTATCAGATCCCCCCTCAGTCTTCTTTTCTCAAGGCTAAACATGTTCCAGTTCATTGGTTTGTTGCCTGAGCATTCATTTTCAACATTGACTCTGCTGTGTTGGACTTTCTATGCTGGGGCCCCTTTGACAGCCCTCTGCCCATGGAGAATCTAGAGGCATACATACTGGGTTATGATAAAAAGTGCTTTTAATTTCGATAAAGGTTGTGGTTTTTCCTCCACCACTTCTTGGTGTGTTTCTTTTAAAATTATCTCATGTTTTCATAAGATTGTTTCTTGTTTTTACTATGTTTATTTGATATTATCCTTCTGAAACACCTAGTTTTTGGAAGACAGTTCTGAATCTAACAATTAAATACAGCTGTGGTTTCACTTATCCACAGTCTGAAAATGTTTAAAATATTAAATTAAAAAACCCAGAAATATGTCTTCATGTGATGTAATTACCAGAACTGGCCATGACAGGGAACCAAAGACTATGCTATGTAGGTAACTTGCCGCTATTTCACCTAGTCTCCTGGCATCTTGACCCATCTTCCTCTACCCTGCAGAGAGTCATCGTTACCAGTCACCCTCGGTTATTGTCCTTACAGGTACAGTATATAGGGCTCACTATCTGCATTTTTCAGTATCCACAAGGAGCTTGGAACAAACCCCCCATGGATAGAGGAGTCCTACTGTCAATAGATATGTGAATACAAATAAATAATGCCGGTGCTTGTTTGAGAGTCTACTGTGTATTGGTTTATCTGTCTGCTTTCCTCATATCTGTGCTGAATGTGAGATGACCCCTGAATATCAATTGATGAAAGAATGTTGTGCCAAGGATACCATTAACATACTAACACAAACAACATGACATCCAAGGTCTATCGTTTAGGTACATAGCCTTAAATGCTGGATACAGATCAGTGATTCCCAACCTTGGGTAAGCCAGATGTTCTTGGATTGCAACTTCCAGAAACCCCAGGCAACACAGCTAGTGGTGAAGACTTCTGGGAGTTGGAGCCCAAGAATATATGCATTTTCCAAGTTTGGGAACCATTTATATAGATGATAAAGGTTACACAAAATTAGGGCTGACATATATTTAAAGATTTATGGGTATGTGACATATCCATGGCTTAAAAGAACCATTTCCAAAGTACCTGAGTGTATGGGTTTCTCAAAAAACCATTCTGTGTCAAGGAAATTGCAGAGTGCGTAGCTTCTCCGGGCTCCCCAAGTTCTCCAGTTCTAGTGGAACAAAGACTCAGACAACATAGTTCCCGTCACCAAAGTCTATTTACAAATAGACAAAGACAAATAGACAAACCGGCAGCATTCCTGCGTCTGAGTAAATGAGCTCTCAGAGCAGTTGAGTTCAGGATAGCATAGGCTCTCAAACTGAACCAAATTGTACATGCATTCATCCAAACTTATACTCACAATAGCCAATGACAAATGACATTACATCAGCTTCTTGCATCATCTACCTACTCAGCATGACTCTTCACTTTTTCCTCATTAATTGCACCTGTTGTGCTTTACCTTTACCACACATCTATTTGTGTTAATAAATTCTAACTGTATTACAAAATCAAAACCTTGACAGTCTGGAGTGAACTCTAGAAGATTTTGTATATATTTTCTGCAACTTTATGCATTTTACTCATTTACATTTTTAAAATATGCATAACCTATATGAATATTATTTCTGTGAAATGCTCTAAAAGACTCACAAATCCACAGATTCCTAGAACATACAGTAGCTTATTTCTTATGCAATGAGCTTTGGGACAGGCACGACAGCTCCTTCCACTGTGTAGTCCTGCAAACGTCCTTCCCATCCTTAATATGCATTCTCAGAAGTCACTTCTCTAGCTCTGAATTTAAGCACTTCCAGCTGAATCCACTTTAAAAAACCCACTGCAGAACGCTTCCCAAAGGTCATGAGAGGTGGCAGGGGTGCACAGAGCACAGAGGTGGGGCTTCCATACATTGCCTTGTCCCCATCACAGTTTCAGCTCTTGAAAAACTAGTTTGAGTGACTGTCTATGACTCATGAATTCTTTGAAAAGTAGACTGTTATCACCATCTACCCTCAATGAAGCATTCTCAACACTAACATAGCACAAAAGTGCACCTCATCATCTCCAAGGAATTAGCAATAATGCAGAAAACTTCAGAGGACTTGGTTCTTTCCTTGTTCTTTTTTATTTTTCACCATGGACCTCAGTTCTCCTAGATTGCATTCTTCCTCATGGTAATTTCTCTGCTTACTGGTGCTTGTCACACTTGTCATCTTGTAGCTATTTTAATTCATCTTTGCGCATCTCCATCTCCAACCATTTTGGGTGGGGGGGATAATACTGACTGAAGAATCGGCAATAAATACGAACAGGGAAAAATTATGTGAGTGTGTCTTCAGATGTTCTTTCCTGAAGATGCTGCTGCATTCTGAACTCCCTGGTTACCAGGGAGATTATACCAGGAGGGACTTTATTTCAGAAATAATAATGGTCCTTTTGAGCTTTGCAACAGCAATTAAACTTCCACACATTTCCACCTGTATTTTTCTTTCTGTGCGGTTGGGATTAATCCCAAAGGGCACATTTTTCTCCTCTCCCCCATTTATCAGAACAGGAGTGAATTAGCATATACAGCAGCTCTGGAACAAATGTCTGTTTCCAGCTGAATGGTGCAATTGCTCATTTTGTGGTGCAGCTGACAGACCTAGAGTGACCACCAGTGACTTGGAGAAAATAAATGGGAAAGAGGAGATTAGGGTCTGGCTTTTGAAGACAAGAAGTCCAAGACTGACCAGACGATTTTTGTAAAATCAGGGACAAAGAGGAATTGGTGAAATATGACTTCTCTAGGTCATCTCAGTTTCATTGCATGTAGCAAAATACAAGGTTATACGAGGCTTATATGAGCATATGTAACCATGTACAATTTAAGACTTCAAGTACTGGGAAAAAAATCAAATTCTGGTCAAACCTTAGTTGGAATATAATTCAGGTGGGGACATGGGGACACTGCTGAAAAAGCTGTATCTCTTGTGCCTGCCAGCTGCTTTCATGGAGAGGCATACAAGCAGACCTGGTTGCAAATCCCCATCTCACCATGAAACTTACTTGGCGACTGTGATGCCTGGTTATAACCTTTGAACTGCAGAACTGGAAGGGACCCTATGGATCATTGAGTCCAACCCCTGTCAAGGAAGGCACAGTGGGGGAATTGAACTCCCAACCTCTGGCTCTGCAGCCAGAGACCTAAGCCACTGAGCTATCTAGCAGTTCGTATTTAAGTGTATTGTTTATATTGTGATGGCAAATGTGTTATTTGAAATGCACTGACTTGCTAGGTATGGGGTGGGAGAGGATGAGTGAGGAGCATGGAATGTTGGTAAAAATGGTTCTGATTGGCTGGGAGATAAATTAAACTGAACTGGTTAGGAAGGAGTAATCTGAAAGAGCAGTGTGAGGGGGAGAGAGGTGATAGAGTGAATGATGAATTGTACTGAATGAATTTAAAGCCGAGTGATAAGTAACATCCTATTTAGTACTGTTCTTTTAATTCAGCACTATTACTTCTCTTCAAGCAGAGTGCTGTTGAGTTCATTGCTCAAGGGTTGGCTATGTGTGAGGCTTGGTAAGGTGTAAAGGGGCAAATACACACACATGGGGCAACTGAAGGTTGGTGACAGCAAAAGAATAGAGGAAATAAGTAAAGACTATTAAAGAAAACATATTAATTCCTCTGGTTATTTAAATAGACTATTAACTAAATAGCCAAGTGACTGGACAAAAGGGATTTGGGCATCAGTATATGAGGGAGGGGGTGTGACAGTGACCATGCCACTAAAAAGCAAGAAAAAAAAGGGGGGGTATTAAAAAAAACATTAGCAATGAGGATAGAAGTTGCTCATAGGACTTCTTCTGGAGGACCTCATCCACATTTCTCACACTAAAACTAAACAGAGTCTGAGGTCTGGAAACTACCCTGTTTCCCCAAAAATAAGACCTAACCTGAAAATAAGCTCTAGTATGATTTTTCAGGATGCTCGTAATATAAGCCTTACCTCAAAAATAAGCCCCAGTTGAGTGAAACCCCGCCCTCCACCATTGTGCAGCAACCAGAAAAAGATGACATGACTGTATTTGAATAAATGTAGATTGTTGTACATGAAAAAAATAAAACATCCCCTGAAAATAAGCCCTAATGCATATTTTGGAGCAAAAATTAATATGAGACCCTGTCTTATTTTCGGGGAAACACGGTATATG
This sequence comes from Intellagama lesueurii, assembly GCA_037013535.1. Classification (NCBI taxonomy): domain Eukaryota; kingdom Metazoa; phylum Chordata; class Lepidosauria; order Squamata; family Agamidae; genus Intellagama; species Intellagama lesueurii. The sequence goes on along the minus strand of JBAJHW010000003.1, from coordinate 92,588,608 downwards.
TTACCTATCAGAGCATCTTTTCCTTATATCATCTGCCAGACCCACCAGATCCTCCCAAGCCAGGCTCCTCCATGTAGCCACCCCAAGAGAGGGCCCAGAAATCTTTTACTAGGGGTAGGGCCTTCTTGGTGGTGGCACCAGGGTTGTGGAACTAACTCCCAGAGGATCTGCACCTGGCCTCTCCCTGTATTCATTTAGGAGATGATTAAAAACATTACCTTTCAGAGAGGCCTTTCATGCCAACCCTGGTTGAACTTCCCATCTCCACTTTAGGTTGAGAATTGACTGCACCATTAGGTTTTCCAGTCCTTAGACTGTATGATTGGTATGATATTTTAGGGTTTAGTGCTTGTTTTGTTGCAGTCTATTTTAACTTTTTGTAAGTCGCCCAGAATAGTGCTTTGGCACTAATGGGGAGGTAGATAAATTTAAGTAAGTAAGTAAGTGTTGACTGAGAGGTGCAGCCATGTCCAGAAAAAAGAGTGCACATTTAAAATGTTTTCTCATTTCAAATACACACAAAACATTTTAGTCAATGAGAACATGAGATAAAACACAATTTGGGAGTGAGCACTACATACTGAGTGACAGCACAGAAAATGCCCCTTTCTAGTGACCACCTAGTAATTTAACTAACCTCAAAAAGCAAGGCTACCTGGAGATTAGGGCTTCCAAAAACCTTATTAGCAAACTGCTTCTGGGAGTATTGATAACTAACAGTGCCAAATCTAAATTGCTACGATATTACAGACCCATTCACAGGGACTTTGTTTTGTTTTGTTTTACAGTAGATATATAGAGGTTTGTAGCTTCAAACATGTAACTCTAGTAATATATATATTACTACCATGTTTCCCCGAAAATAAGACAGGGTCTTATATTAATTTCTGTTCCAAAAAATGCATTAGGGCTTATTTTCAGGGGGTGTTTTATTTTTTTCATGTACAACCATCTATATTTATTCAAATACAGTCGTGTCATCTTCTTCTGGTTGCTGCACAATGGTGGAGGGCGGGGTTTCACTTAACTAGGGCTTATTTTGGGGGTAGAGCTTATATTACGAGCATCCTGAAAAATCATACTAGGGCTTATTTTCAGGTTAGGTCTTATTTTCGGGGAAACAGGATATATACTATATTACTATAATATATATATTATTTATATTATTATATGTATTATATATTCCAACTGGTTGTTTTTCTCCATAGCCTCAGAGGTATTTATCAGACTTGCTATATATATAAAGAACTTTTGGCAGCAAGTCTGATAAATACCTCTGAGGCAATGGAGAAAAACCAGTTAGAATAAATAGTACTGGGATAGATGGATTAATGGTCAGAATTTAGTCCAATGCAGCATTTTGGAGGTTTCACCTCATCCCAGGGACTATGTTCTGTGCACATAACACACTACAGCACTAGGGGAACAAAAGGAACATGAAAGGAAAATATTTTGTCTCCTCTGTTCCTACATTTCCTAACACACTGGTCTTTTTCTGATCTTTTTTACACTCATGTTTTTTGGGAGAGGGGGATCACGGGCCAACTGGCTCCCTTAGAGTTCAGCAGAAAAGCTGAAGATGTTATTAAATCTTATCTGTTCATTCAGTTGATTAGTATCCCATCTTTCTTCCAAAACAGGCACTAAGGTGGCTCAAACGTGATGAAAGAAGATACCACTGAAAACGGAGCAAGGTATAGTAGTAAAAGTCCAGTTTGCCAGATCATCATATTATAATAAGCATTTTTAAGCAAATTAATAGTACTAGGGGAGGTTGAAAAAGAGATAGCAGCCTTCTCATTAAAATCTTCCCGGGGAGTCCATCAGTTGCCAAAAGCCTCCCTGATTTATTTATTTTTTTAAGTCTTTGTCTGCTGGTAGAAGGACAAAGGTAGGGGACAAACCTAGCTTTCCTTGGAAAGAAATTCCCATCCTGGGAGCAGCTATGGAGAAACCCTCTCTTGTGTCTTTAGTAGAAAAGCGTGTCTAATCACGCTGGCCACATGACCACGGAAACTGTCTACGGACATACGCTTGCTCCATGGCTTGGAAACGGGGATGAGCACCGCTCCCTAGAGTCAGACACGACTGGACAATTTGTCAAGGGGAATCTTTACCTTTACCTTATTCAATATCAATGACCATGGCCAGACCAAGGTAAAGGTATACTAAGAAGATTTTCTGGAGAGGTCCATATGGGGAGATGCAGTCCTCCAATGTACCTGACCAGTGAAGCTCTCTGACGTTTCACAAAACAAAGCTTAATTTTAAAAAAAAGATAAAAGAAACCAGGAACTAAAACAGACACAGAACAAAACCAAACACCACACAATGGAAGAATCTTTTAAAATATAATTGCAGCTTTTAGAACTAAAACCAAAATGAACAAACAAAAGGCTAAAATAATAGAAACATCTTCACCTCATGGCAAAACCTAGGCACCAGCTGTGCCCCTCTTGGGCAGACCTTCTCACAGCTGGACAGGCCATCTTAGTAGGCATCTGCCTTACTCCATTTGACAGGAGCACCCAGAAGAAGAATCCTAAAGAGCACCTTTAGGATCCAGCAAGGTATACACGGTGAGAGATGCTTCCGCTGGGTAAATGGGACCCCAGCCATTTAGGACTTTGAAGGGTGAACACCTTGCCCTTTGAATTGTACCAGATAATAGGATTCAGTCACCTTGAGAGTGGAAACATCATGCACAGCCAATTAATATAATCACAAAGATGGAATCTGTTCTAGGGTATTTTGTTGTGGCTCCTTATTTTTCCTTATGGAGACATGGAAATTGTGGCTTTGCTCCTGGAATGAAAGGAAGGAGGAAAAAGTTCCAGAAGAAGTTCCAAAACCATCGATTAAACTGTTGGGTTCTGGTCTCAGCTTGGCTGGAGATGCAAAAATTCTTCAAACAGAAATGGAACCTCCATGATTTCCAGCCAAATGAAATATGACTTTTGTCCCCCTCAGTTATTGTTACTTAGGCAGTAAATTAGCACAGCACTATAACTGGGAAGCTTAGGCTCCTGCTACAATATGACGTTATATACGGAATGTCAGCTGCCTAAAATTGATCAAATTTATGTGCTGCTAGTTTGAGATATGAGAGGTCCCTGCACACTAATCACTCGAGCTGTCAGATACAGATAGCATGATTAATTTTCCATGTACTGGGTCTCTTCTGCCACCCCATGCACACCACCATGCATAAGAGATTTAAGAGTTCGTTCCTCCAGCTGCATTGGAAGGATACTGTTTAATCTCTGCTTCCTCTAAAGTGGCTCAACAAAGCCGACGGTCGTTGCAAACTTAATTCTCTTTTAAATCTGTCATGAACTTTTAAGATGCTGTTTTGAGAAGTAATAATTAAAAAGGCGAAGGAGAAACAACCTTCTATTTCTGGTCCTCTTGTATGCTCCAGCAGTGCAGTGCAATTATGGTTCCATTTTATCAAAAACAAAGGGTGACAATGGGAAATTCGGTAGCTGACAGGAAGACTTGCCCTAGAGCTGGAACAAGGATGTACAGATCATTCCAAAATTTTAGTGAAAAATCTTGTTTGGCATTCCTTTATTTGTTTGCTTAATTGTTTGGTGGCTGGCTGGCTTCCTTGATTGCAGGAGAAATTTTGAAGACAGTTCACATTTGTATTCTGGTCATGAAATCTTCTTATAAATGCAGCTGGCTTACATTTATAGGCTTCTCTTTTGATTTGGACAGACTTCAAGTAAGAAATCTTTGGAGCTGTCAATTGTCCACAAATAATTATCTTTTCATGTTATCTGTCAAAGACTGCCAGGCCTGAAATGATTTAGGGTTTGTGACATTTCTTAGATGTCTTTTTCTAAATAATTGTAATAAAATAGACCAGAACTTGGAACGTTGTAGTTTTTTGACTACAACTCCCAGAAGCTCTCAGTCACTTATGGACTTTATCCATTCTAGCTGGGGAAAACAGAGAGCTGTATTCTGAAAAAGGACCTTTTCCAAGCTTTGAAAAAGATCCAACTTTGAAAACATGCAAAAATTAAAAACCAAAACAATGTACCTCCAATATAAAACTATGCCTAAGGGCAGATAGTTGGAATTGCATCAATATGTTAAAATGCCATTCTTATCAAATGCTATCAAACTAAAAACAAAAACATAAACATTGCACACCTGCTCTCAAATAGTCGTGCTAATTGATGTTAAATATTATCACCTGCTAAATCAAAACTCAGGTGGTTTGGTGGCTGAAATCCTATTGCTTAGCGTAGTAAGTTGAATGAGAGTAGGCCTATTGAATCAGTGTAGATCTGGTGAGTCAGCTTCTCCATATGTTCCATTGATTCAAATGGGCCTACTCTAAGTGTGACTTACTATGCTGAGCAACAGGATTAAGGCCACCAAATCATTGAGAGTAGGAGTGCAATATTTTTATGCTTTCCATAATTCAAGCTGCTCTAGAGTTCTTTAAAGTGAATAACAGCTGGAAAAACAGCTGAGTCATGACTGCTTGAGGTTCATGAGAAGAACAAAAGAGGCTTGCTCTTGGTCCACCTGGCCCAGCACTTCAACTCTGATGGTAACATCTGTCCAGGATTTCAACCAGAATTCTTTCCTAGGTTTACATGGACCCCCTGGTATTTCCATCCACGTTCAACCCTGTTAAGCTCCCCAAAGCACATAGCATCAGGTGTGATCAGGACGGTGTGATTTCATATTCTGATGGGGAATTTCATGCAGGCATTGATGCCACATGGCACCATTATCAAGCTGCTAACATAGTAACAGAAAACATAAATGCAGCTCCTACACACTTTGTTCCATCTATAGGCAGAGTAGCATCTACCCAGCTAAAGAGAAATCTACAAACATCAATGGTTATGGAGGAATATATGTCCCAATTACTGACAAAGTTGAAGAAAGCATATAAAAATTCTATAAGGAACCCAAACTGTTACTGTGTTTCCCCGAAAATAAGACAGGGTCTTATATTAATTTTTGCTCCAAAAAAAGGATTAGGGCTTGTTTTCAGGGGATTTTTTTTTCATGTACAACAATCTACATTTATTCAAATACAGTCACATCATCTTCTTCTGGTTGCTGCACAATGGTGGAGGGCAGGGTTTCACTTAAGTGGGGCTTATTTTCGGGGTAGGGCTTATATTACCAGCATCCTGAAAAATCATACTAGGGCTTATTTTCAGGTTAGGTCTTATTTTCGGGAAAACGGTATATATATGACTGCTTGAGTTATATATATACCTCAAGCATCTTTCTTTTTGTTTTTAATTTATATATATATAAAATCATACTAGGGCTTATTTTCAGGTTAAGTCTTATTTTTGGGGAAACAGGGTATATATATGACTGCTTGAGGTATATATATACCCTGTATATATATTTACTGTAGTTTACTATCCCACCCACCCAATGTTTCAAGTTCTAAGGCTCCCTAGGGCTCCCTTTTTATTTATTTTCTGATTACTTATTTATTTAGAATATATTTACCCTACCTTTCTCCTTAAGAAGGATCCAAGGTGGCTTTCATCATTAAAAGGCAATATTAAAAGCTAGAAACAGTAAGTGTGCAAATACTAAAAAAGATCAAACAAATGCTGCACTAAAAAAATGGTAAACAAAAGCAAAACTAAAAGCACATTCAAAGCAGTAAGAGACAACCATCCATTAAAAACCCCCACCCAGGCAGCCAATCATTAAGGGAAAGCTTACCTGAACAGAAAGGTCTTCACCTGCTTATGGAAGGATAGCAAAGATGGGGCCAGCCTGGTCTCCTGTGGGAGGGGGTGCCAAAGTCTGGGAACAAAGAAGGCCCTCTCCCATGTTCCCACCAAACACACCTGTGAGGATGGTGGGACCAAGAGAAAAGTCTCTCATGATTATCTTAATAGCCAGGTAGGCTCATAAAGGGAGATGTGGTCCTTGGAATAGCTTGGGTCCAGGCCATTTAGGGCTTTATAAGTTAAACCCAGTACTTTGAATTGTGCCCAGAAACCAATCTGCAGCCACTGGAGCTACTGTAACAGGAGGGTTATGCGATTCCTGTGACTTTTGTCATGGGGGAGCCTTATGGGAGCCTCATGAAGTGGGAAGAAGCCTTTAATAGTTAAAAAGAAAAAAAATCACCATTGTTTGGCACAGTGTGATTTTAACTTTGAAAGAGAGCCTTCTGCTCACTGTCAGGGACAGATGCAGTGTACAAAATTCAGGGGGAAAGTCATAAAATGTCTGCTCTGCCTGTTGTTGGATGTTCTATTTCACTGCCAGTAAGAAATATCTATTGCCCTTTCCTGAATAGAACATCCATTTGCTAGTAAACAGAAGACCAATGATGCATAACTCCTTCAATGTGAGACATCAGAAGGTACTAATAACTTAGAGGGTGGGAGCAGCTGTTATTTCTCATAGTAATTAGTATACATTTGTTCACAGATTGCAGAGTGCTTTCTTCATGCTTCATATTTTTAGAAAAGCCTGTTGTGTGGCCTGGTTCTGGATTTTGAAATAAATCCATAGGGTGAAAAGATGTGTGCACTGTCAGTGGTGCCTACCACCTTTCAGGAGGTGCTAACCAGGCCCCTTCTAGACTCACACCCAAACATCAAATTAGATTCCACAATCTCCAGGAACAACTCTGTGTCCAGCTCATTATTCAGAGTACGGTTCTAGAGCAGGTGCTAGTCTTGGAAAATGCTGGTCGATTGTTTAGATTTAGTCAACTTCAATGGGTCCCTGGTTTGAGGACATGAACAGCTTTTGTCATTGTCATTGGACAATATACTGAAGAAAAAACAGTGTGCTGCTGTTTGAGCTGATGCTTGTTTGTTCTCTCAGAATGAGCAGCAGATTTCAAAGGCATTGATCCTGGTCTCTGTGACACCCCAAGCCACTCTTAGTTAGGTTGTCACTTTATACTAGTAGACAAGAACTCCAGTCCTTGGATCTGACTCTTTTGCTACCCAAGGAGACACTCAGTATGCTCTTTCACACTCTTGTCTCCATACACTTGTGTGACACCCACTTCAATCACCACTCTGAGGCATTCATTCATTCATTCATTCATTTTTACCCACCTTTCTCTTTAGAAAGGCTTACAGCATTGAAAGACAATATTTGAAGCTGAAAACAATGAGTATACAAGGGGGGTTTACATCATTAAAAGACAATATTTAAAGTAAGAACAATGAGTGTAAAGAGGCAGCTTACATCATTAAGACACAAGCCAAAACAATAAGTATGCAAATATTTAAAAAGAACAAATACCACTCTGAGAGATGGTAAACACAAGTGGTACTAAAGACCCATTCAGAGCAGAAATGCATAACAATCCATCTAACAGTCACTCATGTAGTCAGCCATGTGGCCAGTCAGTCATCTAGGCAGTCACTGAGGGCAAGCTTGCCTGAACAGAAAGGTCTTCACCTGCTTGCAGAAGGACAGCAAAGATGGGGTCAGACTGGCCTCCTGTGGGAGAGAATTCATTAAAACCTTTTGTTAAAACTCACATCCCTTAGGTAAGACTGCTATCACTGGTTGCTAAACTAGAAACCTTTTAAAAGATGTACCAGGCAAAAATAATAATTTAAAAAAATTAAGAAAACAAAAACGTTGTGACACCTTAAAAACAAACTGCTATATTTTAATATGAACTTTTGTGGACACGTCCACTTCCTTGGACAACATTTAAAAGACATGTTCTTCCTTTCTTTGTTCTTCTTTTTTGAGTTGCAGCAAAGCAGCCAACATGGGTGCTCTGTGGTAACTGATTCTGGAAAATAAAGAGATGCTTGATGCACACGTGTTTCTATTTTCTATAAAAGATGAACCAGTAAAGGGTTGGAATGACAATCTGTAAAAAGATTAAGGGTAAAGATTTTTCATACAGGCCTTTTATTTGACCTGATCCTAACCTTAATTCTTAACTTCTATACAGAAGTATCTAATCATAATTCTTATCTTTCCCTTTATTTGTCTGGCCATTTATCTCACTCACCCTCATACCTATTCTCATTTCTCTACACCCTCCCCTTGGATGTAGGAGAAACAGCCAATGAAATTAAGGTTTTTCAGGAGCATTTTCTGCCCCCTCCCAATGGCCATATCTGATTTAACTGACACCTCATCCAGCAGCATCCACCTGTCAGTCCACCCGTTCTTTCCACCCTGCTAACAGCCAGCTTCCTACACACACATCATCCACAAACAACATCCAGGTGCAGCTTGAAACAAACACGCTATCCTTCTAGGCCCACTGGCTGAGTAGTGCAATATTACAGCGTCTCTGATTCGTCTGAGGTATTATTACAGGACGCAATGCTAGGGGATTTTTATTTCATTCTGTGTCTATTGTCTTAGGAGAGGTCTCAGAATTTTGTCCTGTTCCTAATGCTTTTTAATATCCACACGAAAGTGCCAGTCAAGCAAAGACTTGAGCCCAAGTGTCATCCATATGTAGCTAATATCCCTCTTCCATTTCCTTGTACCAGGGATGCTGGTGAATCCTTGAACTGGTATCTGAAGTTGGTACAGGGCTGAAAGAAAGTGAAGAAGGTCCTGTAGCTGTGGAAGCCACCTACTCCAAATCAAAGTTTGCAGTCCGTTTTAGATGAGGTTAGATCACAAAGGTTGTAGTTTTGAACTTACCTTAGTTCCTATGTTACTGAGAGACACTCAGGTGGTAATTATCTTTTTCCCAATTACAGTCCCATCTGGGGGAAAACAGACTATATCCTAGTTCCCTGTGTGTCAGTGACATTGAGGCTGGGCTACCATAATGGGCCCTATGTGGAGCTACCTTCTAGAATGTCTATCATATATGTCACCTGTTGTAAAATGTGGTTGCCGAGAGGTGTCTGGCAGTCATAACATGTTGTGGCACCTGTTTTGAGCCAGTTGCACAGGTTGTCAGTGCATTTCCAAGCCCAAGCTAATATTGATATTTGGTTATTTAAAGGCCCGCATTTCCTCTGTCAGCCTGCCTTCTGTTGGAGTGTGCTTCCATCTGCTTGTATGCCTCTCCATGAAAGCAGCTGGCAGGCACAAGAGATACAGCTTTTTGAGCAGTGTCCCCATGTTTGTGAAAAACATCTGAATTATATTCCAATGAAGGTTTGACCAGAATTTGATTTATTTTTCAATACTTGAAGTCTTAAATTGTACATGGTTACATATGCTAAGCCACCTTTGGAAGGCTGCAGTCTTGAAAGCTGGTTAAGAAATACATATCTACATATATATGTAGATAAAGAAACATGAGACATAGCTTGCTTTTCAATTTTCAAATTCAGTGAGTTTGTATCTAAGAATTGCTAATTTTGCTCCCCTTAGAATTTGATGCATTTTTAATGTCTTTTCCATCAAATATTCATTTCCCATGGGAGAGGGACAGCAGAAAATGCCATCCACTGAAGCAAGGGCCTGTCTCTTTTATACCCTGCACCCACAAAAAAGGAGAGAAGGGACAGTTCTGGAGGATCCAGGGGCTATGAAACCATCTGCAGGAGGCCTGCAGGTCACATGTAGTCCACCTCTGGCTGAGAAAGAGAGAGCTGTTGTCTCAGCAAAGTGGAAAGGCCTTTGGAGACCTTCTGAAGACTGGCTGGTCTGGTCCTGCTCTTATATGGTTGCAGTCCATGATGGTAAAGTCAATACGGCCTAGGAGTGTGTGTTCTGAATCTGAGCTACATCATCCAGTCATCCAGTAATGACAACTCTGAATTGGTGGGGAACGAAGATCAAAAGACATGGGTATATACAGTACTGTATACTGGTCTATAGGAATATATATACTATATATTCCTATAGCGCAGTGGTTCCCAACCTTGCGTAACCCAGGTGTTCTTGGACTAATACTCTCAGAAACCACATTTATTCTTTACTAAGCAGGGAAGCTTCATTATACACAAGGAGTCTCCCTATAACTATCTTCCCCATCAAATTCAACACAAGGATCCAATTTGTTCCTTTATTCTCTTCACACATTCAGCCTCGCTTCATTTATCAAAGGAAGATTATAGAGGTCCATATGTACTTCTAAGCCCATAAAGGTCTCTGGACTGAAGTGATTATCATCATACAGTTCTTGTGATGGGGAAGCAGTATTCAGAGTTATTCATGAGCTTCTCCCAGGTAAAATTTCAATGAATATGTGATCGTGCCAATTTTTCTTGACAGGCATCAATTGCCATGTCTGATCCATGGTATTTCATAGCTTAATACATTACAGCATATGGGGAAATATGTTGTACAAGAAAAGAACAAAATATTAAAAATGCAAAATGTACTTTTTCAGAAAGTACATTTTGTGGCTGGCGATTATTCAAATACCTCTGATTCCAGAGAGATTGTTCCATTAATCTGTGGCAAAAAATATTAAAAGATGTAGAATTGTGCCTTAAACATTGACACAGTTACTATGGCAGCTGCTTTCATGAACTAGACTCCACTTATCAGATGCATGCTGCAGAGAAGATTTTAATCCTTGTATGTTATGGTAATCAATACAAAGGAATAAAAAGTTAACATGCTTAATTATAGCCAATCGTCATGTTTTAATATATGGATGATTGAAATAGCCTGACTAGTCTTTGGAAATGAAGTTACGTCCAAATTAAGAACATTTCTCTGTCTCTCATGGTTCTCATCAAACAAATGTGCGCAAGTCTGTCTTGACAGTTAATGCTGTTTACCACTTCTAATGATCCATTTTTCCTAGATATGCCTGCCTGAAAATAAGGATTTAACACAATTATGCCATGTACATTTTTCTGATGATGAACGAAGGCCACTTTTTACATGGCGGTTGAAAGTCACACGTATTAAACCACAGCTCTGGGTAATATGATTTGCAGTCCATCATTTCCCTAAACAAGGCTCCACAAGGATGCTTCCTCTGCAGGAAAATATTGGTTTGTGAATCAAACCCGCAGTAACTGAACCCCTTTTGCTCGGTGCAGTACGTCACAACCAGAGTAGGCCCACTGAATCAGTGGGGATTTGAGGAGTCAACTCCTCTGTAAGTTCCATTGATTCAAACGGACTAGTCTTAGTTGCAACTTACTATGTTAAGCGACAGGATTTCAGGCGATGGGTCAAAGCAGCTGTTACAGTGAAGTTGTCATTAAAAGAGAAGCTCCCTGAAGACATTGGATGCATTTCTTCATCCTAGCACAAGGCTTCTCACCTCTAGAGCAATCTTCAAATTAGCTGGCCTGTGTTTGATGATTGGTTCTCAGAAAGTACATAGAGGCCTCCACTGCAAGCTGATTGTGCAAAGGTCCCACTCTCGTGGGTTCTGTGGGGCTAACTTTTCAATGATTATTGCAAACACAATGAAAACATTGCAAGGATCTGCATTTTTAAAACCACTAATATAATAGTAACATATCCAAAACTGAACACTCTCTGGATGTGTAGAGGAAGTGGGTTGTCTTCCAAAACCTGATCTTCTAGAGTCCAATACACAAGAAGCACAATAGCTAAAACATGGAAATCTATAAAATCCTGAAATGAAATTGATATACAGTAGAATCCCCGTATCCACGGGATCAGTATCCACGGTTTCACTTATCCAAGCTTCAAAAATATTAAAAGAAAAAGATCCAGAAAAAAATATTTTCACATCTATTACCATAACAGGCCACCAGATGGAGCCAGATACCATGCTTTGAATACTTGTTAGTGAAGAATACATAGCATGGTCCCCCGCACCCTCTAGTGGCCAGTTCTGGTAATGCATGTGAAAATAATTTTTCTTGTTTTTTTCTTTTATCATTATATATATAGTGTTCACTAGAGATGGGGACTAATATAAAATGGATCAGTTTTTTCGATGAATATAGCCGATTCGTCATATATTCATCTATCTATACTCGTCAAATTTTAAGTCCCGACGAATACGGCTTGACGAATATTTTCCTGGTTTTATTCGTCAAACCGTCAATTCGTCTATATTTGTCTATATTTGTTACCCTTTTTGGGGCCTCTCTATGCCATCTCCGAGCTTGCTGGACGGTGCCAATCAGAAGCTCTGGCCAATCAGGAGATCCTGGATTGGCATGTCAGGCAGCCAATAGCGCTGCTGAAAGGGCTGTGGGGGTGTAACTTTTACAGAGGCTTTATAAGCTTTTCCCCTGCAGCCATTTCCCACTTCTGTTCTGATTCTCTCCAGAGTGAGAACAGTTGCTGTTGGCTTGTGTGCTATATTGCTCTACTTGCTTGCTAGCTGTGGCTCTGGTTTCACTTCTGTGGCAGCAAAGCAAACACTTCTTTTTCTTTTCTTTTATTAGTACAACTTTACTGGGAATTTGGGGAGGAATTTCTAGCATTACAGTTAGCTTAGGCCACTTATTTTTTGGAGGCTTGTTTTCACAGTGTGTGTGTGTGGGGGGGGGAATTTGCTGTGTGACTCTGTGGAATCCCTTCCCGCAAAATTTATTTCCTTCCTATTCTGAGTGTGTGTGTCTCTTCTGAGACTTAGTTGGCAGGGCTTTAAGTTTAAAAGTTTTATTTTTGGAGGCTTGTGGTTGTGTCTTCTTCAGGCACAGTGGGTGGGGGGGATCCCTTTCCCCAACAAGATTTAATTCCTGGTTGTGTGTGTATCTCTGAGACTTTAAGTTAACTTAACACTTAGTTATTTTTGGAGGCTTGTGTTCAGCCACAGTGGGCGGGGGGGAATTTGGTGTGTGACTGTATGCCTTTCCCCAACAACATTTAATTCCCTGAGTGGTTGTGTAGTGTTGTGTTGTGTGTGTGTGTGTGTCTCAGAGACTTGGCAGGGCTTTGCTTTAAGTTTTAAAAACTTAGTTATTTTTGGAGGCTTGTATTCAAAATTAATTCTTTTTATTTCATTATACTGGGGGGGGGGGCTTTGTTTAGGCAGGTCACATTTTAGTTAAACATACAATTAGTCCACCACTCCCCAGTCCCCACCATCATTTAAAAAAATAAAATTTACACTCTCTCTGACCCTCTCTATTAGTTTCCTTCCCCATCGCTTTATTATTTGTTTAGTTGGTTTGGCAGGCAGGTATAAGGGCAGTAGAAAATGAAAGGAAGTCTCCACCACGGGGAATCGAAGGGGAAGAAGCCTGTGAAGCTACGTAGGCTAGGCAGTGGCAACACCACCGTTCCTTCTCCAGTGGCCTTGCAAGCTTCCAGAGGTGCCCAAAGAACTGCTGCTCCTCTTCCTAGAGGAATCTGAGGCGTTACTGGTTTCCGAAGATCCCCAATCTGAGTCAGAACCAGTAACGGCAGGGCAGGCTTCACAACACACACACCCCTCCCCAGAGTCATCTCTTCCCTCCTCCCAGACCAGCAGCACCACTGGGACACAGAGTTCTTCCCAGGCCAGCAGCAGTCAGGGGCAGGCAGTGGGTCATCATTTTGGCAAACATGGCAAAGGGGCTATGTGGGATCATTTCACGGCGGTAAACGATGACTCATGGCTGGCACGCTGCCGTGTGGTGGTCAGGAGGGTGTCAGACCCCAGGCATCTGTCCTCCACCGCCCTCCGCCAACATCTGGAGCAGCACCACCCAAAGGCTCCTGTCTGGGAAAGGCACTTCGTCAGCGCCGTCTGGGGGAGGGAAGAGAGCAGATCCAGGAGGAGATGTGGGGAGTCAGAAGGAGGCACCTCCTTACAAAAGGGCAGCCACAGGGGTTTCTGGGACCGGGAGCATGAGGCAGGCCACGCTCCACGAAGTGGCACCCATTGGGTCTGCCATGACCCTCAGCTAGAGGTCAAAGGGCAAGGCCCAGCAGGTGGCCATTCATCTCGTCGTCAAGAAGATTGCCCTGCTCAGACTTCCACTGTCCACCGTGGAAGCCCCAGCCTTCCGCCGGTTGCTGCATTTTTTTTGCCCCCTGGTACGACCTCCCCTCACGGAGAACTCTCAGTTCTACAGTGCTGCCCTCACTCTATGACTCTGTGAGGGAGGTGGTCCATGACCATCTTTCACAGATACAGGGGCACAAAGTGCACTTCATGGCGAACCTGTGGAGCGGAGGTCAGCATGGCTACTTCTCACTCACAGCCCACTGGTGTCAGCCAGAGGACTTGAGGAGTGGCAGGGCATCAGCGACAGGGCTGCAGGGGGAGGCCCTTTGCCCTGCCCCCAGGCTACAGGTCCATTCTGCTGCAGGCACGGCACATGGAAGCTCAGACAACGTGGAGGAACATCACCGATGAGTTCCTGTCTGTGCTGCAGGAGTGGGCATCCATCCGGATGCTGGGCGGAACATGTTGGCGGCATTGAACATGGTGGGCTTTGAGGGCATCGTATGCATGGCGCACAAATTACACCTCGTGGTGCGCGATGATCTTGGCCTGGGCAGCCACATCAAGCCCGAGTGGGATGCAGGCACCCAACTGGTGGGCCACTTCTCCTGCCTGAAAGCTGCCCACTGGCTACATGAGAGGCAGGAGTTGGGTCAGGAGATCCACATTTTCCTGACGGACCTGCCCACCAGGTGGAACTCCACCTACACCATGGTGTCCCGCCTGGTGGAGCAGAAGGCTGTTTTGGAGGACATCATGTCCTCCATGCCCATTCTGCCTGGGGGGAGAGAGGTGGGCATCAGTGCCACGGATTGGCTGGCCTGCTCCCAGATGGCGAAGGTGCTCAAGCCTTTCCAGGAAACTACTGACATCTTGTGTGGTTGTACAGCGAGCCTGGGGCAGGTCATCCCCCTGATTCATGCCCTCGATCGGTCCCTGGAGGCTGCTGTGGCACCAGGATCCTCCTTCCTTCCACAGACCAGGGCTTTGGTGAAGAGGTTGCAGGCAGGTGTGCAGAAGCGACTCCATCCTGTCTACAGGGACATAGATTACCGCATGGCCTGCCTGTGTGATCCTCAAATCAAGGGGGGGCTTGGCAGCACCGCACCTCAGACCTCAAGGAGTGGAGAACGGAGCTCTCCACTGAGGTCCGCAGGGCGTTGGAGGCATGACGCTTGTGTGGAGAGACAGGAACGTCCGGCCACGAGGGGCAGGGTGGTTTGCCCGAACCACAGGGAAGGACTTCACCTGGTGAAGGCTCCATTCACCACCAACATTACTGGAGCTCTGTGGTGACCTTGGCACTTGCCTTAGAGGAAAGACAGCCAGCTGAGGAGGATTTGGCAGAGATAATGGTGCGGGAATATCTGGCTGAGCCCCTCAGTCCCACCAGTCAGATCCCTCCAATACTGGGCTAGGAAACTAGTCATATGGCCGGAGTTGTCCAATATGGCCATGGACCTCCTTTCCATCCCCCCCACCAGCGTCCAGAGCGAGCGCGTGTTTTCTCATCTCAGAGACATACTCCGACCACGCCGCTCGCGTTTGGATCCCGTTACTGTGGAGAGACTGTCATTCATCAAGGTGAACCTTCCCTTGTTGGGCTTCCCCTCACTGAACCCAAAGAGGTAGGGTTCCAATGACAGTCTCTCCCTTAATACACCGCCTGCCTGCCTGCCTGCCTGCCTGTCTGCGCTCGCCTCTCTGCCCGCCCGCCTGCCTGCCTGCCCACCTGCCCACCCACCAGTTCTCCTCAGAAAAAAAAGGCCTGCCTACTTGCCTGCCAGCCTGTAAACCTGCCCCTCAGTCAGAAGTCCAGCTGCCGATTCCAGTTGCCTCATCGAGCCAAGTCCTGCCTGCTGAGTCCAGTCGCCTCATCGGGCCAAGTTCTGTAGAAGTCCTGCCTGCTGTTGATTCCAGTCACCTCATCAGGCCAAGTTCTGAAGAAGTCCTGCCTGCTGTGTCCAGTTGGCTCATTGGGCCAAGTTCTGAAGAAGTCCTGCCTGCAGTTGAACCAGTTGCCTCCTCGGGCCAAGTCCTGCCTGCTGAGTCCAGTCGCCTCCTTGGGCCAAGTCCTGCCTGCTGAGTCCATTCGCCTCATCGGACCAAGTTCTGTAGAAGTCCTGCCTGCTGCCAAGGAGGTCCATGGCCACAGTGGACAACTCTGGCCATATGACCACTTTCCTAGTCCAGCAGCCTATTCCAGCCTCCTTGGGCTATATTTCAAAGTCCTGCCTGCTGAGTCCAGTCGTCTCATCGGACCAAGTTCTGAAGAAGTCCTGCCTGCAGTTGAACCAGTTGCCTCCTCGGGCCAAGTCCTGCCTGCTGAGTCCAGTCGCCTCATCGGACCAAGTTCTGTAGAAGTCCTGCCTGCTGCCAAGGAGGTCCATGGCCACATTAGACAACTCTGGCCATATGACCACTTTCCTAGTCCAGCAGCCCATTCCAGCCTCCTTGGGGTATATTTCAAAGTCCTGCCTGCTGAGTCCAGTCGTCTCATCGGACCAAGTTCTGAAGAAGTCCTGCCTGCCTGCTGAGTCCAGTCGTCTCATCGGACCAAGTTCTGAAGAAGTCCTGCCTGCCTGCTGAGTCCAGTCGCCTCATCGGGCCAAGTTCTTTCAAAGTCCTGCCTGCTGAGTCCAGTCGTCTCATCGGACCAAGTTCTGAAGAAGTCCTGCCTGCCTGCTGAGTCCAGTCGCCTCATCGGGCCAAGTTCTTTCCAAGGCCTGCCTGCTGAGTCCAGTTGGCTCATCGGGCCAAGTTCTGAAGAAGTCCTGCCTGCCTGCTGAGTCCAGTCACTTCATCGGGCCAAGTTTTGAAGAAGTCCTGCCTGCCTGCTCAGTCCAGTTGGTCCCGATGAGGCCAAAAAGCCTGCTTTGCTGCCAACTACCTCAGTGCCCGATGGGGCAACAGTCTACTTTGCTGCCATGTGCCTCAGTGCTCGATGGGGCCAAAAAGCACACACACACACCAATCCTGCAGTGTGCTCCCTCCTTACATGTGCTGTGTGTGACATGTCCCTCCCTATCTGCAGGATCAGTATCCGCTGATTCATTTATTCTGCTCTGCTGCCTGAGAAAAAATGAAAAATCCAAGAAATACGTATTTATATGTATTTCCAGAGTGTATTTTCCAGAACTGATGTGGCAGGGTCACCCCAACCCCAAGTCCTGCTCCTGTTGATTCTAGCCACTTCCTCGGGCCATGTTCTCAAGTCCGGCAGCCCCTTCCAGCTTCCTCCGGCTAATTCTCAAATGCTGCTTGCTGATTCCTGCGCAGCGACCCAATCCGACCCGGGAGCCCTGATGCCAACATGGCCGGGGCGTACTCTAAGGGCTACATCAAATCCTGCCTGGTGAGTGCAGTCGCCTCATCAGGCCAAGTTTTTTCCAAGGCCTGGTCTGGGTTCAAAGCTACAGGCTGATTCTGGTGCTGCGACCCAACCCAACCTGGGCGCCCCCCAATGCCAATGTGGCAGGGGCGTAGTCCTGCCTGATTATTCCAGCCTCCTCGGGCTTCATTCCGAATTCCTGCCTGCTGATTCCAGCCTCCTACCCTTTCCAGGCACCCCAATGCCAAGATGGCTGGGGCAGCCCCACCCAAACCTGTCTGGGTGCCCCGATGCCAATATGGCTGGGGTGGCCCCACCCAAACCTGTCTGGGTGCCCCGATGCCAACATGGCCGGGGTGGCCCCACCCAAACCTGTCCGGGCACCCCCATGCCAACATGGCTGGGGTGAACCAAGCCCTTCCTGGCAGCCAAAAATAGCATATTTTAATAACATAAATAATTAGTTATTTTTGGAGGGTTGTATTTCAAATGCCACCTTGATGGCAAACGCCACCTTCTTGCTCATCGATGTTGAAGATTTCTGCCACTACACACCCAATGGGCAAAGCCTACTTTGCTGCCAATTGCCTTGGTGCCCGATGCCTATTAAGACATACTTTGCTACCAACTACCTCAGTCCCCAAAATTTAATTCCTGAGTGGTTGTGTTGTGTGCGTGTCTCTACTGCCTTAGTAGGTTGGCAGAAGCTGGGACAAGCAACGGGAGGTCACCCCGTTGCACAGATTCGAACTGCCAACCCTTCCGATCAACAAGCCCAGCGGCTCAGTGGTTTAACCCACAGCGCCATGGTCTACTTTGCTGCCATGTGCCTCAGTGCCCGATGCGGCAAAAAAGCCTACTTTGCTGCCATGTTCCCCAGTGCCCGATGGGGCCAAAAAGCCTACTTTGCTGCCAAATACCTCATTGCCTTCTGGGGGCAAACTCTACTTCACTGGCAAATGTGATGTTGCTGAAGGCAAACTCAATGCCTCATGCCTCTGTGTGCCTGCCAGAGACAAACCAAGCTACCTCAGTGCCAAAGATTTCTCATTCTGCTGCTGCCAAATATAACTCCCTCAATGCCATGGGCTTCCGTGCCGCATGGTAAACTATCCTGGGGGAACCCAATTTGTGGGTGAATAACTCGGATGTCCAATATCCAATCTTCACCAAACTTGGCAGGCATGTTAGGGAAAGACATAGGAATCTTCAGTGTTATTCTGGATTCTCTAAGTACCTGGGGGGAACTTTCCTGGGGGTGTCTTCCTTGTGACTATATAACTCAGGGGTCCATTACCCAATGTTCACCAAGCTTTCTAAAATTGTTGAAAACTATCTGAGAAAGCTTCCACACAAATCTGGTGTCTCTAGGTGCTTGGGGGCCAGTTTTATAGCCTTTTAAAGCAAAGACAAATTGACAAATTGATTCGTCAATTCATTGATGATTATTTGTAAATTCGTGTTCATTGAGTCATTAACCTTGACGAATCATGAATCACAACAAATTGCCTTTTTTTTATTTGTCCCCATCTCTAGTGTTCACTATTATCCATGGTATTCAGTATCCACAGGGGGCCATGCAACCAATCCCTAGCAGATATGGGGGTCCTACTGTATAATACATAATATCAACGACAAAGGGTTTGCCCTTCCATTCCTCTGGGTGCACATAAATTTAAGCATAGCAGCCTTTCAGCTTGCTCTTGCTCTCAACCAAAGTCAAAGAGCACAAGCCCTTCCCTTAAGATTCCTGGGCTACACCACTTACTTCTCAAGATTACTCAACATGGCAGCTTTGAAGGATTGTATCTTTAGAGGGAAAACACTTCATTACCTTGTAATTATAAACCTAATGTCTCTATTTTGGTCCAATGTGAATAACTTTAGAGTGTTTTGAGACCCTAACTTCCATAAGATCTTTATAAATAAAAATAAATTCCTATGACACCTTCTGCTCTGATCTATGTAACATTTAGTCTGCTTCTCCTAAGGTTTATTGTTAAATATTTCCGTACTGTGACATTAATCTTTTTTGTAGAGTACACCTTTGGTCTAGATGGGCAGGATAGAAATCCAATAAATAAATAAATAAAAATTGTATGCTCCTTTCAGGACTTTTCATAGCAGAAATGGGGTAGCAATGTTTAAACAGCAGCAAAACCATAGCATAAATATAGAAAAGGTAGCAAGTGTTTAAAAAAATAGAACAGAATATACAGTTTACCTGCCTTTTCTATTTGTTTGTTTGCAACATAGTTTATCAAAAGACATGCAAATAACCTTTCACAGCCTAGGTATGTTTGACTACAACCACTAGCCACGTTGGCTGGGTCTGATGGGAATTGTAGTCCAAAGCATCTAGAACAGTAATTCCCAACATTGGGTTCCCAGATGTTCTTGGACTAAAACTCGCAGAACCCTTCACCACTAGCTATGCTGGCCAGGATTTCTGGAAGTGGTAATCTAAGAACATCTAGAGATCTAAGGCTGCAGATGATTGCCGTATATAGAATACATCAAGGGAAGATAGGAACTAATTTTATTAGTTACATTTGAAATTTATTTTTCTCTGTCTTACACTGCATGATAATAAATGCATAAAGAAGATTCAATGGATCAGGGCAAGCGTATTCCCAAGGAAAATTCTTGCATGCATTATCACATGTTATTTCCTGAATAAAAGGGCATGATGGCATTATCACCTTTTGTCCTCCCAAAGATGTCATGTTCTGAAATCTTTACCCTCTTATCAGATGGCTTTTATTCTACCTTACTATTTATGCTCTTCTGCTTATGCAGATATGGTCCCATGACTAATCTCACAGTGGCCTCTGCCATCTGACATTATTATTAGCATATCCATTCAGATCTCACCATAGTAACAATCTAGCACAAGGATAATTGCATACAAGTCCCACTGATTTTATCTGAAAGTTAACATGTTTACCTAGGTGCTGGGTTGCTGCAACCATTGTTGTGTTAATGACGTCAATCTGTGAATGTCCTTCATTGGTGTTTAAAAACTCAAATGCGGGTTATATTTAGACATGACTCTTTATGCCATTAATTGCTTACATGTAGTCGACACTTTTAACAGCATATTCCAGAGGTGATGCCAATTTCCTCATTGCAAACAGAGATTGAAAATGTCACCTTTTTTTTTTTAGATCGCAGCTCCCACAAAACCCAAGCCTGGAAATTCTGAAAATTATAATCCGAAAAACAAACAAAACAAAAATGCACAAAGCAACGCTTTTGCAATCGCTTATTCCAACTCCCATCTCCGTGTGGTCTTTAACAAATTAGCAGCATTGAAACATTGTTTCAACTGTTCACTTCAGCTAGGAAAGGTCTTCTGCCCATCTAAAGGTTGGTGTAACCCTTTTGAGGAGTATGATGCTGTACTGGGCCTTTTTGCCTACTGTATATCCAGCCAGTGGTGTAGTAGAACCAGGGCTTGCAGGGTCAAAGCCCTGGAGTTACCTGAGCAGCAGTGTCTGTGACATCATCCATTTCCACCCCTCAGGCTCCCTAGTTCCTTTGAGGTGAGCTTCAACCCTCACAGTAGATGGGAGAGAAATGATGTGGTGCAAAGTATCTGGGGGAAGTTTGCTCTTGAATGGGCCATGAACAACCATTTGCCAATATGGACTGATCCACCTGCCTTGCATTTTTGACTCTTCTCAAAGAGCAGCAGTTACAAGAGCTGACATGAAAAGCCCCTGCACTTCCAGATTTACCCACCACACTCCCGTGCCCAGTGGTGTGACTGCACTACTGCACAAGCATGCACTTTCCCTTGTTCCCAGTGTAGATTACATGGTTGCAATGCTGCTTGCTAACACTTGTGTGGTGACATGCCTGACTCATAACCAGAACAGGGAGTGCCCCACCATGAAATCTAAAATGAGGCCCTCCTCTGCTCTCACTGTAAGTCACTTCCCTTGCAACAGTGTAATTCGGCACAGCTACACCAATGAGACTTTTCTCATGAGACTGCTGGTGCGTGTGTTGGATTTAGACCAGTATTTCTACAGATAAGGTGTCCTTACTCTACTTAAAACCCATCTCCTAACTAGAGATTTTCAGGGAGAAAAGTCAGCTCTCCCCTTTTTTCAGGTGCATTTGCTTTGCTGCCTGCTTTGGGTTCCCAATCGATGCTCTTGAAATGGCTGTAAATCCAATTCTGTTCTTATTTACTCAGTTTCTCTCATCCCCCTTGGCACCAATTGCAGCTGACAGGTTCAGGCTCAGAAAGGAGGGTGAGTGATTCCTGCCTTGGCAAAAACCTCTGGGCGACACATCACCGAAGCTGACAACAGAACTTTGCACTGGGGGATGATGAAATGATATTCTGTTCCACAGGCTCACTTCTCATATAAAGCCTGAAAATTCGCACTGGGCCTTCTGAAGAAATCCAGGGACTGCTGGATTAGCAGGGTGCTTCCGGAAGCCTCTTTCAGCTCAGCACCAGGAACATGACATGCTCTCGTTCTCACTTTGGCTGTGTTTCTCTGAATCCCAAAAACCTTGTTTTTATATCTGTTCCTACATTGGTTTCCCATCAACTAATATGTCTTTGTACATACTTCTCACTTGTACACAATTTTAGTGTTCAGAGCTTTAAAACATATATGCATCTTTCTTTCTGGCTGCGGAGCCAGAGGTTCAGAGTTCGAGTCCCCACTATGCCTCCCTTACAGGGGTTGGACTAGGGTCCCTTCCAGCTCTATAGGTCTAAGATTTATTTGTATCAGGGTGTAGCGAAATTCATGACCATGGACACACATGAAATACAGGCAAAATCAAAAACCAATGAAAATGTCAAAACTGACTATTTTTGACCAGAAGCAGAACTTGAGATTTGTGCAGAAATTTTTCCTCGACTCCAGCTGTCATCCAGGGGACATCGAAGAAGCCTCCCCAAAGAGTGGGAAAGCATTGTGAGTGCAATCAGGTGTTTCCTGGGCAACAGCGTACACCTGTTGCACTGGAGCAGCACCGAACATACGCATGTTCTTCTTCTGTTTTATTTCTCTACAATGCACCACATGCCTTGTACATATGTAGATTTCCAAGTGCATTTTGTCTCACAATTGGAGATGGGCAGTTCAGCAGTTCGTCCCAGGTTATTCACTACCATAACAGGTATTTGACAGTTTGGCATACCACCCCTTCCATACACTGCCTCTGAGTGTGTGCCCGAACACATTTTGCATCAGGAAACGTACCAGGCCGAACCAGCGAACAGACAGTTTGTGCCCATCTCTACTCACAATGGATCCAGAGCAGCACCAAATGGATTCTTTTGTCAGGGGTCTGGACTCCCATAAAATCCTTTCCCACCTGTACACAGCAATGATAACCGCCCAGAGTAGACCTTTGGTCTAGATGGGCGGGATAGAAATCTAATAAATAAATAAATGATATTGGTTCCCTTTTAGAGCTGTTCTTAGAACAACCGCCTTGAACCTGAAGCTTGATGTTGTAACAAAAAGTTGTGTGTTTTTTTAAAACCTACCAGTATCCAGGCTGCCTACAGGCCTGGTTGTTGTATTAACAGACCAGCACATCAAACACATGCAAAGGTGGCCATGAATCTCTGCTGTGTCACCATTCTACATGCAAGCACTCATATTTAAATGCAACATTGTTTTGTGGAGCCCAAGTGGACAGGATCCATTTAATGTTTACAACCCAACATCAGCCTAAATTCACAAAGAACTAGTAAGCAGAATTGCAGGAGCATCTATAAATACATTTGTTTTATACAGAGTGCTTTACATAAAACAATGATTAGCTCAGTAACAGTTGTCACTAGATTTCTTTCTACCCTCTTTGTTTTTGGTAACTATTTGACACTGATGTATTTAATGTATGCAGTGAAGAGCAAGGAAAGCCACACAAGCGCCTTTTACTAGGTTCCTTTTAGGGAACTGCTTACAGAACTGTATATATTAATGTTCTGCCTTAATTGTGCGAAAGCACAAGGCAGCATTGCTAATTCATGCAGTGGTTTCCTAAGTACAAAACAGAGTGGATTGGTTTCCAAAGGAAAACATTGATAGTATCATTTGCATAGAACTCTTCAAGCTGGGCCGAAAGCAAGAGCAATGAGAAGTTGTCCTTCTACAAAGAGCATTTTATCACATACAGCATATGTATATTACCGTATGTGACATTAATCCTGTGTTTCCTTGGGCTTTACCTCCCTCCCCCCATCGCAGAAATGGGGATTTTCCTCCACTTCCCCTCCTTATAAATTATTTCTACACACACAAACATACACACATATATACACAGACAGATAATCTTAAGGGAGTGACAAAATGGCCTGGCACATATGCACAGTGGTTATGTGCCATCAAGTCAGAACTGACTTACAGTAAACCTAATTCAGCTGGTAGATAGCTCAGTGGTTTAGGTGGCTGCGGAAACAGAGGTTGTGAGTTCTATTCCCCACTGTGCCACCTGCGAGTGGAGCCAGCCTGTGTGGCCTTGGGCAAACTGCACAATCCCAGAATGTCCCCAGAAGAAGGGAATGGCAAACCACTTCTGAGTATTCTCTTCCTGAAAAACCCTGAAAAGGATAGCTATAAGTCAGAACTGACTTGATGGCATGAAGACATGTACAATAGGGCTTTCAAGGTAAGTGAGACATTTAAGGAGTGGTTTTACCAGTTCCACACCCCCAGTGAGTTTCCATGGGTGAGCGGGGATCTGAGCCTCCTAAATTCTAGTCCATCACTTTGTCCACTACACCACACTGGGTATCTACACATGCATAGATATAGATATATATTTTACCCACAGGAGTGCCTCTGAGATTTTTTCAGGTGGATGCTATGTTAATCTGGCGCAGTAAAACATCAAATATCTTGTGCAACTTTGACATCCTAATTACACAGCCTTTTGCAGAGTGCAGCTCACTTCATCAGATTCCCCATTTATTGACCAGGCAGTTAGCAGGAGTATTTTCAACCCAGAGAGCCTATTGACCAAGGCTATGAAAACTATTTGAATTTGGGAACAACTTGTTGTTGTTGTTATGTGCCGTCAAGTCGGAACTGACTGATAACTATCCTAATAGAGTTTTCAAGGTAAGTGAGATATTTAAGGAGTGGTTTTACCAGTTCCACACCCCCAGTGAGTTTCCATGGCCAAGTGGGGATTCGAACCCTATTCTCCAGAATCATAGTCCATCATAGTCCATCACTCTATCCACTACACCATACTGGGAATCCATACTGGGTATGGGGACATCTTAGGCGCTAGCAAGACCCTGTTGCCTTCCCCCTTGCAAACCTGGGAAACTGGGGAATATGGTACCTGGTGAGGGGGCTATTCCGTAGCCCTGTTTGTAGGCATGGAGCACCTCAAGAAAGAAAAGCTACTTCCCTCTGCATAGATCTCCTTGAGGATTAGGTCATGTGTATTCATTTTATACAGGGAGAGTGTGAAGTAGGATTGCTTTGTGTCCTCAAGTTTTAATAACATTAGAAAATGACTTCAGTGATTATAATGACATTAGTCATGCTTTTAACTTATAGGCCTGGATTTGCAAGCTATATAAAAAAAGACTTCTAACATATTTTCATTAAATTAGAAGTAAACTGTGCTCTAAAAATAACATGAGAAAATGTGATAGAGTCTCCCTGACAGCTCACACGCCAGATTTTTAAAAGCTTTTGGCAAACTTTTGTTGACTTTTATGATAATTCATGATAATATCCCATCAACATCAAACAAATATGAGCATGAGGACAGTGTGCAGAGCGAGCAGCTCAGCAATCAGGTCTTTCAACAGTCGCTTGCCAATTTTTCATTCCCAGTACATTAAGTGAATTATTCAAAGTGCTCCCAATCTGGTAACATCGTCATTCATTAGCATTTGCATTTCCTTCAACATTTATGCCTGCATTTTCATCATAGAATAATGGGGGGGGGGGGGATTAAAAGCTCTTAGTTTCCTGTAATTTCTTTTCCATACAGATCAGAATCAATGCTCATTTTACCCTCATGCAAAGGTGAAGTGCTCATCTATGTTGACCAAGTTCAGAGTTAATCAAATTATGATGACACCTTTACCTCATATATTTAATAAAGTAGGATTTCTTATATAAGAGAATGTGTTGTTGTTTTTTTAAAAACCCACCAGAATTATTTATTTTATTTATTTATTTATTGCACTTATATCTACAATTAGATCTACTGCCTAGTTATATAGTATTTGTATTTCTCATATTAACAAAACTTTAGAACTTGCATTTTCCACCATTTGGAATCATCTGTTGCAAAAGCAGAAAGAAAGAGGGTTTGGGGGCACCTTAAGAACTAACAATAATAATTTTCCACTGTGCATCCCAGGAAAGCCAGCCTGTGTGACTTTGGGCAAGCTGCACAGTCCCAGGATGCCCTCAGAAGACGGGAATGGTAAAACATTTCTGAATACTCTCTACCTTGAAAACCCTGGAAAGGGTTACAATAAGTCAAAATTGACTTGACGCCACATTATTATTATTAAGGAAGGACTAACAGGTTTTATTTAGCACAAGCTTTTGTGGACTTCAGCTGGCTTCTATAGAGTAAGACATAGTGAGCATTGTATGAGCACTGGCAGCTGAAAAGGCGACCATTTGGCAGGCAAAGGAAGAATGCAACAATGGATCCTGTTGAAGCGTTTTATTGAAGAACAAGACTTCAGACTTGAAAGTTAGAGGAGATTAAAAGAAAGCTGCAAAAGGCAGATGAATAGCATCTTCTTATTTTCACTGTGGGTAACTTTTCTCTGCCCTTAACCACCATCTCTCAGAAGCAATGTGTCAAAATGAAGGCACATGGGTGTTCATAGGCAGGGCTGAGTTGCAAGTAGCCAGGACTGAGTCCAAAACTTCCCCAGTATTGTCTCTTTCATCATCATAACCTTTATTGGCATAAATACTGTCTCTTTATTACTCTTTGAAGTTAATCAAAACTCTGCTCTCTCTCGCGCTCTCTTATACATACACAAATACTGAGAGAGAAAGTGGGACAGAATGGGGTTGTGATGATCTTAAGGGAAAAGAAGTGTCAGTTGGTGTTGTTTTCAAGTTGACATCATCACCACCTTTCTCACATAAACATCCCACCCCATATCAATTCACATGGGCACCATGTGTGAGTAGATGGGTGGGTGAGGATACAGCATGGGGAGCAGGCAAGAGAGTATGGGTTATATGTTTGTATATGTCTGGTTAACATATGGCCCTCATCCATCCACCTATATCCACCCTTCTACACATATACTCATAGGAAACAAGAAATACTCTTTGAAATCTGTTTCAGAGTGGTCAGCTTTCTCTATCTGGGCAGGGAAAGAGATATCCATTCCATCACTCAGGGGTGAAAAAGGACAACAATAGAAGATAAGGACCAACTTCCCACTTCTGTTAGTCAGACAACATTTGATAGTTCCTATGAGCTTCTAGGCTTGTGAAGGAAGAGGGGGCAATGATTTCCTCCACCACAAGTGGGAAGAAACTTGTGAGCAGCTCCTCTGTGCCAGTATTTTGATTAGAGATGGGGACAAATAAAAAAAATGGCGATTCGTTTTGATCCGTTATTTGTCAAGGTTAACGGATCAACGAATACAAATATACGAATATTCTTCGACGAATCGACGGATCAAACCACTGATTCATCTGCACTTTAAACCACTATAAAAGTGGCCCCTAAGCACCTAGAGACACCAAATTTGCAGGGAAGCTTCCTCGGACACTTTCCTACAACGTCTGAACGTTTGGTGAAAATTGGATCATGGACCCCCGAGTTATATAGTCACAAAGAGGACCCCCCAGGAAAGTTGGCCCCAGGTACTTAGAGACTCCAGAATCACAACAGAGCTTCCTATGTCTTTCCCCAACGAGCCTGCCAACTTTGGTGAAGATTGGATATCGGACATCCAAGTTACTCACCCACAAATTAGGTCCCCCCCAGGAGAGTTTACCACACGCCACAGAAGCCCATTCTGCCTACCGGCCGCCAATCATCTGATCAGAAGCTGATAGGCAGCCCACACACACACAGCCAGCCACCCTAACAGCCTACCCCCACACCCCCTTCCTTTCCCTACCTTAGCCCCCACCCCACTCCCACCGACACCCCCTTACCTTAATAGCTGCTGCCGAGGTCTCCATCAGGCCTTCGCAGCCACAGTGTGTAAAAAGGGAGACTGGCTGCCCTTTGCAAAGATGGTGGCTGTGGCTTCATTTAGGGTAGGGAAGCTGCAGCTGCCATCTTTGCAAAGGGCAGCCTGGATTCCCTTAAGGCAGGCTAAGGGAATCATATCAGCAGTGTAAGCAGGCTCTAATGTATTTTGATCTCTTCCAGCAAGATTCTTCTG
This sequence comes from Intellagama lesueurii, assembly GCA_037013535.1. Lineage (NCBI taxonomy): Eukaryota > Metazoa > Chordata > Lepidosauria > Squamata > Agamidae > Intellagama > Intellagama lesueurii. Next base: position 92,561,113 of record JBAJHW010000003.1, on the reverse strand, counting down.
TGTTATCAGAAGAACAGTAACAGAGCATATCTATGGAAGTATCGTAAAATAAATGTACCACCTGTATTTATTGAAGTTCATGTAAGATAGCTTTAAGAGTAGGCCTGCCATGAGAACATATGCAGCCCTAATGATATGGTGCAAACTCTTTACAGCTATGGACTATAAGGCTCTAGAGTTGGCGATAAGCAGTTTATGATTGAACTCCCTTTCTGTGCTCATTTCTGGGTTCGGAACCATCATCTATTTGAAATGGAGCTATTCTCGTTATTCCATAAACATTTGCACAGAAACATCTGGGGCCTGTAACTTTATTCAGCTGCCCTCCAGCCCAAGCACTCAGCTACTTGGTAAATGCAGGTTGTATACTGCAGTTGCTGAAACTGCCCCCAAATTTAGAAGTTCTGGTCCAGAAATAATTACTGTCAAGCCAGAATGTCCAGATCAGGCCTGGATTCTGATTCTGAAGAATATCATCTCCATCTCTGTTCCTCTATTTGTATTATTCAGCAGGCTTGGCGTATTTCGTGAGTTACAGATTAAATAAAATTAACTAGACTGCAATGATGTAAGGTTACAAGTGGGGGTTCTTTTAAAATAATGTTGAGTATATGTGGAGTAATACTCACTCCCATTACTCCTCCATACCCTGTTTTCTATTGCCCTCCCCAAGCCAGCATTCTGTGGCCCCTTGAACATGCTCTGCCTTCATTGGGCTGTCCTCCTCCCTCCAGGGCTTCTCTAAAGATTCCCGACACACACACACTATTTTCTGCAAATGTTGGCATTTCTTTGAGCCTTCCAATATCTCCCTCTTGTGCAGGGATGGTGTTGTTTTGGCTACATAAATAATGTGTTCAGAAAACCACAACTGTAACTGGTCTAGCATGTATGATCTATCTGTTTCAACAAGGTACAAAATAATGTTGAAGTGAGGGGGGGAAAAACATGACCGATCATCACTTTCTTGTTTGGCATCTAAATATCATTTCAGAAATTAAATACTGTACACACAACTCACTCTCTCACATATATTTTCATTACCTGCAGAGTTCAAAATTAATCTAATTTCCTTCACCCTCCCAACTTCCATCTATTCATTCACATACATAATGTAAACACTCTCATAGAAACAATGTTCTTCTGTATTAAAGCAAAGTTGTAATTTGCCTGGAGACACTCTAATGAATAATTCTAAAAATAGTCTCCGCACTAAAGTCCCTTTCATAAAGAGGAATTAGATCTATTCACATAAATAAGCATCACAGTTTCCATATTAATAGGAAATGAGCTTTTCCATATGACCCCACTGACAATGCAACATGAGCGGCAAGATCACCACATCTTCAGAAGACACATCAGGGTAATCAAAAGGTACCTTTTACCACAAGTGTTTATCTAATTCTTCTCTTTCTAAATGAATAATAAAACCAAGCTCTGAAGGCTGTTCAAATGTGTTTGGCCATCCCAATTAGGGCCAGCCCTATCATTAGGCAGAGTGAGGTGGCAATTTCAAACACCAGATTTCAAATGTAATGTAAGGGCAACAAATTGCTATTTATGTTGTTCTCACTGTATGTTTGATTCCAGATACAGGAGAGGTACTTGCTTCATGTACTAGAAGAACATGGGTTCTTGGCACCTTGGTTTCTTCATGTCCCAAAACAACATGGGAACAGTTTCACCTTGACTTAGGTCTTTCTTTATTCATAACAAAAGCACCACAATATAAATAAGAGAATGCAATATAAAAGTAGGCAATAGCCTGGATAGAAATACATAACAAATATAACCTGTTGTACAAAAATAAAATACTAAAGCTTAGATGAGTATGAGATATACTTTCTAGTCAATAACAGACAACATCAAGAGCATTTGGGTCAGCTAATATCAAGTCTTCCCTAGTACATATTGAGAGGCATACACTAACACAAGTGTGGTGTTGCCTCTCACACTCTAAGACAACTATGTCTATCAAAACTTTGCCCCCATTTTCTTAGATCCATTTTGGGTCTACCAACTCCAGCCCATAGCCTATTAAGTGACATCCAAGTAACGCAGTCCTTGGTGTGACCTCCTGGGGTTCCACCCATTTTATAAGTTGAGCAGTTCTTTCTGTCCACATTATAGACCTGGCATTCTCTGCTGTTGCTTCACAGTTCCCAGATGTTCTGGGGGCAAAAGCTTTCCTTGATTTTAATCTGGGAGTGGCAGGATGGTAGCCAAAGACTAGAAGCACATTTGATGTAGATGCTTTGAACCTTTTACTGTTAGCTGACACAGAAGGAGCTAGACAGCAAGACAGATGATCTTATCTTCTTTTACCCCCTTTATCCCCTTTCCCTTCCATGCCTTCAGCATTCTATGTCTGAACGGATCTCAGCATCTTTTCCTTCTGTTTTTCTCATCTAAGGTATGTTTTATTCAGAAGTTGCTGTTCTAGGATCATAGAATCATAGAATCATAGAAAAGTGAAGTTGGAAGAAGCCTACAAGGCCATCAAGTCCAACTCCTTGCTCAATGCAGGAATACAATCAAAGCATATCTGCCAGGTGATTATCCAAGTTTGTCTTGAATGCCTCCAGTGTTGGAGCACTCACCAACTCCCGAGGTAACTGGTTCCACTGTCGTACTGCTCGTATAGTTAGGAAGTTTTTCCTGATATTCAACCGAAATCTGGTTTCCTTTAACTCGAGCCCATTGTTGCATGTCCTGCACTCTGGGATGATTGAGAACAGATCTTGCCCCTCCTCTGTATGACAGCCTTTCAAATATTTGAAAAGTGCTATCATATCACCTCTCAGCCTTATTTTCTCAAGGCTAAACATGCCCAATTCTTTCAGCCTTTCCTCATAAGGCTTGGTTTCCAGCCCCCTGATCATCCTTGTTGCCCTCCTCTGAACTTGTTCCAATTTGTTAGCATCCTTCTTGAAGTGTGGTGTCCAAAACTGGACACAATACTCAAGGTGAGGCCTAATCAGTGCTGAATAGAGGGGGAATAGCACCTTGTAGGATTTGGAAACTATACTTCTATTAATGCAGCCTAAAATAGCATTTGCCTTTTTTGTCACCACATCACACTGTTGGCTCATATTCAGCTTGTGATCTACGACAAATCCAAGATCCTTCTCACTCGTAGTTTTGCTGAACCAGGTATCCCCCATCTTGCAACTGTGCAATTGGTTTCTTTTTCCGAGGTGCAGTACTTTGCACTTATCCCTGCTGAATTTCATTCTGTTGCTTTCGGCCCAGTGATCCATCCTATCAAGGTCATTTTGAATTGCTATACAGAAGACAGATTTTTGGCCCAGGAAAAAATGTAGTTCCTGTAAATAATAGGTGGCTTAATTACATTCTGTTTAGTAGATGTCCATATTTGGAAGATGCCATTCTGGGATGTTTTCTGGAATATGGGACTTTGGCCAATAAGAGATATAGGCCTCTGTTTTCTTTGCATGTTTTATGACTTATTGCATCAGTCCTGTCCAGTCACATGTGAGTCATGCATTTAGTTGGCTTATTGTATTCAGATGTTGCTGCTCTGTGCCATTCTACTTTGTTCCTGCTGGTTTGGGGGCATTAAAGTGTTAATGAAAGAAATATTTGATGGGTTTGATTTTTGTTGTTCTGATATGTGTCAATCACATCTCATTGGTATCAATTTTTATTACTAACTGTCCATTCCAGTCCATTTTTTTTTCCTTGTTGGCTTTAACCTGGTCCCTGAAAATTTTGTTCTTCGTTCTTTTCTTTTCTTTTCTTTTCTTTTCTTTTCTTGATACAGTATAAGAATTTACCCAAATCCAGTTCCAGAAAGAACTTACGGATTTTAAAACATTTTAAATATGGAAGAAACTAAAACTTAAACTGACTGTTTCATCTGTCCAGTCCCTCAGGTTTGTTTATCTGTTAAGTGTCTGGGTTTGAATCCCTCTCTAGTCAACTCTATATTAGTGTTGTGTTAGGGTGGATAATAATTATGTGCTGTCAAGTTGATTTCAAAGTATGGCTCCTTTTGCTAGGACCTCCTAGGATGTAAAGTACTCAGAAGTGGTTTATCAGTCTTTTCTTCTGATGGCATTCTGGAACCATGCAGACTGCCTATGGCTGGTTGTCCTCCCATGAGGCATAGTCATGTATCTAACTCCCAAGTGCCTGGCTGCTGCATCACTGAACTAGCCAACTGGATTTGGCTGATGAGGATGGAAAAGCATTTCAGTTCAGATCATTTATGAAGAATTTTAAAAAAATGTGTACAGTTCTCCATGTTCGGTGTCAAAGAAACATGATTTTTTTTGGGGGGGGGGAAATATGGATGCAGGAGAAAGCAAACCAAGACAGGCTCATTCACTCTTACTCCCACCCTATCACAGAACAAAACACATATATTTAGGAATAGAGTGAGTGTTCAGAGGGGGAACTTTCCAACAAGGTTTTCCAAATTTAACTCAAGCTTATCCCATCTCTTTGAGTGTACCTGACTCATATTAAAGTGTGCCTTCATCTTGCAAGTCTACATGGAGCTGTCATCTTTTTGACACAGGAGGGGAAAGAAATCTATTATCTAGGCTTCTGCAACTAGAAGGGCAATCAAGCTTTGTGTGTGCGTGTGTGTGTGTGCACGTGCGCACATGCACGCACGTGTGTGTGTAGTACTAGCAAGGCAAAATACTTGCAAAACAGAGGTGGATTTGGGCATAAAGGTCACCTGTCTTTCTACAGAATATATTTCCCCACCCATGTAGCTTACAGGGCCATTAACATTTAGCTTCATCAACATGACAAAAATAATGGAACCCCACCCACCCCTAAATCCAACTTTTTCCTGTTTATTGTGCTCACTATATCTAGCTAAGTCATTATAATTTTGCCTGTATATCAATATTCATCATAGGACTGCACAACACAAAAAGGAAAGGAAAGGAAAGATGGAGGGTGGAAACACAAAAGAGGAAAAATGAAAATAAACCTATGCATAAAATGCCGAAGAGCTGCAAAAATAAACCCCAACTGTCTATGGAACATGAAGAAAACAAAAGAGAAAACACAAGAAAAGACAAAACACAAGAGAAGAAAAATGGACGTTTTACTGTGTTCTATTTCCAGATTAATCATCCTGAAATACTACGGCAGCAAACAAGGAACAGCTTGGTTCTCACAACAATGACAATTCATCTGAAGACAGTCAATAACATACTGTACCCACCTCCATAAGTTACAGCTTCATTCACTGGAAAGAGACAGTTCTCTTTCATTCTTCAAATGCTTCGCCCAGCTGATACCAGCATGAACGCCTCATGAGTTTGTTATTAAACTGACATTTGCAAATGTCAAAGCATTTGGTTCACATATGGGCAACCAAATGTAGAGCTTATCCTTTACAGTAGAAAAGGGAGGGAAAGGGCATGAAATGAGGAATGGAAAGTAAAAGACTGACAGACATGGTGCTCCCAAAATCTAATGTTCAGCTTCCAACTCGGTGTTTTCCTCACAGCTGTGCTGATGCTTCCCACGTTACAAAAAGGAGATGGAGCACGCCTTTTCCATGCTGCTACCCGCCTCATCAAATAAATGTTGCTGCTGTTGATGTTGTTGTTGTTGTTCTATGTGCTGCATGTTCTGTTCATGTATTCTGCAGTAACCGATCACACACTGACTTAAAGGCAATTAGAAAAGCATGGGGTTAGATCAAGGATATAATTTCAATGCACTAAAGGGATAATCTCAGGGAAAGGTATGCCACTTAATCTGGAGGCGTCCCCCTTCTCCCTGCACGTCACTTCACACCTTTCAGCATGGCCTCCCACCAGGTAACAATGCTAGAAGTCTCCCCAAAGTATCCCCCAAATTCAGTGCAGCACATTCAGGGAATGGGCATTGCTGATAGTGTGGAAGTTTCAAAACAACCTCTACTCTGGACTTCAAAAGCTGGTGTTCCCCAGTTAATTTAATTAATTTCAATGACAGCAGGAAGGAGTAGGGAAGACCACTGAAATCTGATCAAAGCTGGATCATCCAGCCTGTAATGTTTTTATGTTACCAAAAGTTCAAGATGAGCTACATTGGCTGCAATACGTAACAAGGCAATTTATGAACTAGTTAGTGCCTTAGTCTTTGTCTGGGTTTATTTACATGTACATGCACCCAGCTGGAGAGGTCCTCACTCCTAGTTCCTACTCTGACTTCCTCAAAGAAGGCACTTCATTGAGGAAATCAAATCAAAATTTAGTCATGAAATTCATTAGGTGACTCCAGATCATTTTCTCTCTCTCTCTCCTTCAGGCTATCTCATCTGAGTACATTGTGAATAAAAAGAGAGGATAAACTCCTAGTGTGCTGCCACATGGTATTTGAGAAAGGGATGAATTCCAGCATGATGTGCAAAATCCTTAAACTTAGTAGTTCTAGTGTGCATAGATGCACATTAATAACACTTCTAAACTTTCCCCTGTATCTCTTAAAAAGCAAAAGGGACAAAAAGATTTCTCAAGGACTTGGACCAAAGGAAAATTCTGAAATGTGGAAGCTCAGGTGGACAGCCCCTAAAGTCATTCTCTCAAAGAGAGTAAGCTGCACTCTCAAGCACAGTCGATAAATTCAGACACATGTGTTGGCCTTGTCTGTAGCTGCTACCTGTGTAATAAGCTAGCAGTGGTAAGGATTTGAAAATATTTTTCAATTCTAATGAACACAGGCTGTCTTGGCCCAATGCGGCAGGTCCTCAAGGACTCTCCAAATCCCTCAAGAGACTTTGCCTGCTTAGGGCTTGCTTTATTTTCACATTATGGCTGTCTGAAGTGTTGCTTGCAAATTACTGTTATGAGCTCCAGGAGATTTAGTATGTCATGTGAAGGGTTTGGGTTTTGTTTTTTTACTTTGATTTTGCAATTTGGACAAAATATAACTTGTGAGAAACTCCTGGCTCTCTGCAGAATTCGCTCTTTTCCTTTAGTGAAGCTAGGTGCATAGAACAAGAACAGCCGAACAGATTGGTTGATCCCAAAGACACAACAATACATGCAACATTACTACTACTACTTCCTCAGCAAGGCAACAGTTACTGCATTTTTCAATATTTTGCATTTTGTAAAACTATGCAAAAGCCATGTGCAAAAATATGTGACTTTCCTCCAAGGCCAACCAAAAAGACCCCACTTTCTCATGAAAAGAAGCTGATGGGCAAGACAAACATTTTCTTATATACTGTTTAAGGACAAATCAAATCAGGATTTCATCACTGGGTGAAACGACAATGTACCATTTAGCATGTTGGTCTTTGGCTGGGGAGACTTGATCTCACAATCCTATTGAGCCATAAAGTTAATTGAGGGCTTGACTAGATGGCTCAGTTGAAGCAGTTGAAGCAGGCTAAATAGGTTCACCTTAGGTAACATCCAAGTGTAATATGCCATTTGGTGCTATCCTTGTATTTGCATGGCATATGAATCTCAAGCAACCCTATTTGGCCTGTCTCCTTATAAAGAGAAAGAAAAAAGACAGAAAAAAAAACCCTCCCCCCTTTGCCTCTCCTGCTCCTCCTCCTTCCAGGAGGAAGACTTTAGTGGGATTTTTTTTATTTGTTTGGTTTCTAAAAGGTACAGTGCATCAGCACTCCACAGAGGAACATATGAAGTTCTTAATTTCCCAGTATTATTAAGTGGCTAAGCAAACAGTTTAGCCATTTATAATATTGGGACATTAAAAGCAGATGAGAAATTGACAGCATGCCATCTGCTTTTGGTTGAATCTGAGTGATAACATGAGCTGGAAAATAACCAAATGGAGCAATCCTACCCACACCTAGAAAAGAGTAAACCCTGATAAGGATCCAAAAAGGTAAGAACTCTGTGAGGCAGGAATGCTGAATGGATGAGATGGCTTCATGTCTTTTGGTCACTGGGAAAAGGACTTGTGGGATTTATCATTTGCTGAGGCGCTTAGAATTCTCTGTTAGAAAGCTGTTATACTCTCTTGAAGTACAATCCTTCACTACCACAGAGAAGTCTAGGTACACTACTATATCAAACTACAAATCCAGGGACTCCATACAATGAAGCCATCCCAGTTACAATGGTATCAAACTGATATAACTCGTCACTGTTCCTGCCATGGAACAGGGGCTGCTACCAGTGAGTGATTCAGCAAATATGCTTGGCCACTGGCTTGTTGCAGTATCGTCTATGTGGCACTTCTTGGCTTCATTTTAGAGGTGCTCTATTCCTCAGGGCCTGCTTTATTTTCACATTAGAGCTATGGGAGGTGGTGTTGCTTGGCAACAATACAGTTGTGAGCTCCAGGAGCATACCTCTTCAGAGAGGCTTGTATACAAATATTCATTTATTACTAGGTAGAATGATCAGATTTTTCTCCCTGGCCAATTCAGTCTTTATTTTTTTTCTAAAGATTAATTGGATAAGTTTTGGTCCTTAAGACTGGTCTCAGCTTCCAGAATATTTATTCTAGAACCTACTAATGAAAAGAAAACACACCCGGAACTCCTACTAAATGCCAAAAGGATTGCTATTAACAAAAAGATCACAGCCCTTGAGATGGCTGCAATTAAGAGCTCACATTTGCCTGCTATCAGTGCTACACTTTAATGCTCCAACATCATCACTGCTTCGGTAATTTACCTGGAGAAGAAAAGAATGGGAGTGTTTCCGTCTTCCATTGCTTTCCATGGCAACTTGGTTCCCCCCCCCACACACACACACACTTTATAGCTTGCAAGATATTTACTAAATTTGTAGTTTATCTGGAAGAGAAGATCTTTTTAACACATATACAATTATGATAAATCCCATAGACTACAGTATTAGAAAGGCAATGTGAAGGGACATCTCTAGTCTGGCATCAAAAATTATTCAGAGGCTGAGGCTGTTAAGAGAAAACAGAATGTTTTTTGCCAGAGTTCTTCCCCCCCCCCCCCCAATTAAATGCACAATGATGAGACATTGTTATTCATGTAGTCAGACTCTAGGAATGAGGTCATGGATATTTTTGCTTACAGACACCCCATTTTTAAGCAGCTGAAAAAATACCTTACCAATGATAGTGAACCATCCAGAGACATGAGGCAACTAACCTCTGCAGTAAACCCCAATCTTATTCTTGTTGTTGTTTAGTCGTTTAGTCGTGTCCGACTCTTCGTGACCCCATGGACCAGAGCACGCCAGGCCCTCCTGTCTTCCACTTCCTCCCGAAGTTGGGTCAAATTCATGTTGGTTGCTTCGATGACACTGTCCAACCATCTCATCCTCTGTCGTCCCCTTCTCCTCTTGCCTTCACACTTTCCCAACATCAGGGTCTTTTCCAGGGAGTCTTCTCTTCTCATGAGATGGCCAAAGTATTGGAGCCTCAGCTTCAGGATCTGTCCTTCCAGTGAACACTCAGGGTTGATTTCCTTCAAAATGGATAGGTTTGTTCTCCTTGCACTCCAGGGGACTCTCAAGAGTCTCCTCCAGCACCACAATTCAAAAGCATCAATTCTTCGGCCGTCAGCCTTCTTTATGGTCCAGCTCTCACTTCCATACATCGCTACTGGAAAAACCATCGCTTTGACTATGCGGACCTTTGTCGGCAAGGTGATGTCTCTGCTTTTTAAGATGCTGTCTAGGTTTGTCATCACTTTCCTCCCAAGAAGCAGGCATCTTTTAATTTCGTGGCTGCTGTCACCATCTGCAGTGATCGTGGAGCCCAAGAAGGTAAACTCTGTCACTGCCTCCATATCTTCCCCTTCTATTTGCCAGGAGGTGATGGGGCCCGTGGCCATGATCTTAGTTTTTTTGATGTTGAGCTTCAGACCATTTTTTGCGCTCTCCTCTTTCACTCTCATTAAGAGGTTCTTTAATTCCTCCTCACTTTCTGCCATCAGAGTGGTATCATCTGCATATCTGAGGTTGTTGATATTTCTTCCGGCAATCTTAATTCCGGCTTGGGATTCATCCAGTCCAGCCTTTCGCATGATGTATTCTGCATATAAGTTAAATAAGCAGGGAGACAATATAAAGCCTTGTCGTACTCCCTTCCCAATTTTGAACCAATCAGTTGTTCCATATCCAGTTCTAACTGTTGCTTCCTGTCCCACATATAGATTTCTCAGGAGATGGATAAGGTGGTCAGGCACTCCCATTTCTTTAAGAACTTGCCATAGTTTGCTGTGGTCCACACAGTCAAAGGCTTTTGCGTAGTCAATGAAGCAGAAGTAGATGTTTTTCTGGAACTCTCTGGCTTTCTCCATAATCCAGCGCATGTTAGCAATTTGGTCTCTAGTTCCTCTACCCCTTCGAAATCCAGCTTGTACTTCTGGGAGTTCTCGGTCCACATACTGCTGAAGCCTACCTTGGAGGATTTTGAGCATAACCTTGCTAGCGTGTGAAATGAGTGCAATTGTACGGTAGTTGGAGCATTCTTTAGCACTTCCCTTCTTTGGGATTGGGATGTAGACTGATCTTTTCCAATCCTCTGGCCACTGTTGAGTTTTCCAAACTTGCTGGCATATTGAGTGTAGCACCTTAACAGCATCATCTTTTAAGATTTTAAATAGTTCCACTGGAATGCCATCTCCTCCACTGGCCATGTTGTTAGCCATGCTTTCTAAGGCCCACTTGACTTCGCTCTCCAGGATGTCTGGCTCAAGGTCAGCAACCACACTCTCTGGGTTGTCCAGGACATCCAGATCTTTCTGGTATAATTGCTCTGTGTATTCTTGCCACCTCTTCTTGATGTCTTCTGCTTCTGTAAGGTCCCTACCATTTTTGTCCTTTATCATGTCCATCTTTGCACAAAATGTTCCTTTAATGGCTCCAATTTTCTTGAACAGATCTCTGGTTTTTCCCTTTCTGTTATTTTCCTCTATATCTTTGCACTGTTCATTTAAAAAGGCCCTCTTGTCTCTCCTTGCTATTCTTTGGAAGTCCGCATTCAATTTTCTGTAACTTTCCCTATCTCCCTTGCATTTTGTTTCCCTTCTCTTCTCTGCTATTTCTAAGGCCTCGTTGGACAGCCACTTTGCTTTCTTGCATTTCCTTTTCTTTGGGATGGTTTTTGTTGCTGCCTCCTGTACAATGTTACGAGCCTCCATCCATAGTTCGTCAGGCACTTTGTCCACCAAATCTAGTTCCTTAAATCTGTTCTTCACTTCCACTGTGTACTCATAAGGGATTTGGTTTAGATTATACCTGGCTAGCCCAGTGGTTTTTCCTACTTTCTTCAGTTTAAGCTTGAATTTTGCTATAAGAAGCTGATGGTCAGAGCCACAATCAGCTCCAGGTCTTGTTTTTGCTGACTGTATAGAGCTTCTCCATCTTTGGCTGCAGAGAAAATAATCAATCTGATTTCGGTATTGCCCATTTGGTGATGTCCATGTGTAGAGTCGCCTCTTGTGTTGTTGGAAAAGAGTGTTTGTGATGACCAGCTTGTTCTCTTGACAGAACTCTATTAGCCTTTGCCCTGCTTCGTTCTGAACTCCAAGGCCAAACTTACCTGTTGTTCCTTTTATCTCTTGACTCCCTACTTTAGCATTCCAGTCCCCTAGAATGAGAAGAACATCTTTCTTTGGTGTCAGTTCTAGAAGGTGTTGTAGGTCTTCATAGAATTGGTCAATTTCAGCCTCTTCAGCATCGGTGGTTGGTGCATAAACTTGGATTACTGTGATGTTGAAAGGTCTGCCTTGGATTCGTATTGAAATCATTCTATCATTTTTGAGATTGTATCCCAGTACAGCTTTCCCCACTCTTTTGTTGACTATGAGGGCTACTCCATTTCCTCTACGGGATTCTTGCCCACAATAGTAGATATGGTAATCATCTGAATTGAATTCGCCCATTCCCGTCCATTTTAGTTCACTGACGCCCAGGATGTCAATGTTTATTCTTGCCATCTCCTGTTTGACCACATCCAACTTACCAAGGTTCATAGATCTTACATTCCAGGTTCCTATGCAGTATTCTTCTTTGCAGCATCGGACTTTCCTTTCACTTCCAGGCGCGTCCACAGCTGAGCGTCCTTTCGGCTTTGGCCCAACCACTTCATTAGCTCTGGAGCTACTTGTACTTGTCCTCCGCTCTTCCTCAGTAGCATGTTGGACGCCTTCCGACCTGAGGGGCCCATCTTCCAGCGTCATATCTTTTAGCCTTTTGTTTCTGTTCATGGGGTTTTCTTGGCAAAGTTACTGGAGTGGCTTGCCAGTTCCTGCTCCAGGTGGATCGCGTTTAGTCAGAACTCTCCACTATGACCTGTCCGTCTTGGGTGTCCCTGCACGGCATAGCCCATAGCTTCTCTGAATTACTCAAGCCCCTTCGCCACGACAAGGCAGCAATCCGTGAAGGGGCTTATTCTTGTACCTGCCGCCTATCAATTTACTAAAGATAATTCTATTACTGGAAGGAAAAAATACTAGAAATACAATTTTCAAGAAAAGAGAGAACTAACCCTGCCCATTGTGATTGTATTAAAGATAGAAAAAGACTAAGATCTTTTATATGACTGGGATGTTGTGTTGGAAAAGTAATGGTAGAAGTGTTTCTTATTACTGCATCGAGGACACAACTTTCGAAGAAATTTGATCAACTGAGATGCTTTCATGATAACTGTGATTCAAACATATCAGGCAAAAACAAAAGAAATATAAAAATATAACAAAGACAAAAACATTGTGGCATCATATATTTTAATGTGAGCTTTTGGGGAGAGGTCCACTTCCTCAGACACAATGGTTTAAACAGTGCTATTTCTATTTTTATGTATTTGGCATCTAATAGGGCAGAAACCAACTTTCTATGAAGTCTGGATACATTGAGATGCTTTCCAGGTAAACGTGATTTAAACAGTGCTATTTCTATTTGTATGCATTTGGCATCTAATAGAGAAGACTCAAAGGACTCCTGGCCGTTTTTGTGTGTGCATTTGAAATATGTGTGAGCATTGTGTGTGCTTTGAAATACTGAGATTTTTTTTTAAATATTGAAAGAAATCATTGTAATGTGGCTTACAGTTTCACAAAAGCTTCCAGCAGCTCTTACATAGTTTGAAAGTTTTCTCCCTTTTTGTACTATTACTATAATGCATCGGATAAATTAGCATAAAAATTGGAGCCTAAGATTTCATCTCACAAATTAATATTGGTCCTCACAGTTTTGTCAGTCCCCTAATTTACTGGGTTTTTTGTGCTGTCAAGTCACCCTGATTTATGGCAACCCTATGAATGAGTGCCCCCCAAAGTGCCCTACCATTAAGAACCTTTGCCATGTCTTGCAAACTCAAAGACATGACTTCCTCTATTTAATCAATGCATCCCATATTTAGCTTTTCCCTTTTTCCAGCTGCCTTTGATGCTTTCACATCTGTGCAAGATAATCATGAATACCATAGAATGGATTATCGTGGCCTTGGTCCACTTCCTTAATTTTATGGATCTTTTCTAATTCCTTCAGAGGGGGCTAAGCGAGCTGCTGTAACAAACAGAGGCCTTTGAAACAGACTACGTGAAAGGAAAACTCCTGTATGAATTTTATGTATAGCTCTGTGTTTGGTTAAGATAACTATATACTCCAGAATATTCTACTCAAGGTTCCTTATATACTTTCTGCACTGCTTGATTAAAGAAGAACTTTCAGGAGGCTTCCTACAGCTGTGAATAAAGCTGTACCACTCCTTCTAAGTTGCTTCATTATGTCTGCCACACTTCACAGCTGCCCTTCCAAGTTTCAGCCTCATTTCTTCTCTGCAGTTTCTACTAGAGTTGATAACTGAACCAAGGCACAAGAAATCCATAACAATTTTTTATTTCCTCATTGCCAGTGTTAAAGTTCCATAATACTTCCGTCAGCCTAATTTTTCTCTTCTTAATTTTCAACTGTAATCCTGCTTTGCACTCTCTTCTTTAATCTTCCCAGTAGTCATTTTGAGTCACACCTGTTCTAATTAGATGCTCCTAATTAAATTGTCATAAAGTCTGTAGTCTCAATTTTAGATGCTAATAATGTGGTCCTATGCTTAACTGTGACTAGAACATAAATAAGAAATGTGGAGTTCCCCAAATATAGTTGGACTGTAACCAGTGATGTCATGAAGCCAAGGACCACAGGGTTGAAGCTCTGGGACTTATTTAATAGGAAGAAACAGATGCTACCATCCTAAGGCTTTTTTTGTTCCCTCTGAGCTTAACTATGGTCATCACAGTAGTGAGGAGATAAATGTATTTTTCCAGGCTCAGTCATGTTGCATCTGTCTAGCAATGCAAAGTATTTCAGGGTGGTTTGATCTTGAATGGGCAATTAAGAGACATTAGATTTTATAAAGAACTGCTTCTCATTTATTGACCAATTCAGTGGCCTCTTTGAAGGGAGGGGGCTCACTATTTAATGAACACCTGCACTTTAAAATTTCCATCATCCTTCACCACTGAAGGAGGAAAATGCTGAGCCCGACTGATGGGAGTTCCAGTTCAAACACATACTGAGGGTATATGTTCCCAGCCCTGATACATAGGCTGAAATCTTGTTATTTAGCACAATAAGCTGCCACTAGAGTAGACCCATTGAATCTGTGGATGAGTGTATTGGTGAGTCAACTCCTCTATATGTTTCACTGATTCAGTGGGCTAGCATACTAAGCATATTAAGTCTCTAGTTAGATTTAATATGCTATGCAACATGATTTCAGTTCTAAACTTTCTGATTTCATACGTTCAACCTAGAGCTGAATCCTGCTTTTCTGAAGGCTTGATTTAGTGCTTCATTCAGCCAGGAAAGCTTCTTTGTGAACCGGGGCAGGAGACGTTTTCTTCTCCGTAGCACAAAATAAAATTAATTTCCATCCCCTGCCCATGAACCTACAATATGGTGTTTCACAGGAACAGAATTAAGCAGTCGTATTCCAAGTCATGTAACTCAGCAATGAATAGCAATGTGGAAAGTTCATTCAATTAAAATCATTCATATTGGCTGGTATCCTGTTGCTTAAACGTGGAGTGGAAGGGAAATCTCTCTTCTCTCTGGCAGGATCCCAGATGTGTGACTAATCTAACAACAAGTGTTCCACATGTAGGCAACAATATGCTCACTAATGTTTTTGCCTCAGCAAGAGGTAAGGAGACAGGGGTTCCTTTAACAAAAAAATCCTGAAAGAATACACCTGCATATGAGCATATTCAGGTGGAATAAGCAAGCAAGCCCATGTTTTAACTATGAGCCTTGCATTATCGCACTAATTTTGAAACACTTTTAAGTGTTCCAACGGCTTCAGAACCGAAGGTTTTAAAGGATTTTACCTCAAATTATGCTGTGCTCCATATTGCAATAGCAGCTAAAATCCTATTACTTGCATACCCTGATGTAAGCGCAGTGGTTTGCTCATAGTGGTGAACTGCCCCTAGTGAAAGGGTTGACATTTATATTCTTCATTGCACACCAAGTCATACAATTTGCAAGAAGACTTGGGGTGTACAAAATGTATACATTTTGTATATATAGAGGATTTCACATCAAAAAAAAAAATATTTTTCATTCCTAAGTGCAACCTACACCTCTCAGGATCTCCCTTTTACTCAGCTATTAAATCTGCAGGTCTTTTGTCCTTTTTTGAATCTGTTCATTGTCTTCATCCTTCACCTTGGGGTGAAGGGTGTGGAACTACAAAACACTCAAACCTAGTCCAGAGACAGGAAAGTTGGTAGCATCTTAGGAGTCCTAGACACTTGCCAACAAGGATGTTCCATGGCCAAATGTTTCTGTTAAATTTGAACCACAATGAGTATTGCCATACTTGCTTTCTCAGAGCTCACTTTGAGATGGAAAATGGTATGTTTATATTGAGTGCACTAGCAATAACTGCAGCTACAGTCCCTACTGTGAGCATCTTGCTTTACAGCTACACAGAACTTTGAAACTAGAATGTAGGAATATAAAGCAATCTCCTTTTGCATTTTTTAATGGGGCCTCCTTTGGAACATGGTTCATCAGCGTCTTGAGATTTGCCTCTAAAGGAATTACAAAATAAAGCCAGATGCATTGCAGTATATTTCTTCCACATCTGTAGAGTAATAACATGGCAGAAATGTGTCAAGATGATGTATTAGGGCTTCAAAAATGGCAGGAGACAAATAGATCCATCAATCCAATAATGCCCCTTTTATCCCTCCCCTGTCATCTCCAGAAATGACCGAGTATCAAGTCAAAATAAGCCTGCAGTATGGTTAACAAATGTCTTTGCCCTAAGACATCTGTTCCTTTGGAAGAACTCAAAGCTAAAAGGGAGTCTCAAATTTAAACATTGGCTTGGGATAATTTGTTCAGTGTAAATACTAGAAGCACTTTAGGTTGGTCCATATTCTAGCATCTTGCACCTGTAGAGAGTGGCATATTTTTGCAATAAACCCAGTTTGCTGTAAGTTTTCATAGCTCTGTGCACAGGCCTCAGCCTGCATGAGTTTGCAGGGCAGACCTGGGGAGACTCATTTAACAAGGAGCATCCTCTCACTCCTATGCCACAGTGCACAAGGAAGCAAACAGAACAAAATGGACTGTGCCCATTCCTGGAGAGGTCTGACCTAGCCACAGTGACACATGCTTTAGTTATATCCTGTTTGGTTACTGTCACATGCTCTACATAGGACTGTCTTTGGAAAGTGCTTGGAAACTTTGATGCATCTAAAGTGCTGCAGCCAGATTGTTAACTGGAGCTGTTTACGAAGATCACGTAACTCCCCTAGTGCAACAGTTCTAGTGGCTGCAATCCATTTCTGGGCACAATTCAAAGGGTTGGTTTTGACTGATAAAGTCATAACTTGGATTCAAGTTATTTGAAAGCCCCATTTCCATGTATGAGCCTGCCTGGGTTTTAAAATCATCAGGGGAGGCCTTTCTCTCTGTCCCTATAAAGCAGTACTGACCTGATGACACAGAAGACACACACACTTTACTTCAGAATGTGATCAGATGGGTGTTTGTCCCTGTGTTTGATATACTGCGGGAATGGTCTGTTCCTTTTTCTGGTGATCAGATGATGTAATTGTTAGAGTGAACAAGCCCATCCCCAGAGTGTTTCTACCTGTACCTTTCTGGGTCTGTGCCAGGGGCTACTCCTTTTTTGGTGCAGGTAGGATCCCTCCATTTTGGTAAGGTTCCAGCACATGTGGTCACTGGAAACAAACCAAAGCAGAGCGTGTAGCTTGAAATTTGCTTTCCACTTTCAATTTCCTAATATTGTTAGTGGCTTAAGAAGACTTAGTCACTTCACAATATTGAAAAATTAAACACTTCCTCTGCTTCTTCTTGGTGGGGCAGAAGAAGGAAGCAAAAAACAAAATTACTCTATTATGATAGTACTGGTTCACTATGCCACTTAGAAAAAATGAAAATTTATTCTGGGATGCAGGAGGAAAGAGGAGAGGGAAAGGATTTTTGTTATTGTTCTTTTCAACAGGGAGGTGGACCAAACAGGGTTGTGTGAGGTCCGTGTGCCATTTAAATGCAAGGATCACGCCGCATGGCATACCAGGCTTCTACCTGCCTTAAGCAACCCTACTTAGCCTGTTCCAGCCACTCCAATTGAACCCATATAGACAAGTCCTTAATCTGTTCAAGTAAAAAGTGGAAAATCATGTGGCGTCTTAAATAGAAACACATTTTTATTGGATACTAGTTTTCATGGACTGCAATCCACTTTGAGATTCTGTCAGATTCATGACAGGCACTGAAGGCAGTCAGCAGCAGTCCACAATAACTGGTAGACTTCAAAGTACTGTTTTTTCTTCAAAGTAGTTATTCTTTAACACTCCACAAGACCTTTTGTTGTTTTTCACCTCAGTATATATGCTATGCCCTAGTTCTGAGTTTTCTCTGTTGAGGCTTTTACAAATCTTCTCCTCCACCACCTACTCTCTCTGTCTCTTGAACTGTCCAGAGAAGAAAAGGAAGACAGTGCAGAACTTGAATACATGCATGTCGTGATCAAGCACACATTGTAGCATTTGCTATCAGAACTGTCTACAACACCCTCCACCAACTTCCAGTTATTGCATGTTGAGCTAGAGGGTTGGGAGGGAAGATCTCAGATCAGTCAACACATGGAGGTTGTACTGGCACAAGGGTGGTTTTGCCAGCACCAGAGGCTTTGATTCATTATAAACCTATTATTATTATTATTATTATTATTATTATTATTATTATTATTATTATTATTATTATTATTATTATTATTATTATTATTATTATTATTATTATTATTATTAAAAAACTCCAGGCACAGTTAAAATTATAAAAACATTGACTGGTATTATATAACAGATACAAGTTTTAACCAAAAACCTAAGTATCTGTTAAATAGTCAAGATCTTGTGGGATTTCTGGATCCAAACTGACAGACAGACACTTTGAACATAATACACCAGACATTGCAATTGCAGGGCATGCCAGAGTTAAAAATAAAGAATTGGAAAAACTAACAAAATATAGAGACCTAGCAATCGAAACATCTTGCTTGTGGATGAAACACACTTCAGTGGTCCCTGTAGTCATCGGGGCTTTGGGAACAATATCAAGAAATTTCACATAGTATTATAAGCAGTTGCAGATCTCAGAAATAACACCATCAGAGCTACAAAAAAACAGCAATATTAGGAACAGCATACATACTGTGCCGATATTTAACACATACTTAGGTCTTTGGTTAAAACTTGTATCTGTTATATAATGCTAGTCAATGTTTTTTATAATCTTGATTGATTGTGACTAGAGATGGGGACGACTCACCATTTTGGCGAGTAGTCCCACTTCATGAGTCGTCAAAAGTTGATGACTCACAAAGCACAAAGTTGCCACCATGAAGCGACGAATAACAAAGTTATTCATCGATTTGTGGGGGGGTTATTTTTTAAAAAAAACGCCCCTGCAAGCCCTGCTGCCACCCCCCACCGCCGTGCTGGACAAAAGGCTAAAAGATATGACGCTGGAAGATGAGCCCCTCAGGTCGGAAGGCGTCCAACATGCTACTGAGGAAGAGCGGAGGACAAGGACAAGGAGCTCCAGAGCTAATGAAGTGGTTGGGCCAAAGCCGAAAGGACGCTCAGCTGCGGACGTGCCTGGAAGTGAAAGGAAAGTCCGATGCCGCAAAGAAAAATACTGTATAGGAACCTGGAATGTAAGATCTATGAACCTTGGTAAGCTGGATGTGGTCAAACAGGAGATGGTAAGAATCAACATTGACATCCTGGGCGTCAGTGAACTAAAATAGATGGGAATGGGCGAATTCAATTCAGACGATTATCATATCTACTATTGTGGGCAAGAATCCCGTAGAAGAAATGGAGTAGCCCTCATAGTCAACAAAAGAGTGGGGAAAGCTGTACTGGGATACAATCTCAAAAATGATAGAATGATTTCAATAAGAATCCAAGGCAGACCTTTCAACATCACAGTAATCCAGGTTTATGCACTAACCACCGATGCTGAAGAGGCTGAAATTCACCAATTTTATGAAGACTTACAACACCTTCTAGAACTGACACCAAAGAAAGATGTTCTTGTCATTATAGGGGACTGGAATGCTAAAGTAGGGAGTCAAGAAATAAAAGGAACAACAGGTAAGTTTGGCCTTGGAGTTCAAAACGAAGCAGGGCAAAGGCTAATAGAGTTTTGTCAGGAGAACAAGCTGGTCATCACAAACACTCTTTTCCAACAACACAAGAGGCGACTCTACACATGGACATCACCAAATGGGCAATACCGAAATCAGATTGATTATGTTCTCTGCAGCCAAAGATGGAGACGCTCTATACAGTCAGCAAAAACAAGACCTGGAGCTGATTGTGGCTCTGATCATCAGCTTCTTATAGCAAAATTCAAGCTTAAACTGAAGAAAGTAGGAAAAACCACTGGGTTAGTCAGGTATAATCTAAACCAAATCCCTTATGAATTTACACAGTGGAAATGAAGAACAGATTTAAGGAACTAGATTTGGTGGACAGAGTGCCTGAAGAACTATGGATGGAGGCTCGTAACGTTGTACAGGAGGCAGCAACAAAAACCATCCCAAAGAAAAGGAAATGCAAGAAAGCAAAGTGGCTGTCCAACGAGGCCTTAGAAATAGCAGAGAAGAGAAGGGAAACAAAATGCAAGGGAGATAGGGAATGTTACAGAAAATTGAATGCTGACTTCCAAAGAATAGCAAGGAGAGACAAGAGGGCCTTCTTAAATGAACAGTGCAAAGATATAGAGGAAAATAACAGAAAGGGAAAAACCAGAGATCTGTTCAAGAAAATTGGAGATATTAAAGGAACCTTTTGTGCAAAGATGGACATGATAAAGGACAAAAATGGTAGGGACCTTACAGAAGCAGAAGACATCAAGAAGAGGTGGCAAGAATACACAGAGGAATTATACCAGAAAGATCTGGATGTCCCGGACAACCCAGATAGTGTGGTTGCTGACCTTGAGCCAGACATCCTGGAGAGCGAAGTTAAGTGGGCCTTAGAAAGCATGGCTAACAACATGGCCAGTGGAGGTGATGGCATTCAAGTTGAACTATTTAAAATCTTAAAAGATGATGCTGTTAAGGTGCTACACTCAATATGCCAGCAAGTTTGGAAAACTCAGCAGTGGCCAGAGGATTGGAAAAGATCAGTCTACATCCCAATCCCAAAGAAGGGCAGTGCCAAAGAATGCTCCAACTACCGTACAATTGCATTCATTTCACACGCTAGCATGGTTATGCTCAAAATCCTCCAAGGTAGGCTTCAGCAGTATGTGGACCGAGAACTCCCAGAAGTACAAGCTGGATTTCGAAGGGGCAGAGGAACTAGAGACCAAATTGCTAACATGCGCTGGATTATGAAGAAAGCCAGAGAGTTCCAGAAAAACATCTACTTCTGCTTCATTGACTACGCAAAAGCCTTTGACTGTGTGGATCACAGCAAACTATGGCAAGTTCTTAAAGAAATGGGAGTGCCTGACCACCTTATCTATCTCCTGAGAAATCTATATGTGGGACAGGAAGCAACAGTTAGAACTGGATATGGAACAACTGATTGGTTCAAAATTGGGAAAGGAGTACGACAAGGCTGTATATTGTCTCCCTGCTTATTTAACTTATATGCAGAATACATCATGCGAAAGGCTGGACTGGATGAATCCCAAGCCGGAATTAAGATTGCCGGAAGAAATATCAACAACCTCAGATATGCAGATGATACCACTCTGATGGCAGAAAGTGAGGGGGAATTAAAGAACCTCTTAATGAGGGTGAAAGAGGAGAACGCCAAAAATGGTCTGAAGCTCAACATCAAAAAAACTAAGATCATGGCCTCTGGCCCCATCACCTCCTGGCAAATAGAAGGGGAAGCTATGGAGGCAGTGACAGATTTTACCTTCTTGGGCTTCATGATCACTGCAGATGGTGACAGCAGCCACGAAATTAAAAGACGCCTGCTTCTTGGGAGGAAAGTGATGACAAACCTAGACAGCATCTTAAAAAGCAGAGACATCACCTTGCCAACAAAGGTCCGCATAATCAAAGCTATGGTTTTTCCAGTAGCGATGTATGGAAGTGAGAGCTGGACCATAAAGAAGGCTGACCAACAAAGAATTGATGCTTTTGAACTGTGGTGCTGGAGGAGACTCTTGAGAGTCCCCTGGACTGCAAGGAGAACAAACCTATCCATTTTGAAGGAAATCAACACTGAGTGCTTACTGGAAGGACAGATTCTGAAGCTGAGACTCCAATACTTTGGCCATCTCATGAGAAGAGAAGACTCCCTGGAAAAGACCCTGATGTTGGGAAAGTGTGAAGGCAAGAGGAGAAGGGGACGACAGAGGACGAGATGGTTGGACAGTGTCATCGAAGCTACCAACATGAATTTGATCAAACTCCGGGAGGCAGTTGAAGACAGGAGGGCCTGGCGTGCTCTGGTCCATGGGGTCACGAAGAGTCGGACATGACTTAACGACTAAACAACAACAAGATTGAGCAGAGACGTCCAGCGCTCTGCCTTGCCTGATGAGATGTAATATCTTTCAGCCTGTGACGTCAGACATGGTGGACAAAGTGCTTGATCGCTGTCATGCCACCACCTCCTCCCTTGACTCTTGCCTGGCCTGGCTAATCAAAGCAGCCAGGCCTATAACAACAGAATGGGCCACTGCAATAATTAATGGGTCCCTCCAGGAGGGGAAGATTCCCCTTGCCCTCAAGGAGACACTCATTAGGCCGATTAGGAAGAAACCAAGTTTGGTGGCGGACGACATTGGCAATTATAGGCCCGTCAGCAATGTTTCTTTCCTGAGCAAAGTGGTAGAGAGGATGGTGGCTGACCAGCTCCAGGCCCTTTTGGATGAAACCATGCCCTGGATCCGTTTCAATCAGGCTTCAGGCCATGTCACAGTACGGAAATGGCATTGGTCACTCTGTTTGATTATCTCTTGAGGGAGGCTGACAGGGGCAAAATGTCTCTGCTGGTCCTCCTCGACATCTCAGCCGCCTTCGATACTGTCGACCATGGTATCCTCCTAGGGAGGCTCTTCGAGTTGGGAATTGGTGGTCTGGCGCTTGCCTGGTTCTGATCCTTCTTGGAGGATCGTCCTCAGAGAGTACAGCTTGGGGATAATGTGCCGGCCCCGTGGAGTCTCAACTGTGGGGTTCTGCAGGGCTCAATTATCTCCCCAATGCTGTTTAATATCTACATGAGGCCGCTGGGTCACGTCATCAGTAGGCTGATGACACCCAGCTCTACATCTCCTTTTTTCCTACAACAGTGGATGCCGTTTCGTCCCTTCAGCGCTGCCTGGAGGCTGTATTGCAATGGATGCAGATGAATGGACTGAGGCTGAACCTGGATAAGACGGAGGTCCTGAGGGTGGGTGGCCCTGCCATCAGCAGTTTGGGAAGCTCCCTCTCTTTTGGGGGAGTGACTCTCACCATGAAGAGTGAGGTTCGCAGCTTGGAGGTCCATCTGGATCCGGCGCTCACCATGGAAACCCAGGTAGCGTCAGTGGTCCACACTGCCTATTTCCATCTTTGGCGGATTGCCCAGCTGCGTCCCTATCTTGATGGTGGGGCGCTCACTACTCTGGACCATGCGCTTGTGGTCTCGAGATAAGACTACTGTAATGGGCTCTATGTGGGGCTACCTTTGAGATTGATGCGGAAGCTTCAAATGGTGCAGAACGCGGCGGCCAGACTTCTCACTGGGGTGAGAAAACTTCAGCATATCTCCCCCACTCTGGCTACCCTGCATCGGCTGCCCGTTCATTTCCGCATTGATTTCAAAGTATTAATGATGACATATAAACCCCTAAATGTTTTAGGGCCTCAATATCTAGCGGAACGCCTTCTCCCACCTAGATCTACCCAAATCACTCATTCTAGCCAGGATGGGCGGCTGAGGGGCCTAATGCCGAGGGAGGCCCGGAGAGAAAGAACAAGAAACCGGGCCTTCTTGGCAGTGGCCCCTCGCCTCTGGAACAGTCTGCCTTCAGAAATTTGTCTGGCTTCCCTCACTGGGTGCTTTTAAGAGCAGACTTGAGACCTGGCTCTTTAGGCAGGCCTTCCCTCCCGTCATCATCTAATCTATTTCTTGCCGTCTTGAATTATACTAATATTGTTGTTTTATTTTATATTGTTATTATTTTATGGATTGTTGTTAGCCGCCCAGTTGCAGATCTCAGAAATCACACCACCATCAGAGCTACAAAAAATGGCAATATTAGGAACAGCATACATACTGCATCGATATTTAACAGATACTTAGGTTTTTGGTTAAAACTTGTATCTGTTATATAATACCAGTCATTGTTTTTATAATTTTGACTGTGCCTGGAGTTTTTATTATTATTATTATTATTATTATTATTATTATTATTACTATTATTATTATTATTATTATTATTATTATTATTATTATTATTAACAACAACAACAACAACAACAACAACAGTCATTGTTTTTATAATTTTGACTGTGCCTGGAGTTTTATAATAATAATAATAATAATAATAATAATAATAATAATAATAATAATAATAATAATAATAATAATAATAATAATAATGCTATCAAGTCTATTCTGACTTCTGATTCTTTTCAGGGTTTTCTAGGTAGAGAGTTCTCAGAAGTGGTTTACCCTTCCCTTCTTCTGGGGGCACCCTGGGACTGTGCAGCTTGCCCAAGGCCACACAGGCTGGTTCTTCCCCAGGAGGCACAGTGGGGAATCAAACTCCCAACCTCTGTCTAACACACTGAGCTATCCAGCCAGCCACAAATCCACTATAGGTCAGCACAAACCCACTACTTATTTAAGTTTAGACTATACTATAAACATGGAGTAATATTTTGGAGTTAAAGTTTTGCTATAACATGTTTCAATCTGTTCTTGTGAAAACAACATTCATCTGCAAGGAAGAAAATATGAAAAACACTAATTTCTTCTTTGGATGGTTTGATAGTTCATTCTTATGGCCCCATTTTATTTTACTTTTGTTACAACCATAAGCTTGAGGGCTACTGGCGGTCACAGGAGAGAAGCCTGGTCACAAGAGAGCAATCCCAGTAAATAAGCTGTCAGTTTTAAAGCTCCAAAAAACATCCAGAGGCAATGCAGAAATCAAAGCCACCTGTCATCAATTCTCTTGCTCCTCATGATCACATACTATATAACTGAAAACTGTATCTCATTCAGAGGTGGTCAGAAAATCAGAAAACAATAGGAACTCAGATACAGGAGGACATTGGAATTCTAACCAGGCTTTTATGGGTAAAGGATTTTTTTAAAAATTCTTCATTATAAAACATGGACAAAGACAGCAATTTGTAGAGAGATGGAGATGCAATTTATGGAGATGTAATTTTGCAGGTGGATTCGCTTCACCGTTTTTGCCAGATTGGTCGTACACAATAACAGAACAGCTTGACAAGAGTATGCCACCAAATAAATGCAAAGGGGAGGTGTTCCAACCGAGGTACTAAACACTGCACCAATATTATACCAAGCAGTGTAGTTAAAAATCACAGTTTTTAAACTGGGATTAAAATGAGTTAATATCTTTCCACATAACTCTGGTAGGAAAAATGCACACTTTATATGTCTTTGGACAAAAAAGTAAGCACCATGTTTATTAACAGTCAAGTTCTTTTTTGATAGCTGGACACTGTTCCATATTGAAAAATGTCTGTTTTCAGTCTTGAGACTAATTATTCCTACTACTTGTTCAGATGCCAGATGTTTACAGTTAGAAGTGTACAGATTCGTGCTTTTGGACTACAACTCCCAGAATTCCCAGGGCAGCATAGCTACACATATTTACACACCTCTATTTATGAAAGCCTAAACTGACTTGCAGTACCATACTTTGCATGCTTAGTTGGTTAGTTATGTGCCATTAAGTCAGAACCAACTTAAAGCAGCCTTAATAGGGCTTTCAATAAGTGAGAAATTTAAGAAGTGGTTTTACCATTTCCACACCACACCCGCAGTGAGTTTCCATGACAGACTGGGGATTCGAACCCAGGTCTACAGAGTCCTAGTCCGTCAGTCTATCCACTGCACCATGCTCGGTACCTTTGCATGCTTACTCAGAATTTATTCCCCAAGTACTTGATAGGATTAAGCTACTAAGGAAATGTCACACCTTTTCAGCGCAATCCACGCAAATGTCTACTCATTGGAAAATTATTCCCTGAAAAATGTATATAGAATTGCAACTCTAAAACAAAACGTTTAATACCATTACTGTAGATCGCTTTAAAGATGTCACTAGCAATGGCCTCTCTCCTTTTTTCCTTACTCATGGAAGAAAGAACAAAGGATTGGATTTGGACTGGGGACCTAGAATGGGACGTACTGGGACCTTAACCTCTTCCCCCACCCCTTATGGTTTAATCCTGATTTGGAATGAGGAAGAGATCCCTCTACTTTGTTATTAGAGAAAATGTATGCCAGAAAAAGAATATCTCCAGTTTTTCTGACTATGATTGGAACCTGAAAGATAGTGGTTCGTGGTTAGCCATGAACCGTGAACCATGACCCACCCCCCACGAACCGATTGGAAAACCGAACCAGTTCACAATTCGTTCTCTGGGTTGTGCCATCATGCCACTGCCTCCTCCCTGGGTGCCAGGCTCCGAGGCAGTGACCAGGCTCCTTGCAGAGAAGCCAGGGTGCTGCCTCTGAGCATTCATTTTCAGTGCAGCTAGTCTGATGGAAAACAACCTCAGAGTCCTGTGGTTGATGCTTTGCATTCTATAATGCAAGGGGTTCCCAACCTGTGGGCCACGACCTTGAAGGAGGTTGCAAAGTGTTTTCTGTGAGGTCACCCTGGTTTTTGGAGGAGGGGAGCACGCTGCCCTAGACTCGCACCCCCTCTTTGGCTGTGGGGCTCCTGGGCACCAGTCCCCCCCCCCCGGCTGTGCAATCTCTTTCTCGAACAGCAGCTCCTCCCAGCTCAGGTGGGTCCAGGTTAGGGAGTTGTGGGAGGCAGGCCCCAGCTGCAGCCCCTGGGAGTTAAGAGGCAAGGAGGCAGTGGCTGGCTGGTGGGGAGGGGGAGAAATGGTGGTGAAGGAGGAAAAGACCACTGCTGCCCCTGAAGCAATTTTGCCCCTACCTCACCTCAGACGTGTGTCACCACTGCCATGTTAGGGAGGACAACTGAGGAGAAGGCAGTGGCAGAGCCACCACTTGAAGGGAGGACAAAAAGGTCTATGGTTCCCTTCCTGAGGGAAAACACGACCTCCCCCAGTAAAACCCAGTTTTAACCTATCCTCATTATCTCCATCTCCCAAAGCCTGTAGAGGGACTGTTGGGGGTGGGGAGGTGAGTGGTTTTAATAAACATTCAGCTGCAAATTTGAAGCTGGTTGCCCAGATACAAGCACAACCATTGCATTAAATATTAAGTTCAAACTGCATTCTGAAAAAATCTATTATTCGTGTGTTTTCTTTACCCCATTAAAAATTCCTTTTTCTGCAAATGTAGCAGGAGGTTGCAGGTTACCTGGCTCTTATAAAAGGTGGTCATGACTTGAACAAGGTTGAAAACACTGAACAGCTGAAACTGACATTTTGTCTTGGCAGAACTAAAATTTAGTAGGTGAAGCTTCCCTGACTTAAAGCTATATTAGCCAGAATCTTATTAGGATTTTGTGCTGGTGTAAGTGGTATTGTGTAAATTGTGTCTGCAAATTAGTGCTAATTGATTAAGTTGCTGCTTACATTCTTAGTCATGCCTCAAGTCACATGACTGGCACATAACCAGGACTGGAAATGGCAACTTCTTGATTAATGACACTTCACTATCCTGCTTTACACAATTACACTTAACACAAGCATCAATTGCCAACAAGATTCAGGTCATCGTGTAACTTTGAGACAGGCAGCCATAATGATGACTATAATTCTTGAACAACTATAAATCATAGTTATAATTTCTATAAGAGGAAATGAAGAAACTCAGTCAGACCACATGGCCAAAGATCATTCTTTCTTCTTTCTCCTTTTCCATTTTCTGTCCATTTTTCTTTTCTTTCCTTCCTTCCCGGAAAATGCAGTTTACATTCCTCCATGCTTTTGCTGTATATCTCTAGTCCACTCAACAAATGGAGATATAAGCTTGGTGAAACCGAAGAGTAAATTAGTGGTCTTCAAGGAACTGATGGAAAGTGATATCATCTTATCTTTTGAGAGGGAAAAGATGCTAAGATGAGAGACTTCATACACCAGCAGTGTTTTGATATTTTCAGAGTAGCCACTCTTGTACTTACACATGCGGTGGGTGGGGAGAGAAGGAAGAAGCTGAAAGGCTTCCTCATTGCTCCAGATATATATAAGTAACTTATACTCTTGACGTATGTGCCTTTTCCCGCTATTATTCTTTTGTTTTGTTTGTTTTGTGTGTGTGTTTTGGTATACCCATAAATGTTCCAGTTTGTACTCCTGGCGGTATACATACCCCAGGTTGGGAATCACTGGAATAGAATATCTCCTCCGGGAATTAAGAAGAAGAAGTGAAAGGAAGACAAAGAAACAGTGGGTACCTGGCTGCTTTTTGATTATGTGAATGGAGTGTGGAGAGGTTAAGGTGCTACAGCAATTGTACAACAAAATGTTAATTCACTCCTCAGCATTCAACGTATCAGAGAGTTTGGGGATTTTTTTAGCTTTCAATTTCAAACAACGAGGTAAAACAACTAATCTTTAAGACATACAGTAACCCTTGCTAACTGATTTTTGAAATGCTAGGCTGCAGGGATTTGTGAACAATAAACGCAAAAAGTCATTTTAATACTTAGAAGCAAATAATACTTTAGGCAGTTTCTAGGCTGTTTAATTTTAGAAAATTGCATGGGCGGTCTGCATTTTTTAATTTCTCCAGCATTATATGCCTTCTGCCTTCCCACACTTACCTAATATTATTTTCCTTCCGAAGTCTTCCAAAGTTAATACGGAAAGTTATTAAATGTTAACTGTGTTGGATTGAAGATTTTTAGCACTCACTGAAGACTTAACTTATTTTAGCACAACAGCCAATTGTTGGAGGATCCAAAAACTTCTGAGCATGTTTTTGCAGTATTAAATGATAGGCTACACATGTGAACAACATCTACCTGATTCTGATTCAAATAGACTGTTGGATGGCCCGGTGATTTAGGTATCTGGTTGCGGAGCCAGAGCCTGGGAGTTCAATTCCTCACTATGTCTCTTGACAGGGCTGGACTTGATGATCCATAGGATCCCTTCCAGCTCTGTAGTTCTGGGATTATCTAGGGTTAAATCATTGATGCATCTGTTTTACCACTGAACTTGCTGATTGTCTATGGCTTTCCAGTTTTTGCAAATAATCCTTGAAAGCTGGCTGGGAATACCACATGCCGTCTAGAGCTTACTGGGTGTTGCAGTAGTCCCAGAAAATAATTTTCCCAAGTTCTGTCTGTGAGAGGTACAGAGACTGAACATGGGACCTTCTGCATATATTTCAACAGTAGTTTATCTGCCCATGCTATTAAAAAGAGCTTGTCAGTACCCATTCAAGGGATTAAGGAAGGTGGCCCTTTTTGGATAACTTCTGAAATTGGTATTCATGATGGCTGCTCATGATGACAATTCATTAGAATTGCTGGAAGGAGGACTAACCAACAAGACAAAACACTTAGGTATCTGGCCTTATGACCATCTAGGGCCAAAGAGAAATCAAAGGGAACAGAAAACATACATAATATATTGAAATAATATGGAGAGCACCACTAAAAAGATTCAAGCTTGTGCAATATGTGTAAATTATGCTCAAACACATCTTGTTTTTACAGTTTTCACTTATGTTTGAAATCATTCACAGAGGCTGTCTTCTGAATAATATGCACCACATTTTTCCTCATTTCCTTCAATTTATTCCAAGTGGTGATAAATCATAGTGCTACTTAGGTTACACTCCTGGTGTCATACAAGGCTCATCTGTCATCATAGTTCCTTTCAAATAACTGAGTTTTAAAATGAGGTAACTCTTGACATCTTGAGGGATTTACCTAAATAGAAGATAACTCTAAATGATTAGCTATGATGGCCATCCACCATGAATTTTCACCACCCACAGCAAAAACATGTTTTGTATTATCAGCCACTGTATGTTACATGAAAGGGGATGTGATGGGCAACTAGTGTGTGATATGTGCGGTTCTTAATATGTATGTCCGTCATAAGTATCTCTGGTTGCATCAAGGATATTAGTTTGTTGTGCATAGGAGTGGATACTAGGTGAGGGACACAGGGAGTGACCCTATCCCAAGTTGGAGATTCACATATGGGTTCATGGGGGGGGGGCTGGAAGGGGCATGTCTTGTTGCAGGAGTTGCTATAGCTGCCACCCAGGAATTCTATTGGGTTCCCCTAGTGGTCTTGCACTCAGGAGATGATACTCAACTCAGTTCGCCAACCTCTGGAAACTCCACAAGTGTGGAAAGGCATGTATCAAACAGCAGGTGGGTCACCCAATGGATGTATTCACTCCTGCATGCTGCACCAATACTATACTGCAGCAAACAGTAGAAGCCGCAATGTTTCATTTATCTATAATCTGCTTAATACAGTGTTTTAAAGCAGTGGTTCTCAAAACTTGAGTCCCCAGATGTTCTTAGACTGCAACAGCAAGCGGTGAAGGCTTCTGGGAATTGCAGTCCAAGAACATCTGGGAATCCCAGTTTGAGAACCACTGCTTTAAAGTACAAGTTGGAGTTCTTTCACCTGGATCCACAAGTGCCCTTTCCATGATGGTACAGAAGCCTGATTAGGACTTAACTGGAATCACACATAATAATAATAATATATTTATATTGCGCTCTACGCCAGAGCGCATTCCAATAGTCAAAAACACTTAAAATACAACCATAACATAATTACAATAATAAAAAATACAGTAAGCAATGATCATTCAATAAGGCAATAAACAAACAATCAACATAGCTATAATAACAATATAATAATTAAAGTACAGTAATTCTATCCCAATAATTGCCTATTTCCATGGTCAACCCCTATGGTTCCAGGTTGAACAAGTAGGTTTTTAAGTCTCGTTTGAATTTGTCCAACTCTGGTTCCACGCGAAGGTATTGTGGAAGGGAATTCCATAATTTGGGGGCCTGAAGAAAAAATGCTCTAAGTCTGGAGTTAGCCACCTTGGTCCAAGGGACTAATAAGAGATCAGAATCCACAGATCAAGTCCTCCTACGAGGAATATGCCACCCCACAAGTTCCGCTAAATAGCTAGGGCAAGAGAAATGTAATGCTTTAAATGTCAAAACAAGAACCTTATAATATGTTCTTGATCTGATGGGTAACCACTGCAATGCCCTGTGGTGCTGGGAAATGTGAGAGGTTTATAGTGTGGCAGGTTTAAAACTACTCGTACCCCACTATTCTGCACTTGTATATGAGAGGTTGGACTCAGATACCTGAAAAAAATGACAAAATGGTAGCTGATACTGTGCATAAATCTTTACAATGCCAATGAATGAAGATAACCAGTCCATTACCTCTGCTTCACACTTCTTGATTAGGGAGCTGAATGTCTTGATTCATATACATACCTAAGAACCAAGAGAAAGCCACTCTATATGTGGAGCACTCCTCCACAAAATTCAGTTCACTGATTTTTAATCATGCCACCACAGGCCCTCACAAAATCACATGTAGACTATTTCATATGGAAAATAAATTGGCACCATGGGAGCTAATTTCACTGCTAACTGCATGTGTGAATGGGGCCACAATCAGACAGCACATTCTCAAGCAGGTTTGAAGTGTGGCAATTTGTCTTTTACACAGTATGACAACTTACACACATCTACACAGGTATAAGAAGCAGACATGCACTGGACTGTGCTACATGTAAGGATGTGAAGAATCCTCTTCAAGGCCACAATAAGCTGTCCTGGCAAACTGAAACAACCCTTTCCAAGTCCCTGCAAGAATTCTCAACTCTGGCATTCCAAAGCAATAAACACCTTTGCCTCTTTATATTTTGCTTTCTCAACAGAAAATGGGCCAGCAAAGAACTAATAGCCTTTCCTGAAATACAGCAAACACAAGAGGAAATGCTGATTGCCGGCAGCCTCACTGAAAACTATCCAATGCTTCTGCATTTTAAAAGCACATGAGACAATAAACCTGTGTCACAAATGTGAAAAGTCTACCCAAGACTAAGAAAGAAAAAAGACAGTTTAAACATCCTCAGATTCTTACAGCAAAAAAACATGTCTCCGTTGTTTCTCATTTGGGGCGCAAGAATGAGGCAAGGATTCATATCCATAGTTGCACATCTTGTTTACTGGGTTGCTTGTGTCCAAGGAGCAGAGAGCACTATTTGAGTGTGATGGACAGTTGTTTAGTAAATGGATGGATGGATAAATAGATATAGTTCCCCTGTGTTTTTCACAAAATAAAGCACCATCTTCAGGCCTAGCTAAGATATTGTAGCCCCTAAGGTGGAAAATCTAACCACCTATCATAAAAATAATATAAATGAAATCATGTTACTGTGCTTAGCATACACTGCCTGAGGCCCCTGCCTCATTATAAGGCCTGTCAAGGCCATTTCTCAATATTTGATGGCTAAAATCCACTTAACTGCTTACTGACTATTAGCAATGGTATCATGCTTGAAAGAGTAAGAATGTCAAACTCACAGTCCTGTTCTAATTTTTGCTTAAATTTTACAATATGAGATAGCTTGCTGTGATGTATATTTTTTTATTTGGAAACCAGTCTGTGGCTGAAATCCTGTGCATAGTAAGTTGCACTAGAGTAGGCCATTTAAATCAATTTAAATCAGTGGAATTTAGAGAGGAGTGGGTGCACCAAATTCACACTGAATCAATGGGCACAATACTCTAGTGTGACTTACTACACTAAGCAACAGGATTTCAGCCAACAATTATAGGAAAAGAGGGTGGCAATAGGAAAAGAGGAAGACCAAGCATTAGATGGACTGATTCATTCAAGGAAGCCAAAGCCTTGAGCCTGCACGACTTTTCGGAATTCATTAATTTGGAGGGCTGCCAAAAGTCGGATGTGACTTGATGGCACATGGCAACAACCACATGAAAATGAAAGAAGGCTGCAGTACTATACTTCCTGAAAGTTAGATCTCATTGAACATAATGGCTTTGCCAAGGACACATATAATCAGCCGATAGCTGGGAGAATATGCTTAGTCCCACACCTGTTCCTGAAGCTCCTCTGCTTCCTTGATCTCGCTAGCTGTTCACCTGCCGTCCCTGATCATACAGGCAATGACAAGAGTGAAAGGATGGAACAGCATCCTCCATTTCACTTTTCCTCTCCCTCTGGGTATTAAATATCATTTGCCCAATTTATTCAAAAGGTTCTGAAACCACTGAACTGGATCATGAAAACAAAATGTCATTTCATAGGGTATCATCGAGGATAAAATACTGCTATTCTTCCTTAGTTTTTTTTCCCAGTGACTTTTACACCGTTAGCAATATGACCCTTTAACCTTTCAGACTTTTGTGACATGAGAAGAGTCGAGCCAATGACAACCAGATGAGCTGTGACATACATCCCTGCTTGCAGATCGTTACTGTAGTCTTGAAGCATCAAGAGAGGCAGGACAGGCACAGACCCTTTCCTGTTGTTATATAGTTTGGGTCTTATGAACTAGAAATAATCCTCTGATATGTTCCTGGAAGAGACACTTCTTGTCCTCTGGTGACCGGGGGGGGGGGGGGATTAGTCTTTTAGTGTCCTGAAAGGGATTTAACTGAGAGAGTCCTATTAAGAATAAAAGGAGGAACATGGCAGAATTCTCATTACTTAAATTGGAAAAAAAAATCCATCATCAGGACTAATGCTCTGTCAGTAACAGAACATACTTAAGGCAGGGAGGATGGAGACAGAGAGTCAACAGCAGAGAGCAACTACTGACCGGATGGTTTGTTTTATCATGATACGCATGCCATGATAAGGAGTCTATATCTGTCCCCCCAACACAGAAAGAGTTACTTTCTTCTTTGCCTTTGCTCTTATTTTCAGGAGTGAGAAACTAATTTCTAATTATTTCTCCCACACAACACTCTTCACTACAGAAGAATCAGCCTCTGGACCTTATCTCAAAATGACTACACAAGCAAAAGAAGTCTGTTTCCAAACCCAGTTCAAGGTGCTGGGGCTTTCCACTATAGAAGTCCTGGAAATGTTGGAGTCTGATTGCCTCAATGATTACCTCCTCACGTACATCCACATGTGCCTATGTGGACCTTGACGTCTTCATAAGTAGATCATCTCAAGGTGGCCATGTCAAGTGAAATCCAGTGGGAGGACTACTAAGGAGGAGGTTATTCAATAATAGCACTCTCAGTAACAGCACTTTAACCATGCTAGACTCCCCAGAGAGGCTGTCATAAAACCTACTGCCATGTATACTTTTCATCTTTAGGGAAAGGCTTCTTATTTTCCCAGGCTTTTTAGGGGCCTGTAGGGGCTTTTATAGATTCTGGAACTGAGGCTTTTTAAAGACCTGTTGTGTGTGATTTGAGTCTTCTATATCTCCTATGTGAGTTTTATAATGTAATCATCTAGGAGCTACTGTTTCCCCAGGTGAGCTTCTAATAGAAGAACCTCCATCTTGTCACAGGACTAGCCCACTTCTGCTATGCTAAAACACCTACACTGGAGAATAGTGAAGAAGATGGTGACTTTACTAGTTTTTCAAGACCTCAAAGCAGCTTTCAGTGTAATTGACTATAGTATATCTTGCACTGACTGGCTAGGTTGAGCGTTGGGAGCATCATACTGCAGTGGTTGCAATCCTTGCTATTGGGGTGTGCTCAAAAGCTGGTGCTGGGAAGCAAGTTTTCATACCATTATCTGTGGGGTGTCCCTCAGGGCTGTACTCTATCTCCTATATTATTTAATACCTACATGATGCCACAAGGAAAGGCCATTCAAAGTTTTGGTGCAGGGTGCCACTAATATGATGATGACCCACCCACATACAAACACACACACACAACTCTATTGCTTCTTGTTGTCTGACTGTCAATGCCCTTAAAGGCTGCTTGAGCTCAGTAATGGGCTGGATGAGGGGGAACAAGCTAAAATTAATTCCAGTAAAGTGAAGATGCTGTTAGTCAGTAGAAACACGGGATTGGGGATTAGGATTTAACCTGTTCTTTCCTTTCATAGGCCAGGTTGGTAGTCTGGGAGTACTCCTTGATTCTACACTTCCTTAGATGGCAGTGATAACACGGAATGTCTTTGCACAGTTCTGGTTGGTTCAACAGCTATGATCTTTCCTGAGCTGACCTGATTTGGCAACAGCATTTCACACCTTAGTTACATCATGATTTGAATGTTTTATGTTAATATATTTTTATGCTTTGATGGTATTATTTATTTGCAGTTCATTATTTTTATTCTTTGTTCTATTGATTGTACTTTAGTCATATGGTTTTATATGTTGTGAACCATCCAGAGTGGCCTTCGGTCAGATGGGCAATATAAATATAAAATAAAATCAAATAAATCAAATCATATACAATGCAGTGTGCATGGAATTATCCTTGAAGATGGTCCAAGAACTTCAGTTGGTGCCTCAAGCAGCAGCTAGATTGCTACTTCGAACATGGTATCAAGATCTCATGAGCCTAACATTTAAAGACTTACACAGATTGCCAGCTGCTTATCAGGTCCAATCCTAGGTCTTCATTTTAACCTTTAAATCCCTAAATGATGGAATCTGGCTATCTAAGGAACTACCAGTCCTAGTATGAATCTATCTGGATGTTAAAATGTTCAGCAGTAGTCCTGTTGAGAATTTTAACAGCTCTAGAGGCCTGTCTGACAAGTTGTGCAGGAGATTTGCGTGTGGAAGGCAGAGTATAAATGTAAACAATAATAATGATAACATTGCTTCTGTTTTTTGTTTTTCCAAAATATGTGTGTGATCCAGAGAATACTAATTATGGGCCAGCAGAGAAATAATATCACAAAATCAATGGTAACTGAGAACCTGGCGATGTCTTTGTATATGAGCTATAAAATTTTGAAAAGCAATACTTTATAAAAATTATAGAGTACAATGGTGCTTAAAGAAATGAAGAAAATCTTCTGTTCTCTACATTTGACCTCAATTTTTAGGTTTTTAAATGAAGCACTGGTCTGGGTTACTATATAGTACATGTAACCATATAGGAAGCTGGTCTAGTGTCTTGGTGAAGAAAATATTACCACAACTCAATAGGCCAGAATTTCTGATTAGGTACAGTTGTTGGAAGGAGCACCCAAATCCAAAATTTCTGTATCATTTTAATGTGCACAGATATAGGCAAAGGGTTACAGTAGCAAGCACTATGCAGCTTTCTGCTCCCCTTCCCTCATCCTGTGGACAACTTTATGTGGTCATTATTGCCTCATGTTGCTGGATGGTACAGGTGACCAGCTTTCCACATGGTTACATACACAGCAGGATAAGTTGCACAGACCAGTCATAAATGGTTGTGTGTGGTGTACCATTCCACAGTGCTGAAAATCTCCGTCAAAATTAAGCCCAGTGAGCCACCAACACATGATTACACACACCCTCCCAGCCTTTCCTGATGTCTTTATCTAGTTTCAGATGGAAATTATTTTTCACTTTGACTAGGCCAAGATCTCCCAGCATATATTGAAGCTCACAGAGGATAAGCTAGAAATCTTCAGGCTTTGTTATATGAAACCCATACATGACCTAATCCTTTCTGGCAGCAAAATCTGACCACCTTTTGAAATATGGCTTTCTGCCAACACACGAGACCTGCTCAGAAAAGCTCGGCACAACTCAGTGCATGAAACCTTTCAGAACAGTGGTTGCCACGGCAATATTTTCCCTTTTAGAGAGACTCTGCTATTTAATTTTTTTTTTTAAGTTGGATTTTTTTATTTGCTTTCTGGGCACTTCTGATATTTAACAACAAGAACAGAAGAAAGCTCTTTCACACACTTTCTGCCAAATAAAGTTTCCGGCCCAAAGCAGGCCAAGCAAAAGCCCTTAAATTGTATGTCTGAACCGCAAAGTTCTATTTCCACAAGTGTGAGACAATTAGTCCTGCAAAATCTGGGCTGATGAACCCTTGTGTTGAGAGCGGCAGCATAATTGTCACCATTTGCTGGAGAGAATTTTGCCTGCTGCAATGTGGTACACTGTGATATGCTTATCTGTAGCTTTAAAAGAGAGATCGTAACAGCTCACTTCCTACTCCTGCCTAAATCCTTCTTAGTTTTCCTCTGCTATGGAGTTTGTCTCCATGTTGTAGACAGTCTTGCCACAAACGAAAGCATTGGTGTTCTTCCAAAGCTTTGTTATCACAAAACAGCAGATGAGGTAATAAACAGGTGACAGTTTTATTATAGTAATTTTCCTCTGTACCAAATAAATAAATATTACACATATTCCTGAACACTGAAAATTAAATGCCAGGTGTGGCATACTGTTCCTTGCAGGTAATTGTTGGAAATATTTGTTGAACAAATGTGAAAACTGAAACTAGTTTTTCTCTGGGGCCCATAGTAATTTTGACCTCAGGATAGAACACTGAGCTTTTGCCAGGTTCGAACTGTGTCAATAAAAAGTTGGTTTCTGCAGAAAACATGAGCTGCTGAGATTTTATCTATCTGCATGCATGAGGAACAGACATTCAGGAATAATGCTTATGTTATCTTTGCATATCTATTTATTTTCTGTGTTACATGGCCTTCTATAGTACTTTGGTTTGGATAACTACAATTTGATTCTAGTAATTTTGCTCTTAAATTACTTTCAGGCATGCACCACAATCCAATGCATGTTTACACAGGTTGGATTTTGATGTTTCCAGTGGAGTTACTTGAGAGCAAATGTGCTTAGGACTGGAGCTTAATAAAAGTAGACATCTTCCTGTTGAAAGTAATGTGAGACTGGAATGGGCTTCCGCTGAATGGAAGCCAGTCTCATTTGGATGGTACAGAAAAGCAAGAAGATGGAAAATGCCTACAAAAGGCTCTGAAACAATTATTGCAACTCCTTATTTTTGGGGGGAACAGGCAATATTTTAATAGAAGTGATTATTTGAAAAATAGTTCTGGAGACTTTAAATGGTTCCTGAAGCAAATGGTTCCTCAAAGCAAATGGTTTCTTAAGGATTCTGAGTGTAGTGTCAAATAGTCCAACTGAGCACTGACCAAAGACCAGAAAACTGGTATTGGGCTATTTGTCTGACCATTTGAATCCTACTTTTCTTTATGATGAACTCCCACAGGTAAGAAATTCAGTTTTGT
This sequence comes from Intellagama lesueurii, assembly GCA_037013535.1. Classification (NCBI taxonomy): domain Eukaryota; kingdom Metazoa; phylum Chordata; class Lepidosauria; order Squamata; family Agamidae; genus Intellagama; species Intellagama lesueurii. The sequence continues at coordinate 92,523,325 of JBAJHW010000003.1, read as the reverse complement.
ACTATGGATATCCATGGCTTTTATCAACATGCCTACAGTTTGAAATCAACATCTCAACATTTGAAATGCACCTACCCATCCACTCTCATTTAGTGACCCTGTTCATACAGGCACACTCGCACACAAGCCCCATTGAGTTCTGTCGGACTTTCTCTCGGGCAACCATGCCTGACACTGTAGCATAAGTACAGATATGATCACATGGAGAAATTAACTATATATATGGACCTCATGTGGAGCAGTCTGGTGCAATCTATTTCCCAGCAAGTGCACAACGTACAGGGGATTGTGCTCCAACCTGATCACAATCTATGCACAAGCTGGACCCAAGAGGTCCATTTTGGACATAGATTTGGGGTCAGGCTGTAAGGCTACTACTTTTTGATGCCATGCTGGAGCAATTATCTGGCAGAATGAAGGTTGCTTTAAGTGAGATAAAATAAAAGAGAGCCATGCGGTTGTTACATACTAAAAAAATCATTCAATATGCTAGCTTTCATAGATCAGGACCATCCACTTTTGTCAGGCTTGTACCGGTGTAAAGAACTTAATGTTCCAAAAGATCAAGATGGATTTTACCAGGCATTTTTCTTAGGTGCAAATAAGGAAAGAGGCAGGCTGTATTGGAGTTGTTGGTTTAAAGTTACAGCTGAGGAGGCAGTGGATTGGCTATCACATTCCAGTCCTTCAAACAAAAGGAGATGGCTCCCTGCAAAGTGACCCTTTCTGGTGTGATCAGGCGCATGTCTTCCCAGCCCCCTGATGCACCCTATCTTAGTTCTCTGCTCTCTGTGTATCATTTTCATTGGTTACAGTGTCCCAAACAGGATAAATTGTACTTTTATTGAAATTATATGCTTTCTTGTCATCCTGAACATATGCAAATTCCAAGATTCTCTGAGGGGAAACTCAAGATCCAAACCCATTTGTTGCATATAAAATCTGTCTTTCAAATCTTCAAAGTCTAGAGTTTATTTCATGGCATCCTGTCACCTGAGCTTGACACCACACTCCATGTTTCAAAATTTAATGTCTCAACATGTGTGTACAATTTTTAATTTCTGCAATAGCATCTTCTGTTCCTTTCCCATTCTCCCCCCCCCCCCGCCCCCCACATCTCAGCCTCCTCTTTTTCCCTGAGGGGAATTATGGATTAAAGTGTTTTATTTAAGCAAAAGAAAAGCCGGGCAAATTAAGTTTCAAAAGGCCTCGCTGGGGAAATGCACAAGTACAAATCTTTAGAAATCTCTGTTCTTTGCTGTCAATTGATGAAAAGAAAATGGTCCACAATTAATACAGCTTGTTAGAGAGAAGCAAGTGTCATATGTACCTATTAGAGCTTCATACGTCTTAGTGTAGGGTACATTTTAATAATAAGGCTATTAATTAAGGAATCTGCATAAAGTAAGGTAATAGGTCTTTTGGCTTGATAGCTGCCGGCTTCCATTAAAGAAATGGATTTATAGGCATCAGCAGAGTTCAGATTAGTCTTAAAGCATAGCCAGGTTAATTGACAAACAAGCCATAGTACAGAACTCCATGAAACAATCCATTTCTAATACGTCTTGCTGCTTTGTAGTACCAATTATGAAGTGTTAGCTGCAATCTGCCACTGCCAGCTGTGTGCAGGTTTGGATGCTGTTACTTAAGTTACAGACACTGCCAGTGTTTGGATAATTCTGATGTTATCCAAAGGGGATTATGAGGCAAACGCAAGCATAAAGCCTCTCCTCTTCAATGCACAGTTGAAGATGATGTACATTTACAGGGGGACCGGCTGCTGCAGAATCTAATTTAGCCTGTGTTTTTGTTTGAGCATATGTGGCTTCTCGGAGTAAGTGCCTTGTCTTTTGAGATAAAAGCTATTCAGCATCTCTGATCTCCTGGATGCATGTTCCCAAAGAATACCTACCTTCAGCTTCCTGCTATCTTTTTCTCTAGCACCTCCGGCACTGATCTAGGGATAACTCAAAGACACACAGACATACACAGAGAAAATCATGTTGTATTTCTGTAGCCTGACAAAAATTATGCTTGCAAGACATTCCCTTGGCTTATTATTTTCAGACAATTGTAAGGTTCCCCTCCCACCGGATGTTATCTGAATAGGTATTTGGGTTTATTTGTTTTTGTATTATTGTTGTTGTTTTGGTTTTTTTTTTTAAGGATGGGAGTGGCAGGACTGACATTACTACAAGGAGCAATACAATTTCCCTTAATCTCAGATAAACTAGAAATACCACTAGAAGCTTTGGCACTGGAAAGAACTGAACAACCCATTCTTTTATAATCATACCAAAAGAAAATAGGAAGTCTTTTCACCCTGTGGGAGTTTTCTTGCCTAACCAATATTTATATCCAGAACTGTTGAGTGAATGAGAAGGCCATTCATTTTTCCATGGGGTTTGCACTGAAGTAAACATAGAATGTCAGATTATACACAGTGGTTCTTAAATGGTGATTAAGAGTTGCACTTTTCAAAGGCCAAATGATACAACTCACAGAATTATGACTATGTACAATCAAACCAATAGCAATAGAGACCATGAAAAGAAAAGAAAAGAAGTAAGGCTTGTATGCTCTCCATCCAAATTACAGCATTGGTATTTTTATCATGGTCATAACAATATTCTTACAAATGATGGACTTGACTTCAAAATACAGTTTTTAATATTTAAGATCCTCAAATCCTATGGATTTGACTCTTCTATCTCATGTTTCCCTTTCTTGCTCCTCATATTTATACATCCATAGATACAGAGGCAAAGCTGAGCACAGTCACATACTCTATCATGCCTCTATATCTCCTGCTAGAGAAGGCAGCAGAAAAAGAGGAAAACCAAATGCAAGATGAACTGGCTAAAGGTAGCCACAGGCTTGAGTTGCAGGGCAGTTAGAGACAGGATATTTTATTTTATTTTATTTATTTATTTATTTATTTATCCGGCTTTTACCCCGCCCATCTAGATTCAACGAATCTACTCTGGGCGGCTTACAGTCTGAGTATAAAACAAAAATTAAAACAACAATATCAACAACATAGAGATAGGCAAAGTCAAAGATGGTAAGACATAGAAAACTAAGAAATGGAAGGGGGGAAGGCCTGCCTGAAGAACCAAGTCTTCAGCTTGTTCTTAATCTCTTTGGAGATTGTTCATTCATAACGGCACTATAAGTTGGAGGTGACTTGATGTCACATAACAAAACAATAACAACATATCAACCTGCAACAACTTACATTGTATATCAGGCCATCTTCCTCAGAAATAATTGTGTGTCATCAAGTCAGTTCTGACTTATGGCAACTCTTTTCCAGATAGAAAATACTCAAAAGTGGTTTACCACTCCCTTCTTCTGGGGGCATCCCGGGACTGTGCAACCTGGCTCCACTCACAGGAGGTACACTGGAGAATTGAACTTCCAACCTCTGGCTGTGCAACCAGATACCTAATTCACTGAGCTATCCAGCCAGACTCATTTCCCTCATACCATACAGAAAATGCATCTTCCAGCACAGCCTTTTAAAAATAACCATAGAGACAATTCTATGTCATCTGCTGCCAGTTGACTCTACCTTACCCACTTTATATAATCTTTCAGCAAATACCTTCCTCTGCTCTGTCAATCTAACTCAGGCAAGAGCTGCATCATTCTTATGTCTGTCATGGTGCCTTGCTCAATATTGACAGGAACTATAATATTTGACAGCAGTGAATAATATCATTGGCATCAACAGGAACCATCCCAAATAATGACATACAGCATTGGGGGGGGGGGGGGGGGGAGAGTAAAAAAAGAAAAGGACAACCGCAAAAAGATCACTCCAAACAGAGACATTCACATAAGATTCAAATTAAACCAGTGTAAATTGATGCCAACAGAGGCAAAAATCCCAGTTTCATAAATACTTTGATAGGATTGGAGCAAGCATGACTGACCAAGAAAGAGACCTTGGGGTTTGGTGCACAGCCCAATAAAAAAAAATGCCAACCAATTCTGTAGCTGCATTTAAAGGGGGGGGGGGGCGCAATTTTTATATTGGGTATATTTTTAAAAGAAATCAAAATTAAAACTGCCCTGAATGTTCTGCCATAAATGAGATCTAACATTGTACCATACATTTTAGAAGCAAGTCCACAGCTATCTTCCTTAGATTATACAATTCAATTTTCAAGTACCATACAATTTAAGCTTTATCTTGAGGATGAGAGGTAAAATGGATCACCTGGTGAATTTGTAACAAAGAGATTGGTTAATTGTGGATGACGCTGCACGTCTGATTTAGCAGAGATGTCCATGTAAAGTCTTTAAAGTAGCATAAACGTTTAGCTTCTGCAAATTTAAGCTGGGTAAAATTTACCTTAGCTGGCTGCATAGCTTAGTGGTTTATGTATTTAGCTGCTGAGCCAGAGATTGAGAGTTCAATACTCCACTGTGCCTCCTGGGAAAAGAGTCAACCTGTGTGACCTTGGGCAAGTTGCATAGTCCCAGGGCACCCCAGAAGGGTAAACCACTTCTGAGTACTCACTACCTAGAAAACCCTGGAAGTCAGAATCAACTTGGTAGCACAGAATTATAATATTATTTAAATTGTCCTTGGTCCTGGGAGAAGGGGTGACAAAGAAAAAGGGTTTAGCAGGAGGGGGAGATGATAAAAGCTCTTTTGCCAAAATTCCCAAATTAAAAAATATGTGTTATGCAAGAAGGGATTGACAGATCTATTTGTGTTAACAGTTTTGCAAACAGGCAAAAAGAAGGAGACAAGGAAACAAAACTAAAAAACAAACAAAAACAGGGGTAAAAAATAGAATAACATTAATAGTCTCTACAAAAGAAATTTAAAAAGCCAGAAAGTCTTAAAAGAATCTAAATTTAGATATCAATAAAAGATAATCAAAGCCCAAGCAAGTATCTGTATGTGCTGCACATTCAATTCTTGAAAGGGCTACAAGGTCCTCAGTAGACTAATTAAAAGAGGGTGGGCATTTCTCCTTTGAATGTTGCTGTATCATTTGCTTAGCCCCTAATAAGGACATAGAGAATTAATTTCCACTGACCAATGGTTAATTTCCAGAAGACAGGTGGAACGATTAGCAAAATACATATATCTGTGAAATGCAAAGATACTCCAATGCAAAGTTAATATGCATAATAACTTCCCTCAGAAAGAGGTGCATATGTTTAAGATATGCACCACATTTATTATACCATCAACAATTGGTCAACTTACTCAGGATTTTGCCTCACTGTTGTGTCTAGTATATAAAAAACATAATTTTCTGCTGAAAAAGCTGCAGCTTAGGTCCAGAGATATTGTGGGCATTGAAATCAAGCCCAATGGCCACTGATTAAACAAAATGGAAAGATCCAGTACATCCATCCATACTTCCTTCTAACCCCGAATATCATACTTATTGACCAACATGAGATATTTATACATATATTTTAAGATTTTCTTCTTCTATACTGATTCAGTGAGATACCCAGTGTGGTGTACTGGACAGAATGATAGACTAGGACTCTGGAGGCCTGGGTTGAAATCCCCACTCAGTCATGGAAACTCACTGGGGATGTGGAACTGGTAAAGTCAGTCCTTAAATATCTCACTTACCTTGAAAGCCCTATTAGGATCACAATATGTTGGTTCAGGCTTTTAGTTCTGGATTGTTCCATAAGGGTAATTTAATATGGGAAAATGCATCAAATTGTAATTGTTGTGATATTATGCACTGGAGGTTCCTAACAAGGAAATTATGTGGGACTAAAACCTGCTATAATATGTCTAGATCCTAACACTGCTTGGGAAAAGGCCACAAATGGAAAGATTACAAAACAATCCAGGATGGAGAATTCAAGAAAGCAGAAACATCACTTAACAGATATCAACAAGAAAGTCTGGTAATATAGGCTAAGATTAGGAATGCCCCCTCATTAAACAAAAGTTACATTTTCTTCAGGGAAATAATGCTTGTATGGAGCCCTATATATATTTCCCAAGCAAAATATTAGCTATATAAATATATTTGCTGGGTATATAGAAAGGAATTCCTCAAAGAACATGATACTAAGAAATAATATTCCTTTTTTATATATTACATTATCTTAGGAATAATATTCATTTTGAACACTGACCCGACAGGCTCAAGCATATATGTCCCCATCTCTCCAAATCCAAAGATATCTTTTTGTTGTTGCTTAGTCGTTAAGTCGTGTCCGACTCTTCGTGACCCCATGGACCAGAGCACGCCAGGCCCTCCTGTCTTCCACTGCCTCCCGGAGTTGGGTCAAATTCATGTTGGTAGCTTCAGTGACACTGTCCAACCATTTCAAGATATCTTAGAAACCTGTTAATTAAAATTTAGTTTGATCATTTCTGAGGGATTCCTAGGAATCAATATTCCGAAGTATACAGTCATGGCCAAAAATATTGGCACCCTTGCAATTCTGTCAGAAAATGCAACCCTTCTCTCAGAAAATTGTTGCAGTTGCAAATGTTTTCGTACTCACATGTTCATTTCTTTGGTTTGCATTGGAACAACACAAAAAAACAGAGAAGAAAAGTCAAATCTGATTAGAAATTAATCTGGGTTCTGTATCCACCATTCGAACAACCCTTCGTTGTAATTTTTCAGTAATTTTGCTCTTCCGTCCACGTCCAGGGAGGTTAGCTACAGTGCCATGGGCTGTCAACCTCTTGATGATATTGCGCACAGTGGACACAGGAACATTAAGATCTCTGGAGATGGACTTGTAGCCTTGAGATTGTCAATGTTTTTCCACAATTTTTTATCTCAAATCCACAGACAAGTCTTTACACTTCATTCTTTTCTCTATGCTCAGTGTCACACACAACACAAAGATTGAGTCAACTTTTCTCCATCTTAACTGGTTGCAAGTGTGATTACTATATTGCCCACACCTTTTACTTGCGACAGATATGTCTCAATACAAATTAAAGGAGCATCACATGCTTGAAAAGCAATTATTTCTTACAATTTAGACAGGGTGCCAATAATTTTGGCCAGTGCATTTTTGGGTTTCTGTGTGGGATTGTATCAGATTTGACTTTTCTTCTCTGTTTTTTTTTTGTGTTGTTCCAAAGCAAACCAAAGAAATGAACATGTGAGTACCACAACATTTGCAACTGCAACAATTTTCTGAGAGAAGGGTTGTATTTTCTGACAGAATTGCAAGGGTGCCAATATTTTTGGCCATGACTGTAGGATATACTCTGGATACCAGTGAACTGTGAAACTGTCAATATAGACCATGATACATTATCTCCCACCAACATCAAGGTAGGGTTTAGAATTATTGTTGATGTTGTTGATGATGATGTTGTTTGTTGTTGTTGTTGTTTCTACATATATATCAACGCATAGTGTTAGAGCACTCCTTGGACGGTTTACAACATAATTATGCAAGCAACACTTCCTCCCCCCCAGTAAGCTGGATACAGTACTCATTTAATTGACCTTGGAAAGAATGGGAGGCTGAGTCAACCCTGGTCAGCTACCTGAACCCATCAGGATTGAACTCAGGTCATGAGCAGAGGCTTGACTGCAGTATCACAGTATAACCACTGCTCTTGACAGCAAGATATCATAATTACAGATTTATATCTTACAGAAATGTAAGTAAGGTCATGTACATTAGAATTCTGAGTAATGAAACAAGTCAGTCATTCCAAACAAGAGTAAATGGTCTTGAAAAGATATTGTTTGTCAGTACTTGAAATTTTGGGGATAAAGAACCGAAATCCATTTTGAAAATTCTGTAGGAAAAATCAGATTTCAATTATGTACATTATTTTTTTTCCAAACCCTTCTCAGCTTCTAATTACAGAACGACAGCCTGTCTAGAATCCTAGTTACAGCAATCAAATCAATCATTAGTTGTGGGTGCCTTGTCAATGTAGAGTAAATTCCACTCGTTCTACATGAACCAAAGATGAAATAACCATTTACAGCTTTTTATCAGGAATAATTGTTAATATCATTGCATCAACAGTAATGAGATAAATGGTGTAAAGTTTATACGTTAACTATTGTCTTTGCCAACTGTTGTTTTTGCTTGTTTGTCATTCTTTTCTTTTCCCCTGAACATTGTGCTGGAAATAGAAGTGAGATCTTAAGGCATTATGAATTTGTAACTTCATGAGCTATGTTCCATTATTCCCCTTTTGAGCACTGGGAGATAATTCTTATTTTCCCATTGCTTGCAATGATGCACCTTCTGACCTGGCCTTTCACTACTCTTTGGCTGACATCTTCTTAGTGAGTTCCACATGTGATGGCACTGGGGTGCCACAGTGCTGGACTGTGTTCACAGAGTAGACTTTGGATAAGGTCTGATCCATCAGGTCTCTCCTTATACAGTATAATTATGACTGCTATGTAGCTAAAATGGAACCAAGTATGACAAGGGCATAAAGAAAGATTTAAAACACCTTTTAAATGGCATCTCAACTTATCCTTCCCTCTGCTCCCTCCCACAATAATACTCTTACATACTAAAAGACAAATGAAGGGCAGTCTATATATCAGAAACACAGCTTTATGTAGTTGTGGGGAAATAGTTCCTTTGCCAAGGCAGCTTTTCAAATATAAAGTCTAGGAGCATTTATACTGACAAACTAAGTCATGGAAGCTCACAGACTGGAAGCAGAAAGGCTTAGATGATGTTACAGAAGGTCTAGTGTGGTGCACAAAGAAAAGGTCTCCCGGAAGGAAAATGTCTTATTTGCATCACCTCACATGAAGTAAGATTTAGGCACTCAAGTCTAAGGAATGTTCAGATTTCAGTGTTTCTATTTCTGCTGTCAGATACCACTATTATACATTAGGGTTAACTTTAAAATAATCAGGAGACAAGCACCAAAAAAAAAATGAGAACCAACTGCAGAAAATAGCTCAGAATTTTTTTTTCTAAAATATCAGAGTCCTGTCCTCTATTTAAAAAAAATAATGCTAGAATATTATCCCCCCTCCCTTTTATGGTGCCAACAAGTACAAAATGTGAGGAAATGCCTTCTTTTCAAAGCAAAGCAAAGTGTGTTGCTTATATACCACCCCATAATGCTTCAAGCACTCTCTGGGCAGCTTACCTTTTTTATTATTATTATACAGGCTACATATTCCACCCTCCCCCCATGACCTGGATACTCATTTCACCGACCTCAGAAGGATGGAAGGCCAAGTCTACTTTGAATCGGCTGTCAGAATCCGTTGGTATTGAACACTGACTGTGAGCAAAGTTTTGGCTGCAATACTGCAGTTTAACCACTGCGCCATGAGGCTATTCAAAGCTTTGCTTCCTAAATCTACATGAGATAGCTATACTAACAATGCAGTGGGACCAATTATTTTATACAATTGGGATGAGATTGCCATTTCAATATATTAACAAAGATGACCACAGTTCATTCCTAGGCCCACTGACAGGGCAGGGGGAAATGTGATATTAAATTTAATAACTAAATTTACTTATGACACAAAGTCTTTTGGAAACATAGTGGAACACAACCCACAATCTTTATTAACGTTACTAATGGAAATTGGAATTTTCACATCCTAATAAGCATAAACTTCCAAATTAGGCAATGGTTACCCTGAAGCCACCTGTCAAGTTGCTCGATAAATAAAATATATATGAAACTGAAAACCACTGTTTGTCCATGTCAGAGCGACAGAGACTAGTGTTGTGTTCATGTTTAGAGAACCTATGTGACTCAGTGTCCGGTGTTCGGTTTGCTTGCGAGAAATCCAGGTTCAGATTGTTCTATTTAAATATGAATCTTGGAGATGTCACAGAAATTGGGTTGGGGGTTTAATCTGTTTCTGACCTATGTCACTTTCACATACCTTCTCACTTGGTCCATTTCATCCTGTTTCTCTTCTAAGCTATAATTTTTCCTCAAAAATCTGCATGACAAATTGTATTACAGGTGCAATTTTAAAATTATGCATTATCAGTTCAAGCTGTGCACAGTTTGATGCAGTGAGAATGGATGGTAATTATATGAATATTTGACTGACTGACAGAACCACCATCGAAAAGAAATGTCTCTGAAAATACTCATTTCTAGATGCCTTATTCTCAAATACACATTTCTGAATATATTTTGATGCTGAACAGATAACCAAGGTCAGATCCACTCATTCATCCAGGAGGGCTGAACTGGGGCCCACTGTAATCAGGTCTCACAAAGATGGGATCATTTCAGCCTCCTCCCCATGTCATAAAATTATCATTGAACTTAAATGAAGCCCTAAAACCTCTTTGGAGAAAATGTGTTATATTTTGTATAAATCTCTAAGAAACTCATTCAGAATGGCATTATGGCTGGATTTTGATGAACCGTGCCTGCTGTATAAACAGAGATAACAGAGAAGCAGTGATTTCTCTTCACAATGGAGGAGTTATTGTTTTGTCTTACCATCAGCCCCAAAGTGCTAGAACACTATGGAGCACTATAATTATGGAAACAACAACTTGCCCCCCAGAAAACTGAGTACTCATTTTACCCACCTGGGAAGGATGGAAGGCTGAGTCAACCTTGAGCCAGCTACCTGAACCTGTCAGGATTGACCTCATGTACGAGCAGAGGTTTGACTGCAATATGTCAGTTAAACTACTGTGCCATAGGGCTCGTGCTTTGATTCCCTCTCTCCCCAGTGCCCTTGAGGTAGAAGAAAGGGAAAAAATGAAATCAAGATATATAAATAATTCCTAATTGCAGAGTCTTTGGGATATATTTCTAATGTGCATAGATTAAGATGAACACTAAATCATCTACATTAGATAATAAAAATAAATCATTTTGATTGGACCACTATTTTTTTTTATTTTTCACTTCAACAGCTTCATTTTGTAGACATAAATTGCCTCTTTCTGTGTTTCTGTATGAAAATTAATGCAATAATAAAAGAGTTTCACCACAATTCCTTTTCAAAACAACACTCAATAATACTAGGAGGATTTTAATAAGTACAAAGATGCTACATAGCAATAAATGACAAGAGGTAGATGCCAGAAATGATGAGTAGATTAAAAATAAAGGTTGATTTATTGCCTAATTAAATTAACTTCCTATGCTTAATAACATTACTTTTTGCCATTCAAAATGTTTTCTTGCAGTAATAATCAAACAGCATCTCAGTAATGCTCTGTCAATATGTGGGTTTGTCAGAAACAAAAAATGCAGGCATTCTGGAAGTTCAGGAGATTCAAACAAAATTATCATCCTTGATTGAGGAGGTAACTATATTGACAAATAATGTGGGAAATGCTCTGGAACTGGGTTGGTCAAATTTCCATTATTTTCCATTTATATCATCACATACTGTACAAGTCAATATGAATCAGCCTGGATGAATCACACCCACCCAAATATCTACGGACCATTCTAGGCCTCCCTAATGGAACAGAGACCTCCATTCCCTGGTTGGAAGCTGGCCTCCGGTCAGTGAAGGCCCTAGTACATATAGATGCGATTAAGTACAGGCTGAAATTGAAAAAGGGAATTGGCTCGGTATTAGTGCTGACAGCTTTTAGAGAGATGTCGAACTTTAGCCACAGAACAGCCTATCCTGGAATCAAAAAATTCTCCAAATTATTAACTCATATGGTCTTTCAGGGGATCTCTTGAGCTCTCTAAATTTTGAGGAGGCAGCACGCTATTTGAAGACCCATATCTTAAAACAAGATCTGAGAGCTGACCGTATTTCTGTCTGCTCATCAAAAACTGCCCCTTGGTACGCAAAGCTACCCATCCAAACACCGAACCCGCAATATCTTAGCAACATAACAAACTCCAAATGGAGAAATGCCCTAACAGCTTTAAGATGTCAATCTATGGTCTCGGCAGTGGCTGAAGGACGATACCACTAGATTCCCTGGGAAGAGAGAACTTGCCCATGTGGCACCATGGAAGTAGAAGATCTAATTCACTACTTAATTAATTGCCCCATATACAAAGACCTAAGAGCAAACTTGCTCAGAGAGATGGGCCTCGTAACCAACAGACCAGGTGCTTATCTGATTTTTTTTTGTTAGGGGATAGAGTACCACGTATAACAGAAAAAGTAGCCTGCTTCGCCTTCAGAGCATCAATTTTAAGAAGGAAATACTGTAGTGATAAGGACCTGATCAATTAACTGGATCTAACTTACTTTTAATATTAGTTTTGATTTGTATTTAGATGATTAATGTTTCTGTTTTAATTTATTTGTAATGTGTGTTTGTAACGGCTAAAGCCACACAAACTTGCATTTGAACACCCACCCAATATGAATCCCACCCACCAACCCATTTATAGTTGTTGTTTTTTCCCTCTGCCACTGGGGCTTCTACTTTTTGGACAGAAAATGTGTTCACATCCGTTGAGGCAGTTTTATCACTTGAGCTGCTGCAGAGGGATTTGTAGCCATTCTACCTGAAGCCTTGCTACAGCAGTAGTGAGAGAAGCAGGGGAGTGGGGAAACAGGCTCTAATTAATCCATGGACATCTAAACAGTAATGAACTGTCTCATAGAGATTACTTCAGAACAAAGAGATGTAACCGAAAGAAAGAAAGAAAGAAAGAAAGAAAGAAAGAAAGAAAGAAAGAAAGAAAGAAAGAAAGAAAGAAAGAAAGAAAGTGTCGCGATTTGACCCTTTTTGGATCCCACACCTCTGGAACCTATGTGGCGTTGGACCCACTCGTGCCTTGGTCTGTCCACCTAGACTCAGACCTCAGAGCACACCAGGGCAAAACTAAACTCTTTCCTTTCTTCCACTGCTGCCACCAGGAGATCCCTAGATCCCCATAACTCCTTTAGAAAGAATCAGGTCCACTCTTTAATGAAATAGAAAGATCTATAGTTTATTTGCTTATTTGTTTCAGTATTTTAATATTCAGTTCTATTCCTTCTCCCTTCCAGTCACTGGTCAATCACTTCTCAGATCTCCTACTATATTTTCATCAGTCTAATCACATAAATCTCTGAACTCTCTAATCA